>CM057456.1:1050380000-1051748750 GCA_016271365.2 Neoceratodus forsteri
TTAGCAAGAATCATGTTAAACGCTTTCAATAATGGTGGTGAAAGAAGATCTTTGAAGCTTTTATACAATTCCGACAGGTAACCATCGGGGCATGAACATTTTAATGTCTTGGAATCCCAAAGTATGTTCTCTACCTCTGCAGCTGTTATTGATGCTAGAAGAGCTTGGGACGCATCTTCATTCGGTTTAAGTAGAGGGATGTGCTGTAGATAGGCCTGCATTTGGTCTAGGGAAACAGTGCTGTCAGTTAAGTATAGTTTGCGGTAATAAGTAGTAAGGATCTCAATAATTTCTTCCAAATGTCATGCTCATTGACGCGTCTAAGGATTGTAGACATGTGAGATGGAGACTTGACCTTTACGGGCTCAAAGTTTACAGGCTAAATTATGAGAACCCCGCGCTCCACCTTCATAACAGGACTGCCGTAAATAAAAAAAAAAAAAAAAACTTGCTCATTTCACTTGTCTATAACACGTTGTAAGTCTTGTTTTACTTTAGCCAACTGACAGGCAAAGGTTGTGTCTCCGGGCTGCAGAAATAATTGTAGGGTCTGGGCTGTTTGGTTAAGTTCTTGATAATTAGCCTCTCTCAGCCTTTTTTTGCTTGAAGAGTAGGCTATTAATTCTCCTCAGACAACTGTTTTGACAGTGTCCCAGAGAATTATGGGTGAGGTGTCAGGGTAGCATTTTCCTGTATTAACTGAAGAATTCTTTTAGGACATGAGGATGATCTTGAACCTTTAGGAAAACTAGCTTAATGCACCACTGAGTTGTTTTCTATGGCTTCCCTAAAGAAAGTGAGGCCCAGACATTATAATAATACATTATAAGAACCACTCGCCATTTCCCCAGCATCCAACAGAAAAACCTCGACCGCAGAGGGTAGTTGGTCCAGGAGGTTGGCAGGTGGTTAGGAGGAGCAAATCAGGTGCCCCATCACTCTCTGCTCTCCAACACATTACCTCCAAAAACCATATAAACACTACAAACAGGTATCTGCCTCTATCTCTGAAATCAAATAAAGAGGCGAAGACACTGCAGAGCAGGACATCTGTGACACAGGAGCTAACACAACAATACTCACCCAAATCAGGAACCAAAACTAAACAAGCAGAAAGGAAATCAAAAACTTCTGATCATAGGAGACTCCATGATTCGGGAGTTGATACCATCTCCAGCCAGGGTGATGGTCAGATGTCTCCCAGGTACATCAGCATGGAGAGACACTGACCGCATTGCTAAAATTGTTCACAAAGCAGGAGAAAACATTGATGTCCTAGTACACATAGGGACTAATCGATCCTGCCAGCCGGTCAGTTGTGAGACCAAGGAACACCTGACTAGGCTGGGTGACAAACTATCATCTATTTCGTCCGCATCTCCTTCTCTGAGATCCTGCCAGTCTGGGAGAAGGGAGCAGATGGACGGAAGGTCAGAGAAGGGAGATGGGGAGCTAAACACGTGGCTCAAGGACTGGTGCCAGGAAAAGGACACAGATTTGTAGGGAACTGGCAACAGTTCTGGGAGCGAAAGTTCTTTAAATTTGATGGACTGCATCTGACTAAAGAGGGAGTCAGTGCATTGGGGCAGAAGTTTGACGTCTTTGCAGAATATTTAAACTAGCAAATGGGGAGAGGGGTGCAGCACCCCATACGTAGAATGGGAAGAACACCCTTCCCCCCTCAGCTAGTGGTCAAACAGGAATTCAGCGTGTTTGCCATTCATTTGCATCACCAGGTAAGAAAAAAGGTTTGTCTCCCCATACGATGCACAGGGGTAATGCCAAACTTCACCCAACAACTAACACACCAAAATCTGGCCAATGGAAAATCATGTACACAAATGCTCACAGCCTGGGAAATAAGATCCAGACCTGCAGGCATAATGTCAGAGGCTAAACTGGACATAGTAGCAATTAGTGAGACGTGGTTTACCAGTAACCACACTTGGGAGACTTCAGTACCTGGATATGTATTGTTCAGAAGAGACCGAGGTGCAAAAAGGGGGAGGTGGCCCTGTATGTTAATGAAAATATCAAAGCTACAGAAATTCAGAATACACATAAGGAGCAAAGAACTGTGGGTCACCCTGGAAACAGGTAATGGACAGCCATAAGAACTGGGGTTGTCTACAGGCCCCAGACCAGAGGGAGGACATAGACACATTACTGTTAGAAGATATACAAACATGACAGCTAAAGGGAGGTTCTGATAATGGGAGACTTCAACATGCCAGATACAGATTGGTCAATACCAGCAGGAACATCTGCCAGAACTAGACTCATAGTGGATTCCCTGCAGGGGGAAGGCCTCAAACAACTGGTACAGCAACCCACAAGAGACAGGGCTATCCTAGATCTAGTACTGACTAACAAAGAAGGGATCACAGATCTCCAGGTAGAAGGTCACCTGGGGGCCAGTGACCATCACATGGTATGGTTCAATTTGGCTACTACATCTAAATCATCCCATTCCAAGGCAAAAATATGGGACTTCAGAGGAGCTGACTTTGATAAGATGGCCAACAGAGTTAAGCTAGCCCTGGCAAAAAGAAACACAGGTGAGGAGGTACAGGCAAATGGGCAAGCATTAAGGATACAATACTTGAAGCAACATCCCATTGTGTTAGACAGAAAGGAAGTGCAAAGAAGAAGGAAACCACTTTGGTTCTCAAATATAGTAGCAGAAAAGGTCAGAGCCAAAAGGCTGGCCTTCAGAAAATATAAGGAACACAGCGGGATGAAGATAGGAGGCATACCAAACTGCCCTAAGGGAAGCAGGTAAGGCAGTAAGGCAGGCAAAGTCCCAAACTGAGGAAACACTAGCACGAACAGTAAAAGAAGGTGACAAGACTTTCTATAGATACATTAGTGAAAGGAGAAAGTCCAGAGGGGTATTGCTAAGCAATGGAGAAAAGGGATTGTGAGGAGGAGGACCCTGTAAGGCATCTATCCTAAATAGATACTTTTGCTCAGTATTTACTGAAGAGAAGGTAGGGCAGGGCCCACAGCTCAGCATCATGGACACAGTGGGAGGAGGTGAGCACTACTCCCTTCACAAAAGAAAGGGTCCTACAAGAGCTTGCTAAGCTCAGGGTGGATAAGGCAATGGGACCTGATGGCATACATCCCAGGGTACTTAAGGAGCTAAAGGAGGAACTAGAGCCATTAGCAGAATTGTTTAGTGAGTCTCTGAGCACAGGAGAGGTCCCAGAAGACTGGAGAAGCTCATGTGATCCCACTCCACAAGAGTGGTAGCAGGAGGAGGCGGGAACTACAGACCAGTCAGTCTTACCTCAGTAGTGGGCAAGATTATGGAGGCACTCCTTAAGGAAAGGATAGTGCAACACCTGGAATCCATAGGGCACAGGATCCAAGACAGCATGGGTTTACAAAGGAAGGTCCTGTCAAACTAATCTCATAGATTTCTTTGACTGGGTAACCAGAGTGGTGGACCAAGGGGGAGCAGTTGATGTCGCCTACCTTGACTTCAGCAAAGCTTTTGACACTGTTCCACATAGAAGATTGATAAATAAGCTAGGTAGGCTGGGTGGGTCAAGTTGGTCAACTGGGTGGCAAACTGGTTGACTGGCAGAAAACAGAGAGTGGTGGTAAATGGTATACAGTCAGAAGAGATGCAAGTCACAAGTGGGGTACCTCAGGATCAGTCCTGGGGCCAGTCCTATTCAACATCTTCATTAGTGACTCTAGATGGACTAGAGGGTAAGGCTTGTCTTTGCAGATGACACCAAGATCTGCAACAGAGTAGATGATCCAGATGGGGTGGGCAGAATGAGAAGAGATCTGGATAAACTAGCAGAATGGTCAGAAGAGTGGCAACTGGGATTTAATGCAAAGAGTGCAAAATCATGCACATAGGGAAGAGAACCCTGAAGCCACTTATAGGCTGGGAGGAGTTGCTAGCAGTCACAAAGGAAGAAAGAGACTTGGGCATCATCATCATGATGACCTAAAATCATCAAGCAGACCTCTAAAGCATTAGGTAAGGCTAGGGGTGTTAGGGTGTATTAGTAGGGTATCACAAGTCGTAAGAGGGAGGTAATAATCCTCTGTACAAGACATTGGTTAGGCCCCATCTGGAGTACTGCGTGCAGTAATAAGAGGCCACACCTTCACAAGGACATTAACCAAATTGAGGCAGTCCAGAGAAGGGCAACCAAAATGGTGCAGGACTGCATCAGAAGACATATAAGGACAGATTAGCGGAGCTCAATATGTATACCCTTGAGCAAAGGAGGAGAGAGGTGATATGATCGAGACATTTAAACACCTTAAGGGCATAAACAAGGTGAAAGAGTCTAACATGTTTAAATATAAGAAAAATAGCAGGACAAGAGGACACAGCATGAGATTAGAGGAGGCGATTAAGGGGAATGTGAGGAAATTTTTTCACAGAAAGGGTGGTAGATGCATGGAATGGCTTACCACAAGAAGTGGTGGCTATGAATACAGTGCAGGGCTTCAAACAGGCATGGGATAGGCATAAGGGAGCAATACAAATGACTATAAATAGATAGGTCACTGACAGAGCAAAGGCCGATGGTACATTTATAAGGTAGAAAAAGAAATGGGCAGACTGGATGGGCCTTGCGGTCCTTATCTGCCGTCAACTTCTATGTTTCTATGTTTCTATGTTTCAGACCAGAGAGTGGTCGGACAGCAGGGTTAACCTGTGAGCAACATCTGAAATGGTACTAACATGTTCCATAGTGGTGAAGAGATAACTGATAACTGAGGTGCGCTGAGATCCAAGTTCTAGGGGTGTAGTGGGTATAAGCTTGTCTAGTGGGGGTAGATTTGCCCCAAATGTCGACGATGCCTAGGTGAGTTAAGACATAGCAGAGATAGCCAGTGGTATCTAAATTAGGATTCACTGCAACATTAAGGTTTTCTCCCATTATGAGTTGCCTCTGCATTATTGTAATTTATTAAAGAATGCTTGGGCCATAGGAGTACATATTTAAGTCTCGCAGACATCCATCATAAGATTTGTTGAGAAATCTGTGTATCATTTTTGTAGCTCTCCTCTGCACTGTTTCCAGTGTGCTAATGTCTATTTCAAGCGGAGGTCTCCGGAATTGGACGCTGTACTCTGGGTGTGGTCTTTGAGCCTGATGTTACGTATGAAGTGGTCAACAAGGTCAAAGGCCTTGGTTAGGTCTATGAATACAGAGCCTGAGTAGTCACCTCTATCCATGGCAGTGGCTATGTGGTTGGTCAGTGTTAGTAGAGCAGTGGAGGTAATGTAACCACTCCTAAAACTATGATGGTGTAAAGAGAGCAGTTTATGACTAATCAAGTAGTCAGTGAGCTGGGCAGCAACCAACTGTTCAAGGATTTTGTTAAACACAGGTAGGATGGAAATGGGCCTATAGTTAAGGATTTTTGGGTCCCCTTTCTTGAATATGGGGACAATATGGGACAGCTTCCAGGAAGAAGAAACTACACCATTCATTAGTGACAAGTCAGATAATCTGGTAACAGCAAGTGCTATTTCCAGCGCAGCAAGCCAGAGTAATTTAGGCTTAAGCCCACCTGAACCTGCAGATTTAGATACTGGGATATGATACAATTGAGCAATTTATGAGCTTTGGACACTTTGACCACTCTAAGATAAAAGGGAAGGTGACCATCCTGTTTATCAGCTGGGTAGGCAAGTGGCTTGGGAGAGGAATTAGCTAGGGTGAAGGAACCTGTATACATAGAAAGATCACTGAACTACACATTGAATGCATCTGCGATAATGGAGAGATTACTGCAATTTATGACCATATCAGGAGGCACAGTGTTGTTATTCTGACCCTGAATGTATTTTGTTTCCAGTATTGTTGAGGGGATCCCACAGTGGTAGATGGGAGATTTTTATAGTAGTTACTTTTATTTTGCTGTATGCAATTTTTTTTTTTTTTTTTTTTTTTTTTTTTACACTGGGTGTGGAGTTGCCTATATTCTTCCCAATCAGCAGCACACCCAGATACCTTAAACCTCCCCTAGTGTTTATCTCTGTCTTTTATCAATGCAAGCAACTTACAGTCACTTGTTGGCGAACCCCTCAATTATCCTAGTAGTGATCGGTATGCGTTTATTATGTAGATCCTGACAGACCTTACTAAAAAATGAGACAGCAACATTGACATTATCAGTGAACCATAGATAAGACCAGTCCATACATGCAATGTTGGACACTTAAAGATCATATGGTGGAATTTAGAGAAGTCACGGAAACAAATTAATCTTACGGGGGGGGGTGGGAGTCGAAAATTTATCCTTCCACAGACAATAAGTGGGGGAATGGTCACGGACTGAATTGGGGATTATGCCAGAGAGGTGGGATTCTATCCTTCCTAGACATGAGGATCCAGTCCGGCAAGGCAGCCATAACTCCAGCTTTCGTCAGCCTAGTGGGTTCCTCAATGATCCAAGTGATATTTGATTTACACAGAAGGTGGTCCATGGAGGTCCTGTTTTTACCAAGCCAATCTATATTAAAGTCTCCCAGAATAATGAATTCCTTACTTTTGACCTGAGCACTGACTATATCAGTTAATTTAGCTAGCACATTGAGGCTGCCAGTGGGGGATATATATCTATATACACACATATATACACAGTGGGCGGATATTCAAAAGGATTGCGCCATACTTAATAGGAATTCTTGCCTGCACAAGTCCGAAATTACGCCTTTCTGCCATATTCAGCAGGAGGCTGTTTGCACCCCAAGTCAAGCTGAGCAACAGTGCAATGCTAATGAAGGCATGCTGAACCAGAGGAGGAACCATGCATAAACTGCATAGCCGATATTCAGCCCGGGCTGTGCAGAGTTATCAGGCGCAACCCCAACCTGCGCCTGCACAACTTTGTTAAAAAAGGAGGAAGCTGAATACCACAGGTGAGCTGTCGCATTGCAGGGTGCAACACAGCAGCTACCACCTGTGGGTGGCCCTCAACATACTCCTGTGCCCCCCCAGCCCAATCACGGGCATAGTAACCCCATCCCCGACTGGCCCGGAGAGCGGACATAAGTGAATAATCCCCCACCCCCGACTGGCCCGATCCTGGGCATAAGTTAAACCCCCCACCCCCGACTGGCCCGATCAAGGGCATAAGTGAAATGAACCCCACCCCCACTAGCTCGATCGTAGGCAGCAAAGAGTCAAACTCCCCAAGAACATCTCCCTGGTGGTCCAGTGGACCATGAAGCCCGATCGCGGGCAGCAAAGAGTCACCCCCAAAAAACATCTCCCTGGTGGTCCAGTGGGAGCGCGAAGCCCGATCACGGGTAGCAAAGTTCAACCCCGGACCACCTACCCTGGTGATCTAGTGGCCCCCACCACCCACAAGCCCCACCACCCCGCTCCCCGTCAGCCGGCAGCATCCCACTCTTTCTGCCCCACCACGCCACCGACTGATCGTTTCAGGCCACGCCCATTGGTTCAGAGCAAGAGCCAATGGGCGGCAGCCCATACTGTACAAGGCAGGCCAGATATGTGAATGATAGTCAGTCGGCGGGCGGCGGGCGGTACATGCTACCGCCGCTGGCGGAGAGGGAGCAGGGTGGTGGGGCTTGGTGGGTGGTGGGTGGGGCCACTAGATCACCAGGGTAGGTGGTCCTTGGGGGTTGAACTTTGCTGCCCGTGATCGGCTTCAGGGTCCACTGACCACCAGGGAGATGTTCTTGGGGGTTTGACTTTGCTGCCCGCGATCGGGCTAGTGGGGGTGGGGGTTATTTTCACTTATGCCCACGACCGGGCCAGTCGGGAGGTGGGGGTTAACTTATGCCCGCCGACCGGGCCAGTCGGGGAGGGGGGATTTTTTAACTTGTGCCCGCGGGCTGCAGGGGGCGTCAGTCCCCGACGGCTGCTGCCTGGCAGGGCGCCAGGCACAAGTCCTCGGGGATCGGCGCACCTGCATGCTAATGGCATGCAAATGGGGCCATAAATAGATGCAAATGGCCCCCGCGCCTTTGTATGAATTATGGCTCCATTTGCATGTCACCTTGAATATCGGAATTTGCTACGGCGCAATGGTACTTGCGCCACCGCATCTCTGAATGCTCCACTCTGACCACTTGCAGTGGCGCAAGTTCCACTGCACTACGCACAGTGGTGTGGCCGGGGGGTGATATTCAAAGGAGTTGCTCAATAGCGCAACTCCGTTGAATATCACCCCGGCCACACCCCTGCGCAACTATTTTGTGCAGCACAAGGGCTTGTGCCACAGAATAGTGCAGTTTGAATATCCAGTCCAGTATATACAGATCAAATGCAATTTCTTGACCTGACCTAACAAAAGCTCAACATGGCAGTACTCCAGTTCCACATCAGTAGGTAAAATACAAGGCACCATTGAAACCTTCAAATGGTCCTTCATGTAGAGCAAAGTACCACGACCCTGTTTGGACTTTTGCCTATCTTGCCGAACACATGTATAGCAGGCAGGACAAACACATTGTCAGTTATGCTAGGCTTAAGCCAGGCTTCAGAGAACCCCAGTAGATAGGGTTGGTAGTGGATAGGTCATTACGGTTGAGGAGCATTAAGGTGGGCAATTTTAAGCCTTTTTAACCCAGCCCAAGGGGGTGGGAAATTGTTAGGGGTTAAACGTGAGGTGGAGCCAGGATTAGGTTCAACATCCCCAGCAGCTAGAAGTAGAAATATTACCATGAAGAAAAAGCAACATAATCTAGGGCATTTCTGACCAGGAACTAACCTCCATTTAATTCATTATAGGGCCCCAAGAGCTGTCAGTACTAGGCGAGTTGTGAGGAACATATTATCCAGCCGGGTTTGTTTGGTAATGACAGTCCCATTGGATATATCAAAGTTTCAGCTGGTGCACTGGCTCTGATTAAGGGGTACATCAAATGGTACAGTATCCACCACCCAATGCAGCCCTGTGAAACCACCAATATTAAGAACATACCATACACGTGTAAAAAGAGCCATAATCTTGCTCAGAGTAGAGATAAGTAATAGGACCTACCCTGGATGGTGCTGTTAGCTAATAGTAGTAAAGCAGGCTGAAACAAGGTAGCTGACTACCCTTGCATGCTGTGAGCCACAAATATCAATAAATAGATAGTTGCAAGTAGGACCTAACCTAGATAAGGTGATTAGCTAGTATGAGTAAGACAGGATAAGTCAGAACACTCCCTTGCTACACAAGTAACAATCAAATGTAGCAACACTATACACAGGCATGGAATGCAAAAGGAGGACTACCCTCTATAAGGAGTATAGCAAATACCTATGAAAATGGCGGTTTCACGGGTGGAAGTAGCACTAGCTAACATGAAAGCAACAGCATACTGTTATAAAATTAAGCAATAATGCACTCCAGGGTGTGGGCTGTGCTGGGATAACCTCACGCCTGGGGGTTAGGGCGAGGCGCAGATCGAAAAGGCCCAATGTCCCTGAAGTGAGGTTATCCCAGCACAACCCACACCCTGGAGTGCATTATTGCTATTATACAATGGCTCACTGTTATACAAAATAAAAAAATAAAAATAAAAAAATATTTTTAGTAGATTTCTAGTGTAGTAGTATATCTCAGTTTCTTAAGTGCATGACATCCAAAGCATCATCCTGTTGATCAGTTCATCCAAGGCATCCAAAGCAGTACAGTGAGGTTGTGCTGGGATAACCTCACTGTGCCAGGGACACACTGACCAATCAGAGACCAGTAAATTTTCTTGCCATTGTATAATTGCACATAAACTGTATCCCCCAAAATGGTGATTAGCTAATACAGACCCTATAAACAGACAATCTCAGGGTTACAGGTCACAGTAGCAGTCAGAGGTATTGGCAACAGACAGGTAATTGATTGTGCAACAAATCTACCATAAATAGGGTACTTCAATTAAGACCAGTGGAACTGGCAGTTACAGGGTCGCTTGCTACAGCAGTGCTCAATATTAGCAATGGTTAAATCAGTGCACAACAACACGGATGACCCACCATAGTAGAGTGCATGGTTAACACCAATGCAAATTCAAATGTGATAAATGACTGGCTACTCCAGTGGATTAAAATAGCATTAATGTGTGAATATAAGGATTTACCTAACCATCCTTTTACACGCCACTGTGTGAGAAGAGCCAACGACAGACAGGGCAGAGTGGCCAGCCACCAGCTGTCTCCGTAGACTCAAGGCAGATAGATTGTCTAATCCTTGGTGCCAATCCTTTCAACTGGTGTGCGGTATAAATAGAGGACCTCCTTCCCTTGGATAGGTAAAAGTATGTCAGAAAGGAGAGACAGTAACATGACAGTAAGGTCTACGGATAAGAGAAGTGGCTGAATATTCCAGCTACTGTATAAGAATACTGCACTGCACATTGGGGTACTGTAAGACACATTAATGTATAACACTCCAGAACAAACAATAAAAGTAACTGTTGGCCTTTAGTAGGTGCCATTTAAAAATTTAACTATTATGACCAACTGGGCCAAACTTGAATCAAACAACTGAAAACTAATTAAGAAGTAACACTTCCTAGGTAGGAAGACTGCAGTACCTCTCCTGAGGAAGTGCAGTTGTTATGTCCCTAGAGGGATAGGATAATCATGCACCTATGCATCACGGACCCTCATGACAGATCTGTTGACAATTCAGAGGTGTTGTTGGTACAATCAGAGAGGTGCACCTCGATATTATATACACCACACTGACTGGAAGTAGAGTATGGCTCTACTGGCTCTCCAGTCATCTGAATTTCATGTTACTAGTAGGGGTACAGCAGCAATTCTAAGTTTATGCTAGTAAAACAGAGCTACTCCCACTGGATTTAGGGGGCAAGGGGTGAGAGAAGCCTCCAAAAGATTCAAATGCAACTCTGCAAGACAAATCAGTTCAGAGGGGCTGCTATGAGCCCCACTCACTAGAAGTGTTAAGCCCCCCCCCAGACCTGACCACTGCCCCCAACCTAACCCCTTCTCTCACCTTCTCGGCCAATCCCCATCGCAGTCTATTATTCACAAATCTTCAAGTGTAATCTCACAGAGAATTAACTGATTAATAGACAGTGAACTGTGAATAACACATAGAAGAGTGTATGAGAGCCCATACACAACAACACTATTCTTACACCAAGTGGTTACCATGATGACAAGGACCTTGAGAGCGAAACTCAAGAGGTCTCTCAGTTATCATGGCGTCTACAAGGTTTACGAATTGCTTTGTTGTGTATTTGGGCTGCCATACACTATTTTATATAGTTTATGGTGAAAAAAAATCACAATCACTTCCTTTTTTGTGGTTACATCAGTCAGTCTCTGCCCTCCGCCGCCCACACTTCACCACCATCTTCCTGTCAGCCAGCTCACGCATGTGACACTTCAACCGCCCTCTGTCTTGTGAACTGCACTGATTGGCACACTTGTATTTTGATGTACTTACAACAACAGAATGAAGCTGTTCTGCTGTAGTAGCTATGTCACTCCTGCAGCAGAACTTGTTCAGAGTGTATGGATTTCCACATACAATGCCCTACTATTAAGCAATGAGGCATGACCGGGGTTAGAGTAACAGTCTGTTAATCACCCCAGGGTGTAATGTGTGGCAGGCGCGGCCGAGTGCATATTGCCCTAGGGGTGATTAGCTGACTGTTAATCTAACTCTGGGAGTGCCTTATTGCTATTATAAAAACGGTTCCAAAAGAAATGTGTTAAAAGTATACTTTTTGAATGTTTTCCTCATTTAGAGGAGATTTTAATAAAATAGTTCTTCCACCAACAGTTTAAGAATGCTGGTTCAAAATCAGAATGCATCATTCACACATTCAGCAGTGCTAGAGGATGGAATGCTGACAGGAAGAATCCATGTGCCATGGTGATCAGGCTGTACATGACAGTATAACATGGATTAATGTAAGGCTGTTGGAATCCCATCAGCCAATCAGACTGCAGCATTTCTGAGAGCCTTTTTATAATATGCTATAATGTTTCTCACTTCACTGAACTCAGTGGATAACTATAATATAATATAAATGGTTAAATGTGTCTTCCAATCTTCAGTATCACATTGATGTGCCCCCAACCACTGCCACCAGCCCCTTGCTTGGTAAACAAGGCAGGACATTGTGACAGCATACCAGTGAAAGACTAATTTACTATGCTCCACTTATCGTGATATACAAGGCTTGCTTAAAGGTGTCCAGTAGGACCATACCATTGCATCCACCCCCTTTAAATTACTAGGGATGGAGAGATGAGGTTGGCAATGGACTGTGGAGAAAATAGAAACATAGAATTTGGCGCAGATAAGGACCGCTTGGCCCACCTAGTCTGCCCATTTTCCTACCTAACAGATAAGCTGCAGTTCCAGTTAACCAACAGCTTACTTCCTCTAACCCCCACTAGGACTGCCTTATGCCTGTCTCATGCATTCTTGAAGTCCCCACTGTTCTTGACTCCACTACCTCCTCAGGGAGGCTGTTCCATGCATCCACAACCCTCTCAGTGAAAAAATACTTCCTCACATTATCCCTGAGCCATCCCCTCTATCTTCAAATTGTGCCCCTTGTTCTTGCACATCTCTTTTCTGGAAGATGCTACCCTCTTGGACTTTGTTAATTCCTTGAGGTGCTTGAAAGTTTCTATCATGTCCCTCTCCCTTCTTTCCTCCACAGGTATACATATTAAGCTCCTTTAGTCTTTTTCATATGTCTTCTGGTGCAGACCCTGCACCATTTTGGTTGCCCTCCTCTGGACAGCCTCCACTCTGTCTATGTCTTTGCAGAGATGGGTCTCCAGAACTGCACACAGTACTCAGATGGGGTCTCACCAACTGTCTATACAGAGGGATAACAACTTCCTGTTTTCTACTATTGATGCCTCTTCCTATGCATCCCAGTATCCCCCAGCCTTCCTTACTGCCTTCTCACGTTGCTTGCCCACCTTTAGGTCATCTGATATAATTACCCCCAGGTCCCTTTCTATTTTACTGTTGTCAGTATCTCACCCCATTGTATCGCTTCCCTGGTTTTGTTTCCCATGTGCATTACCTTGCACTCTTTGCATTGAATCTGAGCTGCCATACATTTGACCATTCCTCCAACCTTGCCAAGTCCTTTCTCATCCTTTCCACTCCATCTTGTGTATCAACCCTGTTGCAGATTTTTGTGTCATCTGCAAAGAGTCATACTTTTCCTTCCAGTTCCTCTGCAATGTCACTTATAAAGACATTAAAAAGGACTGGTCCCAGTACTGAACCCTGCGGTACCCCGCTAGTAACCCTCCTTTCTTCACTGTGTACTCCATTTACTACTACCCTTTGCATCCTGTTGTCCAGCCAATTTTTATCCAGGCTACCACCTTGGGACCCACTCCAAGGCTGGCTATCTTGTGTATTAATCTTTTGTGTGGGACTGTATCAAATGCCTTGCTAAAATCTAGGTAGGCCATGTCCACAGCCCCTCCCTGGTCTACTACTTTGGTCACCCAGTCAAAGAAATCTATTAGATTCGGCCTGACACGACTCCTTCCCATCGTGAATCCATGCTGCCTGGGTCCTATGCCCCACTGGCCTCTAAGTACTCAACAATTATTTCCTTCAGAAGTTATTCCATCATTTTCCCTACCACTGAGGTCAAACTAACTGGTATGTAGTTTTCTGCCTCTGTCCTGCTCCCACTTTTATGAAGAGGAATCACATCTGCCCTCCTCCAGTCCTCGGGTACCACCCCATCCTCCCATGATTTGTTAAAGAGAATAGTCAGCGGTGTCACTAGTTCTACCTTTAGTTCTTTTAGAATTCTTGGGTGAATCCCATCAGGCCCCAATGCTTTGTCCACCGTCAATTTTATTACTTCTTTCAGAATCCTTTCTTCTGTAAATGGACTGTTATCGACCCCCATCCTCAGAGTGTTTCTCTTGTTTGGTTTAGGTAACTCCCCCTCCTCTTCCTTTGTAAATACTGAGCAGAAATATTCGTTCAGAATCCCTGCTTTTCACTGTCACCCTCTACCCATTCCCTCACCTTTATTAAGCTTAGGTATCCCTCCTCTGGTCTTTCTTCGCTCCCTAATGTACCTATAAAAGGTCTTATCCCCCTTCTTAACAGAATTGGCTATCCTTTCCTCGGTTTGGGCCTTTGCTATTCTGACTGCCTTCCCAGCCTCTTTCTGCTTTAACTGATAAAGTTCTCTGTCCTGCTCCTTCTGTGTTTCCTTATATTTCCTGAATGCTGTCCTTTTCTCCTTAACCTTCCCTGCCACCTCTTTTGTGAACTATAGTGTTTTTTTCCTTCGTTGTGTTTTATTGATTTGCTTTACACAAAGGCTTGTTGCCTCTGTGATGGCTGTTTTGATCACTCTCCATTGTTCCTCCACCCCTCCTTCTTGCCTGTTTGCTAGTGCTTTTCTGAGGCACTCTCTCATTTTCCCAAAGTCAGCCCTCCTAAAGTCTAGTACTCTTGCTTTTGTATGGCTTGATTGTATGGCTGTGTTTATCGTGAACCACACTGTTTGGTGGTCGCTTGTTCCCAGATGGCTACCCACTTATAAATCTGAGATTCTTTCTCCATCCCCATTTGAAAGTACCAGGTCTAAGATTGCTCCTCCCGAGTGGGTTCCAATACTAGCTGTCTGAGGCATTCCCCCTGTAGGGCATCAAGAATGACCCTGCTCTTGGATGTGCCTGCAGCAAAGGTGCTCCAGTTAACATCTGGCATATTCAGGTCCCCCATCAACAATATCTCCCCTTTTTCTGCCATTCTAAGAAAACCTTCTATCATTTCCTTGTCCATTCCCTCCCCCTGAGATGGGGGTCTGTATACAACCCCCATGCGGATTGTGGTGCCATTTCCTGTCTCCAGGGTGACCCAAAGTGCCTCATCTGCTCCCTGTTTACTCTTTAGTTCTGTTGCTTTGATCCCTTCCTTTACATAGAGAGCTACTCCTCCACCTCTTTTACCCTCCCTGTCCCTCCTATAGATAGTGTATCCTGGTATGTTGACATCCCAGTCATGGTTCTCCATGTACCATGTTTCTGTGACTGCCACAATATCCAGGAAACCTCTTCCATCAAGGCCACTAGTTCAGGGAGCTTGTTACACAGACCACGGGCATTGGTACTCATCACCCTCCACTTTTGATAGCCTTACCCCTTTTAGCCCCATTTCTGTCCTTACTGCCTTTGCCTTTTTTTACATTTAAATCTGTTCTGCTCTCAATAACTTCTGTACCTTGGTGTTTACCTCACTAATCACCAAGTTTTGTGGGGGAAGGCTCAGATTTCCCTATCCTTTTCAGTGCTTCCCCCCTTGGCTAGTTTAAATGCTTGCCAATGAAGCATTTAAACCTCTCACCTAGGATCCTCGTTCCCCCCCCGGAGAGATGCAGACCATCGCACCAGTATAGGTCTGCATCCTCCAGGTGGCTCTCCAGTCCCAATGAAGCCAAACCCTGAGCTCCACACCAGTTTTTCAACCACTCATTGAATTCCCTGTGAGAAGTACCTAGCATCTCCTTGCCATAGACAGGCAGCACCTCCGAGAAGGTTACCGTGATGCGCTACTTGTCTAAGGCCCCTTCCAACTCTACAAACTCCTCTTGCACTGCTCTGATCCTATTCCTAGCCAGGTCATTTGTCCCTAGGTGGACAACGACATCCAGCTCCCTCCCTTGTGCAGCTCCTACCACGATCCTGAGGATTCGCTTCCAGTCCAAGTCGTGGCACCAGGAAGGCACCCTACCTCCCTCTCCCTCTCCCCTTCCTCCCCCATTTCTACCCCCCAATGATTGAGTCCCCCACCAGGAGTTGTTTCCTTCCCCTGTGGGGTCCCATGCCACCCTCCTGTGGGTCTCCTTTGTTAAGGTTCCCAGCATCCTCCTTGGTCTCCACTGCAGGTGCCTCCATAGAGGAACCACTATCCACCAGAAGAGTGAATAAATTGTGGAGAGGTACAGCTGGAGGGATGCAACTCTGTTCCACCACCCTCACCTCCTTGAGCCCACCCTGGTCCAGCCTCTCTCTTCTTGGCAACCTCTGAGGTAGTAGCATTGGCCCTGGTGGTCCCTGGGTGGGGGAGGAGGTTTCACAATCCAGCCAGGTCAGCCTGGAGACGGGCAACCTCCTCTCTCAGACCAGAGAGGTGCCTGCAAATGGGGCAAGCATCACAGCCTCCAGAATGTCTCCTGAACACTGCCGCCCACAGCCATTGCACTGCACCACTCCTATCATGTCTTATTTTGTGTCCTCTCTACTGTTTCTCTGGATGCTTATTCTCTCCTCTCCTTACAACTCTCACCCTTCCTGTTCTGGGACAGCAACTTCCTATCTTCTTCAGTAGCCTCCTTCTTCCTTGCTCAATATCAGACCACCAGCAGCTAGGGGAGAGTGAGCTACTTTTTTACTTTAGGGTTGACAAAACCAATGTTTCTCTATGATCCTTTCCTTCCTACTGCCAAACAGGAAATTCCTGTTGACAGTCAAATCCAGTGGCTATAAAAGTAGAACTGGCTTTGGGTGGGTGGAGGGGTGCGATGGAGGGCAATTAGTAGGAAAAAAGGCTAACACAAGGAACTTGTAATTTGACTCACCTGCTTTTATAGTGTCTAAACCACACCCCCATGTAAGCTCTCTTTCCTCCTACTAGTTTAGCAAAGTCAGCTGATACAGTACCCTTCACTGCACAGAACACACACTGACTTTTTCTTTTCTTTCTTTTTTTAACCCTAAATAAGTCCCCTTCTACTTATAATAAAATTATCTGTCTACTTAATCTTAACAGACACTGACTCCTGCTAAGATATAAGTTTTAAATGAATAAGAAAATGTAGCTTGTTTTAGTTAGCTGCTTTCTGCTCTACAAGCAAGGCTAGCAACAGGAAGCTGCAATTTGACTCACCTGCTTTTGTAGTGTCTAAACCACACCCCCAGGTAAGCTCTCTTTCCTCCTACTGGTTTAGCAAAGTCAGCTGATACAGTACCCTTCCCTGCACAGAACACACACTGACTTTTTCTTTTCTTCTTTTTAACCCTAAATAAGACCCCTTCTACTTATAATAAAGTTATCTGTCTACTTAATCTTAACAGACACTGACTCCTGCTGAGATATAAGTTTTAAATGAATAAGAAAATGTAGCTTCTTTTAGTTAGCTGCTCTCTGCTCTATAAGCAAGGCTAGCAACAGGAAGTTGTAATTTAACTCACCTGCTTTTATAGTGTCTAAACCACACCCCCAGGTAAGCTCTCTTTCCTCCTACTGGTTTAGCAAAGTCAGCTGATACAGTACCCTTCACTGCACAGAACACACACTGACTTTCTTTCTTTTCTTTCTTTTTTTAACCCTAAATAAGACCCCTTCTACTTCTAATAAAGTTATCTGTCTACTTAGTCTTAACAGACACTGACTCCTGCTGAGATATAAGTTTTAAATGAATAAGAAAATGTAGCTTCTTTTAGTTAGCTGCTTTCTGCTCTACAAGCAAAGCTAGCAACAGCAAAATGTATTATATAACCAATAAGAAGGGGCTGCATTACAGAGGTAGAGCTAATGATTTTCCTTTTTTTAGCAGAAAGCACTGGTAAAATAATGGAATTTATCATTTTTAAACCAGCGCTTGGGAGTCAGTTTTTTAAGAAAACTATATATGCACCAATCTAATCATGCAGAAACCCCAATTTGCACCAACTCTTCTGGAAAATCCCTTCATTTAAAGACACATTTTTGTTCAAAACATGCTGATCTGCCTTAAATTTTGAGGAGGAAAGTGGAAAGAAATGGATTTTAAGATGTTACCAAATGCAATCGCCAATTTTTTAAAACAGAAAATCATTGACTTTTCAGACGGCGGTTCGCTTTACAGAAGGGGTGTTCCACTGTGGTGACACAAGTCACTGAAGATCTGATTTTCTTTGCCCGGTAACAGTAGACACAAACACAGTGGCACACTGAAGGCACTTACGTTATGTAAGGGTAGGGAGAAGAAGGTAGAAGATGGGTGAATGCACTACAACGTTGCTTGCCCCACTTTCACAAATACAGTACAATGCTGATATTCATGAATGCTTCATTTGGTTACTGTGGACAACACTCTGATTTAAAACCTTGAAGAAGACATAACACTGAATGTCTATACCATGTTTGACAGCAATCTGATAAGCAGTTCTCAAGAAAGAGCCAAATATTTAGTTTTGGCATAAGTACATATTTAAATAGGCCTTCACTAACCCTTTACACGACTACCACCACTCCATGGGAAATAATAAAATAGGCATAACCTTGAAAACATAATCTAAAGGAAGGGGCACAGATGTACATAAAATAAGAATACTGCTTTCCTACTTGGAGCCCCACAGACCAGCCATCAGAATCCACCTCCAGCCTCTCTTCCGTGTACCAAAGCCGCTCAGACTCTGTAACGGATAGAAACTGTTACAACTGGGGAGTGGTACAGTGTGTCCACACTGCCGCAGTGTCCGTTACGGCACCGGCACCGCCAGTCCACACTTTGGGAGCCAGGTGACCATTACCATGGCACCCGATCCCACAATGCAGCTCGCGCTGTGCTAGGGGACCGGTGCCACGCGTCCACACTACGCCCGGTAATGTTACCGAGGTGTAACTGGTTTCATAATCGTTGTTGAAACTATCTCATATGTGGAATGGTTACGAAAAACGCCTTCTGTAACGTTACAGGTATAAATGCAAACCGTTGCGGTAATGGTTTGGGCACTCTGTAACGTTACAGAGGGGTAGTAGGGCCAGAATCTACTTCACCCGGAAACCGATCTAATAATCAAAATAATTAAATCCCACGTTTTTTTTCCATATCTCCTGTATTTCCAACAACATAGTACAGCAGGGTTTCTCCTAAAGCAATAATTCATGGGGGTGCCCCATCCTTTCATTTAGAGCCCCATCCTTTCACAACACCCCCATGTCCCACCCCCACCATCACGCTTTAAAGCAAAACCCTGGTCATCAATATTGTTACAACTGCAGCATTTGAAAGATTTCACAGAGGAAAACAGTAAAGAAAAGGTGACATAGAACTACAAGAAAACTTGTGAAAAGAAAAAGAAAGCAAGGAAAGCACACCAAGAAAGAAAGAGACGGGGGGAAAAAAATCCAAGATCAGAGGTGAGGACTGTATGAATCACACCAGTTTTGCTCAACAAATGCCTTTATGCCCCCATCTTTTTAAAACTGTTCTAGGGGAAACCTTGGTACTCAGTATAGATTATTCTGATTTTATTTTATTTATTGCAACTGTTATACTGAGCTGAAGTTACTACACATACTGTAAATAGATATTCCATGGGTTAATTGCACATATGCTTTTTATTCACTCTGGAATGTTGCCAACAATGCAACTGGCAACAAGTAAAGTAGTCATGAGTGCCAGACTGCTCTGTTGACATCATGAGTGAGTAAAAGCTGATCTGCACTCAACCCATGAGATTTCCTATGTATACCATGGACATATTATAGTCTCTTCACTGCACAATACATTAAAAAGGCAAGTTGTTATTTTCTCCCTGAGCAACACAGATGCCGAATGTTCACTATATTAACCAGAATTCGAGTGGGAATCTTATCCCTATTGGTTTGCTGCAGAAGCCGCGGTACTTTGTCCTGCCATAGCTAGGTTATGGCAATGTGCATTTTATTTGTCTTGATTAGCTGAGGAAAGCAATTGTGAAAGGACTGTAGTGGAAATAACATGCGATTTTCAATGCAGCTGGACAACAAGGCATTATAACCCCTTTTTATTTAACACTGTTATTCATCACTCCCATGAAACAAACATTTATATCTATAAATTTCGAAAAAATGTTGTTAATGCTCCAGTTAGGGTCCAAGCGACAAAAATTGGGAAATGAGGCATTAGGGCTTCCAACCCTAACACCCCACCCTCCCAAAAAAGGTAGGAGAGCAGGTGTGGCATGCTACTTGTGCTTCACGTTCCACCTGTAAATAAGGTCAGATGTGTAAACGTTATGAGAATGGGGTGAGCGTTAGGCTTGAGAAGCCCAAGTCACACCCATCACCTGCTCTCCTGTCTGATTTTGGAAACCCTAACGCCTCATTTCCCAACTTTTGTCACTCTGACCCTAACTTGAGTATTAAAGTTTGCTGCAACTTATTTCCTTACTTTTTGAGACAGTATAACAGTATCCTTATTTTACTGTGGGAGTGCAGGGTCCTTTGGACCCTGTGCTCCCATTCCTCCATGGATGCTTATATATCTGTGGAAGCACAGGGCTGTCCGGCCCTGCACTTCCATTTATAGGACAACAGTGACCAACTGTCAGCATAGCCACCTTATTATCCCACCTCATGTAACAATTACAGAAAATTTTGAATCCCACCAAAGCGTAATTCTGTGCAACTGCAATGCCATTCCGCATACAGGTGCTAAAATACATTTTGGGCAGCATTTGAAAAATGATAGCTGTGACATACATGATGTGGGGTAATAAGAAGGCTATGTGGAAACCTGGGGTCAAAATATTTAAAATGTCCAAAGTTATGATGCATGGAGGACATAGCAACAAATGGTCATAACTTTGCAGTTTCATATTTTGATCCAAACTTTCAACATAGTCTTCTTATGACCCCACCTCATAAACCTCACTGGTGAACATTTTCAAATCAGTGCCAAAATGCCATTCTGTGCCACAGGTGCGAAACCATGTTTCGGACAGGATGTGATAAATGACAGCTGTACAGTTCATGAGGTTGTGTGAAATAATGGCTATATAGTGTATAGTGGAGTGTTGTTCTGTATAGAATTCCATCCCTTTCAAAATGCTGTTCTACCACAGTTCCAGTGTCATGGACTGCTGTTCTACTCTACTGTAGTAGAACAGCATTCTAAAACCTCTAGAAGCGGCATGAGTCAGTTTAATTTTGAAAGCAAAAGAACTCACAAAATACATATTTCACACAGTACTATAACTATAAAAAATACAGGATGAGCAACTCTATGCAGAACCAGTGTGTTTTGCCACCTCGGGGTTCTGATTCCCATGGACCTCTTGAGCTTCGCTCTCGAGGTCAGAGGGAATCAGAACCCCTCTGTGGCAGAACACACTGGTTCTGCATAGCTGCCCATCCAGTATTCTCTATGTTGTAAATCTGTAGTCAAAATATTGAAAATTACCAAAGTTATGCGCCTGCGTAAAACAATTTCAACAAACGCTCATAACTCAGCCATTTTTACGAATATTTTCACCACATTATCAACATGGCCTTTTTGGTATGCCACCTCATGAACATTGGTGGTGAAATGTTGTTATTCGGTCCCGAAAGGTGATTTCGTGCAGCGACTGCAAAATCACCTTCTAGGCCAGATTAACGAAATGACACTGCCAGTGTTCGCCGAGTTTAATCCCAAAAGGCCATGTTGAAACTCTGGTGAAAGAATTCCTAAAATGGCAAAGTTATGAACGTAAGTTCAAAATCCCACTGAAATACATTATGCGGCACTTACTCTTATTCCTTAGTTCACGGTTCGGCTTTTGAAGAGTGCACACGTGTCTCCGTTCACAGAAGATGAAATAATTCAGCGTTGGCTGGTAAGTATGGGGTAAAGTGGGGATGTGGGAGCTCAATGGGGGGTCGGGATGTGGGGGTCAGCCCGAAATGACAGGGACCGTTTTCTTTGTTGCAGGTAAAAAGGAAAAAGACATCGGGGGATGGTTTACATATTGCAGGTACCTATAACACTCATAAGCTAACTTGGGACACTGGGGGTGGGCTCCTCGGTGTCCCACACTGCTGGGGGGCCTCTAAATGCTGATACGGGGATTGTATCCCCCAATGTTGGCTACAGTTTTCTTTATCTGTCTGCAATAGGAGGGTGGGGCAGGGTGCCACAAGACACCAGGGAACACAATTTTAATACAGAGACAGCAATCGGAGGATGGAGGGTGCCACTAGACACCAGGGAATAACAGATACTAATGGTAATGGTGATCGGCAAGTGGGGGGTGTCACCAGACACCAGGGAATCAAATAAACATTTATTCAATTTTGATAACCGGGTAGGCCCACTGTGCCCCGAAGGTCCCTTTTTCAGGGGCGACCTGGAATTAATTGCACAGTAAGAGCATTTCACATATGGAGCATCTGGTGTGCTGACCATAACGGGAAAGCGATCGGAGTGTGTGTGTGTGTGGTCCCACTAGACACCAGAGAATAAAACATAACGGGGATGGGGATCGTCGGGTGGGGGTGTGCCAACAGATACCAGCCAAATCAGGACCGGTGGTGGGGGGGTGCCACTAGACACCAGGGAATATATGAATGGTTATGTATGGGGACAGCAATCAGTGGATGGGAGGTGCCACTTGACCCCAAGGTAAGGACGGCTCACAGCTCACACTGCAGCCAGTAGCATGAGTCTAGCTGCAGAAGTCAAGAAAATCCATGGTTCTCATACAGAGAACACAGAGGAAGCACTCCTCTCGCTAAACTGGGCACAGGGGATTTTGGGCACCCAGAAAGAAAATGACAACATTTTTATGTATTGTCCACACTATTTAGTTTGTGGAAAAATCAACAAGATAGCAGCTCACAAAAAATAATCCTTTCTTTGTAAGGCCAAATCCGTTGTCAAACTTTGTACCTCTATCCTGGAGAGATCTTCCCACTGGAAATAATGGGAACTTAAAAACTGAATAACTTTGCAACAGATTAACATTTTTTCACCAAACAAAGCACTGCAGAGCTGTTACCCAAGTTGTTTTCACCACAAAAAGTCACACCAAAATCCACACAATCTGGGCACAAGGCAATGAGGAAAACTGCAAAAGTGTCAACTTTTAGGGTTTTGCACCACTCGATCTCAGAATCTGCACAGCCAGCTGGAATAAAACTTGCCAGGTTAAGAGATTCACCTCACAGGACAGCGTACCAAATTTTGTGAAACTCCATTGATTGATTGCTAAGTTATTGAAGTGCAAGATCTGAGGTTTAACATTAAACAGGCTACTCAACCCCAACTATAGGGACACGACAATGCCCCCATAATATGTAATATGATCTATTATACAACACTAAAAACAGATCTTAAAACCTGACTGGCTAAGAGCCATGAGTATATTCCAGCACAAAACTATGGGCAAAAAGCCCCTGCCAACAGGTTTCAGCACTGACACAAAATCAGTCTGCACATTTACCCATACGACCCCCAAACAACATGGCTGCACATAGCACCTGACAGCCAACTCGAATAAAAACTTTCACTATTACGAATATTCCTTTTGTAAACAAAAAGTTTACTTGCTCACTTCTTTCTCTCAATCTACAAGCACACTCCACTCAGTGATGATATCCATCTCACTAATGACCAAGCCGCTTCCGGGCAGCCGCCACCTAGTGACCTAGTGGCCAAATACTAGTGCTACATTTTAAGCAATACACCTGCATATTAAGACAGTTTGTTTTTCCCCCATAGAGCTGTTTCTCCAAGCTGATTGGTCTTTGCAGGCTCTCAGCCCTTTTCCCGCCTCCTCTTGCCTGGCACCTGCTGTATCAGACCGCCATGCCCGAAATTCCCCACGGATTCCCCTCTGTAGTAGGGCTGGGAAGGGGAGGGCCATCCTCCCCCCACCTGGTGACACTCACCCAGATGGACTGGCAATCAGCCTGTGGTGCGGGCGGAGGTAGGCAGGCAGGGTCATTTAGATTTAGTCCGTGGCAGCCATTTTCCATATTTCTCTCTTAAGTCCCGTGCCGTGGCAGCACATAGGCACATACATGTCGCTCGAGGCTGCCAATGCTACCCTCAAGCCTCCACCTGGGGCAGCCAAGGGCTGAGATGGCAAACCACCCTCCCCAGGAGAAGAGAGCTATCCTCTGGCTGGTCAATCCCCCACCCACCCCGGCGACCTGATCTTGTTCCCAAACCCGGGTCACTGGCATGGGAAAAGGTAAAGTACAGGGCACCTCAGGCCTTTTCCCCAATGGGCCGGCTAAAAATACAAATTTAAATATAAAAATGTTTTCAATTATTTTTAATTATCAAAGAAATGTAATGTACCTTAACTGCTATTTCTAATTGTACACCAAGTACTCTAACTAAAGTTGTTTTAAGAAGTTGACATAGTTAACAATGTAACTGTAATTGTTAACAATACATAGCTTTGAAACGTTACGTTAACACAAGAGTTTTGCAAACCTGTTAACTTCAAGCTGGGACTACTTTTTCTCAAATAAATTCTTTCATGTTTCCTTTTTCACTAATAGGAACAAACTCCAGGGTGTGGTATATCATGAGATCTTGCCACTTCTTGGGTGCACGAGTCATTCGGCTGCGCTCTTGTGACTCACAATGCACCCAATAAGTGGCAATACTCCATGATACACCACATCCTGTCATATATGAGCAAGCTGAAAACCAAACGCTGGACCCAGAGCAGATCAGATTTATAAAACCCACCTGGCTGAACTAGCTGCAAGTTGGGCAAATTTTGCCAGTCCAGTCAGTCTGATCAGCCAAGCATGTCCCACTTTTCCCGATTTAGTCCAGTCTGGTTCCACAGTCTGGTCACCTATAGCTAGGACTGGGTGAAACCTGGACCACTGGTACCAGACCTGACTAGATCAATAAAAGCTGGGAGCCATTCTGGCCAGATTGACTGGACCAGCAAAATTTGTCCATGTAAGTCAGGTTGCTGTACCACGGCCCTCAGAGTTTACCTCTCTATCCTTCCCGAGGAGGCCGGTCTGGATTCCCTAAGGAGTTGTTACACTGGCCTACTGTGGTGCGGTGCCTCCACCTAGGGCAGTGATATGGGGTACCTGGCTGCTGAAACACAAGGCTATCACGCCCCCCCAGGAAACAATGCATAACCTGCCCACACAGTCCCTCCTTCAAAGCAAGTAACACAGTAAGCAATAACAAGCCCAAATCATAAAATGTAATTTAAACAAGTAATTTATTTAAAAGGAAGGATACAGAAAGAACAAGGAGCATAAAGGTAAAATGGATAAAACAAGGGAAAACAATATCTATATACTCTAAGCAATCAAAGTATTAAACAGTTCAATACTTTAACCACCACTCTGGCACCCACCCAGCAGTCCTCAACCCCAATGGGGTCCATCCATCTTCTTTTTTTTAAATTTATCCCCTTCTACTCACCTCCACCTCTGACCCTTGGTGGCACCTAGGGAGTCATCTTTCTGCCAGCCACCCTACCCTGGACTTACCTTGCACCCCATGGAGCCACGAGGTGGGGCCCGTGCGCCCCATACAATCAACTTTTGTAGGGCAAGGCAGTCCACGTGGGTGGAGGCATATCGAGGGCATGCTCCTGGTGCCCCGTCTTCCCAGAGACGGCTGGGCTTTTTCCACCTGTTTTCCTCCCACACACGTAGTGTGTGCCCTTGACATCTAGGCACAATGCGCCGACGTCCACCAGGTATCTCAGCCTGCCTCTCCTGCAGGAATGACTCTGTCGCTGTACCTCACACCTCTGCTCAGTGTTGCTGGTCCCAAGCAGAGTCTTTGCCTATCTGCAGGTCGAGGGGGCTTTCTTACTTTTGACCCCCCCACCAGCCTGACAGTGCAATGCTCTCCACCGCGGTACATGCGCACTCCCGCCCACGTCCACAGGAGAGCCGCAGCAACCGATACCCATTGGCTGGACCACGACTGCTGGATAGGACTCCCAGTCTCTACTGGGGGTCGCCAGAACGGCATGGTCTTGTTCCCCCTTCCTCCCAGGGAAGGACAGCAGTCCTCCCGGATGCTCAATCCTTCCTTGCTCCACCGACCCGAGTCTGCTCCCGAACTCAGGTGGCCGCCGGGGTGTGAGGTGCGGCGTGTAGCACCTCAACCCTCAGTGCCACCGGGCCAGCGGGTCCACCCATCTTTAATTCCCCCCAAAGGCCATGGGTGAGAAATCTCTCAAAAGTTGCAGTGGGTACCACACTTGGGACGCAGATGCTGCTAGTAGGGTGGAGCTCGGTAGGATGCTAAACAGCTGCAGGAAACCACCTTTAACCACACTGGTACTAAACAGAAACTTGAAACTGCTATAACATTGGAAAAAGGGGCCACTATGGGTAATTCAAATGGGATCAGATAGGCAGTTGGCCTCACCAGGTATTCGGCCGGGGCTTCTCACACTGGCACAGTCCTATCCTGGACTTTTCCCTCAACTCCTGACACAGTAATCTTTTTTCTTAACTGCAGTGTCGAACACTGGGTTCTGAAGCATTACAGTCTACCTCTGGTACAAGCAGCTGGCAGAGCTGACTGAATGTGGTGCTCCTGGCTGGGATGCTGTCTTCTTCAGACTGGCTGATGGCAGTTCAGCTTCACTTTTCTGCTGCTCTGAGGCTTGGGACCTTGATGAAAGCAGGGGTTTTCCTGGACTGGAGATGCTGAAGGAGTTGATCCACCTGAGGGAATGTCTGCGGAGGGGCAGGAAACCCCAGCTCAATCTGCCTTGTTAAATAAGTTTTGTTGAAAACTTTCCTTTTCTCTCTCACAGTTACTCTGGGATCCCTATATTTCTGAGTCTTCCAGGCAGGTCAAAACCAGGACAGACTGTGGTACACGGTCATGCTTTAAAACTCAGTCCTCACCTTCAGGGCTGACTCAACTGCACAAATTTTTCAAAACTGTCCTTTTACGCCAACTGAAACTCAACGCCTGACTTGCCAGGCTGGTTCTCAGGCAGAATCTCTCTGGCTCAACTCTACTCCGATTGGTCACAACTCACGAGCAACCAATAGTTGACTTCTGACTCCTTCCCTTGGGTCTTTGTGATGCTGAGTCTCCATGGAGGCTGCCATCTTTGTTTACCTCACCCACTCTAACTTGGGCAGGTTGCTGTCACTTTATTAACAGTTCCCCAAAGTATATGTGGCATGCCCTGGCCCCACATTACCTTTCTAAGGCCAGAGCTATATTTATTTTTCTGGGCACATAGCCCACTGCAGAGTCAGGTGCCTGGATGCGGAGACAGCCATCCAAGGCGTTCTCCGGCTTTGTGCACAGCCACACCACTTCTTCTGGGCTCGTCCCGAATGCAGTTCTGGGGCTGAAAGCCTGCTTCCTGTGCCTGGCGGCACGATCTGTGCTGGTCCCAGATCCGCTGCCTACCCAGAAGGTGGGACAGTCTCTGGAAGGGGCCCCACTGCTCGATTTCACGTATGGAGAGCTAGCTCCATTTCTGCATATTCTGCACAAGCACGGCTGCTGACATTGCTGCGGCATACCTTCCAGTCCCATTCCCCAGCCCTCTCCAGCTCCTGGGACTGGGGAAGCAAAGCCAGCGGGTTCCCCCGCTCTTCGTCTTCCCCCGCCTTAGCCCCAGGGACTCTGGAGGGGCCTGAGGTCAGAGGGCGACAGGCAGTAACGGCCATGGATTTACAGAATGGCACCCTGGTTCTCATCCCTCAGGGGCTCCCAGACTACTGTTCAACTGTGATAGTGTAGCATATTGGGTACACCTAGGAAGCATGCGTAAAAGCTTCCTGAATACAGCGCTGATTTGGTCACAATGCCTTACTTGGTGTCAGTTTATTTAAGTTGGGGGGTGAACATTTTGCTTTTTTTTTTTTTTTTTTTTTTTTTTTTACAGGTGGTGTGGGGGTGAATCCCAACCCAAATAAACTAATAAAAAAATAAAGGAAGGGGTCAAAGTTACCAGCTAGCATAACTTGAGCTCTACGCTAACAGCACAAGTCCTACATGTACCTGATATACTACACAATCACCCGTTCAACCGCCCTGCCAGTCCCTGGGGACTGGAGGGTGAAAAGCCAGAGGGGATGAGGAGACTTAAGGTAAGCCCTAGATTGGGGAGGCTTACATACACTTTCAGCCCAGTTCGGCTTTTACCTACAGTATCAGGTCCAATATAAGTCTGGTTTTCACCAAGTCCCTTGTATACGGATAGTTCAAAAGTGACAGCTTTCGATACATAATTTCAAGCATTATAAAATATCATAAAACTTATTTTTGTAAATGGTCAGAAAATGTTAGTGGTTGTTATGAATGCACACATTCTTTCTTAGTTTTCAAGGAAGTTTGTCTGGGGTTGAAGTTGCATGGTGGGGAAGAAACACGCTCCAGTCAGATTTGAAAGGCTGATGCACATGGGAACTGGAAGAAACAATTTAATAAAAAGTACCTACATGTCATATACCCTTCCCCCGCCCCTACCCCAAGCTGCGAGTTCCATCAAGTACTAGCAATAGAGATGTCCATTTGCCCCTGCTGCGCCTACTCCTTTTGGGGAAGGGTTTTTTACCTGTACTGTCTGACAGTGAGGGTTTTGTTCGCAGGAACCCCCAGTAGTCTGCTAGAGAGATATCTGTCCAGTGCCTGCTGGTTGAAACGGTGGTGCTCCCGGACCTCGACGGTGTCAGCCATATCGAATTTCTACATTAAACGCACCACCGAGTGCAAAGTCCACAACACAGAACTCCAAAAGTAAATCGTTCTTTTCCAGTTCTGTGTTCTGCCAGCAGGTTTATTCAGATACGAGGCTGCGTAATGCTCCCAGCGTAAGTACTGGTTGCTTACGTCTTTCGAGGAGTTCAAGAGCAGAACACGTAAATTACGTGGGTGGAACCTAGCTTTGCAGAAACGGGGTACTTGAGTGTGTTTGGGAACCTTAACTTCAGTCAGTAAACTCTAATTCCCCTGAAAAAAAAATAAAATGAAAGAGAACTAGCCCAACAATGAGCAGAATTTGACAGCGGAAGTTTTGGAGAAAAGCGTCCGTCGCTGTCTTCCTAATTCGTGGTTCTGCAGATTTAGAAAGAGCAAACAAATTAACTTCCATATGCTGCTGCACACGGAGTTTTCGTGTACCTTTGACACTGACCAGTGTGTAACTGTCGATCACCCGTGACGGTCAAGTAATTTCATCTAAAGTTTAATTAGAAAATCTAAGTATGCGGGAAATTGTTACAGCCCAAGTCGCTGTAGGACTTACACATTGCTAGGAACCTAGTTCTGATTTGCAAGAGCGCAGTTGGGACAATAAATTGTGTTGCACCGGTGGAGCCAGGTGTCGCTGCGGGGTAGACGTGTCCCAACACTGCTGAGAGCCGGGAGTGGCAGTGGGTTAACTGTCCTGCTGGTCGGCAGACACAAACCGCTTTGAATCGCGATATCTCACACGGAAGAATGGCCTCTGTAGAGGAACTGCAGGCTAGAATCAAACAGCTCGAAGGGGAACTGGCCAGAGAGAGAAGTAAACAGGGATGTGGCGAGGGGCACAGTTACAGAACCAGGATTGAGAAGATGAGTGCAGAGGTGGTGGATTCTAACCCATACAGGTAAAGATACCAACTTTCTGAGACCTAAAACTGGGACAGTTCATCCTAAACATGACACCCCTTCCCCACCATGTCACTCCCACGGGCACTACCGCAGACAATGCTGCACACAATCAGTTACATTTTTGCTGCTTGCTCTGGCCATGCCACCTCACAGTAATATCAGTAGCAAACATCCAGATTAAAACAATACATCATTCTGCTGCAGCAAGTTCCAGATCATGATGTACAGAAAGTTCATTAGAAGCAAACCTGCGTTAAATTGTGATCAGACATTAAAGCTGCATGTATTGCTCCTCCTGACAGTCCCATTCAACCCCACTTGTAACGTGGTGTTAATCGCACAGTGCAAATCGGCAGCACCGATAGCAGGAACAGCGTCACGGGACCCCAGCCGGAGTGGGCATTAATCTATGTTCTATGCGGTGCCTGCTGAGGCAGTACCGCAAGCAGCCAGACCCCCAGGTTAGCAGCACTGGGTCCTGTGGCAGAGCGAGCTGAGCAGCGAGAGGAGCGCCAGCCCCACTAGGCACCCGAGTGCGGAAATGGGCAAGGGGGACCAGAACCCGCGGCGGACATCTGCGAGAGGCAGCATCTCGCCAGTGTGAGAGTGCAGGGCAGATCCAGGAGCAGCAGGGACAGCCCAGCTGGAGCAGCGCAGCAGCAGAGCAGTGTGCGAGAGGCAGCAGGAAGTGAAGCCCCCCGGCATGCACAGCGCGAGTGGAATCCTCCTCGCAGTGCTTGAACCCTTCACCAGAGACCTCCTGCGGCGGGTATGACGAGAATACCCGCACCGAAGTGGACAGAACTGGGACAGTGATGTTGGCCGCAGCCACCCACGCGGCTCCAGGGACAACAGCTAATGACCACATCTGTACGTATTTAATGCTATACACCATAGTGTGACAGCGAAGTAAAGCTTCACAACTCTGGCAGCGCCTCAGTGTGTCATTGTCCATCTAGCGCAGACTGGCCCCCTCAGATGCCTCTACCAACCCGTGGCCCATGTTACAAGTGCATGAAGCCACTCCGTGGTGGCATCTAATGCAGATTGATGCATGGGGGCGGGTGGGTAACCTCGGGCTGCTACCGCCCCCATGCATCAATCTACGTTAGATGCCACCTTCGTCGCTTAATGCTTACTATATTCACCTAATTTGCTGAGCAAATTTCACTTCAGTGACTCCCACCACCACACCAAATTGTTTTCACACACTTCCTCGTATAGCGCAGTAGTTTAAGGCTCTGAGTTGCAAATCTGGAGACCTGGGTTTGAATCCCACAGTCCCCACTTGCATACTGTGTGACCCTGAGCAAGTCACTAAACTTCCCTGTGCTCCCAGGTTGCACCTGTAAACAAGCTTTCAGCTTAGTGTGTTTCACCTGGTTAAACAATTTGAAAAAAAAAACTTCTTTACAGTTGATTAGGTTCAGGTACCTTAGTTCACTGCTGCCGGTCTCTTTTCTGTCTGGAGTCCCTCTCAGCTGCTGGCAGGCAGACGTCAACATGCGCTTGTTTACACTTACTACCAAGTCTAATCTAACAGGAAGGAACATACTTTACTGTGCTCCCACTGACATGCTTGCGGTGCAACACAGGCACAGGGGTTGAAGCTGCAAACTGCTGTCCAGCCCGAGCAGCGCCACAGTGGTGCTGAAATAACTGTCACTCACGGATTAGCAGTCAGGAAAAAAAGGGACAAAACTGGGACAAGTAAGCAAAAACCAGAACAAAAGTGACATTTTGCAAAAGTTGTGGGGACACTGGGGCATGCTGCCTAAAATAGGGACCGTCCTGGGAAAATAGGGACTGTTGGTAGCTTTACGTACAGGTGAGGACAGCAGAAACCGTGGGCTGGCTTATGTTGGGTAGTATCAGTATGATGATACCGCAGGACAGTATGTCCAGTTGTAGTTTTTTTTCCGAGGTACTGTAGTTAATCTTAGTCGAGGCCAATTTTTTTTTTGCCCACATCCCTTCAGACGTGAGTATCACTTCAGTGCCACGGCGCATCCATGCTTAGAAATATACCTATTTATACACAGCATCCTTGATTATATGAAAGATATTTAAAGAGCTGCTGCCTTCTCTGGGAAAACGTTATAAAACATATTAGATAGTGTTCATCTTGTATTTCATATCTTCTGTAGGCCACCTTTATTAATTATTAAGGATATCTGCACAAAAAATGGGGTATTTAGCCATTCGACTTCAACTGCCCCTTCAGCTTATTCCCCACCTGAAATCATAATCCATTGTCTATTCTTGCCATTAGAATAACTCTATCATTACATAAGGTGGGGAACAAGAAATAGTAACTGATAACTCTCAAGGAATGCAGGCCCCATATTCAAACGGTTAGCGTGGCACAAACAGAAAAGCACCACCCTAACTGCAAATAACACTGGCGGTCGGGGTGAGGGGCATATTGAGAGGTCCCTGCTGTGCCACGCTATCCTAATAGTGCAACCACACAGAATATACCTCGGCACCTATGTAAGTGAGGGGTCCCTCATGCACAAAGGTAGCAGCTGTATATGCATAGGTTTCAGCAGTGCTAAACAACTGCCATCACAGTGCTGTGTAGCACCGCTGAAACCCTGCCCTTAACTGGGCACTGTGGCTGCATCCCCAATCACCCATCCTATGCGACGTGATCGGAAAGCCCTGGTGGACCCCCATCACCCATGGTTTATCTATGCCCTTCTCCCTGGTGTTAGTGGCACCCCCATCCTCAATCATCCATGGTTATATGTTTTCCCTTCTCCCTCATATCTAGTGGGCCCCCCCCCAATCACCAGGTTGACAGTCAGATGGTGGCTGACTGAGGAGGTGCGAGGAGGGCTGTGCCATTTGCCATAGTTTGAGGTAAAGCCAGTGACCGGGGTGAGTGGGAATGTGGGGCAGGTGGGTGGTTCCTCACTAGTGGACAGGTGAGTGTTGTGGATCCACTAGACACTAGGGAGAAGGAAATGCATGTAACCATGGCTGACCAGGGGTGGGGTGGGGGGCTCACTAGATAACAGGGAGAAGGAGATACATATAACAGTGGGTGACCTGGGGTCTACGAGACATCAAGGAGAAGGGGAATACATATAACCACAGATGACCAAGTGGGAGTTCACTAGACACCAGGGAGAGGGAACTAAATATCACCATGAGTGATGGGAGTGGGGGCTACTTGTCATCAGGAAATATATTTTCCTGCATATTCACATGGCCAGCATGGATGTTATGGGGCTGTGTGGTATGCTAATGGGCCCATAATGGCAATGCAAATGGCCCCACAGTGCTTTGCAGGCACAATGGGTTGATTAGCGTGCTAGGACTGAATGTGACCCACAGGAGCCCTGGCGCTATCCCATTAGCGCAGCACTGTCTCCAGTGAGCTGGCAGTCTTGTGGGTTATAGTCAGCCTGGGGCTGTGCCAGCACAGTGCATGGGCGCAGTGCACTGGTACAGTTCCATAATCGGACAACACTCTCCAATGGAGTGTGTTAACTATGTGAGTATTGCACATGGCCAGCCATGCACTATTTATCACACACTGCTAACATCCTGCTCTGACTAGTGGGGGTGTACATCCTATTTTCATGTGTATGACCTCAGTAATAAATGAGTATTGGCCAACAGCAACCATGTTTGTTTGCATTTGCTATGTAGTTGTGGGGGTAGATAGTGCAGCAGTTCAAATTAACACAATAATAATACAAGATGTAATTGTCATAATTGGGAAATGAAGAGGGTAGTGTTCCCACCGCAGCACGTAACGGGGTACGTGGCGACTTTCAAATGTTTCAGGGTACATTGCACCCCTTGCAGAAAATCATGGCGTACACATTGTTTTAAAGTGGTATACCGCACAGCTGCAAACAGTGTCTCAACATTAGCAGAACACCATATTTTCCTTCGAACTTAAGTAACATCATTATACTTGCTTATACTTTGCTTGCTATGTTTGTTCTTGTTATATAAAAAAAGACATAAAATATGTAATTGGTTGGTATCTGCTGATATGTTTAATGATCTATTTTGTTCTGTTCTCATCATTGTGATTTACAGATAATAGTAGAATGCAGCAGGATATACAGTGGCGTGAAAAAGTATTTGCCCCCTTCCTGATTTTCTCTATTATTGCATATTTGTCACACTGGATGTTTTCAGGTCTTTAGACAAAATATAATATTAGATAAAGGGAACCTGAGTGAACAAATAACACTTTTTTTTTTTACTTATTTCATTTATTTAATGAAAAAGTTAACCAACACCAGCTGGCACTGTGTGAAAAGTATTGCCCCTAGTTAAATCAACCCAATTAAAGGGATAATTAGAGTCAGCTGATTGAACACAGCCAGGCTTGATTACAGCCAGCCCTGCTCAATATAAACCCCACTTATTTTGACCCATACCGTCAGAGTCACGTTGCCAGCACAAAGATTCAACAAGCACATTATGCCATGATCAAAGGAAGTTCCTGAAAAGATCAGAAAAAAATGTGTTGCCCTCTATCAGTCTGGAAAGGGTTACAAAGCTATTTCTAAGGCTCTGGGACTCCATCAAACCACAGTGAGAGCCATAGTCTCCAAATGGAGAACACTTGGAACAGTAGTGAATCTTCCCAGGGTGGGCGGCCTGCCAGAATTACTCCAAGGCAGCGTAAAATCATCCAGGAAGTCTCAAAGGATCCTAAAACAACATCTAAAGAACTGCAGGCTTCTCTTGCCTCAGCTAAGGTCAGTGTTCATGACTCACAATCAAGAAAGAGACTGGGCAAAATGGGCTTCATGTGAGGTAGCAAAGGCGGAAACCACTGCTAACCAAGAAAGAACATACACTCATCTCTCATTTGCCAAGAAGCACCTGGATGATCCACAAGCCTTTGGGAAAATGCTCTATGGACAGATGAGTCCAAAGTGGAACTTTTGGACGACATGGATCCTATAATGTCTGCGTAAAGCAAACACAGCATTCCACAGTAAGAACACCATACCAACAGTCAAACATGGTGGCGGTAGTGTGATGGTGTGGGGATGCTTCTTGCCTAAGGACCTGGATGACTTGCCATAATTAAAGGAACCATGACTTCTGCTCTGTACCAGAAAATTCTTAAGAGAATGTCCGTCATCCTTCCGTCAGCTGAAGCTGAAGCGTAGTTGGGTCATGCAGCAAGACAATGATCCAAAACACAAAAGCAAGTCCACATCAGAATGGCTAAAAAGAAATAAAATTAAAGTTTTGGAGTGGCCTAGTCAAAGTCCAGACTTAAACCCAATAGAGATGCTGTGGCAGGACCTGAAACGAGCAGTTCATGCTCGAAAACCTACCAAATGTTACTGAATTAAAGCAGTTCTGCGAGGAAGAGTGGGTTAAAATTCCTCCACAGCGATGTGAAAGACTGATATTGAATTATAGGAAGTGTTTGGTTGCAGTCATTGCAGCTAAAATGTGGCATAACCAGTTATTAAGTGTAAGGGGCAATTACTTTTTCACACAGTGCCAGTTGGTGTTGGTTAACTTTTTTCATTAAATAAGTGAAATTAAAAAAAAAACAAGTGTTATTTGTTCACTCAGGTTCCCTTTATCTAATATTACATTTTCTCTAAAGACCTGAAAACATCCAGTGTGACAAATATGCAATAACAGAGAAAATCAGGAAGGGGGCAAATACTTTTTCACGCCACTGTACAACACTACATCCAAGAGTCATACATATTGTGAAAAATAGCAAGCCTTACCAAACCCATTATTACAACATCTGCTGTAATGTAACAGCAGCTGTGTTCCAGATCTGAATAAAAAAAAATGATGTGTGCAACAGTAACTGCACATACTGCATAACTGCACACCACAGTCACACACAACAAAGTCAGAGAAACAAACTTATTGTTATCATTGCATTTTTTTGTTATGGGTACTGGGCTCATGGGCTGGCTGGGTTTATGTTACCAATACAGTATCAGTAGTACTTTATACTACTTACTACACTACCTAACCCTAAAACCTGAGTACCACTACTACCAGCACCACTATAGCAAGCAAGCAATAGCATTCTGCTGTGTGTCTCACACACTCACAGTTAGTTCTAGTTGTCTTCTTAGTAACAGAGTACAGTCATATAGACAACCATTTTAATACGTACTTCGTTAGATGAGTTAGTGGTAACGGTTTTTAACCATGTGGGTTACTTACCAATATCAACTTTTTAACATGACAACAAATCACAAAAAGTAAGGTAGTTGCTTAGCAAAAATTGCATTGATGGCATCTGATCGATGCGCAACTGCATATAAATTATTATTATTAAATAATATACAATTAAAAATACAGTAAGATGTGTCAACCACTCATGTCATCACTCATCACCACAATCATGAAAGATGGGACCACATGACCCACCTCTCCACCAGTCACCTCATGTATCGTTAATCTATAATAGAAATATGGATGTGCTTTGTGGCGCTCTGCAGTAGTGCTGCAGTCAGTGCAACAGTCAAACAATGCATGCATTTGTAGTTGTAAATCATCTTGCGTATATTTTAAGGCATTTATTTTGTGGGCTTGCTTGCATTTAGCCCATAATAAGCCCAATACCTTATGCCAGTCTGAGACGCTTGTCTAGTTGATTTTTGTTTTAATGTAGATTTTTTTTACTGTCTATAAAGTTTTAGAAGTGATTGCATCATGCCTTGTTGGTCCCCTAACTAGCCATGCCAGTCGATTCCTTCCAGCTTCCTAGTTTGTCTGCTGCGGCCCTGTCCCCCACGTTCCAAGTTTTTTTTTTTGGGTTTTGTTTTTTTTTTGTAACATTTCCACATGCATGGTTGAGGAGAACAGATAGGTAGCCACCCTTCACTCTTCCGGCCTGTACCCATCCTGCAGAGGCATTACAAAACCTCGGTGCGCAGGGCTGTAGCAGAGGAACTAGGAAACTGTCAAAGGATCAAGTGGCAGTGGCTATGGAGGAGCCGGGTACGATTACAGGCCATTCTAAAACTTCAAAGATGCAGGTAAAAAAAAAAAATTACCTTTAACCAAATCAGCTCGCCATCACGTCGCGGTGGCATATGGATTTGGGTTGTGTTTTTGAAAATCAGGCACCTGTGCTCTCAGATCATCATCAGGTACTGCTTGACTGTCATGGGCTGCCAAAACATCAAAGTATCAAGAACCAACCAACTCGTAACTGAGACAGGAAACTGACTCTGACTCTAAGAAATATAAGTAAGGTTTAACTAGGCTATGAAGTTTTAGAAGTGATTGCATCATGCCTTGGTGGTCCCCCAATTAGCCATGCCAGTTGATCCCTTCCAGCTTCCTAGTTTGTCTGCTGCGGCCTTGTCCCCCACGCTCCAAGGTTGTTTTTTTTTTTGGTAACATTTCCACATGCATGGTTGAGGAGAGCAGCCAGACAGCCACCTGTCACTCTTTCTGCCTATACCCGTCCTGCAGAGACGTCACAAAACCTTGGTGCGCAGGGCTGTAGCAGGGGAACTAGGAAACTGTCAAAGGATCAAGTGCCAGTGGCTGTGGAGGAGCCAGGTATGATTGCAGACCTTTCTAAAACTTCATAGATGTAGGTAAAAAAAAAAAAATTACCCTTAACCAAATCAGCGTGCCATCACATCACAGTGGCATATGGTTTTGGGTTGTGTTTTGGAAAAATCAAGCACCTGTGCTCTTAGATCATCATCGGGTGCTGCTTGCCTCTCATGAGCTGCCAAAAACATCCAAGAACCAACTCCTAAGACAGGAAAACAGACTCTAAATTGTTGTGTGTGTGTGTTTTTTTTTTTTGTTTTTTTTTTTTTTTTTATTTAGCCCAGCCCCGGTGCCTGTGTGCCCTGGTCCGGCCCTGTCCTTGACCTACCTGGCCCACATCTTATTCTGTACAGTATCAATGAATGTATGAATCTGTGTGACATAGAGCTAGGAATGTTAATGATCCAGGTACCAACTGAGTGAGAATGCATTTGTAAAATGTTGGTGGTTGAGTCCCCCAAAATATATTCCATATTTGTGGCGACTTGAGTAAGGTTCCTCATGGCTCACGGGCCACGCTATGCCATCTACAAGAGCAAGAACAGATATATTATTAGAGAAACACCTTTCACAAATTGCGTATCGCAAATGAATGCATCAACAAACAGTCAATACACAAGGACAGGAGCTACCAAGTTCCTTGATGCATGCAGCTATGCAACGGCCGCAGAGCCATCAAGTACCCTTTCTAACATTTCTAGACTTCAGCATTTCCATGCATAGCACGGGCTGCGAAAGCACTAGTGCATGAATTTATAAATTAAAATCTTGATTAAGCTTGTCAAGAAAAACACCAGATTTTGCAGTTCACTTGGTTGGTGCAAAATCTGTAAGAGACAGTGCTGAATTGAACGGAAGGCCACAATTGACTTGTTTTTCAAGTTGTAATTCACACACGAGTCACGACACACCTATCTATGGTTGAGTGATGATGATAAATTTGATTGAGCCAAAGGTATGTAAAAATGTAATTTCATACCAGGCAGTCGCACTAATTTGAGTTAGTATTATTTCCCCAAATTTTCTGTCTATTTTTATGCGAACATTGCTCAAGAAAACATTCCTAGCTCTCTGTATCACCGATTCTTTTTCGAAATCCTTTTTTAGACATGTGACCAGGGTTTTAAATAATTGATTAGCAGTTTTTTTGTTGGGACAATGCTAACTGTACAGAAAGTATTATATAGGTTTTCTTGCAGTGCTATGTTTGTTAAACACAGTGAGGCAAGTGCTATGCATTTTCACAATGTTTTAGCACTTTTATGAGCAAAACGCTAATCAATTTTTTTGAGTTAAATAAAACCCTGCATGTGATGAATAAGAAGTTTGTTTTTCAACAGCCTGTTGTATGTGTTTATTCGTCCGCTAGTTGTGTACTAGATTCTGTGAAGAAAACTCTCTTTCACAGGGCACACTAGTTAGTGGTATGGAGAGTAAAATTTTTGCCAGTGTAGCAAAGTGAGGAAATGTTTCATTATGGTTTGTAATGAGATTTTCACAGAATGTGTTCAACATACTGTCTTTGCAGTTGCTAACTAAATATTTGAACTATGTGAAACTTTTCCTAGCTTCCTGTCCATCTATTAATGATGGTGAACTTTCTGTAGTAACACCATAAAACTCAATCAGCCGGTTTAAGGCTTCGATTCCATAATCGCACAGGCTCTGAACAGTTGCTGGCAACAATTTAGGATTTAGAACTGTGTTTAGATCAATCAAAACCTGCATTTCACTTTCAATGAATCTCTTGTCTAGTTCTGTTAATAATCTGTCAATGAATTTGTTCTTGACAGAATGGATCGCCTTAACCCTCTTCATTTACAGTACATGTCACTCCAGGTTACTTGTTGTCATTATCTTGTAACTGAGCAATCATTTCTTGACACAGTGGCAAATATTTTCTCTCATGTCCTGAAGCTGTTGTTTTGTTGTATTTACCATGGCCACCATTTGCCCGATATCAATGTTATCTTTCTGGAAAATTAGGGACAATCTTGTCAGGAGTGCAAGAATTTCTTTCATAAGTAGACTATACCCAATGAACTTTACATTCTGCACTTTTGTGAGCAAACCCTTTGCCTTGATTTGTGTGTCCTTATTGCCACTAGCAATCTCATGTTCAAGGTCCATAACAACAGCTGGCTATGCGGAACACACAGAAACAACAGCGTCATTTAAACTTGGCCACGCAACACTGGTTAGTCTTTTGAAATGTTTCACTGGTCAGTCATGACCCGTTGCAATTTTCACACTTTGATGTATCGGACTGGACTATCGTGATGGAAATTATAAACTGCAACCAGTGTATCCTGGTAAGCTGAGAGTTCTTTGATGTTTTGGCAGCCCATGAGGACACCAGTGTCAATTGATGCTGCACACCACATGTACCAACTTTGGGTTGTCCTCTCAGCAGCGACACCAACATCATTTAACCTACCAGCCATGATGTTGGCACCGCAGTTCCAAAACCTGTCGCCGTAGAGAACTGAGCAACCCACTGACTTTAGAAATTCTAAAATAACATTATAAATAGTTTCTGCTCTGCCGCCTCTCACTATCACATTTGCACAGAATGCAACATTAACGTGCTCCTTGTCAAGTGTTTTGCAGTATATTACAAGATTTTGTTTACAACCACGCCTGTGCTGTCATCAACCATTGTTCCTACATAAATTCATTTGCATTAATTGCTGCCTGTATATCAGATTTACAGATCTCAGCAATTGCTTTTTGAAAATCTGCAGCACCTGATGATGTTTTTAGGTGCCTGATTTTTCAAAAACAGTAGCCCCATTATCAACCTGTAGGTCAATCAAATCGCAGAACCTTCCTATCTGCTATAGTGTGTTGAGCTAAATAATGCTGTAAGAAGTTGTGTATCTAACACATCTGCACCTTTCTTATCATTAACAAGTATTGCAGATGTTAAATGTCTCCTGCCGCAACTGTCTGTTTAGATATTTTATGATCATCAGATTCCATATGACGACCAAGGCAGAATGCTGATAATGCTTTTGTAAAAGGATCCAAAATTGTTTTCATGTTCCTCATCTATGCAGACCTGGCAGTGTAAAAATAATTCATTTTTACATTTGTTTTGTCCTAAACCATAGAAATTTGATTTCCACTCTTGAAAACGCTTAAGTCTAGAAATATTAGAAAGGGTACTTGATGGCTTTGCAGCCGTTACAAATGTTGGTCACTGGAACAGTCCCCGATGCCTCAGGTTCTTGTTCTGTGCAGCTGTTACTAGTGCTGCTGCTTCTTCTGATGGTCTCTTCCTCCTCCACTTTGCCAGATGAGTCACATACAACAAAAGCAAATCGCGCTGGCCGGTCACCTGGGTGGAGTTCTTCTACTGTCATGACGATCCTCCTCTTGATCACATTCAGTACTGGTCTCATCATTCACTGAATCTGTTCACTTTCACCTGTAGTGAAAAAGCAGAAATAAGAAAAGGAAAAAAAGTTAGTCAATTCAGTAACATACAATGTACATCATTCATTACCTAGTACCTACTGTCTGTCGGTAGTTCTAATGTGAATGGCAATGGAGACAGGCAGTTATACTAGCGAAGTGCTGTGTTGTTTAAGGTTGAGGATCTGCAAACCTGGAGACCATGATGGTGACTCTTCCTTAGTCCTCCCACCCAATTCCAGTCCCAAGTCCCACCTAACCCACATCACAGCCGCCAGGCCACCACTTGCAACATTGTGTTGACGATTGGCTGAGCAAGTCACTTAATCTCCTGTGTTCCCAAACTTCTCCAGTCTTCCGCGTTTGTCTTCTGTGACCCCCTCTGAGAAACAGTCACCGGCTGATCCGTGACTGTCACACACTTACTGTGACTGTTAGTTCTACATGTCTGCACAGAACTTGAGTTATTATATAACAAAGTACAACAATGTATAAATCAAAATATACCATATTCAGTCACCACAACAGTACTCAGAGTCCTAGTTTTCCCAGGCTGACTCACCACCCTACCCCAAAAATAATTTTACACCATAAATAAAGTACTGGATTATATAAATAATTATTCTTATGTAGTTTTAGTTCCTCTCACCACGTCTTTTTAAAGAATTTAATAATGCTGCTGCTACTGTGATTGTTCTTATCAATCTTTCTTTTTCTTTCACCACCTCTAGTTGGCATAATTTTCTCAGTACTGGCCAGGACAGCTCTCTCTTTCTGAAATCTGATTCTGACTTAGTCGTATGGGATGGATGGTACCGGTATGGTAGTCAGTGGGGTGCCGCCACCTATGAGGTCATCCATGAGGCCTATGAGATACTGAGATGACTACGTGATGATGACGGCACCAGTGTTTGAAGTTGTTGAAGTGAGCTCTATCTGCCTCTGGAGTTGAGTTGAATGCAGGTTGTGTAGGATAAACCACCTCCACAGATCCCTACTCTAATACCATGGTTGAGGATGGATGGATGGATGTGATAGTTGCAGAGCTGCAGATTCCCAAGTCCAGTGGATAGAAGCTGCAGTATGATGCCTTGTCAAGAAGGAACTGGATGCCCTTTGCTTTTTTGGAAATATCTGATGCATTACTTGACACTACCATCTTCTGACTGCTGCTGTCTCTGTCTGCTGCCAGCTGAACTGCAATATAAATTACGAAAACAGTACTGAATATGTAAAATTTATTATGTTTAGTAAACAGCCATGTTTTTTAATGTCTGCTAGATATGTTGTGTCAACTGAAGACTGACAAGTATATTTTAGATTTTTTCTTTTATTAAAATGCATCATTACAGTTAATTAAAACTGCTTGCATTACCTAACAGTACTTTGCTTGTATTGTCATGTCCACTGTATATTTTTTTTTTTTTTTTTTAGTGACTTTGATTTGCCATCACATGTCTCTCTCACACACACACACTTTGACTGTGACATTGACTGACTAGCAGTACTATACAGACTAGTAGAGTCCTCGGATATGAGGGGACTGGGAGAGTTCTGTCAGACCTGACCATCAAGCCGGCATCCATGCAATACTGCCTTCATGATGCATCACCGACAAGATAGTACTAGCAATAGCAGAGAGGTCAGAAAATGATAGCTTTTCCCTAAGGCCAAGGAAATGGGATATGCAGGCTGGGCCGGGGATGGGGTTGGGTTCAAAGTTAACTGGGTATGAGACGCCTCTGGGCCTGCAGTGCTGACTTGTGGGTGAGGGGCTGCCAATGGGCATGCTACAGGCCAGCTCTAGTCTTGGAGCCACTGAAAGTTCTGACTCCCAGTCCCAGTGTCCATCCAGTGACAGTTCAGAATAACAGTTGGTAGTATGGTGGCACCACGGCACAGCAGCCAGGTACATTGGGTCACGGGCAGAGTGCTGGATAATCTGAAGTTACTTCAGCACAGTTGAACTATGTTCTCTGGTGCACAACTGCACACACTGCAACTGAACACAACCTGCCTATGTTTCCAGGACCTGCATAGGTAGGGGGGTGAGCCACGGCCGCCTTAATGGTAACCTTGCCTGGTAGGACGCCTACAGGCTGGATGGTCGTGACTCAGTTTGAGACAGATCTCCTGAGACTCTGTCCGACTCGAGGTCAAGTCATAAAACCAGAGTAGAGCAGTTGCATCTGTGCAGCACCAGGCCACAGCAGCACCCATGAGTGACCCAATCCATGCCAGGCAGCCCTTGTCTCTCTCTCCCCTCTTGGTCCCATTACCCAGACCGTCATCAGACATATAGTCACACACTCAGTCACACAATGAACGGACATGTGAAGTATGAACACAAACTAACTCAGTGATGACATACCATAATACATAGATATTTCACACAGAGTTACTGACACCAGTACAACTCACTGCATGCATGCATCAGTCATCATCTCGTCACAGTCACACAATAAAAATTAACATTTTGTTAATTTCTTTTCTAGCTACCTTGGAGCCTTGGATCAGATTGCCTGCTGCCAGACTGCACTGTAAGTGCCACTGTGCCACACTGTACCACGTCACCTGCCCACTTGGCTGTTGGTACCCCCCAACAGTAGTGATGGTCAGTCAGTCAGCCGGCACAGCAGTCACTGCTCTGGTCAGTCAGAGACCAAAGAACAACCCCGATTCCCTCCCCGCCCCCACCAGTATCATATCTTCACATAAACACACAACCCAATCCAATTCCAATTCCAATCCTTTCCCTAATCCGATCCTACACAATTGATCAACCAAGGACAGAAAAAGTCAAAATGTGTTTTGGACAGTTGGTGGAGAACCATAAAAAGTCGGATATAATGACAATCACTTGTGATTGGATTGATGAGCCCAGAGTACACCAGAGGGAGCAGCAAGGCAGATGAGTTAACTGTGTTTATTTTATCATTCTCAGTCGAACTTCAGCATGCTCAGACACGGTAAACAAAAAGCAGATAGACACAGCGAGTGAGAACACACCAGTCCACATTATATTGAATGGTGCACCACACCACACACACACCACAACCAGTCTGTCACTGACTGACGCTTAATTTAAAATGCATTTATTATCAAAGCAGGTTAGAAAATGCACCCCAGTCCAGTAACACACAGGACCAGACATGAATTAGGAACAATCAGTGGCTTGTGGGCGCCGGGTCATCACTGTGCACATTTCAGGCAGCAGCTGAAACTAAGACCGAGGGAAACTACAGCACATGGGTGCATTGCTGTTTGACAACTTAGTGAATCGCCTGACCATCAGCGAGTCTGGCTATGGATCTGTTGGTTCCGTATTGATTCAGCAACAGCAAAAGAGCAGAGCAGGCACCACCACTCCACCAGACCAGAGAGACTACAAGACTGACACAACTTTCGGTCAACGAGTACCACACTGTCTCCGCTCCAGGACAGTCAGTATTAGCCAGGAAATGAGGAGGGGGACACTACTGTACTTGTGTCAGAGACGTTGTCCTGATTACAAGGAGTGGCAGTGTCGTGGGACAGGGGTCTAGATTAGAAAAAGGCCAGCATGGGACTTGGGAGCCGGGAGGGATATAACAGGATGAGCAGGCCGGGGAGGGGGACTACAAACTGTGCACTATAAAGCACTTATCACACTCCATCACGTCAGCATCACATCCCCCGACTCCCATTCTAGTGCTGAGTAGTCCTCAAGAGGACACAGTCTGCATGTGGATAAAATACTTAAAAATTATTTAACCAGCCTTATTGTAGGCATACAGTAATGGGGGTCAGTTGCTGGTTTCCTTCTTCCGTCCATCCTGTCATTGAGGCCTCACTCTTCACACCATGGCAGGATGGGACAGGAGTCAAGACTCACGAGCGTACATCCATCCTGGACCAGGTCAGTCTCTCTCCGAACTTAAGTTAAACTAAAGGCTTAAGCAGCTAATGTAGTTCGGGCGGTCATGCCAGGGCACAGTATCTCTCTCTGGGCCTTTCTTTGATTCGGAAACCACATGTCCTTCTGGCGTGTGCTGCTCAGCTCCTCTGCTCACCCTACTCCAACACGCTGGGTTCCCTGCAGCTTGTGCCTGCAGTATGTAGGCACACGCCACAATTGAGATGGCATATGGGGATAGGGTGCATTTTCTGAACTTTGCACCTGTGCACCAATCTAAGTTATACATGCTGTTGTATTGGCATTTCGGGGCCTTCTGTCTGAACCATCCATCTGCTGGGTGGCTACCTCTGTCTCTGGAGTGAGGAGTCTCTGACCAATCATCCGCTGCTGCCAAGAGGAAAGGCACTGCTGCTGAGGGGAGAAAAAGCAGTTTTGCTGTACAGTTTGCTGCTCTGCATAAAGATCTCACATGCATGCATTCAGAAAACACTGGTAAGGCCTTTTATGTGCAGCGACACTCTGTTCACATAGATGCACGTGAATTTTGATTTTCTTATGTGATTCATGTACATCTATGTGTGAATGGGAACCCTGGAAGAGGGTCACACATACGTTGTCGTTTTCTTAGACTATGATTCCAAATTTTCATAACCCCAACATCTGAGAATGAGAGGTGTAATTTATCAAATGCCACCTGAAACGTAATTTTGCAGAATGACTACCAAAACAGGTTTGGGAGGGGGATTTGAAAACCATACTAGTCATGTTCATGAGATAGGGTAAAAAAAATGACTGTGTTGAAAATGTGGGTTCGGAATGTAAAGAAATTGCAATCTTATGAGTAAACATTGAGCAATTTTAACTTTTTCGTAACTTTGTTGTTTGAGATTTTGACCACAAATTTTCAACATATTCTTTTTATGACCGACCCCACCTTACAAACGTGGCAGTGTCAAATAAAAAAAAAAAAAAACGTAATTTTGCAGCATGGATGTGAAAAGATGTTTTGGTGTGTCAAAAATGATATCAAGCTTGTTCATGAAATTGTTTAACTCCTCCAAAAGAAAGAGTCAAGAAAAAGTTAAACATTTCTTCATAACCTTGTTGTTTTCTGAGTTTTAACCTAAATATTCAACATAGCATTTTATGCTAGCACTGTATGATATGACCGGTGAAATGTTTTAAATCCCATCTGAAAGATGATTTTTGTGGATTGACTAAAAAAAGCTTGTTTTGGAGGAATTAAAATGACACCTGTCCTTCTCATGAGGTGTTTTTTAAAAAAAAAAAAAGCTACATTGAAAATTTGGGGCAAAAATGTTAAATTACAAAGTTATGGGTAATAGTTCAGAATGCATTAAAAAGCCATTAGTCAGACTTACGAACATACCAAATTTGCCAGCAGACAAAGGCCTAGAGGTCTATCAAGTCTGCTCGAATGTGCAGCTAGCACCCCTTATTCTGCAGCTGCCCCTCCCTTCCACCCTTCCCCTTCATTAACCCTCCCCCTTGTCCTGTCCCATCCTCGTTTGAAGCAGTCCACTGTTCTACTGCATACCACTTCATCAGGTAACGATTCCACCCAGCCACCACCTCTCTGTAAAAAGTGTCTCCTCATCTCCTCCTGAACCTTCCTTGCTCCAGTCTCATATCATGGCCCCTGGTGGCCCTCCCCTCCCTTACTTTGAACAGCCCCTCTGTACCCGTCTTGTTTATTCCTTTCATGTATTTAAAGGTTTCAATCATGTCACCCCTGTCTCTTTTCTCCTCCAGTGAGTACATGTTCAACTCTTCAACCTTCTCTCGTATGATAAGTCCCCCAGCCCTTGATCATCTTTGTCGCTCTGCGCTGCACCCTCCAGTAACTTAATGTCCCTCTCAGATACGGGACGCTCAGTACTGCACTGCAGTACTCCAGGTGTGGTCTAACTAATGACCCATACAGTGGCAGAATCACCTCCTCCTCCTCGAGGATATACTCTTGCAATACAACCCAGCATTTTGTTGGCCTCTTGCAGCTGCCTTCCTACATTGTGCCGAGTTGTTCATTGACCCTGTAATGAGCACACCAGATCCTTCTCTCCTCCTCTGTCTGGGTTAGCTGCACTCCCTAGCTGGTAACTCCTCCTTGGGTTCTTCATCCCAAAATGCAGCACCTTGCACTTTTTGGCATTAAACCCCAGTTGCCAGGTGTCTGACCAGGTTTCAAGCTTTGCCAGATCATCCTGCAACCCCTGCCATCCCCCAGGTCATCCACCACTGCACCTACCTTGGTATCATCAGCAAACAGACTGATCTTGCTGTTGATGTCCCATGATATGTCTGCAATGAATATCCCAAACAACACTGGTCCCAACACTGAGCCCTGTGGAACACCGGTTGTCACTGCCCTTGGGTGTGAGAGCTCCCCACCCACCACCACCCTGTGTTGCCTTCCCTGCAGCCAGTTTCCTACCCATCTCACCAGCTTTGCACCCGCCCCTGTGCCTACTAACTTCCTTCCCAGCCTTCCATGTGGCACTGAGTCGAATGCCTTACTGAAGTCCAGATACAGGACATCCACTGCATGGCCCCTGTCCAGTTGCCTAGTTACCCAGTCATAGAACTCGACCAGGTTGGTTTGGCAGGATCTGCCACATATGAAGCCATGCTGTCTGCTGTCCTGTAGTCCTTTGGCCTCTAGGAGGCCACCAGCTCTCCTTCAGGGTAGTCTCCATTAGCTTACTCCATGGCGGATGTGAGCTCACTGGTCTATAGTTTCCGGTTCATCCTTGGGCCACTCTTGTGAGGGCACCACATGAGCCATCCTCCAGTCCTGAGGACACCCCCGAATGTGGTGAGGCATTAAATAGGTTCACAAAGGTCCTGCAAGGACCTCTGCCAGTTCCTTCAGTACCCTGGGGTGGATGCCATCTGGGCCTGGCGCTTGTCCACCCTCAGTGCCTTCAAACCCTCTTGAACTCTGCTCTATGATTTCCCCATCTGTCACACTTCCCCCTGCTTCTGCCATTTCTTCCACCTTGGGTGTCACCCTCTTCTCTTTAGTAAATACTGAGCAGAAGTACTCATTTAGTGCTTCTGCCTTATCGCACCCTGCTTCCACCCAACCCCCCTCCTTCCTAATCCTTACTATGTGGTCCTTACAGCTCCTTTTCTCCTTGATGTACTTAAAGAAGTCCTTTCCTCTTCTTAATGCCTTGTGCCAGCCTGAATTCTGTAGCTGCTTTGCTCGCCTTACTGCCCTTGTCACCTCCTTCGATTCTGTCAGTACTCCTCCCTGTCCTCCCCCTCCCTGTTTTTGTACTTCCTAAAGGCAGCTCTTTTCCTCCTTACCTTTTCCATGACCTCCTTGCTCAACCAGATCGGTTTCTTAGCCCTAGCCTTCTTGCTCTGGGCTTTGCAGCAGGTTTTGGTTGCCTCCACTATCCCAAGCTTTATGAGCTCCCACCTCTGGTTAGTGTCCATACTAGATTGAATTCTGGCCAGGTACTCTTTTACCACTTCCCCCATCGTCCCAAAGTCGGACCTCCTGAAGTCCAGCACTATTGTGCCAGATTCCACTCCTTCCTTGCCCATATCCAGTGTGAGCCATACTGAGCGGTGGTCACTCCCTGACAGCAGTTCCTCCACTGTAAGTTCCCTCACAAAGTCCCCATTTGCCAGCACAAGGTCAAGGGTATTTCCTAACCTGGTTGGTTCACTGACCATTTGCAGCAGGAAGCTGTCCTGGAAGGCATCCAGCAGTACCTGCTCCCTTCTGTTCCTGGTTGTTGGGGTGCTCCAGTCCACTCCTGGCATGTTGAAGTCCCCCACAATCACCACACTACCTCTTCACGAGGTCCTCCTGATCTGTCCTGCTAGTTCCCTGTCTAACTCCTCCGTCTGAGATGTTGGCCTGCACCACTCCCATTCTAAGAATCCTATTCTTGGAATCCTGGATTTGCATCCAAGTGACTCCGTACTACCCTTCTCCCTTCCTCCCTTGCATATTTCAGTCCTTCCTTTACATATAGTACCACCTCCTAATCACTCTGTCCCTTTAAATAATCTGTACCCTGGTACAGACAGGTCCAAGCATTGTATTGGGTGGCCCATGTTTCCGTGATGAGTGCAATGTCCACCTCTCCCTCTGCCATGAGAACCTGTAACTCTGCAGTTTTCTCCCAAGGCTCCTAGCATTAAGGGTAATCACCTTCCACCCTTCGCCCCTCCCATCCCTGCCCTCCTTTCCTAGCATCACCAACACTTGCCATTTGTCCTTTGTCACTGTTATGGGGTAGCTATATGGTTTCCCAACCTGTGGTCTCTGCATATCTCTTCCCAACTGCCACCCCACTCCTAGTTTAAATTCCCAACTCTCTATGTACTCCTCCATCCTCTGTTTCAACACTTTCTTTCCCTCCTCACTCAAGTGTAGTCTGTCCTGGCATAGAGACTGCCTGTCCTCCCAGGTCCCTCCCCACCCCTCAACAGCCCATACCCTTTAGCACAACACCAGGTTCTTAGCCATCCATTAAATTGCTCTATTCTCAGCTTTCTTGTTGGTTGCCTTTGGCACAGGAAGTATCTCTGAAAAGTTACTGATCTTCCTGCCCTCACATAATTGTGCTAGTTCCTCAAACCTCTCTGGACTGTATCTACTGTCTTGTCAGCCAGGTCATTTGTCCCAAGATGTACAGTCAGACCTGGTTAATCCATGCCTTGTTAATCCATATGTCTGATTATCTGAATGAAAACACTGCATACAGATTTTTTGTTGGGCTATTGACCTCTTTATTATCACTGTCTGGTTACTACGTAGATTTGTATTACGTAACAAAATTGGCAAATACAAATGTGTATGGATTAACCAGGTCTGACTGTATAATTAAATGAGGCTTGTCCCTACCTCTTCTAGCATATTTCAGAACAGACTGTCCCACCCTTTCCGCTGTCATTCCTGGCATGGCCTCCACCCAAATGCGACTATGCCTCTCACCCTTGCTACCCCACCTAACTCCTCTTAGTATTGAGTCCCCCAGCACTAATATTCCACCCCTCTTACTCCCTGCTTGCTTCCATTCATCTCTCTCTCTCTCATTTCTGGCTCCTCTTCTTCCTCCTGCACATTATTTCCCCCTTTTACCCCTGTTGCAATTCTCCCAGCAGAACTTCCCCCCGCTCCAGTTTGGTCCAGGCATTTATCAGTTACTCCTCTAATTTCATCATTTCCCTCCTCCACCTTCTTCCTCTCTGGCAGTGCACAACTATTTTCTGAAGGCCCTTCACAAATGCCCGCCTCCCCTCTTCATAGTAACCTGTTCTCTCTTCCACTCCATGACTTTTGCCACCCTTCGCCTCCCCTCACAAGTCCCTGTCTCCTCCTTCCATTTGTCTTTGTCTCCTGACCTGGTTTCCTGGCAATTGTTCTTCCTGGCCTGGGCCCTTGTCTCTGCTTCCTTCTTCTGACCTCTCCTCACTACTGTTGGCTTAAATCGCCTCCCTCATCTCCCTTCTTCCTCCCTCCAGTATTGGGCAAACCCACCCCAATCTGCCTTGCATGTCTTAGTTCCTCCTGCAGACCCTCAGTCTCCTTTCTAAGTTTTTCTATGTGGTTGCACACTAAACATCCTCCACACTCCAGGCAATTTTTGAAAGATTGGTGCACCGAGTTGTTGCAGCCACCACCTTACCCATTGCTGTCGCTGTCTACCAGCGACCCCCCACCTTCCAGATGCAGGATACCAAACACTCCCCAAGTCTCCCCTCTCCCTCCTCTATCAGTGCAAAACATTTTCTTTATTTCCCTTACCTCCTTTGTTGCACACGTTTAGATATATTGAGCAACTGCTTTGTATATTCCTATCCTTCCTATCCACACTCAAAAACAGACTTTAAGTAGCCATTGCACAACCTTCTTCAAACTCCTACTCCTCCTTTCCCCAATGCAATATCAATGCAAAGAAGTAATAATGAAAGCTCCTAGATTTGCATTTACTTCCTTCCACTGAGAGAGCAGTCACCTCTTCACTTGCTGCTGTTCCTTTCCTGGATGTCTGCTTTTGCTATGACAGGTGCATATCATTTGCCTGTTTGAGGAAGTGATGTCAGAACCCTGGTATAAAGGAAATAATGGACCAAGGGTGGGACCAGCCCAAGTCTTCCAGAAACAATCAGGTAGCTGAGGCCTCTGGTCAGACCATTAGCACCCTTCCCCACTCTGCACTCAAACTTTGCAGCTAGTGAAGCCAGCAACAATGAATCACAATTCTACTCAAAGCCCCCAAAATAAGTTTGCTACCCAAAGAAACAGGACTCAATTCAAACAGCTTCACCAACAACGCATCAAAATAGGCTTGGAATTAGAAGATATATGTCTCCAATTCAAAGAAACAGACCCAGTTAAATCACACCAATTATATTTTAAAACAGAAGAAATAGGTCTCTACAAATGCAGCCTGCACACAGTGAATCAAACAAATGAGCCCACTTATAGCTACCAAAACAGGTTTCAAAATTCCAACAGCCCCAAACAATATCCTGCTAGCCCCTTAGTAGTAAGAAAGAAAAGAAATAACCTTCTACCAAGTAGAATCCACAAGAAACAATGTAAAACAACAAGAAGCTACTGTACTGTAGATCTGATCTTGTCCCCCTTCTAGTTCCTTCTGAGAAGCCAAAGCACTGAGTTCCAAACTCTCTGACTTCCCTTGTGCTGCTTTCAAAATCAGACAGTTCCAAACTCTGTGATTTCCCTTGTGCTTGCTTTATTTTCAGTCAGTTTGTGGTCAGGCTCAGTAGCAACAGGCTGATCGCCGGTCATGAGAGAATTACTTTGGTAACCATGGAGGGGTATGTGGGTGTGGTGTGGTGGATCCTGAGATGGGGATTGGGGTGGGCATTTGGAGGTCAGAGGGTCGAAGACTTCACTGGACCATTTTCTATTTTGTAAGTAATTATATATATATAAAATAAGAGGACGCTACAATGAATGGTGTTCTTTGTTACAGGCCCTATAACTTGAGATTGGGCACACCAGTGTCGGTGTGTTGTTTTATGGCAGTGGGGGTAGTCAACCTGGTGTTGCATACTATGTGAGGTTAGGGCTGTTAGCCAGCACCGGGGTTGGGCATCCTGGTGGCCCGGCGTGTGTGTGGTGATACCAATGGTGGAACTGAGCACCCATTGCTGGTTTCTAGTAATTGCTGGGTCAGGCAGGAAGAGGAATACTAGTGGTGGGTTGAGCTCCAGCACCGTGTTTTTTTTTTTTTTTTTAATCACCGCTTGAGCTGAAGGGTATGATACCAGCTTTGGGATAGAGCACCACTGCCAGTTGTGTTGATTGGTTGGTTTGGGTGGGAAGAGGTGATACTGGTGGTGGGATTAAGCACCCACCACCAGTTTTGTATGGTGGTGGATGTTCATATGGCTGCCACAGACAGGAAAAAACATGTGGCCACTGTAGCATCTCTGCTGTCCCCAGGACAGCAGAGAAACAACCACTGGACAGCACCAGTAAAGCAGAACAAACTGCACAGTAAATGGTGGTGGTAGGATGTACAGGCTACACAAGAAAACCCCATTTCTTCCTTACATTTTCAAGCCTTGTTGTTCAACTACTTCAAAGGAAAAAGGCAGACAATGGTGGAGAGTGGACAGAATGAGGAAGGAGATTGAGTATTCTGAAGCTGTGATAAGTGGAGGAGAGGCAAACCCCAAAAGCCCTCTCACAGCTCAGACGGATCACAGTATGTTTTCTAGCAAAGCAACCAAACATAATAATGAGACGAAATACAGAGTTGGTGAGAAATATTAGCTGTATCATCTCCAAATATTTTTTCTTGGGCCTTTCAGCGTTTTCCTGGATTCATTGGCTTTTCTTTCAAATAACTGTGTCAAATGTCAAACCAGAATATAGTATGTCTGAAACTGGATTGTGTGTGGAATGTGGGTGAAAAAATAGATTATGAAATGAGTACAAAAATAATTTGATAGGTCGAAGACCACATTATCTTTTGTTGGTATCTCAGCACAAAATACTGCTGCAAATTCTATCATCCCTGTCCTCACCAGTGTCCGTGAAATCAAATTTCTTACATTGAGCTAGGAATGTCTACACTAAACATGGGTGCCTTAGCATCAGTTCAATCACTCCATCCTATTAGAGTTATACAAAACATCCCTCACCTCAATTTGACCTGTCTGAACTGCCAGCTCTGTATTTTTTATTTTAATTTACCGATCTTCCTTTTGGCTCCTACCTACTCCTGACTCCAGTCTTGCAGTTGTAACTTATCTGTTAAATAGGTGTTGCAGACTGCAGCTAAATGGATCTCTGCGCGATCACCAGCTGCTCTCCATTTCCTGACTGCTCAGCAACTTATTGCCAGCTGTGGCTTTTTGTCAATCAATCAATCAAAATCTTTATTTATCCAGGCGAACATCATTGAGCAGAGCTCATTTGCAAGATGGACCTGGTTATGATAAAATCTGACTAAATACAAAAGATGAGGGATATACATCCAATGACAATGGACAATTTGATATATAAGTCATAGCATACAAGACATCAGCCAATAGCATAGAACAAACAGTGCTGCAGCAGTATCATCTGCAAGTGACAAATTGTGGATATCTCAGATTTAAGTGACAGTATGCTAATTTGGGTTAGGTGGGTAATAGTAGAGGAGGGACTAAGGTAGACCCAGAAGTAAGAAGCCAAGCGGAGGTAGGGAATGTATCCTCATAAGGCATGGCCAGAATAAAACATAATTATTAATAGGTAGCTTAGATGGAGATAGGATAAGTAAATCAACAGAGGACAGTGGAAAGCAGCAGACGGAGGATAGAGCACGAGAAGAGGAAGGATTAAGGGAAACGTATGTAAAAGAGGACAGGTTAAAGACAGCCAGTATGGTGATATTGCGGTTATTGGTTCCAGCATTTAAGGATACTGGCAAGGCCCCTGTGGATCACGAAGTTGCAATCCACCGCATCCGAATTACCTAACAGTACATGATATAAGTCACTTGAAAAGGTTTGCGCCGACCTGATCCGTGGTGCCAAGGAGAAGAACTTGAAAGTAAAGGGACCTGTTCGCATGCCCACTAAGACTCTCCGTATTACTACCAGAAAGACTCCTTGTGGTGAAGGTTCCAAGACCTGGGATCGCTTTCAGATGCGTATCCACAAGCGTCTGATCGATCTTCACAGTCCTTCTGAAATTGTCAAACAGATTACTTCAATCAGCATTGAACCTGGTGTGGAAGTTGAAGTTACTATTGCCGATGCTTAAGGGCTCACCAACTTGGTACAAATTGTGGCACTTCCTGGCCTTCAAACCAAATGCAGCTCTTCACGGCTCTTAAAATTGCCACTGTACATGGCGCCTCTCACTTTGTACCTCTTAACTAAGTGCTCCAGCATGCTCTCCAAAACTGCCTCAGAGTTCTAGCATGGCTAAAATTTATGCCACGCTGTCTGAAGTCACTGTTGCCCACTCTCACCTGTTGCCCATACTTACTATTTACGTGCAATTACATGCAGCATTGGAGCTACCTATTGGCTAAGCCAATACAACATAATACTTTTTTTTTATCAATGTTTTCCATTTTTACCAGTTTTTGTTTTAAATAACAACAAAAAGTACTAAAAACTATTTTATTGAAGGCAGAGTAACCATTTTCATAATCTTAATAAGGCACTCTAGAGTGTGCAAACCCACCTGAGGCATGCTATTATCCCATCACAACACACACCCTGTCATGTCTTATTGCTTAAATAAAGATGGAACTGGAATGCTCACTAGGACACAAAATCCTGAATAAAATCATAACCGCTTTGGGGTTGCAACTCTATTTTGGTTTTTAGCACTCCTGTTCCAAGTAATATTCCAGTTACAGAACAAAGTTCTGATTCCGGCTCTATTCTAGGTTTTACCCTAGGTTCTAGATGCATTCCAGTTCTTTCTTTGTTGGCTCTAAGAAGCAGAGCATGGCATTTCAAAGCCTTTCCCCTGAACCACAGCCCGACACAAGAAACTGTTTGCTGTCCTTTCCCACCGATGCCACTAACTGCTAATCTGGCACCCCCCCTCCACCCCATGGTCAGACACCAGGATGCCCAGTCCCCAATGTTAAACACCCACACACCAAGCAACAGCGTGACACTGGGGTTCCCAATCTCTGGTGCCAGTCTACACACACACGCCGACACTGAGGAGCTAAATCCCTGTGTTGGTTCTCTGAAGCAAAGATAACTGTTCATCACTGTTTCCTCTCTTTAACCTGAAGGGGAAAAGTCTAGTGATGTCTCCACCACCAACTCCTGTGAGCACCCACCACCCCACACCACTTACCCTCTCATACCTCTGTAGGGTCCCACAGTGTGCTTTTCTTACTGACCGCCAACGCTACAGTGTCTGAACATGAGCTGAAAACAAGGAAAGTCCAGCTATAGTTTTTGTGTTTTACTTATACTGATAACTTCCTTGTTTGTCAAGGTTTTGACCTTACATTTCAACATGTGTGTGTTTTTTTTTTTACCCCACCTCATGAACAAAGCAGGTGTAATTTTTTTCAAATACCCCACCCCCAGCATGTTATTTGCATTAATTCCATAAAATCACCTTTTAGGTGAGATTTAGTGAGATAGGGAAAAAAGCTTTAGACAGCATTGGGAGTCAGAATGTGGAGTAGCTGTTAGACAAGATACCTGGGTGAAAAGGGTGAAGCGGGGGTGCAAAGTCATTTCCTCACCTGACATCTGAGAATTTACTTGGCAGGCTATAGTCCAATACTTCTGCACACCATCAGTGACAGACCACGCTCATGTATTCTGGGGTAACAAGTGGTAGCCAGATTCTTGAAATTTGTTTTACTCGGTCATACAAAAGATTCTGAATATTGAATGTGAATATCTGTTGTAAATATGATTCTAGGACTAGCAGTGGTGGAATCCATGCCTAATATAAATTTGGTAAATTGTTACTAACAATGTTGACAGCTGCTCAAATATGTTTATAAAATGGCAGGGTAAAATCATGTAATCTGATTGGCTCTTATTTATGTGTAAAATACGGTTTACACATGGGTTAAAAAATTTATAAGCACAATAGGGCACTTTCGGGTGTGTGTAAACCCATATTTTACAGCACGGCCAGCAGTTGAAGTCACTCAGCCTGCTATTCTCGAGCTTACTACACCCTGGCCGTGCTGTAAATATGCTTTTACACACCCCTCTGTGCCTTATTGCTTACATAACATTACCTGGCTGTCAGAAGTCTACCCATAATATGTGTTGCAAGTGAAAGATATTTGGACCATGGAAAACATTACTCAGATGTAAATCTGAAGAGGGGTGCCTTCCTGAACTGTGGCATCCCTGGGATAGCTGTTGGCCAGGAGTGACTGAGATGGACTAACAGAGGTAACAAGGAATTATGAGGGAGTGGGGATGTTGTGAAATAGGATGCTTTACATGCATTGGAACAGTTCTCTCTACTCAGGGCAGTATTTATAGACTGGCATCAGAGTAATTTGGGGGCACTATTCAGCTCCAAGAACAAAGCGGAGTTAAAAATCAGAAGGTAGGACAATAAAAAGCCTGTGTTGAAAATCTGGGACAAAATCTCAGAAACCAACAAAGTTATGAAGAAACACTGGAATTTCTAAACATTTACTCATAACTTTGGAATGTTTTGAGATTTTGACCCACATATTTTCAACATAGCTTTGCTTTTACCCCACTTCATGAACATAATGGGTGTCATTATTCAAATTCCACCCAAACTATGTTTTCACGGTCATGCTGCAAAATGATGTTTTGGGCAGGATTTCATAATCGACACCTATCATGCTCATAAGTTGGGGGTAAAAAAAAAAGACTTGAAAATTTGGGGTCAGAATCTCAAAAACCAGCAACCTTAAGAAGAAACATTGACATTTTTCTGTATTTACATGTAACATTGCTGTGTTTTGTTTTCACATTTTGAACCCTTATTTTCAACACTTTTTTACCTAATGAACATCACGAGTGTCATTTTCAGCTGCCCACAAAATGTGTTTTGCTGTCGTTTGCAAAATCACGCTTCAGTGGATTTCATAATTGACACTTGCCATGCTCATACAGTGGAGTAATAAAATACTGTGTTTTAAAACAGTGTCACAATCTGAATCTTAATTTCCTATCATAATAATTTCCGTATTTAAGCATATAATTTTTTTTTTTTACTACTATGCTGTGTAGTCCCAACAACTACACAGCAAATACAACAAACTTGTTTCTGCTTCTTGCCCTCCTCTTTTTCTCCTCTCTGTACTACATTTCCCTCTTGCTACTCCTTTTTCTTCTGAATTTTACCTCTTACCCTCTCCTTTCATCATCCACCCCAGCCTCGTAGCCTGTCCTTCTCTCAGCTACGATGCCCTTTACAGGGCCATCTCTCCCCCCCACCGAAAATTACTACTCCATTATACTCCTATTCACTTTACTGCCGTTTTTTTTTTTTAATTATTTACATTTTTATTATCTTTAAAAAGATCATAGTAATCATACAGTGCAGTATAGGTACATAAATAAGGATGTAGTAGCAATTAAGCAATAAGCCCTGAGGGTGTGTGGGTTATCGAGATTTACCATGGCTGGTGTGGTTTGCCCACGATGCGCAACCCGAATGGTTAAATCTCTGCCGTGGTAAATCCCTGATAACCTTAGGTTATTGCGATTTATACTATGGCTTTTTTTATTACTAAAAATAATAAAGAAAGACTCGCTTTGTGTTTTAAATAATTATTTTTAACAAATTTATCACTCCATCTCATAAAGTAGTGCTGTGTTGCTCGGGAGATACTGAGGTGATTGGTTTAGACAATGCAGTGCTGCATGGTGTGTCCATCATAACTCTTTACAACTCTGGTTTGTTCTTTTGGTTTCGCTCTAATTAAAAGAAGGAAAAACTCTTAACTGGTAAGGAAGTATGACAGAGTGGTGGTGAGTGTTCACGGGCTATGTTTCTTATGGGTAGAAATTTGCGAGTTAGCAAGCTGCTAGCAGTTCTGATAGTGTCCCATAGGTTGCAGGTGTTTTTTTTGTTTGTTTGTTTTTTTTTAATGAGGGAATTGGTGTGTACTACAATTATCGGGATTTACAGGAGTGGAGTGCAGAGTTGATGGTATGTGGGGTGAAACTGGAGGATCGGCGCAACATCTCCGTCTCCGTGGTTGCTTCCGGGTGCAATTTTGCGACATAGTGAGTTGCTAACGGCTGTGACAGTGTGCGATAGGTTGCAGGAATTTTTTTTAAATGAGAGAGTCTGTGTATGTGCTTTGATTATCGGGGTCCACATGATTTAGTCTTGGGGATAATGAAGTACGGAGGAATGAAACTGGGGGATTAGTGGACATTATGGTTTGAAAACGGAAAGCTGCAGTTTCAGTTTGGGCTGTAGTCAGTTTTAGAGGTATGTTTAATTTTTAGCAGTAGTTTGTGTTTCCTCTGATTGGAGCTGAAATATTGTTTAGATTGAAGGTGTATGGGTGTTTTCAAAGTTCATGATTTTCTCTCCATTTTAATGCGTGATGCGGGAGGGGGCGAATTCCGCTTTTAGCGGAAGGGCAATATGGTGACTTTGTGGCATGTTTTGGGGGTTCGAAGGGATTTTAAAATTATGCGGCTGGCTAGCACCTTTGCCGTGGGTATATCATAGGATTTACCACGGCAGAAAGCTGCCAGCCAGCCAATCACAATATGGGATCTCTCTCTTTTATGTCCATGGTATAATATATAATAACATCTCTTAGGACCATAAAGTAGTACAGTTTCCAATTCAGTTTTCACATTATATAAATAAAAGGCAAAAGGAAGAGGAGAAGTCAAGAACATTAATTTCATTCCCCACCACAGATAAATAAGCAAGGTTTGTATGCAGGCATATTCTAGTGGATCGTAACCTATTTCAGTACCTTCCTCAGTCCCATGTGACCCCAAGCCCAGGGCCCCCAGTTCGTGCTTTTGCATAAGAAGGATGAAACAAAGAAGGTAATTTGCATCTCCCCCATCATGGTACAAAATCTGGGTATCGCTCTAACTGGAAGTGGGTCCAGAGACTCCATCTACTCTTAAAATCCATCATACGATTATTTAGTTTAGCTGCTATCTGTTCTAATCTATATACTTCATAAACCAGCTTTCGCCAGATCTCTCTGGTCGGTCTACGCTTAGTAAACCAAAGTCTGGTACAGTAATCACTTTTTTTGCTATCAAGACCAGAAGTACAATAAGCTTATATTCTCCCCCCGTAACTGGAGGCCCATACTTTACTACTGTTTCTGTGTGGTGACTGCAAGCTGAAGCCTGGACCTCCTTCTCCTCCTCCTCTTCCTCCACCACTCTACTTTCAAAGGGTTGTGTCTCTACCACCTTAATAGCAGCATTCTTCTCCCTAAACTTAACCTGCTTAGGCTGTTGGGCTCAGAATATCAACCTGATATCCTATGCATCACTGAATCCTGGTTCTCTTTAGGATGAGTGATAGTGTTGTTTCCACTGTTGATTAGCTCCACAGACTGGATTGTGGGAAGCATGGCGGCAGAGTTACTTTATATGTGTCATTGCCTCTCCCAGTGCTAACACTTGTGCTATCAGATGCCATCACCCTTGCCTCTCTCTATATTCCTCTGGGGAACTGCTGCTTCTTTGGGATTTCAGCATCAATTGGCTCATCCCATCGGTTGCATTAGCCATTCAAAATATTTAGTCCCTTAATTTCACCCAGCTCACCTACCCCTACATACACAATCCCCCTCCACAAACCGCTACTACATAGACTGGTTCTCTCTTCCCATCCTCACATCATCTTTACTGCTGGTACCCTTCCATCACCACATCATGATCTACCATGTCCACAAAATATGACTCCCTCATCCCCCCACCTGAATATTTCTAGTAGACTTTGTATGTCTCTTAACCTGAATTCTTGATTTCCCATCTTGATGACCTCCTTAATAATGACTGATTCCCTCCACTAAATCGCCACTGACCACGATGAGGCTCTCTTATTCCAGACAAAATTAGATGGACATCTCTTAGGCCACATTGGCCATTCAAAATATTTAATCCCTTAATTTCACCCAGTTCATCCCAAAGCCTACATGCCTTAATCCCCGCTCTAGCCGAGATAGATGTCTCTTAGGAGCCCACCTTCCCTGGATCTCTGTAGAGGTCATTGATCATTGTAAAGCCCATGACTCTGTCTTGTACCTCAGCAATGTATCAGGCTCCCCTGATGATTTGCTGAGCTAGAAGCAGCGTGGAAATTCTTGTACAAAGGTCACCAGGGAGGCCAAATCAAACTATTTTGCAAGAAATCTCCAGAATAGCCTTAATGCCCCTGAAAAGTTCTGGAAAGTGATTAATTCCCTTTTTGACCCCCGACTATTCTTGTCCTCCTTGATAAAATCACCCTCATTACTAGCCCCTCAAGTTGCATCTTGTTTCACCAAAGTTTTCACCACCTGTGCCTTTCTGCTAATATGACTTACCCCAGTCATGCCCCTCTTCCTCCTGATCTGTCTCCTTTTTCTTTTCACCCATCACCCTCAGGGTACTCTTTTCTAGCATGGTGCTGCAAGGGCATAATGTGCCGAGACAGTAGTTCTTTACTAAGTGACTGACACCTCAGTGACAATTTAGGTTGTTAAATGATAAGAGGAATAAGAAAACCAGCTGCTGGCAGCCCTGAGCAACATAGGTTGTGGTGTTTACTGCTGAGAAAGAACAAAATATTTGCTTTCTCCTTCCATTTGTGCCCTCCCCCTGTTCTGTGCCCCAGGACAGTGTTTTTTGAGTTGGTGTTGGGACCATTGATGAGAAGGCAAGCTGATTACAGATTTTTTTCTTAAGTGCTACTAAACTGTATTGTTCACATCATTACATTTATATGAAATGCGTCGTACTTTTTTCAAACAATTTTGCCACTGCTTCTCTGCCTTTATTTCAAATAAATAACTCAGCTCTCAGTACACCCTGACACATACACCATGCAAACAAACATTCGCCATTGACAAATGCTTGTTCTTTATTGCTGCTTGGGTTATTTGAGTCCCCCCTCATTTAAAAGAAATCCTATTTGTTTCACTGTGTGTTAGTTGCATTGTTGCCTTGTTTCTCGTTTTGCTACTTGCTGATATTTAATTTAAAAGCGAATATCGCCGTTGGTCTCTGGCACTTCCTTGTGACCCTGCCAACCTGCTTCAACACTTCTGCTGGCAGGATGCATATACTTATCAATTTAATACAGATGCGCTATAATAATGGAGGAGTCAAACTGCATCTATGTAAGACTAATAGCTTTTTAGAATTTTGACCCACATTTGTAGGCATGGCGGGTCAAATTGGACCCATGTTTTCAGTCCCTAACTGTGGTCACTGCCTTCCTCTATAAATATATATATCCACTCTTCTCTCCCTCCCATCCACCTACCAGCTCCAATCTGCCGACTCTGTCTTTTGCTGAAAAATTACTGTGGGGCAAACTGACTACTTATGCCTTTTCTTCCTCCGAAATAATTTACCCCCTTAGCTCCACCGCTCTTCCTTTTACTGGTCACACAAGCAGCTCTTAACAGCTCACTTTGCCTCCTCCTGTTCCTGCTCCTAGTGCCTCTCTCTACCCAGTACCATTTTAGGGGCTGCTGGGTTGTGTACTACTCTCTGGCTACCTAGAGCCACCCTTGTTGTTTTGTGCCATGTTTATTTAAGTTGTCATTGGGTTTCATGATTACATCGTTGTTGTTGTTGTTCCTCTTCCTCTTCTTCTTCTTGTCTGTACTGTTTTCCGCTTTCACTAACTTGTATTCGTTTGCACTGTATTAATACAGTTATTTTGTTTTAACCTATGTGATGCATTCCCCGGATCGCCCCTGGAAAGGAGCCTTGACTCGGCGTGCCTGTCTTGGTCACTAGTTTCTAAGTAAATAAATAATTAATGCTATCTCTTTGACTCATTTGGCTGAGCATGGAGTAATAACTGTTATACAATGGGGTATGAAAATTCTATAACCTCATTGGTCAAAATGCCATCACATGACCGTAGTATGTCCTGTAATAACCCACGACTGAGAGATGGCATTTATAAAAAGCGTACTTTAACACATTTAAAATTTATTTTACAAATGAGTCCATTGTATAATCTCAATGAGGCACTCCAGGGTATGGGTTATTGGGGGATTTGCCCACTTCTTGTGTGGTTAAGTCACTCAGCAGCACCTCGTGACATACCACACAAGGCGTGGAAATCCCCAATAACCACACCCCTGTCGTGCCTTTATTGCTTAAATAGCAACATCGCTTTGTATAGGAGTGATCTTTTAAACTAATTTGTTTTTCACTTATGTGATTATGCAGTGCAGAGTACATGGCATGCAACAGTAAATGCACAGCCCTCACTGACATACTGTTTAGTACAAGAATTATAAGACTGTTTACTAAGCAGCACATTGTCAGTCATGGCAGTAGTAGGGCTACAGCAACTGTAAAAGTATTCAAGTCCAGCAGGATACAAACCATAGAAGTCACTCTCACCTAAAATATAAAACCGATAAAAAGTCTTTTCACCAATTGTCACCATTGCTCACAGAATTAAAATAAAATGGAGGAGGGCTGAATTTAGTTGCTCCAGCAAATTTGGGAACCTAGGCCCCCATTTTCAAAAGTCCCCTACAAAATCGCGTAAGTGCCTGCACTGCGCATCTGAGATGCGCCAGCCCAAATAAATGAGATATTCAGAAGATGCGCTCGCGCATGTCCAGTTGAATATCTTGATGATGCGTGATTTTGCAGTGGGAGATGCATGGCGCAGCAGGTGACCTGAGCCCTATGTGAAGCATATGGAAATGTGCGCTGTAAAGCCACGTGTACGGTGCTCAAAGTTGCAATATTCAGCCAGAAAATGAAAATGACCTCATTGTACATTCCAAGCCCATTTCCCACATTTGCATTTCATTACTGGAATGTATTCAGTCCATTTGCATACCCTGGACATGCTCAGTTCCAGCTTTGCAGGGCTGCCCCACCACTCCACAAAAGTGAACAGGAGGAACTGCAGCCTAGCAGGCAGGTGTGATGGAATGTTTGCGTGTGGGAGTGTGGACTGCATTGGCCTGGGTACAATGCTACACCCCATAGCCATGTACAGGGTCAGACAGGTACAGGAAGCCCTCCTGGATAGTGGCCACAGGGGCCTCCTGGATATGCAGCAGGAGCGGGCACAGGGTGACACAGGCTGCTCAGGCTACCTCATGCATGTGATACACCAGCTCCATATGCTGCATACAATCACCTGCAGTGCCCCACACACCCCAGTATGGGAGGTACCTGGTGAGCACTGCAAAGGATGGCAGTGTGCAGACAGTGACTGGGTACCCGGGTGGGTGGGTACCACCATGGGTGTGTGCCACTGGACGGTCCCTGGCCCATGTGATGCAGCCATTAGTACAACTGGACAACATGGACACTTGCCACAGATGCCACCTTAGGTGCATGGTCACCACTGGGTGGCACCCTGCAGGCCACATGGTACATGTGCTGCAGTGTGGTTGTCACCTCGCTGGTGCGCCTGGGGATCACACTACAGTACTGGCATGTGGCTGCTGGTTGTCTGCGTCCAGGGTGCAGTGTGGGGTGTTGCTCCCTGGACTGTGTCGGTGTTGACACGGCACCTGTGGCTCAGGGTTCATCCATCCTGGCATGACTGCTGTGTGTGGGTGCCTGGAGCATGTCCTGGTGCACCTCCAAGGGCTGTCTTCAGATGGCTTGCCTGCCTGTGGGTGGCTGACCATTTAGGCATGCCTTTCCATGCCTAACTTTGAGAGGTTCATCTCTGAGATGTGCAGCAGATGCGCCGCACATTTTGGCTATATATAAAGATGTGCGGCACATTCATGGGAACGCCCCCTCTACATGCGCCGCATACATTATAGATGCGCGCTGGCATATCTGGAGATGCACAATGCATCTCTCTCTTTTGAATATCACAGTTCTCATTTCCTGGGATGTGCAGCACATCTTCAATTTGCACCACACATCTCCTTTGAAAATGTGAGCCCTAAATTATGAAACACACATTTTTGGTACAACACTGGCTGTTGAGACTCTGAGGACCACTGCCTGATTCTATAACGATTGTAAGTTCTGGTAATGTCCCTTAATATGTTTGGTAGGCATGTTTATGCCAAACAAGGTTTTAACATTCCCCATAATAAACGAGATTGCATAAGCAAATGGTTCCGAAATGGAGTAACTAGTCTCTGCCCACCTCAGTCCTCTGAACATCATCAACTTGCCAGCACCATGCTCCGTGAGGCACCAGGGGACAGTGCAGAGTCAGAGAATTATGTCCACCCTGCCCAGAGGAGACACGAGTGTGCCACAGGGGACTGGGGATAAGTAGGATGCCATTTTTAGTTTGTGTTATAAAATATTTTCTTTATTTTTCAATATAATTAGCTTTCTTTTGCATACCCGCAGTGCTGGATACATTTCTGAAGCTTTTGGAAATAAAGCTAAAATATTCTGCTTCAGATCCTAGAAAGATAACATGTGAAACAAAGCAAATGCATGCTTTTTGTCCAATATGGAAATGTTTTCAAATTGACTGCCAGAAGTAAGAAGTTGTAACTTTATATAGTGAGAAAATATATAGGCTCTTTGGAGTGAATTATTACTTTCCAGTAGTCCTGTTGCCCTCAACCTTTGGTTCAGGAGTGTATATATAATTCTTGATTTTTCAGTAGTGTTTTAAAGGAGTTATCGGTGGTGGGCAAGGTGGTGGAGGGTATTGTCAAGGAGAGGCTAGGGGGGACCTGGAAAAGTCAGGGTGCCTGAACGATAGACAGCATGGATTAGTCCAAATCGTGTCAGACAAACCTTGTGGAGTTCTATGACTAGGTGATGAGTGCCTTTGGCCTGGGTAGACCGGTGGACGTCCTCTTTCTTGACTTCAGCAAGGCATTTGACTCTGTTCCTCACAGGGGCCTGTTGGATAAGCTGGGAGAAATGGGGGTGGGGAACCAGATGATCAGATGGGATAGGCAATTGGCTCCAGGACTGGACCCAGAGGGTCGTGGTTGGCGGGTTAGTCTCATCCCCAAGGAGGGTCATTAGTGGGGTCCCTCAGGGGTCGGTCCTTGGGCCTCTCCTGTTCCACGCCTATGTCTCGGACATAAGGAAGGGTATCAGGAGTGAGATGAGTCTCTTATGGATGACTCAAAACTGGGGGCGGTGGTGGATGGGGAGATGGGGAGGGAGGTCCTACAGGGGGACCTGGAGGCTCTAGAAAAGTGGTCTAGAAAGTGGAAGCTGAGGTTCAATACAGGGAAATGCAAGGTACTGCACCTGGGAGCCAGAAACCTAGGCCAAGTGTACACCCTGGGAGAGGGAGAATGCTACAAGTCTCTGGCTGAGGCATACCTCTCAACTGTCCCTGATTTTACCTCAAAATGTTACTCTGTCCCTCCTAAAAATTGTGCTTCTGTGACCAAACAGAGGGAATTATAAGCACAAAATATTGTCAGACATTAAAGTTATAAACTTGTTCTTCCTTAGAAAATGCATTTTACACTAAGCCCTTTATTCTGCCAGCTTCCGGAGTGAATATCTCCAATTTTGAAGAAGCGTCCCTGATTTTGGTCCTTTGTCCCAGATTTTTTTCAAGCCTTGTCCCTGATTTATGAGGCAGGAGGTTGAGAGGTATGGACCTGGGGGTGGTGGTGGATGTCAAGATGAACAACTCCGAGACTTGTAGGAGGGCAGAGGCCAAGGACAACAGGATTCTGGGATGCATCGCTTGGGGGATCACCTCCAGAAGGAGGGAAGTGATACTCCCTCTGTATAACTGCTTGGTGAGGCAGCACCTAGAGTACTGTGTGCAGTTTTGGAGGCCACACTTAAAGAGGGACATTGAACTCCTGGAGAGGGTCCAGAGGAGGGCAATCAAAATGATCTGGGGCTTGGAGACAGGACCTATGGGGAGAGGCTCGAAGAGCTAAATATGTACACATTGGAAGAGAAGGGACCGGGGGACATGATAGAGGTCTTCAGGTACATGAAGGGGTAAATAGGGGAGGAGCAGTCAGGGTGCTCCGAAGGAAAGGGGGGCAACTAGAGGGCATGGGGGGAAGTTGGAGGGGGAGATTCAGGGGAGAAAGGAGGAGGTGCTACTTCACTGAGAGGGTGATGGAGCACTGGAATGCGCTGTCCAGGGGGCTGGAGGAGGCAGAGATGGTGGAGGGGTTCAAGAGGGGGTGGGACAGGTATAGGGGAAGGGCTCTGGAAGCAAAGTCCAGTGCAGCGAGAATATCCAGGACTGGGAAGGAAGAAGCCAGAGAGGGCGAGGGGTGGCAGCAAGGTCAGCTCCCAGGGTGGGGGCTGACCAAACGAGCAGACACGATAGACCATTAGGCCTATTTTGTTGCCATTTTAGTATGTTAGTATAGTGTAAAGCACAGAAGGGGAGATTTATTTATGGTGGGGAGGTGGATTAACAGGTAAATAAGAGTGAAAAATTAATTAGTTTAACCTGTCTTTATGTAAATTTTAAACTGTGCCATGAAAATCCTCAAGATTGGACATCACATGATGCTAGCTCGTGAGTAGTCAGGTCCGCATATTAAATTTATTATTTTTCTTGATTTTTGACCCCCTAAACATTATACTGTGGAGCTGGAGATTCTTACCATGATTGAGCTATGGCTGGTCTGGATAATTCCGAGGAATTGGTGATGGTTATTGCAGAATCTTCTGGCTTTGATGTAGAGGTCGAATGGCCAGTGTTCTCGCTAGCTTTAGAGCCCAGATGCCCAAGAAGAAGTACTTCGCCACTGTCGCCTCCGGCCGCACCTCCAAAGGAGCTCACTACTGAGCAATTTTTTCCGGAACTACCTTCAATTAAAGAGGCTGTCTACGAACTCATTGCTGACTTTTTAAAATCCTCAAGCCAGCCCTGCAGGAGCTTCCAGTCCGATTGTCAGATGCGGAGGCCCATATGAACTCAGTGGAGGATTGCCACAACAAGATGGATCCCGAAATTGTGCAACTCCGACTCTCTGTGTCCCATCTAGAAGAAAAAGTGGAGGACTTGGAGGGCCATTCTCAAAGGAACAGTTTGGTAATTCTGGGGCTCCCAGAAAATGAAGACAGCCCAAGTGCTATTGACTTTGCCCAGAGATTTTGGAATAAAGTGACGTGCCCATCACCCAGTGGCCCGGGATATATCATTGAGCGTGCCCACCATGCACTTCACCCCAAGCCTGCTCCTGGTGATTGCCCTAAGCCACTGATCTTTCGTCTGCTGATTTACTTAGATAGAGTTCATATCCTCCGGCAAGTACAAGCTCTACAACTCTTCAATGGGAGAACATCGTTTATGGCTAGCACAAGATCTCATTCTCCAGGTTCGGCAGAAAAGGGCCAAATACAAGGCTATTAAATCTAAGTTGTCGGCAGTACATATCAAACAAAATGTTGTACCCGACCTGTTTAGAGATGACCACGGATAATGGCGCCTGACATTCTGATTCTGCGGCTCAAGCAGCCCAGGAATTGCTGAAATTGTTCCCTAATCTGTTTGGCTCCAAGGCTATGGGCAGCGGCTGATACTAAGCCTTGAACTATTCTGATTCAGCCTGTTTAATTTCTTGACTGCTCAGTATGCTGAATGGAGTGTTTAGTATGTACTGATTTAACAATCTAGCTATATCTGATAATACCTATGGGCAATGACTCACTATGGCAACTGTTACGGTTATAACATGTTTTTGTTGGCTACTAGTTATGGTAAACATCTTGTCGTATTGATTATTGCCAACCATACAGAGCTTATGATCTGTGGTAATTCCGTTGATTCAAGACTGTACCATAGCTGACTCTTGATCCGTACTCACGTCCCTTTATTTTTACAGAGGTATAAGTATCGACGTGTGTGTGTGTGTGTGTGTGTGTGTGAATAGCCCTTTAGTCATGTAGATTTTTATTGCCATTTGTAAGCTTGCTTATAGTTTTTTCCAATCTGGCCCTTCTGGTTACTGTAAAGACTAGTCACTTATGCAGACTACTCTAATAAATAGCTTTTATTTTGCAGCATTCAGAAATACATGCACATAGCTTGAACTCGCGTGCAGGACTAACTTCCTTCCTTTTGCCCTTTAGCTCCCTCTAGTGTCATAACCTCTGAACTACAGTCCCTTTGCACTTAAAGGAGCTCTGTCTCTCACTTTGAACATTACATTTTAGTAAAAGAAATATAGGCTATATTAAGCAAATAAACTTCTACAGATTACTAAACTGATTCTAACTATGCACAGTTTTCAACATTAACATTTCCAGTTTTGCCCAGTTACCCAGTAGTACCAGTTCCTAAAACCTTATCAATAGATATATAGTCCTTGAAATATTCTGGGGGTCTTGTGTTCCGCCTTTGTGAGTAACGTGAAACAGTGTCAGTTTGAGGTACCACAACTTTCACTGTACAGTCACCTGGAGTACATTCCACAGGAGGTATTTCACATCTTGGTTTGCGTGCATCTTGCACTACGGGTGTATCTGCCTGCAACTCAGATTCTGTCTCAGACCCATGTTCTGACGATCCTCACACTCCACCTTCTTGAAAAATGAGGAGTTTCTGGTGACAGATTGGTTGCCTTTCTGAGCAGTCACCATGTAACCTTTCTTTTGCACTACCTTGTAGGGTTGCTCACTGTATGGTACTGGCATTTTACGTACAGATGTTGCATTCTTGATGAGCATGGTATCACCTTCGGTTAGCAAGGATGGTCTCACATACAACTTGTTGTCGGCATAGGACTTCTTCCTAAGTTTAGCTTGTGTGTCTTTCTCTCTGAATTCAGTTTGGAGACCTGTTATGATGACTGCGCTTCTGGAAGCGTAATGTTCATAGGTCTAGACATAAAAACTGTGGCGGGGGGAACTCCAGTCGTACAGTGCGGTGTAGCTCTGGAGTTTCTTAAGAACTGATGCATTTCTTGTTTCCAGTTTTTCTGCTCTATGATTGCTGCCTTGATTGCCTTTTTAACAGTTTTCATGAATCTCTCGACTCTCCATTTGCTCTAGGCCAGTATGGGGTGATTTTCCTGTGATGGAAACCTAAATATTTAGCAGACGGTTTAAAGTCTTGGCTACTAAATGGCGGTCCATTGTCGGACTTGACTACCTTAGGGATTCCAGACTCTGAAAACACCTTATCCAGAATAGGTATCACAGTCCTGGCACTAGTGGATTTAACTTCTTCAACCACTGGAAATCTGGAATAGTCATCAGTTACAACCAAGAGGTACCTTCCCATAGGAAGCTGTGCAAAGTCCATGCTTACCTCCTGCCATGGTGATTCTGGCAGCTTTGATATCACCAGCGGCTCACGTTTCATTTCATGTGTCACGACCTGGCAAGGTAGGCATGATTTGATAACATTGTCCACTAACCTGTCAGTTCCTGGAAACCAGACTTTTACTCTGATGAGGGCCTTAGTTTTTTTCCAGTCCCAGATGTCCCTCATGTGCCAAGTCAACCGCTCACCTTTTGAAGCTTTTTGGATATGACTATTCTAGTCCCTTTTAAAATGAAGCTTCTGTCAGCATCAGTAGTTAGTCCCATTTTTACCTTTTCAAATGAAGCGTACATGTGCGCATTGGCCATGGGATTCAAGCCAGTTCTCTTCCATCTCCTTGATTGTATTGCTTCAGCTGCAGCTTGCAAAGTTCTGCCACTTTGGGGGGCAGCCTGGATTTCATCTAGCGACATGGCCACGGGGGTGGCACATTCAGCGATATAATTGATATATTCTTCAGTAACTTTCTGTTCTCACCTTGAAGGGAGTGACTCTGTCAGAGGGTGTCTCGACGGTAATCAGTTGGATTATCTCCACCAGACAACCTTAGAGCCTATCGCTCAGTGCTGGCTGGTGGTTTGGATCTTGGGTTCGAAAGAACGACTAATGATGTGTGGTCGATATAGACTGTGAATGGCCTTCTAAAACATATATGTGTGTTTAGAGGGCATTCACAGTCTATGATGACCCCAAATCACTAGTCGCTATATAATATGTGTGTGTTGTGTGTGTGTGTGTGTGTGTATGTATGTATGTATATGTGTGTGTATGTGTGTATATATCAGTATATATATATATATAGTATTGTGTACGTGTGTGTGTGTGTGTATATGTGTGTGTATATATATATATATTTATGTGTGTGTGTATATGTATATATGTGTATATTATATATATATATATATATATATATATATATATGTATATATATATATATATATATATAAATATGTGTGTGTTCACATGCCCAGGTCACTGGCAGAGCTTCTCTTTAGTTTGGGAATATCTCTGTTCCACTGTTGTGAATGCTCTGCTTCCAAACGCAGTCACATTGTAGTCATTACTGTTTGCTCCTTTTCTGGGTCAATATAGCACCGAGTCTAACAGGACTACCATCCACAAAAATTTCAGTCTCTTTCTTGGCATCAAAATAGTTCATTACTGGTGGATTGTTAAGTGCTTTTCGCAACTGAGTGAGTGCCTGTTCCTAACGAGTGGACCAGTTCCAAGGCATATCCTTTTTAATCGGTGCCCTCAAAGGCTGCATCATTATAGCATAGTCTGGTACAAATCGTAAACAGAAATTGGTCATGCCAAGTAAGCTTCTGATCTCTGAGGCATTTACAGGTATTGCAAGCTCACGGATCACTTTGATCTTCTTGGGATCTGCCATTATGCCTTTATCTGTAAACACGTACCTGAAATATATTCCAACGTGTGTTTGTCAAATGCACATTTTTGCTTGTTTAATGTTAAACCCTTTTCTCTCAACTGCTGTAGTACCGCTCAGAGGTTGCTGTCATGGTCAGCCTGAGTTGATCCGTAGACGAGAATGTTGTCACTAATATTGATTGTGCCTTTTAGCCCATGGTCTCTCTAATGGTATTTTGAAAACTTTCTGCTGCACTTGAAATAGCAAAATTAAGTCTGTTATCGTCTCAGACCACATGTGTAGAGAACGTGGTGATATACCTTGATTCTAGTGATAGCTCGAGTTGGTTATAACCTTGGTTCAGGTCCAGGTTACTGAACACTTTTGCACCATTGAGGTCATTAATGACTTCACTGATAGTCTGTGTGATGTGTCGTTCTCGCTTTATGGCCTTGTTAGCCTGCCTCATGTCCAAGTACATTTCCAGGGCTTTTTGGCTTTGGTACTGTGACCACCAGGGACACCCATGGGGTTGGCTCATCTATCCGTTCTATCACACCAAGTTCCTCGTCTCGCTTTAACTGCTCCTCCAGTTCCTTCCTGATATGAAACAGTACTCTGCGGTGAGGCTGGGTTACTGGCTGGACTGTGTCATCGATGTGTAGTTTTACCTGAAAGTCCTTTAACTTGCCAAGCCCTTAAAACAAATCTTTGTAATCGTGCAACAGTTTACTGAGGCACATTCCCTTGCTCGGTTCTTCTTGTATCTTCTCGGATGCACAAACTAGCTGCACTGTTCTGATCATATCCAAATCTTGCAATGCTTTACAACTCGTCAGCGAACCTCCTGTTCCTGCTACTACGTAGAATGTTTCATGACACTCCCTTCTTGGGGATTCAGCCCCTGCTTGGAAATGTCCCAGCACTTGGAAGTGGTGTTGGGCTGTATGGATATACCGTAATGTCAGTCTTTGTCAACTGTGGTTTACATTTGAAGCTATTGTAGTCTAGCTCATCGATCACATTGATTGTAGCCTCCGAATCTGCCATGACTCTTATGTGCTGTCCACAAATTACTTGAAAATGAGAATGTTCCTGCATTGTTTTATTAGATGTCTGTTGTGCCTTGACAGTGTAAATATATAACTCGTCATCTGACATCTCCTCACTGTAACTTGCATGCATTGTGTTTATAGTTTACTGTGGTCTTGCTCTCCACTTCTCATTGCTCTGCATTTGCTGAGTTCTGCAATACTCTGCAAAATGGTTGGCCTTTTGACACTTTCTGCAAACCTTACCAAATGCTGGGCACATATTCTTGCCTCCTGAATGCGGATACACCCCACCACATCTCATGCACGTGCCAGAACCACTAACCCTTTTTTCCATTCTGTACACACTGCTTGGCCTGCTGTTTGCTGACTACTGGCTTGTTTGGTGCCACTTTACGTATTGCATGTTGTTCATGCTCCATTCCTGCTGCCTGGGCCTTGGACAACTCCATGGCCTTGCGTGCATCCAGCAGCTGAGTTAACGTCACGTCTGGCTCTGCTAAGGCTCCTTAGTTTGTGTGACAAACAATGCTGCACAATTTGAGTTTTAATCTGACGTTCTGCATCTGCAAAATCGCATGTAGTTGCCAACTGACATAATAGAGTATGATAAGCTGCCAAACTTTCACCACCTTTTTGCTTGGCTTGTCTAAACACATTTCATATTCCAAGTTTTGCTTGGGTGTAAAGTACTTGGTCAAAGCATCCGGAGCTAAATCAAGCTCTGTCATCCCATGTCTGGGTGCAGACTGAGACAAAGTATCATAGATGTCAGTTACTTGCTTACCAGCATAGTGTAGCAAGAGAGCCTTCTGTCTCTTTGGATCTTCCACATTGAGTGTCAGCAGCAAATTGCTGAACCGGGAGACCCATTTCTTTCAATGGACTCCAACTACACCTGATTCAGTATCCACATCAAACTGAGGGAAACTTGGGAGCACCATTGTTCATAGTTACCTTCACAAGTCTCTCCTGAACAGCAGTCTGTAGGCCAGGCCCAAAACAAGTAAAAGTCTTTTTTTTTTCCCTCTCTCTAGCCAAGGCACTGCAACTTGTATCCTTGTCGCCAATGTAAAGTAGTCACTTATGCAGACTGTTCTAATAAACAGATTTTTATTTTGTAGCATTCAGAAATACATGCACCCTGCTCGTACTCAAATGCAGGACTAACTTCCTTTTGTCCTTTAGCTCCCTCTAGTGTCATAACCTCTGAACAACAGTCCCTTTGCACTTAAAGGAGCTCTGCTTCTTGCTTTGAACATTACAGTTACAAATTTTTATTTGCGCAACCAGTATGGCGCCTCCTACTGCGGGACAGTGTGTGCCTGGTTAAAACTATTTTATTTATTTTACGGGAGCCTTCTTCGGTTTATTCTGATGTCGTGGTGTAGCCATTGATGGTATTTAGTTTGCACCTTTCCCATTGGTTCAGAAACTGCTAGGTAGGATTTTCTGAGTGCTTTCTCTCTACTTATTATTTTTTAATTCATACGACCGTTTTGTCTGCACCTGACTCGTATATAAAGGGAGAATATTATATCTATTTAAGAAAAAGGTCTGATTTCTTTTTGGTTTTTGCAAATCGAACGGCTCCCATTCCAATTTTGTTACTTATTGGTCTAATTTATATACGAGACACATGGGAATCACAGTGATGGCAAATAGCCATTTTTCAGTTATGCTGCTACTGATTAGCTGTATAAAAATATATTTACTAGATGTACACTGTTTTGCTCTTTGATAGAAATCTAAGTGGGTTTTGGACTGGTACTATCGAGTTGGGTGGAGATGGGTGCATTCTGTTTGCATTCTAGAAGAGACAAAATTGTTGGCTTCCCTTTCTGCTCTTATCTCTTCTCTCGAGAAAGAATTTTGTCCCTTATGATCGGGGTCAGAACCCTCTGGAGAAGTTGTATGTATGGTTGTCGGTATTCATGGGCTGGTTCTTTTAGGGAGGGCTTTGGCCCTTAAATAGTGGGGCATTTGTTGGGATGGGTTATATGTTATGTTTTGTTTTTGTTTTGTTTTTTGGTTTTTGTATGTTCTTTTTTGATTGTATGTTGGAATTTTGGAGTTTGGGATCTATGTAAGATTTGTTTGAAATTTCAACAGGGGAGGGTGGGTCCCTGTAGTCCATACTGGATTAATTCTGTTTTTCCTTAGAGCTGTTTTTTTTTTTCTGATCATTCATCTATCCTTTCATAATGGCGACACCATAGTTCACAAAATGGGCACTGAACTTACCCTCTTTCTATCACCAACGAAGAGGGCTCTCCCCTGGAGCTAGTTCAGCTCTTTAAATATCTGAGGATTACTATTGACCGTACAATGACCTATGCCTATCACATTGACAACATTGCTAAGGCTGTTAACACCCACATTGGGCTACTTTATAGGCATAAGCAATGTTTGACCCCAGAGGCTCTTAACCAGGCCATTAAAAGCTCACTTGTCTCGCTTATTGATTACGGCTTACCAATCTATGGATCAGCTACTGAAACAACTCTTCGCTGCATCATAATTGCACTCAACAAAGCATACCGTCTCCTACCGGCTTAGCCCGTCTGTCCCATTCCTGTGACATGCACGCTCAGGCTAACTGGCTCCAATTCAAAGGTAGACTCATGTACCAGACATGTTTACTGTCCAAAAAAGTAAGCTTAGGCAAAATGCCCCCAGGAGTGCAAAAGCTTATTACCCCCACTATCAACCGTCATTGCACCAGAAGAAACTCTACTAGCCAGATTTTTAATATACCCCACTGTCGCACTTCTCTGGGACAAAGGTCCTTTGCCTACCTTGCCCCGCTATGGATGAACTGCACCATGACATCATTTCAGAATCCACCTTGGGCTCCTTCAAGGTTAAACTTAAGCAACAGCTAGTTGCTGATGCCAGTTGTGACTGCTTCCAATAACCTTCCTTCTTGTGACCAGCACTTATTCTAACCTTATGCTATCCTGAACTTATGCATAACTGTTCTCGGCATGTAAATAACTGTTCTAAGTTGCTAATCATTCTCCTTTCACATTTCCTCGTGATGCCTTCCACTCTTTCCCTTCACCCCTCTATGGCTTTCCCCCTACCCCCACCCCGTGTTATATCCTGAGCTCCCTTGCTCACTTTAAAATGCTTTGTCCCATTCCTTCTCACCTCTGAGGAGGCCCCTGGGCTGATGCCATCCCTTATCTTGTTGATTATTAGATATTGGGCTGAGTCTGTTCTCATCTTCCTGTAAAGGGTCATTTCATAAGACACCCCCTTTAATATGATCCTTCGAATTCCATGTTTTTAATCAAATACTCAACTTGGCATACATTGTACAATGCCACATGTACTGGAACTTCTCTAGCTATACACTCTTGTAATGTTTTGTATAATTCCTTGTTTTGTTTGTTCTCATCTCATAATTTTCCAATATGTATTCTTTGTCTGATGTGGAACCTATGAAATGAGCTTGTTCTCAAAGGTGTTATCCAAAATTTCAATAAACAAAATTAAATTAAAAAAAAAAAAAAAACATGGAACATTCTTACTTGGAATATCAAAGGTAGTCAGTCCTGGATTAAATGCCAAACCATCTAAAACACTTGAAATCATTACAAACTCGCATTGCTTTTTTGCAGGAGACCCATATTATGATCAATTAAGTTTCTTTGTTTTGGAGGGCTTGGGTGGGTCAGGCATTTGGTGCCAGTAATAGTTCCCACCAGCGAGGAGTAATTATTCTGCTGCATAGATCTGTTCTGTTCTCTTCTCTCTCTTGTCTGAAGTTAAGGACAGACAGGACAGATAAGTTTTTGTCCATGGTCGTCTAGGACCCATGGAAATACTTTTTTTTTTTTTTGTTGTGTTTAACCAGGATTAGCACACTAAGCTGAAAGCTTTTTTACAGGCGCGACCTGGGAGCACAGGGAAGTTAAGTGACTTGCTCAGGGTCACACAGTATGTAAGTGGAAGCTGTGGGATTCAAACCCAGGTCTGGTCTGCTGGATGTTACCATATTTGCAGCTCAGAGCCTTAAACCACTGCGCTATACTGCCTCCCTTTATGGCCCCACTGTTGACACCCCTCCCTTTTTTTGCTGGTTTGTCTGTAACTTTAGCCCCTTACTTACATCTCCCTTGGATCTTAGGTGAGGATTGGAATTTAGTCATGTGTAATGACATTGATGGAATATATTGGTTGGGATTAGGGCTGTCACCAGCTGAACAAAGCCTTAGGGATTTTGTTGACAACTCAGGCCTTGCTGATCCTTGGTGGGTTTTAAACCCCACCGTCCAAGAATACACTTTTTTTATGCTCACCCCATAATTCCTATTCTAGGTTAGATTATTTTCTGATTACTGGCTCCTTACTTGCCATGGTTTATGGATGCCAGATAGAATCTATGGTTATCTCAGATCATGCCCCTTACATTGGATATTTTGTTTCAATCAGACTGAGATCACACCTGGTCCTTGAATACCCAACTGTTGTCTGACCCCAAAATAGTTAAATGTCTGAAAGACTATATTAAAAACTCTGTTCAATTTAATTGTACCTCTGCCAAGGCCCTGGACTTGGCCCGGAGAGCCATAAAATGTCAGTGGCATGGGGAACTGATTTGCATAACCCTCACGCGTAAAAGAGAGAACTCCTCACTGTGCAGTACGCTGCTTAGCTCTATTAGAGGCATCACAAAATGCCTTTCACATACTACTCTGGAAGATGTTCGGGTTCATCTCTTTCAGTTTAGAACTCAGTATTAAGCAATTACGCTAGCGCTAGCTCAGCAGTTCTTGAAAGCCCTGAAAGCCACATATGTAGGCCAGTAAATTACTAGCCATAAGGCTTAGTCGGAGAGCTGCAGCCTGCTGGATTAAAGCTCTCCACGATCCTATGACACTTTCTCCCACTGTCAACGCAAGGGAAATGGCCTGCATATTTCGGGAGTATTACTTAAAATTATATTCAGAGGACTCGATTGCCAGTGATAAGTCCAACAATGTGTCTTGCTTTCTAGATGGCATCTCCCTACCAAAGTTATCCTAATCGGCCTCATCCAGTTTGGAGGGCCTTATCTCGGAGGCAAAGATCAGGGAGGACACTAATTCCCTCGCACTAGATAAAGCCCCAGGCCCTGATGGGTTTGCCTCAAATTTTTTATAAGCTTTTTATGGATGAACTTGTCCTGCTTATGGTATCTCTTTTTATAATTGCATTCAGTCGACTTACTGGATAATCTTTTTTTTTTTAAGAGGCCTGTATTGTTGTGTTGCCCAAACCCAGCAAAGATGAGACTCCTCCTGAATACTATAGACCTATCTCTTTTATTAATGTAGACGCTAAGATACTGGCAAAAAGTTTAGTCTCCCATCTTAGCTGGATTTGGAGTGACTTGATCGACCTTGAACAAGTGGGCTTTATGAAGGGTAGGCTCTGAACAAGTGGGCTTTATGAAGGGTAGGCTATCAAGTGATCACTTTTGTAAACTATTTCATTTAATTTCCGTCTCCAGGGAGACTGAACTAGAGGCGGTTTTAGTCTCCCTGGATGCAGAAAAGGCCTTTGATAGGGTATTTTGGCCCTACCTGTTTTGGATCTTGCAGAGGTATGGTTTTCCTGACTCCTTTCTTCGATGGATGTGAATTTTGTATTCTTACCCCACGGTAAGAGTTATGTATAATGGGGTGCTTTCTGATTATTTCACAGTGTCTCTGGGTACCCAGCAGGGTTGTCCCCTGTCCCCTTAACTTTTTAACCTGTACCTTGAACCTTTAACACGTAAAATAAATTCACTCCCTGGAATAACAGGTATCACAGTGGGCACTCAAGAGTTAAAAATTTCAACTTATACCGACAACATTTTGTTGCATTTAACAAACCCAATCACTTCCCTCCAATTGGCATTATCTGCAATTCAACAATTTGGTGAGTTATCTGGCTGTAAACATAATTTAACTAAAACTGTCTTTTTTTTTTTTCCCTCCCCCATGTTTTAAATCCGACTTTGCTACCTTTGGATTGTAGTGGAGGCTAAATACCCTAACATACTTGGGCATTAAAGTCTTCACTGATAAATCCCTATTAAAGTGTTGAACTTAGACCCCTTAGTAAAGCAAATTGCTCTCGACCTAGACAGATAGAAATCCTTGCCTCTCACTTTATTGGGTGGATCTAATGTTATAAAGATGAACATTCTCCCCCGACTTTCATACCCCCTAGGTATGCTAAATATTGTACTACCAATCAGTTGGTTTAAGGGACCACATAGAATGATCTCCAGTTTTCTTTGGGTAAATAAACCACCCTGTCATTCCTATGACAAACTGGTACATCCTAGGAAGTTTGGTGGGCTTCAACTCCCTCACTTTCTAAGATACTATTTTGCCTTGCATGGATCCAGCTATTTACATTGGGGATCAACAGACACGTCTGCTCCATCTGGTTATCTCTCTTCCTGGCTTGTAATAGAAAAAGACCTATATCTCCAATACCAAATTGACCTTAAATCTTTTATTATATTTACCCCCTCATAAACTCCCTCAAAACCTCAAATCCACTCCACTGTTTTGGTCCCTCCAAGCACATGCGCAACTTTGTAAGCACCTTAAGCTCCCTTAATGGATTCTGCCCAACCCCTTCTTAATAATCTAAATATTACCATTGCTAAGAAGCCCTTGCACAGAAACAATGGTCACATTTGGCTACCTTAACCCTTAATGACTTTTTAGTTGATGGAGTCTTCATCTCTTTTGAACAATTTTGCAGGAAATTTGAGGCCCCTGTATCCCAGTTCTTTCAGTTCTGTCAACCTTGTCTCACTGTATTACCAGCTTTTTGGGTTGCCCCCCCCCCCCCCATGGCATAATGTTGCTGGCCCGTTATTTGTAACTTGGTGGACCTTAGTACAGCAAGACCACCCGATTTCTCAATTATACAGCGCTATAGGTCAATGGGACGCTACATCTCTGGTCACCTTTTGTTGGGCCAACACACTCCATATTGAACATAATAATGACTATTGGTTTTGTATTTGGACTGATATATACACATATGTCAAGCAAGACAGATTTAGGTTAAAACAAGTTAATATTCTTAATGGGTTATACCTTTCGCATATTAAGATGTACAGAATGGGAAGAGCCGAGTTTCCTGTTTGCCCCAAATGTAGTGAAGCTGACTGCTCTTTATTTCATATGCTGTGGTCCTGCCCTCAAATTGTCTCATTTTGGAGTCTTATGCTATCAAAGACAGGCCCACTACTAGGCCTTCAGGAAGCATTTACCCCAGAGGTTTGCACTATAAGTGATTAGAGTTCACTCATGGGGAGCCCTCATAAAGCCCATATGGCATTGATCTCTGCAGTTACTAAGGTACTGATTCTGAGGCATTGGATTGACTCTGCTCTCCCCACTTGGCCCGAGTGGCTTGCAGCAGGGCTTGACCAATCCTATAGCTCGACATCCCGGACAACACGATTCTACCGTGGGACAAGCATTCTGTTATGCCCTGCTTGTCCCACAGACAACCACATTGCTGTTCCTTTAAAACAATTTTTAAATGTACTTTTTTTTTTCCAGCCAGGAGAGAGACACTAAGCTGAAAGCTTGTTTGCAGGTGCAACCTGGGAGCACAAGGAAGTTAAGTGGCTTGCTCAGGTTACACAGTATGCAAGTGGGGGCTGTGGGATGCAAACTCAGGTCTCCAGGTTTGCAGCTCAGAGCCTTAAACCACTGCGCTATACTGCCTCTTCAGACTTGTTGCACTGCAGTTTGTTCTGGGACCTCCAGATGGTGCCCTGACTGTCAGGACCCGATCGGCCATCACCTGATGGCCACATAATTTGTCATGTGGCACTGCACTTGCTTGATGTGTTCCGATGGCCCTCGCTCCCATGAGGAGGCAGCAGGCAAGCACAGGCACTCAGCGACCAGCAAGAGTGAGCAGAACAGGACACAGGAACAGGCTCCCGTGGTCACAGAGATGATTGGCCCGATCCAGCCAGACTGACAGGTTAGGCAGCCAATTGCTGAACTGTGCCTGCCTATCAGTACTGGTTATTGGAAGATGCAGTGGTGGGGGGCGGAGCGGAATGGGACTGTTCAGCCCAACGACAGTTGGAGTAAGCGCCATTTCACAGCTTACTCAGTAGAGGACGGACGTTCTTTCTGTTCACTGATTGTGACTGACTTGTGTGCGTGACGTGCTTTTACCAGAGGCTGCTCATTTTTACTTTATTTACTATTATTACCAGTATCTAACAGAAGGAGAACACTGTAATTGGGGGGGGAAGGGCAGGAAATTGGGAAAAAGCCAGAAAAGAAACTCAGTAATCAGAACTGGGGAAGGGGGTGAAGTGGATATTGTGGGGAGGATGGTGGGGCATCAGAAAAGCTCCCGGTGGCGGCACACAGATGTCAAGGGCCATAAAAAAGACATCTGAAAGACACTTGCAGCAACAACTAAAATAAAATAACCAAAAAAAGATTTCAGCTAAAAAAAAAAAAAAAAATGGATTCAAAGATTGCTTGAATAGGTAGATACGGGGGAAAGACAGACGTCACAAGGGCACAAAAATAAGCTTTTGAAACAAGCTGGCAATAAAAAATATTAAAAAAAGATTTTAGATAAAAATATTTAACAGGTAGATACAAGCCAGGGGACAGTGGGTTCTTGTGACTGACTGAGTTCAATTGGGGACTCAAGGAAGTATTGAGGAACTCAAAGTTCAGGCTAGCAAATCTAAAGTAAAACTAGTACACTGTCTACCAAGAACTTGTCTTAAGTATTTCTGTTTCTTTTTACTGACTTGCTGAATGGGTCAACAAATTACAAAGGGAGTGAAGAGAAAATATATAAATTAAAAGGAAAAAGATCAACAAATATTTTTGGTGAACTTAACTACTGTGGTGCAGGTGACTGTCACTGCTGTGAGACCTAATCTGCCCCGCTGAGGGGATAGAGGAACTTCGATAACGGGAACATTACTGCGGACTTATTTAGAAATAAACTATACAAAGGGTAGAATTTGGGGAAACATTTTTTGTGTTACAAATTACAGAAAAAAATAAACCTATCTTCCAGTGCCACCGACGTTGCTGGAGGGGTGTGTGTGTGTGTGTCTGTCTGTCTGTATGTGTGTGTGTGTGTGTGGCTGTGACATGCCCTGAGAGGGTAGAGGAACCTGGGGAACAACTGCAGACTTATTAGAAATAAACTATACAAAGGGGGAAAACATTTTTGGAGCTACAGAAAAAAAAAAAATAGTAGCTACCTACCTACTTTGGTGGAGGAGGTGTGTGTGAGTGAGACTGTGAGACCTAACCTGCCCTGAGAGGGTAGAGGAAACTGGAAAGGGAAAAAGCATTTTTGGGTGCAGCTTGACTTGATACAGAAAAAAAAATAAGCACCGTCCTTTCCTCCTAGCTAGCCTAGCCTCATACACTGTTCTGACGCCTGCCTGCCCTCTTGCAGTGTAAGCATAAGCACGATAGCTTCAAGTAAAAAATTGCACAACACACACCAAGATAACATAAAACAGAATTTTATTGTGTACACAACTATATTTCAATATATGATGATGACGACACTGCATATGATGATGCTCCGGCTGGAGCAAGTTCAGACTTCCTACTATAAGATGATGCTCTGGCTGGAGCAAGTTCAGACTTCCTAATATAACTTTTCCTGATGCTGTACTGTTTTGCTGCATGATGTTCTCACTGTCTGTGCTACTGCTCACGCTAACTCTGTCACAATGACACAATCTTCTCCATCCTGACAAAAAAAAATAAAAAAATCATTATTGTCCTTATTGTCTATTACAACACTAAATAACTGATACTATAATAAATTTGTTTAGGTTTTCAGAATTTGTATACTTTCTACTAAAAATGTGCCATTTTATTCCTGGACTGCCAACTCAAGCACCAGGACAACTATTTTTTGACAAGCCACTTGTCCATGGACAAGTACCTAATTTTAAAATTGATCAAGCCCTGGCTTGCAGAAATATTTTCATCCTTAAATATTGAGAAGTCTATAGCTCGTTGTTTTAAATCTCTTCACGCTTATCAGTCCAAGTGGGAAACCATACACACCCTGCTTTCTCACTCTTCAAGCTGAATAACTGTTTTGTTACCAGCATGGATTTACAGGGACTGGGGGGTAGACTACTTTGGTGGTGGGGGTGGATCTGTTTGTCTTGTTCTTGCAGTGGACTTTATCCTCTTTTGGTTTGTAAATACCCTAGTTATGTTTGTTAGCAATTCTGGTTTAGTTTTAGCCTGTTGTATATTGGTTGGTTGTTATGTTTGTTCCTAAAACTTTTAATAAAGCATAGTAAATTGCAAAAAAAATATCCTCAAGATTAGTGCCTCCTCTCACTAACCCTGCCCAGGCAGCCCCTGACAGTTCAAAGATAGGCGTGTGCTTACATGGGGAATTACTAAAAGTTAAAATGAGAGTTACATTTTTTCAGGTTTACATTAAATCAGAAGACAATTCAGTCTGAGTAGTGTATAGACTTCGTGGTTTGTTCTGTAGTCTGTGTTTCCCTGAGCTATGTAATTGTACAATGCTCCAAATTGGTTGCACAGAGAGTAATTAACAAAGATTATTTACTGAACCCCATTTTTCTTTCTACTTTCTTTACTTTTAGCCGTCTGATGGCACTAAAACGAATGGGGATAGTAGAAGATTATGAGGTACGACAAACATTTATTTTAAACAAGTAAATTTTTTGTTGTCCAGAATGAAGTAATATTGCTGTAAAATGTCTCATTTTTCTTTCTGAAAATAGAGAATCCGTTCATTTGCCGTTGCAGTAGTAGGTGTTGGAGGAGTTGGGAGTGTGACTGCTGAAATGCTGACAAGATGCGGCATTGGTAAGGTAATACATGTTTTATTTGGTATAATAACAACTTTGCTGATTTAATGTTAAGAAAAAAAGTAGGCAAACATTTATTTACAATGTTTGCCATTTCGGTCACACTGCATACATACAGCTGTAATACGGTTGAAGATGTATTTATACATAAAATACATGAGAAGCTAGTGGTAGTATAACATTTGTATACAGTTGAGATATTCTAACTAAGGTAGAAGCCCCTACTGAGGTAAGTGTGGGAGGAGGTACCACCACCAAATGTACTCAGAGAGGTGAAGGGGGCAAAGATGTGGAGTGGAAGGGTGGAGAGTGTATGGTTAGTGTGAAGCAGGAGAGGGACAAAAGGGGGAAACAGAGGGAAGGGAGCAGTAAGATTAAAGGGTCATACTAAGGGTGAATTAACAAATTGCCCACAGAAGCTCCCTAAACTACATATAGTAGGATAAAGTATTATGTGAAAGCAAGAATCTATCCAGTCTGTTTTTAAACACATTTTTGTTTTGACTAATAATAACTGATGTTGGCAATCATAAAATGGGCATGAAAATAAAAGCTCATCGATTGGCTAGAAAATCAGTGTAATATTTGTGTTACACATAGAAAAAAAAGACAACAGTCATAGAAATCAATGCTCTGAATTAGAATGTTCAGTCCTGAACATGCCAAACATAGAATGTTCACAAAGGCTCAGTTAGCCATCTTATTATCCCGCTAAGCACCCTGCATATGTAAACACCTTGTTACCCGGGGTTACTAGAATCCCAGTAAGACCTAGTGGTAGGCAGGGAAGGCAGCTTATGAATCTCCAGTTAAATGGATTTCACACTTTCTCACTCTGTTCTCAGTCTCAGCTGAGACTGAGGGATGACATCACCATAGAACTATCGCAGCTGCATGAGCCACAATGGAATCTGCAGCAGGAGTTGGTAGAATGTTGGGAGGTTTGAACAGTAGTCTGTAGGTCAGTTGGAGTTTGGAGCTTGCTGAGAGAGGAGCACAGCAGCTCTTGTGTTAGGCTCTTGGAGCCTCAGCCCTGACATGGGGCTACATTTAGGAAAAAGGTGTGTGTTTCCACCTAAAGAGAGACACAGAAGATAGTTTAAAGTGTGTAGACCCGCTGAATTGGAATTACAGTGCCCCATATCCTCAGGGGATGGGGCAGGAAAGGTTGTCCTGCATATTCCAGGGCAACCCCTGGTCTTCTGCTAGTGGAGAAGCTGCCTATTTGGTCCAAGAGTTTTTGGGAAACAAGAAGATTTTGTGAACCGCCTGTGGGGCACCTGTAACTGGAGGGTGAGTTTCTGCTATTTCTACAGGGCCCATGTTTTCACCCTGGGACTTGTGTAAAAGTAGGGATTGGACTACAGAAGTAGTGGGAGGCCTAGAGTAATAGGCTTAGCCAAAAGTAAAAGTATGTTCAAGTCCAGCACATAGGGGAAGTCAAGACATGTAGAGGAGATGTGACATACGTCTACCCAGTAATCTACATTGCCAAGCTTTCAGAAAAGAGTTGTTTAGTTTCCAGAGAAATGGCCGGGTATGGATTGTGGGAGCTGGAGGTTGGAGGCCCCCAATCTTTAGTGACCAGGTCCACCTCTACGGATTTGCTCTGTGGATTTCTACTTTGCCTCATGCACTTGGCCAGTGATGAGGAAAGTACCCAGACGTGGGATTGGAAGGAAAATTCCCTCTAGGAATCGAAGGCTCTAAGGTGGTTTGGGGAGCCGCCAACAGGAAAACTGGTTCATTTCCCAAAATCGACCACGGATCAAGTGGCCGCCGGGGGACCCGGGCCAGTGGGGAAAACCCAAGTAGTGTACAAGTCGGGCTGTGTACTCAAAGCTGCGTACAACTCCGGGCTTTGTGCCTGGTGGGTTCAGAGCCTGAGGGCTGGAAATGTGAAGAAGTGTTCTGTTGTCTCTAATCTGCATTACCAGGAATGAAGCCCTGTGGGGGTCCGTCTATGCTTTGTTTGTTCAGCTTGGATGTGAATAAAAGCCACACTGTAGAATCCCATTCCTGATTTTGAATATTACAGTTATTGCTTCCTGTGTTCAGATTTACTTGGGTGCCCCGTGCAGAGTAGCCAAACCTAGGCCCCCTGTACCAAGTAACCTAATCCTTCCCGAACCCGAAGCTGTCAGCTTCAACAGCATGCCACCTTTCGTTTTGCAAAAAGGCAGGGGTCCGGGGGTTATACATACAAACATGTCGAGCAAGTCTGTGAATTTCAATATTAGCTTAACTGTAGAGGAGCTAGAGGAAATCTTTAAAAATGAAAATAAAATGGATAAAACCAGCATTCCTTGTGAAAAAGCTGCCGACTATAACAGCGATCCTCCGACAGCCGCAGTGAGTAGCGAGTCACTGCTGTCAGATTAAAAAGCAGTGGCGGGAAAAAGCAGACACCAGTTTGTAAATGCTAAGGATTTAAACAAAATTGAGGACTCCCGTAACGAAATAAACACTAAACGTTCCACCACATGGGGGATAAAAGTGTTTGACGATTGGGCTTCTGCAAGGCAAATAAACGTTGGTTTTAAAACTGCTTCTCCTGAAGTGCTGAATGACACATTCCGCAAATTCTACACCGAAGTTCGTAAAGCTGATGGCAGAGTATGTACTGAGCAGTTTTTGTAGTTTAAGGGCAGCCTTAAACAGACAGTTAAATTGTACAGCAGTAGGCAGAAAAATCAGTATAATCACAGATCCAGCACCGTGTTTGTTGCAGTAATGAAAAAATACAGGCGAGAACAAAAAGACTGTTCAAAGCATCATCCACCTATCAGTAATGCTGATTTAACTAAATTAAGGTTCTGCAGTGTTGTTCCCTAATACCGTGCCTGGCCTTGTCCACAAAGTGTGGCTGGACATCCAGTTGTACATGGCCAGGCATGGCCGTGAAGGATTGCGTGTTTTAAAAGTGGATAGTTTTACATTCCGGTACGATGAAACAGGGAATGAATTTGCAAGCCTCTGTTTTAATGAGCACACAAAAAATCATACTGATCCTAGAGAAGTCAACAAAGAGTCGTACCGTGGCTTCATTTACAGCAACCCTGGATCCCCATCTTGCCCTGTCCAAAGTCTCAAAAAATTACATCTCTAACCTGCCTCCAGATGCAAAATCCCTCTACTGCCACCCTCGTAAAGTGCCACAGGACTTTCTAGATACACAAGAAACATGGTATAGCCGAGAGCCGATGGGGTTAAACTTCCTTTCCACTATGATGACTCGTTTAAGCAAGGAAACTGACCTGTCACAAATCTACATGAATCACTCAGTTCATGCTACTGCGGTACATCTTCTGTCTGAAGCTGGCTCACGAGGACAGGAATTATGTCTGTGACTGGCCACGAAACTAAGCCAGTCTATGATCGTACTGGTCTGCCAGTTGCTCCGATCGTAGGAAATGGAGCAGCATTCTGGGGCAGGATGCAATAACAATTCAAGCAGAAATGAAAAAAAAAACAAAATACTGCTGCTAAAAATCAAAGCCATCAGCCCAAGAAATCCTGCTCACTCACCCCTGACAGCATGTCACACAGGTCATCAATCTGGTCTGTGGCAAAAAGAAAACATCAACCCAGGAAACAGATATTTTTACTTCCTCATTAATTGTTAAAAAGGTAAAGGTTTCATAGCAGATTTTACTGACTTAATTGTTTAAAAAGTTTCAGTTAAAAGGGAATATTTCCCCTTGCATATGTACACTAATCCAATAAAGCAATATTTTAATGCAAAAACTGAATTTCCTCACTTTTTTTTTTCATTTCTATTGCAGTTTCTCCATTTTATAAGCATAATAAGACCCTCCGGAGTCTGGGTTGAACACATATTACCGCACGGCTGTGGCTAAAGTCACTCGGCCTCTCGGCCTCGTGACTTACTACACCCCAGCCATGCAGTAACATATGTTCAACTCATACCCCATCATGTCTTATTGCTTACACGTTCCATGGGCCTACGATCCTCTGAGAAAAAAAGAATGCTCTTCTTTTTTTTTTTTTCTTGTTTTACCTAAATTTATTCTTCTTTAGTTGAAAAGGATGACCTCTGGTGGTAATAGCTGTTCATTTAAAATCAAACCCACACTCTGTTGTTAAATCGGGATAGTTTATAATGTCTCATGTAGTAGGAGGTCTCCCTAAGCTGACGTTGTTCCAGTGACGTAAGATTAAATTTAGAAAGTCATTTTTATCAGGGCAGACTGATTTCATAACTCTTCTTTGAAGTGCTTTAAAGGGCTTGGGTATAGATGGAGACATGAGAAGTGTGTGTTTTATAAAGGACACTTTTAGGTCACAGCCACCCTGATGGCTCCATGCATTGCCGCAGAGGACAGAGTCTGAAAGCGGACTCAGGTTGTCGACAAGCAAGTACAGAAGTGTTGCTAGGGGCCAGGTGCTCTCAGTCCTGGGAAGGCTGGTGGGAAAATCTAGAAACATAGTAATCCCTGAAGCTGGGCCAGAGAGCTTGCTCCTGCCATAGAGGCATGGTGTGTGTGTGTGTGCACTGGTCCAGCCTGAAGCCTGCACTCACACTTGAGGAGGAGGGATTATTTGCAAGAAAGCGGGGGGTGGGGATCCGATCCTCCACTGTCAATGATGGCTGCCAGCAGATTCAGGCCTCCCACCATGCCACCCTGTTGTCCCCAACCAGATCCAAACTTGGGCCAGGGCAGGACAGCCCTCACCTGCCTCCCCTCCACTGTGTGATTGAGGCAGGGAAGTAGCTGGAGACAGCCCAGAGTCAGAGTGAGGGACTGGGAAAAATATATTTATAGGGCAGAGGGTGGGAGGAAGCTAGACTTGAGATGGGTGAGTCACATGAGAAGCTGAGAAGGTTGCCTTAAGTGCTAAGGTCTTGGGGCAGGGGAGAGGGAAGGAGTGGGAATCGGAGTTTCTGAGGGAAGAGGATAGGTATGGAGAGTGCTGAGGTGGTAGAGGAAACCAAACCAAAAGTTAGAGATGAGGAACATTTGGTGGGGGAAGTGTCTACCCACAAGGAGGGAAGAGTGTGTGTGTGGGGGGGGGGGATATAAAAAAACAGTGGTGGATGTGGGAAGGGCAGTCAAGATGAAATCCAGAGAATGAGTGGGTGTCCAGTCTTGATAGGGTGGATGATTCCCTATGATTTCCTTCCTGTCTGTCTATTCCTCTTCACAATGCCCTCCCTTGGGCTCTTAACTTTTCTTGTCATCATGTCAATTTCTGTCTGCAGTTCTTGTAAATCCTTTATATCGGTCAGCATTTTAGGCCAAACTGACTCAAAGGCCGCTCCTGATGTGACTCCTGCTTCTCTGTCTTAGAAGTTGTCTTCCACAGGTTGGTTACCTCTGCTGGAAAGCTTTCTGTCATTTAACATAGAAACATAGAATTTGATGGCAGATAAGGACCGCTTGGCCCATCTAGTCTGCCCATTTCCCTAACTAACAGATAAGCTGAAGATCCTAGTTAACCAACATCCTACTTCCTCCTACCCCCCACAAGAATTGCCTTATGTCTGTCCCATGCATTCTTGAATTCCCCCACTGTTTTTGACTCTCTGTCCTTCTCGGGAAGGCCGTTGAATGCATCTACAACCCTCTCTATGAAGAAATACTTCCTCATGTTACCTCTGAGCCATCCCCCCTCTATCTTCAAATTGTGCCCCCTTGTTCTTGCACATCTCTTTTTCTGAAAGATGCTACCGTCTTGGACTTTGTTGATTCCCTTGAGGTATTTGAAAGTTTCTATCATGTCCCCCCTCTCCCTTCTTTCCTCGAGGCTATACATCTTAAGCTCCATTAATCTTTCTTCATATGTCTTCTGGTGCAGAACCTGCACAATTTTGGTTGCCCTCCTCTGGACAGCTTCCACCCTGTCTATGTCTTTGTGGAGATGGGGTCTCCAGAACTGTACACAGTACTCCAGATGTGGTCTTACCAACTTTCTGTACAGAGGGCCAACAACTCCTGTTTTCTACTGGTGATGCCTCTCCCTAAGCATCCCAATATCCCTCCGGCCCTCCTTACTGCCTTCTCACATTGCTGGCCCACCTTTAGGTCATCTGATATGACTACCCCAGGCCCTTTCCATTTTTGTTGTCAGTATCTCACCCCCCATTGTGTACTCTTCCCCTGGGTTTTTGTTTCCCAGGTGCATTACTTTGCACTTCTTTGCATTGAATCTAAGCTGCCATACATTTGACCATTCATCCAACCTTGCCAAGTCCCTTTTCATCCTTTCCACCTCACCTTGTGTATCAACCCTGTTGCAGATTTTTGTGTCATCTGCAAAGAGACATACTTTCCCTTCCAGTCCCTCTGCAATGTCACTTATAAAGACATTAAAAAGGACTGGCCCCAGTAATGAACCTTGCGGTACTCCACTAGTAATCCCCCTTTCTTCACTGTGGACTCCATTTACTATTACCCGCTGTGTCATGTTGTCCAGCCAGTGCCCTGGGACCCACTCGCAGGCTGGCTAATTTGTTTATTAATCTTTTTGTGTGGGACTGTTTCAAATGCCTTGCTAAAGTACAGGTAGGCCAAGTCCACAGCCCCTCCCTGGTCTACTACTTTGGTTACCCAGTCAAAGAAATCAATTAGATTTGCCTGACATGACCTCCCTGCTGTGAATCCATGCTGCCTTGGGTCCTGTGCCCCACTGGCCTCTAGGTACTCAGCAGTTCTTTCCTTCAGAAGTGATTCCATCATTTTCCCCTACCACAGAGGTCAGACCGACGGTCTGTAGTTCCCTGCTTCTGTCTTGCTCCCACTTTTGTGAAGGGGAATCACATCCGCCCTCCTCCAGTCCTCAGGTACCACACCATCCTTCCATGATTTATTAAAAAGAGTAGTCAGTGGTATTACTAGTTCTTCCCTTAGTTCTTTTAGAATTCGGGGGTGAATCCCATCAGGCCCCATTGCTTTATCCACCTTCAGTTTTAAGAGTTCTTTCAGAACCCTTTCTTCTGTGAAAGGACTAATATCAACTTCCCTATCCAGAGTGCTTCTTTTGACTGGATTAGGTATCTCCCCCCTTGCTTTTCCATTGTGAATACTAGCCTTTAGCCTAGTCATTTCCAACCCATATTAAACTTTATCTGCTATTCTCGTTTTCAAGACTGCTAATTCTTAATATTTTCCTGTGTTTAACCCCAAGTGTCTCAGATTCCTGGTGACATCATGTAATATACCAGAAATTAATTTTATGTGGAGATTCCGTACTGGAATATGAACAATCAATCCTCAGACCTAATATAACGTAAATGGCACTTGCTGAATCTCTACATAATCATAACAAAATCCACTGGATTAAATAGCAAGTTCCCAAAAAAATGCTTTCAACCACATCCCCTGACACCCCTCTAAACCTTATCCAGATTGGACCCCCTTTTCAGTTCTTTCTGCCACTTCGCCCTGGACTCTCCTGTATGTACTCACCACTGTGATCTCTATCACTCTCTGTCATTCCCTTCACTTGCTAACAGGCACCTCTCCCACTGTGCCAGACTCATCTCTAAATACTGGCTTGGCTCTCACTCCGTATCTATCCTCTTCTCTCTCTACTCCTCCCCCTCCTGCTCAGTTCTTAAGATCCACTGACTTGTGCACTTTTATGATCCACCGCCATTCTACTCTGACAGGCCAGTTTGCTTTCATACACTGTTTCCCCAAAATCTGGAACGCCCTTCCTCAACAGATTCGCCACTCCTCCTCCTCCTCACTCCCTCTCCACTACCCTTCATAATTTCCTCTCCTCAAACTGTACCTGTTTCCCTCAGTCTTAACGCAACAAATCTTTCTCTAGCACTCCCTCCCCTAGCTGGGACTGTAATATATTTATTCAGTTGCTCTTACGTATAAATAACTAGCACTTTAAATGTTCAAATAATAAGTTATCTGCTATACTCACTGTCAGGGCTCCAGATAAGGGGAGTACCAACCTGTTTTACTCACCTCACTTTAGGAAATACTCTTCAGAAATTTTTTTTAAAGAGTACCAGTACTCACCCAACATTTGTGTAAACTCCGCACTCCAAAGAATAGTGCTCATAACTGATTATTCAAAAGGAGCAGTTTTTTCAGATTTATAGCACTCTGTATGCATCCCAAGGCTGGTCCCACCCACCCACCCAAACCCTCACCCCACCCACCCCTGGTCCATAATTTCCTTTGTACCAGGGGTTCTGAAATCACTTCCTCAAACGGGCAAGGGATATGCACCTGTCATGGCAGAAGCAGACATCCAGGAAAGGAACAGCAGCAAGTGAAAAGGTGACTGCTATCTCAGTGGAAGGGAAGTAAATGCAAAAATAGAGACTTTCATTATTACTTCTTCGTGTTGATATCATTGGGGAAAGGAAGAGTAGGAGTTTGAAGAAGGTTGTGCAATGGCTACTTAATCTCTCTTTTTGAGTGTGGCTAGGAAGGATAGAAATATAAAAAGCAGTTGCTCAATATATCTAAACGTGTACAACAAAGGGGTAAGGGAAATAAAGAAAATAATGTTTTGCACTGATAGAGGGGTGAGAGGGGAGACCTGGGGGAGTGTTTGGTATCCTGCATCTGGAAGGGTGGGGGGTCGTTGATGGGCAACAACAGCAATGGGTAGGGTGGTAGGCTGCAACAACTGCGGTGCACCAATCTTTCTAAAATTGTCTGGAGTGTGGGAGGATGTTTAGTGTGAAACCACATAGAAAAACTCAGAAAGGAGATTGAGGGTCTGCAGGAGGAACTAAGACAGGTAAGGCAGATTGGGGGTGGGTTTAGCCCAATACTGGAGGGAGGAAGAAGGGGAGATGAGGGAGGGTGATTTAAGCCAACAGTGGTGAGGAGAGGGTCAGAAGAAGGGAAGCAGAGACAAAGGGGCCCAGGCCAGGAAGAACGATTGCCGGGGAAACCAGGTCAGGAGACAAAAGACAAATGGAAGGAGGAGATAGGGACTTGTGAGGGGAGGCGAAGAAGTGGCAAAAGTCATGGAGTGGAAAGGAGAGAACAGGTTACTGTGAAGAGAGAGGGAGCGGGCATTTGTGAAGGGCCTTCAGAAAATTGTTGTGCACTGCTAGAGAGGAAGAAGGTGGAGGAGAGAAATGATGAAATTAGAGGAGTATTTGATAAATGCCTGGACCAAACTGGAGCTGGGGAAATTCTGCTGGGAGAATTGCAACAGGGGTGAAAGGGGGAAATAATGTGCAGGAGGAAGAAGAGGAGCTGGAAATGAGAGAGGGAGATGAATGGAAGCAAGCAGGGAGTAAGAGGGGTGGAATCTTAGTGCTGGGGGACTCAGTACTAAGAGGAGTCAGGTGGGGTAGCAAGGAGGAGAGGCATAGTCGCATTTGGGTGGAGGCCATGCCAGGAATGACAGCAGAAAGGGTGGGACAGTCTGTTCTGAAATATGCTAGAAGGGGTAGGGACAAGCCTCATTTAATTATACATCTTGGGACAAATGACCTGGCTGACAAGACGGTAGATATAGTCCAGAGGAGGTTTGAGGAACTAGCACAATTATGTGAGGGGGCAGGAAGATCAGTAACTTTTTCAGAGATACTTCCAGTGCCAAAGGCAAGCACAACAAGAAAGCTGAGAATAGAGGAATTTAATGGATGGCTAAGAACCTGGTGTTGTGCTAAAGGGTATGGGCTGTTGGGGGGGGAGGGACTTGGAGGACAGTAGTCTCTATACCAAGGGCAGACTACACTTGAGTGAGGAGGGAAAGAAAGTGTTGAAACAGAGGATGGAGGAGTACATAGAGGAAGTTGGGAATTTAAACTAGGAGTGGGGGGTGGCAATTGGGGAAGAGATATGCAGAGACCACAGGTTGGGAAACCATATGAGCTTACCCTCCTTAACAGTGACAAAGGACACATGGCAAGTACTATTGGTGGTGCTAGAAAAGGGGCAGGATGGGGGGAAGGGTGGAGGTGGTTACCCTTAATGCTAGGAGCCTTGGGAGGAAAACTGCAGAGTTACAGGTTCTCATGGCAGAGGAAGAGGTGGACATTGCAGCCATCACAGAAACATGGGCCACCCAATACAATGACTGGGACCTGTCTGTACCAGGGTAAAGGTTATTTCGTAGGGACAGGGTGATTGGGAAAGGAGGGGGTGGCACTATATGTGAAGGAAGGACTGAAGTGTGTAAGGGAGGAAGGGGAGGAGGGTAGTACGGAGTCACTTTGGATGCAAATCCAGGATTCCAAGAATAGGATTCTAGAATGGGAGTGGTGTACAGGCCACCATCTCAGACGGATGAGTTAGACAGGAACTAGCGGACAGATCAGGAGGACTCGATGAAGGGTAGTGTGGTGATTGTGGGGGACTTCAACATGCCAGGAGTGGACTGGAGTACTCCAACAACCAGGAACAGAAGGGAGCAGGTACTGCTTGATGCCTTCCAGGACAGCTTCCTGCTGCAAATGGTCAGTGAACCAACCAGGTTAGGGAATACCCTTGACCTTGTGCTGGCAAATGGGGACTTTGTGAGAGAACTTACAGTGGAGGAACCGCTGTCAGGGAGTGACCACCACTCAGTATGGCTCACATTGGATATGGGCAAGGAAGGAGTGGAATCTGGCACAAGAGTGCTGGACTTCAGGAGGGCCGACGTTGGGAGGATGGGGGAAGTAGTAAAAGGGTACCTGGCCAGAATTCAATCTAGTATGGACACTAACCAGAGGTGGGAGCTCATAAAGCTGGGGATAGTGGAGGCAACCAAAACCTGCTGCAAAGCCCAGAGCAAGAAGGCTAGGGCTAAGAAACCGAGCTGGTTGAGCAAAGAGGTCATGGAAAAGGTAAGGAAGAAAAGAGCTGCCTTTAGGAAGTACAAGAAAACAGGGAGGGGGAGGACAGGGAGGAGTACTTGACAGAATCGAAGGAGGTGACAAGGGCAGTAAGGGGAGCCAAAGCATCTACGGAACTCAGGCTGGCACAAGGCATTAAGAAGGGGGAGAAGGACTTCTTTAAGTACATCAGGGAGAAAGGAGCTGTAAGGACCACATAGTAAGGATTAGGAAGGAGGGGGTTGGGTGGAAGCTAGGGTGCGATAAGGCAGAAGCACTAAATGAGTACTTCTGCTCAGTATTTACTAAAGAGAAGAGGGAGGTGACACCCAAGGTGGGAGAAATGGCAGAAGCGGGGGGGAGGGGGACAGATGGGGAAATCATGGAGGGCAGAGTTCGAGAGGGTTTGAAGGCACTGAGGGTGGACAAGGCGCCAGGCCCAGATGGCATCCACCCCAGGGTACTGAAGGAGCTGGCAGAGGTCCTTGCAGGACCTTTGGCAGACCTATTTAATGCCTCACTACATTGGGTGTGCCTCAGGACTGGAGGATGGCTCATGGTGCCCTCCACAAGAGTGGCCCCAAGGATGAACCGGAAACTACAGACCAGTGAGCCTCACATCCATCGTGGGTAAGCTAATGGAGACTATCCTGAAGGAGAGGCTGGTGGCCCTCCTAGAGGCCAAAGGACTACAGGACAGCAGACAGCATGGCTTCATATGTGGCAGATCCTGCCAAACCAACCTGGTGGAGTTCTATGACTGGGTAACTAGGCAACTGGACAGGGGCCATGCAGTCGATGTTCTGTATCTGGACTTCAGTAAGGCATTCGACTCGGTGCCGCATGGAAGGCTGGGAAGGAAGTTAGTAGGCACAGGGTCGGGTGCAAAGCTGGTGAGATGGGTAGGAAACTGGCTTCAGGGAAGGCAACAGAGGGTGGTGGTGGGTGGGGAGCTCTCACACCCAAGGGCAGTGACGAGCGGTGTTCCACAGGGCTCGGTGTTGGGACCAGTGTTGTTTGGGATATTCATTGCAGACATATCATGGGACATCAACAGCAAGATCAGTCTGTTTGCTGATGATACCAAGGTAGGCGCGGTGGTGGATGACCTAGGGGGATGGCAGGGGTTGCAGGATGATCTGGCAAAGCTTGAAACCTGGTCAGACACCTGCCAACTGGGGTTTAATGCCAAAAAGTGCAAGGTGCTGCACTTTGGGATGAAGAACCCAAGGAGGAGTTACCAGCTGGGGGAGTGCAGCTAGCCCAGACAGAGGAGGAGAAGGATCTGGGTGTGCTCATTACAGGGTCAATGAACAACTCAGCACAATGTAGGAAGGCAGCTGCAAAGGCCAACAAAATGCTGGGTTGTATTGCAAGGGGTATATCCTCGAGGAGGGAGGAGGTGATTCTGCCACTGTATAGGTCATTAGTTAGACCACACCTGAGTACTGCGTGCAGTACTGGCGCCTATCTGAAGAGGGACATTAGTTACTGGAGGGGTGCAGCGCAGGGCGACAAAGATGATCAAGGGCTGGGGACTTATCATACGAGGAGGTTGAAGGAGTTGAACATGTACTCACTGGAGGAGAGGAGGGACAGGGGTGACATGATTGAAACCTTTAAATACATGAAAGGAATAAACAAGATGGGTACAGAGGGGCTGTTCAAAGTAAGGAAGGGGAGGGCCACCAGGGGCCATGATATGAGACTGGAGGGAGGAAGGTTCAGGAGGGAGACGAGGAGACACTTTTTTACAGAGAGGGTGGTGGCTGGGTGGAATGTGTTACCTGCAGAAGTGGTATCCAGTAGAACAGTGGACTGCTTCAAAAGGGGATGGGACAGGACAAGGGGGAGGGTTAATGACAGGGAAGGGTGGAAGGGAGGGGCAGCTGCAGAATAAGGGGTGCTAGCTGCACATTCGAGCAGACTTGATAGACCTCTGGGCCTTTATCTGCTGGCAATTCCCGTATGTTCGTATGCAATGTAGTTTTACATACTATATTTTGAAATTAGTGAGTAAATTACTCCTACCTGCCAATGTTATCTGGAGTATTGTTGGCACTTTTATCAATTCTTATCTAGAAAAAAACGACATTGTTTTTAAAAATGTACTCCTCACTCCACTCTGTCCAGACGTTTGTACACATCTGATTTTGGTTTTACTCACCTCACTTTCAAAAGTACTCCTCCCAAAAAATCTTATCTGGAGCCCTGCTCACTGTTGTATATTGATTTCTGTATCCCTGCAATGGCTGTAATTGTGTATTGTTTACTGTACTACCTGACCTCAGGGTAGTGTCTATTATGTAATTTTTTTTGTATGTATACTCCCTGTACCCCCGGTCACACTGGGAGACGAGCAACCTGTTGTTCAATGTGCCTTCCTGGTGAAACATTTCAATAAATAAAACAAACCTAAATGCATTAAGAGCTAATTTTCCTGTCCTCTTCAGCTCATGCTCTGTCCACTGACAGTTACCCTGTTGTTCCTCCTATGCAGCCCACCCACCTCCTCCTCCCTCTAGAGCCCTCCCAGTCCTGAGTACAGATGACCCCCCAACTGCCTTTCTCCTCTGGTGTACTGAAGATTACCTTCATGAACTCAATCCTCTAGGACCATGTGTTACACCTGAGGTTTGCCATCAGTCTTTGTTGATCTCCTGTTGCTGCCTGTTGCTACAAGTGCCCTGTACTGTGCCTGTGAAGAACCGTTCCAGTGCTCTCCTTATTAGTTGCATCTGGAGCTGTCTATTGTGTTTTCCCCCTCACCACTGTATTATAGTGTATTGTAGGTCTTATTATAGATACAATTGGTGGCTTTTTAAATCTTGTTGTAGGACAGTTCAAAGGTGGAAAAAGTTGTACCATCGCTTCTGACATCACATCGATGGTACAACAACATTTTAGCCTTGTCCTGCCACCTCATTGAGGAACGGTGGTCCACAAAAAAAATCAAGAGAAAATTGTGCTACCGCCATGCCACCAGGCCAGTTTGAGCACTGATTGCTGTAGTGAACTCCATGTTTCCAAACTGAATGAATTTGTCCTTTTTTTTTTTTGTGTGTTTTTTAAAGTAACTGCCGTCAAGAATATGTTGGTAGGGTCAGGAGTGTGGTGATAGTGGAGAATACCGGACCACCGCTACTTGAGTAGCGTAAAGTGTTTGTGAATACAGCACGGGCTTGTGCTTGTTGTTAATTTTTGTATTAGTTTATTTAGTTTATTTGAATAATCGAAATGTGGTTTTGAGAGAGTAGCGTAACTTGAACTCTACGCTGAATGCGTAGGTCCAGTGTGGTCCGGTATTCTGCAGTATCACTGGGAGTGGATAACTGCTGCCGAGAATATTACTAGGATCGGGAGCGTAGTGTGACCGCACGAAGCTGACTGAGCTTCCAGGACCAAGCAGGACTGTGAGTACAAGGTATGAAACCTTGTGAATTTTTTTTTTTCTTTACTTGTAAGTATTTGGGGAACCATATACTATATAAAATAGTGTATGGTCACCCATCCAGAACTAAGGCTACATTTCCATCTCAGGCAGTTGATGACATCAGCGAGACCTCTCGACGTTCGCTCCCGAGGTCTGTATGATGTCATCAACACCCTTGATGGAAAAACACAGCCTTGTTATGGATCATCGCACATCCACTATTCTGTAGATCTGCTGATTTGTTGTTCTGCCTTATGATCCCTGTTTGATTTTTGCTGCTAGTATTGAATGTTGTTTCCTGCCTTTGTATGTGCCAGTCCGTGGCCCATGCCATGCCTGAAAAAGGTCTTTGGATCAGTGCACGATCCTGGTTAACAAATGAATAAATATATACAGTATATTTTTTATACTTTATTTTTATATATTTTCAATCCTGTACCAGACACGGTGATATGAGAATTCAAGTTACAGTATTCCAGTGAGCTTAATACAATGCTAATACAGGATCCATATACTATAACTGTTGTTTTATTTATTTATTTATTGTATACGATCGGAATTACAACCCTTTGAGTCACAGACTCATTTGCAAAGGCTCCACGTCAGTTACAGGGGTGGAGGGTGAAACATACTATAAGGATGCATACGTAGAAAAGCAGTATATAAGAAAACATACACACATATTTAGCAAAAAAACAGTGCTTGTATTACATACCAGGCTCTGTCATTGATATGCATAGACAGAGTAGGGCAGTGTTCGTGGCACCATTTGTAGTGAGAAGGGAGGGGCAAAGTCGTGAGGTCTAGGTAGACCCTGTGTCTGTGATTTTGTTACATCATAATAGGGGGTCTCATACCACTAAATTACAATAGAAGTTCCAAGAAGAGTTACAGGAAAAGACCAGTGCAGCAAACACATGGACTGATCAATAGTAGTGTCTTTCATATATTCCAGGTGCAAAGGCACCAATTAACACCACAGGTGCTTTAAGTGTCCACGTCCTTATCCAAAAAAAAAAAAAAGAGAAACAAGTATAAATTATTGACTGTGTTACCACAGGAGATGTTTCACTATCTAAGAAAGACCTGGCATTATAGGACACTCATTAACTAAACCATATTGAAAGTCTCTGAAAGATCAGGAACCTCTTAGAAAATAACCAATAAGAAACAGTAATATCTGCTAAGCAATATATATACTAAGGTATTTAAACAGCATTGGATTATAGAAGTTGTTACTTTTAAATTTCAGTGCCCCTCATCTTCTTCGTCTGAGGTCGGTATAGAAAGTCTCTTTTTGATAGCCTCCAATCATTTGCCAGCTTCAGTAGGATCAGCAAACAAGTAAGTCGTACCAGCATAGTGGACCCGAAGGCACGCAGGTAGCAGCAGAGCATGATTAATTCCAGGCACCCATAAACCTGCTCGAATGGCATCAAAGCTGTTGTTGGGTCGCGTAGCTAAAGTCCGGGGGAAAAAGTAGATTTGGGTTCCCGAATCCAATTTAAGAGGACCTGAGGATTTAGCTGAGGTATAACCAAGTCACGAATATGGTCTCCTGCAGCGATAATCATTATAGTGCATGGGGTATTTTCTGCTGTTCTCCTTCGTGGGTTAAAATGATAGGCCTTAGTAATTTGGCCCTGTAAGTCCAAATCCAGCTGTTGGTTAAGTAATGCCAGGACAAACCCCATCAGGTCACCCCTTCAAGGCCCTCCGCACCCCAAGTAGATGAATATTGTTGGCTCACATTGTTCTCAAGAGTTTCAAGCCTGAGACGATCAGTTTGTTTTCAGCCAAACTCCCACCACGGCCGCCGCCAGGCTCTGAGCAGACCTCAGAGCTCTGCTTAGCTTTTGGAGGCTACTTACATCCAGTCAGGTTTCCATGGTCATGCACGGGTACCAAGACAATCCACTTTTTTATCCAGATCTTGTATGGCTTGTAACAGAGCGCTGTTAGAGGGTTCCAAGGCCTTGCTCCCCTCCACTGCCAGGCCTCTTCTTGGAGAAGTTTCATGCAGAGCATTTCCCTTGCTGGAGTCCAACTTCAAAGACTGTCTTGTTTTCCCCATTTTTGCTCCAGATCGATCTTCTAAAACTCTCCAATGGCTCCAAATAGCAAAGGGCAATAGTTAGCTATCAAGTGTCTGTCAAATAGATGCCTTTTTTAGCATTTTTATTGAAAAAAAGGCAAGACCGTGCATAACATGTCTACACTGTCTGGCTGCTGACCACACCCCCGAATAAATAAATTAATATTAATGGATACCTAAACCACCAAAATGCTGGTTTTCATAATCATAAATCCAAAACTATGGGTCAGTAGTTCAGAGAGTATAATTCTAATACTGACCCTACTCAAATTACGTGAATAGATTTGCGATAGTTTCATTAGCACAAAAAACTTGAAACAAACTGTCTTCTCTGTTCATATGTAGGAAGTTAGAGGAAGCCTAAAGCCACAACATTTGTAAATGAGGATGTCATCAGTGTAAGAGCATTTTGGCTATACTGCTGTATATCTATGGTACAGAACAACTATTCTGTGCTGTTGCTTTCAATCATAAATGCTATACTTAATGCATATATAAGAAGAGAATCAGAATTTATATAGCATTCTTCTTACACATTGTATCCCAAAGTGCTTTACAAGCAATAAGAGACTGGTAGTGAAGTGACTGTAAACGTGTAGTGGCAGACATTTTGCACATCAGTAACCTCACGCAGCCTTGGACAGTGGCATGAATTGGTTTTATGGGAAGGGGAATGTTGTCCAGGACACCGGAGGAAATTAGGAGTAATTGCATGGCACAAAACGAAGACTGTAATGTAGACAGTTAAAATAAAATGTAATGTGACAGCATAAAATAGATCTGGAACAAATAATACAAGCAGATGGGAACCACATCGGAGGTCGAAAAAGAGTGAATGAAGTAGTACAGAAAATTGAACTGCTGCTCTGATTAAAAAAACAAATACAATGAAAAAATAAGTGGCTACTGGGAAAGGGGTGCTCACAGTCAAAGCAGTGCAACAAATAAATATCAGATATTATTATAGACTGCAATTTACCACCTTATCAAGCCTCAGTGCTGGATCAAGGAGCATGCTCTGCTGCCCGAGTCTTGCTGCCTACATACAACGCTGCTACCCAGCTTCCTGGTATAGAACTAGAACCCATGCCCTTTCAGGCTTCAGGCCCCAGAGGCAAGCATGTTGCCTACTAAGCCACTGACACTAGCTCAAATGGAAAACATAAGTCTGGGTCCAAGGAGAAGACTCCCCCAAAAGACCACTTCATTTTGGCGCCAGGCCCAACTGGGTTGTAGTTTCTGGCTCTGTCTAGTAACTGAGACAGTGAACCATGGATTCTGACTTTAATTTGTGTACCCTGTCCCCTGAAAATTCTCTGGTGACCTAAGTTCCAAAAGACTCTGCTCACTGCCTGGTTCCTCAGCAAGAGAGAAGAAAACCAAGCCAGTTTCAGTCACCACTTGGTACTGATAACAGTTGGTCCCAGTAAAATTACTTATTAACCAATTACTGTGGAACCCCCTAATCCTAGGGTCATCATTCACTGCATTTGGAATGCAGGATATGCAGCGGGGTTAATCTGTCACTTACTAGAAGTTCATACTAGAAGTTACAGAGGAGGTACAGAAGGCTAAAAGCCCATAGTGTACTCCTCCCAAAAATTGGGCAATGGGCCCCACAGTCCTTATAATGTTTCAATAAGTAACTATCCAACCTTTTCTTAAATATATCAAAAGATCCTACATGTACCCCTAGACTAGGAAGGGCATTCCAAAAGGAAACACTACGCTGGGTGAAATAGCTACACCTAAGGAGACCCTTAGGATTAGTAAGCATCAGCTGAAGTTGATGACTTCTCAGGCTCGTTTCTCTATGGTTACTAGCCAACCCCAAATCATGAGTGAAGACTATCCTCCAGGATCTTACACATCAATAAAAGGTCGCCTCTATGGCATCTAAGCTCCAGGGGATAAAGCTCCAACGCTCCCTGCCTATCCTCATAGCACAAACTCTGCAAACCATCAACCGTCCTTGTATATCTTCTCTGCACCCTCTCCACTCGATCGATGCCCCTCCATAAATAGGGGCTCCACAAAGGAGAACAATAATCCAATATAGGACGAACATATGCCTGATAAATAGGGAGGAGACAGGCCCTATTTCTACTAGAAATAGATTTTTTTTTTATATATATACAATGGATAATCCTTGAGGATTTGCTAACTATTTCAGTACAATGGCCACTAAACTTAAGGTCATTACTTTTGATGTGGCTGGCCGTGGAGAAGCAACAATACAGGCTCTTACTGCTACACTATTTCCTCAGGCCATAATTCAGGGACCCTCGTGGGACTTGCCCCAAGGTCAGTGCCCTTTGCTGGGGTTCCCCCTTCCAAAGTCCCAGCACCTCCAGTCTCAGGATCCTAGCGTAGACACGCTGATTTGAAGTCTGATCCAGAGGACCTCACTGAAGAGTATCTTGGGCAAGACCTCCACTGGGAAGTCCTTTTGCCAGTAAATAAGCCATTCCTTTCCATGGCACAGTGGTTTTAGAAGGAACTTTTGCAGGCTTCAGCGAGTCCAGCCCTGATCAAGCTGATGGAGAAGTAATACACAGTTACTAAGGAGGGCCGTGGTTTCCTACTAACTTTATTTCCAGGGCCTGGTACTTGCAGCTACAGCAGGGGAGTGCAAAGCTCCTTCTCGGCCAACCCTGCTGACAAGAAGAGACACAATATTGATACATTGGGAAGGAGATTGTATTCAACTGCCTCCCTTTCATTTTGGCAACCTACTGTACCTACTTTGTGTTCTGCTAAATTCCATCTCACTGTGGTCATCCATCACATGCTACCTCTTGCGGACAAAACAGATGTAGTGTTTAATACAGGATTCATGCGCCCAAGCAGCAGTTGCAAATGGCTGTGGATGCCAGTCACAAGTTGAGTCCTTCTTGCTGAACATTAAGGAGGTGAAGGTGATTGTAAAGGGTGCTGATAGGTTTCAACTATGCCAGGAAGCCCTTCTTACAAAGTGAAAGAGGATAGAAACATGGACAATGTCAGCAGAAAAATACCAATGATCCATCCAGTCTGCTCAGGGTTCCCTATCTAACCCCAGACCCTAGTGTACATCCAGGGTCCTATCCATCCCCCTATTCCCCTCCCAGTTTTTGTCACCCCGAGTAACCACAATACTCATCACTCTGTCCCAACCGTGTTTGAAACCATTTACGGATTTAGCACCGACACCGCGGCAGGTAGACTTTTCTATGGTTCCACCATGCTTTGTCTGTAAAATACTACCTCATGTCCCTCCTGAACTTCCCTCTTTTCAGTTTCCACTCATACCCTCAAACTGGTACTAATACTAAATAATTCTACACAGTCCACCTTGGCTTGGGATCTTCTTTAGGATCAGGCACTTGCTAACTCAGGAGGGGGAAAAAAAGGTTGGTACAAACAATGTTCCTGCCCCTCCTTGACTATGCAGACTTCTTGTATGGGCACAGCTTGAGTGTGGCCCTCTACAAACTCAACACCCTGTGCCACGGGGCACTTAGGTTCGTCACTGGTGCCCCCTACTCCACACACCACTCTCTCTACAAGAGTGTGGGATGGTGCTCACTTAGCTTCAGGAGACACAAGAATGCTGTGCTCTGGACTTATAGAGCCATTACTAATAAGCTGCCACAATACATCAAGGACCATCTACCGACCTGCAACCCCAGTACCTATCTTCTAAGAAGCCTCTCTTACATTTCCCTTTCCATCCCCAAAGTTAGGACACACTTTTGTAGAATGGCATTAAGCCATGCCCTCCCTGTCCTCTGGAATAATGCACAAAAAACTCTACAGCTCTTGTCACCGGTGCCGTTGTCCTCCTTTAAAAACCTCTTTTTGCAATCTTTTCAGGAGACTTGCAGCTGCTTCCGTCAATAACACCCCTTAAATTCTGGCTCTATCTTTACTCTTGCCTGTCTCTCCTTCTTGCCCATAAGCAAATGAACTTTCCCATCACACTGGCATTAGACTTAACCCTGCCTGTGCAGTGTTAAACTGTGCCTCTGAATGTAGTTGCTTCAAACAACATGAAGTCTTGCTATATTATGACAATTGCAGTTTGTCCCACCATTAGAACTGCTCCGGAGGTAAAAGAGTTAACTCCCATTCAGAGAATGGAACTTGGAGCGCGAGCTCGGTTAGAGAAGCTCTGTCTGGGTTATTTCAAACCTAAACTGTCAGATTCTTTACTCCACCTGACTGAACAGTTGCTCCGGAGATTTCTCCTATTGCTCGGTTCATTTCTCTGTTTAAACAGTGTTTTCTCGGTTCAAATCAACCGAGAATATTATTATTTTAACCGCAAAACCGTTCGGTTCAAGCTCTGTCTGTGGTATTATAAGTAATTTAAGTTTATTTTCTGTGTGGAACTTGTAAATGTTATCAGTTCGGTTTGAACCGATCAGCTTGTTTTAAAACTTGAATTGAAGGTTTTAGAGTGCGGTTCCGGTTCTTATCGGTTCTAAAAAAACGGATTTTCACGCTTTTTTTCAAGGATCTGACACGGTTAGGGAACCGATATATGTGTCTTGCCTGGCACTGCCGCTAAAAGGGCAAGTTTTTGGTTAGGCTGGCATTATGTCTGAAAAACCCAAAAGAAAACCGGCCCACTGGGTTTCAACACTGTGATGCCTGTGGGAAGTCTTTGCCAAGGCTGACCCACACACCACATATGTATATTGTCTGTGGTTTGACCACCTCAATTCAGACTGCCAGATTTGTAAAATTTCCTGCAGCCACGGACCCACTTGTCTGAGGTAACAGACTTCCACGCCTGAAAGCAGTAAGCCAGCCTGCCTCCTACTGGGACTGGGAGTAGACCCGAGCTGACACCTCAGGGTGTCTGCTTGGCAGGAGCCTTAGACTGGAGGAGGAAGCAGTCCTGCTCACCCCCTCCTACTTATCCTCGAAAAACCCTTGTGGGTAAGAAGAGGAGGCCAGGCTTGGTAAAAAGGCCTGTGAAAAGGCCTACCCCTGCCCCTGGACTGCTGCTTTTGAGGAGTGGCTTGCCCTTCCTTGGCCTGTGCACTCCTGCAAGTTGTCCTGTATTCGTCCATTTTTTTTCATGTAAGTCTCTGTCTGCTCCCCAAACAGAGAGTTACCAACTACAGGAAAATCCATAGCCTTAGACTGGGTGTCCTGTGACAGGCCAGTACATCTGAGCCAAGCATGCCTCCTGAGAGACATGGATGTAGCCATGACTCTGGATGCCACATTGTTGGAGTCCATGGCGTGAAATTGTACTTTGCATGCCCTAATTCCATCTGCAGCCACCTCCTCCAGCTTCTTGGCTAGCTGGGGAGGCCTGTTGAGCCAGTTTCAGAACCGATCCCACCTGGACTTCTGGTACCTGGCTGTATAGGCCATATAATTTGCCTGCCTGAGTCCCAAAGAGGATGCTGGCATAGTTTTTGCCATGGCATCAACTTTCCTGGAGTCCTTGTCTGGGGGTGTGAGGCCAAAGGAATGTTTGCTATGTCACAGGCTGTAGCCTGCACTACCTCAACATGGCTGCAATGTGAATAAAGGAACTCCGCAGCTAAGCCTGATAACATATACCTCCTGTCCATTCTTTTATATACAGGTGGTAAAGAGTTAGAGTCTGTAGAATCTTTTCTGTCTGTTTCCCCAAGGACTTATGAAGGGGAACAGACAACCTTTTGGACTCTGGGATGTCCATCATCTCCACAAAATCAGGCTCTTCTTCCTCCTCAGCAGCTTCAACCATAGGGAGCTGGAGGGTTTGAGCCACCTTCTTGTAAAACAAGAAGTGTGAAGGGGACTCAGAGAGCCTGGGAGGAGAGATATCAGAGGGCCTGTCTGGAGAGATGTCCGGTTCATTGGGCACATCCAGACCCCCCCGGTCATCATCATCGTCGGGATAATCTTCATCTCCTTCCCCCTCCTCATAGAATGCATCCGGATCGTAATCTGAAGGAGTCGGTTCCGACCGAACCGACTGCCTAACCGTGGTGCTGGTCTGGATGGAACCGGGTGAAGCTGATTGGACAATATTAATCGCTGGCTATCTCTAATCCGCAGTTGGAGTATGCGGTACTGGATCCGAACCAGAAGACTTTAGTTTTCTTTTTGACGGAACTCACCCCTCAGAGTCGGGTTTCTTTTGCCCGAGGAGGTACCAGGTTAGTAGGCACTCTCAGGTTCGCCACAACCGGAACGGGCTGTCCATCAGGATCCATGGACTTTCGGTTTCCCTTTCCCCTTCACCCACTCAGTCTTTTTTCTAGAGTGGTTTCGGAAAGTTTTTGCAAATTTGGTAGTCTGACTGGAGGTGGTCAAACCCCAGACAATAAAGACAGATAAGGTGGGGGGCGGCCTTGGCAAAGGCCTCCCCACACTCAGTACAGTGCTGAAACCCAGTGGGATCGGTTTTCTTTTTGGGTTTCTCAGACATGGCCAACCTACCAAAATTACCCTATAGAAGCTTTCAAGCCAGGTAATACCAACCGATCGGTAACAACCATGTCACGGGTTTGGAAAAGAACAGAGAAAAAGCCCGGTTCTTTTGAAACCAGCTGGTACCGGAACACCACACTAATCCCAGAAAGATATTATTTAAAATTACAGAATTCACAAGGTCGGTTCCTAACCGGACCAACTGAAAAGAAACCGAAGAGACAAACGATTTCCACAGTTAAATAAAATAAAAACACAGTCACTACCCATCTACAACACTACCTGCACTGTAGACAGAGGCTGGAAATCCGAAAAAACAATAAAGAAATGTTTTTTAAACCCAACACTTTACTATACCGAACCAAGCAGAGGAAACTCGGAGCGACTTCACTGTTAGGTGGAGTAAAGAATCTGACAGTTACACTGGGAATTACCGCAGATAGAGGTTTGAAAACCAAGCTCAGCTCAATGTTACATGCTTCTGCATGGAGTTAACTCTTTCCTCTGTGGCAGTTCAAGTGCTGGGGCTAACTGCATTATGTCTGAATACAGCAAGACTTCATGTTGTTTGAAAGGGGCATCCATAATTTTGGCCTGAACATCAGTCGCAAACCCAGACACCCGGAGCCAGGAATGGTCGCAAATGCCAACTCCTGCCGCTGTCCCACAAGTCGCAGCATCCACCGTATCGTAGGCTGCACTGAGCACATAATTGCCTATGTCAGATCCAGACTTGATAAGTTGGACTAACTGGGTTTTGTTTTAGTCCTCAGGGAGGGCTGCCACCAAATCCCTCGTCTGGTCCCAAATGGCATTCTGGCACTGCACCATGTGGGCTAGATAATTCTGGGCCCGGGAGGCCAGAGTCACAGGAGTAACCTGCTTGCCCAGCTGGTCTAGCTGGCATGATTTCTGTCTGGTGTGTGGGTGCTCAAATGCTGAGGTCTTTGTATGATCATGAGCAGCATTCATGACCACTAAATCTGCCGTGGGTTGCTCACCATAGAAGGGCTTGCCCACTGGTGTGTGTTAAAGGCAATCTGCATTTCTGGCCACAGCTGGAGTGGACAAAGGGTGATTCCAATTCACCTTGGTCACATCCTTATATGTCTCTATCAGGGCTGTTGTGACAGAACTACCAAGGGGAGGGATGTCCGATTTGGCGCAAGACAATTACAAGATGATAGTGCTCTGGGTCCATCCTCGGTATCCCACCCCATGAGGGACTGGATATGGCACGGCACATCACATCCATAAAGGAGGGATCTTCCAGGTGGGACTTGGGTCTGTTTTGTCTGCCCCGAGTGTCAGAGGAAACCCAGGATTCTTCTGAGGATTCTAAAGAGGAAGAGGAGACATCTGCTGAAGGGTCAGTCTCAGGGTCCGGCGTCGGTGGGCGACGGTCCTCCATGCGTGAGGGGAAACCTGCACCGCTCCCAGAGGTTCCCATAATATGCAGGTTAGTGGGCTCGGCCCGGGTCCCTAGGAGGGGGATACCTAAGGAGTAAAGAGGAAGGCCTCCTAGGGGTGTCCTTCTCCTTCATAAAGGACCACCAAGCTGTGAATAACGCACTGTAATTCAACGGGGGGGAGGGTAGAAGAGAAGTGGAGGGTACTGGTTGGTGGAGGGCCGGTGTCGGGTACCCTGGCATCTGTATGGCAGGCGTCAGCTGCAGATCCCTAGGTGGGGCAGCAGGCAATGACTGAAGTGCAGACTGTGGTGAAGACGATGACAGGTGAGATGTTGTCGGTATAAGAGTCGGTGGAGCCAGACTGGAAGGTGAAGGCTGGCGTCAGTCCAGAGACGGAGCTGACGGAAGCTCCAAAAGGGAGGCTGGTGCCTGCAGGGGTACTTCCCAAGACGGCGCAGCAGAAGTGTCACCTGTGTTCAGGGGGAGCGCTGTTCCGGACAATGCCTGCAAGGACTGGTGCTGGCCCCAGAGTCGGTAACCGATGAAGGCAACACCTTGACTGGGGGGTGAAGGGCAGTCAGTCCACTGGAGGAGCCAGCCCTAGTCGAGCCACCTGGCTGAGAGCTCGCTGTCAAGGGCCAAGGCTGGTAGACTGGGGAAGAGTCCCGCTGCCCCAAGGAGCCACTGCCCATAACAGAAATAAGTGTGGTGGCGGGCCACTGGCAAACCTGGAGGAGGGCTGTGTGAGGCCGACCTCCCGCAGGAAGAGGACCCTGAAAACGGAAGCTGGTTTGTGGTGACCACCAGCAGGATCTGACCAAGGACGGTCCCAGTGCTTGTGCTTCCCACTTGATGACTTCTTCTGGGAAGAAGAAGACAACAAAGCCCCGGAGGCCGGAGACGTGGAAGAACTCTTTGCCTGCTGCTTCTCCATCGCAGCTCATTTTTACTGGAGTACATGGTTTTGGAGGGTCTTCAAGTGGTGTCTCCATGTGGCTCTGGTTGAAGTCCTGGCAGTACTTGCAGGCCTCTGTGTTGTAGTTGGGGCCTAGGCAGAGCAGGCAGGAAGAGTGTTAGCAGGGTCTGCTTTGTTACAGGCACACTTGTAGACCGGGTCGGAAGACAAAGTTGGAGAAGACAAACGGTCCCAAAGTAAAACACTGAAACTCTATGTTAAATTCACTGAGAAGGAAAAGAAATCATTTGGTAAATCACAAAACAATGGCGGTTGACTGAAGCAGGCATCTGTGGAGGTCCAACGTGCACTGGTCGACAGCGGAAAAGAACTGAGGTAGGTCTGGGGGCCACCCCTTTTATACCATAGACGGACGCCGGAGTGCCGATGTCAGATCGTTCCCCCACTGTAGATTGCTAGCTAGAAGTTTTCCATGTGGTCCTAGCGCCAGGTGACTTAGTCCTACTGGTGTTGACTACTGCAAGATCCCCCTCGAAGTAAGATCTGTGTGATACACCCAGTCTATCTGCTTTTGTATTTGGAACACCATATTCCCCCTCAGCTCTCCTCTGGGCTAATACAAGTATGCCCAATCTTGCCTCGTAGTTATTGTACTACAGAACATTTATCAACTTGGTGGCCTGTACTGGACCCTCTGAATCACTTCAGTGTTATTTCTGTACTACGATGATAGACCTTCACTGTTGGTCTAGCGAAGGAGAGTGTGACACAAATGGGAAGGAAGGAGTTAATGTTTGGATTTTCCAAACACGTGTTTTTTCAGCAGTCTGAAAAAAAAATACTCAGAGACAAGCTGATGTTCCACACGCTGGAATTCTCAGTCCTTCCTAGCTGCTAGATAAGAGCTGGGTCATAAATCTCAGTGGACATGTCCACATACAGGCCAGTTTAAAGGGACTGGTTCACTGAAATATAAACTTAAGGTTAAAAGGAATATAATTGGTCACTGATAGGTGTTCAGTCTGATTGGGACAATTAAATACATACATGTTAGATGGTTGGAAGATTCAAAGGAGAATAGGAATGACCTATTCTCAAGAGAGTATATAAGATGCTAAAAGACAGTAATGTGTGTTCTTCTTACTTTTGAAGCTGGAGGGAGAAACTAAGATTGGGGGCCTACCCTTCTAGCTATGTCCGTGGGAGCTGGCAGTTAGCATAGGGTCCAGTGATCTCTTGTAAGGACAGGGAAGGGTAAGTTTAATACTAGCATATTGCAGTAATAACCTTTTTCTTTTGCCATCTGTTATTTAAAAACATTTGTTTACTTTTCCTGTATTAGTGTTATTCTCTTGTGTTGTAAATATATATCCTGTAATGTTCAGTGCACTTTCTGTTAAGTAAAAAGCTATTTATTTGCTTAACAGTTGTGACTGTGATGTCATTTTTCTAAGGTAATATATGGTTTCCACTGGCTGAGGTAAATTGTGTTTAGCATCCGCCACCCGAGAGACACACACTACCAGACTTTGGCTTGTGCAATTGCACGTTTAATTATTGAAGTTTGTGAACTTGAAGGGGTGCTGGACACATTCCAGCTGGTGGCAGCGAATACCTGAGGACAGACACCTCTCTAAAAGCTGTTCTAGCCCAGAGGGAGAGATGGGGTCGTCACAGAGAGTATCATCTCCCTTAACCTTTTCCTAACTCTCACCCCTCCTAATGCAGCCCAACATTGCATTCACTCTCAAATGCGGCAGCACACTGTTTGCATGGCTACCAAGCCTCAGCTTAGTTCAGTTATCTCTCTCAACCAGTTATCCCTTTATCCTTGTCCTTAGTTCTGCTGTCCATTGTTGACCCTCATAGAGTGTATAAGTATGACCTAAATTCCTCACCCCTAGGTGCAGAACCTTATACTTCAGTATGTTATACAGAAGCACTCATTTCTTGGGCCACACCCCTGATGTGTACAGACCACCATTCATCTCTGCTCCCTCCCAACTGTGTTTACGCTTCTCAGCAACTCATGGTTGTCAGAAAACTTCAGCAGCATGCTGTTGACCCCTTCTACACACGATTAATAAAATATGATGAAGAACAATGGGCACAGCCATGACCCCCAAGATACTGCAATCAGCATATCCTTCCACTCTGAATGGTGGCCATCTACCACCACTCTGTTCCTACCTGTAAGTCAGGTTGCTATTCACTTCACTTTCTGTACTCTCTGTGAATTACACTGCTCAACTTTCTCCTCGAGTTTTCCATGTAGTACAGCGTCAAAGGCCTTTCTGAAGTCCAGATAGACTACATCTACGACCTGTCCTCTGTCCATCACCTTCATTACCTCTTTGAAGGCAGCAATCAGGTTGTTCTGGCAGGATCTACCTTTGAAAAAGCCATGTATGCTAGGAAAAGCCCATTCTCTTCCATCTGCTGAGCCTCCCTATCTTTTATGATGGACTCAAACACTTTGCAAGCACTGAGATAAGGCTCACTGGCCTGTAGTTACTGGGTCTAACCTCTCCCACTTCCAGAACAGAAAGTCAAGTTAACAGAACAGAAACATAGAACTTGCTGGCAGAAAAGGCCCTTGTGGCCAATCGTGTCTGCTCATTCCTACCTATATAATGTTGAATGAGAGCTCTAGTGGCACTTCTCACCACACTTCCCTGCCTGATACAGTCTTTACCAAGCCCTTGAATCTATCCCACACATATCTGAATCCTCACTGATTTCATATAGACCTTTTTCCACCACCCTTTCCTTGAAAAAGTTCTTCCTGGTATCTCTTAAATCTGCCCTTGCCAGCTTCATGGAGTTGCCCTTGGTGATTGTGTTCCCACTTAGTCGCAACAATTCCCTGTTTATTCACTCCATGGAGGTATCTGTATGTTTCACTTATGTCCCCTCCATCCCTTTTTGCCTCCAGCGTGCACATGTTAAGATATCTCAACCTACTTTGTAAGTCCCTAACTGCCGTCCCTGGATAATCTTGGTTACCTCCTCTGCACTGGTTCCACTCTCCCTGACCTTTAAATGCAGACTTCAAAACTGCACACAGTGTTCCAGGAGAGGACAGAAACAGTGACCTATACAGAGGTAGCAGTACCTCCTTTATTCAGCTGCTGATCACCCTCCTGTGCCCCAATATCCTATATGCCATATCGACTACCATGTTGCACTATGCTGATGTCTTCAGATTATCTTAAATTGTTACTCCCATGTCCTTTTCCTCAGTAGTACTTTTCACTACTATCTTCCCATACTATATTCAGTGGTAGGAGAACTTGTCCCATTTGCATGCGCTTTGCACTTTATAGCATTTAATTTTAACTGCCATGTTTGACAACTTCTGAACTTCACACGGGCCTCACGGAACTGCCCAATTTCACAGTTTCTATGTTGTTGCTACCCCACTATATGAGTGGGTTTTTCTCACTGTACCCCACCATCATCCCTTAATGTAGTGTATGCTATACTATGATGGTTATTGTACAGTTACATAAGAACTTACTGTAACAGTAGATCTTTGAGAGAAGCTCTTGCAGCAGGCCATACCAGTAGGACTAAGCTGTCAGGTGCCAGGACCAGATGGAAAACTTCTAGCTAGCAGTCTACAATGGGGAACCACCTAGCGCAGATGTCAGTCAGGTGACGTCAGCCTAACCCATAAAAGTGGGCCCATGCCTACCTCAGTTCTCCCGCCAGAGACCCCATACAGACAGCAAATGGAGAACCGAGGAGATTTCCCGAGAGCCAAAAGAAAGGCAGAAGCAGTGCGAGACACAAAAGAGCAGCAGGGGGAAGGAGAGAAGGAAAGCAGGGCCTGCTGCAAGAACTTCTCTCAAAGATCTACTGTTACAGTAAGTTCTTACGTAACTGTACTATCTTACTTTGAAGAAGGCTCTTGCAGCAGGCCACACTGATAGGATTGAGTCCCAAGCAATGCCAGGTAGCACCAGGAAAAGAACACTGGGAGGAGGACAGATGAGCAGCCAAGAGCTCAGGAGAGAAGGCCCTGAAGGGCTACAAGGCCAAAATTGGCCCTGCGCTGAGAGGCGATATCCAAGCTGTAATGCTTGGTGAAGGTGTGGACAAAACTCCAGGTGGCAGCTGCACAGATGTCCGCAGCAGACACATTTCTAAAAGAAGCCGCCAAGGCGGCCATACCTCTGGTGGAATGGCCCTTAACCACTCCCAGAAGGGGATTGTACTTGCAGTAGCAATAAACAATGCAATTCACTAACCACTTAGAGAAACACTGTTTGGAAAAAGGAGCGCCCTGCCCCTCTCTTGGGCGTGAACAAAACAAACAAATGGTCAGATTTCCTGAAAGCCTTTGTGCGGTTCGTGTAGTACTGCAAAATCCTATGTACATCCAAAGTATGGAGCAAGGCCTCCCCCTGTTTAGAATACTCAGGAAAATAAACTGGAAGGTGGATGGACTGATTCAAAGTAAACACAGACACCACCTTAGGTAAAAACTTAGGATTAGTACGCAAAGACACTGTCTTTGTGAAAAAACAAATAAGGCTTCTTACACATAAGAGCCTGGAGCTCGGAAATCCTTCAAGCAGAAGTAACATCAACTAAAAAGGGCGCGTTCCACGACAGAAAGCGCAGCTCGCAACTTGTGGCCTGTTCAAAGGGAGATAAAGTGAGTTTCTCCAACATAAAGTTGAGGTCCCATGGAGGGACCAGGTCCCAAATGGGAGGCTTGTACAGATGGCAGAAAGGTGCACCGTGAGTGAGGAGTACACCAAGCCCGAATCCAAAAGGGAAAGAAGGTACCCAACACTTGATTCATCGGGCAGGTGAAAGGATCCAAATGGTGAGCAGCAGCCCAAAGGGAGAAACACTTTTTTTATATAAGTAGCTCTGGTGGAGGGTTTCTAGCAGCCACCAAGACATCTCATGACCTTAAAGGACACCACTGAAGCAGGCAATAGCTAGGTCCACAGGAGCTATACATAGAGATGCAGGGACTTTAGGTCTAGGCGGACCAGGGTGCCCTGGTCCTGGCAGAGCAAGCCAATGCACAGAGGCAAGGATATCGGAGGTTCCACTGCCAGCTGTTGCAGCAAGGGGAACCAAATCTGACACAGCCAGAAGAGGGCTATGAGAATCGTCCCCACCCATTCCAACTGGAGCTTGAGCAGAACCCTCTGTAGGAGCGGGAAGGGAGGAAAGGCCTACAGAAAACAACCCTTCCAGGAGAGGGACAATGTGTCTTGCCAGAAAACTCCAGGACCAGGATAGAGCGAGCATAAAAGTGGCAGTTGTGCACTGAGTGGGGACACAAAGAGGTCCAACTCTGGACGACCCCACCTGTCGAAGAGATCTTCAATGACTGAGGTTAGAAGCTCCACTCATAAGCCCACGACCTGGAGTGTCAGACTGTCATCCAAGACATCTCGAATGCCTGTGAGCTCCAGACCCTGCTTAATGGCCCAATACCAGACTCTAATCGCCTCCTGACACGAGGGTAAAGAATGGGTCCCCCCGCTTGTTGATGTAATACACCACACACATGTTGTCCGTCTGCACCAGTAGCAGACTGGGGAGGAGACGAGTCTGAAATGTCTGCAAAGCATAAAGGACCGCCCACATCTCCAGGACTTTGATATGGAGACCCTGTTCTACATCCATCTAGGTACCCCGGGTCTGGTGACTGGCCAGATGAGCACCCTATCCCACGCCGGATGCATGTCGTGAGAATCTGATTGGGGGGGGGGTTGAGAGCTGAAAGGAGACTTCCCGAAGGAGGTTGGCCGGATCCAGCCACCACAACAGAACTCTCTGGACTTGGTCGAGAGACCAGAACCAACTGGTCAAGGCCATCCGTGTGTTGTTCCCACTGGACCCTTAAGGTCCACTGAGGAACCCACATATGCAGGAGGGCCAGGGGAACTGTGGCAATAGCCGTTGCCATGTGGCCCAGAAAAACCCTGGTGGGGACCTGCCGACTGGAGGAAACAAGATGGACCTGCTCCATCAGTCGCTCCACCCAATCCTCGGACAAACAGGCCTTGCCCTGGCTGGTGTCCAGGATTGCCCCTATGTATTGAAGGCACTGGCAAGGGGAAAGGCAGGACTTTGGTAGACTGACAGTACCCCTAAGGCCTGAGGCAGAACATGTATTCCAGAGTCTGAAACCAGGCGATCCCAGGAAGGGCTGCTAGCAGCCAATCATCCAAGTCAGGGAACACTGAAGCCCTGCCTCCTCAAAGTAGCTACCCACTACTACCAGGCACTTGGTAAATAGCCTGGGGCCAAGAAAGGCCAAAAAGGAGGGCCCAGAATTGAAAATGGCCCTTCAAAGTGGAAGTGGAGGAAGTGACGATGGCAGAAAAATTTGGATGTCCAGGTAAACATCCTGCATGTCCAGAGAGCAGAGACAGTCCCCTGGTGCAGAAAGGTATCAGCCCCTAGAGAGTGACTATCCAGAAGCGCCTGTACTAGATGTACAGATTCGGATGGCTCAGGTCCTGGATAGGCTGAAGATTCCAGTTTTTTTGGGGGGGACGAGGAAGAAGTGGGAGTAAAACTCCCTTCCCCATTGAGTCAAGGGACAGGCTCTATGGCTCTTTTTTGAAAGACAGCCTGGGTTGCCTCCCAAACTAGAGACAGGTGGGAGGGAGGATAGGTGGAGTTTACCGGGTTATTTTCTGGAGGCCACTCTAGAAACTCCAGTGTGTGACTGTGCTCTATGATCTAAAGCACCCAGTTGTCCTTGGTCACCCCCCTCTACCCTTCTAAGTGGAGGAAGAACTGACCCCCGACTGCCTCCCTTGGATCCTTGACTGGAGGTGTCAGCTAAGGAGTCAGGAAGTGGGGGCGGGCACAGGCAGGGGGCCCTTGGGGCTCTTGCAGTGACAGCAGAAAGAGCTGCTGTGGCCTTATGCCTCTGCTGACCCTTGGCAAGCCGGTTCCGAGACTGCTTATGGGAGAACCCCGCAAAGAACTGATGTTGGCCTGCTCCAGGCTGAGTGTCATAGCAAATGGACCAACCTGAGGGCCTGCCCTGACTTCTGCAGGGTGGAAATGTTGTGACATCCCCAAAAAGGACTGAACCCTGGAAGGAGGCATCCAAACGCTGGACTGTACATCTGAGGTAAAGCCAGATATCCAGAGGCAAGAATGGCACAGGAGACAGACCCAGCAGCTACCCCACTCCTGAAGGTGTCCACAGCATCGAAGCAGCCCAGAAGACATGACTGCCAATGTCCGAGCCTGATTTCAGAAGTTGGGCAGCTAAGGCCCTGGTGGGGTCCTCGCAAGATCTGCACAAAGTCCCTGGCTTGATCCCAGAGAACATTCTGATACTGGACCATGTGGGCCAGATAATTCAGGGCCCAGATAGCCAGGTAGTAGATGCGCCGCACACATTTGCCCAGATGGTCCAGCTGTCTGGACTCTCAGTCTCGGGAAGGGCACTAAGGTACTTGGGCTTTCTAGTATTGTCATGCACTACATTAATCATGACAGAATCTGCCATAGGTGTCCCCCTAAAAAGGTTTGCTAGCCAGACATGGTAAAGACGGTCTGTTTTCTTAGACAGAGGAGGGTAGTAGATGGGCGATCTCATGCTGTCCTAGTGACATCCCCATAGGAGTCAATCAAAGGGCGCCACCACGGGAGGGCATCCCGCTGCCTGAGATAGATGGTCAGGTGGCATCTCTCTGGGTCTCCCAGCCCATAATGGACTGGATGTGGCATGACATCAATAAAAGTCGGATCGTTAGGGTGTGGGGACTTTGGTACCTCCTTGGGAGGGTCAGCCCCATCCTAGGACTCCCAGGTGATAAGAAAGACGCCAAGAAATCAGATTCATCCTCAGTAGTCTCACTATCTGGGGCCGACACCAAGGCTGGTGCTCATCCCTGCGAGAGCCTGAGCCGACATCGGGCCGAGCCCCCTGAGGACCTCGACGTGCGGGGGTCACTTGGCCCAACCCAGTCCGGGTTCTGGGGTTGGGAATCCCAGGGAAGACAGAGGAGAGATGCCGGAGGCGGTCCTTTAGGGGCAGGGGTCTGTCTCTGGACAAAGGATCACCATGCTGAGACTAGGGTGTTATAATCCACCTGGGGTGGTAGGTTGTACACCGGTGGAAAATGATGAGAGCGCCGGGTAAGGGTACGATGGTGGGGAAGCCAGCGTAGGGTACCCAGGCGTAGGGCTGCCCGGCGTCAGCTTAGGATCCGGCGCTGGCCCAACAGCCGTTGGCTGCGACGTATGTTGTGGCAGGGGGCAATGGAGCTGGGCCCATAGGCTGGGGCTGCAGCAACACTGGCGGCAGCCCAGCAGGCACTGGCCTGGAACGCCCAGGGGAAGGATCCATCGGCACCGGCCTAGCCGGAGAAGTAGGCACCTGAGGGTAAGGAGAACCCTGAGGCAAAGGCAGAGGTGATGCCAAAGAGGAGGAAGTGGCAGCAGCCTGCTGCAAGGGTTGCCTGGAAGGACTGACGTTGGTACCAGTAGTAGAAACCGGCAAAGGCAGCACCATGGCCAGTGGGGCGATGGTTATGGAACTGACGCCTGAGGAACCAACACCGGCCAAGTCACCTGGCTGAGAGCCCGTGGAGGATAAGGGCCTGAGCATCAGGAGACGAGGTCCCCTGCCCTGAAAAGCCGCCACCCGAGATGGCAACAAGGGTGGGCGGCAGAGCCACAAGGAGTCTGGAGGAAAGCCAGATGGGGCTGAAGGTGCAGACCCCTCGTGGGAGGATGACCCCATCGCAGTCAACGGTTTGTGGGTTGACAATGAGCAGGAAGCAGACTGGGCCCGGTGATTATCCTGGTGTTTGTGCTTCCCAGATTTCTCCTTTTGAGAAAATGAAGAGGCCCTGGAGGACTGTGCCAGCGAGGACGAAGAGCCCTGGCCTGCAGCTCCTTCTCGATCGTGACCAACTTCTGCTTCAAAAGGTGTCTCTCCAGTGTTTTAGACAAATGTTTGGCAAAACTGCAAAGCTTCGTGTCGTGGCTGGGGCCTAAGCAGATGAGACATGCAAAGTGGCTGTCCTTTTCAGGGATCTGTTTGCTGCAGGCACATTCGTGGAGTGGTTGGAAGACGTGGCTGGTGGAGAAGATCAAACTCAATGAAAACACTGAAAATTCAATGTTTTAAACTGAGAAAGTTAAAAATAAAAATTCGTGGCAAGGGCAGATGTCAGTCGACTGTAGCTGCGGCATCTGCTAAGGTCCGATGTGTGTGGGTCAACGGTGGGAAAATAACTGAGGTAGGTGGGGGAACCACCCACCTTTATAGGCTAGGCTGATGTCAGCTGACTGGCATTGGCAGTGGGCGGTCCCCTGTGGTAGATTGCTAGCTAGAAGTTTTCTGTGTGGTCCTGGTGCCCAACGGCTTAGTCCTACTGGTGTGGCCTGCTGCAAAAGCCTTCCTTGAAGTAAGAGCTATTCATTAATTTATTCCTGTATTTATTTATTTAATTAGTAATGTAGTCCTTCAATGAGTGCGATTGCTGCTTAACCGAGTCTACTCTCATACTCCATGCTACGAACTTGTTTGCAGTTGCCGAATCTAACTCCACAATTCACACTAAACTGAATCTCTGCCTACCGCTATTGTAATTTTTTCTACCTCATGTCTGTATGTTGTCTGTAACAGTGACTTGCCTTATGGCTCGGGCCTAGTCTCAATGCCCAATGTACCCACCCCAGTTATCAATTAAATAAATAAATCAAGATGATGGATACAACAATATGCACAGATTCTACTGCATAGAGAATACTGAATGGGCAACCATGCACAAGGCTGTGTTTCCATCAAGGGGTTCTGATGATATTACAGTTGCAGATGTATGCCTTTATATAGTATACGACTTTAGTTTATGACAAACCATATAAAACTGCATCACTGTGAGCCAGCCTGGCGGCATAGCGGTAGCACTACCACCTGTGGTGCAGACGACTTATATTCAGAAGCGAGCATGGTGCATCAGAGGGTTGGCAGGAGGGAGGTAGAACAAGCATCCTATGGACAGCTCTCCTCCTCTGGGGGAAGGGCAGAGTTGTGATTTCTCAGCATGCCAGCGACACCCAGTGCAGACTGGCTGTGCAACAGCCAGGACCACCAAGCAGTGAGCAGAGGCATCGTCAGACGTCTGTGGGTGGGGTGTGGGAGCACGCCCAGCCTGCGCTGACTTCACTGCACGTCCGTGCCTTCTTGGGGCAAGAGGAAAACCCTGGGCACGGCAGCACCATGAAACCCCTGGACCACCTCCCGAATGGACGCCCCTGGCGTGCCTCGGCTGGGGCTCTAGCCACCTCGGTCTCCCCCGGGGAGCCCTACCATAGGGCAAGCAACAGGCTACCCAATCCGAGTGGGCTTGAGGGGATGCCGGGAGGTTGGTCCAGGTGCAGGTGAGGGGTACATTCCTGCCCATTGTCCGGCGTAAGAAACAAAATTGAAAAATACATATATATATATATATATATATATATATATATATATACACACACATATATATACACACACACACACACACACAGTATATATATATATATATATAGCAAAAACTTCGTTAATGCATCAGTTAGTGTTGAGGCGACAAAGTATAGAAATAAGGGCGTAGGGCTGGGCCCTAACCCCACTACCCCATCCTCCAGACACCAACTGGCATTAGGGCATGCTATGGGGTCGTTAGGCCCAACTCTCACCCCATTCCATGTGTAAACAGGCTGACATGGTACAGTATAGGAGAATGGGGTTATAGTTAGGCCTAACGATCCCATGGCACACCCCGATGACTGTTCGTGTGTGGAGGATGGGGGTGGGGTGGTAGGGTGGAGGGGGTCAGGGGCTCAACTTTAATGCCTCATTTCCATACTTTTGTCACATCAACCTTAACTGATACATTAATGAAGTTTTTTGCAATTTATTTCCCCACTTTTTGAGATATTATAATAGTATCTTTATTTTACTGTGGGAGCGCAGAGGTCCTAACAGTATCCATCTGTCATGGTGGGACCATCCCTCCATTGAGATAGGACAACAGTATGCATATGTCACAGTGGGAGATGTAGCTGTGGAAACACAGGGGTCTCTGGTCCCTGCACTTCCGCACATTAAGTTATGAGTAGGCACAGCGAAATTGCAACAAATAGTCATAACTGTGCCATCTTAAATAATTTTCACCCCAGATGTTCAACATTAGCTTCTTATCACCTCACCATATGTACCCAGTACAGAAAACTTTCAAACCCTTGCTGAAATGCAACTCTGCACAACTGTAACATTGTTTTGCACCACAGGTGCGGAAAAACATTTTTGGCAGGATTTAAAAACTTACAGCTGTACTATTCATGAGGTGGTGAAAAAATGGTAATGCTGAAAATCTGGAGGAAAACATGAAAACTGGAGAAGTTATGTAGCGCAAGGAACCGCGCAAGCACACCTTAACGTGGTCATTTGTTGAAATTTTCACCCAATTTTCAACTTGGGCTTTTGGGACCTCCTCTCATTAACAGTGGCACTGTGTTTTGTGAATCCATCCTGAAAGTTGATTTTACACAGTGACTGTGCCACAGGTGCGAAAACACGTTTTTAGGCAGGATGTGAGAAATGACAGCTGTACTGTTCATGAGGAGATGTGAAAAAATGGCAATGTTGAAAATCTGGAGTGAAAATATTAAAAATTAGCATGTGTAGAAACTGCGCAACACACGCTCATAACGCAGTCATTTTTTGGAATTTTTTCACCAAATTTGCAACATGGGATTTTTGGGACCCCACCTTATGAAGAGTGGAATTTTTTTCATTAATTGGTCCCAAAAGGTGATTCCATGCAGCGACTGCACAATCACCTTTCCGGACCGAGTAACGAAATGACAATGACAGTGTTCACGAGGTGGGGTCCCAAGAACCCCATACTGAAAATTTGGGGCTAAAATGTCTAAAAATGTCTGAGATATCAACCTAGGTTGAAACCCCCACTGACTGCCATTATATGGCGCTTAACTTTGATTCTTCTGTTTGTGGTTCGACTCTGAAGAGTGCAGATGTGTCCCGGTCCAGAGGAGATCACTGCTCCCGATCTGCAGAGGTAAGTATGGGTAAGGGGGGGTGCGAAGAGGTGGGTGCTCAGTGGGAAGGTGAGGATAAGGGAGGGGGAACTGGGGAGATGACGAGGGACCGCTTTCTTTTTTGCAGGTTTAAAAAAAAAAAATGTCGGGGATGGTGTTCTTTATTTACAGGTATTTTAAAATATTTAGATATATTGGTGCCCACTGGGGTGGGCTCCCAATGTGCCATATTAGTGTGTGGGGTGGGTACATGGCGACAGGGATTGGGCACCCAGTGTCAGCAATTCAAGATTACGGGCTTTGGGGTGGGGGGCATCATCTAACACTGGGATTGGGCATCTAGATGTTGGAAGCATTAAAATTCAATAAAAAATAAATATCTATTTGGCACACTAGGATGGGCTCCCAGTGTGCCATATTAGTGGAGGGAGATATATGCTGACAGGGGGATTGGGCACCCAGATGTCAGCATTTAAAGAACAAGTGCTGGGGCCATTTTTTTGCTTGGGGAAATCCACCATTGTGGACCCTGTTTGTCAGCCAATCCCCGTTCGTGAGATGGGATGAGGACCAGATGGCCCTATCTGACCATCTGGTCTTCATCTCACAACCAGGTGGCCATATCTGACCATCTGGTCTTCATCTCACAACCAGGTGGCCATATCTGACCATCTGGTCTTCATCTCATGAACGGGGGATTTTGACACCTCATAAATGGGGATTTTGTTTGTATAATCCCCGTTCTTGAAGTGTTAAAATCCCCGTTCATCAGCCCAATCCCAGTTTGTGAGGTGTCAAAATCCCCGTTCGTTGGCCGATCCCATTCGTGAGATAGGGCCATCTGGTCCTTATCTCACGAGCAGGGATTTTGACAGCTCACAAACAGGGATTGGCTACTGGATGGGATTTGGACACCTCATGAACGGGATCGAAGTGAGTTGCTAATGGGGATTTTCAAATAAAAAACGGTTGTTTTAATAAACTGATGGAAACCAAACACATGGTTTTGTAGAGGGTGTCGCTCTGAACAAAACCCATACATTTGTTTCCACAGAATACAACCATGGGGCAAGTAACAACAACATTTTGTTTTGGGCTAAAAGTTAGAACAAGATGGCGGCTCATGAATAAGGATTTTTTTTTCATGGACGGGGATTTAATGAATCCCCGTTTGTGAACTGTCAAAATCCCCGTTCATGGAGTCGAAATCCTTGTTCGCACTTGTGCATCTATCCAGAAGACTGAACTGAGCATGCTCAGAACCCAAATTTTCAGAACTGAATAACTCTGGATTGGATTAATATATTTTCACCAAACCAAATGCTGTCTTATTCCTTATGGCAAGCTATTTCTAACCTGAACATTTCAGGCAAAAATCCTAAACAGTGTCAGTGCAGGGTGATGAGGAAAATTCAGAAAAAACTGGCAAAAAACGCACTTATTTCACTACGTGCTGCACAAAAAAACGCACACCTGATCAAAACGAAACTTGGCACGTCAGGATATCTACCCCAAGGGACAGCGCATACCAAATTTTGTGCAAATCTGTTGAACGGTTACTAAGGTGCAAAATTTGGGGTTTAACATTAAACTGCCTACTCAACCCTAACTATCTTATATACACACACTATATATATATATATATATATATAGTAGCACGGTAGTGCTACCATAGTTAGGGTCGAGTAACACTTTTAAGGTTAAAGGGTCAAATTTGCACCTTAATAACTTTGCCACCATTCAATGGATTTGCCTGACATTTGGCAAACACAATTGGGCATGGCAGATCTTGGGATCTGCCAAGTTTCGTACCGGTCAGATATACGGCTGCGGAGTTATTAAGTGACAACCAATTATGCAATTACACTTTTTTGCGATTTCTTTGCTCTCGTCTACAGGTCGCACGGTTTGCGCAACCGGTCCGAAAACTTCGGGGAACATGCAGCCAGCGTCCCCGATGTGCCTTTTGAAGATTTCGTGAAAAAATATGGAATGATTCAAAAGTTATTCAAAAAACAAGTTCCCATTATAAGTCAATGGGAAAAGTTAACAAAAAGTTCAACACTTTCGCAAATGCAGTTTTTACTTTCGCAAATGGCCCTTTTACTTTCGCAAATCCACCATTTTGTTTTCAGTTGGTGATCAGAAAAATGCATGGCATTTAAATTTGGGACCCTCTAGCAACACAATTCTTTTTGTGTTTACCTAGTCGGACACTGAGGATGCTAGGTATGTCAAATTGCGACACTACTTTTCCAGGCTATGGAAAATGACAGCAATTCTTTGCCACTCTGCTGCAAAAGAACGGTTTGTTTCTTTTGGGCTAAAATTTGGAGGGAACGCAGCTAACATCTCACAGATGTGCCTTTCAGTGTTTTGGTGAAAAATAATACAGGGCAGCAAAGTTACGCACTCCAGATTTGACGCTTTTTCCCCACAGGATAACATTATGGCGTCCGTCAGACATAGGAATCCTTTGCCGCCCTGCTGCAAAGTAACGGTTTGGTCTTTGGGGCTGAAATTTGAAGGGAAGAAAGCCAACATCCCATTGATGTGCCTTTTATTGGTTTGGTGAAAAAATATTACAGGGCGGCACAGTGACGGCACTCCAAAGTTAACACTTTTTCCCACTGGATAACATTATGGCGCCCGTCGCGCCTTTCGGGGCCCATATCTCAGAAACGGTGCGAGACATGGACTTTGTCACAAAAATGCTTAGCCCCCAAGTACAAAACTAGCCAGGGAAGTCACAATTCATATGAAATTTACATTTTTTCACGTTGTAACGGTTCTGGAGACATAAGCAATTTAATATTCCAAGTCCTCATTTTCTGCTCCGAGGTCCATTGCTGTGCATACATCCTTTGTTTTCACTGTGTTTTCCAATGCATTTGTTGGAGAAAAGAAGGTGTGCCTTTGTTACTGTGCCAGTTAGCGTTTCCAGTTGCATTTCCGTTACCGCTTGTGGCAGCATTACCGCTTCACGCCACCGCGTACATTACGGTCTCATGCTTTCGCTTGCGTTTGTGTCGTTTGGCGTTATTGTTGCTGTTACCATTGCCAGTTTCATTTGCAATTGCGGTACCATCCACGTGCATTACAGTTTGCGTTTTCATACACACTTGCATTTCTGTTTCGTTTCGGTTTCCTTTGGCGTTATTTTTGCTGTTACTGTTACCATTTGCATTTACAACTGCGGTACCATGACCGTGTGCGTAACGGTTTGTGTTTCTGTACTTGCTTGCATTTCTCTTTCCTTTGGCGTTATTGTTGCTGTTACCGTTACCATTTGCGTTAACAATTGCGGTTCCGTGACCATGCACATTACGGTTTGCGTTTCTGTACACGCCTCTATTCCGGTTTCCGTTGGCATTATTCTTCATGTTAACTTTACCATTTATGTTTACTATTGCGGTACCGTGGCTGTGCGCATTACGGTTTGCGTTTACGTGTGCGCTCGCGTTCGCGTTTCCGTTTCTGTTCCTTTTCACATTTTTTTTGCTGACACTTAACATTTCCATTTAAAATACCGTTGCCATCACTGTTAGCATTACCAGTTGTGTTTTAAATGCAGCGCTTCAGTGTCCGTTTGCGTCACTGTTAAGCTTTGGTCGTCACTTTTAGCGATGTTCTATTAACATTCCTTTACCATGTGCGCCACTATTGGCACTTCTGTTTGTGTTGCTGTTCCAGTTACTATGTCACAAGACTTCACTATCTGTCGTCATCATTCTCAAAAGAAGGGAAATTAGAGGTAAACCTCACATCGCATCAGTTGTTGTTCCACAGCGACAAAAGTGAGAAATTTGTGTTAGGGTTGAAACCTCTTGACCCCCAGTTTACACCGTATCGGCGCTGCTGTCGATTCTAACTCTCACCCATTCTCCCATACCTCTGCTTCACACATGTGTGATGGGGTGAGAGTTAGTCGACGACCCAACGCTAACCCGATGCCAGTTGGGGGTGGGTGGGGGTAAGGTGTTTAACCCAACACCGAATTTCCTTACTTTTGTCACTGTGGAACAACCCTAACTGATGCATTAAACGGAGTTTGAATGCCTGGGTATCAAAATTTAACTATTCTCGTCGCTGGCACTGCGAGTCATTGGATGTTATAGACCAGCATCCGCTGGCCCACAGCTTCTGTCCTACCTCACATCCATCATGGACACCAGCCCCTTGGAAACAATTATCCTAGGGGATCTTAATTATGACTGGCTGTCGGAAGCTGGACACCCTGACTCCCATGGTTTCACTCTACTCAACGAAGAGCCCACCCGTATTAACAAGAAAAATCCAGCTAAAAGCACACTCCTGGATGTCCTGCTGGTGCATAAGCCACACTCCTCCCACACTGGAACCTTTGATGCTGATGTTAGTGACCATCGTCTAGTAGCTGGGGTATGGGAAGCCCATAAAGTGCCAGCCACTGCCAAATTCTCCACCAAAAGGTCAACCAGGTCCTTTGATCCGAGGGCATACATCTTTGACCTAAAAACCTCCCCACTGTGGCAGAGTTTTTACCTAGCAAAATCAGTGGAAACAGCATACTCTACTCTTCACGAAATTATAACTTGTGCCCTGAACCTTCATGCGCCTCTGACAAAAATATGCATAAAAGCTAGGAAATGCCGCTGGTTCACCAACGATCTCAAGGCTGCACTACTGTCCAGGGATAAGCTTTGGAAAATGGCCCGCAAATCCCCCCAAAAAAGAGAAAGACTGGTGCCTCTTTAAAACAGCCAGGAACTGTTGCACCAAGATGATTAGGGAAACCAAAGCTAGATTCTACCAAGCAGAACTAGACTCTGCATCCAATTATCCCTCCAAATTCTGGGCCACGCTAAAAGAACTGTCGGGGTACATGTCACAAAACACACTTCCCACAAAAATCATTTCGGACAATGCAGAAATCGATGATGAAAAAAGAGATACTGCAGGCATTCAACACACACTTCGCCACAGCAGGCCTGGCCTTCAACAACTCGCCTGCATGCAACTTGCGCACCCAGCTCGACATGATCCCCCCAAATTCTGGTTCCGCAAGCCAGCCCTTCCATTTCACACCTGTTTCCCTCAAGGAAGTGGAAGACCTGCTTCTCCAACTGGATACTAAGAAAATTGCCGGCGCAGATACACTCGACTCCTACTTCCTAAAGTTAGCATGTCATGTACTGGCTGCGCCTATCACTCATCTATTTAACCTGTCCCTATTACAAGGTACCCTCCCTCAAATATGGAAAATTGCACACGTTATTCAAATCTGGAGACCCCTGCGACCTAAATAATTACAGGCTGATCTCTCTCTCCTCCCCACATTCTCGAAACTCTTGGAAAAAATTGTGAATGGCCAATTGAGATCCTTCATCGACATCAAAAAACTACTAAACCCCCTTACAATCTGGTTTCAGAGCCAACCATAGCACGGTCTCAACATTAGCCAAGGTAACCAATGATTGGCAACAAGAGCTGGAGCTCAAAAAGTCTGTGCTGTGTTTCTTGACTTAGGCAAAGCATTTGACACAGTTTACCACAGCCTGTTCCTCGCCTCTCTGAAATCGATAGGGCTGGATTCTACCTCTCTAAACTGGTTCTGTGAATACATGACTGACAGATACCAGCAGGTAAAGGCTGATGGTGAACTTTCTGCCCCCAAACTGTTACAAAGAGGTGTCCCCCAGGGATCTATTTTGGGACCCCTCCTCTTTGCCATATACATCAACAGTATTGATGTGGGAATAAAGGAGGCGAGTATTCATCTATTCGCGGATGATACAGTGCTTTACCTGAGTCGCCAAACACCTGAAGAGGCATGCGCTGATCTACAAAAAGACTTCACCCTCCTGCAACTTCAACTAATCAATAAAAAATTGTTATTAAATGCCAAGAAAACAAAAGCCATGTTATTTTCCCCTGCCATCTATCTGGCTCAGACAATTACAATCGGCTCCCCCCCTCCCCAATCACCACGATCCTGGGAGAGAACCTACAGTATGTTTCGAAATTCAAATACCTGGGGGTTTGGATAGATTGCAAACTTTCCTTTGCTGAACACCTGGACGACCTGTTGAAAAAACTAAGGCAAAGACTTGGCCTTTTCTATAGGATAAGACGGTTCCTAACTGCAGACGCAAAGAAATGGCTAGTCCAAGCTACATTTCTGTCCTTAATTGACTATGCGGACTTCATATATAGTAGCTACGCTACCTCATACCTTGGAAAACTGGATACGCTTTACCACAGAGCTATACGCTTCATCACCGACCTCCCCCTCTCTACCCATCATTGTTACTTTATACCGCCATGGGCTGGACCTCCCTTCAATATAGGCGCAACATGAATGCGGCACTCTGGACACTCAGAGCCGTTAATGACAAACTCCCCCAATACATAGCTGACTGACTGACTCCGATTGTGGCTAGAAACTATACCCTCAGAAGCTGCTTCCTGATCTCGCTATACATACTTAGGGCTCACACACGCTTCGGGAGAGCCGCCATTGGCTTCTCACTCCCCTCACTCTGGAACAAAATCCAGAAATCCCTAAAGCTGAGGTCTCCAGTTAGTATTCGCTTGTTCAAAACTCTTTACCGTGATGGCATAACGGAAACCTGCAACTGCTTTGCTCGGCACTAGCTAACCACCTTCCCCCTACATGGTAGCACCCTCGCTATATTTCTACTCTCTCTTGTGCTCCTGCCTCAAGTTATTCGTATGTCCACCAATCCTCCTGCGGCTCCCACCGCCAACCTGCTCTACCTCAACCGGTTGCACACAGCAACCCTGCAGCTCGTACCCCCCCCTGATGCTGTAACGGGTATCAGTCAGCTGGTATTCTCTCCCCCCTGACAGTTCTTGTTTGCACCCTCTTCTTTCTACCCCAACCTTCAGCCCGCCATACCCAATTCACCTTGACTACCTGCCACTCTGATATTATACAGTACCTGCCTCTTTATATCCAGAGTGCCTACCAATTCCTTAACAACTTTTCATAACTGCACAGTTTTGGGCACGGATCCAGCACAAGCACTATACTGATGACTGTCTTCTGAATTATGTATGATGTCTATTATCTGTATATGCTATTATTACTGTAAAAGCTAGCATCTTTACTGCTTCATATGACTGTAACTTGTCCAACTGTATTATTGTTTGTACAACCGCAGGTCCACCTTGTAAATGAGCTTGCTCAATAGTGTCCGCCTGGATAAATAAAGATATTGATTGATTGATAGATATAGATATAAATATAGATATATATATATATATATATATTGCTCTCTCCCAAGAGAAGATTCACATTTTTGTTTTTATTGGATAAAAACTATAAAGCCGTCCAGAAACTAGTTGCTAATAACCCACCAGATATTAGTAATAGTAGTTTTGTTTGAAAAAATAACTACAAAAATTTTACGTTTACAAAAGATGCAGTGCCAGGAGATTCAGGAGAGTGGTGATCCTCACTGTATGAGCTAACGTGTTGAATTATTGAAGCGGATACAGAGGGGCTAGCTGCATACCTCTCAACTGTACCACATTATGAGGAACGTTCCTCATTTTACTTCACAAAGCTCCCTGTTCCACATTGTGAGGACGTGTTCCACATTCAAAGTCAACATTTTAAAGCAAAAATCCTTAGTAAATGATGTAAAAAAATATATTTTTCAATTAATAACAGACTTTCTCAACATAAATGAAACATTTTAACAGTGTTTTCAGCTTCTTATGTAAAGATTTGATTAAGCGTTACACATTTTGCCCATTTGTTCCACATTTTGACAGGCAATGTTCCACATTTGGAGGACAAAAGGTTGAGAGGTATGGCTAGCTGCTCTTACTGATCTCCCAGTACTGTATCTGATTTCTATCACTAGTACCGGGTGGGTTATTAGCAGCTCGGTGACAAGTGGGTTTAGAGTTTTTATGAAATTATAACAAAATGCAGAATGTTCTTGGGGGAGGGGTTGATAAGTGAGACTGCCATGGTGCTGAACAGAAAACAGCACATGGGTCAGACAAAGAAAATGGCAGGTGGCACGAGTTTCCAACTAACTACAAAGCTGTTTTACCACAGAAGGGTAACACAGCATTTCCTAATTTGTGAACTGCGGTACAACAACACAAAACCATACACTATACTATAGCAGTATACTTGCAATGCAATGAAGAGGCGCCCAAGGGAACAACAGGGGTGGTAATAAGCAACATAAACAGGTGTGGGAGTCAAAATACCAAAAACACACAATTGGTATTCCACCTTGGGATCCGGCAGTAGTCTACTGATCAAAACCAGCATCATTACATCTTAAATGCTACTGAACAGCAGCCTTGTCAAGTGTTAACCCTGTCTGAATATCAGCATGATCAAAATGGTACTCCACCTTGAAAACTGGTATACAAAACTGGATGCAATACCATGAATTTTTAGCCCTGAAGAGGTAACGGATATGCGAGAAAGAAAATGGGGGAGAGGGAGGAATAAAAAAGTGCTTCTCCATATAGTACCTTAACAGGAACAGTGTACGCTACTGTGATTCCTTCAGGCAGGTCGGGCACTGGACCTGAGGCAGCCTTTAGTTCTTCCTCTGAGATTTCTGATACCAGTTCTATGCCTATGAAAAAACAAAACAAAACAAAAAAAAAAACAGGATAAACCAGCTGCTTCATGAGACCTGAGACATGCCAAATGAATATCCTCATGTCTACGACCTTTGTAGGTTGTGTGTTAGACTAATCAACTTTGAATTAAAAAAAAAAAAAAATTATCCTCATGTCGAACATGTTTGTGTACCGTATGATGTACTTATAGTACTAAAGTAATAGTGTATGCCCTTTTTGATATAACAACACATTTAATTTTTGGCTCTTTTTTAATAAATGTTCTGATAAATAATTTATGAAATATTAAAACTCAGCATAGTAAAACTAAATAACTGAAACGTAGCTTGTAGCAGAAGACTGATGCAAATATTCATTTGCATGAGTATCCGAACAATTTGCATGAGGATCCAAACCCCCGCCAGTTCTAATTTCACCACAGTGGTAATCCATGGTAGTGGTAGAAAACTTTGCAATAAACAACAATTTTTGGGGCAGGATATGTTCCTGTAAGTATTAGGCTAACCTGATGCCCTAGGTAGGTTAATGGAGAAGATAAATGTTACTATAATGAAAATACTGGGACTGGGAGTAGCGATCTAAAAAACAAAACAAAAAAAACAGCCAGGTTTGCTATTTTTTTGTTGACTCAGTTGTTAAAATTTACTTTTTATCTGGTTTATCTTGCTACTTCCTGCCCACCATCCAGACTGGGCATATATCGCAGATGCCCCTGTGGCTGAGGTAATCACCATCCGCCATGGGGGACTTCAATGTCAGCTATCCTGAGGGTGATACTGCAGTGAATATTGTTGCTGTCCATACCAGTACCACACTCCCACCTTTCCATGTCAACCAAAAAGACCCCCAAAAAAACCCTGATATCTGGAAAGAGCGGTGTCAGTAGTGAAAGCAGTGACTCTGTCGTAGGGTGTGGGTGTAGACAACTTAACACAGGTAGAGACCAAAGGTAGGTTGTGACACACAAGAACACCTTGAGTGCCTTTTATTATAATGATCCAAATAAAAGTTCAAATAATATAACCAAGGAGGAAATAAAACACTGAAAAACTGGATACAAATCAAATCCTAGCTCACCAAGAGCTTACAGTTACTTTTCAAGGTGTAACATAGAGTGGAAGTAGTTTTAGTCTAACTTTCCACTATCTTCTATGGTTCTGGAACAGAGTTTCACCTACTCCCTTCCACTGCTATCTATCATCTGTGTTATACCTTTCTCTCTTTATAGGAATTCACAGGGCATAATTAGTCATGTGGTCACTGTAGTCCGCCCCCTAATTAAATAATTACACTTTATTTCTACGCTAATACATAAGAATGGGGGACTACAGTTATAACAAGTTGATATTTTATTTTACAATTTTGATATCTTAGTTACTACAGTCTTCAAAGCAGGTTAAAAACACATATTCAGTAGCTTGAAACCTTAATTACCTAAATTAGCTAATAACTCTGCCCACATTGTGATGTCACTCAGTTCTGACCCTCTACAAATGTGCTTCATTCTGGGCTGCCAGATCCTTTAGGAGAGCTTCAGTCAAGACAACAACCAGGTAATCTGTAGGGCTTTTCTTTAAATACTGCCTAGTACATTTGTTTAATGTGTTCTTATGTTTTCTTCATGCATGTGGATAAAAACTCAAACAAAAGCATAACCTACAAGTCTGATAGACAGACAGACTAAACCCTTTTATTTAGTGGGACGTGCTGCTTTCCCTTTTGCAGCTGAACTAGTTTGCACAACTCACATGTGACAAGGAATACCCTTGTATTTTAAACCTCCTGACCAGCCTTCTCAAAGCCCCACAGCTTCTCTCCTAAAGCTGTATCTGTAACAGTGCTAGTGCTAGCATTCTTAAGGAGGGACTTAATTCAGTAACCTTAACAGGGGAAAAAGGCTCATTTTTATTATTCATTCTGTTAAACAATGCAACAAATGCCATAATAAAGTTCGGGCGTTTTATGCATGTTTCTTTATTTGAAGTTGGGAATTCTCGAGACAGGAAGAACGAATAAAAAGGGGGTAGAGAATACACTATAATGGGCGGCCACTCCATTATAGTGTGAAAAGATAGAGGATACTGCTGCAGCAGAGTTTGATAGAAGGAGAGGCAGATGGGGGGGGGGGGAGACAGAAACAAGAGGGCAAAAGACTAGAAGTCTGGCTCGAGGATTTTTAAGTCCAAATCTGGGGCAATACTGCCACAGACTCCTGAAAGATTATTACAAGTGGCACCGCCAATTGTTCCTTTAGCTCCAGTACGATTCTGGAGTGTATCCAGTCTGCCCTATGGGACTTACCTGGCTTGATCTTTGTCAGGTAATCGGCTAACAGGGCAGGTATGATGTCCTGTAGTCATGTTCCTCAACATGCATCAACAAAGCAGGGATGTACAGCATCCTGTAGCTGTAGGTGCCGAGAACCCAAACCAACAATTCATCAGTTACAACCACCTAAGTAAGGAAGGGTCTCACACACAACTCCACAAGAGGTATCAAATTTTATTAGCAAACAATATTTGTTGAGTAAAAAAAAAAAAATCTTACAGAGCTTACCACCAAATCACAGAAATGTTAATGAAAATGGACACCAGTACAGGACATCATGACATTCCATGTTGTACTGATGATTTCACTGCCTAGGGAGGTAGTTTTCCCTAACCCTCTCCCCAGCGGAAGCATCAGTGTGATGCAAAATGTCGGGACATCACATCCTGGTGTCAGTGTTCAGTAACGTTTCTGTGGTTTGGTGGTAAGCTTTGCTACCTGACGAACAATTGTTTGCTATTCAAATATGATACTTTTTCCCAAGCTGTGTATGAGACCTTTCCCTCCTTATATGTTCCTCAAAGTCCCTGCAGCACAAATTTAAATATAAGCTTCATCTATTCAGTGAGGGTGCAGGGACGCAGTCCTGATCCATATTCACCTGGGGCCCTTCACCTTCTGCCTTCGCCCTCTCCCATGGCCATGGTCCCCCCAACTTGCAAGGACTAGTTGTTACAGGGAGAAGTCTGTGGGACGCAAACTGATGATTAACTTACTTTCAACAAGACTAGCTGTTACCTCCTCCACTCTGTATGTAAGGAGGTGGGTGTTTAAGGTATTGTATTCCCAGGACAGTACAGTTATGTAAGAACTTACCATAACAGTAGATCTTTGAGAGAGGCTCTTGCAGTAGGTACTCACAAATAGGACTAAGCCGCCAGGCGTTAGGACCACATGGAAAAATTCTAGCTAGCAATGTCCGGCGAGGGACCGCCCCCTGATGTCACATGACGGACATCAGCATGACAGTACATAAGGAGCAGTCCCCACGCCCGCCTTCCAGTTCTCCCACCGGAGACCTAGAAAAGGAGCGACAGGAGAAAAGAAGAGGGCTCCTGGAGTCCAAAACTGACTCAAATATGAAGAACCACAGAAGGAAACTCGGAAATTACCTACTGCAAGATCCTCTCGAAGATTTACTATTACAGTGGGGTATTACGTAACTGTACTATCTTACTTCAAGAGGGCTCTTGCAGTAGGTACTCACAAATAGGACTGAGTCCCAAGCAGTGACCTGAGACAGGTCTGATACGTAGGGAGGCAGGAGAGTGTTTCCCGGCCACTCTAAGGGATGAATGAAAGGAGTTCCTGTAGGACAGCAAGGCCAAAGCCCACTCTGCACCTCGATGCAATGTCCAGGCTATAATGCTTGGTAAAAGCATGGACAGAACTCCAAGTTGCAGCTGCGTAAATGTCTGCAGCTGAAACAGGAATCGTTGGATCTGTGCTGTGTCCCATGGGGTGCTCGGAAGGCCCCGATGGATGATGCGAATGAGAGGGTCCCAAAGGTCCTGGTGTCTGGCTCGACAGAGGGCCTTGCGGGACTGAAACACCTGAGGGGTTCTGAGGGACTACTGTCTGGTCAGACGCTGGCTCTGGCATCTGAGGCACCAGCACAGGGGGTGATGAGACACCTGTCGGCAGCTGATCTCCTGCCTCCAAACCCCCATAAGGGAAGCTGAAGGTATCGTTGCTGGCGGTAATGGAGAGGAAGGTGAAGTGTCCTTTGTCAGCTACGCATCTAATGTCAGCTGTGCCATCACCTCTTTGTCAGGTCTGTTATCGGGGCCTGATGGAGGATCTGGGGCTGGGCATCCATCGGAGGAGCCAAATGGGCGGCTTAGCAGCCACAGCCGCGCGAGAACCGGCACAGCTGGAACTCGACTAACCGGTCCCACTTGTACCACTAGGCCTAGGAATCCTGGGGGCCATAGAAGAGATGGGTGCCTCCTGATCTCGGGAGGCTCCCGTCGGGCCCAAGCCCTGGCCAGACAGGTGGGTCGACTGCCGTTTGATAGCCACCAAAGCGGTAGTCAAAGGCAAATTCCTCAGAGGGGATGTTACCTGAAGGGACGCAACTCCAGCGGGAGGCGGCAGAATGGCTGGGGACCCTTCCCGGTCCAGATGTCTTTCCTTGTCCTCCTTCTTATGATGGCCCTCCGCAGAGGATGATGATAGCTTGAGTTTCTTCTGCTCCTTCTCCATGTTAGCTATATTTTCTTTTAAAAAGATGGACTTCCAGGGACTGCTGCCTACGTTTACGTGTGGCCGCGTTAAAACTTCTGGCAATGCTCGCACCCTTCCACCTTATGGCCTGGGCCCAGGCAAAAAAGGCAGTCCTTGTGAAGGAGCCAAGTTCCACAGGAGTTGCACTTGTTCTTACGCGATTCTGAAAGTGGCGGAGATGACATACATGATGATTTATGTTAAACAAAAAATGAGAATTACACTGATTAATAGTAAAACTTTTTGAATACGCATCCAACATGGCGTCGACAGTAGCAGCGTTCTTCCACGAGGTCCAACGTGCGCAGGTCGGCGGCGGGAAAAAATTGGAAGGCGGGCGTGGGGACCGCTAGTTATATACCGTCACGTGACATCAGGTGGCGGTCCCCCGTTGTACACTGCTAGCTAGAAGTTTTCCGTGTGGTCCTAACGCCTGGCAGCTTAGTCCTATTTGTGAGTACCTACTTCAAGAGCCCTTTCGAAGTAAGATCTCCTAATACAGTATGGATACTGGATATAAGAATACACACTATTCAGAATGTATAACTATACTGAGGTATGATTTGCGGTCGGCTATAAAAATGTTAAATATTATATTTAAAAAAAAAAAAAAAAAGCTTCATCTATAGGGTCAGTGTGCCAACCCCCCACAATATCAGCTGCCAAGTCAAAGGCTTACTACCACTTAAAACTGCCATTCAGTGAAATTTTTTTTTCAGATGGTCAAAACAAGCCCTGATCTTATACAGGTATTGCTATATCATACTGAATACAACTGAATTTTTTGTTAGCTTACAACTTTACAGCAAACATTCCTAGCATCCTGTTATTTGTAACAAAGTATTATGGAGGTGTGAACAAGATGGATTCTAGTCCCCTCCATCACAATAATACTATTTTACTGTGGCATTCCACGTCTTGATAATACAGTATGAATTGCATATAGCTTACCCCATTCGTTGTCTTCATGCACAACCTGCGTATAGTCCACCACTGTTTCCTGTTTTGGATGGGTTATTTCTTTTTTCTGTGTAAATTATAATAATATAATGTTTCAAACATTGCCTTTCAGGTACAGTTCAATATTATAATGTTAGAGTTGTAGGACTAGGGGTATAAAACATGCTTCAAGTTGCAGACTAAGATGGGTTACTAATGAGGGATAACACTAAAGTCTATTTCACATCATTATTCTCAATAAAAGTACTAGCGTAAATGTGAACACCAGCCAATCAGCTCCTCTCAGTGCAATTTTTAGAGGCCACTGCAAGGCAAATTTAGATCATGAATTACAATGAGAAAGGGAAAATGTGAACCACTAGGAACTGAACCTTGGACCCTAGCATTCCATGCTAGTACTCTTACCACGGAGTTATGATTCACACAGCTGCAGCAGCTGTCCCAGACCTTCCCTTGAAAGTCATATTCCCCTCCTCTGTAAGTGTGAGTGAGGTTTGGAGGTCAGACTTTAGTGGCACCTTATATAGTTGTACACCTTTCTCTTGGAGGAGTTCTCTGAAACACATGCGTTAAACATTGTATTTTGCCTTTAATTTTAGAACTTTTGGCTGGGAAAAACACACTGAGCAAAAGCCAATTTCCAGGTGTGTCCCAGCAAGTTGACTCTATTAAGTAGTCCAATAATTGGCATTATGCGATAACTAGGCCCCCCCCCCACCCCCCAAGTGTAGGTTTCACAATGGTTAAGGGGTCGGGAATATCGGCAAGTATGCCTTTGTTTAACTTGGACAAATAAAATTCTCCTCTGTAACATGATTCATTTTTTCTAACATTACAAATTACTGTTGTTAGCCGTTTCTGTTACTCATGCAGAGAAAATGGACACTGACATTAGCAGAAGGGGTAGGCCATGATGGGCTGCTTGCGCTTCTCCCACCCCAAATGCTTTCTACATTCCAGTGAATGCATCACAGAATTATATACATGACCTTGTCATTTAAATTGCCCCTTTTCCTCTTTCACAGGTCAAATCTTTTATGGCTAACTTTTTTCCCTAACTTGGCAGTTGTACACTGTATATGTTTTGTGGAACAGAAAGTATATACTGTATCAATGATAGTATTATGGCAGAAGATTTCAGTTCTCACACAATTAATTTATTCATTGATAAAGCTACCAACTTTCCGAGGCCTAAAATTGGGATGGTCCATCCTGACCATGATCCCCCCCATGTCACTACCACAGGCACCGCCACAGACAACGCTGTGCACAATCAATTACATTTTGCTGCTTGCTCTTGCCATGCCGCCCCACAGTAACACCAGTAGCAAACATTCAGATTAAAACAATACATCATTCTGCTGCAGCAGGTTCCAAATCATGATGTACAGGAAGTTAACTGTGATCAGACAATTGAGCTGCATGTATTGCTCCTCCTGACAATCCCATCCAACCCGCTTACACTCACCTCATTTGCTGAGCAAACTTCACTTCAGTGACTCCCACCACCACACCAGATTGTTTATACACACTTCCCTACAGCTGATCCAGTTTGGGTACCTTAGTTCCCTGCTGCAAGTCTCTTCTCTGTCTGTAGTCCCTCTCAACTGCTGGCAGGCAGACATCCACATGGGCTTGTTTGCATCACTACCCAGTCTAATCTAACAGGAAGGAACAGGGTTTACTGTGCTCCCACTGACATGCTTGCAGTACAACATAGGCACAGGGGTTGAAGTTGCAAACTACTGTGCAGGCTGAGCAGCGCCACAGTGGTGCTGACATAACTGTCACTCACAGATTAGCAGTCAGCAGAAAAAAGGGACACAACTGGGACAAGTAATCAAAAAAAGGGACATTTTGCAAAACTTGTGGGGACACTGGGACATGCTGCCTAAAATAGGGGCTGTCCTGGGAAAATAGGGACTGTTGGTAGCTTTATTCATTGAACCACATTTTTATCCAGATTTTGTTTGCTATACTGTACAGCATGCTTTCCTGACACGTATAAGATGCCCTAAACGGGCACCCCAAGAGGGACATCCCAATTAATAACACATGAATGGGTAAAAAAATAGAAAAACTTCGATCGGACCTGTTGTAGTTTCTTTTTCGGTTAGCTCCAATGTTGTCCATAAAGGGACACTGGCACAGCTTAAATATGTGACAGTAGTATGTGATGTTGGTTGCATAAGGATTCCACAGTCCTCATTTCATGCCACACACTAAAGGTAATAAAAATAATATTAATAAAAACACAAACAAATCTGTCTTGAATCTTTGTTAGGAGGTGCTGATGGTAAACAAGTCCTAGTTGCTTCAAAAGGAGCTGTTGATACAAACCCTTCCGGAGAAGGGTGTGCAATTAAAAATGCCACACCCTCTATAGGTACAGGATATCTTTTCTCCAAGTTGTATTTTAACAATTGCCTGTGCAGAAGCAGGCTGTTTAAAGCATTTTTTAATAACCTGCGGTGGTGGCTGCTCAAACATTTCACCCTCAAAAGCTGTATGGCCGCACATATTCTTAACAAACATATTATAAGAATACTTTTCCGTAAGGTAAAGGAGGAGACCCAAATTCTTCTTCCCCTGAATTATCAGATGTGACAACATTCATATCTGGTCTTTGTGCCAAAGTCATCAAATTTTGTCCATTCCTTGCCTTCTTCAGGTAGAGGGGGTGGAAGTACTGCAGGAGCTTCCATTTGCTGCACGATGTGAAACATGTCACATTTTATGAATTCTTCTAGGAAGGGCTTCAAGCTGGTCCACAGTGGGTCTAGTATGTGGAGCTTTCACTGGTTTCCTCCCACTGTGTGACCAACTCCCTCGGAACACTAAGACATTTAGTACCAAGATATTTCACCAACTTCCTCTCCTTGTCTCATTTCTTTACTCCAGTGGCACCATGAGTTGAATTACTCGCTGCTGGTCTGTTCACCATGACGATACTACTACTGGTCACGGGCTTAGTCTAATCTTAAGGAGAGACATTAACATTACTAGATCCTGCCACGTCCAATAAATGTTGCTCCACTGAGGAGCACTGTAAAGAAACAGGTGCTGAAAGAGACAGCCTTTTAGATGTGTTCCTCTTAAAACTTTTAGGACAGAATCTAATGCAGTATTCACATCTCTGTCTAAAATGTAAAATGCACAGGTCCCAAACACTTGAAAACACAAATAACATCCGTAGGCCTTAGGGACCTTACCACCACAGCCCACATACTTTTTAAAACATGGTGTGTGTGTGTGGTTTCTGTGACAAGGTGTTCTAGTCAAAAATAAATGTGAAATTAAAGCTTTTTTTCTAATTGCTGTATGGAACCCACATATACCAAACCACAACAGAGAAAACCCTTGATTCACACTGAAAAAACAGGAACCAAAAACAATACACAAGAACCAATCTCAACTGGTTCCAAAAACCATCAAAAAAAAAACTCAATACCGATCAGTGCCAGAATCGGAACAAAATTCAAGTCAAAAGGGAATTTAAAAGTTTTTCACTCATGGGCAGCTTTAAGAGGGGCTACGATAGACATAGGGGGAAGGTAAGAACCCATGGGTAGGGAGAATGGGAGCAGTAGGGAAGGAGGGCAGGGACATTAGCTCAAGCTGTGGACCCTGCAATACAAGCAGACTTGATAGACCAAATGGCATTCTTCTGCTGGCTTTTTCATATGTTCGTATGAAACCAAGGATTTTAATAGAGCAAAGTCTGGGGCATTGAGTTTCTACTGTGGCTGAAAATGACCTGGCAGTTGAGGCTGAGGCCATGTGATTAGTGCTTGGACTGGTTCAAACTACTGTACTCTTGATATTCTGGTGCAGAGAGCATGTACATCTCCTTAAAATGGTTAACAGGCTGCTCTATTTTTTTTGGGGGGGGGTGCTCAGTGTGCTGCTGTTGCAGAGACACCAAGGGGTGATATGACGCAAGTACTGCTGATGATGTGGGTGACCACGCCTTGTCTGGTACCCACCAGGGCAGTCATAAGTGTGCCTGTACAATGCAGGGAGGTGAGAGGGGCATAACTGGAGACCAAATCATGGCATTTTTGAAACAGAGGATGTCTCTGTGGGCCCTTCACCACTCCAGCTTATGCATCCCCTCCCTGGTCTCCCACTGTTCTCTCCAGGCAAACATATGTGTTAAGTCCCAGTTCACTTGGGCTCTGCCACTAGGAAGGTGGGTCTCTGCAGAGTGCCTTGCAGGGGGTGGCAAGTCTGACGGGGAGAATGGGGATACCTGAAAAGAGTGGCAAAATGTAGAGGCCTACCAGTGGAACTGAAGGTACCTTCTTCTTTATTGCACGGTGGGTTAGGCAATATTGCCTGTGGGGGGGGGGGGCATAGATTCAGACCAATGGATACTAAACCAGATTAAGCTGTTGACGGTGTTTTAATGAATGAAGGAAATTTCACCAGGACACTGGGAAAATTTCCCTAGAGAAGCCTTTTGACAAAGTATTTCATGATTACCTATTTAAAGCTTTGGTTAGATATGGTATTTCTGAATCGTATGTACAATGGATATAGTTCCTGTAAGAGGCAGGTACAGTTTTCTCCATGGTTAATGGTAAAAAAGGGAGACAGTATCCTCTATGCTCTGGGGTATGACAGAGAGGCACCATAAGTCTGGTGCTGTCCTTTTAATTAAACCCAGTCCTAAGAAGACAGAGCAAGACAAGGGGTTGATAATAGGAACTGGGACTGAACTGTTTTATTGTTTTTTTTTTTACACCACATACACAGACAATGTGTTTCTGCTTGTGCAGGATGTTATCTCTGGTCAGAGGGTAATTATGCACTTTGAACAATTTGCAGGGACATCTGGCTCCAAACTGAACTCGCCAAAAAGTACTGGAACACATCAGAATCCAGATCATTCACTAGAGGAAAGTATTATTGGGGGTATACACTTTTCATCTTATCCCAATAAGATTCTGGGGATATGGTTTGGCAGTATGGACATGGCTACTTATAACTGGGAAATATGCAGAAGAACCACAGAAGTAAAAGTGTCCAGGTAGTGTACCTTTTTTTTTTTTTTAATTAAAACGTTCCCTGTGGCTGGCCCGCTGGCACATTGGTAGCACTACCACTTGCAATGCAGATGACCTGGGTTTGGAAGTGAGCCCGGGTGTGGAGGACTGGCTAGAGGAGGAGGATCGGGCATCAGAAGAACTTCTCTCCTCCTCCTTTTTGGGGGAGGTGGGGAAGAGTCTGGTGCTTGACAGGCCCTTGGCAGAAACTGGGGGAGCCACAGCCCGAGCTCGTAGGTTAGGGAGGTGAGCCAGATGTCAGCACATGCGCCTTGATGTCAGTGCATGCAATGCCTCCACGGGATGAAACATGAGGAAAAACACTGGACCGCCACAGGATGTCGCCCGCCTCACATCACAGGTCTCTCATGGTCCTACGCATCGCACTCCCTGGAAACAGAGTACAGAGTCTGCCACAGGTTGCACCCCCCACCTCTGAAGGTCCCACCCTGGGAGACAAGCCAGGGAGAACACTGGGAAGAGGTAAGACCTAAGAGACAGTGAAGAGGCTGAGTGCAAGGTAAAAGGCCACTGAGGGCTGGTCTGGAAGGGAGGAAAAAGTCCACAGTCCACCGGGAGCTGCCCCCCCCCACACCTCTGAAGGCCCTGCCCTTGGAGGCAAGCCAGGGAGAACACTGAGAAGAGGTAAGACCTTAGGGACTGTGACGAGGCTGCGCGCGAGGTAAAGGGACGATGGGGACCTGTCCAGAGGGGAGGAAAAAACAGAACTCCTCGTACCAATATTCTTATATCTTAGTTGTATTTTCCCACCATCAGTAAGGATGCAGACTGCTCTGTACAGTATGTTTTTTAGGCTACTGTGGGGCAGTCGTCTGAATCCTATTAAGAGGGTGCACACTTATTGGGACTTTTAGGAAGGGCGAGTGTGTCTATGATAAATCTGGTATTATTTTTCCATTGTTTTTTTTTCAGTTTTAATGTTTGGCCACTGTGACAGGGTTGAATAGGACCCTGTCCCCGTTGTTATGGAGAGTTTGAATGCAGAGATCCGTTTCTGTTATTTCCTTTCCTGTGTCTTGTCTGTCTGGTTGCGCAACCAAATTTTCCTGTGAGACCTAGGATTTGATCACCCTGAAAGTCTCGCAATTCTCTGCCTCTCAGTCTTCCCTTGCTGTTTGTCTTTTCCTCCCTTGCATATCTGCTAGTATAAAAAAATATGCAAATCATTATGTGGAAATGTAACTGATATTAGGATCCCTTTGTTTAGAATTATATAGTGTTACTGTTGAAATGTACATAATTATAGTTTGAGATGATTGCAGAAAGCTATTGGGAACTCAAGGGGTCAACCTGAAAGCAGTTTTTATGCACTTTTTCAGAAGCTGTGGAGAAGGGGCCTCAGTTCTGGGACACTGTGTTCTTGCTGCACCTGCCTGATACAAGAACATTTTAGAAAAAAAAAACAGGATGCTTGTTAAGGAGGGTGAGGTTGCAAGGACTTGTAAAACCAGAGCTGCAATTTCTTGCAAGAGGGAGACACAGACACTCAGAGATTGAAGGAAAACTCAGATGGAGCTTCTCTGTTTATTCTGCTTTTGTAAACAGTTATACTGAACAAGTTTACTTTTTTATGTTACTGCTAGTACTAATAAACACTTTTTGTGAATTCTACAACTGCTCCTGATTATTCCTATGTTTCCTGACCTGTGCCTCGATGATAACCACTATCATCTTTGGCTGACCTTGGATTACAGTTATTTAACTTAACATGTCAACCTCTTCTGAATGTACGGGAACAACAGAAGCTTAGTAAAATCCATAGTCCAAATCTCCCGAGTGTGATCGACATTCAAGATTGTTTTCAAAGAATAAAGACTTGGGGTTTTGACTGTTGAATTAATATGGAAGCACTCCAAGGGAAAACTGTATCAAAAAGTGCTTGCTGAATTTTTTTCCTGAACTCAGTATTTGATCCACAATACAGCATTTCAGAGACTGTTACTGTTAATCGATTGACAGATCATAGAATACCAAAGAAAATGTGGGACTCAGTGTGGCTATGTGCCCAAGGAAAGCCCAGCATAAAGGGAAATGCAAAACATAAATGTCTGGAGGAAATGGGATGTACCAGAATTGACTATAATCAGGAAATTGAGACAACAGAACATATGTACTTCACTTGTAAATATATTGAGGCCTTTTGGCCCTTTCTGGTGTCTAATTGGTGGGAATCTCTGTTTGGGGAGGACGGAAATAGAAACATAATTTTTGGAACAGATTGAGGAAACCTGGTCTGTCTGTTGGTATAGTACATTACTGTAATATTTATCAGTATTAAATAGTGCATCTGGCAAACCAGGTGTCAGTCTATATTGCAGAAAAAAAATGTGAGTGAGATATGGAAAATAATCTCACCCCTGCAAAGTAAGATATGCATACCTCATGATGCAGGAGTGAAATTATTTTATATATCTCACTGCTGCCCATCATCTGTGCGATTCATACAATAAGGCAGAAGTGTTGTGGTTTATTTATGTGGAGCAGCAATTTATTGGGGTTTATTTTGCCGTTAAGTATGTTTCCACATTTGTATTACAGTTTGTTTTACAATGGGTGGGTTCCAGTAGTCATGGTTGCAATGTTTTTTGCAGTATCTATTGGTTTATGTGGTTGTTTGTGACACTTTTATTTAAGCGCGTCCTGAGTGTTACTGTGGCTGTTTGATTGGAAGAGCTGTGTTGGTAGAAGACTCTGTACATTGGTTGGTGGGTTGGGCTGTCAATCTTGACGTGGTGCATTGCAATTGGTCTGTTATTGAAAGTGGGTGGGACATTCACTTGAAAAACAGTTCTGGGACTGTGGTTATTTACGAGGGGTTGTAGTTATGTTAATTATTTGGTGAAATGTGTGCGCATATTTACATATACATTTTTTTTATTTGCCTTTGTGTTTATTAATGTTTAAACTATTTGTGACTGTACAAGTTTGTCAATGTCGCGTATGGGTTGGCCTCCGAATGTATCGCTTGCAGTGCTTTCTTTCAAGATACTGTGACTGTACTGCTTTCAGGAAGAAAAGGTAAATTTCACAGGGTTTTATTAGTAAGAGTCACTGTGCGATGATATGGCTTTGACTGTTTTAGTAGGTGGGCTGCGCTTTCTGTTCTGTATTGCTGTGAGAGAAAAGAAGAAATTATATGTATACGGAGATGCATCTTTTTTATTGCTTGCTTTGCGGTGGTTGTGAAGAGTTAGGTTATTGATTCGAGGTGGATTGCAAATGTTTTCTTCTGTCAAATTGAAATTGCTTTCTCATACTCACAGCTTGTGCTACTGCAGTGTACTTCTCAGCACAATGAAAGTGTTTGTGAAAGCACAGAATAATCGGGATGTTTCACAGAGCATACAGGTGCTCCAACAGGTGAGTGGAATTTACGTTGTTTGCTCTTGCAAAGTAGTACTGACATGGGGAACTTAATGAATGAGGTAGGCAGAGTGGAAATAAATGCTGCCGATGTAACAACTGTGTGTAAATGTAAATAATCTCACAGTTGCTATGTCACCAACATTTAGCTCACTCCAGTGAGAATGTGCATTTTTATTTCCAATGTTTATCACCCACCCCTATTGTATCTATCTATCTGGAGGGTGCTTGAACTCCAGGGTGTGAACCCTTTCTAAGATCTGAAAAATCTAGGTTTCTAAAGTTATGGTTCTCCACTGATTTGGATGGAGGGAGAACCGACCTCTGAGCACCACCTCTTGTCGGGGACTGGAAGAGGTGGGTCTGGCAAGGAGTCAAGTAGAGGCAGAACCTGCCATGGGGGCTGGTCCTTCACTTCTGGGACACTTGATTGCAGACCCAACACTGGAGGGGGTGGACAAGGCAGCCAGGGTGCTGTGCTTCTCTTGGGGGTGAGAGGCTGAACCGGGTCTATTGGTCACTTTGCAAAAGTGGGGAGAGCACCGTCTACCTCTCGGATGAGTATGTCAGAGAGAGTGGACAGACTTGAGTGCCCTGCCTGAGACCTGCAGATCGTTAATATTCTGAACATTAGGACCAAACAGCTTAGTGCCATTGAAAGGGGCATTAAGTACCTTTTGCTGAACATCAGCAGCAAAACCTGAAACCCTCAACCAGGAGTGCCTACGTAGGCATATGCACATGGCAGTAGCCCTGGCAACAGTGCCAGCCATGTCATAAAGGACCCTGAGGAGATGCTTGCTAACATCCTCGGCTGCCTGAAGGCACTGAAGAAGCTCCTGCTTCTGTGTGTCATCTGGGAGGGCCTGGGTGCCAGCTTGCCCTTCTTCCAGTTAGAATTTTGGTACTTCACCATATGAAACAGGTAGTTTTTAATCCTCAAACCCAAGGTGGAGGAGGCATACACCCTCTTGCCCCAGAGGTCCATTCTACGAGATTCTTTATCCGGGAAGGGAACTAAGGTGCTTAGGTGCCTCAGACCTGCCGTGGGCTGCCTTAATGCCCACTGAGTCTGTTTCGGGCTGAGCAGCTTAGGGGAATCCCTGAGGGGCGTGGTAAAGCTTGTCTTCCCTGTGGGGTATAGCTGGCACTATGTCTGGTCTGTGCCAGGCTGCTGTGGCTGCATTCCTCAAGGCAGGCAAGATTGGAGGAATGATTTTTGGGGGAGACTCTGAGATCTCCAGGAAGTCCACCAGCTTATTCCTGGTGGCATCCTCTTCCTCAGTGTGTCAGCCCATAGCTGAGGACAGCTGCCTCACCACATTGAAAAATGTGGGGTCCTCAGGAGCAGACCTATGAGTATGTTTAACCGAGTCCTCACTAACAGAGAAAGCTGTGGACCTGTCAGAGATCAGGATCTCTTCCTCCTCCTTTTCCTCCTCCTCCTCATCATTAGGATTAATGAGATCTGGATGGTACTCCTCCTCGATGTCGACCTCTTCCAAATCCAGGTCCAGCATTGGATGCGCCGATGATGACTTGTGGGAAGCTTCCTGCAGCCGATGAGTAGGTGATGACAAAGCCGCTGTCGATGGCATTGGTAAGCTGGGCATGTATGTGCCCAACTGCTGTCCAATCATGAAGTGAATTTTGTCAAAATGTTGTTTAGGTCAACGATATCCGTTGATTGGGGGGGGCGATGGTATAAGTATCAACGACCTGCCTGATGGGCCCTGTGAACCTGAAGAGTCTATAGCCCTGGAGGGAGAAAGGTCAGGCCTTGACGGGGGGCATCAATGCCGAGCCTTGTCGTTGAAGGAGGGACAGATGACCCAAAGGTTGACAGCTGGCCGGCCTGTGAATTGGGCGGAGGTGTTGTCAGTATGGGTCTGGAGGGCACAGAGATCTGGATAGTGGTTTTGCATGTCGGTGCAGCTGCAGCCATTGAGGATCCCCCAGATGGAGGAGAAGAGGCTGTCCGAGGAATGAGATCACCGCCACAGGGGGAGGGGGGAGTGGTTGTGATCTTGGTCTTTTTTTATGACTTCCCCCCTGAGGATTTGTCTTGGTCCTTAGAGGCCTGGGAGCTTGACAACCCCGTTGGCGACTGAGAGGCTGGGACCCCAGGGGATCCCTGCCTGGAACTGGCTACCTGTTGATTCATTAGGAAATTTCTTTCTGCACTGCCTGAGGGTTGTTTGGTTAAACTTCTGGCAGAGTTTACAGTCAGAAACTTCGTGGTCAGGCCAAAGACAGCAGACACACAGAGAATGTTCATCTGTGGAGGCAATCTTCTTTCCACAGTGGTAGCGATGGAAGAGAGAAGTCAAAAGGATTAACTCTTGACATAAACAGGTTGAAGGAATCTCTTTAATAAAAGAAATCCCAAAAAATATTAGAAGAAAAAGCCATAGGTGAAAAAAGGCATGAATACTGCATCAGAGCTTCCGCGGAGACCCATGCAATCGAGTCAACAGTGGGAAAGAACTGAGGAGGGAGTGGGGTCACTCATGCCTTTCTAGGGTTGATAACGTCGACCACGCAGGTGGTCCCAGTTGTACTGCTGAAAATCTTCTGTATGGATCCTGCTTCATCAACGGTGAAGTTCATATGGTGTGACCTGATGACTGAGATACCTCCGAAGATATAATGTTATGCTGTAAGCATCTCTCTCTCAGTTTGCCAAACCGCTTTCCAGGTAAAATACACATCCTGTAAAATACCTGGTGGTCTAGAGGCATTGTCCTCTTCTCTAAGGCACAGTGCTGGTCCGGTGCAAAAGCCAGAGTGAAGCAGTACTTTGTTTTCCATATTTAAAAGAAAATGTCCTGCTTGCAGTCTCATAGTAAACACTGCTGCACTAAATGTCATTCTCCATTTGCCACTGCTGTACAATACACAACTTGTAAAATACCTGGTGGTGTAGGGCTTTGCCCCCTTCTTCAATGCACATCACTGGTCTAGTGCAAAAGCCAAACGTGAAAATGTTCTGCATGTTTTTCTTTCTTGATAACAACGACCCCCCAACCTGCCAGCCCACCTGTCTGCCCAACATCGTCAGAGTATACTCTGTGTCGTGGTCAGTCACACTTGCACACTGCTTCGTATCAGCAATGTTTGCCTATCCCTTACAAATTGCCTGTCCCATGAAGAAAGATAATATCTTCTCTCTGAGAGAGCACGTGCCTTCACTAACATGCTTTCTTCCCAGGTGGATGACACACATAATGACGGCATCTTAAATCCACCTGAACCACTACCAGAAAAGGCAGGCAGGACCTCTGTTCAATGTCTCATTCCAAGGACATAACAACATGACAGTAAAGCACCCCCCCCCCCCCCCCCCAGTACTGCACTTGGAGCCAGTGCTTGCGAATGAATCCCATCTCGGTGTGGGACAAGAATACATGACCTTCTGAGTTAGAGGCAGATGGGTTACTAACACATGCTGGTGAGAAGCTAGTGGTTGGCTGATGCAGCTGGGGATAAATAGTAGAAAAAAAAAAAGAAGAAAGAGAAGGACATCACTGTAGTGTGGACAGCCAAATTCTTAGTGACTCTGCCAAATTCCTAGGCAGCAGTTTTGTCTAATGCCTTCTGCATGGAAGACCAGGGTTCAATTCCTGTGCTCTGAATCAGTAGGGGCAGGAGGTAGAAGAGTACTTTCCTCCAGGGAGGATCTTCTTTTCTTTGTGCTGAATAACTGCATCTTGGTGGCCCAAGAAGGAAGGACTAATTACTCCCTGCACTTGCCACCAGGACCCAGTCCGCCTGGATACACAGTTCACTACCCTTGGGTATCTCAGTTGGTGTCCCCATCTGTAGTTCTTACTTGTTCTTGGTCCTCTCCCTCCCACTGATTTAACCAGAATAGCTGAGATCCGCTGGGCAGTCGGTGTAGCAGTACTGCAATCACTCATGATGCTGGTGACCCAGGTTTGGAAGCAAGCCCGGGTCATCGGGGGCAGGCCAGGGGAGGAGGACTGAGTGTTCCAGAGGACATTCTCCTTCTCTGGGGGAGGACTGAGTGTTCCAGAGGACATTCTTCTACTCTGGAGAAGGAGGATTGCCTGCTCTACCATGACACTGCCACCTAGATGACAACAGGTGGCAGTGCAGCAGAGCCACGATGGGTGGGCAGGCGCTTCCTGGCCATGATGTCTCCACGCTTGTGTGCAGATGTACATTAGGCCCTAGCTCATGAAACACTCAGGTGAGGGGACTAACAGGGAAGGAAAGCACCTCCCTGGCCTGCAGCAGCATGATGCCTCCTCTCCCTTCACAGGCCCCACACTACTTACTGGGTTCCCGACCACAACCCAGCTCTAACTCCTTTCAGGCTTGGGGAACCGGGGAGGCTCTACCATAGGGGGCAATCCATGAGGCACTGACTGGTCATAAGGCAAGTGCCAGGGATGGTAAGTAATGGGGCTGGGAGAGGGTGGGGTCGAAGTCCACCAGGCAGGGATGCACAAAGTACAATACATTTAAAAGAACAGCTGGGATCCAGCCTTTATAGGTCTGGATTGAATTCAAGCTGACAGTGGTCATTCCAATACACACAGCCGGGATGACTGGAGAGTTGGGCCTCCCTGAAAGTTCAGGGAAAGACAAAAGATGCACTGGATGTAGAGTTATGATCCGGGAAGGGTCCTCTTGACAGCAGGTAAGGATGGCAGAAGAGTGTCGAGTATGGGGAAGAAAACAGAAACTAGAAATACTAGAACAATAAAAATAAAGTCAGCGAGTGCAACTGTGAGTGTGTATGTGCATGATTTTTCCACAGTTTGCATGGTACTTTTTACCTTGTACTCTTCCTGATGTTTTCTGCAGTCTCTGTTTTCACAGCTGGGGTTAGGTTTCATGGTCATGGTGGGGAAGAAATCCTGCATTGCATTGTAGCCCAAATAATAACTAACAGTGCCAAAACCCAGTAGGTACCTGTAAAATGAAATAAAGTACAAAAATGGGAAAACTACAGGCTTACTAAATGCAGTCTTTTTTTTGTTGTTAATCTATGCAACTGTTTTGTTGATCATGAAAAGTAAGAGTCTGATGCCACTGGGGACAACAACCCCTTGTTATCTAGAGGCCTGGGCACAGCGCTGGCTTCTCCACACTTCTCCCCAGAGGCTACAATAACGAAGCAACAATATGCATGCTCACTTAATTCGGGGGTCTTGCTCCTTTTTTAAATGCATCTATTTTTCTCCTGGGCTCAGTATCTCAGGAAGGGGTTATATGGAGCACATACTGCCAAATGTGCCACCTGCTGTCTGGTGGTAGTCCTCTTCACTACAAAATGAGCAGAGACCAACAATCTCTTCTTACTTGCAGCTCGTACCAGATTTGAATCATGTTCCCCTTAAACACAAGGCAACAACTCTAAAATTGATCTGTGTCATTTTCTGAGCAATTAACTTGGCACACAAGAATGGTGATGGATTGGTGGTAATGACAAATAAACCTTTATTGTTTATCCACAGACACATTACAGGGCAGATGCAAACATTTGCACATGCAAATATGCCTCAGTATTGAGCTGAGGGGGAAGAATGTTCCAAGGGACTGGGTGACTCATTCCTCATACTCATTCAGCCCAAGGCCTTTTCAGAGCAGTAACTACTTCCAATGCCAAACTGTGCGAGGTAGCTTTGTGTTGCTGGCTATAATCTATAAGAAGCAAAGACTGGCTAACACATTTCACGTGTGCAACAAGCTGGTATTTGAACCCGGGGTGAACTGGTATAGGTTTATTTGGTAACAACATTGGTCTTTCCACCTTACAAATTTTTCATGTGCTAACTTTACTTGCTAGTAGAGCAGAACAGTAAAAGTCACAAGAAGACTGAAATAGCAGTAAACCTTTAAAATACCTCTGAGCATTCTAAATGTTCATACTGTAAATAAAAAAAAGATGGGTGAAGCTTGACATGTGAGTGACACATTCTGTCTGGGGTGTGGGGTTATCACTACATCATTAAACTGTACCGCCCCCCCCCCCCCGCCGTGGGAAAGGGCAGTTCCTGGGGCAGCACTGGCATAATCTCTGAACCACTTGTCTACCCTCCAAGTTGGACAGTGAAATGTGCTGGTGTTAGGCGCAGGGAGGAGAATGTATTCAATATTTTTTCATTTAATGAATTGTAGTTTTCAATTTAGATGCAATAAAGAAAACCACAGAAGGTGCTATAGCATTAAGATTGAAAAGGGTACATATTTATAATCTTACCAAGCGTTTGTCAATGCCGAATGTTGTCGCGCTGGCATTGGCTTTGGTAGTGCAGTGCGGGAAAACATTTTGGGCAGGATGTGAAAAATTACAGCTGTACAGTTCATAAGGAGGTGTAAAAAAATGCCAGTGTTGAAAATGTGGCATGTAAATACAGCAAATTTGCAAAGTTACAAGGGTGCGTGGGAAATGTGCAACGCACGCTTGGAACACAGTCATTTTATGGGCGTTCGGCACCAAATTTTCAACATAGGCATTTTAGCACCTCTGCTCATGTACAGTGTCACTGTTATTTCCTTAAACTGTCTCAAAAAGTGATTTCGCACAGAGACCGCGTTATTCTGCGCCAGAAGTGCGAAAACACATTTTGGGCAGGATAGGTGAAATGACAGCAAGAGGTGTGGAAAAATGACAATGGTGAAAATACAGAGTGAAAATATTACAAATGCACGACGTTACGAGCGTGCGTGCAATCTGCCAAGGCACGCTTGTAACACAGTCATTTTATGGAGTATCTTCACCAAATTTTCAGCAGAGGCATTTTAGGACCTCTGCTCATGAATTGTGTCACTGTCATTTTCATAATCTGGCCCGAACACTGATTTCCCACAGCGTCCGTGCTATTGTGCACCAGAAGTGTGGAAACACATTTCGGGCAGGATGTGGAAAATGACAGCTGTACTGTTCATAGGGAGGTGTACAAAAATGACAATGTTGAAAATCTGGCGTGAAAATATGCGGTCACGGCGAAGTTCACGAGCCTGCGCTTGAACCGCGCAATGCACATCAGTAAAACAGTCATTTTTTGGATTTTTTCCACCAAGTTTGCAACATAAGCTTTTTGAGAGGCCACCTCATGAACACTGGCACTGTCGTTTCATTAATCGGTCCCGAAAGGTGATTCCGCACAGTGACTGCGAAATCACCTTTAGAGGCCGATTAACACCACGAGAGTGATGGAATTCATAAGGAGGGGTCCCAAAAACACCATGTTGCAAATTTGGTGCCAAAATTCCAAAAAATGCCCGAGATATGCAGCAAAGTTGAAAAAAACCCTATTAATTCCATTATACAGCTAACCGGCATTTCCTCAGTTCGCGGTCGGCTTTGAAGAGTGCAGATGTGTTCCCGGTTCACCGAAGATCGTCGCGTCAGACTCTGGAGGCAAGTATGGGGTGAGGGGTGTGGGGAGGCAGGGTGTGCAGTGGGTGGGTGCGGGTTGTGGGAGGGGGGCCTGGTAGAGCTCCGAGGGACCGTTTCCTTCTTTACAGGGGGAAAAAAAATAAAAGACATCGGGGGACCGTTTTCGTTTTTAATAGGTGCTTTGGCATGTTGGGGTGGGCTCCCAGCATGCCACCTGTGTGTGTGTGTGGCTGCTTTAGCCGATGGCGGATTAGGCACCCCCGTCGGCAAACAAGGAAGGGGGGGGGGCTGCAGGAGCCGAGGGGGATTGGGCACCCCCTCAGCTATCAAAAGCGGAAGGGACCACATTATGCCGACAGGAGTGGGCTCCCCATCAGCAAAATTCAAGGGAGGAGGGATACATGCAGGCGGGATTGGGCACCCCTGCCAGCAAGACAAACTGCTGAGGGCGCATGATGCCAAAGAAGTTGGGCACCCCTTGGCAATCAAAAAGGGGTGTTCCATGATGCGACGAGGGATTGGGCACCCCCATCGGCACACAATAAAGGAAGGGGGGTAGACAGGCAACAGAGGCAGTCACTGCCACCATGTTGCCTGCACGTAAGGAGAAGCGTGCTGTGGTCACGCTGCATGAGAGCTTCGCTCTCACTGCAGCGGACCTTTTGATAGATCTCTTCGCCTCATTAGCCAGGCAGGGTGTCGGCCACTGCCGCTGACTGATTGGTGCGTGCCCTGCATTCGCCCGACAGCAACCGCGCCTCCAAATCTCCACTGCCGCAAGATGTTGGCTGTGCAAGCGAGCCAACATAAAAATGGTTCAGTCATCCAAAAATGTTTCTGATCTACAAAGGTTATTTCATACAGTGAAGAGATATTTTAGAACAGAAGAAAACAATCAGTTATCCATTTGTCCAGCAGAACTGCAGGTTTATCTTCCCTACCACTGGGTCTATATGCTAGGACTCAAGATACTCTATTCAGGAGGCAGTATAGTGCAGTGGGCTAAGGCTCTGAGCTGCAAATCTGGTGACATCCAGCAGACCAGACCTGGGTTTGAATCCCACAGCTTCCACTTGCATACTGTGTGACCCTGAGCAAATCACTTAACCTCCTTGTGCTCCCAGGTCGCTCCTGTAAAAAAGCTTTCAGCTTAGTGTGCTATACCTGGTTAAAAAAAAAAACTGTGGTACCTGCTACGAACAGTATTTCCACACATACTGCAGCAAGGGCTAACATTACTTACTTTAGAACATTCTGCACAAGAATTCCTGCAACAACTCCCATGGTGGTTGGCAGACTAGCTGCGCAAACTCCGTCTCTCTTTAACGTCTTCTCATCTATGTTGGCAGCAACTACAAGTGGAGGGGCACACTGCAAGACATATTTATTTTTTTACATGAATTACGAATGCATTTTTTTTTTTTTTTTAGAATCAAATGGTTCTCTGGCTACTGGAAAAATGGCATTAGGTTTTGGTTGATGGGTAGAATTTTTAATTTTTTTACTTCACCAGTTTTTCCCTTGCTGGGTTTAGCTGCTGTTCTTCGGTCGTGGTTATGAAGGGCAATCACCCAGCCCCATCATGTGCCTAGCAGCAAACAAAGAAGCCTTGTACACAAATGATACTTGGTATAAAAAGTTCATTGATTAGAGTGCCATAAAAAGTGCAGAAAGGACCAGGGCAAAAACTCATCACTGACTTAGTTAACAGGTTGGTGGTTAGTTTTTGCAGCAGTTTTTCCTGCATTTTTTCACAGTATTTTAATACATTTTTGCACACCAAGTATCTTTGGTGTGCAAGGCTTCTTTTTTGTTCACTGCTTGAGAATTTATGAAGCCTGCACCTGCAATGAGGAGGAAAGCTGGGGCACTTTCTGTTTGCCATCATGCTCCTAGCCTGGAGGCTGCCAGATTCCACAGTTACACCCTCCGTGGCAGGGCTAAAAGGACAGGAATTAGGGCAAACTCACTCATCACACTCATAATAAACAGAAACAGATTTTCTCTTTCTTTTTCAAATTTTCTTCTGTTTATTATTACTTTATTATACCGGGGCTGGCAGTATAGCCTAGAGATTAGAGTAACGAGCTGTGAATGAGCTTGATCCATCCAGCAGACCTGGGTTTGATTCCCACAAGCTCCACTTGCTACTGTGTGACTCACTTAACCACCCCAGTGCTTCCAGGTCGCCCCTGAAAACAGGCATTTGTGCCTAGTAGGCCTTACCCGGTTACCAAAGACAAAAAAAAGTGATTAGACAATGCTACTCATATTTCACCACAAGCATTTCATGACCTTATGCCACTTTTTTTCAGGATACATGACAATGTACTTTCTCAGTCTGTATTAAAGCATGCAGTATATATCTGTAACCCCCCCCCCCCTTCTTTAACTAGCAGGGCTGCTCCTCTCACCACAGACGTCTAGGGGCAAACAAGAGGGGTGGGGGTTTACATAAGTGAATACAGATTTGGAAAAACAGAGAAATGGCCACCACTGGGCTAGGTGACCCATCTGTTACACTAGAACAGTCAAACCCGCGTGTGGCTACATGGCACATACCTGGGGGACCAATTACCATGGACAGCAACCCAGGTCTCTGAGAGAAAACGTTTGCTCACAATTATGCTAGGTTTGCAGTTCTGGACAGGGGCACCCAAGTAAATCCAGACAAGGAAGCAATAACAATACTCTCCAAACCAGGTTGGGATTCTAGAGTGTGGCTTTTATTCACGTGACAAAGTAGGAATAATCACAAAGCGAAGATGGACCCCCACGGGGCTACACATACTGGTAATGCAGATTCTCCAGAGTATAAAAGTTCCTGAATTCCCATTTAGAATAGGTAGAAGAAACACAAAACAGTAAACACCCTGGTTCTGAAATGGAGATTGACACACACGGCCAGAACTGGTATATTTCCCATCGATTGACACATACGGCCAGTAGTAGGACACTTTCCCATATTTCATGAGGAATGAAGGTGGTACACACAACCACAAAGGAGCACATCCAGGCTCAGGAACTTTCAGAACCCACCATACTGGGGTAAACAGAGAAAACAACCCACATCCAGGGGTAACTACTTCCATTAGGCATTGGCCAGATGCACTAAATGAAAAAGTACTGGTGCCCAAACTGAACCCGATTCCAAGTTTACACTCAGCCATTCATCTGAATAATAACACCACACAACTGTAGAAAACTGTAGGTACGGTCTTGAAATGTATTTCACACTTAACATACTATACACACACCCCCCTCAGAGGTGTCAGAAGTTAAAAGTTCTGTACTTGGACGGTCACATACTGGACTCCAACGTAGGCAGATACTTTTAAAACACAGAAAGTCTAGGTGTCAGAGTCACTTTGTCAAAGACATTCACCCCTAGGTATTGCAGGTGCCCCTCCTGGGCTTACTCAGAAGAAAAGTTGTACTCACAACAATTGAAGATGTTCAAGGCAGCTTCACCAGACAGAATGGATTGAGGGGATTGCCCCTGAACCCTGAAGATCGCCCCCATCCCTCCTGGGATGGGGCAAAGGAAAACCCACATAGCAAGGTCTCCACCACTTCAGACACTGTCTTCGATGTTCTTCTTCTAAGGTGAGAACAAACTACCCAAAACTAAAGAAGTAGCTCTCTGTCAGAGCTAAATGAGAAGCTGCACAGCAAGCTGCAGCCTCCTCCAGGAAGACTCACTCACAGAGTACTGAACATTCTACTGTAGCTGACAACTGCTTGCCAGAGTGTGGCTTATGCCGCTGTGAGAGTTCTAAGATTACATCATCACTCCAGCTCAGCTGAGGCTGAAAACAGAGCATGACAGTGTGAAACCCATTTACCTGGCATTTCACAAGCTGCCTTCCCTGCCTGCCACTGATTCTAACTGGGATTCGAGTAACCCGTGGGAACAAGGGGGTTACATATCTACAATTAATAATGACCATTAACATTTTTAAGACAAACAAGATCCAGGAATAATCCTTGTTTCATCCAAACCTCCTGCCAGGATTTTCTTACCAAGCAACCAAGCACTTATTGTAGCACAGGGCCGTCAAGCAAGCCTGATCGAAGTCACGCCTATTGGACCCCCAGACTTGCAGTCACATTGGGGACCAAGAGTACCTTACAGCATTATGCTGCTATGCTGCCTAGTATTCCTTTTTCCTTCCTGTATTTTTGTGTCCCTTCCCCTCAACTTGTCAGCGGCTGGGCTCTATACATGCGCACAATGTGCCCCTCGATGTCCTTCTCATCTGAACAGCCATGCCATCTACACTACCACCCAAGCAACCCCAGGTGGCAGTATTTGAGCAGCATCAGCAACCCTCCATCATCACGAAGGTCTGATCCTTCTCACCCTGCCAGCCCTGCAACATTCTGGGCTTGTTGAAGACACTGGGTCACCAGCATCGAAAGCATTAGCCCTGCTGTTGCACTGCACTGATGGACCTTCCCAGATGGATAGAATTTAAGAAGCACTGTTGCGACTGAGGGTCCCATTGTGCATGATATTCTGTAAAACAGAAGCACCGCTTAACAAGTTCACTATATCATACGGACACGCCCCCAGTAATTAAATAGCAAAATATAGCTTTTATTATGCAACTGGAAAAATAAGTCACAGTCCACAGTGATAAACTGCATTAACTGTCAGAAGTTAGATAATGCTATATCCCCTTCTACATGAATACTGTATTTCTACATGCCAGAACAACAGATTAGTCTGCATGGTTTCCAAAACATCACATTTCTGAACCAAAAAAAAATCTCAAGAAGAGATTATTCTTCTCATCTGCCTGTGCAGTAGTGCCAGAGCTCGCTATGCCGGCAACCCGGGCTCAGTAACAGGTTCAAGCTGCTCGCACAGGAAAGGGGCAGCCACCAAAAGCATAAATGTGTGCAGTTACATGCATTGGTGTGTGGTATCACATGAGTGAAAAGAGGACAAGTTTCCTGGTCTGCTGGGATGATACCAGAACCCCTTCCCCCCCACAGGTCCACACACGACCAACAGGGCAGGCCAACCACCACATATGTGGAGGTGGCAGACCAGGAGCTAGGGAAAAAGCTCTATGAGGGGAAAAGAAGAGAGGATTCTTACTTTCTTATTGCTGGGGTGTCGGTTTTAAATCATCAGTCCTACTGTCATGCTATAAGCCTGTATGGTGCATATTTTTAGCTGGATTTTCTTCCTTAAAGGTGTGAACCCAAAAGAGGTCCCATTCACTGTCACCAAGGGTTGCGTTAAGTAGTTGTTGTGACCATTCAGCCTAGCCGGTGATAGTTCAACCCTGTTAAGCTATACTCAGGGGGAGGGGGTCACCATGCAAGTAGCCAGAGAGTCATTAACAACAATTTACACGTCAAACAACAACTTGGAGGAAAGTTACTATGATGCTGATCAAATTTTTTAGACTGCATTTGCATTTCAGTGTAACACTATTTAATACAGCTGTAGCCTTTTTTTTTTGCTACGAAAACACCTGCATTATTGATGGAACTGCAAAAAAAAAAAACTTACAGCGCACTCACAACTAATGCAAAAATAATAATAAAAGTTTATTCCAGGCTCACACATGAAGCATCTAAAAAATCCCATTGCATTAGTTGTGAGTGTGCTGTAGGTTTTTTGTGGTTTCTGCGTATTTGCTCCATTTTTACACTGGCAGCAGGTCTCTAAGTGTGCGGTTCTTTTGTGTGTGTCCTGTACAGTTGCTGCCAGGCAGTCTTTCCAGAAATCTGTAGAGACACTAATCGAAATTAATTCAACAGTGCACGCTTTCCAGTTAAACACATATTTATGCTACACACTTATGGCTGACACTGAAGTGAAATATAGCCTTACTTGGGTATGTTTTCAGTAGTGTGACTGGGGTGACAGCTCCTGGCATGGAGGAGTGTTCCAATCCATGGCTTTTCAGAACAGATTCATCTTAATGGTGCCATCCACCTTTTTATAGATGTCTAGATCAAAAAAATGGATTTTATTTCAATATAATTTCGATCCGCATGGACTGTGAATTAAAGATTAGAATGTCTCCTTCAGAAATCCCATGAAGTCATCCTGTTCCTTTTCCACACTAACAATGTCATCTATATAACTAAGCTTCCAGAGGTCACACACACCATGAATTCAAATTTTGTGGTCTGTAAGATGTAAAACTGTGAAAAACGCAGAGGGGACTGGGATGCCTTGGTAGTAAAAAGACAGACTTTCTTGATTTTTAATTTAGGTGCTTTAAGTGCACCAGGATTGAAGAGGTCGCTCCATTTCTGAAAAACTAATGGAATTCAGTGAGAATTAATAATGCTATATTTCAGTCCAGTGTCGGCCATAAATGTGCTGCATATTTTATTTATTGGATTTTGGTAACTGGGACAGCTCACTGACATAAGCTGTCCCTTTTTCAGGAGTGACACAGAATTACATGGAATACATAGGATATATATCACAGTACACTAATTACATAGAGGATACATGATGGAAGACTGTGGAATATGGTAAATATTTGCATGAGTGCAGAGTGACCTCGGATAATATCATAAGTGGCAGAGCCATGAGTGATATTATCCAGGTCACTCTGCATGAATGCAGATATTTACCATATTCCACAGAGTCGCATATCATCTGTGCTTTTTACACAATAGGGTCCTCATATCCATTATTTGGTGGTAAACACGCTTTTTATTTGTGGTGTATTTGCTTTTTAAAGTCTTCGTTTTCGTGTCTTCTGTTGAGTTCAGTATGTGTCGTCTTCCATGTTTAGTCCGTGTTAGTAACCAGCACTCTTGGTCTTGTACTTTGCCGATTCTGTTGTACACACTGCTTTTCTCCCTCTGTTCAACTGCACAAGTATTCTGTGGTTGTGCTACAAATGTTGGAATGCACAGGTGTGTTTTATTTATTACTTTTGTATTTTAGAAGTAGTTCAGGTCGCTGAGCTGTGACATAACGGGAGTGGTTTATTTAGCTGGTGATGTATCCACAGTGCAGTTTATTTCAAGTTATTCCACTGTGGATACGTCACTGCTAAGTTATACAATGGGGGTGAGTTTACTGATATTTAACTAATGACATATACACTCACCCCTATTGTACAAATACAGTGCATTGATACGAACAAATACTCTTGGTCACTTAGTACTATAAGAACATGGACATTGCACAGAGACAAATTCAGTGTGTCAGATTAACAAATCAGCAGGCTGAAGCAGGCATAGGGTTACTCCTTCACTGTGGATTTACAAGATACCAGGGTCTGGCATTCAATGATCTCAGGGGTACAGCACATCAGTTACATATTAATGTATGTTCACTGGAAAGTGTGCGGTTTCACAAATGCGTTTAAAAGAAGCAACAGATGCATTTTAGTACTGTATGACACTATTTAATACAAGTGCAGTCTGTGAAATGTGATCAGAATAGTAGTAACCTTCCCCCAAGCTGACATGTCTAAAATATAACTAATATATTTTTATTGCACAGAGCACTGTCACTTTACATGCAGCACAATTTATGCAGAGATACACTCAGCATCTGGGATTCCAGAGGAAGCACAGATGTCTGAAATCGGTACAGCCAGTGGCATCCGGATTTTGGCCATACTTGGTGTAATCAGCATGTAAACTACAACTACAGCACTTTTTGCACAAAATTGTTCAATAAAGTGATTTCTGCACAGAGAACTGGTGCTGCTTTGGTTGTATGTTAAACTTTACTGTTTAACCAGGTACAGTTTGTTTGAGTGAAGCAACGTAAATTGTTTCACCAAGCACAGTTAGTTCGAGTGGAGCAACACTGGCTGCTTGCGAGATCTCATTTAAAGCAGGTAAGAGTCAAACCCTAGCGAGAACATATCAAGATCAGGTAGCTTGCTGAATTGAAAGTCAGAAAATGGATGCTAGTACTGGACGCTGATGGGCTAAAGCATAAAACCCTACTGCCCCTCTCCAAGAACTGTACAACACCCAGCTACAGCCCAGTGTACGCAACCAGTGCCATGTGACTTGAGGAAAGAGAAAGGTTTCATACCGCAAAGCAGGCAGTTTCTCCTGGTATGATGAGCTGAATATGTCCCGACACTGCATTTTCACTGACACCAGATTCCATCCACACCTGACCGAGCTCATTACAGGCCTATGGACAAATAAATCCCAGAAATTAATTAACATTCTACCAGTGGCACTATAATATGGAGTCATGTCTGGACTATTTACAATAAGTGACTAATGAACTGGACAGTTCCTTTGGTCTGCACTAAACCTTTGGAGTTTCATGTTTCTATACTTTATTTACCCAGGATGTCTCAATGGAGATGCAGCATCCCCTTTCCACTGGGTTTCAGCTTATTTACAGCTATGTGAACCATAGCACAGGGAGGTCACGTGACTGGCTCAAGGCCAAATAGCGAGTCAGAGACCATGGTGAGACTTAAACTTGGGAGCTCTGGTTAGCAATTCGGAACTCTAACCACTGGACACCAGAGCATGCCTTAATGGTGCACAGTACAATATCAATTAAGTGCACACAGATGAAAAATATGGCCCTTGACTTTTTTTCATTTTTTTCCATCTCCTGTCACCAATGGTGCTCCCCTTCTATCCCAACTCCCAGTTTCGTCCCACTCCCTCTCTGGTGCTTACCTCACTGTGCTACAGTGCAGCATCTGCCCTGTGACTGGCAATATGGCCTAAAGGTTAAAGCAACAAGCTGTGAATGAGCCTGATACATCCATTAGGCCTGGTTTTGATTCCTACAATTTCCAGTTGCATACCGTGTGACCCTGAGCAAGTCATTTAACTTCCTTGTGCTCCTGTGCCGTCCCTGAAAACACGCCTTGTGCTCAGTGGGTTTTACTTGGTTAACAAAGAATAAAAAGAAAACAAAATGTGGTTTCTTCAGTCTTTGTTCAGCAGCACCCTCCTGTCCTCTAGTGAAGGAGGTGGAGAGGCCAGTTGGGAGGACAAGGCACACTTTGGGGTTCTTCCACTGTTGTTGCACCCTTCCCCTTGGATGAGGGCACTCAGGGCACCATGTGAGTATGCACAGGCATATGCATGGCTGTGCAAGGCACCAGCTGGTACCCTCCCTTCCAGCAAGATGATTCAGCTGCAGTGCCACCTGTGGTAACTGGCAGTACTGCAACAGAACTTGCACTATCTCCTATAGGAGAGCACCTCTGGGATGCTCAAGCCCCCAGGTCCCAGACTTGTTCCCAAACCTAGGTCACCACAATTGCAGCCAGTAACCATACTGGCTGCAAGCAAATGACCAGACCCTTAGCCTTTGATGCCCCATGGGGAGAGATGGTGAATGGTCTGAAATTAAAAACAAAAGCATCCTTTAATTTACTTTTCTCTGCCATTTTTGAGACCCTTCACAGCAAAATAAGAAACCCTGCAGAATGCCCCCCCCCTTCAAGAATCTGGTGTTACTTGCTCTCTAAACAAAGACATCATTGGTTGCAATCACAAAGTACCTACTGATACTGCTACATGCATGTGTTCCTACTCTGATGAAAATTAAGCACACTGAGAAGATGTTCCACTTTCATCAACATAGCAATCCATAAGTGTAACAGTATCAGCAACAGAAGCCAATGACTGACTGTAGACCAGGATGTCACTGATTGCAGTATTTATAACGGTACAACACAGGGTCTACATACAGAGCTGAGGTTTTATTTTTTTGGTTGTTTCTTCTCTTTGGAGTAGAACTGTTCAGCCCTGGTGACATCTCAGTGCCATCTCACCTTCTCTGTCGCTAACCCCCACCATCTCATACCACAGACTTGTCCCTCTGTGGTGGGGCCACTGGAGGCCTACAGACTACCCCACTGGCCAGCCAACTTCTGGGTTGTGGGGAGGGCAGTTGACTTCACTGGCCAGAGAGTGCCAGCATTATGCTGCTGCTCTTTGGGATTTTACCAAATTTTCTTCCTCTGTCCTTGGGACGCCGAGAGAGATAGCTCAGCGTGTATATGGTACACTGCAAATTATGGATGGGACATAAATGTACCAGGTTATGCTCTGTTCAGGAGGGATGGGGGATAAAAAAAAAAAAAAAAAAAAAAAAAAAAATAAAAAAAGGGTGGGTGGGCCCTGTACGTCAGAGAGGTATAAAGGCAATGGAAGTGCAGGGTAGATAGGGGAGGCCAAGGCACTGTGGGTCACCCTTGAACCTGGCACAGCAATATGCACAGGGGTGACCTACAGGCCTCCAGCACAGGGGAAGGATGTGGACCGGGAGCTAGTAGATAAAATACACGAGATGCCAGCTAAAGGTGATGTCCTGCTGCTGGGGGATTTCCATATGCCAGGCGTGGATTGGACCACCCAAGCAGCTGCTTCAACCAGAAGCAGAGGCATCCTAGATGCCCTTCAGGGGGCAGGTCTCAGGAAGCTAGTGCTTGATTCCACCAGAGACTGGGCGATTCTGGACCTAGCATTGACCAATGGGGATAGAATCACAGAAGTCCGGGTAGAATGACAACTGGGGGCCAGCAACCACCACATAGTGTGGTTTAGCATGGCGACAGGGACTCATTCAAGTCACACAAAGGTGAAGGTTTTAGATTTCAGAAGGGTGGAATTTGCTGAAATGGGGAGACGTATTAAAGTAGCCCTGGAAATGAGGGAGGTAAGAGGGGGGTTGAGGAGCAGTGGAGGCACCTAAAAGGAGCCATAGTGGAAGTAGCGAACCAATGCATCAGGGCGATAAGAAAGGTAAGAGAAGGAGGAAGACACTATGGTTCTCGAAAGAGGTGGCACACAAAGTAAGGGCTAAAAGGGCGGGTTTCAGGAAATATAAGAAGATCCAAAGCGAGGAAGACAGGGAGATGTACCTAGTGTGTCTAAGAGAAGCGGGGAAGGCTGTTAGGAGTGCAAAGGCATGGACAGAGGAGAGATTAGCACAGACAGTGAAAAAAGGGGACAAGACATTCTATAGGTACATCAGCGAAAGAAGAAAAGTTGGGGGGCGGGATTGTAAGGCTAAGAGGGGATGAAGGTAAGTGTAAGGAGGGACACCTAGAGAAGGCAGAAATACTAAATAAATGTACTTCAGTGAAAACTGAACAGAAGAGGGGGAGGGTCAGGGACCACAGTTGGGCAACAGATACAAGGGGGGATGGACACCAGTCCATTCACAGTGGAGACAGTCCTAGAGGAACTCACACAACTGAAGGTGGACAAAGCAATGGGGCCAGATTGCATTCACCTGAGGATACTGAGGGAGCTGTGGAAGGAACTAGCAGTACCTCTGGCAGCCATGTTCACTGAATCACTCAACACAGGAGTGGTTCCAGAGGACTGGAGAAGGGCACATGTAGTCCCCCTACACAAAAGTGGTAGTAGGGAGGAGGCAGAGAACTACAGGCCAGTCAGCCTCACCTCATTAGTGGGGGAAGATCATGGAGGCACCGCTTAAAAAAAGAACAGTGGCACACTTTGAATCCAATGGTGCACAGGATCCAAGACAACAAGAATTCACAGCAGGAAGGTCGTGTCAGACGAATCTGATAGATTTTTTTGACTGGGTGATGAAGGAAGTAAATCGGGGGGCAGTAGATGTTACCTACCTCGATTTCAGCAAGGCCTTCGACACCGTCCCACATAAAAGGCTGGTTAACAAGATGGGTAGTCTGGGCATGGGGCAGAAGGTGGTAAATTGGGTTAGGAATTGATTAATGGACAGGAGGCAGAGGGTGGTGGTAAATGGGATCCGGGGGAGGTGACCAACAGAGTACGACGGGGATCAGTCCTTGGGCCAGTCCTGTTTAATGTCTTCATTACTGACAGTGCAGAAGGGCTGCAGGGAAAGGTCTACCTGTTTGAAGTGGATGCATGGAACAGCCTTCCTGAGGAGGTTGTGGGGTCTAAAACTGTGGGAGAATTCAAGAATGCATGGGACAGACATAAGGCAATTCTTGTGGGGGGTAGGAAGAAATAGGCTGTTGGTTAACTAGGATCTGCGGCCTATCCTGTAGGTAGGGAAATGGGCAGACTAGATGGGCCAAGCGGTCCTTATCTGCCGTCAAAGTCTATGTTTCTAAGACGCCACCGAGATCTGCAACAGTGTGGATACTCCAGACAGGGTAGAGAAAATGAGGAGGAACCTGGGGAGGCTTGAAAAATGGTCTGAGGTATGGCAGCTGAGATCCAATTCAAAGAAGTGCAAAATAATGCACCTGCGATGAGGGAACCCTGGGGAGAGCTACAGGATTGGGGGGGGGGGGAGTTGCTGATGATCACCAAGAAAGAAAGGGACCTAGAGGTTATAATTTCAAATGACCTAAAGGTGTCTAAGCGAGTACAACGTCTGCAGGGAGGGCCAGTAGCATGCTGGGGTGCACAGGCAGAAGTATCACTAGCAGAAGGCAGGCGGTAGTATTGCCATTGTATAAAACACTGGTGAGATCTCATCTAGAGTACTGTGCGCAATTCTGGAGGTCGAACCTTCGTAAGGACATTGACAGGATGGAGGCAGTCCAGAGAAGGGCAACACAAATGGTACAGGGCTTGCACCAGAAAACTTAGGAGGTGAGATTAAGGGACCTCAACATGTACTCACTGGAGGAGAGGAGGGATCGGGGTGACATGATAGAAACATTCAAGTACCTTAAGGGCATAAACAAGGTGCAGGGGGGAAGACATCTTCCAATATAGGAGGAGTACAAGAACGAGGGGGCATGATATGAAACTGGAAGGTGACAGGTTGAGGGGAAATGTGAGAAAGTTTTTCTTCATGGAGAGGATGGTGGACACTTGGAATTGTCTGCCACAGGAGGTGGTGGGAGTGAGCACAGAGGAGGGATTTAAACAAGCCTGGGACAGGCATAAGGGAACCTTGGAGGTGGGAAGGCATGGTGAAAAGCCATTAACCAGGTAGGGTCAGAGGCTGCAAACAAGTGTAGGGCTTACGGACAGGCTGGATGGGCCCAGCGGTCCTTATCTGCTGACAGTTTCTAGGTTTCTACGTTTCTATGTGCACGCAAAATGTGTCCTGCATGTCTGAGTCGATTGACATCCCACCTCCTTTACCACAGCTCCAGCTGCACCACCACCACCACCACCACCTGTGTTCACACAGGTGATGGTGGTAAAGCAGTGGATGTTGGCTCCCTCGTTGCCTGGAGGAGAGAGTCTGGCGGGACCTTCTATCCTCCTCCACCTCCCAGCCAGCCCCGATGTCCCAGACTCATTCCTGAACCCGGGTTGCCTGCACTGTGAGCGGCTGCCCTGCTGTTGTGGTGATGGTGTGGCCAATAGAACTGGTCTGAAAGAAAAGGAAGACAAAAGAGAGACCCAAATACAAAATTATAATATCACCAATGTGATTGTAGCCAATCAGCATGTAGTGCTACTGTACCTCTTATTTGGTGTACAGTGTGCTCTCATGCCGGAGTGCTAAGAGGGAGTGCTCCTCTTCAACACTGGGGGGAGGGGAGACAGGACAATAAAATTAAAAGAAAAATACTAAACTTTCTATAAATCACTCCAACTAAACTCGAGTAATGTATCAGTTAATGGGGCATCCGAGGGATGTCTCTTATGGTATAAGAGACTCCTCCCCTGAGTTAACCACTCAGCTTTGCTTTGAGGTCCTCTTGCCCACACCTCAGGCTCAGAGTCTCTTATATCATAAGAGACACTGCTTGGAGGCCCCATTAACTAATATAATAACAGGGTATAAGAAAACGTGCATTGGGAATATTGTAATGCTGACAATGAAATTTGTTGAGATCAACTCACTGTGCTGACTATGACACGCCAAGCAGAAATCAAAGTTTAACACGCCTTTGTATGACACCTGTGTTTGAAGTACAGCTTCTCATTACTAGTCTCTGGCAGGAATACGTGAGAAGAGGGTTAAGTTACAGAGCTCCAAATACCCAGTACTTACAGTGTTAATTGCCATACGTGCTTCAAAGTTGTCTACACAGCTTAATACAAGGTCAACAGGTTTCCCCATCTCCAGTCCACCATTACTAAGAAACAAATATATCTTAATAAATCTCTTTGGCAAAAATGACTACTGTATTTATTGAGAGTTATTTTATCAGGTTAGCAATACAGAGAATCATACAGTCTCATTCACTGATAGGACCTGGGGTAGGGAAGTAAGGGAAGAGGTAGGGGAAGAAAAAAGTAGGGAGAAACAGGTAGCAGCAACCTCACCAAAATTAATACACAAGCAACACTGTATAATTAAGAATAGAATGAAACTGGGTTCACAGAAATACAAGAGATCAAAGAGCCAATGAACACTGGAAACCGGTTACCTATCTCCTGCTGTACCATTTGCAGGGTTGCCTTGGGCCTGAAAGATGTGATTTGCAACTTCAAGGCTATTTCACTACAGCACTGTTCGGTACTCACAGTTTAATGTGCATCAGATTTCTCAGGATCACAGTCTTAAGGATTTTAATATAGGCCACCTGTTAGAATTTTTTTTTTTTTTATATGGACTGTATACCTGCAGCCCCAGGCATCTTTTATTGCTGCAACATGCAGCACAGTTCATAACAGAGAGGCACCACAGTGCAAAAAATGCTGTTTAACTGTGATATTCGCAAATGCATTTTGGGCTAAAAACACACACAGAAAAAAAAAGGTCTACAACTGCAAAATGGTGGGCATGAATTTAAATTTCACAGTTTTAATAATATACAGTATAAAATAAAAATACATTATAGGTAGTTCTTGTCCCCAAGTGTTTGTAAGGTGTCGGGGAGTAAGGCATACTGATGGTTTCTGTTTTAGCATTATTTTATATACTGTTGACAGAAGGCTGTATTCTGTACACCTTATTCAGTATTCCCAGTCTGACTGTAATGGTAAAAATTCTTTCGATTGTTGTCTCCACAGGATCACCACAAGAATGAGATGTTGGATCTCATGGAGCTATCTTGGTAGATACAATTTTTACATTAATAAATAAATGTTTCCTGGGTGTAGAGGAGTCTCTAAAGGGTAAAACAACTGCCTGTAGTCCAGGCTGGAATAATTGTAAAAGCCTGTTTGAAAGGGAACTGTGTTCTGGGGAGGCCCTATCAGTCTGTTCCAACACAAGGATCTGTACACCCATGATGCTTTTGCACTGGGGCGAAAGATTTAGAATATATGTGAATGTGGTTTGGAAAGACTTGCAGAAAACAAGCAATGGAGATATTTGTTTTTTTTGCACCATTTCTGGGTCATGTACACTGCTATGCTTCCAAACTGCCTGTCCGCAATGCTTTCTCCAGTGTCCTTAACACCAATGTTCCCTGGTTTGTGTGATTGCGAATGTCAAAGATGTGTACATCTACCACCTACAAATTGCAAAAGAGTAATTTGGGAACTGAAATATACTCACACAAACACCTTCAACCTCCAGTGCACCGACAGCCTTTGGAAACACCTAGTACCAACAACAGGACTAAAGTGGCAAACTGAACTCCTTTAAATCAACTAGTCTGAAAATCTAGCCACAGTTATGTGACCTAGAAATTCTCTGTATGAGCTACAGATGGCTGCACCTTCTCTAGTGCTAGAAAATACAAGGTGTGACCAGCAGCTGGCCTTTCAATTAACATGAACAGAAGGGAATTTCATGTTTTTGGTGCAATATTAGCCACTGCTTAGCAATTAAATCACAAACTGCAGTGAGAAAGAAATAATGTGACTACTGGGACATGAAACCAGGGCTCCCGAATACTGTCCCAGTGCTCTAACCACTCAGCTATAAGCTCACATGGTTGGAGCTGGGGTTCCTGGACACACTTCTTTTCTCCGGTATTACATATCCTGCAAGGACCTGGGGTTCCTGGATACACCTCCTTTCTCTGGTATTGCATATCCTGCAACTAGCTGTAGTATATGCAATACCAGAGAAAGGAGGTTTGTCCAAGAACCCCAGGTCCAACCACGTGAGCCTGTAGGTCAGTGGTTAGAGCACCGGGACAGTATTCCAGAGGCCTGGGTTCAACTCCTAGTAGGTCACATTATTTCTTTCTCACTACAAATAACATGAACATAAACATAACCAGGGTGCTCCACCGACCGTAATTACAGGGCAGTGGTTGTGGTGATCCAGGCCAAAGGCCCATTATTCCTTGAACCTCCTACAGGCATTGAACCACATGTAGAGAGTGGAACCAGAATCATAACATCATTAATGGTACACATTATATAAAACTAAAGAGACTAGGACTTCTAAGGATCCAATTCAGCTCTAGGTAATATGTTTTAGTAAATCAGAACAAAAATAAGCAGCTTAGTAAGTAGCACAAAGGCTAAGGATCCCAGCATAGTAGGAAGTGGAACTTTATTGCTAGAGGCAATATCCTTCAAGTGAGAGGTTAAGTTGAAGTGGTCTTTGTGGTCAATAAAGAGCTAGTGTCACAATTATATAAGTCAGGCTGATAGGTACTAGCTACGTAGCCACTAGATTAAGAGAAATGCTGCACTTAATGTAAACAAGCACCGCAACTGTTAAAGGCTGATAAATTTATTCCTCCGTCCACCCCCCCCCCCAACACACTAAGATGCCCCTTGTAATGACATGTTGAGGAAAGGGGCAGTGTAGCTTTTCCTGTGTGCCACAGGACCATTTAAAATCGTCCATTCACCTTAATTTGTAGCAAATAATGGACAAAAAAAAAAAAAAACCTGCACTATGGAGGGGAGACTAACCACCTTTCAAAACACTTCTGAAAACAAACAAAAAAACTTCTCCTGACCCCCCGCCGTCTCTCGCTCTCTCACTATTGTAATGAAATATATCCCACTATTCTATAAAACTAATTGTACATTATGCCACAGTATTTTGCTGGCTGTGAAGGGAGACAGAGGCCTACATTGAGAATGGGTTGGTATAAAATTGGTAAACTGTTCTGTCATGCTGACCAAGGAAACCAGGGCATACAGGGGGAATGTGACATACACAGGAGTGCTTACTTATGATGAAGTGCATGAAAACTAAGTTGTTTTTCAGTCTTCTGACAAAAACAACCTTTATCTATAGGTAGCAGAATAGTGCGACTTGCAATTTCTATAAGCTAAGAAGTAGAGAAAGGCCTGTCATCAGTTTGGGGCCTCTAGGATTTCAGTGTGATGATATGGCTTGTTGACGTAAGCTACATCAGCCTGTCCCTTAGAATTGTTTTTGTACTTACTTTTCTTATGAAATATTATGTATATTTTAGTTCCTGGAGTTGTTTTGACAAATAACTGTAGCTATGATGACATTTCTTAGAACTGTTTTGGAAGAGGATATCTCAGCCTTATGTAATGAAGAGTGTATATGATGTCAGCCTGGGAACCTGGTCTGTGTGTCCCCTTGCCATGGCCACTCCAAAAGGTCAGAGGAGCTGCAGCAGATCCTACAAGAGACTTCCATGCTGACTATGGCCATGTAAGCTGTCTATGAAGCCTGTAACCTGCTGTAAGTTTGCCTTTTCATTATTTCCCTAATAAAGGGTTTTTGAAATGTTACAAGTACTGGATTGTCTTATTGGTCACAACTCATGAAACCCACATTATTATCATTTATAATTATTATTATTATTTATTACTGAGGTTATGATAAACAGTTTTATTTATAACACTATCGTCAGTAGCTCCATACATGGTCAAGCTGGCAATGTTGCAATATGGAGATGCAAAAAGTTACCTCATTGTGCCACCACTGGAAACTACAATACACAGAGTCATGACACAGTTGCTGGGGGAGGAGCTCTCCCCAGCTTCTAACTCACAATTCAAATGCAGCTGCCAGATATAAGTGTGTACAAGTGGTGTTCTGTAGCTAACATGAAGGCATGCTGTACTTTACACCACTAAATCGTGACTGCTCACCAGGCCTCTGGTCTCTTATGTTCCATTGATGAGTAAGTTACCAGTCAGGTGTTTGAATTTTTCACAGCACTGAGATGGCCCTTTTTATAGAGTAGTTAAAGAACACCTTCTTGTATCATGCCAACATTTTTCCCTCCTTTCCAGTGCTTGGCATTAGTGCAGCTTTTGATACAACTGATTATTGTTTTCTTCTTAACGACCTTGAAACCTATGCTAGCAGTACTTGTACATTACTCTCTTGGTTCAAATCTTATCCCTCTAATCATTCCATTTATTGTTAATGGTAATAACTATTCCAGTTTCATCCTTTCCCTAATTAATGGTGTGCCTCAGGGCTTTGTACTTAGCCCACTTCTTTTCATGGTCATCCTAATCTCTAAATACGATCTTGGGTATAACCTCTATACTGCTAAGAGTCAAAATGTAATTCCCTTTGGCTCCTTTCTAATCCTTCACTGTTCACTCTTTCTAATGTTCTTGATCAATTCCTGACTGCACTCTTATGTATCAAAAGCTGAGGCCCTTCTTGGTAAACCTTGTGGTCTCAAACAAGTCTCTACAACCTCTCTGTCCTTACTTAATGTGATTTTTTCCAGTTTCCTTCTAAAAATGCAGTGGGCATTAGAAGGACATGAATCTTATATTATCTTTTAAAAAGCTGAATTTTAGGATATTCCATTCTTTATTACTTAATGCATCTTGCATGAAAAACAGGCCCTCATCCCCTTATAGGTCATCTTTTTCTGCATTTCCTGATTTGAATGCATAATCCTCCGCTTGTAACATAAGAATAATTTTTATGGCAACATGTTATGCCATAAGCAGAGGATTATGATTTCAGAGCAGGCAGCCATGAATAAATGCATTCTTAAGGAAAGAATATTATAATGAAAGTGCCTTCAGTAACTGAAATGAAAGTTTCTGATATTCACCTTAAGATATTCTGTGTAACTGAGTTCTGTTGATGCTAGCAGTGAATTTATTTGCTGAAAATTAGAAAACCTAGCTAACTGTAATCCCATTTTCTCTTCTTTTGTCAGCAATGTTAAATGTTATTTTTGACCCTAAACTCTCCCTCACTCTTCACATCTCCCAGCTTTGTAAATCTGCCTATTGCTACATTTGTAACATTGCACAAACTTGTCATTGCCTTAAGTTCACAACGGACACTCTTATTCACCCTTTTGTTCTCTCTGCCTTAATTATTGTTTTTCTCTTTTTGTCTTCCCAAGTCGCTCTTTCAAAAACAAAATGTTCAAAATGCTGCTGTTGCCTGTATTTTGCCTATACCAGCAAGTGTAATCACACACCACCTATTCTCAAACATCTACACTGGTTTCCTTTCTGTGTGCATTATAACACTACTCCCACCATCTTGAAACTTCTTTGCAGGAAACTGGAAAAAAAAATCACATTAAGTAAGGACAGAGAGGTTGTAGAGACTTTGCTTCAAATATTGGACTTAAACCCCAATCACTGCCTGTGGCATCTGTCGTGTTTCTCCCTCAGAACAGTCCTTCCTCCCTAGGCCACCATGTCCAACCCTCTCCTATCTCGTCTGACCCTCCCTCCCCACTCCCTATATCCCCCCTTCCACCCCACTTGCCAGGCCATGCCTACAGTACTTATCAAAGGACTCTTACATCTCAATCTTCTTCACACTTTGATGCTAGAGGAACTGCCATTCCTGCTCAATGTGAGTCCTCCAATGATGTTTACTGTATAAACTTTAGCTCATTACCGTGCGTCCACATATCTGTATCTATGCAATCGTATTTAAATGGCATTACCTCCTGTTGAACCTATTGCTATGTTCTGGTGGAAATATCTTGTTACATGTGATGGTTATATGTTGTTCTTATTACTATGTAATTGTTATGTACGTTCACTCAACCTGTTATGTCTTAACCCCGCTGGCAATTGTTTTGCCCCAGGTCCATCTTGTAAATGAGCTTGTCTCAATGATGTTTCAACTGGCAAAATAAAGATTTTGATTGATTGTTTGGCTCATTCATACTTAATCTCACTGCCTTAATCTCTTTGTACTCACTAAACAAACCCTTCACTCCTCCTCCTCATCTTCACGTCTTACTTTATTTCCTATGTACTTGCCTCTGTTGGAGGTTGGTTTCTCTGCTTCCCATGTATGGAATCACCTATTTTTTCATCTTTGCAGAACTGACTATTCCACTCTCCTGTCTAAATACACATAACCTCTATTGCCTATCCAGGCCTCCCCTGCCTTGCTCTGTGAAAGCATATTATGTTAATAAGTGGCTATTTGATCTACTCGTAGCTCTAAATCAAACATTATCCATAATTATATGTGGACCCTCTCCTTCAGTTAGAAGGCATAGCTACAGTGCTTCCTAAAGCATACCCCCCCTCAGTTTTGGTCTGTGGGGCCACTAACCCTGTTTGCTGGTGCAACCGAGACTTTTGAATATTGGGCTCCCGCACAAAACCCAGTTTACGCAGACACCGGTTAGCACCAGCACAAACATTTGAATATCGGGCCCCAGGACTTTTAAAATAGGTACCAAAGACTGCATAGTGGTGAACCAACCTTAACCCAAAACAAAACTGAGATACAAGAAAGAGGCACATGTGGATTAGTCTGGTTTTGAGCCAGTATTTTTGGATATGCTCATATGGAATTGCACCTTACCTTATTCTGCCCATGAAATGTTGAAAATTATCTACTGTTGTGATATTGTAGTTGTGTGTTTCAAACTGAACATCGGGATTAATGTTTCTAGGAAAAAACAGATGCAGTAAAATCGGTGTCTACGAACATACAAAATTGCCAGCAGATACAGGCCATTCGGTCTATCTAGTCTGCTCGAGTGTGAAACACTTTGGTCCATTAGACTGCAGCTGCCTCCCCTCATATGCCCTCCCCATCTCGCCGCCTCCCACTTTGACCCTCCCTGAATCTGTCCACTCCTCTTGAAGCCCCTAACACTCTGCAGCGACACGACTTCCTCTGACAGAGCGTTCCACCCTGCCACCACCCTCTCTGTGAAATAGTGCCTCCTCCGTTCCCTCTTGAACCTGCCCCCTTCCAACTTCATAGAGTGTCCCCTGGTTTTCCTTCTGCCCTTCAGACTGAACATACACCTGGTGTCTACTCTGTTCAAACCCTTCAGGTATTTGAAGGTCTTAATCGTATCCCCTCTCTCCCTTCTTTCCTTCAGGGTATACATATTGAGCTTTCTCAGTCTCTCCTCATATGGTCTGTCCCCCAACCTCAGGATCATTTTTGTTGCCCTGCACTGTACCCGCTCCAGTAGTTTGATGTCCCTTTTCAAGTAGGGGTGCCAGAACTGCACAAAGTACTCTAGGTGCGATCTCACCAGGGACCTGTACAGGGGCAAGATGACCTCCCATTCCTGGAAGTAATCCCCCTTGCTATGCAACCTAGCATCTTGTTTGCCTTCACTGCGTTCTTCCTGCACTGAACAGAGTGGTTCATCGCCCCAGTTACAAGCACTCCCAGATCCTTACCTCCTCCTTGGATTTTGTTAACAGGACACCCTCCAGCCAGTTGTGTCCTGGGTTCTTGCCTCCTAAATGAATCACTTTGCACTTCTTGGCATTGAAACCAAGCTGCCAAGTGTGAGACCATTCCTCCAGTTTTGCCAAATCCTCCTGAAGTACTTTTGCTCCCTCCCTCCCTCCCCATCTACCTCGGCACAAATCTTTGTGTCATCTCAAGAGATTGATCTTGCTCTTAATCCCTACTGCAATGTCGGCTATGAAAATGTTAAACAGAACTGGTCCCAGCACCGAGTCCTGTGGTACACCACTTGTTACTGCCCTGGGTTCAGATGCCTGCCCCCTCACTACTACCTTCTGCTGTCTACCCTGCAGCCAGTTCTCGACCCATCTGACCAGTTTCTTCCCTGCTCCCAGACTCTTCAACTTGCAAGTCAGCCTACTGTGTGGTACCGAGTCAAAGGCCTTGTTGAAATCCAGGTAGAGGACATCCGCCTCATATCCCCTGTCCAATGCCCTCGTAGCCCAGTCGTAAAAAATCAACCAAGTTCGTCTGGCAGGATCTGCCTGAGACAAACCCATGCTGCCTGCTGTCCCGGAGGTTGTTATCCTCAAGAAATTGCACCAGCCTTTCCCCTGAGGATTGTCTCCATCAGTTTTCCTACAATTGCAGTAAGGCTCACCAGTCTGAAGTTCCCCGGTTCGTCCTTGGGCCCACTCTTATGGAGAGGTACCACATGTGCTTCCCTCCAGTCCCTGGGCATGCAACCAGAGTTCAGAGAGGTATTGAACAGGCCTGCCAGTGGCCCTGCCAGTACCTCTGCCATCTCTCTCTCTCTCTCTCTCTCTCAGCACCCTGAGGAGGACTCCATCTGGGTCACGTGCCTTGTCCACTTTCGGGGACCTAAGGCCCTCCCTCACCCTTTCCACTATAAAGTCCCCATCCATGGTTGCTTCTCCCCCACCCTCTCCGGTATGGGCCCATCCCTCTCCTTGGTGAAGACTGAACAGAAGTACTCATTAAGTACCTCTGCCTGCTCAGCCCACTTTTCTACCCACACACTTCCCCCCCGATCCTAACAATTTGATCCTTGCTCTTCCTCTTCTCTCTGCTATTTCTGAAGAAATCCTTTTTCCCTCCGTTGATCCCCCGCACTAACCTCCGTTCCCTTGCTGTCTTTGCTGCCCTTACCACTCTGCTCACTTCTCTGGATTTCTTCACATATTCTTTGTCTTCTGCCCTGTTGGATCACTTGTAGGTCCAAAATGCATTCCTCTTTTCCCTCACCTTCTCCACTACCTCTCTATTCATCCAACTAGGTTTCTTGGTCCTGGCTTTCTTGCTCTGGCTCTTGACACATTTTAGTGGCTTCAGCCAGTCCTGTCTTGAGGACTGCCCATTTTTGTCCCGTATCCATTTCTGGGCAGATGCTTGCCATATGACTTTCCAGTATGTTTCCCATCCTGCCAAAGTCTGCTGTTTTGAAGTCCAGGACTCTAGTTTTTGTAGTGGCTACTTCCCTACCCAGGTTGATTGAAAACCACACTGTGCGGTGGTCACTATTTGCCAGAGGTTCCTCCACCCTTACATTCCTGACCTGTTCCCCATCTTCCAATACCAGGTCTAGTATATTCCCCCTCCCTCGTTGGCTCCATTACCCTCTGGGTAAGGAAGCCATCCTGGAATGCTTCCAGGAGGATCTGTTCCCTGCTGCAATTGGTTGCTGGGATGCACCAATCCACCCCTGGTAGACTAAAGTCCCCCACCACCACTGTGCTCCCTTTGCCACTATGCCTCATCTGCTCCCTGTCAATGTCCTCCTTCTGGGCTGGAGGTCTATAAATGACTCCCAGACAGATCTTGGTCCCTTTCTGGCTGTGCAGTTGTAGCCAGATTACTTCTGACCTGCCCTCCTCCCCTTCTTCCCCATTACATCAGATTCCTTCCCTTACATAAATGCCCCCTCCCAGCCTTCCCTTTATCTCTATCCCTCTGGAAAAGTTTGTACCCTGGGATGGTTAGGGTCCAGTCATGGTGCTTGGTTGCCCATGTCTCAGTAATGGCAGCTACAGTATTGTCCACCCCTCCCTCTGCCATCAATGCCTACAACTCTGCCAACTTGTTCCCCAGGCTCCTAGCATTTAGTGAAACCATTCTCCATGCTGCACCTATCCTTCCCGCTTCCTTACCCTTCACTCCAGCCTCTATTTCGCCTAAGGTCGTATCTATCCCTGTGGTGGGGGTGGGGGTCCACAGTACCCCCTCTCCTGGAGATTTCCAGCTCCAATGCCTCTCTCCCTACCTAGTTTAAATAATACCTCTCATTGATGAAATCCCCCAGCTTCTGCTTCAACACCTGTGAACCTGCCCTGCTGAGGTGTAATCTATCCCCTGCATAAAGATCTGTGTTATCCCATGCACTACCCCAGTACCCCACCAATCCATACCCCTTGGACCCACACCATTCCCTCAGCTACTTGTTGAAGTCACTGAGTCTTCTCTTTCTGTCTGTACTGGCCCTTGGCAGTGGCAGAATTTCTGAGAAGGCTAACATTGTTACCTCTTTGCTGCATAGTTTTCTTACTTCCCTGAAGCTGTCTTGTACCTCCTCTATCCTTCTCCCTTCCAGATCATTTGTTCAGAGGTGCACCACAAAGTGCGCCCCCCTCCCCCACATATCTGCCCATATGCTGCCCCACTCTACTTGCTGTCATGCCTGGCATGCACTCTACCCAGATGTTACTTTTTCTGGCACCCCTTCCTCCCACTTGTACCCTTAAGTATAGAATCCCCTAGAATTATGACTGACATTTTTCCTTCTCACCCTCTTGTTGCCCTCACCAACTCGTGAGGCCCTCTCACCTCCCTCCCCATCTCGGCCCCCTTTTGCCTCCCATAATCTTTGCCCTGTCCTCTCCCCCCTCGCAAATATGACCGGGCTACTGACCTCCACCTCTGAACTATTTTCAGTCTATGGAACCTCCCCTTTGCACTGACTTGTTGCTCTGTCTGTCACGCTACCAACTTCTCTACTATTACTTCCCCAGGTCTTCCCTGAAATGTGGCCCTCCCCCACTCAGACTCCCTGCCTCTCATTATCCTTAGCCTTCCCCGGGCTGCCTGCCGCTTCCCCCTTCTTCCTGTCTCCTTGCTCCTTCTTTCCCTCTGGAGAGACTGGATCACCATCACCTCGCTGCTCCCCACTGACAATGCGTCTTCTTGGTGTACTGCTTACTGCCTCCCCGCTGTCTACCTTTTCCCCTGTAGTGTCCTCTCCCTGTTCCTTCACTGTAGCTCCCCTCCTCTCTGCTACCTGGTCTTCTGGACTAGCCAACATTGAGACTCTGTCTGCAGTGCTAATCTCCTTTCCTTGAATGAGTCCAGCCCCACTTCCCACAGGCTGATATCTTTGCTCCGACCCAGTCTTAGTCATGATCCTGTGCCTGACCCTCCTCCAGTCATCACTTCCTTTCCTTGGCTGCACCCGCTTGAGTGGCCCTCCTGCTGTCCCACCAAGTTCCCCCTTATTTTTGTCTGTTTTGAGCTCTTCTGGATACCTCATTAGTTTCCCCCAGTTTTATCTCCTCCATGGCTCCAGTTCCCTCCTCAACCACCCTATTTGCTGCCTGAGCTGGCCCACCTGCCAACACACCCTACAGCCCCCTGCCCTCCAAGCCACTCCCAAGAATATGGCTGCTCCACATCCTTGGCAACATATTGTATTGAAAGTCACATTTTAGTTCACTGTATTTCTTTACCTCAGCGTGTGTGCTGCTGCTTCCACTTTGCTCAATCCAGCTTGATGTGGTTGAAAGAAGAGTCTATTCATGTTTGCCAGCTCCACCTTGTCGTAATCAAACAGCAGCAACTGAAAGCAAAATTTACTACACGTTATAATGGCCTGGAAACTCATAATATAATGGCTACAAAAACATCTACTTTCATGGTCATTTCCCAGAAATGTCATCAACTAAGTCAAGTGCAGTTACCCACAGACATTCAATAGATATGAACTGCACTGCATGCACCAACCCACACAACTCATGTTCTGCTCCCTCTAACCGGCAAATCTTTTCTTGCAGAAGGGAACAACACACATGCAGTCCAAGACCAAAACTTCCTCATACAGCACATACAAGGGAGGATGAGGAGCTATGGGTGAATTTTTATCCTTTCAGGAGCCAAGCCTTGGGATCTAGTGAGGAGGTCCTGACTGAGGGGAAGAGGAATGGGATTGTGGACTGAGGTGAAGAAGGACCAAGTACCAGACCTGCCTGAGACAATCAAGAGCTACTGGGATCATCCAAACTTGCTCTTGGCATACCTTGAGGATGACCCACTGAGAAAGGGGAAGGGAGTAGAGATGTACAGGTACCTTTCTTCTAGTTAAGGATAAGGGCTTCTACTCATATGGTTCCTCTTCCTGTTGACCTTGAACACAGCAGTTGTGTTTTTCCAGAAGACCTACTTGGATTTCTCCATTCCTGAAATGAGCTATCCGGAATCTCCTTGTTCAAAAGACCACTCAAGAGTGGTGGTCTCCCAATGACTGTGACTGTTTACTAGACAACTTAATTCATTTATCGGCTGCAAGGAATGCTATGAGCTGGCTGCAAGAGGAAAAGGTTAATTTTCAGTTACACATCCTTGTAGACAAAGACTGGATGACCTGGTGCCTCATTGTTTGCTCAGGCAGAACATGGCAATGGTGTGGTCTATGTTCTGCACATAGTAGACTGAATTTCTAGAGCCAGATGGCCACAAGTACAGCACTAGGATCCAAGAGATTTATGTGTAAGTAATATTCCTACTAGAGTAACTTTCCGTGCAACACCTCCTGACCAAAAAAAGACTCCCCATCCTGTTAGGGAAACATCTGTGTTTTAGGTAGAGGGTACGACAAGGAGGTTTAAAGAGCAGCTGACACCTTCAGGACAACTTTAACAAACCATAATATTTAGACACAGTTTAACTTGTGTTTCACATTAGTTCTGTATTCCTCCTCCCCATTATTTATTATCGAGGTCATTTGCATTAAATTAAAATCTTTTTTCATGAAGCGTTCAGCTATTTCTGTTGTTTTCTCCCTACCTAAGGTCATAATGCACTGCTTATGACATCACAGTTACTCTCATGGCAACACATTTTGATGTCACAACAGAGGATTATGACTTGAAGTAGAGAGTAAGCTATAGAGGCAGATGAACTCTAAGGGATAAAGATCACATGGTCATGCAAATTTACTCAGCAATAAATAATGGGTAGGAGAAATATACAGGTTACTCACCTGTAACAGGAGTTCTAGGAGTGGTATATGTTGTTCATCCACACTACTGGCAGGTTTCTTGCCGCTTTAAATCTTGCCGGAAGGTCTTCAAGCTGGCTCCTCCCACCCACCCGGCTGGTAAAACCCTCGGCTCCACCCCCATGATGCCAGATCTAGCCCGCTGGAAAGCCAGGTTGCTGGCGTCGAGCCGGGGAGGTCAGGTGGAGTCGGTGAATGAATTAAATACATACCACTCCTAGAACTCCTGTTACAGGTGAGTAACCCAGGCTTCTAGGACGTGGATATGCTGTTCAACTCACACTTATTGGCAGACTCCTAGCAGTTCTCCGGGAGGAGGGAGGCAAAACACGCACCACCTACTTAGGGAATAAGGACTGGAGAACCGAGTTCCCAAAACCAGCATCCCGGCGTGACTCTAGGTCAATGTGGTAATGGGAAATAAAGGTGTGTGCTGACTTCCAGGTAGCAGCCCTGCAGATTTCCTGGATAGGCACGTCCCTAGAAGCAGCCACCGAAGCAGCAGTATGGCTCCATGCCCGCCAACCTATAGCAGAGATCTGTGCAGGAGGTGACCCACCTGCCTATCATCCGCTTGGCTGCAGGTCTGCCAGGTGCGGCTTCAGCGTAGGTGACAAACAGCTGGCGAACCTCTCCCCGAACTTCAGCCATCCGCTCCTTATAATAAGAGAACGCTCTTCTAGGGTCCAAAGTACCTGGAGCCTATATTCAGCCTCTGAGGTGTGATTGGGGTACAACACAGGCAGAGTCAACACCTGGTTAAGGTGAAACTCCGACACCACCTTCGGAAGGAATTTCGGGTGGGGGCGCAGGACAACCTTGTCCCTGTGGAAGACCAGATAAGAAGACAATGGAAAGCGCCTGGAGCTCTCCCATCCTTCTGGCTGACATAATAACCACCAAGAAGGCGGTCTTCCATGACAGGTGAGAGATGTCACATCTGTGCATCGGTTCAAATAGCTTGCCCATGAGCTTAGCCAATACCAGCAGTAGATCCCATGGAGGTGGAGGTTCTCGCACGGAGGGGATATGTGATCAAAGCCTTTGAAAAAGCGCCCGACCACCTTCTCCTACCACCGACTGCTTGCCGGCCAGCCCAGTAAGCAGAGATGGCTGCTAGGTCACCTTAAGGGTCGTCGACTGAAGCCCTAGCTGAGAAAGGGACCACAGGTAGTCCAGAATGCTAGCCAAGGAACAGGAAGAGGGGTCGAACCCCTTGTCCTGACACCAAATGGAGAATCTCTTCCATTTGAAGGCATAGCATTTTTTGGCCGACTCCTTAAGGGACGCCTCAACAACGTTGAGGACCTCATCGGAAAGACCCAAGGCCTGGAACTCTAGCTGCTCAGGAACCAGGCCGTCAGGTGAAGGGATTGAAGGTCTGGATGGAGTACCTTCCCCTTGTTGACTGAGATCAGGTCGGGGCGGGCTGGAAGCCGCTCGGAAGCCTGGAGCTGAGGCTGAGGAGATCTGGATACCAGAGCTGGCGGGGCCAGTCTGGGGCTACCAGAATCACCTGCACCTTGTCCCTCTTCGCCTTGAGAAGCACCTTGTGGATCAAGGGAAATGGAGGGAAGGCGTAGAAGAGGCCCGGGGTCCACGGCCTTGAGAATCCCCCTGCAGCAAGCCCTGCAGAGGGGGGCGGGCATGAAACAGCCTCAGCTTCGCATTCTCCCTGGAGGTGAACAGGTCCACCTGAGGGGTGCCCCAGTGGGAGAACAGATCTTGTACTACCTCCGGCAGAAGAGACCACTCATGAGAAGCAGCGCCTATCCGGCTGAGGGCTTCGGCCAGACTGTTGGAAGTTCCTGCCACATGAATGGCTAGGAGATCCACCTCCAGGCTGATCACGAGAGACCAAGTGCGGAGAGCTTCCTTGCACAGGGGCACGGAGTGCGTCCCGCCCTGTCGGTTGAGGTAGTACATGGTCGTGGTGTTGTCCGTCTGGACCTGAACCACTTGACCCCGTAGAAACGGAGCGAAGACGGTGAGGGCTAGTCGGACCACTCGAATCTCCAGCAGGTTGATGTGGCATTGAGACTCCTGAGGGGACCAGAGGCCGTGGGCTCTGAGCTCCCAAAGATGGGCACCCCAACCCATCAGAGGCGTCGGTCGTCAGAGTGACCATCGGCTCAGGCGGACAAATGGGATACTCTCCTGCAGATGAGCTGGAACGAGCCACCACTGTAGGCCATCCCACATCTCCTGGGTCACCGCCACTGGCTGGTCCAGAGGACCGGAGCGCTGTGACCATTGGCGGGCCAGCCCCCATTGTAGGGGACGCATATGCCAGCGGGCCCAATGGACCACACTGGTGCAGGCAGCCATGAGGCCCAGGAGGCGCAGAAAGTCCCGGGCAGGGCACAATTGCCCAACCAGAAATAATTGGGCAAAGGAGGAAAGGACCTTGGCCCTGTCCGCCAGGAGCCGGGCTCTGGCTCGAAGAGAGTCTAGCTCTGCCCCGATGAACTGAATTACCTGCAATGGCACAAGTTCCGACTTGGCCTCATTGATGAGGAGGCCAATCTGAGAGCAGACCTGGAGGGCCAGATCCCTGGACCGCTCCACCTCCAACCTGGAGGGGGCTGCAATCAGCCAGTCGTCCAGGTAAGGGTACACCCGGACCCCTTGGCGCCACAGGAATGCTGTCACCACTGCCCTGCATTTGGTGAAGACCCTGGGAGCTGGAGAGAGGCCGAAGGGCATGGCCCGGAATTCGTAAAGAGATCCTTCTGCTCGAAAGTGGAGAAATCGCTGATGAGACGGACAGATTGGGACATGAAAGAACGTGTCCTGAAGGTCCAGAGAACAAAACCACATGCCTAGTTCCAAGGATGGAATGATCTGAGCCAGAGTGACCATCCTGAAGGTGCGCTGCCTTAGGAACTTGTTCAGGTCGTGTAGGTTGAGAATGGGGCGCCATCCAGGAAGTACCCGGACACAAACCCTGGGTGATCACCTCCTTCTGGAAGAGCAAGGCAATGTCGACTCGATGAGCCGACAAAGACCCTGTTGCCCCCCCGTGGAGCAACGGCTCGATAGGGAGGGAACTGCTCTAATTCCAGAGGCAGACCCCTGCCCACCACTTCTTGCACCCAGTGGTCCGTGGTGATAGCGGACCAGGTGGAAAGGAAGTGGCGGAGCCGTCCCCCCATGGGGGGAACCCGGGGAGGAGTGACAAGGTTGGGGCGACACCCCTCAACCAGTCACTGGGCAGGCTTGGAGGAAGGGCCTGCTGACGGACCTCCTGGATCCTTGCCTCCAGGCTTCCTACTGGAGGAAGCGGCAGACTTGGCCTTAGGGCGCCAAGTGTGTGCCTGCTGGCCCTGGTGCTGGTGCTGTTGGGCCGGACGTGCCACAGGGGCGGAAGGGCGAAAGGGCTTACGCTGCTGCTGGCGGCCTTTGTCCTTCTGGGCAGACGTGACTGAGTCCAAGGTGGCATTGGACTTCTCGATCCTCTGGAGATGGCCTTCCACCTCCAGCCCGAACAAGTCGGTGCTCAAGAAGGGAACGTCTGCCAGCTTATGCTGGGTGTCCACCGTGAAGGTGAAGATCCGCAGCCAAGCTCTGTGGCGCATGGCCACTGCGGCCGCTACTGATCGGGCACAAGAATCACCAATGTCCAACGAAGTTTGGAGCTGCTGTTTTGCCACCGCCCTTCCCTGATCCCGCACCTGCTTGACCGTCGTCTGAAGGTCAGCCGAGAGATGAGGAATCACCTCATCCAGGGAGCCCATGAGGGCGTATGAGAAATGTGCCATCAGAAATGCCGAGCTAGCCTGACGAAGGCCTAGGGAGGAAGCAGCATAAACCTTCCGCCCCACGTAATCCAGCTTCTTGGATTCCTTATCGGACGGTTTGTCCACGTCTAGCGTTCCCGGAGCGCCAGAAAACATTGTCAGTCACTAACCCCTCCGCAGAGAGGTGCTCGAAAACGGAAGTGAGCGGTACAGGGACTGCGTACTTTCGGGCCTTCCTGGCCGAAGGCACGGGACAAGATGCTGGCCACTGCCACAACTCCAGGGCCAGGCCAACAATGGCTTCAGCCACAGGAAAAGGCCTCTGTAGGGAATCCCCTCGGTCCAGTATCTCCGTGAGGGGATACTTGGCCCATTTCAAACGGAGTTCAAGCTGCATCCCGTGGACTCGAGATGAGACGAAGCAAACCTAAAAACGAGGATGGGCTCTCTTCCACCGACTGATGCCTCGCAGACTCCAGGTCAAGCGGCCTGGAGAACAGGGAGGAGCTGTCAGACTCAGAGGAGTCTGCAAACAGCTGCTGGGCGCCTGAGCCACCCTCCACCTGCTGAGGTCGATCGGGAGTGAGGGTGACAGATAACCTGTGGGGCAAGCCCTGACCCGACCGAGAATCCTTGGTCGGGGCCCCAGTTTTCGGTTGTGGAGGCGGGGGTTCCACCACAATGGGCGGAGCAGCCTGCTTCGGACGAACAACCGGTGCCGGAGTCGGCTCCTCGACCACTACAAGGGGTTGTTTTGCCCGCTCTGGTGACAGCCGCTTAATGGCCGGAGAAGGTGATGGAGTCGGCTTATTCCCTGACAAAAAAGAGCTGCTGCCACATTAAATCCTCATAGCGCCGATGCAACTTGCGCCAGAGCCTATCCTCTGAAGAGGATGACGAGGATGAGCGGCGACGCCGCTTTCCACGGTGCTGAGACCGAGACTGCCGACGTCAGCGGGACCGGCTAGATCTGGAAGAGGACCAAGACCGAGACCTTCGGGGTTTCCGAGGGTGGGTCAGAGAGGGAATGGGGGAAACCCGCCCTTCCTTCGATTCAGGGACCTTAACCGGGGACTCAGGCACAGGAGGCACAGGCAAGTCCTCGGTAATCAGCGGGGGAACCGGTGAAGTAGGGTTGTCGGCATCACCAGTCGACAAACCGTCCGACGGGTCGAGAAAAATCTCGACCGCATTGATGGTTGTCTCCTCCTGCTGACCTGATGGGGACATCGAAGCCAGCTGCCTTAGTCAAGAATTCCTCGATCAAGTCGAAAGTCGACAGTCCGGTGAAGAGGATCTCTCCCGCTCCCACAAACGTCGACGGTGGGACTTACCTTTTGAGTCCTTCTTCTTGGACCGACTAGAATGTCCTGATGGCCCTTCTCCCTTGGTGGAGAGGGACTGGCAAAGCTCCTTAAACGGAGCCGTGTAGAAGGAGCCCAAAGAGAGCAGGATAAATGCCGCAGCCGAGGAGGAAGAAGAAGTGGTCTGGGCCGCCTCCTCCTCGAGGGCCATCATCAGCTCTAACTGTTCTGTGGAGCCCGCCGCCGCTGACACCGCCCAATGGGCCTCCTTCGACTTGACCGGCGGATACCATTTTTCAGGGCGCCCAAGAAGAAGTTGAGCAGTGCTGTCTTCCAAGACCGAAGCCGAGAAGGAGCTGCACAATTCGCAAGCCTGCAAATTGTGACCAAGCCCTAGGCAGTAGACGCATGTGGAGTGCGGATCGGTCCAGGACATCTTCTGCCCACAAAGGCACCGATGAAAGCTGGGAGTCGATTTGTCCATCGCAGCTGTGAGGGAAGACAAAGACCGAAGTCTTGTAAACTTTAAAATTAGTTTCGGGTTAACCGAAGAGTTTGGATCCAGGCCTAAAACACAGAGCGCTAGGGAGGGAACCTGAGCTTCCAAGTGGTAAGGGAGATCTAGCGTCATGGGGCGGAGCCGAGGGTTTTACCACCCGGGTGGGTGGGAGGAGCCAGCTTGAACACCTTCCGGCAACATTTAAAGCGGCAAGGAACCTGCCAATAAGTGTGGATTGAACAACATATCCACGTCCCTAGAAATATAGAATATATATATGGAATGCAAGCTGAAATGTACCCAATTATTATCTTTTTCAAAGTTTTCTTTGCGGAGTCAGTAGCTCTTTAAAGTCCACTCCTACTCTTGAGGTTCTGTTCCACCTGTCATAAAGACAATGTGTCAATTAGTTGTGACATCACTGGTACCTTGAGCTCCAAGGAGTATGTCCTCTGATGCACCATTCCTTGAGGCACTAACTAACCAGACCTCATGTGAAACCATGTTAAGAAAAATACAAAGACAGTTTGTGCCATCAGCGCCTGCAGTCAAGAAATCTTCCTGACCATTTACTTCTGCACCACCTGGAAGGATGCTGCAAAAGCTATCAGGTCTAGGGCACAATCTGGAGAAAGAACAGTCTTGGCCTCAACTGATCAAAGTGCTGCCCTGATGAACACTGTGTTCTGAGCTGGGGCAAGGATGGACTTCTCTAGATTAAGGAGCACCCCATGTTTTCTGAAGGCATCCAATGTGAGGTTATGATCTCAACACTCCCTGAGCTGAGCTGGCTTTCACTGGTCAGTTTTTCAGGTACAGATAAACCATAGAGATTAATTACACAGAGTCTCCATGTCTGGGTGGATAGGCAGCTACCACTGAAAGGCATTTGGCAAATACTGTGGGAGCGGAGGAGAGTCTAAATGGCAGGACTCTACCAACGCAACTGCTTCACATCCTGAATCTTAGAACTGGATATATAAATACATATTAAAAAAGGGGCAGGGAAAATCCTGCTTCCTGATTGGTTGTTAATTGTGCATCAGACGGATCTGATGCACAGGTACTAACAAGTACCCCTAAATCAGGATGCATTACAACAAAAATATCAAGGTGCCACGTAGAAAGTTCCTTTTTGAAACACCACCATTATTTCCCCCCCTTAGTGAGGAAAACTAAACAACTGATCAGCTCACTTATATTCGATATAAAAATTAAAGCAATAAAACAAAACAGACCTCCCTCTACTGTACTTCGTCTGCACTTTAAAAATGTGTCAGATCACTCGATATTTACACTTTTCAAACTGCAACAAAACAGCTCACGAGATCATGGATGCGTTGAAAACTCACTGTTGACAGGATCAAAAATCTCCCCAGTCTGCTGAGGGTTGAGGTGCCGGACGCCACACTTCGCCCTACACCAGTGACCCGGGTTCAGGAATGGACTCGGGTCGTTCGGGGGTCGACCAGGGCGAGGAAGAATTGAGCATCTGATGGCAGCTCTCCTTCCTCGGGGAAGGGGGGACAACGCAGCGCACTGTAGACTGACACACAGTGGAGGCTGGGGGTCAGTACAGGCGTGCTGCTCAGAATGGGGTGGACCCACACACAGGGTGTAAGGCTGCCTATGTGGAGGCATAAGCAGTCGCCCTGCTCATTGCATATACGTGGGTCCAGGGAGAAAACCAGAGGAAAACACCTTGCAGTGGTAGGATAGCAACCCCCCCCCCCACCAGGCTCTGCACCGGTGGCCAGGCAGCCATTCCAAGCCACGGACGGCTAAGGAAAGTTCCCGCAGGAGCCGGGTGACAGGGCTGGGGGGGGGCAGTAGGATGGGGGCTGCCGTGGGGAGATCGGGGACAAAAATCTAACAAAAAAATAAATAAATCTTCCCGGTCTCCGATACTCAATCTCAGACTAGCACTCTCTGTGTCATTCTAATTTTCGTTTCACCAATTTTACACTACTGAAAGGTAAGACAAGTATGCTGTCAGACTAAATAAGCACTCACAGCTGTTTTACTCTCTCAGTGGTGGGTTTAATTGCGTCTCTACATCCCAGTACCTCATAATGGATCTGTCTTGTTTTCTCTCTGTCTCTCCTTCGCCGCACAGAAAAAAGCAGTCGGAAGCCATCTCTCTGTGTTACAGTACATTTTCACAGCCCTACACTGCTCCTAATCTACTACAACATTTATCAGCATATGGGGTGGGTGCTACTACATACTACAGCAGTAAATAAAACTATAGCTACAGATACAATATTAGAACAGAATGCCAAAAGCAAAATAGAAACTGCTAGGCAGAAGGACTATTTTAACAAAAAAAATCAATATAAAAGATTTCTACAACTTTAGACATCTTTAATTTTTAATACAAAATTACTCATTTTAAAAGCACAATAAGATACTCTGGGGTGTGCATTAAACAGATCTGACTGCATTTCCAGGGGCCTGAGGCACTTGGCCTGCGGTCTCATGCCTTACTATGCCCCTGGGCGTGCAGTAAGATCTGTTCAATGCATATCCCATCAAGTCTTGTTGCTCCTCATATCTAGCCAGAGGGATGCAAATATTATATACACCTCAAACTATCCCAAATGTTCCATACCTTGGTTGTCTGTTCAGACATCTAAGTTGTAGGGCTGACTGACTGGGAACCAGAAAATATTTGGGTTTCTGGAACCTCCTCTACTGAACTTGCATGTAGAAGTTTCTGGATCTCTTACATCATGCAGTCCTGTTTGAGACAGGAGAACAGCCAGTAGGTTACTCTCTGTTCAGTTAGAGGAGGAAATGCATATTCTAGAGACTGACCTTCTCTGGCCATTTCCAACATGCTACATCTGTGGAAATGGACAGCCACTTTGGGTGGATATAGGAAATCCTGCCACCCACTGGAAAGTCTTAGGACTCTATATGGCTAGCAAGCAGAGTCAATTCTGCTGTCTTAGGAGTTACTCTAAACCAGTTGATGTGGAAGATTGAGGGGGGTTGCCATTTTCCTTACCTTTGCCAGGACTGTTAGGGTAAGGTCTGACTTGTGGGTCTGGCCTGTGGTTGTCTGTCCCAAGAATGAGATTGGCAGTGAGAAGGAGCCTATCTTGGCTGAGTGGAGATTATGAACTGGAACTTTTGCAGACTGGGGGATGCAGATCTCCTCCATAAAGGGGAAGGGGGGGAGGACAAGGAACAAGTGGGAAACTATTGACCCGTCAGTCCTACACCTATTGTGGGGAAGCTGATGGAGCAACTAGTCAAAGAGGACCTCATGGATTACCTGGAGAGCAGTGGTCTCCAGGACAGTAAACAGCACAGCTCTGTGGCAGGGACATCTTGTCAGACTAATCTGATAGTGTTCTTTGACTGGGTGACAAGAGACTTGGATAGGAACCACGCCATGGATTTACTCTACTTTGACTTCAGCAAGGCTTTTGACTCTGTGCCTCCTAGACACTTGTCGAAGAAGATGGAGGTTCTCAGTGTGGCCAGGGACATAGTAAGTTAGCCGGGTAACTGGCTAAAAGGAAGGCAGCAGAGGGTTGCGGTTAACTAGGTCAAATAAGAAGAGAGGGAGGTGACGAGCTGGGGTCAAGCCTGGTCCCAGATCTCTTCAATATGTTCATCAGCGACACTGAAGAATGAATCCCAGGTAGGTTGAGTCACTTTGCAGATGACACTAAGCTTTGCGGGCAGGTGGACAGTGACGAGGGAATCAGGGAAATGTAGGGTGACCTACAAAGGCTAGAAAGGTGGTCTAAAGTTTGGACGTTAAATTCAACACCGTGATGTGTAAGGTAATACTCCTAGGGAAGAAGAACCCAGGACAGAGAATTGGATTGGTGGGGTAAGGCCTAGTACTATGGTTGAGGAATGGGACCTGGGGGTTATCATCAATGACACCCTCAAACAATCAAGCCAGTGCAACAAGGCTTACAGTAAGACAAACAGGATGCTGGGATGGGGGGGGTAATGATAGCAGAAGGAAAGCAGGAATACTACCCCTTTACAGACCTTTGTGGAGGCTGCACCTAGAGTACAGTACTGTCTCCAGTTCTGGAGTCCTCACATCAGGAAAGATCAGGATAGGTCAAAGATGGTGCACCGTAGGGAGACAAAGAGGATTCAGTGCCAACATTCCAGGTCTTTCAAGGAGCACTAACATGAAGAGCATGGGTTCCGACTGTGTCTTTAAAAAAAAAAAAAAATTCACTTCTTGTATAGATATTTATTTTCTTTTATTCTGTTATATCCCAATGTTTCGGCTCTCAAAAGGCTTTTTCAAGAGGATCTGATTCTGTTTATCTAATCAATTAATTCCTTAAAATACATTTCCAACTTACTGCTAGTATGTATTTCATGGTTTCTTAGCAAACCAAGCTTGTCCTGTAACACCGCTATTCCTTTCTGCAAGAGGAGTATTAGCTATGTTCTTTAAATACTTTCTATTTAAAAAAATAAATTCATATAGCACACATTTTAAAACATTTTTTCTTATTATCCAATAAACCCAGATATACAACCCTATGTGCTTGTATATAAAAGGAACCCTTGATGCTATCCCCCTGTAGCCACAATCACTGACATTCTCTAACCCTGATAAGAAACAGGAGGTGAAGGGCAGGAACACCTATCCAATTTTAGGCGTGTGTGTTTTATCTGAAGCTCTTGCTAAGGCCTTTTTAATGAAATTTTATCTCCCTCTCATATCTTGATAGTGGGGCAATCAGGTGCACTCTAAGCACAGGAGGACCTGCTGTTGTGTCCGTTTTTCAAACGGCGTACTGTAGCAAACAGTGACACCAAATCTAGGGTTATACACCTTGTGGCTGTAAAGAAAACTGCAGCACAGACTGAATAAGGGGATAAACACTAAAAAAGTAATTTTGCCCAGTGTGAAACCAGAAGTACAGTCTTGTGGCACTTCCAGTCCGAATGGAATAAAGGTGATGCTCAGCGAGCAGGGAAACGAGGTTAAGAGGCCAACCATCTTCCAATCATGGGAAGCACTTGTACCGCTGCTTCTCTACTGTTATATCCCACACATTGAAATGGATACTGCTGGGGTTTACTGGACCTTTCACTCAAAACATGTACGAGTTGCCTTATGTACACCCTAACCTCCTCCCGTATCTTTAGCAATAACCGAATCTGTAAGAGGTGCCAAGACTTCAATTATTTTATATCTGAACTTAGAGTGAACTGATCAAACTACAAGAGATCAATAATACAGAATCATTTGTTAAGGCATTAGTGGTAGAGAATCCCCCAACTGAAATTCATGGTAATGAAAATAAAAAAGAGAACATGGGAAAATGAGAAAACCATCAACCCCAGCTCCCTTGAGAGAATCCCAAAAGGGGTAGGGAAGACCTGAATCTGGTTTCAGATGATTGATTTATAGTTCGTAATTCCAAAAATGGTAGGAAAGGAAGATGAGCTATGGCTTTTCCCAACAGTACAATTCTACTTTCAAACAGATACTGCCGCCTAGAGACTGACCAGGAGCAACACCCTGCTAACCAAAACAACCAAGCTATTATACCAAGACAGACATTTGCCAATGGGGACTCTAATCAGACATACTGACAGCAGAATATGTGAGGCTATTAAACTGAACACTACAGTTTCACGTTTCCCAGGGGTGAGGGTTTTGGATATTAAAAAACATACTGACAAATTCATTGATTCAAATAACTCATCAGTACCAGGTTCACTTCGAAATTAAAGACATTGGCAAATTACACAGAAAAGACATATGTCTAGAGTTCATCAATCTAGGGAAAAAAATATTATGGAAAAAAGGCAGAAGGGTTACAATTTCAGGTATCCTTCCTACACCATTAGCAAACACTGAAAAAATCAAGACAATGAGAAGATTAATATATGACTTTCAAATTGGTGTCAGAAAGAACATGGTATGTTAATTAATCACTGAGAGCAATTTGGGGTAATTTTATAATAACTCATCTCTATATTCAAAAGACTGGCTACACCTGAACAAAAAGGGGGCAAACTTGCTAGGCGAAAGGCTAAGGTGTACACTTGATGCTGTTCATTTAGACTAGAAAATGGAGGCAACTCAGGGTAAGACCCTGGAATAACATTTCCCTTAAAGAGCAGCCGACGCCTTTGAGAAAACTTTGCAAAACATAATATTTAGATATAATTCAGCTTGTATTTCATATACATTGTACAGGTTTCTCCTCTCCATTATTTATTACTGAAGAAATCACCACAAAAACAAGATATTTATCCCTTAGAATTCATCTGCCTCTATAGCTTATTCCCTGCTTGAAACTGTAATGGTCTGTTGTGACATCATAGTCCATTGCCATGGGAATAACTGTGATGTCACAAGGAGAATGTTATGACATCAGGTTGGGAACAAACAATAGGAGCGGATGAACCCACAAGGGACAACTATCCTGTTTCCATGCATATGACCTCAGTAATATATAATGGGGGTAAGAAATACAGAGCTAATGAGAAATATATGCTGCTTTGTGTCCAAATATAATGTTTTTCCATGTTCTTCTCAAGGTGTCGGTGGCTCTTTAAATCAACATCAAATATTTACAAAATTAGGTCAAATAATAACTTAAAGCGCAAGCTCATGAATGCAAGATTTTAAAAATTAAAATGGATAAATTTATTATTACACATACAAAGGAGTAACCTTGACAACACTGCTGTAACTGAAACATGGTGGCTGACCAGGGTAACGCTATCTCTGGATATTTATTTGTTGACCGGGTAGGTGCACTGGTCCGAGGACCATTTTCAGGCACGACCCGGGCAATAAAGATGGCACAGGAATACAGCAGGTACAAACATCAGGAAATACATCAAATAACCACAGGAAGGTAATGTACATAAAAGAAAAAAATTAAATTAAATACACAGGTTGAGATATATAAGGGGGTAGGTTCTACAGCCCATGATACTAGTACAATAATATTTGCAGATTAAAATGACAACATTGTACTAATAACATAGAGCCAGCAGGCAATATCTAATCAAATGCAACACTGAGGTGAGGCAGAAAGTTAACAAATGAGGGTACCACAAAGTTAAAGTGCAGGCCAGAGGAGGGGGGACCGGGGAGTATTAACTGATACCAGAGGGGTTCATCCAGGAGAGCAGGTGCAAAAAGCAGAGGCCTTTAGGTGGGGCCGGAGGAGAGAGTGGAAATGCCTAGTGGAGTCAGGGGTTCTAATGGAGGGGGCAGGCTATTCCAAAGGGTTAAGGCAACGGATAAAAAGGCCTGCTGGCCCATGCTGGTGGAGACTTACAGACATGCCAGCAAAGGGCCAACAGCGAGGCAGAGGACTCGGTGAGACACCTTGGGGGTGGGGGAGTAACTGGATTTTGGATAGACTTGTCAAGAGTACAGGCTAACAAATAATTACATCTGGCTTGAAGGGCGAGCCAGCCTAGAGCATGATAGAGGGAATAGTGGTGGGTGGTGTGCGGAGCCATGAGGGCAAATTTGCAGATATTATTATAGGTGGTGTTTACCCATAGCAGGTTAATAATGGAGGTAAGTGAGTAGATAACGGAGCAGAAATCCAGTAGTGGGAGGTGGTTACACTGGACAATGGCGAGCCGGACTTCAGAGGAGAGGTAGTTGATTAGGCAGTAGCTGACCCCCAGTTTCTGGCTAATGCGGTGGATTAAGATCGCAATATGGTCAGAGAAGGTAAGGGCAGGGTCGAGACTCCCAGGTATTTAAAGGAATAAACAGTCTCTAGGGGTGAGCCATCGGGATAAAACGCAGAGAGTGTTTTGAGCTAGTGCTAATTTGGCTAGCCTGGGTTTGGAGCCAAAGGGCATCGACTTAGTCTTTTTGGCGTTAACCAACAGTCGATTCTTAGTGAACCAGTTGTGGGCTTGGCAGTAGTTAGAAGTAAGTGTAGTGGAAAGGCTGGTGAGGGATTTATCACTCTGGTAGAGGACAAGATCATCTGTATACAGGGTAACACCTTATATGGGCGTGTATTACTGAGCGGCTCAATATAAGCGACTCAATAATACTGCTCCCATGTAGAGTGAGTGGGGAAAAAAGAGCACTGAATGGGTATAGCGAGTGTAGCGCTGAGGGATATGTGCTACATTTGTGAGAAAGGGAATAGAAAGAATGATTTGGCCAAGCCCTGCTGAGCTGGTTGTGTGGTGTAGTGGCTTGAGCCGCTGCCTCTGGTGCCTGTGTTGCCGGGTTTGGATCCTGGTGCAGGTAAATATTTTGCTTCCAGGGGGAGTTTCTATTTTTTTCCTAAGTCCTCTCCCCCTGGAGTTGAGAATCTTTATTTTGGGGTGTCGGTGCCCCCATGCCCCCATAAAAAACAAAGCAGCATTTTATTTTCAGAGGACCATTCGCTGTTTGCAGCGGTCTCTAACTTTCATTAGCCCTTTTGCGTGGGATGCATTGCACTCTTTGTGAGCGGCGCGATAAGAGACTCACCTAGTCACATAAATCTGTATAAAGTAATGGACAGGAAAGACTATCATGGGGGAGAGAGTTAATAAAGAGGGAAAAAAGAACAGGCCCCAGAATAGATCCTTGGGGGACCCCGGTAGTGACTGGCAAAACAGAGGAGACTATACCGCCCAGGCAGACAGTCTGGGTGTGGCCAGAGAGGTAACTGCTGAACCAGCCTGTAGTAGCAGGGGACAGTCCAAGGCAACCAAGTTTGTTCAGGAGGATAGTGTGGTTTACCATGTCAAATGTTTTGGGGAGGTCTACGAAGACTGCGCCAGTAAGCATCCGGTTGTACATTTTGCAGAGGATGTGGTCAGAGAAACAGGCTAGAGCGGTGGTGGTGCTGTGGCCTTTTCACAAGCCATGTTGCTCGGGGCAGAGAAGATTATATTTGGTCACATAGTTAGTAACCTGGTGGTGAACAGTCTTCTCCAGTAACTTGCTTAAGGGGAAGAGTATGGCTATAGGGCGGTAATTGTCCATGTTGCTTGGATCCCCATATTTAAAGATGGGGACAACCCTAGCCTGTTTCCATACCAAGGGAACTGTGGCAGTGATGAGGGAGAGACTGAAAATCCTGGAGAGGGGTTTAGCAATTGCATGGGCCATGATTCTGAAGAAGCGGGGGGAGAGGCCATCGCTACCAGCACTACCCTTGTTGGGGAGGCTCAGGAGGAGCTTAAGTGTTTCACTGGGGAGACAGATGGTGCTGAAGTAGAATGGAGGTATGTGGTGTTGTGGGACTGGCTGGGCAGGGGGGGAGGGGAGATTAGGAGGGGGCAGTTTGCGGAGGTATTCAGCAAGGTCAGTAAACTTGTTATTGAGAGCGTCAGCAACTTCGACCAAGTCAGTCAGTGGGCCGTGTGGGGTAATGAGTTGGGGTGAAGGCAGTTTGGACCCAGGGGCCAGTAGGGAGTGGACAGACGTCCTGAAATATCTAGGGTTACTAAGGCTGCAAGATTGTAGGTTTCGTATGTAGGCAGCCTTACTGGATTTGATAAGTCTCTTACAGCTGTTAAACAGGTTTCTGTATGTATTCCATAACTGGGGGCACTGATTTCAAACAAACTTGATAATTACAGTATATCTTAAATGTTCAAAAACTGAGTTACTACTAAAAGAAGTACTGTGGGTGACCATCTTTAAACTTCAGAAATACGTTAGGATGAACCGTAGTATGATATTAAATGTATACAAACAGTTCTTTTAGCATTTTTATTAAGTGTTAACATTGTCAGTTATATACATCACCAATAGTTCTTTGTAACAATTATAAACTCACATTCCTTTTAAGCTGAACATGGCTGTATTCAATTTTAAACTAAATGCTTCAATTTGTTTATTATATTTGCGATTTACTATACATGCTAACAACACTGGCTTATTACAAAACCTATTGTTAATGTGCTAAACACTAAATCTCAATCACTGCAGCCATTTGCTTACTGCCAGAACACTATACTGTCTTTGTGGCATACTAATGCCTTAATAGAATTAACTAATTGGAACAATAATGTAATGATTCTCTAATGAATTCTAAGGTTTGCTAATCAAAAGTCCCTGTTGTTTCACATGAGAGGCATGTGTGGTAAAACGAATGTTTTCGTACAGTTAACTGGCAGATTGAAATGTTCCAGAAATGCTGAGAGGTCAGCCAGGACACATTCTAAAAGTCAGCACAAGTGGTCAACTGGTCCTGCTGTTTATCAAAGAGTTTACGAGGAGGGTCAATTGAGTGACAAGATTCATCTGTTCTTGGGGGTCTGCTGGCAGAAGGATATCCCGGGGGAATGGGATACTCTTGACATTATCTAAATGTGCTTTTGTTTTGTGATGATAACAGGAACTATATCATCCTTGTCAAATGTAATGTTTGTATGTGTGAGAGGCATGGCTGACCTGTAAAGCTCTCCCTATGTTGAGAGAGAGAGAGAGGAGGGAGAGAGAGAGAGAGAGAGAGAGAGAGGGGAGAGAGAGGGAGAAGAGGAGTCAGTGTGTAGTCTATGCAATGGCTTATTGGTTTAAAACTAAAAGGTGGAGAACTCTGAGTATGTGCAAGTTTCTCTGAAGACAAGAGACCGTTTATTTTCCATATCTTCATCTGTAAGTGTGAACCTAGCTATAGGAAAGCCCAGTTTGTGTTTTATGGTTTAACTCACTTTATTTTCAGTGTTTTCTCCTGTAAGCACTTTTGTTCTGTTTTGGCCAATGTGTAAATATACTGTGTAAGTAAAGTAAATTTTTATTTATTTCAAGCACCCTTCCCAAGCTCAGGGTGCTTTTACAACAATTCAAAACCACTTTAAAGTAGTTCTTATTTAGCACAATATAGACTAGTTGTGCATTTTAATGAAAAGGGTATCGTTTTGTGAATCTCGGGGGTATCTGTCATTCTGAAGAGGCATGCTAAATCTGTTTTAAACAATCTGAAAACATGTTCCTTCATGATGCAGGGAAAGGAGTGGAGTGAAGTTTGATAAGACAGAACCCACTCTTCACCTGGGGTTCCAGCAGTCAGCCCTGGCTTGATCCAGGAGAGCTGGTGATTGGGCTCAGAGGGTCCAGTTCAGGTGTCCGGGGTGTGCCACCTTTGTATAGGGTAGAGTGTGAGCTCATGGACATGGTGAGGGGTGAACACAGGTAAAGGTCTGGAACAGCCAGCTGCGAAAGGGGTGCTGGCTGGAGCCCAGACAGGTGGGTTTGTCACTGTCCTCATGAAGGTAACTGTGCTATGTCTGCTATTCTAATCTCTGTGAATAAAAAGACCAGAGACCATGTCTCGGCATTATCTTATGGTGCATTTCATGATAGCTCAAACTCTTCGATTTGTTAAAAAAAAGTTTTTACCTTATGTGGCTCACAGAATCGTGCTCTAAGAGAACACCATCTGTGCACTGAGCCCTCTTGTACCTGTACATGGACTCCAACTGCAGTGTGAGCACGGTGATGTCATGCTGTGATGCAGACAAAGGCTGCTAAGCAACCATATGCTCTGGATATCTAGATGGATTTGAGATCCACAGGAGCATGCATGAGCAGGCACCCTTGCACAAAGGTGTCCTGAGCTGAATAGCTGATCTTTTGCCTCTCCCTTTGTATACAATTAACCAAGACTTCTCAGCCCATCAGTCCTTAAAAGTACAAACTTTAATATCAGAATTTATTTAACATTTTGATAACCAGGAAAGGTACACTGAGCCGGGCTCATATCCAGATGCGACCAGGGGACAGGGGAAACAAATACAGACAATGGGTAATACATTCACTTAAAATACAAGTACTGTGCACCAGTAGAGGTAAGGTTAGTTACAAGGCATACACCAGATTGCAATATATAAGCATACAAAGGAATCCAGTGAACATTTTATTAATATATAGACAGTACGAGGAAGACTGTAAACTTATTTCCCTATATTGTTTTGTGGAGGAGTCTGATGGGAAGGGGATGTAGAGAGGCAGGAGCAGGGGGGAGGAAGGAGGTGTACGTGCTGTTGGAGGGAGGGGTAGGAGAGAGAGAGTTACGAGTTGGCGGGGGAGACAGTATCACAAAATATTCATGTTGCTGTTTGAAAGAATTATATTGCATTGGGAATCGGGAGGGGAACCTTCACTCCCACCCTGTAAAACACCAATGTCATCCCTTCTTTTGTTGTTACAAAGAAAATGTAAATAGTTGTGAAAAAAGGGGGGCATACACCTGATGGCTGGAAGCTACACTCAGTATAGGAGCTTTATGTTGCAACTGATACATTTTTGTGGCACATTGTTTACATAGTTAAAACAATAACTGAATTCCCCTTTACTCTGTTTTCAGTAATCATGACAGACATAAAACGACATGCCTATAATTGCCTATATTTGCACCATTGCTCCCTCTGTTCCTCCCCCTACCTTCACGTTGCCAATTGCACTTCCCTCATTTCCAAGTACTGGTTAGGTTCCCTTCCTTCTAACCTCTCCTCACTGCTCTCTTGTACCCCCCAGCTCCATGCTCCCGCTGCTCCAGGGACCAGAGAACCTTCCCCACACCTCAGCCATGGTCCTCTGCTGGGCAATCTGCCTTCTCCTACTGCCTGCTGACAATCTGTAACCAGCTCCCCATATCTCTCAGACATTCCATCTCCTCGGGCTCCTTCAGAGGCCAGCAGAAACTCCTCCTGCTACCGACCTGCACCCGTTTCCTGTAGGACGTCCTCCCTAACGATCCTGGTAGCTCAGATTTTTGGTGCCATACAATGTAAATGTTCCTTAGTGCACTGCATTACTTGCCTTTGTACTGCTTTGATGCAGAGTTTTCAGTTTTTCACTTGTATTGCATAACACACTTATTTATTTGCTTTTGTTAACCGGGTAAGCACACTAGACAGTCAAGTGCCTATTTTCAGGTGCAACCCGGGAGGGTTACAAGGTAGATGCCTACAAGAACAGTAAAGGAGTCAAATTAAACATACAGAAAATAACAGGGATTGAAAAAGTAGCCAACAACATTTGAGACAATTTGGCACATGATCAACTTGCACTTTAACCTGTCCAAAGCGTGTACCAGTGAAGTATTACTGCACTGTGTCTGCACGTTTTGTCTGTACCATGTAATTTACTGCATTACTTAGTAACATAGTAATTGACGGTAGATAAGGACCGCTAGGCCCACCTAGTCTACCCGTAATCCCTGCCTGCATCAGCGGCCGCTGATCCTGCTCGGTCATTGGTTTTCACCTCTCTTTCACTGTGTCACTGTTCTCCTGTAATCCTTCCTCTGAGTTGCACCTGGAAACGAGCCTCGGCTCAGTGTACCTCTCACAGTTACCAATTTTCAAATCAGTTAGTCAATCAATCAAAGCAATAAAGCATCTCATCTTGTTTTGTTATAGTTATCACTAGCCCAGCCAGAAACCCATCCATGCATCCTACCCAACTGGATTTAACCAGATGCCAACCAATTTGTGTCTGCATTTATCCCTATGTAAAAAATTCATTTCATTTCAACTTAATCCAAAGTCTTGGTATAGCTGCTCCCGCTTAGGGGTTTATGCACTACTTTGAGCCCCCAAAACCTAGGAGCAGTTTGCTGGTGACCTCCCTGTTTGAAATGCATTTCAATTGGTAATGTTGCCTCCTGGCTCTTTATATTTCCTTTGTGTTCTTGTCTCCTAACTTTAAGGGCTCTGCTAGTTTTGCCTACACATAATAGATTGTATGCGGTGCTACAGTTAATATGCTCCCTTATAAAACATACTCTATTCCAGTATGTGGGTGCTTAATATTTTTTCTTGCTTGTGTGTCCACAAACAGAACATCTCCCACAGAAGACATTCCCGGCTGCATGGGCCCTGGGAGTAACCATCTGTTGGTCTCAAAAAAGAACAGTTATGTAAGAACTTACTTACTAATTTAATACTTCTATCTCAGCAGGAGTCCGTGCCTGTTGGGATTAAGCAAACAGATACTTTATTAGAAGTAGAGGGGGTCTCATTTAGGGTTTAAAAAAAAAAAAAAGAGAAAGTCGGTGTGTGTTTCTGTGTTGGGAAGGGTACTGTATCAACTTAGTTTGCTAAATCAGTAGGAGGGGAGAGAAGTTAATTGGGTGTGTGGCTTAGACAGTAGAAAAGCAGGTGACTCCGATTACAACTTCCTGCTGCTAGCTTTTAGAAGACAGAAGTCTTGCTTTTAGAGCAGAAAGCAGCTGACTAAAAAAGCTACAGTTTTTTTTTAACTTATTGCCCTCCATCCCACCCCTCCACCCTAAGCCAGTTCTACTTTTATAGCCACTGGATTTGACTGACAATAGGAACTTCCTGTTTGGCAGTAGGAAGGGAAGGATCATAGAGAAACATTAGTTTTGTCAACCCTGAAGGAAAAAAGTAGTGCCCCCCCCAGCTGCTGGATTTCTGACTCTGAACAAGGAAGAAGGAGACTACTGAAGAATACAGGAAGCTGCTGTCCCAGAACAGGAAGGGTGAGAGTTGAAAGGAGAGGAGAGAGTAAGCATACAGAGCAACAGGAGAGGGGACACAAAATAAGACATGATGGGAGTGGTGCAGTGCAATGGCTGTCGGGTGGCAGTGTTTCGGGAGACATTCTGGAGTCTGCGATGCTGCCCTATTTGCAGGCACCTCTCTGGTCTGAGGGAGGAGGCTGCCTGTCTCCAGGTTGACCTGGCTAGGATTCGTGAAACCTCCTCCCCCACCCAGGGACCACCAGGGCCACCACTGCTACAGCAGAGGTTGCCAAGAAGGAGGAGCGGCTGGACCAAGGTGGGCTCAGGGAGGGAGAGGGTGGTGGAACAGAGGTGCATCCCTCCAGCTGTACCTCTCCACAATTCATACGCTGTTCTGGTGGATAGTGGTTCCCCTATGGAGGCATCTGCAGTGGAGATGAAGGAGGATGCTGGGAACCTCCATAAAGGAGACCCACAGGAGGGTGGCACAGGACCCCACAGGGGAAGGAAATAACTCCTGGTGGGGGACTCAATCATTGGGGGGGGAGAAGTGGGGGAGGAAGGAGAGAGGGAGGTAAGGTGCTTGCCTGGCACCATGGCTTGGAGGGACAGGAAGCGAATCATCAGGATCATGGGAGCAGCTGCACGAGGGAGGGAGCTGGATGTCATTGTCCACCTAGGGACAAATGACCTGGCTGGGAATGGAATCAGAGCAGTGCAAGGCAAGTTTGTAGAGTTGGGGAGGGGCTCTAGACAAGTAGCGCATATCGTAGCCTTCTCAGAAGTGCTGCCTGTCTATGGCAAGGGTGATGCTAGGGTACTCCACAACATGGAATTCAATGAATGGTTGAAATATTGGTGTGGAGCTCAGGGTTTTGGCTTCACTGGGGACTGGGGAGCCACCTGGAGGGATGCAGGCCTATACTGGCACAATGGTCTGCATCTGTCCGGGGGTGGGGAACTAGGGTGATAGGTTTAAATGCTTCTTTGGCAGGCATTTAAACTAGTCAAGGGGAGAGGCACTGAAAAGGAGCAGAGAAATCCCAGCCTCCCCCCACAAAACACGGTAATTAGCGAGGTAAACACCAAGGTAGAGAAGTCATTAGGGAGCAGGACAGAGGTAAATGCAAAAAAAGGCAAAGGCAGTGAGGACAGGGATGGGGCTAAAAGGAGTAAGGCAATCAAAAAATGGAGGGTGATGAGTACCAATGACCGTAGTCTGTGTAACAAGCTCCCTGAACTAGCGGCCTTGATGGAAGAGGGATGCCTGGACATTGTGGCAGTCACAGAAACATGGTACACAGAGAACCATGACTAGGATGTCAACATACCAGGATACACAATCTGCAGGAGGAACAGGGAGGGTAAAAGAGGAGGAGGAGTAGCTCGCTATGTAAGGGAAGGGATCAAAGCAACAGAATTAAAGAGTAAACAGGGAACAGATGAGGCACTCTGGGTCACCCTGGAGACAGGAAATGGCACCACACTCCGCATGGGGGTTGTATACAGATCCCCATCTCAGGGGGAGGGAATGGACAAGGAAATGATAGAGGACATCCTTAGAATGGCAGAAAAAGGGGAGATATTGTTGACGGGGGACCTGAACATGCCAGATGTTAACTGGAGCACCTTTGCTGCAGGCACATCCAAGAGCAGGGTCATTCCTGATGCTCTAAAAGGGGCATGCCTCAGACAGCTAGTATTGGAACAGACACAGGAGGGAGCAATCTTAGACCTGGTACTCTCAAACGGGGATGGAGAAAGAATTTCGGATTTAGAAGTGGGTAGCCATCTGGGAACAAGCGACCACCAAACAGTGTGGTTCACGATAAACATAGCCATAGAGTCAAGCCATACAAAAGCAAGAGTATTGGACTTTAGGAGGGCTGACTTTGGGAAAATGAGAGAGTGCCTCAGAAAAGCACTAGCAAACAGGCAAGAAGGTGGGGTGGAGGAACAATGGGGAGTAATCAAAACAGCCATCACAGAGGCAACAAGCCTTTGTGCGAAGCAAATCAACAAAACACAATGAAAGAAAAAAAACGCTATGGTTCTCAAAAGAGGTGGCAGGGAAGGTTAAGGAGAAAAGGACAGCATTCAGGAAATATAAGGAAACACAGAAGGAGCAGGGCAGAGAACATAATCAGTTAAAGCAGAAAGAGGCAGGGAAGGCAGTCAGAATAGCAAAGGCCCAAACTGAGGAAAGGATAGCCAACTCTGTTAAGAAGGGGGATAAGACCTTTTATAGGTACATTAGGGAGCGAAGAAACACCAAGAAAGAGATACGGAGGCTTAATAAAGGGGAGGGAATGTGGGCAGAGGGTGACAGTGAAAAAGCAGGGATACTGAACGAATACTTCTGCTCAGTATTCACAAAGGAAGAGGAGGGGGAGGTACCTAAACCAAATAAGAGAAACGCTCTGGATAAGGGGGTCGATACCAGTCCATTCACAGAAGAAAGAGTTCTGAAAAAACTAGTAAAACTGAAGGTGGACAAAGCAGTGGGGTCTGATGGGATTCACCCAAGAATTCTAAAAGAACTAAGGGTAGAACTAGTGACACCACTGACTACTCTCCTTAACAAATCATGGGAGGATGGGGTGGTACCTGAGGACTGGAGGAGGGCAGATGCTATTCCTTTTCACAAAAGTGGGAGCAGGGCAGAGGCAGAAAACTACAGACCAGTTAGTTTGACCTCGGTGGTAGGAAAATGATGGAATCACTTCTGAAGGAAAGAACTGTTGAGTACCTAGAGGCTAGTGGGGCACAGGACCCAAAGCAGCATGGATTCACAGTGGGAAGGTTGTGTCAGATGAATCTAATAGATTTTTTTGACTGGGTGACCAAAGTAGTAGACCAGGGAGGGGCTGTGGACATGGCCTACCTAGATTTTAGCAAGGCATTTGATACAGTCCCACACAAAAAATTAATATACAAGTTAGCCAGCCTTGGAGTGGGTCCCAATGTGGTAGCCTGGATAAAAACTTGGCTGGACAACAGGACACAAAGGGTAATAGTAAACGGAGTCCACAGTGAAGAAAGGAGGGTTACTAGTGGGGTACTGCAGGGTTTGGTACTGGGACCGGTCATGGAGTCAAGAACAGTGAGGTAATTCAAGAATGCATGGGACAGACATAAGGCAGTTTTTTTTTTTATACTGTTTGTTTATAGATTTTATGAATATACAGTGCAAACTGTAGTTATATATACTAAAAGGTATGAGGTATGCAGACCCCTACACAGCATGTAATGAAGATTATTAACAAAATTCGGTACCAAGGATTACACTTATTCATGCAGCATAGGCGAGCGTCATGTTTTAACTAAAGGAGTAATGTCCGAGGATTAATATGTAGATTAATGTTACTCTCACCTCTTCATTTCACTTTATATAACTGTATCACCATATTATCCTCCCCCTAGCAGAAATAAATTCTTAGTGGGGCGGCTATAACGTCTAGGAAATGGTGGACAATTATTATATAGAGGACCTGGTCTCAATTAAGCTGCACTGTCAAACCTGCACTAACAGGTGCTGTACTAGACTCACCCTACAGGTTTTCAGGTTTTAAAATAACAGACTATCTTTAAACTCACAAACTGAGAGGTGCAAAACGCACCAACTATTTCCCCCCCACCTCTCCTAAACTATTACATCTATGAACAACAACAATATGCTTGAGCAGCAGTTGGATAAACATGTTAAACATTCACATGTTAAAATAGAAAGATGTAATTTATCTCCCAACATTTAAATTCTCTATTTCTTTTTCAAATAGTAAACTGCCCCTTTTAAATCGACATACGAAGGGTCTTGACTATTGAACCCCCCCCAACCTAGGTGGGAGCTATGGGGTGCTACAAACGTTACTTGGAAGTCCCGATTAAGGTCCCTTTCAGCCTTCCTCATCTTCGTCTGAGGTCACTAGAGCTGGATTCGTCCTCTGAATTAATTTCTCTGCAAATTCTGTCGCTTGTACGGGATCCACAAAAGATATGCATCTTGGATTCATGGCGCACCTGCAGCCTGGCAGGGTATATCAGCTGGGCCTGGATTCAATTCTGAGGAAGGTCCTTCTTTATGAGTTGCAGTTCCTTTTTTCGGTTCTGAGTTTGTGCTGATAAGTCTGGAAAAAGAGCCAGACGACTGTCCCCCCAGACTATTTCACTCCTGGCCCTGGCCGCTTGTAGAAGAGGGATTCTTGCCTCTGTGGACGACAGCGTAGCGATCACCGTTACAGGCCTTTGAGATGCTTCTCCCCGAGGTCGCGGTCTCTGCGGGATGGTAAAGGCCTTGGTTATGGAGATCCCGGAGTCTGACGGCAGCAGTTTTAAATCCTCATAGATCATTTTTTTTAGATTATTTAGAAGATCGGCTCGTCCTGCGAGCCGTAGTGGGAAGCATACCACCCGCACATTGGCCATTTGCTGGGAGTTCAAGAAATTCCAGTTTGCTCTCTAAGACATGAAAGTCTCGGACAAAGGAAGCATTGCATTCTGTTTGCCTTGTTTTTGCTTCCGATAGGTCATTGATCACTGTCGCGTGCTCCTTTAATGTGCTGTCATTATCATTGAGCTTAGCCTCCACTACTGTCAGTAGCTTTAAAGTTTCCTCCCCATTTGCTTGTATTTTTGTGAGAAGGGTCATTACTTGCGCCGCTGGTAGCTCCTTGTTTGTAGAACTGCTCGATGGACCAGGCCCTGAACCAGTCATAGAGTCTGCTGAAGAAAGAAACTAATCCAGACCTCGGGACCCATGTTTCCAGTTTTTCTTAGGTCCCATTTCATTCTGCCTTGTTTCCGATAGATATTTAAATCAAATTGGGGGCAGTTAACCCAAATATTTATACTTTAAATCTGGATTTTTTGTAAGTCTATGTCTGGAGATTAAGTAGAGAGACGTCCATCCCTGTGCTGCTCCACAGCGCCCCTCGACATAAGGCAGTTCTAGTGGAGGGTAGGAGGAAGCAGGCTGTTGGTTAACTAAGATCTGCAGCTTATCCATCATGTAGGAAACTGGGCAGACTAGGTGGGCCAAGCGGTCCTTATCTCCCATCAAATTCTATGTTTCTATGTAACACTAGATCTTCGAGGGGATCTCAGTCATCTGGTTACACCATTGGAACTTTCGTCATCAGTGAAAGGGAATCCACATGGATGATTTTCAGCGGTACAACTGGAGCCGCGCATGCTGTCTGCCGGCATCACCAACCCTATAAAGGCGTGGGCGGCCCTGCTCCTTCCCCAGTTCTTTGCCCCAGAGACTAAGGGAGCAAAGCTTTTACCCTGGGGGACTGAGAAGAGAAAGAGGTACCCAGACCCAAGAAAAAAGCTGGATGCACCGGATGGTCAGTTTCTACACAGGAGCCCCAAGAAGGGAGATGGTGGGAGAGAAATATACCGGAGGACTAAGATCCACTTGAAGACAGTACAGTTATGTAAGAAGTTACCGTAACAGTATATCTTCGAGAAGAGCTCTTGCAGCAGGCTGTTACCATCAGGACTATGGCACTAGGACCCCACAGAAAACTTCTAGCTAGCAATCTTCAGCATGGAGCGCTGCCCCCCCCCCACCTCAGCTGATGGTATAAAAGGGGTGGTCCCCAGCCCCACCTCAGTTCTTCCGCCAGAGACCTGGCCCTAAAAAGGAAAAGGAGAACTGAGGAGGTTCTAACCATGCAGAAAAATATCAGGGGGGAGGTGGGAGGGAAAGTAACACTTGCTGCAAGAGATCTTCTCGAAGATCTACTGTTACGGTAAGTTCTTATGCAACTGTACTATCTTTCTTCAAGTTGGAGCTCTTGCAGCAGGTTATTACCATAAGGACAGAGTCCCAAGCAGTCAAGGAGAGACAGATTGCCCTGGGTGGAAGCTAAAGAGAATCAGAAGCCATTTAAGATAGCAGGCCTTGGAAGATGGCAAGTCCAAAGCTGGTCCTGCGTCTGGAAGCAATGTACAGGTTGTACTGCTTGATAAAAGTATGGACAGAACTCCGTGTAGCAGTCGCACAGATGTTGGCTGCAGAGACATTTTTCAGCGAGGCAAAAGAGATTGCAACTTCCCTGGTGGCGTGACCTTTTATCAGGCCCAGTAAAAGCTTGTCATACTTCTGACAACAGAAAACAATGCAGTTAACTGGCCACTTGGAAAGGATCTGCTTAATAACTGGCACCCCTGGGTTCTGGGGTGAAAGAAATAAACAACTGGTTGGATTTCCAAACAGGACCTGTTCGATTAAAATAATAACGAAGAGTCCTGTGAACATCCAGAGTATGCAGTAATGCCTGCCCTCTGTTAGAATGCTCTGGATAACAAACAAGCAGGTGAATGTCCTGGTTCAGGGTAAAATATGGACACCACCTTCGGCAAAAACTTAGGATTAGTTTGCAAGGACACACTGTCCTTGTGAAAACTAATTATGGCTCTTTACACATCAGAACCTGCAGCTTGAAAATTCTCCGAGCGGAAGTAACGACAACCAAAAATAACGCTTTCCAAGACAGAAAGTGTAGCTTGTAGTCTGCGGCCGGTTCAAAGTGGGGGCAGAGTAAGTTTCTCTACCAGAAATAAAAGGTCCCAAGAAGAGACAGAGTCCCAAATGGGAGGTTTCAGATGAAGTATGCCCTGCAAAAAGTGTGTGGCAAGTCCAACTGGGCAATGGTTTTATCCTCTACAGGTGCATGGTATGCTGAGATGGCAGAAAGGTGCACCTTAATAGAGGAGAAACTCAGACCGGAATCAGAGTGAGAAAGAAGATATTTTAGAACGGAGTTCTCTGGACATGTGAAAGGGTCAAGGTGGCAAGCGGAGGCCCAAAGGCAGAACCGTTTCCACTTCATGGCATAGGTGGACCTAGTGGAGAGCTTTCTCACAGCCACAAGAACGTCCGCTACCCTTGGGGGAACCCCGAACCTGGAAACTGCTAAGTCTGCAGGAGCCACGCATACAGGTGCAGAGAATTGAGGTCCAGATGGACTAGAGTGCCCCTGTCCTGGGAGAGCAATTGAGAGCTCAGAGGTAAGAGGATTGGGGGTTCTGCTGCTAACTGTTGGAGCAGAGGGAACCAGATCTGATAAGGCCAGTAGGGAGCAGTGAAGATCATCTCTGCTCCCTCCACCTGCAGCTTGAAGAGAACCCTCTGAATTAGGGAAAATGAAGGTAAGGCGCACAGAAATCTCCCTGTCCAACAGAGGGAGATGTCTTGCCAGAAAACACCGGGCTCTGGATCTAGTGAGCAGAAACTGGGCAGTTTGGCATTGAGTGGGGACGCAAAAAGGTCTAACTCTGGCTGACCCCACCTGTCGAAGAGTTAGTCTGTGACTGACTGGAATACTTCCCATTCGCGGGCTTGTGACCAAGACCTGTTTAGGCTGTTGACCAAGATGTTTTGGGTGCCTGGAACGTGCACGGCTGTGAGTTCCAGGTGGTGCTCCAGCACCCAATAGCAACTCTCATGGCCTCTCTGCAGAGAAGATATGATTGGTTGCCCCCTGCTTGTTGATGTAAAAGACCATGGACATATTGTCTGTCTGAACTAGCAGGGGGGCCCGGGGAAAGGTCTGTCTGAAATGCCTGCAGAGCATAGAGGACCGCTCTCATCTACAGGATGCTGATGTAAAACAACTGCTCCAAAAGGGACCAGGACCCTTATGTCTGTCAGTCCACTAAGTGGGCACCCTAGCCCTGACCCGAGGCATCTATAGTGAGAACTTGCCTCAGGAGCTCTTGTCTGAAGGGGATTCCCTTGGACAAATTGGACAGTCATCCACCAGGTCAGGGTCTGACGAACTGGATTCGAGACTGTGACCGGTAGTTCCAGGTCGTTGGAATGCTGGTCCCACTGCACCCTGAGTGTCCACTGGGGAACCCTCATGTGTAATCGAGCCAGGGGAACGGAACGGTCGGAATGGCAGCCGCCATTGACCCAAGAACCTCAGAAAGGCTCTAGCGGTGGTCTGACATGATGAGGTTACCGAACAAGCCTGGGACAAAAGGCAGTCTGCTCTTTCTGGGGGCAGAAAAGCCTTGCCCTGTACTGTATCCAGAATTGCCCCGATATACTGGAGTCTCTGACTGGGCCATGGGGACGACTTTGGCAGGTTCAGGGTGGCTCCCAGTTCTACGAAGAGGGTAAAGGTGTCTTCTAGAGTGCAGAGCAGTTGGGCCCTTGTGGGTGCTGTCAGAAGCCAGTCGTCTAATTAAGGAAAGACGTACTGGCCCTGTCTCCTCAGGGCCGCAGCTACGACAGGCACATGGTGAAGATCCTGTGAGCATAGGACAGGTCGAACGGCAAGGCCCGGAACTGGTAATGATACCTTTGGAAGAGGAAGCACAGGTATCTTCTGTGGGGCTGGAACACCAGGATGTGAAGATACACGTCCTGTATATCCTGACAGCAGAGCCAATCCCCTTAGTGAAGGAGAAAATTATACCTTGGAGGGTGACATACGAATTTGCCAGCAGAAAAAGGCCTCATGGTCTATCAAGTCTGCTCGAGTGCGCAGCTAGCACCCCAAAATTGCAGCTGCCCCACCTTCTCCCCCCACTTCATCTCCAGGACGTTCCAGCTCTACCTATCCTGACCCTCTGCCATGCCCTGTCCCATGCCCTTTTAAAACTACCCACCATCTTACATACCACCCCCTCTGGAAGGGTGTTCCATTTTGACACCACTCTTTCCATGAAGTAATGTCTCCTCATCTCTCTCTCCTAAATCTGCCTCATCCAATCTTAGCCCATGCCCTCTCGTAGCCCTTCTCTTCCTCAGCTTAAGTAACCCATCAGCTCTAGATTTGTTGATCCCCTTCAAGTACTTGAACATTTCAATCATATCCCCCATCTCTTCTCTCCTCCAGGGTGTACAAACTCAGATTCCTTAGTCTGTCCTCGTAGGTTTTGCCTTCCACCCCCTTATCATTTTTGTTGCCCTACGCTGCACTCCCTCTAGCAGTCTAACATCCTTCTTCAGATACGGACACCAGTACTGCATGCAGTAATCCAAGTGCGGCCTGACCATGGCCCTGTAGAGGGGCATGATCACTTCCCTATGCCTGGACAAGAATCCCCTTGCAATACAACCCAGCATCCTGTTAGCCTTTGTTGCAGCTTTCCTACACTGAGCAGAGCTGTTCATGCGCTTTGTCACCATCACCCCTAAGTCCTTCTCTTCTTCGGTGACCCCCAGCCTCACCCCCCCCCAAACCAATATTCCTTCCTCGGGTTCATGGCCCTGAAGAGCATAACCTTGCACTTCTTCTCATTGAAGCCCAGCTGCCACTTCGCCGACCACTCCTCCAGTTTGGTCAGGTCCCTCTGTAGTTGTTTCCACCCATCATCATCCACTATTACCCCGGCTTCTGAACTGCTTGTACTCGATGAAATTGTTCAGATGGCTTAGGTCCAGAATAGGCCACAGATCCCTGGTCTTTTTGGGTACAAGGAAAAAGTGGGAGTAAAATCCCGACCCTTTTGACTTGGGGGAACTGGCTCTATGACCCGCTTTAGAAGGAGTTCCTGAATTTCCCCTTCTATCAAGATGATGTGAGACTGAGGGCAGTGGGAGGACACAGGAGGATTGTCTGGGTGGCTCTCCAAAAATTGCAGAGTATGACCTCTCTCTATGATCTGAAGTACCCATTAGTCAGCCATTATTTTGCTCCACCCCTTGCGGTAGAGGGACAAGTGACCCCCCACCGCCTCTCCCAAAGACTCTGCTGGGGGGGGGTCTGGCAACAAGTCAGGCTGTGGCACAAGGGGTTGGCAGAGCAGCCTGGGAGGGTTTGCGGCTCTGGAGGCAGAAGAACCTGGGGTCTGGGAGGCAACTTTACATTTAAAACCTCCTCTCTGCTGTTGCTAGGCTCAAGGCTGCTGACCTGACAACTTGCGAAAAGACAGCTTTCAAAATGGCTTTTGGTTGGCCTGCTATATTTTCTGTACAGACCAGATAGCCTTGCCAGAGTCTTGGAGATGGGTGATTAGCTTCTCAGCCTCATCTCTGAACAGTACAGACCCTTTGAAAGGGAGTTCCATAACCCAGCTTGGAGGTCCTGACTGAAGCCTGAGACCTGAAGCCATAAATGGCGCCAAGGCAGATACTGCTGGCTGCTGCCCGAGCACATGTATCAGCAGTGTCGTGGGAGGCACATAAAACATGTGTGCCAATGTCTGAACCCAACTTAAGCAAATCCAAAAGCTCTGCTTTCTTCGGAGCATCTGGCAGAGTGTGAGCTAGCTCCAGACTTTTCTCCCACAGGGCATTTTGGTACTGCACCATCTGTGTGAGAAAATTCAGGGATCTGATGAGCATATACCTTCTTGCCCAGCTAGTCCAGATGCTTAGATTCTGGATCAGGTGGCAGATTACTCAGGTGTTTAGGCTTCTTGGACCCATCGTGGGCCGCTGTGAAGACCAATGAGTCAGCCACTGGATGCACCGCCAAAAAATGCTCATCCCTGGGTGCCCTGCCTATCTGACTTTTTGGACATGGCAGAAGAAGAGGAAGAGTGTTTTCAGGTAATTCTAGTAAGATCCTGGAAAGTGTCCACCAAGAGTTTTGGCTCCTTTTGCCAGAGATATTTGGCTAACCTGCACCTCTCTGGGTCCAAATCCTTTGTCTCCTAACCACTGTTGACTTGAATATGCCTCATAACATCCATAAAAGTTGGATCATCAGGAGGCGACCTGGGGGTGTCTTTATTGTCTGGAGAAGGAGGACGACCCCTTGGTTCCAAGTTTCTGGAGGACTAGGACAAGCTCCGACTTGACTCTTCCGAACTGGAGGAAGAGAAGGAGGAAGTCTTGTGCCAGCGTCTGTCTGTCAAATGGTGCTGATGACCTGAAAACCTGGAGGAGGAATGCCTTCCCCTCCTGCCTTTGTGTTTGGGCCTTCCTCTATGCTCCCCCCCGTTAGGGTAAGGGGAGGGGCTCTTAGGCAGTGGAGACTTCTCCCTGGGCTCTGGAGAAAGAACCACCTCAGCTGGTTCAGCAGGCTTGGGTGGAATAAGGTCCCCTTTGATCTCATTCCACTAGAAGTGGAAGAGATCTTTTACTTCGCGTAAGGGGATCCGAGGGCCTGATGGACCCACCGGCGCCTGTGGCTGGGGGGCAGCTGGCGTCGGGCGACCCGGCGTCAGGTCTTTTGGCACATGAGCTGCAGATATCAGGTCTTCCGTTGGTGTAGGGGAGGTATTTATATCCACTGGTGAAGTAGGAGGATCCGGCGACAGTGATGGTGTCGCATTGGACTTCGGGGTACCCAGCATCAAGCAGACAGGCATCTCATGGTCAGGAGACGCACAAGTCAAGGGTTTGGTCAGAGCCCATGGTGAGGACATCGATGACTGGGGCAGAGGCGTCACCACAGCCTTGTTGGTGGATGCATGCTCCTGGCGAAGGAAGGCCTGGTCCATAGACAAAGTCTGAGGCCGACGACGAGGCCGGTCGGACGACGGGTGTGGACCCGCCGCCCGACTTGAAACTGGTCTCATAAGGAGACAGGGTCAACTTTACCAAAATAAAATTCAAGTCCCAAGATGGGACTGTGGAATGTACTGGGGGTTTCAGGTGCAGGAGGCTCCTAAGAAAAGTACAGGAGACATCTAGCTGAACAATCATGCGGTCACCCACAGGCTTGTGAAAGGCAGAAATCGCTGAAAGGTGGACACTGATCGAGGAATACTGGAGGCCTGAGTTGGACAAAGAGATCGGGTAGTCCAGGATATGATTCACCAGGCAGGTGAAAGGGTCCAGGGCATGTTTGGCAGTCCAGATGGCAAACCGCTTCCACTTCATGGCATATGTGGCGCAAGTCAAGGCTTCTGGGCAGCCACAAGGACATCCGATACTCTGTTTGAGACTCCGAACCTGATGATGGCTATGTTCTCAGGAGCAGGCATGTAGATGAAGGGACCGGATGTTGGGATGGACTTGGGTCCCCTGATTGTGGGTCAGCAAATTCCTGCAAAGAGGAAGAGGGACCAGTGGTTCCTCTGCCAGCTGCTGAAGCAGAGGGAACGACATCTGGCGAGGCCAGAATGGAACCACCAGAAACATGCTGGCCCCCTCCATCTGCAACTGGATTAGCACCCTCTGGATCAGAGGGAATGTGTACAGAAACCTCCTGCTCCAAGAGAGGGACTATGCGTCTTGCCAGAAAACTCCAGGCCCTAGATCTAGCAAGCAGAAATTGGGCAGTTTTGCTTTGAGTGGGGACACAAAAAGGTCCAACTCTGGATGATCCCATCTATTGAACAAGTCTTCTGCAATGGATGAGAGAAGCTCCCATTTGTGCATGCTGGACTGAGTCCTGCTGAGACTGAACGCCAGGGTGTTTAGGATGCCTGGCACGTGGACTGCAGAGAGTGTTAGACTGTGCTCTAGTGCTCAGTACCATACTCTCATGGTCGCCCTGCAAAGGGAGTATGAGTGAGTTCCACCCTGCTTGTTGATGTAGTAGACTACACTTAAATTGTCCAACTGCATCAGTAGTTGGCCTGGAAGCAAGGTGCTCCTAAAAACCTGCATGGCATACAGCACCGCTCTCATCTCCAGGACCATTATGCAGGGTGGCCTCCTACTGGGACCAGGTGCACTGGGTTTTGAAGGGACCCAGGTGCGCTCCCCAGCCCCGACCTGAGGCATCTGTAGTAAGGATCTGATGCGGGAAAGAAATCTGGAAGGAAACACCTCAAAGCAGATTTAAGGGAACCATCCACCACTGCAGTACCTTACGTACCGGAGAAGGGACGAGGACTGGTTCATCCATCTTGCCCGTGCACTGATCCCATTGCACCCTGAGGGTCCACTGAAAGGTATGCATATGAAGCCTGGCCAGCGGAATGGTGGGAATAGTGTGAATAGCCACCTCCATCAGGCCCAACAATCTGAGGTACACCCTGGCGGGGATGTACAGACTCTGAGCAACCTCCTGAGCTTGGGTGATGAGGCACTCCACCCTGTTTTGGGGTAGGAAGGCCTTCCCCTGCTTGGAATCCAGAACCACCCCTATGTACTGCAGTCTTTGGGACGATACTAGAACTGACTTGGGCAGATGGACAGTAATGCCCAGGAAGTGGAAAAGCTTGAGAGTATGCTCTAGAGTCAGTAAAAGCTGCTCCCTGGATGGGACCTTGAGGAGCCCATCATCCAGATAAGGAAAGACATACAATTCTTCTCTTCCGATAGATGGTGCAACCGTTGCCAAGCACTTGGTAAAGACTCATGGTGTAGAAAATAAGCTAAAGGGCAGCACTTTGAACTGATAATGCCCGCTTTGAAAGGCAAAACGAAGAAACCTCCTGTGAGGAGGAAAGACTGAGATGTGCAGGTAAGCATCCTGCATATCCAGTGAACAGAGGCAGTCCTCAGTCTTGAGGATGGGTATCAGGCCTGGCAAAGTTACCATCCAGAACTTTTTATACTGGACAAAGAGACAGAGTTCCTTTATCTAAGATGGCCTCAGATCTCCATTTTTTGGGGACAGAGAAAACCTGGAATAAAACCCTGGTTTCTCTGGTGCCTGGGCACTAATTCAATGGCCTGCTTGTGCAGAAGAAAAGTACAGTTATGTAAGAAGTTACCGTAACAGTAGTTCTTCATGAGAGGCTCTTGCAGTAGGTAATTACATATAGGACTGACCCGGCAGGCATCAGGACCCCACGAAAACATTTCTAGCTAGCAGTCTCTGGTGGGAGACCGCCCCATGTCAGGTGATCGTTATGTGACGTCAGTATAAAGAGGCGTTCCCCCACGCCCGCCTTCCAGTTCTTTCCCGCCAAAGGCCCAAAAAAGTCAAGACAAGAGAGAAGCGGATATTTCCCTTTCCGGAAAAGGAGCTGAAAAAGCTAAGGGGGATGGAGGGTGGAAAGGAATTCTCTACTGCAAGAGCCTCTCTTGAAGATCTACTGTTACGGTAAGTTCTTACGTAACTGTACTATCTTACTTCGAGAGGGCTCTTGCAGTAGGTAATTACATATAGGACTGAATCCCAAGCAGTCTGGAACAAAGAAAGCACCCGGGAGGAGGAAAACTAACACACCAATAGAACCTCCGGCTGTAAGGGTCTTAAGAGGGAAGACCTTGCAGAACAGTCAACCCGAAGCCTGCTCTACAGTGAGAGGCAATGTCCAAACTGTAGTGTTTCGTAAAGGTATGGACGGAAGTCCAGGTCGCGGCTGCGCAGATATCTGCTGCTGACACATTCTTGAAACAAGCAGCAGAGGCAGCTACTCCTCTGGTGGAGTGGCCCCTGACTTGACTTGGCAGGGTCTTGTGGTACTTGTCATAACAGAAGGTGATACAATGAGGCAACCACTTCAATAGGCATTGCTTGGGAACTGCATTGCCCTCTCTTTTGTGAGCAAAAGAGACAAAAAGCTGATCCGATTTCCTGAGATCCTTAGTCCTAGTGGTATAGTATCTCAGTATCCTATGAACATCCAAAGTATGCAAGAGGTACTCCCCTTGATTGGAGTGTTGCATAAAGAAAGTGGGTAGCTCAATGGATTGATTCCATTCCTTGTGAAAAATCAAATAAGGGATTTTGCACATCAGGGCCTGAAGTTCAGAAATTTGTCGAGCTGAAGTAATGGCCATGAGGAAGAGAGTCTTCCAAGACAGGAACTTCAAGTCTGCTGAACCTGCCAGTTCGAAAGGAGGCAGAGTAAACTTCTCGAGAACAAAGTTCAGATCCCAAGGAGGAGCAGGAACGCGGATGGGGGGGTCTCAAATGGAGAACCCTCTGAGGAAAGTCTTAGAGACTTCCAACTGCGCAAAAGTCCTGTCTCCAAAAGGGACATGGTGGGCCGAGACAGCAGCCATGTGGACCTTCAAAGAGGAGTGGCTGAAACCCAGGTCAAAGAGATGACGCATGTAGTCCAGGACTCTCTCAACAGGGCAAGAGAAGGGCTCGAAGTCCTTTGAAGAGGCCAAAATCGAAAAAAGTTTCCACTTTATGGCATAGGTGGACCTAGTGGAAAGCTTTCTTGCCTCCACCAAAATATCTGCGACGAGCGGAGAAACCCAAAACTGGACTTGAGCTACGTCTGCAGGAGCCACGCATGCAACTGAAGGGATTTGAGACCTGGATGAACAAGGGTTCCCTGATCCTGGGTCAGCAAGTGCTGTGACAAAGGAAGAGGAAGCGGAGGCTCCTCTGAAAACTGTTGCAGAATAGAGAACCAAACTTGCCTGGGCCAGAATGGAGCAATGAGGATCATCCGGGCTCCTCCTGTATGGAGTTTGTGTAAGACCCTCGGAATTAAGGGAATTGGAGGGAAGGCAGACACAAATCTGTCCTTCCAGTCGAGAGACAGAGCGTCCTGCCAGAAAATGCCTCGCCCTGGAGCGAGTGAGCAGAAGGCGGGAAGTTTTGCGTTTTGAGGAGATGCGAACAGGTCTACCCGAGGGGGTTCCCCAGAGCAGGAGGATGTTGTCTACTACCTCTTGATTCAGTTCCCATTCGTGGGCTTTGGCTGAAGACTGACTGAGGTTGTCTGCCAGCATGTTTTCTACTCCTGGAACATGAACTGCCATCAGGTGAAGGTTGTGCTGAACAGCCCAACTTCAAACTCTCATTGCTTCCCTGCACAGAGGGTAGGAACGAGTTCCTCCCTGCTTGTTGATGTACCAGACTACGCACATGTTGTCCATCTGGATTGTTAGGTGACCGGGAAGAATGTAAGACTGCAGAGCCTGGACAGCATACAAGACGGCTCTGTGCTCGAGTACATTGATATGAAGAGTCTGCTCGAGTCTGGACCAGGAGTCCTGAGTGCTGCGAGACCCTAGATGGGCTCCCCAGCCCTCTCCTGAGGCATCTGTCGTCAATGTTTGGGGGGGGGGTTCAATACAAAAGGGAACTCCCCGGCAAAGGTTCTCTTGCACCATCCACCATTGCAGGTCCCTGACCACGGGATCGGAGGCCAGAACTTCCTGGCCTAGGTCGTCCCATGTCTGGTCCCACTGAGACCGAAGCATCCATTGAGAGATCCTCATATGGAGCCGAGCACGAGGGACTGTCGGAATAGCAGCCGCCATGAGCCTGAGAAGGCGAATGACTGACCTGGCACTGAACCTTCTGCGACTGGACAACAGACTTGCTTGAGCCTGGAGGGTGTCCACCCTGTCCGGAGGCAGAAAGGCCTTGCTGAGGGTCATGTCCAGGATCGCCCCGATGAACTGGAGTCGTTGACAGGGGACCAGATGGGACTTGGTCTGGTTGATGGCGATACCCAAGCTGGTGAAAACCTGCAGGGTAAGGGAAAACAAGCGTAGGAGTTCCTCTCTGGACGGGGCCGCCAGGAGCCAGTCGTCCAGGTATGGGAATACCTGTACTCCCCAGGTATGCAGGTGGGCCACTACCACTGACAGACATTTGGTAAAACACTCGGGGAGCAGAGGAAAGACCAAATGGAAGGGCCTTGAATTGGTAGTGGTCCCCTGTAACGAAAACCGAAGGAATTTGCAGTGGGAAGGGCGGATGGGGATGTGCAGGTAGGCATCCTGCATATCCAAAGTGCACAGCTACTGTCCCTGCTGAAGAAGCGGCAGAAGGCTCTGCAGGAAGAGCATTCTGAAGCATTTGTACTCCACAAACATGTTCAGGGAGCTGAGGTCTAAGATAGGCCTTACGTCTCCAGTCTTCTCTGGAACTAGGAAGAAATGAGAATAGTAACCAGTCCCCCAAAAATGGGTGGGGACAGGCTCTATCGCTGCCTTCGAGAGAAGGGAGGAAATTTCTTCTAGGACTAGAGGAAGACGTTCCGGGGAGTAGGAAGACTTGGGGGTGGTTTTCTGGGTGGTTTCTGAAGAATCTCGATTGAGTGTCCTACTGCTATCAGTTGGCGCACCCAAGCATCTGAAGTAATCCTCTCTCAACCCGGTAGATGGAAGGAGAGTCTCCCTCCTACTGGTTCCTCTGGGTGGTCCAGTGGCTGTGGGAGAGGAATGGAGTCAGGTGGTGTGGGACAGTGCAGCAGCCGTGGCTCCTGCAGCTCTTTTGGGTGGGGGAGGCTTGGCTGCCAGAGGGGCACGACGTTTTTTGGCCCGCTTGCCCTGAGGTTTTGCTTTAGGCTGACAACATCTGTGAAAAGGGCAATGCTGTCCCTGAGGGGGCCTGTACAGAGAGTCAACGGACTTGAGTGCAGTGCCCTTCTCTTGCAGGTCGATGATGATGTCCTTGACATCCCCACCAAACAGCACCGAACCCCTGAAGGGCGCATCCTGAATTGCGGACTGCACTTCAGGGACCAAACCTGACACCCGGAGCCAGGTATGACACCGAAGACCTACAGTGAAAGCTGAACTCCGACCAGCTGCATCCACTGCATCGTAGGCGGCACGGAGCATGTGCCTACTGGCTGAACGAGCAGATCGGACAAGATCAGCCACTTCCTGCTTGGTCTGAGACTCAGGAAGGGAGTTCAATTTGGATTCCACCTGACTCAGGATAGTCTTCTGGTAGTCCCCCATATGTACGACATAGTTCACGGCCCTAATCCCCAGAGTGGAAGAAGCGTACACCTTCTTCCCATACTGGTCCAAAAGACGTGATTCCTTGTCGGGTGGAGACGAGCTGAGATGTTTTGGATTAGCCGACCGGCCGTGAGCGGCGCTAACCACGACAGAGTTGGCCTTGGGGTGTGTATTCAAGGAATCCACACCCTCCGGAGCCTGATACGGCTGATCCGCCTTTCTCGGAAGGGAGACTAACGTGGATGGTTGCTTCCAAGTAGTGGAAACAAGGTCCGCGTGAGGCTCTATCCAGGGTGGAATCAGTGTTGGAGTGGTTTCGGGCAGATCCAAGTGGGCAGCGAGCTTCTTGCGCTGTGGATCTGGCTCCGGAGATTGCCACTGGTGAACCTCCGGGATCTTTCTCAGTAACTCCAGAAATAAAGGATCTTCTGGAGGAGACTTTGGAGGAGTCGTTAGCCTGGAGCAGTCTCGAGTATGTGGCTCGTCATCAGGATCGGAGCATCCCTTCCCCCAGAGTCTGAGTCAGAGGTCTCTGAAGAGGAGGAGGAAGACTTCTCCCGATGCGGGGGAGGAACAGTCCCCTTGGGAAGTCCTCGGGGAAGCGTATCCTCCCCAACCCTGGTGCCTGAGGGCTCACCTCTGGTGTCGGGTAAGGGGGAGGGAGTCTCTTGTCTCCAGCGAAGGAGATCCTGTGCAGGGTCCAGTGCTGGCAGACTGCTCTCTACCTCCCTGGTGAGCTGAGCCTTGGCCTCAGCACACCAGGCAGCCAGAGTCTCCTTCAAATCCACCGCCGGCTGAGGGGGCGGCGGAGGAGGGGGATACGGATACTGAGGGTATCCGTAGGGAAAGTATCCATAACCCGACGGTGGGAAGCCCGGTGTTGGGTACTGAGGCGCCGGGTACTGCGGCGCCGGATAGAGAGGTGCCGGGTACTGTGGCATCTGATACTGGGGTCCCGGTTAGGATGGCACCGGATTAAGCAGGGTCGGATACCCGGGAACCAGGGGCTCTGACGGAGCAGACGGCCCTGGGAGAGGCCCTGTGGGTGGGCCAGGTAAAGGTGGCCCCGTGGGTGTCGGGCTCATGAGACAGCATCCGCAAAGGGACATCAGCTGGTGTTGGGTAGGCCGGCGCCGGATCCGGCGTCAGGGGGTCTGGTCTCATAGGAGGGAGCCCTGACGTCAGTGTGCCTAAATCCTCCAACTGGTGATGGTGGGTTAAAATCCCCGGGGTCCAACAGAGGTGACGCGGGAGCCTCGGCAGGCAGCGGCAAGTGCTGCGGCCAGCCTGGGACGTCGGACTGGTCCAAGGGCTCCGATGTAGGCTCTTTCGCTGGGTGTTTGTTGGAGGGGCCTACACCCGACTTACCAGTAGGATCCGGGCAGGCATCAGAGGAGCCAGCGTCCGACTTATCGGACCCTACACCCGTAGGTCGCGATGGGGAAGCAACCTTGGTGGGTGTACGATGGACCGTGCGCCCCCCCCCCCCAGAGGAGCAGGCGTCTTATCGGCCCTGTTGTCAGTGGCACCGGCATCTGGCTCACCGGACCCACTCGACCCAGAGGGCTGTGTGGCAGCGGCCTTCCCGGGAGCGGCAGCCTCCTTGTCCCAGAGACACCTGAGGGGCCTCAAGCGAGCTCAATGAGGGATGACGCTATCTTGACACCGCTTGACGGCCGTTCCCCAGAGGACATTACCTGAGAATGGCGACTGAGCTGGAGTCGCGAAGCCATGGAGGTGAAATCCTGGTCCCGGTGCTTCTCTTTCTTTTTCCTATGTCCTTCGGGTGAAGTGGAAGCCTGCCTGAGCTTCTTCAGCTCCTTTTCCATGGAAGCCATCCTTTCTTCAAAACATGGGCCTCCAGAGACTGCTGCCTCCGTTTACAGGTGGCTGCACTGAACTGCTGGCAGTGCTGGCACTTCTCCACAGGGTGTTCCAGGCCTAGGCAGAAGAGGCACAGGGAGTAAACCGTCCTTATGCGGTAACTAGGAACCGCATGAGTCACACTTGTTCTTATGCGAGTCGGAGGGCGTCGGGGACGACATACACGCCCGTTAATCAGGAAAAACGCGAAAAACTGATGAAAAAAATCAGTAGACTAGACCAACATAAGACTGCCAAGCGAAGGAACTTTAACATGAGGCACTTTCACAAGTTGACGGCGGGAAAGAACTGGAAGGTGTGCGTGGGGGACCGCCCATTAATACTGACATCGCATGATGGTCACCTGACGTGGGGGCAGTCCCCCGCCAGAGACTGCTAGCTAGAAATGTTTCTGTGGGGTCCTGATGCCGGCCGGGTCAGTCCTATATGTAATTACCTACTGCAAGAGCCGCCTCTCGAAGTAAGATCTGTACTTCCTCCCATAGGACAGACAGATGAGCCGGAGGGTAGTTGGAGGGTGGGGGGGGAGGTATCTGGAGGCTGCTGGATAAGCTCCAGAGTGTGATCCTTTTCTATGATCTGCAGAATCCATGCATCTGAAGTTATGGTCCTCCACTGATTCAGATGGAGGGAGAACCGACCTCTGACCACCGCCTCCTGGGTCTGAACCCGAGAAGGGGTGTGTGGCAAGAAATCAAGCTGAGGTGGAGACAGCCGCAGAGGCTGGTCCATCACTAGGGTGCTTGGCTGCCACTCCAGCACTGGAGGGGGCTGGCAATGGAGCCTGGGCTCTGCACTTTCCTTGGGTATGGTGAGCTGATCTGGGCTTACTGGTTTGTCTACAAAAAGTAGGCCACCCTCTGCCCCTTGGCTGAGTGTGGTAGAGAGAATGGACCGACTTAATGGCCATGCCCGAGGCCTGCAGATCATTAATAAGGTCCTAAACATCAGGGCTGAACAGCTTAGTGTCATTCAAAGGGGCATTAAGCACCTTGTTCTGCACATTGGCTGCAAATCCGGATACTCTAAGCAAATAGTGCCTGTGAAGGTATATGCCAGAGGCAGCTGCCCTGATAACTGTATAAGCCATGTTGTACAGTGCCCTGAGGAGGTGTTTGCTAACATCCTCAGCAGCCTGCAAACACTGAAGCAATTCCTGTTTCTGAGAGCCATCGGGAAGGGCCTGAGCAGCAGCTCTGCTCTTTCTCCAGTTGGCATTTTGGTATTTAACCATGTGAGACAGATACTTTGCAATCCGCAGGCCTAAGGTGGAGCAGGCATAACCCCCCCCCCCCCGAGGTCAATCCTACGGGATTCCTTGTCTAGGGGAATGGAACTAAGGTGTTTAGGCACCTTAGATCTGTCATGAGCAGCCTTGATGTCCACTGAGAGAGTTTAGGCCTGGGCAGCAAAGTAAGGAAGACACTGAGGGGCGTTGTAAAGTTTGTCCGCCCTACGTGGCATGGCTGGCACCATGTCTGGCCTGTGCCAGGTTGCTGTGGTTGCATTCTTCAATGCAGGAAGCATTGGAGGAATGATGGAGGGGTAGATTCAGGGATCTCCAGAAAATCCATCAGGTCTTTCCTGGTGACATCCTCTACCTCAGTCTGCAAGCCCATGGTGGAAGACAACTGCTTCATCACATTAATAAATGTGGCATCCTCAGAAGGTGACCTTGGAGTATGCTTCACATAGTCCTCACTGACTGAGGAGGCAGTGGACTTATCTCAGATAAGGATCTCCTCCTCTTCATCCTCCACATCATGAGAGAGAGAGATAGTTAGATATCAGGGTGGTACTCCTCCTCGACATCGACCTTTTCATCTGGGTCTGGCATCAGATTCACCAGCGGCAGCCCTCGGTGCGTCTCCCAGGGTTGATTAATAGGTGTCGACAACTAAGCTGCCATTGACAGCGCCGGTGAAGTGGGTCTATTTAAGGCACCTAACCGCTGAACAAGTACATTCGTGAACTTTACAAGTACTTCATTCAGGTCAATAATGGACATCGACGGAGGGGGGTTCGACGGCACGGTGCCAACGACCCTTCGGCTGTGTTCTGGGAACCTGACAAGCCTGTAGCCCTGGAGGGAGAAGGGGCAGGTCCTGATAACTGGCTCGGTGTCAATGACCATCCCAACGGCAGTGGGGCCTACAACCCGGAGGTCAACGGACATGCCTCCTGTGTGTCGGGCGAAGGTGTTGTCGGTATGGATCTGGTAGGCACAGAGACATGGACAGCAGGCCTCTTTGTCAGAGCGGCCATAGCCGATGATAAGCCCCCCAAAGAAGGAGAGGCCAATGGGGAGCGGGATTGCTGCCGGGGGAGTGGTCGCAATTCCGGTCTTTTTTTATGGACCTCCCGCCCCCGAAGACTTGTCCCAGGCCTTGGAGGCCTGGGAGGTCAAAGTGCTGCTCAGCAAGTGGGCAGCCGGGGCCCTGGAGGACTCCTGCCCAGAGCTGGCTACCTGCTGTTCCATGAATTTTTTTGAGAGCCTTCTTGCGTCACCAGAGGGTTGTTTGGTTAAACTTCTGGTAGAGCTCACAATCCGAGACATCGTGGCCAGGCCAAAGACAGCAGACACAAACTGAGTGTTCGTCTGTACAGGCACTCTTCTTTCCACAGTGATGGAAAAGAGAAGAGGAACGATTAACTCTCAACATAAACAAAAAGAAAAATCTCTTATAAAAGAGATTTAGGTAAGAGGGGAAAAAAGGCCATAGGCCATAAAAGGTGTGAACACTGCAACGGACCTTCCATGGAGACTCATACAAGCAAGTCAATGGCGGGAAAGAACTGGGGAGGGAGTAGGGCCGCCCACACCTTTATAGGGTTGGTGACATCGGTGGACGTTGACGGTGTGAGCGGCCCCAGTTGTACTGCTGAAAATCTTCCGTGTGGATTCCCCTTCACCGATGGTGAAGGTTTCTACGGTGTAATCTGATGACTGAGATACCCCCGAAGATCTATGAATGAATCAATCTGTCTTTAATGTTTTGTACATGTTTGCCAGTCACTATAGGTCTATTTTGGAAAGCTGTAATGCATGGTTCACCTTCAGATAATATATGCCAATGTTGATTTATGATTCTGCATATTTCCCCAAATTTATGATTATATTTAGTGGGCAACTACCAATTATAAAATGGGGAGACAAAATCCTGCTTTGTGATTGGTTATCACCTGTGCACGAAATCTGTTCCATGCACAGGTAATAAGTTCAGGAAAGCATGACCACACTGCAGAAAAATCAGTGTGTCGCTAAAACGTTAGTGTTTGAAATGCTGCCATTTTTCATACCTCGCTAACGTGGCTCAGCACCCTCAAATTTATTCCCAACACTAAACAGACTGCAGTGTTCACTTCTCCAAGTGTGTGCCCCCCCGCCGCGCTAACTCACTTTTCATCCTGTAGCATATCTGCTGTTTTTGACAGCAGATCATGTGTCTCATAAAAAAGACATTGACTTTATTCCTAATCCCCGCCTTGCCTCTCCTGCTGTGTTGCCATAGTTGGTGGTACTTACCAACTAACATCTGGTCCTGTAGCACATTGCAAGTCCTTCATAAAAAGACACTGCCTTGCTTTTGTTTAAAAAATTAAAAAATAAAAAAAATTATATAATATATTCCCCCAATCATGATCTTGCTCGTTAATATGTGTGTGTGTGTGCATATGTGTGTGTGTGTATTGGGGATGGGGGAGTGGCTGGAGTAAAGATGGACCTAACGTACGGCTACTCGGGGTGTATGTGTTTCTGCAGTCCCTGCCGCCATGCTGACAACAGTCCTGGTTCCCTAAAACATTAATTAATAAAAATTATAAACTAGATGGCAACTTTATTCAACCACAACTAGAAAATCTGCCACCTAACAATCGTTGGCCCAGATATGCAAATAAGGTAATGAATATTAATAAGCAATTCAATTATGTCATTATGCCTGGCGGAAGGACTATTTTATCAGAAAATCCGATAATAGCCTTTTTTTTATATAAATAAAATATTTTTTTTCAAACAAAAAAAATTAACCAATTTTATAAGCCCAATAAGACACTCCGGGGGTGTGCATGGAACAGATTTTACCGCACTTTCAGGGGCTGAAGGCACTTGGCCTGTGGCCTCGTGCCTCACTACGCCCCTGTGCGTGCAGTAAAATCTGTTCCATGCACACCCAATCATGTCTTACTGCTTACATATTTTGTTTGGTCTTTTGGAGCCCTCTGAACCAGAAGCTTCTCCCATATGTTATTCTTTTTCTATAGTCTGCTTTTTGTAGTGTCTGGGTTTTGTACCCTCTGCTCCCGAATCTATTTATCATATCCTTTTTAGCCTCTACAAAATCTTGTTTTTCAGTGTAGTTTTGCTTTTGATCAGCCTTTGTTTGTGGTAACTAGCACCATGCAAGATCATGCTACGAACTATAAGCTTTCTATATAATGCCATTGTGATTTTGTTATTGTCCAAATGTTTTCTGAGTTCCAGGTATAAATTTCATGATGACTACCGTATATTCAGTGGTAAATTTTAAGTTGTTTTTTTTCTTGTATTCAAATGCTCCTCAGACTCCAGTAATAATTCTTCAGAACCTGTCCATGTAAAGAAAATGTGAGTAATATATCAAAGCCATGCTTCGATATACTGCTTGTATGCATTTTCTCTCACATTTAATGTATACTCCAATTCAAACGTGTACATGAAAGGATTTGCATATGCTGGCACCATGGTACTTACTGCCCATGGCAGTACCACATGCCTGTTCATGAAAAAAAAAAGTCTTTTGAATTTAAAACTGTTTTTGTGAAGCACTAAATGTGCCAACTTTTTTAACACTCTTGTGTTTGGTCTTGATATATCCGTTCCCAAATCTAGCATCCTTCCCATCCATTGAGTACCTTCAGAATGGGGTACTGAAGTGTAAAGGTCAGCCACATCAAAGGAGACTAAGCAACTGTCCTTAGGTATACCTTCCTCTGGAATGTTTCAAAGTTTCCTTACCATATCTGAACTGTCCTGTGCATATGCACTCATCCGTTCCACCTGTGGTTGCAAAAAATCATGTTTGTAGAAACAAGCTCCAGAAAAAAGAGAGTCCAGTCTTGACACTATTAGTCCTCCTGGTGGTACTGTAGGATTCTTGTGCATTTTAGGGAGACAGTAGAAGGTGGGCACTCTGGATAACAATTTCTCCAGGATGTCAACCTCCCATTCTTGCAGCCAACCAGGTATTGCTCCACAGTTCCTTTAATCAGTTGTACTAACTGTTCCATGGGGACTGAAATAAACACCCTGTACTTCCCCTGACCTAGTAATTTTCTGCACATATCTTTATATTGGGACCTATCCTGAATCACAATCCCACCACCTTGTATGCAAGACTTTATGATTATTGTGTCATCCTGTCTCAGATTATTTAGTACCATTCTTTCATTCCTCATGAGGTTATTATTCTTTGGTTATATTGCTTTAACTTGTCTAAACAAGGCCATAATATCCTTTTCTACCAATTTAGCAAAGGTTTCAATCGGTGTGCTCTTCCCAGGGACAGACTTTAACTGGAATTAACATAAGAAAAGTGCATTCTGGATGCTCGCCATCCTGTTCTCCAAAAGTTACTTTTTAATTTAAGAGTCCTAAAAAACTTATGGGGGTCTACCTCCAGTTCAAACAGGTTAACCAGCCCAGTAGGTGCAAAAGACGAACCTCTGCTGAGGACAGATACCTCATGTACTGTAAAGGTTCTGCTACTAAGACTGAATATGGGTATTATCTCAGGGACTGTACATTCAAATCTCCTCCCCCCTTGTGCTTGTTGCATTCTCTAGCCTTTCAGGCCTATTCTGCCACCTGTGGCTGCCCCTCCCTGTTCTGTTTGTCTAGATGTGTGCTGGTTTGCAGCCTGCTGCACAGTTCGTAAGGAGGTTCATGTTCTCCATCTTTCCACTCCCTTGAAGAGGAATCTGCTTGTCTAAAAAAGGCTGTGTATTCTTGTAAGATCTGTGTTCATCTCTTGTGTAGCTAGAATTGCTGTCTCTCCTGCTTTCTTGTGAGGTTACATTCCTTTTCTTGGTAAACTTCTTGTAGCTATACACCCTGTTCTCTTGGTAATCTACTGTACCTCTACGAAACTTTTTGATCTTAGTTTTTTTTTCCCTTCATATTCAACAAGTTTATTCTTTGCCTCTATATTTGCCCAAAAATCTGTTTCTTGTAATCTGGTCTCAAGAACTTCTGGTTCATTTTTCATGTCAGCTTCTAATTTAGTTCTTTCTTCCAATATTGCCTCAATTAAGGTATCTCAAAGCCATCTAGAGATCCAGAGTGTATGGCTGCTAAGTAACCTTCATTAGCATCACAGCGTGAGCCGACGCAGCGTCAGCGTGATGTCACCACACTTGCACTGCACGTGGAGTCCACGAACACATATAAGCAGGCTCAGTGCACAGACAGTGTTCTCTTAGAACAAGACAGCATGAGCTGCATGATACGGTAAAACCTTTTTTAATAAATCAAAGAGTTTGTTTTTTTTAGAGCTCTCTTGAAATGCACCATAAGATAATGCTGAGACATGGTCTCTGATCTTTTTATTCACAGAGATTAGAATAGCAGACATAGTCTGCACAGTTACCTTCATGAAAACGTTACAGCATTCTGATAGCAAGCAAATAGCTGCTGTGTTTGAGGTATTTTCGTTTAGTGTTTAACACATTAACGAGAAGTTTTGTAACAAGCCAATGTTGTTAGCATGTATATAGTGAATCCCAAAAAATATAATTAACAGAATGAAGCATTTATTTTAAAACTGAACAGAACCATGTACAGCTTAGAGGAAAAAGTGAGTTTATAAGTTAAAGAATATTTCTTGTGTTATCAAATGGTGATATACTGTGACAATTATTACTCAATAGAAATGTTTTATAAGAACAGTTCATTTATATTTAATATCAGAGTTAGAGAACAACAGTGCTTGTGGCTACGGGGGTAGTATAAAGGTTGCCGTTTTTCATACAGGGTTGCATATCCAGGTTTATTGGATAATAAGGAAAAATATTTTAAAATATGTGTCATACAAATTTATGTACTTTTTAGGCAGAAAGAAGTATTTAAAGAATGCAGCTAATACTTAAACCTTCCAAAAAGGAACAGCAGTGTTAAGCTGGAAGCTTGGTTTACCAAGAAGGTATGAAATGTGTACCATCAGTAATTTTTTTTATTTTTTTTTTTTATTTATTAACTCTAGGATTAACACCTTTGAGCAGGAACTGCTCATTTACAAAGGTTCCACGTCATAGTGTGGGTAGACAAACGGTGAACATCATTACAAAAATTATACAGAGGTAGCACAGACAGAATAGCGAATGCAGGTTTGCAAATCATTATTCAAAATTCGAGACTACACATGTTGGGTAGGAGTAGAGCAAAGACCAGTGAGCAGACATGGAGAGAGTGTCTCAAACTAAGAACTGAGCAGTGCACAGGTAGGCTAAATGTGAAGGAGATTTGGGGAGAACAGTGAGGAGGGTATTCCCAGAGGAGTGGGCAGGCTGGAGGCCATTGTCAAGGTGAGAGGAGGGAGTGAGAAGTGCATGGTTGGGTAGTGCTAGTTGGGTAGGGGTAGGGACAGGGGAGCAAAAAGTGCTGGTGTTGGAGGGGATGAGGTGGGAATAGCAGCGGGAGGAGGAGGGGAGACAAAGAGGTGTACTAGGTAGCAGAGATTTATTGGAAATGTATTTAAGAAATTGATTTAACATTTGATAATTATTACAGATAAAATCGAATCCTCTTGAAAAATCCTGTTAAAAGGCTAAACCTTGGGGTGTGACATAGTGGCATTCATTTTTTGAAAACCAGGCAGAACCAATGCTCTTCATTTTAGCAATCTACATAGAGCTCCAGTGGGTTCATCACAAGCAGTTACAGAAGCACAGTCATTTCCCATGGACACAGTGAGCTCTTATGAGGAGTACCTCAGGGCACTGAACATGTTCTCGCTGGAGACAAGAAGGGACAGGGGAGGTATGATAGAGACCTTGAAGTTCCTGAAAGGATTGCTCCATCAATCAATCAATCAATCAATCAATCAGTATCTTTATTTAACCAGGTGGAACACCACTGAGCATAACTCACCTACAAGATGGACCTTGGGGAGATACACATCAACAGAATGATACAGTCATAAGTACATTGGCAGACAATATACAAGTATTTACAAATAACATAGCATGGCAGTTTCGCATAAAGCAGTAAGAAAATTATCAGGGAAGGCATATGATACAGTCACAAGTGCAAAGGCAGACAGTATACAACTATACGCAATTTATATACAAGGCAGTTACACATTCAGCAGTGATAGGCCATTGTCTGGCTGGCCAAGAAGTCTAGCCTAATGTGGCACAAGACCCATATGTAGTATGTGCAATATAAGCACAGGGGGTGCACAATATATAAGGTAGAGTAAACAAGGGGTATCAAAGAGGACTTAGTGCTCAGAGGGGAGGAATGAAAGAAAAAATTACTCACCTTAGTAATGTTGTTTCTTCTAATGGAGTCTTGCTATATTATGACAATTGCAGTTTGTCCCACCATTAGAACTGCTCCGGAGGTGAAAGAGTTAACTCCCATTCAGAGAATGGAACTTGGAGTGCGAGCTCGGTTAGAGAAGCTCTGTCTGGGTTATTTCAAACCTAAACTGTCAGATCTTTACAAGCAAAACTCACTAAGGTCTGTGTGGAAGCTGTAACCTACACTAGCCAACTGGCTACCTGACTATTAAGACATACTCCTGGTCCCAACACAAAGACTCAAGTCAGGGGACCAGAAGTAATAAAATAATATAAGTAATAATATGACATAAAATAAAACATAACACCCCAAAACCCCAAGAAGGGTGGAAAACATATAATGGGCATAACTAGCGCCACACTAGACTGCCCACCCCATACCCAAGTAGAAGTTCTGAGAGGGGCAGGCTGGGAGGTCATAATATAGCAAGACTCCATTAGAAGAAACAACATTATTAAGGTGAGTAATTTTTCTTCAAACAACATGAAGTCTTGCTATATTATGACAATTGCAGAATACACAGCAGTACCTCCATGGAGGAGGACAGAACCTATTAGGAAATAGGCTCTGAAGCACAGCTGTACTTAACCCGAGCATCTCTCCTGGCTGGACATCCAGGGAGTAATGCTTGGTGAAAGTATTACCGTTTTCCAGGTAGCTGCTTGACATATCTCTAAGATAGGGATGTCTCTGGCAGCAGCTAGAGACGCAGCTGTACCTCTGGTAGAATGAGCCCTCAGGCCTGAAGGAGGAACTTTCCCCAGTTTTTGATAACAAAATTGGATACAAGAGACAATCCACCTGGCAATGGATCTCTTAGTGGCAGGTTTCCCTTTTCCGACCTCACCATAAGTGAGAAAAAGTTGGAGGATTCGAGACCTGTGACCCTTGGTATGCTCTATATAGTAACTTAGGACCCTCTTAACATCTAAACTGTGCAACTCCTCTCACCAGAGGAAGAATGGTCAGTGAAAACACTGGAAGGGAGATAGATTGATTAAGATGGAAATCTGAAACCACCTTAGGCAAAAACTTCCTGTTAGTCCTGAGGACTACCTTATCCCTGTGGAAAGAAATAAAGTCAGTTACTACTGACAGGGCTTGCAACTCACTTATGCGCCTGGCAGAAGTGATAGCCACTAGGAAAACAGTTTTCCAAGTTAAGTACTTAAGCTCTGCAGAAGACAGAGGTTCAAAAGGCGGTTGCATTAACTGGGCAATGCAAACATTAAGGTCCCAGGCAGGGGCCGGATCCCTAAAAGGTGGATTAGAATGAAGTAATCCTTTAAAAAACTTAGAAAATACAGGGTGGCGGAAGGAGGAGGGCTTTCCTGCTGAAACAAAAGCAGAGACAGCTGCCAAATGTACTTTCAGGGAGCTGGTCTCAGGCCCAAAAGATTAAGATGGACCATATAGTCCAAAACAATGGGCAAATCAGCAGATTCCGGGAAATATGTTTCCCAGAACACCAAATGGAAAACCTTTTCCACTTAGAATTATAAGTAGCTCCTACTGGAAGGCTTCCTAGAAGCCTTTAGGATTTCAAGAACACCCTGAGAAAGGTGCAGGTCAGCAATTCTAACTCCTCAAGAACCAGGCCTTGAGGTTGAGGGATTTGAGGTCTGGATATCAAACTCTCCCTGTGCACAGGTTAACAGGTTGTGATTCCTGGGGAGAAACAGGGAAGATGGACTGCTAGGGACAGAAGGAGTGGGTACCAGGGCTGCCTGGCCCAATCTGGGGCAATCAGAATCACCCTGCAAGGCTGGGATCTGATTTTGACTAACACCTTGAATAGGAGAGGGAAGGGGAAAGGCGAGAAACTTCCTTCCCAGTCTAGGAGAAAGGCATCCAGGGGACTGAGCCCAACACTGGGGCCTGCAACAGAACAGTGGAAGTTGGTGATTGTCTGGGGCTGCAAAAGATCTATCTGAGGGGTGCCCCATCTGGCAAAAACTATCCCCAGTACTTGAGGATCCAGAGACCATTCGTGATGGCCCTGGGAAATCCTGCTGAGAGCATCTGCTAAGACATTGTCCTTTCCTGGAAGGTGAACTGCTATGAGGAAGTGTTCAGGGAATAGGCCAGAGACTACAACTTCATTGCATCGGTGCACAAGGCCGAAGACCGAGTGCCCCCTGCTTGTTGATGTACCACATTGTTGTGGTGTTGTCTGTTCTGACTTCACCACTTTGTTCTGAACAGACACAGAAAACACTTGAGCGCTAAAAGACAGCTCTGAGATCCAGCAAATTGATGTGGAGCAGAGATTCCTGAGGGACCACACTCCCTGAGTGGAGGTCGTCCATGTGGGCTCCCCACCCCAGGAGGGAAGCATCCGTGGTGAGGTCAAGGGTGAGACAGAGGAATGAAGGGACCCCAGTCTTAATTGCTCTGATCCTGCCACCACTGGAGGGCCTGGATCAGGGTTCGGATCACTGGGACCAACTTGGAAAGGGGGTCTCTTCTCTGAGACCAAAAGGCTCTCAAGTGAAACTGAATGTCCCTCATCTGAAATCTTGCTCCTTGCACTACGGCTGTGGACGCAGCCATGTGCCCCAGGAGCTGCAAAAGTGTCTTGCTGGTCGAGAGACCTGCAGAGTGAGAGGAGGCCAGAGCCACCAAGTTCCTTACCCTCTAGGGTAGGAAGGCTCTGGCCTGCTTTGTGTCCAATTCTGCACCTATGAAGGTGAGCACCTGAACTGGTTCCAGAACTGATTTTGGAAGATTGAGCAAGAAGCCCAGGGAGGAGAGCAGTTGCTGGGTAACTTGCAGGTGAGATCTTACCTGTTCTGGGGACTGGCCTACAATGAGCCAGTCGTCCAGATAGGGAAAGACAGCAATCCTTTGCCTTCTTAAATGAGCCACTGCTACTGCCAGACATTTTGTGAATACCCTTGGGGCAGAGGTGAGGCCGAAGGGCATTGCTCTGAACTGGTAGTGACCTGAGGCAATTCGAATCTGAGGTACTTTCAGTGGGAGCTTCTGATTAGGACGTGAAAATAGGCATCCTTGAGGTCCAGGGAGGCTAGCCAGTCCCCTGGCCTTAGAGAGGGTAAAATCATTGCCAGAGTTACCATTTTGAACTTTGGTTTCAAAAGGTGTTTGTTCAGATATCTCAGGTCTAGAATGGGCCGCCATTCTCCTGTCTTTTTTGGGGTAAGGAAATATCTGGAGTACAGACCCTTGCCCTGGTGTAGGGGAGAAACCCTTTCTACAGCTCTGAGAGCCAGGAGGGTTGAGACCTCTGTTTCTAAAGTAAAGGTCTCTAAAGAGTTTGCAGGTGGGAAAGACCTGATTCTCATCTTTGGGAACTTTTGAAGCTGAGAACCAGACCCTGGCTTACTACTTCAGGACCCACTTGTCTGAAGTTAGAGACACCCAGTTCTGAATGAAGTAAGCCAACCTGCCCCCACGGTAAGGAGAATCAGCCCTGGGCATCCCATCAGGGTGCCTGTTTGGCAGGTGCTGTAGGCTGAGGGTGGGAGCAGGCCTGCCCACACCCCGTCCTGCCTCTCCTCTGAAGAACCCCTCTGAGCATAAGCAGAGGAGGCCTGGGTTTGGTAAAAGGCCTGTGAAAAGGCTCTACCTCTACCCCTGGGCCTTGCCTCTGAGGAGGGTTGCCGCCTCCTTAGCCTGAGCACCTTATAGGTAGTCCTATATTCATCCATTTTCTTCATATAATTCTCTGTCTGCTCCCCAAACAGAGAATTTCCAACCACAGGAAAATCCATAGCCTTAGTCTGGGTATCCTGTGACAAGGTAGTACACCTGAGCCAGGCCAACCTGCGAAAAGCTACAGAGGTAGCCATGACTCTAGAGAATACATCATTAAAATCTACAGCAGCATGAAACTGCACCTTAGATGCCTCAATGCCATCAGCAGCCACCTGTTCCAGCTCACTAGCAAGCTGGCCAGAGGCCTGTCTGGCCAAGGCCATGACAGTGTCCCATCTAGATTTCTGATACCTTGCTACATAAGCCATGTAATTTGCTTGCCTGAGTCCCAAGGATGCTGCCATGTATTGTTTTTTAGCCATGGCATCAATCTTCCTGGAATCCTTGTCAGGAGGATGTGAAGCCAAAGGAATATTAGCTTTATCACAGGCCAGCCTGAACCACACCAACGGCTGCATTGCTGTGAAAGGAATTCTGTATCAGGACATGACAGAGTGTACCTCCTGTCCATCTTTTGTCCACAGGAGGCACAGAATTAGGAGTTTTAAAATCTTTATTGTCTGTTTCCTAAATGATTTATGCAAGGGATAGACAATCTCCTAGACTCTGGAATATCCATCATTTCTACAAAATCAGGTTCCTCTTGTTCATCCACAGCTTCCTCCAATGGAAGCTGGAGGGTTTCAGCAACTTTTTTGTAAAACATAAAGTGAGAGGGGGACTCAGAAAGCAGAGGGGGAGATTCTAAAGGTCTGTCTGGGGAGATGTCCGGTTCAATGGGCACACCCAGACCCTCAAAGTCACATTCATACTGTTCATAATCATCCTCCCCCTCCTCTGGTTCATAAAATTCTTCAACAACATATTCCTGAACCGATGGAACCGACCTTTTATCAGACAGTGGCGGCTGGGACGGAACCGGAGAAAGTGACTGGACAATCTGAATAGCTTTTGCTATCTCTGCAGCAGTTGGAGAAGGAATTTTGGGCTCCACACCTGCTGATTTTCTTGTTTTCTTTACTGGAACTGGCTCCTCCGAGCCAGCTTTACGTTTGCCCGAGGAAGTCTCACCCTGGTCAGAGGGCACTCCCTCCGGTTCGGTTGGCACCGAACCGGGCTGTCCCATCGAGTCAGCGGACTTTTGGCCTCTCGTCCCTGAGCCTGCCAACTCTCTTATCCAGGGGTGGCTGCAGGAAATTTTACAAATCTGGCAGTCTGAATTGAGGTGGTCAAACCACAGACAATATACATATGTGGTGTGTGGGTCAGCCTTGGCAAAGACTTCCCACAGGCATCACAGTGTTGAAACCCAGTGGGCCGGTTTTCTTTTGGGTTTTTCAGACATAATGCCAGCCTAACCAAAAACTTGCCCTTTTAGCGGCAGTGCCAGGCAAGACACATATATCGGTTCCCTAACCGTGTCAGATCCTTGAAAAAAAGCGTGAAAATCCGTTTTTTTAGAACCGATAAGAACCGGAACCGCACTCTAAAACCTTCAATTCAAGTTTTAAAACAAGCTGATCGGTTCAAAACCGAACTGATAACATTTACAAGTTCCACACAGAAAATAAACTTAAATTACTTATAATACCACAGACAGAGCTTGAACCGAACGGTTTTGCGGTTAAAATAATAATATTCTCGGTTGATTTGAACCGAGAAAACACTGTTTAAACAGAGAAATGAACCGAGCAATAGGAGAAATCTCCGGAGCAACTGTTCAGTCAGGTGGAGTAAAGAATCTGACAGTTTAGGTTTGAAATAACCCAGACAGAGCTTCTCTAACCGAGCTCGCGCTCCAAGTTCCATTCTCTGAATGGGAGTTAACTCTTTTACCTCCGGAGCAGTTCTAATGGTGGGACAAACTGCAATTGTCATAATATAGCAAGACTTCATGTTGTTTGAAGCAACTACATTCAGAGGCACAGTTTAACACTGCACAGGCAGGGTTAAGTCTAATGCCAGTGTGATGGGAAAGTTCATTTGCTTATGGGCAAGAAGGAGAGACAGGCAAGAGTAAAGATAGAGCCAGAATTTAAGGGGTGTTATTGACGGAAGCAGCTGCAAGTCTCCTGAAAAGATTGCAAAAAGAGGTTTTTAAAGGAGGACAACGGCACCGGTGACAAGAGCTGTAGAGTTTTTTGTGCATTATTCCAGAGGACAGGGAGGGCATGGCTTAATGCCATTCTACAAAAGTGTGTCCTAACTTTGGGGATGGAAAGGGAAATGTAAGAGAGGCTTCTTAGAAGATAGGTACTGGGGTTGCAGGTCGGTAGATGGTCCTTGATGTATTGTGGCAGCTTATTAGTAATGGCTCTATAAGTCCAGAGCACAGCATTCTTGTGTCTCCTGAAGCTAAGTGAGCACCATCCCACACTCTTGTAGAGAGAGTGGTGTGTGGAGTAGGGGGCACCAGTGACGAACCTAAGTGCCCCGTGGCACAGGGTGTTGAGTTTGTAGAGGGCCACACTCAAGCTGTGCCCATACAAGAAGTCTGCATAGTCAAGGAGGGGCAGGAACATTGTTTGTACCAACCTTTTTTTCCCCCTCCTGAGTTAGCAAGTGCCTGATCCTAAAGAAGATCCCAAGCCAAGGTGAACTGTGTAGAATTATTTAGTATTAGTACCAGTTTGAGGGTATGAGTGGAAACTGAAAAGAGGGAAGTTCAGGAGGGACATGAGGTAGTATTTTACAGACAAAGCATGGTGGAACCATAGAAAAGTCTACCTGCCGAGGTGTCGGTGCTAAATCCGTAAATGGTTTCAAACACGGTTGGGACAGAGTGATGAGTATTGTGGTTACTCGGGGTGACAAAAACTGGGAGGGGAATAGGGGGATGGATAGGACCCTGGATGTACACTAGGGTCTGGGGTTAGATAGGGAACCCTGAGCAGACTGGATGGATCATTGGTATTTTTTCTGCTGACATTGTCCATGTTTCTATCCTCTTTCACTTTGTAAGAAGGGCTTCCTGGCATAGTTGAAACCTATCAGCACCCTTTACAATCACCTTCACCTCCTTAATGTTCAGCAAGAAGGACTCAACTTGTGACTGGCATCCACAGCCATTTGCAACTGCTGCTTGGGCGCATGAATCCTGTATTAAACACTACATCTGTTTTGTCCGCAAGAGGTAGCATGTGATGGATGACCACAGTGAGATGGAATTTAGCAGAACACAAAGTAGGTACAGTAGGTTGCCAAAATGAAAGGGAGGCAGTTGAATACAATCTCCTTCCCAATGTATCAATATTGTGTCTCTTCTTGTCAGCAGGGTTGGCCGAGAAGGAGCTTTGCACTCCCCTGCTGTAGCTGCAAGTACCAGGCCCTGGAAATAAAGTTAGTAGGAAACCACGGCCCTCCTTAGTAACTGTGTATTACTTCTCCATCAGCTTGATCAGGGCTGGACTCGCTGAAGCCTGCAAAAGTTCCTTCTAAAACCACTGTGCCATGGAAAGGAATGGCTTATTTACTGGCAAAAGGACTTCCCAGTGGAGGTCTTGCCCAAGATACTCTTCAGTGAGGTCCTCTGGATCAGACTTCAAATCAGCGTGTCTACGCTAGGATCCTGAGACTGGAGGTGCTGGGACTTTGGAAGGGGAACCCCCAGCAAAGGGCACTGACCTTGGGGCAAGTCCCACGAGGGTCCCTGAATTATGGCCTGAGGAAATAGTGTAGCAGTAAGAGCCTGTATTGTTGCTTCTCCACGGCCAGCCACATCAAAAGTAATGACCTTAAGTTTAGTGGCCATTGTACTGAAATAGTTAGCAAATCCTCAAGGATTATCCATTGTATATATATAAAAAAAAAATCTATTTCTAGTAGAAATAGGGCCTGTCTCCTCCCTATTTATCAGGCATATGTTCGTCCTATATTGGATTATTGTTCTCCTTTGTGGAGCCCCTATTTATGGAGGGGCATCGATCGAGTGGAGAGGGTGCAGAGAAGATATACAAGGACGGTTGATGGTTTGCAGAGTTTGTGCTATGAGGATAGGCAGGGAGCGTTGGAGCTTTATCCCCTGGAGCTTAGATGCCATAGAGGCGACCTTTTATTGATGTGTAAGATCCTGGAGGATAGTCTTCACTCATGATTTGGGGTTGGCTAGTAACCATAGAGAAACGAGCCTGAGAAGTCATCAACTTCAGCTGATGCTTACTAATCCTAAGGGTCTCCTTAGGTGTAGCTATTTCACCCAGCGTAGTGTTTCCTTTTGGAATGCCCTTCCTAGTCTAGGGGTACATGTAGGATCTTTTGATATATTTAAGAAAAGGTTGGATAGTTACTTATTGAAACATTATAAGGACTGTGGGGCCCATTGCCCAATTTTTGGGAGGAGTACACTATGGGCTTTTAGCCTTCTGTACCTCCTCTGTAACTTCTAGTATGAACTTCTAGTAAGTGACAGATTAACCCCGCTGCATATCCTGCATTCCAAATGCAGTGAATGATGACCCTAGGATTAGGGGGTTCCACAGTAATTGGTTAATAAGTAATTTTACTGGGACCAACTGTTATCAGTACCAAGTGGTGACTGAAACTGGCTTGGTTTTCTTCTCTCTTGCTGAGGAACCAGGCAGTGAGCAGAGTCTTTTGGAACTTAGGTCACCAGAGAATTTTCAGGGGACAGGGTACACAAATTAAAGTCAGAATCCATGGTTCACTGTCTCAGTTACTAGACAGAGCCAGAAACTACAACCCAGTTGGGCCTGGCGCCAAAATGAAGTGGTCTTTTGGGGGAGTCTTCTCCTTGGACCCAGACTTATGTTTTCCATTTGAGCTAGTGTCAGTGGCTTAGTAGGCAACATGCTTGCCTCTGGGGCCTGAAGCCTGAAAGGGCATGGGTTCTAGTTCTATACCAGGAAGCTGGGTAGCAGCGTTGTATGTAGGCAGCAAGACTCGGGCAGCAGAGCATGCTCCTTGATCCAGCACTGAGGCTTGATAAGGTGGTAAATTGCAGTCTATAATAATATCTGATATTTATTTGTTGCACTGCTTTGACTGTGAGCACCCCTTTCCCAGTAGCCACTTATTTTTTCATTGTATTTGTTTTTTTAATCAGAGCAGCAGTTCAATTTTCTGTACTACTTCATTCACTCTTTTTCGACCTCCGATGTGGTTCCCATCTGCTTGTATTATTTGTTCCAGATCTATTTTATGCTGTCACATTACATTTTATTTTAACTGTCTACATTACAGTCTTCGTTTTGTGCCATGCAATTACTCCTAATTTCCTCCGGTGTCCTGGACAACATTCCCCTTCCCATAAAACCAATTCATGCCACTGTCCAAGGCTGCGTGAGGTTACTGATGTGCAAAATGTCTGCCACTACACGTTTACAGTCACTTCACTACCAGTCTCTTATTGCTTGTAAAGCACTTTGGGATACAATGTGTAAGAAGAATGCTATATAAATTCTGATTCTCTTCTTATATATGCATTAAGTATAGCATTTATGATTGAAAGCAACAGCACAGAATAGTTGTTCTGTACCATAGATATACAGCAGTATAGCCAAAATGCTCTTACACTGATGACATCCTCATTTACAAATGTTGTGGCTTTAGGCTTCCTCTAACCTGCTACATATGAACAGAGAAGACAGTTTGTTTCAAGTTTTTTGTGCTAATGAAACTATCGCAAATCTATTCACTCAATTTGAGTAGGGTCAGTATTAGAATTATACTCTCTGAACTACTGACCCATAGTTTTGGATTTATGATTATGAAAACCAGCATTTTGGTGGTTTAGGTATCCATTAATATTAATTTATTTATTCGGGGGTGTGGTCAGCAGCCAGACAGTGTAGACATGTTATGCACGGTCTTGCCTTTTTTTCAATAAAAATGCTAAAAAAGGCATCTATTTGACAGACACTTGATAGCTAACTATTGCCCTTTGCTATTTGGAGCCATTGGAGAGTTTTAGAAGATCGATCTGGAGCAAAAATGGGGAAAACAAGACAGTCTTTGAAGTTGGACTCCAGCAAGGGAAATGCTCTGCATGAAACTTCTCCAAGAAGAGGCCTGGCAGTGGAGGGGAGCAAGGCCTTGGAACCCTCTAACAGCGCTCTGTTACAAGCCATACAAGATCTGGATAAAAAAGTGGATTGTCTTGGTACCCGGTGCATGACCATGGAAACCTGACTGGATGTAAGTAGCCTCCAAAAGCTAAGCAGAGCTCTGAGGTCTGCTCAGAGCCTGGCGGCGGCCGTGGTGGGAGTTTGGCTGAAAACAAACTGATCGTCTCAGGCTTGAAACTCTTGAGAACAATGTGAGCCAACAATATTCATCTACTTGGGGTGCGGAGGGCCTTGAAGGGGTGACCTGATGGGGTTTGTCCTGGCATTACTTAACCAACAGCTGGATTTGGACTTACAGGGCCAAATTACTAAGGCCTATCATTTTAACCCACGAAGGAGAACAGCAGAAAATACCCCATGCACTATAATGATTATCGCTGCAGGAGACCATATTCGTGACTTGGTTATACCTCAGCTAAATCCTCAGGTCCTCTTAAATTGGATTCGGGAACCCAAATCTACTTTTTCCCCCGGACTTTAGCTACGCGACCCAACAACAGCTTTGATGCCATTCGAGCAGGTTTATGGGTGCCTGGAATTAATCATGCTCTGCTGCTACCTGCGTGCCTTCGGGTCCACTATGCTGGTACGACTTACTTGTTTGCTGATCCTACTGAAGCTGGCAAATGATTGGAGGCTATCAAAAAGAGACTTTCTATACCGACCTCAGACGAAGAAGATGAGGGGCACTGAAATTTAAAAGTAACAACTTCTATAATCCAATGCTGTTTAAATACCTTAGTATATATATTGCTTAGCAGATATTACTGTTTCTTATTGGTTATTTTCTAAGAGGTTCCTGATCTTTCAGAGACTTTCAATATGGTTTAGTTAATGAGTGTCCTATAATGCCAGGTCTTTCTTAGATAGTGAAACATCTCCTGTGGTAACACAGTCAATAATTTATACTTGTTTCTCTTTTTTTTTTTTTTGGATAAGGACGTGGACACTTAAAGCACCTGTGGTGTTAATTGGTGCCTTTGCACCTGGAATATATGAAAGACACTACTATTGATCAGTCCATGTGTTTGCTGCACTGGTCTTTTCCTGTAACTCTTCTTGGAACTTCTATTGTAATTTAGTGGTATGAGACCCCCTATTATGATGTAACAAAATCACAGACACAGGGTCTACCTAGACCTCACGACTTTGCCCCTCCCTTCTCACTACAAATGGTGCCACGAACACTGCCCTACTCTGTCTATGCATATCAATGACAGAGCCTGGTATGTAATACAAGCACTGTTTTTTTGCTAAATATGTGTGTATGTTTTCTTATATACTGCTTTTCTACGTATGCATCCTTATAGTATGTTTCACCCTCCACCCCTGTAACTGACGTGGAGCCTTTGCAAATGAGTCTGTGACTCAAAGGGTTGTAATTCCGATCGTATACAATAAATAAATAAATAAAACAACAGTTATAGTATATGGATCCTGTATTAGCATTGTATTAAGCTCACTGGAATACTGTAACTTGAATTCTCATATCACCGTGTCTGGTACAGGATTGAAAATATATAAAAATAAAGTATAAAAAATATACTGTATATATTTATTCATTTGTTAACCAGGATCGTGCACTGATCCAAAGACCTTTTTCAGGCATGGCATGGGCCACGGACTGGCACATACAAAGGCAGGAAACAACATTCAATACTAGCAGCAAAAATCAAACAGGGATCATAAGGCAGAACAACAAATCAGCAGATCTACAGAATAGTGGATGTGCGATGATCCTCAACAAGGCTGTGTTTTTCCATCAAGGGTGTTGATGACATCATACAGACCTCGGGAGCGAACGTCGAGAGGTCTCGCTGATGTCATCAACTGCCTGAGATGGAAATGTAGCCTTAGTTCTGGATGGGTGACCATACACTATTTTATATAGTATATGGTTCCCCAAATACCTACAAGTAAAGAAAAAAAAAAATTCACAAGGTTTCATACCTTGTACTCACAGTCCTGCTTGGTCCTGGAAGCTCAGTCAGCTTCGTGCGGTCACACTACGCTCCCGATCCTAGTAATATTCTCGGCAGCAGTTATCCACTCCCAGTGATACTGCAGAATACCGGACCACACTGGACCTACGCATTCAGCGTAGAGTTCAAGTTACGCTACTCTCTCAAACCTACATTTCGATTATTCAAATAAACTAAATAAACTAATACAAAAATTAACAACAAGCACAAGCCCGTGCTGTATTCACAAACACTTTACGCTACTCAAGTAGCGGTGGTCCGGTATTCTCCACTATCACCACACTCCTGACCCTACCAACATATTCTTGACGGCAGTTACTTTAAAAAACACACACAAAAAAAAAAAAGGACAAATTCATTCAGTTTGGAAACATGGAGTTCACTACAGCAATCCGTGTCCAAACTGGCCTGGTGAAAAGCTCGCATGGCGGCGCTACAATTTTCTCTTGATTTTTTTTGTGAGACCACCGTTTCCTCCAATGAGGTGGCAGGACAAGGCTAAAATGTTGTTGTACCATCGATGTGATGTCAGAACGATGGTACAACTTTTCCGACCTTTGAACTGTCCTACAACAAGATTTAAAAAGCCACCAATTGTATCTATAATAAGACCTACAATACACTATAATACAGTGGTGAGGGGGAAAACACAATAGACAGCTCCAGATGCAACTAATAAGGAGAGCACTGGAACGGTTCTTCACAGGCACAGTACAGGGCACTTGTAGCAACAGGCAGCAACAGGAGATCAACAAAGACTGATGGCAAACCTCAGGTGTAACACATGGTCCTAGAGGATTGAGTTCATGAAGGTAATCTTCAGTACACCAGAGGAGAAAGGCAGTTGGGGGGTCATCTGTACTCAGGACTGGGAGGGCTCTAGAGGGAGGAGGAGGTGGGTGGGCTGCATAGGAGGAACAACAGGGTAACTGTCAGTGGACAGAGCATGAGCTGAAGAGGACAGGAAAATTAGCTCTTAATGCATTTAGGTTTGTTTTATTTATTGAAATGTTTCACCAGGAAGGCACATTGAACAACAGGTTGCTCGTCTCCCAGTGTGACCGGGGGTACAGGGAGTATACATACAAAAAAAATTACATAATAGACACTACCCTGAGGTCAGGTAGTACAGTAAACAATACACAATTACAGCCATTGCAGGGATACAGAAATCAATATACAACAGTGAGCAGGGCTCCAGATAAGATTTTTTGGGAGGAGTACTTTTGAAAGTGAGGTGAGTAAAACCAAAATCAGATGTGTACAAACGTCTGGACAGAGTGGAGTGAGGAGTACATTTTTAAAAACAATGTCGTTTTTTTCTAGATAAGAATTGATAAAAGTGCCAACAATACTCCAGATAACATTGGCAGGTAGGAGTAATTTACTCACTAATTTCAAAATATAGTATGTAAAACTACATTGCATACGAACATAGGGAAATTGCCAGCAGATAAAGGCCCAGAGGTCTATCAAGTCTGCTCGAATGTGCAGCTAGCACCCCTTATTCTGCAGCTGCCCCTCCCTTCCACCCTTCCCTGTCATTAACCCTCCCCCTTGTCCTGTCCCATCCCCTTTTGAAGCAGTCCACTGTTCTACTGGATACCACTTCTGCAGGTAACACATTCCACCCAGCCACCACCCTCTCTGTAAAAAAGTGTCTCCTCGTCTCCCTCCTGAACCTTCCTCCCTCCAGTCTCATATCATGGCCCCTGGTGGCCCTCCCTTCCCTTACTTTGAACAGCCCCTCTGTACCCATCTTGTTTATTCCTTTCATGTATTTAAAGGTTTCAATCATGTCACCCCTGTCCCTCCTCTCCTCCAGTGAGTACATGTTCAACTCCTTCAACCTCCTCGTATGATAAGTCCCCAGCCCTTGATCATCTTTGTCGCCCTGCGCTGCACCCCTCCAGTAACTAATGTCCCTCTTCAGATAGGCGCCAGTACTGCACGCAGTACTCAGGTGTGGTCTAACTAATGACCTATACAGTGGCAGAATCACCTCCTCCCTCCTCGAGGATATACCCCTTGCAATACAACCCAGCATTTTGTTGGCCTTTGCAGCTGCCTTCCTACATTGTGCTGAGTTGTTCATTGACCCTGTAATGAGCACACCCAGATCCTTCTCCTCCTCTGTCTGGGCTAGCTGCACTCCCCCCAGCTGGTAACTCCTCCTTGGGTTCTTCATCCCAAAGTGCAGCACCTTGCACTTTTTGGCATTAAACCCCAGTTGGCAGGTGTCTGACCAGGTTTCAAGCTTTGCCAGATCATCCTGCAACCCCTGCCATCCCCCTAGGTCATCCACCACCGCGCCTACCTTGGTATCATCAGCAAACAGACTGATCTTGCTGTTGATGTCCCATGATATGTCTGCAATGAATATCCCAAACAACACTGGTCCCAACACCGAGCCCTGTGGAACACCGCTCGTCACTGCCCTTGGGTGTGAGAGCTCCCCACCCACCACCACCCTCTGTTGCCTTCCCTGAAGCCAGTTTCCTACCCATCTCACCAGCTTTGCACCCGACCCTGTGCCTACTAACTTCCTTCCCAGCCTTCCATGCGGCACCGAGTCGAATGCCTTACTGAAGTCCAGATACAGAACATCGACTGCATGGCCCCTGTCCAGTTGCCTAGTTACCCAGTCATAGAACTCCACCAGGTTGGTTTGGCAGGATCTGCCACATATGAAGCCATGCTGTCTGCTGTCCTGTAGTCCTTTGGCCTCTAGGAGGGCCACCAGCCTCTCCTTCAGGATAGTCTCCATTAGCTTACCCACGATGGATGTGAGGCTCACTGGTCTGTAGTTTCCGGTTCATCCTTGGGGCCACTCTTGTGGAGGGCACCATGAGCCATCCTCCAGTCCTGAGGCACACCCAATGTAGTGAGGCATTAAATAGGTCTGCCAAAGGTCCTGCAAGGACCTCTGCCAGCTCCTTCAGTACCCTGGGGTGGATGCCATCTGGGCCTGGCGCCTTGTCCACCCTCAGTGCCTTCAAACCCTCTCGAACTCTGCCCTCCATGATTTCCCCATCTGTCCCCCTCCCCCCTGCTTCTGCCATTTCTCCCACCTTGGGTGTCACCTCCCTCTTCTCTTTAGTAAATACTGAGCAGAAGTACTCATTTAGTGCTTCTGCCTTATCGTACCCTGCTTCCACCCAACCCCCTCCTTCCTAATCCTTACTATGTGGTCCTTACAGCTCCTTTCTCCCTGATGTACTTAAAGAAGTCCTTCTCCCCTTCTTAATGCCTTGTGCCAGCCTGAGTTCCGTAGATGCTTTGGCTCCCCTTACTGCCCTTGTCACCTCCTTCGATTCTGTCAAGTACTCCTCCCTGTCCTCCCCCTCCCTGTTTTCTTGTACTTCCTAAAGGCAGCTCTTTTCTTCCTTACCTTTTCCATGACCTCTTTGCTCAACCAGCTCGGTTTCTTAGCCCTAGCCTTCTTGCTCTGGGCTTTGCAGCAGGTTTTGGTTGCCTCCACTATCCCCAGCTTTATGAGCTCCCACCTCTGGTTAGTGTCCATACTAGATTGAATTCTGGCCAGGTACCCTTTTACTACTTCCCCCATCCTCCCAACGTCGGCCCTCCTGAAGTCCAGCACTCTTGTGCCAGATTCCACTCCTTCCTTGCCCATATCCAATGTGAGCCATACTGAGTGGTGGTCACTCCCTGACAGCGGTTCCTCCACTGTAAGTTCTCTCACAAAGTCCCCATTTGCCAGCACAAGGTCAAGGGTATTCCCTAACCTGGTTGGTTCACTGACCATTTGCAGCAGGAAGCTGTCCTGGAAGGCATCCAGCAGTACCTGCTCCCTTCTGTTCCTGGTTGTTGGAGTACTCCAGTCCACTCCTGGCATGTTGAAGTCCCCACAATCACCACACTACCCTTCATCGAGTCCTCCTGATCTGTCCGCTAGTTCCTGTCTAACTCATCCGTCTGAGATGGTGGCCTGTACACCACTCCCATTCTAGAATCCTATTCTTGGAATCCTGGATTTGCATCCAAAGTGACTCCGTGCTACCCCCTCCCTTCCTCCCTTACACACTTCAGTCCTTCCTTCACATATAGTGCCACCCCCTCCTTTCCCAATCACCCTGTCCCTCGAAATAACCTTTACCCTGGTACAGACAGGTCCCAGTCATTGTATTGGGTGGCCCATGTTTCCGTGATGGCTGCAATGTCCACCTCTCCCTCTGCCATGAGAACCTGTAACTCTGCAGTTTTCCTCCCAAGGCTCCTAGCATTAAGGGTAACCACCTTCCACCCTTCCCCCCATCCTGCCCCCCTTTTCTAGCACCACCAATAGTACTTGCCATGTGTCCTTTGTCACTGTTAAGGAGGGTAAGCTCATATGGTTTCCCAACCTGTGGTCTCTGCATATCTCTTCCCCAATTGCCACCCCCCACTCCTAGTTTAAATTCCCAACTTCCTCTATGTACTCCTCCATCCTCTGTTTCAACACTTTCTTTCCCTCCTCACTCAAGTGTAGTCTGCCCTTGGTATAGAGACTACTGTCCTCCAAGGTCCCTCCCACCCCAACAGCCCATACCCTTTAGCACAACACCAGGTTCTTAGCCATCCATTAAATTCCTCTATTCTCAGCTTTCTTGTTGTGCTTGCCTTTGGCACTGGAAGTATCTCTGAAAAAGTTACTGATCTTCCTGCCCCCTCACATAATTGTGCTAGTTCCTCAAACCTCCTCTGGACTATATCTACCGTCTTGTCAGCCAGGTCATTTGTCCCAAGATGTATAATTAAATGAGGCTTGTCCCTACCCCTTCTAGCATATTTCAGAACAGACTGTCCCACCCTTTCTGCTGTCATTCCTGGCATGGCCTCCACCCAAATGCGACTATGCCTCTCCTCCTTGCTACCCCACCTGACTCCTCTTAGTACTGAGTCCCCCAGCACTAAGATTCCACCCCTCTTATTCCCTGCTTGCTTCCATTCATCTCCCTGTCTCATTTCCAGCTCCTCTTCTTCCTCCTACACATTATTTCCCCCTTTCACCCCTGTTGCAATTCTCCCAGCAGAATTTCCCCCAGCTCCAGTTTGGTCCAGGCATTTATCAAATACTCCTCTAATTTCATCATTTCTCTCCTCCACCTTCTTCCTCTCTAGCAGTGCACAACAATTTTCTGAAGGCCCTTCACAAATGCCCGCTCCCTCTCTCTTCACAGTAACCTGTTCTCTCCTTTCCACTCCATGACTTTTGCCACTTCTTCGCCTCCCCTCACAAGTCCCTATCTCCTCCTTCCATTTGTCTTTTGTCTCCTGACCTGGTTTCCCCGGCAATCGTTCTTCCTGGCCTGGGCCCCTTTGTCTCTGCTTCCCTTCTTCTGACCCTCTCCTCACCACTGTTGGCTTAAATCACCCTCCCTCATCTCCCCTTCTTCCTCCCTCCAGTATTGGGCTAAACCCACCCCCAATCTGCCTTACCTGTCTTAGTTCCTCCTGCAGACCCTCAATCTCCTTTCTGAGTTTTTCTATGTGGTTTCACACTAAACATCCTCCCACACTCCAGACAATTTTTAGAAAGATTGGTGCACCGCAGTTGTTGCAGCCTACCACCCTACCCATTGCTGTTGTTGCCCGCCAACGACCCCCCACCCTTCCAGATGCAGGATACCAAACACTCCCCCAGGTCTCCCCTCTCACCCCTCTATCAGTGCAAAACATTATTTTCTTTATTTCCCTTACCCCCTTTGTTGTACACGTTTAGATATATTGAGCAACTGCTTTTATATTTCTATCCTTCCTAGCCACACTCAAAAGAGATTAAGTAGCCATTGCACAACCTTCTTCAAACTCCTACTCTTCCTTTCCCCAATGATATCAATGCGAAGAAGTAATAATGAAAGCTCCTATTTTTGCATTTACTTCCCTTCCACTGAGATAGCAGTCACCTTTTCACTTGCTGCTGTTCCTTTCCTGGATGTCTGCTTCTGCCATGACAGGTGCATATCCCTTGCCCGTTTGAGGAAGTGATTTCAGAACCCCTGGTACAAAGGAAATTATGGACCAGGGGTGGGTGGGGTGAGGGTTTGGGTGGGTGGGTGGGACCAGCCTTGGGATGCATACAGAGTGCTATAAATCTGAAAAAACTGCTCCTTTTGAATAATCAGTTATGAGCACTATTCTTTGGAGTGCGGAGTTTACACAAATGTTGGGTGAGTACTGGTACTCTTTAAAAAAATTTCTGAAGAGTATTTCCTAAAGTGAGGTGAGTAAAACAGGTTGGTACTCCCCTTATCTGGAGCCCTGACAGTGAGTATAGCAGATAACTTATTATTTGAACATTTAAAGTGCTAGTTATTTATACGTAAGAGCAACTGAATAAATATATTACAGTCCCAGCTAGGGGAGGGAGTGCTAGAGAAAGATTTGTTGCGTTAAGACTGAGGGAAACAGGTACAGTTTGAGGAGAGGAAATTATGAAGGGTAGTGGAGAGGGAGTGAGGAGGAGGAGGAGTGGCGAATCTGTTGAGGAAGGGCGTTCCAGATTTTGGGGAAACAGTGTATGAAAGCAAACTGGCCCGCGAGAGTAGAATGGCGGTGGATCATAAAAGTGCACAAGTCAGTGGATCTTAAGAACTGAGCAGGAGGGGGAGGAGTAGAGAGAGAAGAGGATAGATACGGAGTTAGAGAGCCAAGCCAGTATTTAGAGATGAGTCTGGCACAGTGGGAGAGGTGCCTGTTAGCAAGTGAAGGGAATGACAGAGAGTGATAGAGATCACAGTGGTGAGTACATACAGGAGAGTCCAGGGCGAAGTGGCAGAAAGAACTGAAAAGGGGGTCCAATCTGGATAAGGTTTAGAGGGGTGTCAGGGGATGTGGTTGAAAGCATTTTTTTGGGAACTTGCTATTTAATCCAGTGGATTTTGTTATGATTATGTAGAGATTCAGCAAGTGCCATTTACGTTATATTAGGTCTGAGGATTGATTGTTCATATTCCAGTACGGAATCTCCACATAAAATTAATTTCTGGTATATTACATGATGTCACCAGGAATCTGAGACACTTGGGGTTAAACACAGGAAAATATTAAGAATTAGCAGTCTTGAAAACGAGAATAGCAGATAAAGTTTAATATGGGTTGGAAATGACTAGGCTAAAGGCTAGTATTCACAATGGAAAAGCAAGGGGGGAGATACCTAATCCAGTCAAAAGAAGCACTCTGGATAGGGAAGTTGATATTAGTCCTTTCACAGAAGAAAGGGTTCTGAAAGAACTCTTAAAACTGAAGGTGGATAAAGCAATGGGGCCTGATGGGATTCACCCCCGAATTCTAAAAGAACTAAGGGAAGAACTAGTAATACCACTGACTACTCTTTTTAATAAATCATGGAAGGATGGTGTGGTACCTGAGGACTGGAGGAGGGCGGATGTGATTCCCCTTCACAAAAGTGGGAGCAAGACAGAAGCAGGGAACTACAGACCGTCGGTCTGACCTCTGTGGTAGGGAAAATGATGGAATCACTTCTGAAGGAAAGAACTGCTGAGTACCTAGAGGCCAGTGGGGCACAGGACCCAAGGCAGCATGGATTCACAGCAGGGAGGTCATGTCAGGCAAATCTAATTGATTTCTTTGACTGGGTAACCAAAGTAGTAGACCAGGGAGGGGCTGTGGACTTGGCCTACCTGTACTTTAGCAAGGCATTTGAAACAGTCCCACACAAAAGATTAATAAACAAATTAGCCAGCCTGCGAGTGGGTCCCAGGGCACTGGCTGGACAACATGACACAGCGGGTAATAGTAAATGGAGTCCACAGTGAAGAAAGGGGGATTACTAGTGGAGTACCGCAAGGTTCATTACTGGGGCCAGTCCTTTTTAATGTCTTTATAAGTGACATTGCAGAGGGACTGGAAGGGAAAGTATGTCTCTTTGCAGATGACACAAAGATCTGCAACAGGGTTGATACACAAGGTGAGGTGGAAAGGATGAAAAGGGACTTGGCAAGGTTGGATGAATGGTCAAATGTATGGCAGCTTAGATTCAATGCAAAGAAGTGCAAAGTAATGCACCTGGGAAACAAAAACCCAGGGGAAGAGTACACAATGGGGGTGAGATACTGACAACAACAAAAATGGAAAGGGCCTGGGGTAGTCATATCAGATGACCTAAAGGTGGGCCAGCAATGTGAGAAGGCAGTAAGGAGGGCCGGAGGGATATTGGGATGCTTAGGGAGAGGCATCACCAGTAGAAAAACAGGAGTTGTTGGCCCTCTGTACAGAAAGTTGGTAAGACCACATCTGGAGTACTGTGTACAGTTCTGGAGACCCCATCTCCACAAAGACATAGACAGGGTGGAAGCTGTCCAGAGGAGGGCAACCAAAATTGTGCAGGTTCTGCACCAGAAGACATATGAAGAAAGATTAATGGAGCTTAAGATGTATAGCCTCGAGGAAAGAAGGGAGAGGGGGGACATGATAGAAACTTTCAAATACCTCAAGGGAATCAACAAAGTCCAAGACGGTAGCATCTTTCAGAAAAAGAGATGTGCAAGAACAAGGGGGCACAATTTGAAGATAGAGGGGGGATGGCTCAGAGGTAACATGAGGAAGTATTTCTTCATAGAGAGGGTTGTAGATGCATTCAACGGCCTTCCCGAGAAGGACAGAGAGTCAAAAACAGTGAGGGAATTCAAGAATGCATGGGACAGACATAAGGCAATTCTTGTGGGGGGTAGGAGGAAGTAGGATGTTGGTTAACTAGGATCTTCAGCTTATCTGTTAGTTAGGGAAATGGGCAGACTAGATGGGCCAAGCGGTCCTTATCTGCCATCAAATTCTATGTTTCTATGTTAAATGACAGAAAGCTTTCCAGCAGAGGTAACCAACCTGTGGAAGACAACTTCTAAGACAGAGAAGCAGGAGTCACATCAGGAGCGGCCTTTGAGTCAGTTTGGCCTAAAATGCTGACCGATATAAAGGATTTACAAGAACTGCAGACAGAAATTGACATGATGACAAGAAAAGTTAAGAGCCCAAGGGAGGGCATTGTGAAGAGGAATAGACAGACAGGAAGGAAATCATAGGGAATCATCCACCCTATCAAGACTGGACACCCACTCATTCTCTGGATTTCATCTTGACTGCCCTTCCCACATCCACCACTGTTTTTTTATATCCCCCCCCCCCACACACACACTCTTCCCTCCTTGTGGGTAGACACTTCCCCACCAAATGTTCCTCATCTCTAACTTTTGGTTTGGTTTCCTCTACCACCTCAGCACTCTCCATACCTATCCTCTTCCCTCAGAAACTCCGATTCCCTCCTTCCCTCTCCCCTGCCCCAAGACCTTAGCACTTAAGGCAACCTTCTCAGCTTCTCATGTGACTCACCCATCTCAAGTCTAGCTTCCTCCCACCCTCTGCCCTATAAATATATTTTTCCCAGTCCCTCACTCTGACTCTGGGCTGTCTCCAGCTACTTCCCTGCCTCAATCACACAGTGGAGGGGAGGCAGGTGAGGGCTGTCCTGCCCTGGCCCAAGTTTGGATCTGGTTGGGGACAACAGGGTGGCATGGTGGGAGGCCTGAATCTGCTGGCAGCCATCATTGACAGTGGAGGATCGGATCCCAACCCCCCGCTTTCTTGCAAATAATCCCTCCTCCTCAAGTGTGAGTGCAGGCTTCAGGCTGGACCAGTGCACACACACACACACACCATGCCTCTATGGCAGGAGCAAGCTCTCTGGCCCAGCTTCAGGGATTACTATGTTTCTAGATTTTCCCACCAGCCTTCCCGGACTGAGGCACACAGCTGCTCAGCAGCTACTTTGGCCTTGCTTGTCGACAACCTGAGTCCGCTTTCAGACTCTGTCCTCTGCATGGCAATGCATGGAGCCATCAGGGTGGCTGTGACCTAGAAAGTGTCCTTTATAAAACACACACTTCTCATGTCTCCATCTATACCCAAGCCCTTTAAAGCACTTCAAAGAAGAGTTATGAAATCAGTCTGCCCTGATAAAAATGACTTTCTAAATTTAATCTTACGTCACTGGAACAACGTCAGCTTAGGGGAGACCTCCTACTTACATGAGACATTATAAACTATCCCGATTTAACAACAGAGTGTGGGTTTGATTTTAAATGAACAGCTATTACCACCAGAGGTCATCCTTTTCAACTAAAGAAGAATAAATTTAGGTAAAACAAGAAAAAAAAAAAAAGAAGAGCATTCTTTTTTTCTCAGAGGATCGTAGGCCCATGGAACGTGTAAGCAATAAGACATGATGGGGTATGAGTTGAACATATGTTACTGCATGGCTGGGGTGTAGTAAGTCACGAGGCCGAGAGGCCGAGTGACTTTAGCCACAGCCGTGCGGTAATATGTGTTCAACCCAGACTCCGGAGGGTCTTATTATGCTTATAAAATGGAGAAACTGCAATAGAAATGAAAAAAAAAAGTGAGGAAATTCAGTTTTTGCATTAAAATATTGCTTTATTGGATTAGTGTACATATGCAAGGGGAAATATTCCCTTTTAACTGAAACTTTTTAAACAATTAAGTCAGTAAAATCTGCTATGAAACCTTTACCTTTTTAACAATTAATGAGGAAGTAAAAATATCTGTTTCCTGGGTTGATGTTTTCTTTTTGCCACAGACCAGATTGATGACCTGTGTGACATGCTGTCAGGGGTGAGTGAGCAGGATTTCTTGGGCTGATGGCTTTGATTTTTAGCAGCAGTATTTTGTTTTTTTTTTCATTTCTGCTTGAATTGTTATTGCATCCTGCCCCAGAATGCTGCTCCATTTCCTACGATCGGAGCAACTGGCAGACCAGTACGATCATAGACTGGCTTAGTTTCGTGGCCAGTCACAGACATAATTCCTGTCCTCGTGAGCCAGCTTCAGACAGAAGATGTACCGCAGTAGCATGAACTGAGTGATTCATGTAGATTTGTGACAGGTCAGTTTCCTTGCTTAAACGAGTCATCATAGTGGAAAGGAAGTTTAACCCCATCGGCTCTCGGCTATACCATGTTTCTTGTGTATCTAGAAAGTCCTGTGGCACTTTACGAGGGTGGCAGTAGAGGGATTTTGCATCTGGAGGCAGGTTAGAGATGTAATTTTTTGAGACTTTGGACAGGGCAAGATGGGGATCCAGGGTTGCTGTAAATGAAGCCACGGTACGACTCTTTGTTGACTTCTCTAGGATCAGTATGATTTTTTGTGTGCTCATTAAAACAGAGGCTTGCAAATTCATTCCCTGTTTCATCGTACCGGAATGTAAAACTATCCACTTTTAAAACACGCAATCCTTCACGGCCATGCCTGGCCATGTACAACTGGATGTCCAGCCACACTTTGTGGACAAGGCCAGGCACGGTATTAGGGAACAACACTGCAGAACCTTAATTTAGTTAAATCAGCATTACTGATAGGTGGATGATGCTTTGAACAGTCTTTTTGTTCTCGCCTGTATTTTTTCATTACTGCAACAAACACGGTGCTGGATCTGTGATTATACTGATTTTTCTGCCTACTGCTGTACAATTTAACTGTCTGTTTAAGGCTGCCCTTAAACTACAAAAACTGCTCAGTACATACTCTGCCATCAGCGTTACGAACTTCGGTGTAGAATTTGCGGAATGTGTCATTCAGCACTTCAGGAGAAGCAGTTTTAAAACCAACGTTTATTTGCCTTGCAGAAGCCCAATCGTCAAACACTTTTATCCCCCATGTGGTGGAACGTTTAGTGTTTATTTCGTTACGGGAGTCCTCAATTTTGTTTAAATCCTTAGCATTTACAAACTGGTGTCTGCTTTTTCCCGCCACTGCTTTTTAATCTGACAGCAGTGACTCGCTACTCACTGCGGCTGTCGGAGGATCGCTGTTATAGTCGGCAGCTTTTTCACAAGGAATGCTGGTTTTATCCATTTTATTTTCATTTTTAAAGATTTCCTCTAGCTCCTCTACAGTTAAGCTAATATTGAAATTCACAGACTTGCTCGACATGTTTGTATGTATAACCCCCGGACCCCTGCCTTTTTGCAAAACGAAAGGTGGCATGCTGTTGAAGCTGACAGCTTCGGGTTCGGGAAGGATTAGGTTACTTGGTACAGGGGGCCTAGGTTTGGCTACTCTGCACGGGGCACCCAAGTAAATCTGAACACAGGAAGCAATAACTGTAATATTCAAAATCAGGAATGGGATTCTACAGTGTGGCTTTTATTCACATCCAAGCTGAACAAACAAAGCATAGACGGACCCCCACAGGGCTTCATTCCTGGTAATGCAGATTAGAGACAACAGAACACTTCTTCACATTTCCAGCCCTCAGGCTCTGAACCCACCAGGCACAAAGCCCGGAGTTGTACGCAGCTTTGAGTACACAGCCCGACTTGTACACTACTTGGGTTTTCCCCACTGGCCCGGGTCCCCGGCCGGCCACTTGATCCGTGGTCGATTTTGGGAAATGAACCAGTTTTCCTGTTGGCGGCTCCCCAAACCACCTTAGAGCCTTCGATTCCTAGAGGGAATTTTCCTTCCAATCCCACGTCTGGGTACTTTCCTCATCACTGGCCAAGTGCATGAGGCAAAGTAGAAATCCACAGAGCAAATCCGTAGAGGTGGACCTGGTCACTAAAGATTGGGGGCCTCCAACCTCCAGCTCCCACAATCCATACCCGGCCATTTCTCTGGAAACTAAACAACTCTTTTCTGAAAGCTTGGCAATGTAGATTACTGGGTAGACGTATGTCACATCTCCTCTACATGTCTTGACTTCCCCTATGTGCTGGACTTGAACATACTTTTACTTTTGGCTAAGCCTATTACTCTAGGCCTCCCACTACTTCTGTAGTCCAATCCCTACTTTTACACAAGTCCCAGGGTGAAAACATGGGCCCTGTAGAAATAGCAGAAACTCACCCTCCAGTTACAGGTGCCCCACAGGCGGTTCACAAAATCTTCTTGTTTCCCAAAAACTCTTGGACCAAATAGGCAGCTTCTCCACTAGCAGAAGACCAGGGGTTGCCCTGGAATATGCAGGACAACCTTTCCTGCCCCATCCCCTGAGGATATGGGGCACTGTAATTCCAATTCAGCGGGTCTACACACTTTAAACTATCTTCTGTGTCTCTCTTTAGGTGGAAACACACACCTTTTTCCTAAATGTAGCCCCATGTCAGGGCTGAGGCTCCAAGAGCCTAACACAAGAGCTGCTGTGCTCCTCTCTCAGCAAGCTCCAAACTCCAACTGACCTACAGACTACTGTTCAAACCTCCCAACATTCTACCAACTCCTGCTGCAGATTCCATTGTGGCTCATGCAGCTGCGATAGTTCTATGGTGATGTCATCCCTCAGTCTCAGCTGAGACTGAGAACAGAGTGAGAAAGTGTGAAATCCATTTAACTGGAGATTCTCAAGCTGCCTTCCCTGCCTACCACTAGGTCTTACTGGGATTCTAGTAACCCCGGGTAACAAGGTGTTTACATATGCAGGGTGCTTAGCGGGATAATAAGATGGCTAACTGAGCCTTTGTGAACATTCTATGTTTGGCATGTTCAGGACTGAACATTCTAATTCAGAGCATTGATTTCTATGACTGTTGTCTTTTTTTTCTATGTGTAACACAAATATTACACTGATTTTCTAGCCAATCGATGAGCTTTTATTTTCATGCCCATTTTATGATTGCCAACATCAGTTATTATTAGTCAAAACAAAAATGTGTTTAAAAACAGACTGGATAGATTCTTGCTTTCACATAATACTTTATCCTACTATATGTAGTTTAGGGAGCTTCTGTGGGCAATTTGTTAATTCACCCTTAGTATGACCCTTTAATCTTACTGCTCCCTTCCCTCTGTTTCCCCCTTTTGTCCCTCTCCTGCTTCACACTAACCATACACTCTCCACCCTTCCATGCCACATCTTTGCCCCCTTCACCTCTCTGAGTACATTTGGTGGTGGTACCTCCTCCCACACTTACCTCAGTAGGGGCTTCTACCTTAGTTAGAATATCTCAACTGTATACAAATGTTATACTACCACTAGCTTCTCATGTATTTTATGTATAAATACATCTTCAACCGTATTACAGCTGTATGTATGCAGTGTGACCAAAGTGGCAAACATTGTAAATAAATGTTTGCCTACTTTTTTTCTTAACATTAAATCAGCAAAGTTGTTATTATACCAAATAAAACATGTATTACCTTACCAATGCCGCATCTTGTCAGCATTTCAGCAGTCACACTCCCAACTCCTCCAACACCTACTACTGCAACGGCAAATGAACGGATTCTCTATTTTCAGAAAGAAAAATGAGACATTTTACAGCAATATTACTTCATTCTGGACAACAAAAAATTTACTTGTTTAAAATAAATGTTTGTCGTACCTCATAATCTTCTACTATCCCCATTCGTTTTAGTGCCATCAGACGGCTAAAAGTAAAGAAAGTAGAAAGAAAAATGGGGTTCAGTAAATAATCTTTGTTAATTACTCTCTGTGCAACCAATTTGGAGCATTGTACAATTACATAGCTCAGGGAAACACAGACTACAGAACAAACCACGAAGTCTATACACTACTCAGACTGAATTGTCTTCTGATTTAATGTAAACCTGAAAAAATGTAACTCTCATTTTAACTTTTAGTAATTCCCCATGTAAGCACACGCCTATCTTTGAACTGTCAGGGGCTGCCTGGGCAGGGTTAGTGAGAGGAGGCACTAATCTTGAGGATATTTTTTTTGCAATTTACTATGCTTTATTAAAAGTTTTAGGAACAAACATAACAACCAACCAATATACAACAGGCTAAAACTAAACCAGAATTGCTAACAAACATAACTAGGGTATTTACAAACCAAAAGAGGATAAAGTCCACTGCAAGAACAAGACAAACAGATCCACCCCCACCACCAAAGTAGTCTACCCCCCAGTCCCTGTAAATCCATGCTGGTAACAAAACAGTTATTCAGCTTGAAGAGTGAGAAAGCAGGGTGTGTATGGTTTCCCACTTGGACTGATAAGCGTGAAGAGATTTAAAACAACGAGCTATAGACTTCTCAATATTTAAGGATGAAAATATTTCTGCAAGCCAGGGCTTGATCAATTTTAAAATTAGGTACTTGTCCATGGACAAGTGGCTTGTCAAAAAATAGTTGTCCTGGTGCTTGAGTTGGCAGTCCAGGAATAAAATGGCACATTTTTAGTAGAAAGTATACAAATTCTGAAAACCTAAACAAATTTATTATAGTATCAGTTATTTAGTGTTGTAATAGACAATAAGGACAATAATGATTTTTTTATTTTTTTTTGTCAGGATGGAGAAGATTGTGTCATTGTGACAGAGTTAGCGTGAGCAGTAGCACAGACAGTGAGAACATCATGCAGCAAAACAGTACAGCATCAGGAAAAGTTATATTAGGAAGTCTGAACTTGCTCCAGCCAGAGCATCATCTTATAGTAGGAAGTCTGAACTTGCTCCAGCCGGAGCATCATCATATGCAGTGTCGTCATCATCATATATTGAAATATAGTTGTGTACACAATAAAATTCTGTTTTATGTTATCTTGGTGTGTGTTGTGCAATTTTTTACTTGAAGCTATCGTGCTTATGCTTACACTGCAAGAGGGCAGGCAGGCGTCAGAACAGTGTATGAGGCTAGGCTAGCTAGGAGGAAAGGACGGTGCTTATTTTTTTTTCTGTATCAAGTCAAGCTGCACCCAAAAATGCTTTTTCCCTTTCCAGTTTCCTCTACCCTCTCAGGGCAGGTTAGGTCTCACAGTCTCACTCACACACACCTCCTCCACCAAAGTAGGTAGGTAGCTACTATTTTTTTTTTTTCTGTAGCTCCAAAAATGTTTTCCCCCTTTGTATAGTTTATTTCTAATAAGTCTGCAGTTGTTCCCCAGGTTCCTCTACCCTCTCAGGGCATGTCACAGCCACACACACACACACACATACAGACAGACAGACACACACACACACACCCCTCCAGCAACGTCGGTGGCACTGGAAGATAGGTTTATTTTTTTCTGTAATTTGTAACACAAAAAATGTTTCCCCAAATTCTACCCTTTGTATAGTTTATTTCTAAATAAGTCCGCAGTAATGTTCCCGTTATCGAAGTTCCTCTATCCCCTCAGCGGGGCAGATTAGGTCTCACAGCAGTGACAGTCACCTGCACCACAGTAGTTAAGTTCACCAAAAATATTTGTTGATCTTTTCCTTTTTAATTTATATATTTTCTCTTCACTCCCTTTGTAATTTGTTGACCCATTCAGCAAGTCAGTAAAAAGAAACAGAAATACTTAAGACAAGTTCTTGGTAGACAGTGTACTAGTTTTACTTTAGATTTGCTAGCCTGAACTTTGAGTTCCTCAATACTTCCTTGAGTCCCCAATTGAACTCAGTCAGTCACAAGAACCCACTGTCCCCTGGCTTGTATCTACCTGTTAAATATTTTTATCTAAAATCTTTTTAATATTTTTTATTGCCAGCTTGTTTCAAAAGCTTATTTTTGTGCCCTTGTGACGTCTGTCTTTCCCCCGTATCTACCTATTCAAGCAATCTTTGAATCCATTTTTTTTTTTTTTTAGCTGAAATCTTTTTTTGGTTATTTTATTTTAGTTGTTGCTGCAAGTGTCTTTCAGATGTCTTTTTTATGGCCCTTGACATCTGTGTGCCGCCACCGGGAGCTTTTCTGATGCCCCACCATCCTCCCCACAATATCCACTTCACCCCTTCCCCCAGTTCTGATTACTGAGTTTCTTTTCTGGCTTTTTCCCAATTTCCTGCCCTTCCCCCCCCAATTACAGTGTTCTCCTTCTGTTAGATACTGGTAATAATAGTAAATAAAGTAAAAATGAGCAGCCTCTGGTAAAAGCACGTCACGCACACAAGTCAGTCACAATCAGTGAACAGAAAGAACGTCCGTCCTCTACTGAGTAAGCTGTGAAATGGCGCTTACTCCAACTGTCGTTGGGCTGAACAGTCCCATTCCGCTCCGCCCCCCACCACTGCATCTTCCAATAACCAGTACTGATAGGCAGGCACAGTTCAGCAATTGGCTGCCTAACCTGTCAGTCTGGCTGGATCGGGCCAATCATCTCTGTGACCACGGGAGCCTGTTCCTGTGTCCTGTTCTGCTCACTCTTGCTGGTCGCTGAGTGCCTGTGCTTGCCTGCTGCCTCCTCATGGGAGCGAGGGCCATCGGAACACATCAAGCAAGTGCAGTGCCACATGACAAATTATGTGGCCATCAGGTGATGGCCGATCGGGTCCTGACAGTCAGGGCACCATCTGGAGGTCCCAGAACAAACTGCAGTGCAACAAGTCTGAAGAGGCAGTATAGCGCAGTGGTTTAAGGCTCTGAGCTGCAAACCTGGAGACCTGAGTTTGCATCCCACAGCCCCCACTTGCATACTGTGTAACCTGAGCAAGCCACTTAACTTCCTTGTGCTCCCAGGTTGCACCTGCAAACAAGCTTTCAGCTTAGTGTCTCTCTCCTGGCTGGAAAAAAAAAATAGGTACATTTAAAAATTGTTTTAAAGGAACAGCAATGTGGTTGTCTGTGGGACAAGCAGGGCATAACAGAATGCTTGTCCCACGGTAGAATCGTGTTGTCCGGGATGTCGAGCTATAGGATTGGTCAAGCCCTGCTGCAAGCCACTCGGGCCAAGTGGGGAGAGCAGAGTCAATCCAATGCCTCAGAATCAGTACCTTAGTAACTGCAGAGATCAATGCCATATGGGCTTTATGAGGGCTCCCCATGAGTGAACTCTAATCACTTATAGTGCAAACCTCTGGGGTAAATGCTTCCTGAAGGCCTAGTAGTGGGCCTGTCTTTGATAGCATAAGACTCCAAAATGAGACAATTTGAGGGCAGGACCACAGCATATGAAATAAAGAGCAGTCAGCTTCACTACATTTGGGGCAAACAGGAAACTCGGCTCTTCCCATTCTGTACATCTTAATATGCGAAAGGTATAACCCATTAAGAATATTAACTTGTTTTAACCTAAATCTGTCTTGCTTGACATATGTGTATATATCAGTCCAAATACAAAACCAATAGTCATTATTATGTTCAATATGGAGTGTGTTGGCCCAACAAAAGGTGACCAGAGATGTAGCGTCCCATTGACCTATAGCGTTGTATAATTGAGAAAATCGGGTGGTCTTGCTGTACTAAGGTCCACCAAGTTACAAATAACGGGCCAGCAACATTATGCATGGGGGCAACCCAAAAAGCTGGTAATACAGTGAGACAAGGTTGACAGAACTGAAAGAACTGGGATACAGGGGCCTCAAATTTCCTGCAAAATTGTTCAAAAGAGATGAAGACTCCATCAACTAAAAAGTCATTAAGGGTTAAGGTAGCCAAATGTGACCATTGTTTCTGTGCAAGGGCTTCTTAGCAATGGTAATATTTAGATTATTAAGAAGGGGTTGGGCAGAATCCATTAAGGGAGCTTAAGGTGCTTACAAAGTTGCGCATGTGCTTGGAGGGACCAAAACAGTGGAGTGGATTTGAGGTTTTGAGGGAGTTTATGAGGGGGTAAATATAATAAAAGATTTAAGGTCAATTTGGTATTGGAGATATAGGTCTTTTTCTATTACAAGCCAGGAAGAGAGATAACCAGATGGAGCAGACGTGTCTGTTGATCCCCAATGTAAATAGCTGGATCCATGCAAGGCAAAATAGTATCTTAGAAAGTGAGGGAGTTGAAGCCCACCAAACTTCCTAGGATGTACCAGTTTGTCATAGGAATGACAGGGTGGTTTATTTACCCAAAGAAAACTGGAGATCATTCTATGTGGTCCCTTAAACCAACTGATTGGTAGTACAATATTTAGCATACCTAGGGGGTATGAAAGTCGGGGGAGAATGTTCATCTTTATAACATTAGATCCACCCAATAAAGTGAGAGGCAAGGATTTCTATCTGTCTAGGTCGAGAGCAATTTGCTTTACTAAGGGGTCTAAGTTCAACGACTTTAATAGGGATTTATCAGTGAAGACTTTAATGCCCAAGTATGTTAGGGTATTTAGCCTCCACTACAATCCAAAGGTAGCAAAGTCGGATTTAAAACATGGGGGAGGGAAAAAAAAAAAAGACAGTTTTAGTTAAATTATGTTTACAGCCAGATAACTCACCAAATTGTTGAATTGCAGATAATGCCAATTGGAGGGAAGTGATTGGGTTTGTTAAATGCAACAAAATGTTGTCGGTATAAGTTGAAATTTTTAACTCTTGAGTGCCCACTGTGATACCTGTTATTCCAGGGAGTGAATTTATTTTACGTGTTAAAGGTTCAAGGTACAGGTTAAAAAGTTAAGGGGACAGGGGACAACCCTGCTGGGTACCCAGAGACACTGTGAAATAATCAGAAAGCACCCCATTATACATAACTCTTACCGTGGGGTAAGAATACAAAATTCACATCCATCGAAGAAAGGAGTCAGGAAAACCATACCTCTGCAAGATCCAAAACAGGTAGGGCCAAAATACCCTATCAAAGGCCTTTTCTGCATCCAGGGAGACTAAAACCGCCTCTAGTTCAGTCTCCCTGGAGACGGAAATTAAATGAAATAGTTTACAAAAGTGATCACTTGATAGCCTACCCTTCATAAAGCCCACTTGTTCAGAGCCTACCCTTCATAAAGCCCACTTGTTCAAGGTCGATCAAGTCACTCCAAATCCAGCTAAGATGGGAGACTAAACTTTTTGCCAGTATCTTAGCGTCTACATTAATAAAAGAGATAGGTCTATAGTATTCAGGAGGAGTCTCATCTTTGCTGGGTTTGGGCAACACAACAATACAGGCCTCTTAAAAAAAAAAAAGATTATCCAGTAAGTCGACTGAATGCAATTATAAAAAGAGATACCATAAGCAGGACAAGTTCATCCATAAAAAGCTTATAAAAATTTAGAGGCAAACCCATCAGGGCCTGGGGCTTTATCTAGTGCGAGGGAATTAGTGTCCTCCCTGATCTTTGCCTCCGAGATAAGGCCCTCCAAACTGGATGAGGCCGATTAGGATAACTTTGGTAGGGAGATGCCATCTAGAAAGCAAGACACATTGTTGGACTTATCACTGGCAATCGAGTCCTCTGAATATAATTTTAAGTAATACTCCCGAAATATGCAGGCCATTTCCCTTGCGTTGACAGTGGGAGAAAGTGTCATAGGATCGTGGAGAGCTTTAATCCAGCAGGCTGCAGCTCTCCGACTAAGCCTTATGGCTAGTAATTTACTGGCCTACATATGTGGCTTTCAGGGCTTTCAAGAACTGCTGAGCTAGCGCTAGCGTAATTGCTTAATACTGAGTTCTAAACTGAAAGAGATGAACCCGAACATCTTCCAGAGTAGTATGTGAAAGGCATTTTGTGATGCCTCTAATAGAGCTAAGCAGCGTACTGCACAGTGAGGAGTTCTCTCTTTTACGCGTGAGGGTTATGCAAATCAGTTCCCCATGCCACTGACATTTTATGGCTCTCCGGGCCAAGTCCAGGGCCTTGGCAGAGGTACAATTAAATTGAACAGAGTTTTTAATATAGTCTTTCAGACATTTAACTATTTTGGGGTCAGACAACAGTTGGGTATTCAAGGACCAGGTGTGATCTCAGTCTGATTGAAACAAAATATCCAATGTAAGGGGCATGATCTGAGATAACCATAGATTCTATCTGGCATCCATAAACCATGGCAAGTAAGGAGCCAGTAATCAGAAAATAATCTAACCTAGAATAGGAATTATGGGGTGAGCATAAAAAAAGTGTATTCTTGGACGGTGGGGTTTAAAACCCACCAAGGATCAGCAAGGCCTGAGTTGTCAACAAAATCCCTAAGGCTTTGTTCAGCTGGTGACAGCCCTAATCCCAACCAATATATTCCATCAATGTCATTACACATGACTAAATTCCAATCCTCACCTAAGATCCAAGGGAGATGTAAGTAAGGGGCTAAAGTTACAGACAAACCAGCAAAAAAAGGGAGGGGTGTCAACAGTGGGGCCATAAAGGGAGGCAGTATAGCGCAGTGGTTTAAGGCTCTGAGCTGCAAATATGGTAACATCCAGCAGACCAGACCTGGGTTTGAATCCCACAGCTTCCACTTACATACTGTGTGACCCTGAGCAAGTCACTTAACTTCCCTGTGCTCCCAGGTCGCGCCTGTAAAAAAGCTTTCAGCTTAGTGTGCTAATCCTGGTTAAACACAACAAAAAAAAAAAAAAATATTTCCATGGGTCCTAGACGACCATGGACAAAAACTTATCTGTCCTGTCTGTCCTTAACTTCAGACAAGAGAGAGAAGAGAACAGAACAGATCTATGCAGCAGAATAATTACTCCTCGCTGGTGGGAACTATTACTGGCACCAAATGCCTGACCCACCCAAGCCCTCCAAAACAAAGAAACTTAATTGATCATAATATGGGTCTCCTGCAAAAAGCAATGCGAGTTTGTAATGATTTCAAGTGTTTTAGATGGTTTGGCATTTAATCCAGGACTGACTACCTTTGATATTCCAAGTAAGAATGTTCCATGTTTTTTTTTTTTTTAATTTAATTTTGTTTATTGAAATTTTGGATAACACCTTTGAGAACAAGCTCATTTCATAGGTTCCACATCAGACAAAGAATACATATTGGAAAATTATGAGATGAGAACAAACAAAACAAGGAATTATACAAAACATTACAAGAGTGTATAGCTAGAGAAGTTCCAGTACATGTGGCATTGTACAATGTATGCCAAGTTACGTATTTGATTAAAAACATGGAATTCGAAGGATCATATTAAAGGGGGTGTCTTATGAAATGACCCTTTACAGGAAGATGAGAACAGACTCAGCCCAATATCTAATAATCAACAAGATAAGGGATGGCATCAGCCCAGGGGCCTCCTCAGAGGTGAGAAGGAATGGGACAAAGCATTTTAAAGTGAGCAAGGGAGCTCAGGATATAACACGGGGTGGGGGTAGGGGGAAAGCCATAGAGGGGTGAAGGGAAAGAGTGGAAGGCATCACGAGGAAATGTGAAAGGAGAATGATTAGCAACTTAGAACAGTTATTTACATGCCGAGAACAGTTATGCATAAGTTCAGGATAGCATAAGGTTAGAATAAGTGCTGGTCACAAGAAGGAAGGTTATTGGAAGCAGTCACAACTGGCATCAGCAACTAGCTGTTGCTTAAGTTTAACCTTGAAGGAGCCCAAGGTGGATTCTGAAATGATGTCATGGTGCAGTTCATCCATAGCGGGGCAAGGTAGGCAAAGGACCTTTGTCCCAGAGAAGTGCGACAGTGGGGTATATTAAAAATCTGGCTAGTAGAGTTTCTTCTGGTGCAATGACGGTTGATAGTGGGGGTAATAAGCTTTTGCACTCCTGGGGGCATTTTGCCTAAGCTTACTTTTTTGGACAGTAAACATGTCTGGTACATGAGTCTACCTTTGAATTGGAGCCAGTTAGCCTGAGCGTGCATGTCACAGGAATGGGACAGACGGGCTAAGCCGGTAGGAGACGGTATGCTTTGTTGAGTGCAATTATGATGCAGCGAAGAGTTGTTTCAGTAGCTGATCCATAGATTGGTAAGCCGTAATCAATAAGCGAGACAAGTGAGCTTTTAATGGCCTGGTTAAGAGCCTCTGGGGTCAAACATTGCTTATGCCTATAAAGTAGCCCAATGTGGGTGTTAACAGCCTTAGCAATGTTGTCAATGTGATAGGCATAGGTCATTGTACGGTCAATAGTAATCCTCAGATATTTAAAGAGCTGAACTAGCTCCAGGGGAGAGCCCTCTTCGTTGGTGATAGAAAGAGGGTAAGTTCAGTGCCCATTTTGTGAACTATGGTGTCGCCATTATGAAAGGATAGATGAATGATCAGAAAAAAAAAAACAGCTCTAAGGAAAAACAGAATTAATCCAGTATGGACTACAGGGACCCACCCTCCCCTGTTGAAATTTCAAACAAATCTTACATAGATCCCAAACTCCAAAATTCCAACATACAATCAAAAAAGAACATACAAAACCAAAAAAACAAAACAAAAACAAAACATAACATATAACCCATCCCAACAAATGCCCCACTATTTAAGGGCCAAAGCCCTCCCTAAAAGAACCAGCCCATGAATACCGACAACCATACATACAACTTCTCCAGAGGGTTCTGACCCCGATCATAAGGGACAAAATTCTTTCTCGAGAGAAGAGATAAGAGCAGAAAGGGAAGCCAACAATTTTGTCTCTTCTAGAATGCAAACAGAATGCACCCATCTCCACCCAACTCGATAGTACCAGTCCAAAACCCACTTAGATTTCTATCAAAGAGCAAAACAGTGTACATCTAGTAAATATATTTTTATACAGCTAATCAGTAGCAGCATAACTGAAAAATGGCTATTTGCCATCACTGTGATTCCCATGTGTCTCGTATATAAATTAGACCAATAAGTAACAAAATTGGAATGGGAGCCGTTCGATTTGCAAAAACCAAGAAGAAATCAGACCTTTTTCTTAAATAGATATAATATTCTCCCTTTATATACGAGTCAGGTGCAGACAAAACGGTCGTATGAATTAAAAAATAATAAGTAGAGAGAAAGCACTCAGAAAATCCTACCTAGCAGTTTCTGAACCAATGGGAAAGGTGCAAACTAAATACCATCAATGGCTACACCACGACATCAGAATAAACCGAAGAAGGCTCCCTCAAAATAAATAAAATAGTTTTAACCAGGCACACACTGTCCCGCAGTAGGAGGCGCCATACTGGTTGCGCAAATAAAAATTTGTAACTGTAATGTTCAAAGCAAGAAGCAGAGCTCCTTTAAGTGCAAAGGGACTGTTGTTCAGAGGTTATGACACTAGAGGGAGCTAAAGGACAAAAGGAAGTTAGTCCTGCATTTGAGTACGAGCAGGGTGCATGTATTTCTGAATGCTACAAAATAAAAATCTGTTTATTAGAACAGTCTGCATAAGTGACTACTTTACATTGGCGACAAGGATACAAGTTGCAGTGCCTTGGCTAGAGAGGGGGAAAAAAAAAAGACTTTTACTTGTTTTGGGCCTGGCCTACAGACTGCTGTTCAGGAGAGACTTGTGAAGGTAACTATGAACAATGGTGCTCCCAAGTTTCCCTCAGTTTGATGTGGATACTGAATCAGGTGTAGTTGGAGTCCATTGAAAGAAATGGGTCTCCCGGTTCAGCAATTTGCTGCTGACACTCAATGTGGAAGATCCAAAGAGACAGAAGGCTCTCTTGCTACACTATGCTGGTAAGCAAGTAACTGACATCTATGATACTTTGTCTCAGTCTGCACCCAGACATGGGATGACAGAGCTTGATTTAGCTCCGGATGCTTTGACCAAGTACTTTACACCCAAGCAAAACTTGGAATATGAAATGTGTTTAGACAAGCCAAGCAAAAAGGTGGTGAAAGTTTGGCAGCTTATCATACTCTATTATGTCAGTTGGCAACTACATGCGATTTTGCAGATGCAGAACGTCAGATTAAAACTCAAATTGTGCAGCATTGTTTGTCACACAAACTAAGGAGCCTTAGCAGAGCCAGACGTGACGTTAACTCAGCTGCTGGATGCACGCAAGGCCATGGAGTTGTCCAAGGCCCAGGCAGCAGGAATGGAGCATGAACAACATGCAATACGTAAAGTGGCACCAAACAAGCCAGTAGTCAGCAAACAGCAGGCCAAGCAGTGTGTACAGAATGGAAAAAAGGGTTAGTGGTTCTGGCACGTGCATGAGATGTGGTGGGGTGTATCCGCATTCAGGAGGCAAGAATATGTGCCCAGCATTTGGTAAGGTTTGCAGAAAGTGTCAAAAGGCCAACCATTTTGCAGAGTATTGCAGAACTCAGCAAATGCAGAGCAATGAGAAGTGGAGAGCAAGACCACAGTAAACTATAAACACAATGCATGCAAGTTACAGTGAGGAGATGTCAGATGACGAGTTATATATTTACACTGTCAAGGCACAACAGACATCTAATAAAACAATGCAGGAACATTCTCATTTTCAAGTAATTTGTGGACAGCACATAAGAGTCATGGCAGATTCGGAGGCTACAATCAATGTGATCGATGAGCTAGACTACAATAGCTTCAAATGTAAACCACAGTTGACAAAGACTGACATTACGGTATATCCATACAGCCCAACACCACTTCCAAGTGCTGGGACATTTCCAAGCAGGGGCTGAATCCCCAAGAAGGGAGTGTCATGAAACATTCTACGTAGTAGCAGGAACAGGAGGTTCGCTGACGAGTTGTAAAGCATTGCAAGATTTGGATATGATCAGAACAGTGCAGCTAGTTTGTGCATCCGAGAAGATACAAGAAGAACCGAGCAAGGGAATGTGCCTCAGTAAACTGTTGCACGATTACAAAGATTTGTTTTAAGGGCTTGGCAAGTTAAAGGACTTTCAGGTAAAACTACACATCGATGACACAGTCCAGCCAGTAACCCAGCCTCACCGCAGAGTACTGTTTCATATCAGGAAGGAACTGGAGGAGCAGTTAAAGCGAGACGAGGAACTTGGTGTGATAGAACGGATAGATGAGCCAACCCCATGGGTGTCCCTGGTGGTCACAGTACCAAAGCCAAAAAGCCCTGGAAATGTACTTGGACATGAGGCAGGCTAACAAGGCCATAAAGCGAGAACGACACATCACACAGACTATCAGTGAAGTCATTAATGACCTCAATGGTGCAAAAGTGTTCAGTAACCTGGACCTGAACCAAGGTTATAACCAACTCGAGCTATCACTAGAATCAAGGTATATCACCACGTTCTCTACACATGTGGTCTGAGACGATAACAGACTTAATTTTGCTATTTCAAGTGCAGCAGAAAGTTTTCAAAATACCATTAGAGAGACCATGGGCTAAAAGGCACAATCAATATTAGTGACAACATTCTCGTCTACGGATCAACTCAGGCTGACCATGACAGCAACCTCTGAGCGGTACTACAGCAGTTGAGAGAAAAGGGTTTAACATTAAACAAGCAAAAATGTGCATTTGACAAACACACGTTGGAATATATTTCGAGTACGTGTTTACAGATAAAGGCATAATGGCAGATCCCAAGAAGATCAAAGTGATCCGTGAGCTTGCAATACCTGTAAATGCCTCAGAGATCAGAAGCTTACTTGGCATGACCAATTTCTGTTTACGATTTGTACCAGACTATGCTATAATGATGCAGCCTTTGAGGGCACCGATTAAAAAGGATATGCCTTGGAACTGGTCCACTCGTTAGGAACAGGCACTCACTCAGTTGCGAAAAGCACTTAACAATCCACCAGTAATGAACTATTTTGATGCCAAGAAAGAGACTGAAATTTTTGTGGATGGTAGTCCTGTTAGACTCGGTGCTATATTGACCCAGAAAAGGAGCAAACAGTAATGACTACAATGTGACTGCGTTTGGAAGCAGAGCATTCACAACAGTGGAACAGAGATATTCCCAAACTAAAGAGAAGCTCTGCCAGTGACCTGGGCATGTGAACACACACATATTTATATATATATATATATATATATACATATATATATATATATATATATATATATATATAATATACACATATATACATATACACACACACATAAATATATATATATATACACACACATATACACACACACACACACGTACACAATACTATATATATATATATACTGATATATACACACACATACACACACATATACATACATACATACACACACACACACACACACAACACACACATATTATATAGCGACTAGTGATTTGAGGTCATCATAGACTGTGAATGGCCCTCTAAACACACATATATGTGTTTAGAGGGCCATTCACAGTCTATATCGACCACACATCATTAGTCGTTCTTTTCGGAAACCCAAGATCCAAACCACCAGCCAGCACTGAGCGATGGGCTCTAAGGTTGTCTGGTGGAGATAATCCAGCTGATTACACGTCGAGACACCCTCTGACAGAGTCACTCCCTTCAAGGTGAGAACAGAAAGTTACTGAAGAATATATCAATTATATCGCTGAATGTGCCACCCCCGTGGCCATGTCGCTAGATGAAATCCAGGCTGCCCCCCAAAGTGGCAGAACTTTGCAAGCTGCAGCTGAAGCAATACAATCAAGGAGATGGAAGAGAACTGGCTTGAATCCCATGGCCAATGCGCACATGTACGCTTCATTTGAAAAGGTAAAAATGGGACTAACTACTGATGCTGACAGAAGCTTCATTTTAAAAGGGACTAGAATAGTCATATCCAAAAAGCTTCAAAAGGTGAGCGGTTGACTTGGCACATGAGGGACATCTGGGACTGGAAAAAAACTAAGGCCCTCATCAGAGTAAAAGTCTGGTTTCCAGGAACTGACAGGTTAGTGGACAATGTTATCAAATCATGCCTACCTTGCCAGGTCGTGACACATGAAATGAAACGTGAGCCGCTGGTGATATCAAAGCTGCCAGAATCACCATGGCAGGAGGTAAGCATGGACTTTGCACAGCTTCCTATGGGAAGGTACCTCTTGGTTGTAACTGATGACTATTCCAGATTTCCAGTGGTTGAAGAAGTTAAATCCACTAGTGCCAGGACTGTGATACCTATTCTGGATAAGGTGTTTTCAGAGTCTGGAATCCCTAAGGTAGTCAAGTCCGACAATGGACCGCCATTTAGTAGCCAAGACTTTAAACCGTCTGCTAAATATTTAGGTTTCCATCACAGGAAAATCACCCCATACTGGCCTAGAGCAAATGGAGAGGTCGAGAGATTCATGAAAACTGTTAAAAAGGCAATCAAGGCAGCAATCATAGAGCAGAAAAACTGGAAACAAGAAATGCATCAGTTCTTAAGAAACTCCAGAGCTACACCGCACTGTACGACTGGAGTTCCCCCCGCCACAGTTTTTATGTCTAGACCTATGAACATTACGCTTCCAGAAGCGAGTCATCATAACAGGTCTCCAAACTGAATTCAGAGAGAAAGACACACAAGCTAAACTTAGGAAGAAGTCCTATGCCGACAACAAGTTGTATGTGAGACCATCCTTGCTAACCGAAGGTGATACCATGCTCATCAAGAATGCAACATCTGTACGTAAAATGCCAGTACCATACAGTGAGCAACCCTACAAGGTAGTGCAAAAGAAAGGTTACATGGTGACTGCTCAGAAAGGCAACCAATCTGTCACCAGAAACTCCTCATTTTTCAAGAAGGTGGAGTGTGAGGATCGTCAGAACATGGGTCTGAGACAGAATCTGAGTTGCAGGCAGATACACCCGTAGTGCAAGATGCACGCAAACCAAGATGTGAAATACCTCCTGTGGAATGTACTCCAGGTGACTGTACAGTGAAAGTTGTGGTACCTCAAACTGACACTGTTTCACGTTACTCACAAAGGCGGAACACAAGACCCCCAGAATATTTCAAGGACTATATATCTATTGATAAGGTTTTAGGAACTGGTACTACTGGGTAACTGGGCAAAACTGGAAATGTTAATGTTGAAAACTGTGCATAGTTAGAATCAGTTTAGTAATCTGTAGAAGTTTATTTGCTTAATATAGCCTATATTTCTTTTACTAAAATGTAATGTTCAAAGTGAGAGACAGAGCTCCTTTAAGTGCAAAGGGACTGTAGTTCAGAGGTTATGACACTAGAGGGAGCTAAAGGGCAAAAGGAAGGAAGTTAGTCCTGCACGCGAGTTCAAGCTATGTGCATGTATTTCTGAATGCTGCAAAATAAAAGCTATTTATTAGAGTAGTCTGCATAAGTGACTAGTCTTTACAGTAACCAGAAGGGCCAGATTGGAAAAAACTATAAGCAAGCTTACAAATGGCAATAAAAATCTACATGACTAAAGGGCTATTCACACACACACACACACACACACACACGTCGATACTTATACCTCTGTAAAAATAAAGGGACGTGAGTACGGATCAAGAGTCAGCTATGGTACAGTCTTGAATCAACGGAATTACCACAGATCATAAGCTCTGTATGGTTGGCACTAATCAATACGACAAGATGTTTACCATAACTAGTAGCCAACAAAAACATGTTATAACCGTAACAGTTGCCATAGTGAGTCATTGCCCATAGGTATTATCAGATATAGCTAGATTGTTAAATCAGTACATACTAAACACTCCATTCAGCATACTGAGCAGTCAAGAAATTAAACAGGCTGAATCAGAATAGTTCAAGGCTTAGTATCAGCCGCTGCCCATAGCCTTGGAGCCAAACAGATTAGGGAACAATTTCAGCAATTCCTGGGCTGCTTGAGCCGCAGAATCAGAATGTCAGGCGCCATTATCCGTGGTCATCTCTAAACAGGTCGGGTACAACATTTTGTTTGATATGTACTGCCGACAACTTAGATTTAATAGCCTTGTATTTGGCCCTTTTCTGCCGAACCTGGAGAATGAGATCTTGTGCTAGCCATAAACGATGTTCTCCCATTGAAGAGTTGTAGAGCTTGTACTTGCCGGAGGATATGAACTCTATCTAAGTAAATCAGCAGACGAAAGATCAGTGGCTTAGGGCAATCACCAGGAGCAGGCTTGGGGTGAAGTGCATGGTGGGCACGCTCAATGATATATCCCGGGCCACTGGGTGATGGGCACGCCACTTTATTCCAAAATCTCTGGGCAAAGTCAATAGCACTTGGGCTGTCTTCATTTTCTGGGAGCCCCAGAATTACCAAACTGTTCCTTTGAGAATGGCCCTCCAAGTCCTCCACTTTTTCTTCTAGATGGGACACAGAGAGTCGGAGTTGCACAATTTCGGGATCCATCTTGTTGTGGCAATCCTCCACTGAGTTCATATGGGCCTCCGCATCTGACAATCGGACTGGAAGCTCCTGCAGGGCTGGCTTGAGGATTTTAAAAAGTCAGCAATGAGTTCGTAGACAGCCTCTTTAATTGAAGGTAGTTCCGGAAAAAATTGCTCAGTAGTGAGCTCCTTTGGAGGTGCGGCCGGAGGCGACAGTGGCGAAGTACTTCTTCTTGGGCATCTGGGCTCTAAAGCTAGCGAGAACACTGGCCATTCGACCTCTACATCAAAGCCAGAAGATTCTGCAATAACCATCACCAATTCCTCGGAATTATCCAGACCAGCCATAGCTCAATCATGGTAAGAATCTCCAGCTCCACAGTATAATGTTTAGGGGGTCAAAAATCAAGAAAAATAATAAATTTAATATGCGGACCTGACTACTCACGAGCTAGCATCATGTGATGTCCAATCTTGAGGATTTTCATGGCACAGTTTAAAATTTACATAAAGACAGGTTAAACTAATTAATTTTTCACTCTTATTTACCTGTTAATCCACCTCCCCACCATAAATAAATCTCCCCTTCTGTGCTTTACACTATACTAACATACTAAAATGGCAACAAAATAGGCCTAATGGTCTATCGTGTCTGCTCGTTTGGTCAGCCCCCACCCTGGGAGCTGACCTTGCTGCCACCCCTCGCCCTCTCTGGCTTCTTCCTTCCCAGTCCTGGATATTCTCGCTGCACTGGACTTTGCTTCCAGAGCCCTTCCCCTATACCTGTCCCACCCCCTCTTGAACCCCTCCACCATCTCTGCCTCCTCCAGCCCCCTGGACAGCGCATTCCAGTGCTCCATCACCCTCTCAGTGAAGTAGCACCTCCTCCTTTCTCCCCTGAATCTCCCCCTCCTCCAACTTCCACCCATGCCCTCTAGTTGCCCCCCCTTTCCTTCGGAGCACCCTGACTGCTCCTCCCCTATTTACCCCTTCATGTACCTGAAGACCTCTATCATGTCCCCCCGGTCCCTTCTCTCTTCCAATGTGTACATATTTAGCTCTTCGAGCCTCTCCCCATAGGTCCTGTCTCCCAAGCCCCAGATCATTTTGATTGCCCTCCTCTGGACCCTCTCCAGGAGTTCAATGTCCCTCTTTAAGTGTGGCCTCCAAAACTGCACACAGTACTCTAGGTGCTGCCTCACCAAGCAGTTATACAGAGGGAGTATCACTTCCCTCCTTCTGGAGGTGATCCCCCAAGCGATGCATCCCAGAATCCTGTTGTCCTTGGCCTCTGCCCTCCTACAAGTCTCGGAGTTGTTCATCTTGACATCCACCACCACCCCCAGGTCCATACCTCTCAACCTCCTGCCTCATAAATCAGGGACAAGGCTTGAAAAAAATCTGGGACAAAGGACCAAAATCAGGGACGCTTCTTCAAAATTGGAGATATTCACTCCGGAAGCTGGCAGAATAAAGGGCTTAGTGTAAAATGCATTTTCTAAGGAAGAACAAGTTTATAACTTTAATGTCTGACAATATTTTGTGCTTATAATTCCCTCTGTTTGGTCACAGAAGCACAATTTTTAGGAGGGACAGAGTAACATTTTGAGGTAAAATCAGGGACAGTTGAGAGGTATGCCTCAGCCAGAGACTTGTAGCATTCTCCCTCTCCCAGGGTGTACACTTGGCCTAGGTTTCTGGCTCCCAGGTGCAGTACCTTGCATTTCCCTGTATTGAACCTCAGCTTCCACTTTCTAGACCACTTTTCTAGAGCCTCCAGGTCCCCCTGTAGGACCTCCCTCCCCATCTCCCCATCCACCACCGCCCCCAGTTTTGAGTCATCCGCAAAGAGACTCATCTCACTCCTGATACCCTTCCTTATGTCCGAGACATAGGCGTTGAACAGGAGAGGCCCAAGGACCGACCCCTGAGGGACCCCACTAATGACCCTCCTTGGGGATGAGACTAACCCGCCAACCACGACCCTCTGGGTCCAGTCCTGGAGCCAATTGCCTATCCCATCTGATCATCTGGTTCCCCACCCCCATTTCTCCCAGCTTATCCAACAGGCCCCTGTGAGGAACAGAGTCAAATGCCTTGCTGAAGTCAAGAAAGAGGACGTCCACCGGTCTACCCAGGCCAAAGGCACTCATCACCTAGTCATAGAACTCCACAAGGTTTGTCTGACACGATTTGGACTAATCCATGCTGTCTATCGTTCAGGCACCCTGACTTTTCCAGGTCCCCTCTAGCCTCTCCTTGACAATACCCTCCACCACCTTGCCCACCACCGATAACTCCTTTAAAACACTACTGAAAAATCAAGAATTATATATACACTCCTGAACCAAAGGTTGAGGGCAACAGGACTACTGGAAAGTAATAATTCACTCCAAAGAGCCTATATATTTTCTCACTATATAAAGTTACAACTTCTTACTTCTGGCAGTCAATTTGAAAACATTTCCATATTGGACAAAAAGCATGCATTTGCTTTGTTTCACATGTTATCTTTCTAGGATCTGAAGCAGAATATTTTAGCTTTATTTCCAAAAGCTTCAGAAATGTATCCAGCACTGCGGGTATGCAAAAGAAAGCTAATTATATTGAAAAATAAAGAAAATATTTTATAACACAAACTAAAAATGGCATCCTACTTATCCCCAGTCCCCTGTGGCACACTCGTGTCTCCTCTGGGCAGGGTGGACATAATTCTCTGACTCTGCACTGTCCCCTGGTGCCTCACGGAGCATGGTGCTGGCAAGTTGATGATGTTCAGAGGACTGAGGTGGGCAGAGACTAGTTACTCCATTTCGGAACCATTTGCTTATGCAATCTCGTTTATTATGGGGAATGTTAAAACCTTGTTTGGCATAAACATGCCTACCAAACATATTAAGGGACATTACCAGAACTTACAATCGTTATAGAATCAGGCAGTGGTCCTCAGAGTCTCAACAGCCAGTGTTGTACCAAAAATGTGTGTTTCTCAATTTAGGGCTCACATTTTCAAAGGAGATGTGTGGTGCAAATTGAAGATGTGCTGCACATCCCAGGAAATGAGAACTGTGATATTCAAAAGAGAGAGATGCATTGTGCATCTCCAGATATGCCAGCGCGCATCTATAATGTATGCGGCGCATGTAGAGGGGGCGTTCCCATGAATGTGCCGCACATCTTTATATATAGCCAAAATGTGCGGCGCATCTGCTGCACATCTCAGAGATGAACCTCTCAAAGTTAGGCATGGAAAGGCATGCCTAAATGGTCAGCCACCCACAGGCAGGCAAGCCATCTGAAGACAGCCCTTGGAGGTGCACCAGGACATGCTCCAGGCACCCACACACAGCAGTCATGCCAGGATGGATGAACCCTGAGCCACAGGTGCCGTGTCAACACCGACACAGTCCAGGGAGCAACACCCCACACTGCACCCTGGACGCAGACAACCAGCAGCCACATGCCAGTACTGTAGTGTGATCCCCAGGCGCACCAGCGAGGTGACAACCACACTGCAGCACATGTACCATGTGGCCTGCAGGGTGCCACCCAGTGGTGACCATGCACCTAAGGTGGCATCTGTGGCAAGTGTCCATGTTGTCCAGTTGTACTAATGGCTGCATCACATGGGCCAGGGACCGTCCAGTGGCACACACCCATGGTGGTACCCACCCACCCGGGTACCCAGTCACTGTCTGCACACTGCCATCCTTTGCAGTGCTCACCAGGTACCTCCCATACTGGGGTGTGTGGGGCACTGCAGGTGATTGTATGCAGCATATGGAGCTGGTGTATCACATGCATGAGGTAGCCTGAGCAGCCTGTGTCACCCTGTGCCCGCTCCTGCTGCATATCCAGGAGGCCCCTGTGGCCACTATCCAGGAGGGCTTCCTGTACCTGTCTGACCCTGTACATGGCTATGGGGTGTAGCATTGTACCCAGGCTAATGCAGTCCACACTCCACACGCAAACATTCCATCACACCTGCCTGCTAGGCTGCAGTTCCTCCTGTTCACTTTTGTGGAGTGGTGGGGCAGCCCTGCAAAGCTGGAACTGAGCATGTCCAGGGTATGCAAATGGACTGAATACATTCCAGTAATGAAATGCAAATGTGGGAAATGGGCTTGGAATGTACAATGAGGTCATTTTCATTTTCTGGCTGAATATTGCAACTTTGAGCACCGTACACGTGGCTTTACAGCGCACATTTCCATATGCTTCACATAGGGCTCAGGTCACCTGCTGCGCCATGCATCTCCCACTGCAAAATCACGCATCATCAAGATATTCAACTGGACATGCCGAGCGCATCTTCTGAATATCTCATTTATTTGGGCTGGCGATTTCAGATGCGCAGTGCAGGCACTTACGCGATTTTGTAGGGGGACTTTGAAAATGGGGCCTAGGTTCCCAAATTTGCTGGAGCAACTAAATTCAGCCCTCTCCATTTTATTTTAATTCTGTGAGCAATGGTGACAATTGGTGAAAAGACTTTTATCGGTTTTATATTTTAGGTGAGAGTGACTTCTATGGTTTGTATCCTGCTGGACTTGAATACTTTTACAGTTGCTGTAGCCCTACTACTGCCATGACTGACAATGTGCTGCTTAGTAAACAGTCTTATAATTCTTGTACTAAACAGTATGTCAGTGAGGGCTGTGCATTTACTGTTGCATGCCATGTACTCTGCACTGCATAATCACATAAGTGAAAAACAAATTAGTTTAAAAAAGATCACTCCTATACAAAACGATGTTGGCTATTTAAGCAATAAGGCACGACAGGGTGTGGGTTATTGGGGATTTACCCACGCCTTGTGTGGTATGTCACGAGGTGCTGCTGAGTGACTTAACCACACAAGAAGTGGGCAAATCCTCCAATAACCCATACCCTGGAGTGCCTCATTGAGATTATACAATGGACTCATTTGTAAAATAAATTTTAAATGTGTTAAAGTACGCTTTTTATAAATGCCATCTCTCAGTCGTGGGTTATTACAGGACATACTACGGTCATGTGATGGCATTTTGACCAATGAGGTTATAGAATTTTCATACCCATTGTATAACAGTTATTACTCCATGCTCAGCCAAATGAGTCAAAGAGATAGCATTAATTATTTATTTACTTAGAAACTAGTGACCAAGACAGGCACGCCGAGTCAAGGCTCCTTCCAGGGCGATCCGGGAATGCATCACATAGGTTAAAACAAAATAACTGTATTAATACAGTGCAAAACTAATACAAGTTAGTGAAAGCGGAAAACAGTACAGACAAGAAGAAGAAGAGGAAGAGGAACAACAACAACAACGATGTAATCATGAAACCCAATGACAACTTAAATAAACATGGCACAAAACAACAAGGGTGGCTCTAGGTAGCCAGAGAGTAGTACACAACCCAGCAGCCCCTAAAATGGTACTGGGTAGAGAGAGAGGTACTAGGAGCAGGAACAGGAGGAGGCAAAGTGAGCTGTTAGAGCTGCTTGTGTGACCAGTAAAAGGAAGAGCGGTGGAGCTAAGGGGGTAAATTATTTCGGAGGAAGAAAAGGCATAAGTAGTCAGTTTGCCCCACAGTAATTTTTCAGCAAAAGACAGAGTCGGCAGATTGGAGCTGGTAGGTGGATGGGAGGGAGAGAAGAGTGGATATATATATTTATAGAGGAAGGCAGTGACCACAGTTAGGGACTGAAAACATGGGTCCAATTTGACCCGCCATGCCTACAAATGTGGGTCAAAATTCTAAAAAGCTATTAGTCTTACATAGATGCAGTTTGACTCCTCCATTATTATAGCGTACCTGTATTAAATTGATAAGTATATGCATCCTGCCTGCTAAGAAGTGTTGAAGCAGGTTGGCCGGGGTCACAAGGAAGTGCGCAGAGACCAACGGGGTATATTCGTTTTTAAATTAAATATCAGCAAGTAGCAAAACGAGAAAACAAGGCAACAATGCAACTAACACACAGTGAAACAAATAGGATTTCTTTTAAATGAGGGGGGGGACTCAAATAACCCAAGCAGCAATAAAGAACAAGCATTTGTCAATGGCGAATGTTTGTTTGCATGGTGTATGTGTCAGGGGTGTACTGAGAGCTGAGTTATTTATTTGAAATAAAGGCAGAGAAGCAGTGGCAAAATTGTTTGAAAAAAGTACGCATTTACTTCATATAAATGTAATGATGTGAACAATACAGTTTAGTAGCACTTAAGAAAAAAATCTGTAATCAGCTTGCCTTCTCATCAATGGTCCCAACACCAACTCAAAAAACACTGTCCTGGGGCGCACAGAACAGGGGGAGAGGGGGGCACAAATGTGAAGGAGAAAGCAAATATTTTTGTTCTTTCTCTAGCAGTAAACACCACAACCTATGTTGCTCAGGCTGCCAGCAGCTGGTTTTCTCTTATTCCCCTCTCTATCATTTAACAACCTAAATTGTCACTGAGGTGTCAGTCACTTAGTAAAGAACTACTGTCTCCGTCACATTATGCCCTTGCAGCACCATGCTAGAAAAGAGTACCCTGAGGGGTGATGGGTGAAAAGGAAAAAAGGGAGACAGATCAGGAGGAAGAGGGGCATGACTGGGGTAAGTACGAATTAGCAGAAAGGCACAGGTGGTGAAAACTTTGGTGAAACAAGATGCAACTTGAGGGGCTAGTAATGAGGGTGATTTTATCAAGGAGGACAAGAATAGTCGGGGGTCAAAAGGAATTAATCACTTTCCAGAACTTTTCAGGGCATTAAGGCTATTCTGGAGATTTCTGCAAAATAGTTTGATGGCTCCCGAGACCTTTGTAATAAGAATTTCCACGTTGCTTCTAGCTCAGCAAATCATCAGGGGAGCCTGATACATTGCTGAGGTACAAGACAGAGTCATGGGCTTTACAATGATCAATGACCTCTACAGAGATCCAGGGAAGGTGGGCTCCTAAGAGACATCTATCTCGGCTAGAGCGGGGATTAAGGCATGTAGGCTTTGGGATGAACTGGGTGAAATTAAGGGATTAAATATTTTGAATGGCCAATGTGGCCTAAGAGATGTCCATCTAATTTTGTCTGGAATAAGAGAGCCTCATCGTGGTCAGTGGCGATTTAGTGAGGGAATCAGTCATTATTAAGGAGGTCATCAAGATGGGAAATCAAGAATTCAGGTTAAGAGACATACATGAAGTCTACTAGAAATATTCAGGTGGGGGGGGGATGAGGGGAGTCATATTTTGTGGACATGGTAGATCATGATGTGGTGATGGAAGGGTACCAGCAGTAAAGATGATGTGAGGATGGGAAGAGAGAACCAGTCTATGTGTTAGCGGTTTGTGGAGTGGGGATTAAGGCATGTAGGGGTAGGGGTGAGCTGGGTGAAATTAAGGGACTAAATATTTTGAATGGCTAATGCAACCGATGGGATGAGCCAATTGATGCTGAAATCCCAAAGAAGCAGCAGTTCCCCAGAGGAATATAGAGAGAGGCAAGGGTGATGGCATCTGATAGCACAAGTGTTAGCACTGGGAGAGGCAATGACACATATAAAGTAACTCTGCCGCCATGCTTCCCACAATCCAGTCTGTGGAGCTAATCAACAGTGGAAACAACACTATCACTCATCCTAAAGAGAACCAGGATTCAGTGATGCATAGGATATCAGGTTGATATTCTGAGCCCAACAGCCTAAGCAGGTTAAGTTTAGGAGAAGAATGCTGCTATTAAGGTGGTAGAGACACAACCTTTGAAAGTAGAGTGGTGGAGGAAGAGGAGGAGGAGAAGGAGGTCCAGGCTTCAGCTTGCAGTCACCACACAGAAACAGTAGTAAAGTATGGGCCTCCAGTTAATGGGGAGAATATAAGCTTATTGTACTTGGTCTTGATAGCAAAAAGTGATTACTGTACCAGACTTTGGTTTACTAAGCGAGACCACTAGAGAGATCTGGCAAAGCTGGTTTATGAAGTATATAGATTAGAACAGATAGCAGCTAAACTAAATAATCGTATGATGGATTTTAAGAGTAGATGGAGTCTCTGGACCCACTTCCAGTTAGAGCGATACCCAGATTTTGTACCATGATGGGGGAGATGCAAATTACCTTCTTTGTTTCATCCTTCTTATGCAAAAGCACGAACTGGGGGCCCTGGGCTTGGGGTCACATGGGACTGAGGAAGGTACTGAAATAGGTTACGATCCACTAGAATATGCCTGCATACAAACCTTGCTTATTTATCTGTGGTGGGGAATGAAATTAATGTTCTTGACTTCTCCTCTTCCTTTTGCCTTTTATTTATATAATGTGAAAACTGAATTGGAAACTGTACTACTTTATGGTCCTAAGAGATGTTATTATATATTATACCATGGACATAAAAAGATAGGAGAAATCCCATATTGTGATTGGCTGGCTGGCAGCTTTCTGCCGTGGTAAATCCTATGATATACCCACGGCAAAGGTGCTAGCCAGCCGCATAATTTTAAAATCCCTTCGAACCCCCAAAACATGCCACAAAGTCACCATATTGCTCCTTCCGCTAAAAGCGAATTCGCCCCTCCCGATCACGATTAAAATGGAGAGAAAATCATGAACTTTGAAAACACCCATACACCTTCAATCTAAACAATATTTCAGCTCCAATCAGAGGAAACACAAACTACTGCTAAAAATTAAACATACCTCTAAAACTGACTACAGCCCAAACTGAAACTGCAGCTTTCCGTTTTCAAACCATAATGTCCACTAATCCCCCAGTTTCACCCTCCGTACCATTATCCCCGCACTCCAGTCATGTGACCCCCGATAATCAAAGCACATACACAGACTCTCTCATTTAAAAAAAATTCCTGCAACCTATCGCACACTGTCACAGCCGTTAGCAACTCACTATGTCGCAAAATTGCACCCGGAAGCAACCACGGAGACGGAGATGTTGCGCCGATCCTCCAGTTTCACCCCACATACCATCAACTCTGCACTCCACTCCTGTAAATCCCGATAATTGTAGTACACACCAATTCCCTCATTAAAAAAAAACAAACAAACAAAAAAAACACCTGCAACCTATGGGACACTATCAGAACTGCTAGCAGCTTGCTAACTCGCAAATTTCTACCCATAAGAAACATAGCCCGTGAACACTCACACCACACTCTGTCATACTTCCTTACCAGTTAAGAGTTTTTCCTTCTTTTTAATTAGAGCGAAACCAAAAGAACAAACCAGAGTTGTAAAAGAGTTATGATGGACACACCATGCAGCACTGCATTGTCTAAACCAATCACCTCAGTATCTCCCGAGCAACACAGCACTACTTTATGAGATGGAGTGATAAATTTGTTAAAAATAATTATTTAAAACACAAACGAGTCTTTCTTTTTATTTTTTAGTAATAAAAAGAGCCATAGTATAATCGCAATAACTCACTAAGTTATTAGGGATTTACCACGGCTGGTGAGAGATTTAATTATTCGGCTGGCGCATCGTGGGCAAACCCACACCAGCCATGGTAATCTCGATAACCCACACACCTTCAGGGCTTATTGCTTAATTGCTACTACATCCTTATTTATGTACCTATACTGCACTGTATGATTACTATGATCTTTTTAAAGATAATAAAAATGTAAATAATTAAAAAAAAAAAAAACGGCAGTAAAGTGAATAGGAGTATAATGGAGTAGTAATTTTCGGTGGGGGAGAGATGGTCTGAAAGGGCATCGAGCTGAGAGAAGGACAGGCTACGAGGCTGGGGTGGATGATGAAAGGAGAGGGTAAGAGGTAAAATTCAGAAGAAAAAGGGAGTAGCAAGAGGGGAAATGTAGTACAGAGAGGAGAAAAAGAGGAGGGCAAGAAGCAGAAACAAGTTTGCTTGTATTTGCTGTGTAGTTGTTGGGACTACACAGCATAGTAGTAAAAAAAAAAAATTATACGTTTAAATACGGAAATTATTATGATAGGAAAATTAAGAGATTCAGATTGTGACACTGTTTTAAAACACAGTATTTTTATTACTCCACTGTATGAGCATGGCAAGTGTCAATTATGAAATCCCACTGGAAACGTGATTTTGCAAACGACAGCAAAAACACATTTTGTGGGCGAGCTGAAAAATGACACCTCTCGTGATGTTCATTAGGTAGGAAAGTGTTGAAAATATGGGTTCAAAATGTGAAAAACAAAACAAAAACACAGCAATGTTACATGTAAATACAGAAAAATGTCAATGTTTCTTCTTAAGGTTGCTGGTTTTTGAGATTCTGACCCCAAATTTTCAAGTCTTTTTTTTTTTTAACCCCCAACTTATGAGCATGATAGGTGTCGATTATGAAATCCTGCCCAAAACATCATTTTGCAGCATGACCGTGAAAACATAGTTTGGGTGGAATTTGAATAATGACACCCATTATGTTCATGAAGTGGTAAGCAGTTATGTTGAAAATATGGGTCAAAATCTCAAAACATTCCAAAGTTATGAGTAAATGTTTAGAAATTCCAGTGTTTCTTCATAACTTTGTTGGTTTCTGAGATTTTGTCCCAGATTTTCAACACAGGCTTTTTATTGTCCTACCTTCTGATTTTTAACTCCGCTTTGTTCTTGGAGCTGAATAGTGCCCCCAAATTACTCTGATGCCAGTCTATAAATACTGCCCCTGAGTAGAGAGAACTGTTCCAATGCATGTAAAGCATCCTATTTCCGCAACATCCCCCACTCCCTCATAATTCCTTGTTACCTCTGTTAGTCCATCTCAGTCACTCCTGGCCAACAGCTATCCCAGGGATGCCACAGTTCCAGGAAGGCACCCCTCTTCAGATTTACATCTGAAGTAATGTTTTCCATGGTCCAAATATCTTTCACTTGCAACACATATTATGGGTAGACTTCTGACAGCCAGAGTAATGTTATGTAAGCAATAAGGCACAGAGGGGTGTGTATAAAGCATATTTTACAGCACGGCCAGGGGTGTAGTAAGGCTCGAGGCCAACGGCTGAGTGACTTCAGCTGCTGGCCGTGCTGTAAAATATGGGTTTACACACACCCGAGTGCCCTATTGTGCTTATAAATTTTTTTTTTAACCCATGTGTAAACCGTATTTTACACATAAATAAGAGCCAATCAGATTACATGATTTTACCCTGCCATTTTATAAACATATTTGAGCAGCTGTCAACATTGTTAGTAACAATTTACCAAATTTATATTAGGCATGGATTCCACCACTGCTAGTCCTAGAATCATATTTACAACAGATATTCACATTCAATATTCAGAATCTTTTGTATGACCGAGTAAACAAATTTCAAGAATCTGGCTACCACTTGTTACCCCAGAATACATGAACGTGGTCTGTCACTGATGGTGTGCAGAAGTATTGGACTATAGCCTGCCAAGTAAATTCTCAGATGTCAGGTGAGGAAATGACTTTGCACCCCCGCTTCACCCTTTTCACCCAGGTATCTTGTCTAACAGCTACTCCACATTCTGACTCCCAATGCTGTCTAAAGCTTTTTTCCCTATCTCACTAAATCTCACCTAAAAGGTGATTTTATGGAATTAATGCAAATAACATGCTGGGGGTGGGGTATTTGAAAAAAATTACACCTGCTTTGTTCATGAGGTGGGGTTAAAAAAAAAAACACACATGTTGAAAATGTGGGGCCAAAACCTTGACAAACAAGGAAGTTATCAGTATAAGTAAAAACACAAAAAACTATAGCTGGACTTTCCTTGTTTTCAGCTCATGTTCAGACACTGTAGCGTTGGCGGTCAGTAAGAAAAGCACACTGTGGGACCCTACAGAGGTATGAGAGGGGTAAGTGGGTGTGGGGTGGTGGGTGCTCACAGGGAGTTGGTGGTGGGAGACATCACTAGACTTTTTTTCCCCTTCAGGTTAAAGAGAGGAAACAGTGATGAACAGTTATCTTTGCTTCAGAGAACCAACACAGGGATTTAGCTCCTCAGTGTCGGCGTGTGTGTGTAGACTGGCACCAGAGATTGGGAACCCCAGTGTCACGCTGTTGCTTGGTGTGTGGGTGTTTAACATTGGGGACTGGGCATCCTGGTGTCTGACCATGGGGTGGAGGGGGGGTGCCAGATTAGCAGTTAGTGGCATCGGTGGAAAGGACAGCAAACAGTTTCTGTGTCGGGCTGTGGTTCAGGGAAAGGCTTTGAAATGCCATGCTCTGCTTCTAGAGCCAACAAAGAAAGAACTGAATGCATCTAGAACCTAGGGTAAAACCTAGAATAGAGCCGGAATCAGAACTTTGTTCTGTAACTGAATATTACTTGGAACAGGAGTGCTAAAAACCAAAATAGAGTTGCAACCTCAAAGCGGTTATGATTTTATTCAGGATTTTGTGTCCTAGTGAGCATTCCAGTTCCATCTTTATTTAAGCAATAAGACATGACAGGGTGTGTGTTGTGATGGGATAATAGCATGCCTCGGGTGGGTTTGCACACTCTAGAGTGCCTTATTAAGATTATGAAAATGGTTCACTCTGCCTTCAATAAATAGTTTTTTAGTACTTTTTTGTTGTTATTTAAAACAAAAAACTGGTAAAAATGGAAAACATTGATAAAAAAAAAGTATTATGTTGTATTGGCTTAGCCAATAGGTAGCTCCAATGCTGCATGTAATTGCACGTAAATAGTAAGTATGGGCAACAGGTGAGAGTGGGCAACAGTGACTTCAGACAGCGTGGCATAAATTTTAGCCATGCTAGAACTCTGAGGCAGTTTTGAGAGCATGCTGGAGCACTTAGTTAAGAGGTACAAAGTGAGAGGCGCCATGTACAGTGGCAATTTTAAGAGCCGTGAAGAGCTGCATTTGGTTTGAAGGCCAGGAAGTGCCACAATTTGTACCAAGTTGGTGAGCCTCACATCGGGCAATAGTAACTTCAACTTCCACACCAGGTTCAATGCTGATTGAAGTAATCTGTTTGACAATTTCAGAAGGACTGTGAAGATCGATCAGACGCTTGTGGATACGCATCTGAAAGCGATCCCAGGTCTTGGAACCGTCACCACAAGGAGTCTTTCTGGTAGTAATACGGAGAGTCTTAGTGGGCATGCGAACAGGTCCCTTTACTTTCAAGTTCTTCTCCTTGGCACCACGGATCAGGTCGGCGCAAACCTTTTCAAGTGACTTTACATTGCGACTCGTTAGGGTAATTCGGATGCGGTGGATTGCAACTTGCTGATCCACAGGGGCCTTGCCAGTATCCTTAAATGCTGAACCAATAACCGCAATATCACCATACTGGCTGTCTTTAACCTGTCCTCTTTTACATACGTTTCCCTTAATCCTTCCTCTTCTCGTGCTCTATCCTCCGTCTGCTGCTTTCCACTGTCCTCTGTTGATTTACTTATCCTATCTCCATCTAAGCTACCTATTAATAATTATGTTTTATTCTGGCCATGCCTTATGAGGATACATTCCCCTACCGCCTGGCTTCTTACTTCTGGGTCTACCCTAGTCCCCTCCTCTACTATTACCCACCTAACCCAAATTAGCATACTGTCACTTAAATCTGAGATATCCACAATTTGTCACTTGCAGATGATACTGCTGCAGCACTGTTTGTTCTATGCTATTGGCTGATGTCTTGTATGCTATGACTTATATGTATCAAATTGTCCATTGTCATTGGATGTATATCCCTCATCTTTTGTATTTAGTCAGATTTTATCATAACCAGGTCCATCTTGCAAATGAGCTCTGCTCAATGATGTTCGCCTGGATAAATAAAGATTTTGATTGATTGATTGACAAAAAGCCACAGCTGGCAATAAGTTGCTGAGCAGTCAGGAAATGGAGAGCAGCTGGTGATCGCGCAGAGATCCATTTAGCTGCAGTCTGCAACACCTATTTAACAGATAAGTTACAACTGCAAGACTGGAGTCAGGAGTAGGTAGGAGCCAAAAGGAAGATCGGTAAATTAAAATAAAAAATACAGAGCTGGCAGTTCAGACAGGTCAAATTGAGGTGAGGGATGTTTTGTATAACTCTAATAGGATGGAGTGATTGAACTGATGCTAAGGCACCCATGTTTAGTGTAGACATTCCTAGCTCAATGTAAGAAATTTGATTTCACGGACACTGGTGAGGACAGGGGATGATAGAATTTGCAGCCGTATTTTGTGCTGAGATACCAACAAAAGATAATGTGGTCTTCGACCTATCAAATTATTTTTTGTACTCATTTCATAATCTATTTTTTCACCCACATTCCACACACAATCCAGTTTCAGACATACTATATTCTGGTTTGACATTTGACACAGTTATTTGAAAGAAAAGCCAATGAATCCAGGAAAACGCTGAAAGGCCCAAGAAAAAATATTTGGAGATGATACAGCTAATATTTCTCACCAACTCTGTATTTCGTCTCATTATTATGTTTGGTTGCTTTGCTAGAAAACATACTGTGATCCGTCTGAGCTGTGAGAGGGCTTTTGGGGTTTGCCTCTCCTCCACTTATCACAGCTTCAGAATACTCAATCTCCTTCCTCATTCTGTCCACTCTCCACCATTGTCTGCCTTTTTCCTTTGAAGTAGTTGAACAACAAGGCTTGAAAATGTAAGGAAGAAATGGGGTTTTCTTGTGTAGCCTGTACATCCTACCACCACCATTTACTGTGCAGTTTGTTCTGCTTTACTGGTGCTGTCCAGTGGTTTGTTTCTCTGCTGTCCTGGGGACAGCAGAGATGCTACACAGTGGCCACATGTTTTTTTCCTGTCTGTGGCAGCCATATGAACATCCACCCACCATACAAAACTGGTGGTGGGTGCTTAATCCCACCACCAGTATCACCTCTTCCCACCCAAACCAACCAATCAACACAACTGGCAGTGGTGCTCTATCCCAAAGCTGGTATCATACCCTTCAGCTCAAGCGAGTGATTAAAAAAAAAAAAAAAAAAACACGGTGCTGGAGCTCAACCCCACCACTAGTATTCCTCTTCCTGCCTGACCCAGCAATTACTAGAAACCAGCAATGGGTGCTCAGTTCCACCATTGGTATCACCACACACACACGCGCGCCACCAGGATGCCCAACCCCCGGTGCTGGCTAACAGCCCTAACCTCACATAGTATGCAACACCAGGTTGACTACCCCCACTGCCGCAAAACAACACACCGACACTGGTGTGCCCAATCTCCAGTGTCGGGGCCTGTAACAAAGAACACCATTCATTGTACGTCCTCTTATTTTTATATATATATTAATTACTTACAAAATAGAAAATGGTCCAGTGAAGTCTTCTGACCCTCTGACCCTCCAAATGCCCACCCCAATCCCCATCTCAGGATCCACCACACCACACCCACATACCCCTCCATGGTTACCAAAGTACTTCTCTCATGACCGCTGATCAGCCTGTTGCTACTGAGCCTGACCACAAACTGACTGGAAAATAAAGCAAGCACAAGGGAAATCACAGAGTTTGGAACTGTCTGATTTTGAAAGCAGCTAATAAGGAAGTCACAGAGTTTGGAACTCAGTGCTTGGCTTCAGAAGGAACTAGAAGGGGACAAGATCAGATCTACAGTACAGTAGCTTCTTGTTGTTTTACATTGTTTCTTGTGGATTCTACTTGTAGAAGGTTATTTCTTTTCTTTCTTACTACTAAGGGGCTAGCAGGATATTGTTTGGGGCTGTTGGAATTTTGAAACCTGTTTTGGTAGCTATAAGTGGGCTCATTTGTTTGATTCACTGTGTGGCAGGCTGCATTTGTAGAGACCTATTTCTTCTGTTTTAAAACATAATTGGTGTGATTTAACTGGGTCTGTTTCTTTGAATTGGAGACATATATCTTCTAATTCCAAGCCTATTTTGATGCGTTGTTGGTGAAGCTGTTTGAATTGAGTCCTGTTTCTTTGGGTAGCAAACTTATTTTGGGGGCTTTGAGTAGAATTGTGATTCATTGTTGCTGGCTTCACTAGCTGCAAAGTTTGAGTGCAGAGTGGGGGAAGGGTGCTAATGGTCTGACCAGAGGCCTCAGCTACCTGATTGTTTCTGGAAGACTTGGGCTGGTCCCACCCTTGGTCCATTATTTCCTTTATACCAGGGGTTCTGACATCACTTCCTCAAACAGGCAAATGATATGCACCTGTCATAGCAAAGCAGACATCCAGGAAAGGAACAGCAGCAAGTGAAGAGGTGACTGCTCTCTCAGTGGAAGGGAAGTAAATGCAAATCTAGGAGCTTTCATTATTACTTCTTCGCATTGATATTGCATTGGGGAAAGGAGGAGTAGGAGTTTGAAGAAGGTTGTGCAATGGCTACTTAAAGTCTGTTTTTGAGTGTGGATAGGAAGGATAGGAATATAAAAAGCAGTTGCTCAATATATCTAAACGTAGCAACAAAGGAGGAAGGAAATAAAGAAAATGTTTGCACTGATAGAGGAGGGAGAGGGAGACTTGGGGAGTGTTTGGTATCCTGCATCTGGAAGGTGGGGGGTCGCTGGTAGACAGCGACAGCAATGGGTAAGGTGGTGGCTGCAACAACTCGGTGCACCAATCTTTCTAAAAATTGCCTGGAGTGTGGAGGATGTTTAGTGTGCAACCACATAGAAAACTTAGAAAGGAGACTGAGGGTCTGCAGGAGGAACTAAGACATGCAAGGCAGATTGGGGTGGGTTTGCCCAATACTGGAGGGAGGAAGAAGGGAGATGAGGGAGGCGATTTAAGCCAACAGTAGTGAGGAGAGGTCAGAAGAAGGAAGAGAGACAAAGGGCCCAGGCCAGGAAGAACAATTGCCAGGAAACCAGGTCAGGAGACAAAGACAAATGGAAGGAGGAGACAGGGACTTGTGAGGGGAGGCGAAGGGTGGCAAAAGTCATGGAGTGGAAAGAGAGAACAGGTTACTATGAGAGAGGGGAGGCGGGCATTTGTGAAGGGCCTTCAGAAAATAGTTGTGCACTGCCAGAGAGGAAGAAGGTGGAGGAGGGAAATGATGAAATTAGAGGAGAACTGATAAATGCCTGACCAAACTGGAGCGGGGAAGTTCTGCTGGGAGAATTGCAATAGGGGTAAAAGGGGAAATAATGCAGGAGGAAGAAGAGGAGCCAGAAATGAGAGAGAGAGAGATGAATGGAAGCAAGCAGGAGTAAGAGGGTGGAATATTAGTGCTGGGGACTCAATACTAAGAGGAGTTAGGTGGGGTAGCAAGGGTGAGAGGCATGGTCGCATTTGGGTGGAGGCCATGCCAGGAATGACAGCGGAAAGGGTGGGACAGTCTGTTCTGAAATATGCTAGAAGAGGTAGGGACAAGCCTCATTTAATTATACAGTCAGACCTGGTTAATCCATACACATTTGTATTTGCCAATTTTGTTACGTAATACAAATCTACGTAGTAACCAGACAGTGATAATAAAGAGGTCAATAGCCCAACAAAAAAATCTGTATGCAGTGTTTTTCATTCAGATAATCAGACATATGGATTAACAAGGCACGGATTAACCAGGTCTGACTGTACATCTTGGGACAAATGACCTGGCTGACAAGACAGTAGATACAGTCCAGAGGAGGTTTGAGGAACTAGCACAATTATGTGAGGGGGCAGGAAGATCAGTAACTTTTTCAGAGATACTTCCTGTGCCAAAGGCAAGCACAACAAGAAAGCTGAGAATAGAGCAATTTAATGGATGGCTAAGAACCTGGTGTTGTGCTAAAGGGTATGGGCTGTTGAGGGGTTGGGGAGGGACCTGGGAGGACAGTAAGTAGTCTCTATGCCAAGGACAGACTACACTTGAGTGAGGAGGGAAAGAAAGTGTTGAAACAGAGGATGGAGGAGTACATAGAGGAAGTTGGGAATTTAAACTAGGAGTGGGGTGGCAGTTGGGGAAGAGATATGCAGAGACCACAGGTTGAGAAACCATATGCTACCCCATAACAGTGACAAAGGACAAATGCAAGTACTGTTGGTGATGCTAGGAAAGGAGGGCAGGATGGGAGGGGGGCGAAGGGTGGAAGGTGATTACCCTTAATGCTAGGAGCCTTGGGAGGAAAACTGCAGAGTTACAGGTTCTCATGGCAGAGGGAGAGGTGGACATTGCACTCATCACGGAAACATGGGCCACCCAATACAATGACTGGGACCTGTCTGTACCAGGGTACAGATTATTTCGTAGGGACAGAGTGATTGGGAAGGGGGGGTGGCACTATATGTAAAGGAAGGACTGAAATGTGCAAGGGAGGAAGGGGAGAAGGGTAGTACGGAGTCACTTTGGATGCAAATCCAGGATTCCAAGAATAGGATTCTTAGAATGGGAGTGGTGTACAGGCCAACATCTCAGACGGAGGAGTTAGACAGGAACTAGCAGGACAGATCAGGAGGACCATGAGAAGGGTAGTGTGGTGATTGTGGGGGACTTCAACATGCCAGGAGTGGACTGGAGCACCCCAACAACCAGGAACAGAAGGGAGCAGGTACTGCTGGATGCCTTCCAGGACAGCTTCCTGCTGCAAATGGTCAGTGAACCAACCAGGTTAGGAAATACCCTTGACCTTGTGCTGGCAAATGGGGACTTTGTGAGGAACTTACAGTGGAGGAACTGCTGTCAGGGAGTGACCACCGCTCAGTATGGCTCACACTGGATATGGGCAAGGAAGGAGTGGAATCTGGCACAATAGTGCTGGACTTCAGGAGGTCCGACTTTGGGACGATGGGGGAAGTGGTAAAAGAGTACCTGGCCAGAATTCAATCTAGTATGGACACTAACCAGAGGTGGGAGCTCATAAAGCTTGGGATAGTGGAGGCAACCAAAACCTGCTGCAAAGCCCAGAGCAAGAAGGCTAGGGCTAAGAAACCGATCTGGTTGAGCAAGGAGGTCATGGAAAAGGTAAGGAGGAAAAGAGCTGCCTTTAGGAAGTACAAGAAAACAGGGAGGGGGGAGGACAGGGAGGAGTACTTGACAGAATCGAAGGAGGTGACAAGGGCAGTAAGGGGAGCCAAAGCAGCTACAGAATTCAGGCTGGCACAAGGCATTAAGAAGAGGGAGAAGGACTTCTTTAAGTACATCAAGGAGAAAAGGAGCTGTAAGGACCACATAGTAAGGATTAGGAAGGAGGGGGGTTGGGTGGAAGCAGGGTGCGATAAGGCAGAAGCACTAAATGAGTACTTCTGCTCAGTATTTACTAAAGAGAGAGAGGGTGACACCAAGGTGGAAGAAATGGCAGAAGCAGGGGGAAGTGGACAGATGGGGAAATCATGGAGCAGAGTTCAAGAGGGTTTGAAGGCACTGAGGGTGGACAAGCGCCAGGCCCAGATGGCATCCACCCAGGGTACTGAAGGAACTGGCAGAGGTCCTTGCAGGACCTTTGTAGACCTATTTAATGCCTCACTACATTGGTGTGTGCCTCAGGACTGGAGGATGGCTCATGTGGTGCCCTCTACAAGAGTGGCCCCAGGATGAACCGGAAACTATAGACCAGTGAGCCTCACATCCACCGTGGATAAGCTAATGGAGACTACCCTGAAGGAGAGGCTGGTGGCCCTCCTAGAGGCCAAAGGACTACAGGACAGCAGACAGCATGGCTTCATATGTGGCAGATCCTGCCAAACCAACCTGGTCGAGTTCTATGACTGGGTAACTAGGCAACTGGACAGGGGCCATGCAGTGGATGTCCTGTATCTGGACTTCAGTAAGGCATTCGACTCAGTGCCACATGGAAGGCTGGGAAGGAAGTTAGTAGGCACAGGGGCGGGTGCAAAGCTGGTGAGATGGGTAGGAAACTGGCTGCAGGGAAGGCAACACAGGGTGGTGGTGGGTGGGGAGCTCTCACACCCAAGGGCAGTGACAAGCGGTGTTCCACAGGGCTCAGTGTTGGGACCAGTGTTGTTTGGGATATTCATTGCAGACATATCATGGGACATCAACAGCAAGATCAGTCTGTTTGCTGATGATACCAAGGTAGGTGCAGTGGTGGATGACCTAGGGGGATGGCAGGGGTTGCAGGATGATCTGGCAAAGCTTGAAACCTGGTCAGACACCTGGCAACTGGGGTTTAATGCCAAAAGTGCAAGGTGCTGCATTTTGGGATGAAGAACCCAAGGAGGAGTTACCAGCTAGGGGAGTGCAGCTAACCCAGACAGAGGAGGAGGAGAAGGATCTGGGTGTGCTCATTACAGGGTCAATGAACAACTCGGCACAATGTGGAAGGCAGCTGCAAAGGCCAACAAAATGCTGGGTTGTATTGCAAAGTATATCCTCGAGGAGGAGGAGGTGATTCTGCCACTGTATGGGTCATTAGTTAGACCACACCTGGAGTACTGCGTGCAGTACTGGCGTCCGTATCTGAGAGGGACATTAAGTTACTGGAGGGTGCAGCGCAGAAGCGACAAAGATGATCAAGGGCTGGGGGACTTATCATACGAGAGAAGGTTGAAGAGTTGAACATGTCTCACTGGAGGAGAAAAGAGACAGGGTGACATGATTGAAACCTTTAAATACATGAAAGGAATAAACAAGACGGGTACAGAGGGCTGTTCACAAGTAAGGGAGGGAGGGCCCAGGGCATGATATGAGACTGGAGCAAGGAAGGTTCAGGAGGAGATGAGGAGACACTTTTTACAGAGAGGTGGTGGCTGGGTGGAATGCGTTACCTGATGAAGTGGTATGCAGTAGAACAGTGGACTGCTTCAAGCGAGGATGGGACAGGACAAGGGAGGGTTAATGAGGGAAGGGTGGAAGGAGGGGCAGCTGCAGAATAAGGTGCTGCTGGACATTCAGCAGACTTGATAGACCTCTAGGCCTTTGTCTGCTGGCAAATTTGGTATGTTCGTAAGTCTGACTAATGGCTTTTAATGCATTCTGAACTATTACCCATAACTTTGTAATTTAACATTTTGCCCCAAATTTTCAATGTAGCTTTTTTTTTTTAAAAAACACCTCATGAGAAGGACAGGTGTCATTTTAATTCCTCCAAAACAAGCTTTTTTTAGTCAATCCACAAAAATCATCTTTCAGATGGGATTTAAAACATTTCACCGGTCATATCATACAGTGCTAGCATAAAAATGCTATGTTGAATATTTAGGTTAAAAACTCAGAAAACAACAAGGTTATGAAGAAATGTTTAACTTTTTCTTGACTCTTTCTTTTTGGAGGAGTTAAACAATTTCATGAACAAGCTTGATATCATTTTTTGACACCCACCCAAAACATCTTTTCACATCCATGCTGCAAAATTACGTTTTTTTTTTTTTTTTTTAATGGCACCTGCCACGTTTGTAAGGTGGGGTCGGTCATAAAAAGAATATGTTGAAAATTTGTGGTCAAAATCTCAAACAACAAAGTTACGAAAAAGTTAAAATTGCTCAATGTTTACTCATAAGATTGCAATTTCTTTACATTCCGAACCCACATTTTCAACACAGTCATTTTTTTTACCCTATCTCATGAACATGACTAGTATGGTTTTCAAATCCCCCTCCCAAACCTGTTTTGGTAGTCATTCTGCAAAATTACGTTTCAGGTGGCATTTGATAAATTACACCTCTCATTCTCAGATGTTGGGGTTATGAAAATTTGGAATCATAGTCTAAGAAAACGACAACGTATGTGTGACCCTCTTCCAGGGTTCCCATTCACACATAGATGTACATGAATCACATAAGAAAATCAAAATTCACGTGCATCTATGTGAACAGAGTGTGCGCTGCACATAAAGGCCTTGCAGTGTTTTCTGAATGCATGCATGTGAGATCTTTATGCGCAGAGCAGCAAACTGTACAGCAAAACTGCTTTTTTTCTCCCCTCAGCAGCAGTGCCTTTCCTCTTGGCAGCAGCGGATGATTGGTCCAGAGACTCCTCACTCCAGAGACAGAGGTAGCCACCCCCAGCAGATGGATGGTTCAGACAGAAGGCCCCCCCCCGAAATGCCAATACAACAGCATGTATAACTTAGATTGGTGCACAGGTGCAAAGTTCAGAAAATGCACCCTATCCCCATATGCCATCTCAATTGTGGGCGTGTGCCTACATACTGCAGGCACAAGCTGCAAGGGAACCGCGTGTTGGAGTGAGGTGAACGAGAGAGCTGAGCAGCACACGCCAGAAGGACACGTTGGTTTCCTAATCAAAGAAAGGCCCAGAGAGAGATACTGTGCCCTGGCATGACCGCCCGAACGACATTAGCTGCTTAAGCCTTTAGTTTAACTTAAGTTCGGAGAGAGACTGACCTGGTCCAGGATGGATGTACGCTCGTGAGTCTTGACTCCTGTCCCATCCTGCCATGGTGTGAAGAGTGAGGCCTCAATGACAGGATGGACGGAAGAAGGAAACCAGCAACTGACCCCCATTACTGTATGCCTACAATAAGGCTGGTTAAATAATTTTTAAGTATTTTATCCACATGCAGACTGTGTCCTCTTGAGGACTACTCAGCACAGAATGGGGGTCGGGGGATGTGATGCGACGTGATGGAGTGTGATAAGTGCTTTATAGTGCACAGTTTGTAGTCCCCCTCCCCCGGCCTGCTCATCCTGTTATATCCCTCCCCGGGCTCCCAAGTCCCATGCTGGCCTTTTTCTAATCTAGACCCCTGTCCCACGACACTGCCACTCCTTGTAATCAGGACAACGTCTCTGACACAAGTACAGTAGTGTCCCCCTCCTCATTTCCTGGCTAATACTGACTGTCCTGGAGCGGAGACAGTGTGGTACTCTCGTTGACCGAAAGTTGTGTCAGTCTTGTAGTCTCTCTGGTCTGGTGGAGTGGTGGTGCCTGCTCTGCTCTTTTTGCTGTTGCTGAATCAATACGGAACCAACAGATCCATAGCCAGACTCGCGCTGATGGTCAGGCCGATTCACTAAGTTGTCAAACAGCAATGCACCCATGTGCTGTAGTTTCCCTGCGGTCTTAGTTTCAGCTGCTGCCTGAAATGTGCACAGTGATGACCCGCTCGCCCACAAGCCACTGATTGTTCCTAATTCATGTCTGGTCCTGTGTGTTACTGGACTGGGGTGCATTTTTCTAACCTGCTTTGATAATAAATGCATTTTAAATTAAACGTCAGTCAGTGACAGACTGGTTGTGGTGTGTGTGTGGTGTGGTGTCACCATTCAATATAATGTGGACTGGTGTGTTCTCACTCGCTGTGTCTATCTGCTTTTTTGTTTACCGTGTCTGAGCATGCTGAAGTTCGACTGAGAATGATAAAATAAACACAGTTAACTCATCTGCCTTGCTGCTCCCTCTGGTGTACTCTGGGCTCATCAATCCAATCACAAGTGATTGTCATTATGTCCGACTTTTTTATGGTTCTCCACCAACTGTCCAAAAACACATTTTGACTTTTTTCTGTCCTTGGTTGATCAATTGTGTAGGATCGGATTAGGGAAAGGATTGGAATTGGAATTGGATTGGGTTGTGTGTTATGTAAGACTATGATACTGGTGGGGGCCGGGGGGAGGGGGGAATCGGGGTTGTTCTTTGGTCTCTGACTGACCAGAGCAGTGACTGCTGTGCCGGCTGACTGACTGACCATCACTACTGTTGGGGGGTACCAACAGCCAAGTGGGCAGGTGACGTGGTACAGTGTGGCACAGTGGCAGCTACAGTGCAGTCTGGCAGCAGGCAATCTGATCCAAGGCTCCAAGGTAGCTAGAAAAGAAATTAACAAAATGTTAATTTTTATTGTGTGACTGTGACGAGATGATGACTGATGCATGCATGCAGTGAGTTGTACTGGTGTCAGTAACTCTGTGTGAAATATCTATGTATTATGGTATGTCATCACTGAGTTAGTTTGTGTTCATACTTCACATGTCCGTTCATTGTGTGACTGAGTGTGTGACTATATGTCTGATGACGGTCTGGGTAATGGGACCAAGAGGGAGAGAGAGACAAGGGCTGCCTGGCATGGATTGGGTCACTCATGGGTGCTGCTGTGGCCTGGTGCTGCACAGATGCAACTGCTCTACTCTGGTTTTATGACTTGACCTCGAGTCGGACAGAGTCTCAGGAGATCTGTCTCAAGTCACGACCATCCAGCCTGTAGGCCCTACCAAGCAAGGTTACCATTAAGGCGGCCGTGGCTCACCCCTACCTATGCAGGTCCTGGAAACATAGGCAGGTTGTGTTCAGTTGCAGTGTGTAGTTGTGCACCAGAGAACATAGTTCAACTGTGCTGAAGTAACTTCAGATTATCCAGCACTCTGCCCGTGACCCAATGTACCTGGCTGCTGTGCCGTGGTGCCACCATACTACCAACTGTTATTCTGAACTGTCACTGGATGGACACTGGGACTGGGAGTCAGAACTTTCAGTGGCTCCAAGACTAGAGCTGGCCTGTAGCATGCCCATTGGCAGCCCCTCACCCACAAGTCAGCACTGCAGGCCCAAGGCGGCGTCTCATACTCCAGTTAACTTTTAGAACCCAACCCCATCCCCGGCCCAGCCTGCATATCCCATTTCCTTGGCCTTAGGGAAAAGCTATCATTTTCTGACCTCTCTGCTATTGCTAGTACTATCTTGTCGGTGATGCATCATGAAGGCAGTATTGCATGGATGCCGGCTTGATGGTCAGGTCTGACAGAACTCTCCCAGTCCCCTCATATCCGAGGACTCTACTAGTCTGTATAGTACTGCTAGTCAGTCAATGTCACAGTCAAAGTGTGTGTGTGAGAGAGACATGTGATGGCAAATCAAAGTCACTAAAAAAAAAAAAAAAAATATACAGTGGACATGACAATACAAGCAAAGTACTGTTAGGTAATGCAAGCAGTTTTAATTAACTGTAATGATGCATTTTAATAAAAGAAAAAATCTAAAATATACTTGTCAGTCTTCAGTTGACACAACATATCTAGCAGACATTAAAAAACATGGCTGTTTACTAAACATAATAAATTTTACATATTCAGTACTGTTTTCGTAATTTATATTGCAGTTCAGCTGGCAGCAGACAGAGAAGCAGCAGTCAGAAGATGGTAGTGTCAAGTAATGCATCAGATATTTCCAAAAAAAGCAAAAGGGCATCCAGTTCCTTCTTGACAAGGCATCATACTGCAGAAAGCTTCTATCCACTGGACTTGGGAATCTGCAGCTCTGCAACTATCCACATCCATCCATCCATCCTCAACCATGGTATTAGAGAGTAGGGATCTGTGGAGGTGGTTTATCCTGCACAACCTGCATTCAACTCAACTCCAGAGGCAGATAGAGCTCACTTCAACAACTTCAAACACTGGTGCCTGTGCGTCATCATCACGTAGTCATCTCAGTATCTCATAGGCCTCATGGATGACCTCATAGGTGGCGGCACCCCACTGACTACCATACCGGTACCATCCATCCCATACGACTAAGTCAGAATCAGATTTCAGAAAGAGAGAGCTGTCCTGGCCAGTACTGAGAAAATTATGCCAACTAGAGGTGGTGAAAGAAAAAGAAAGATTGATAAGAACAATCACAGTAGCAGCAGCATTATTAAATTCTTTAAAAAGACGTGGTGAGAGGAACTAAAACTACATAAGAATAATTATTTATATAATCCGTACTTTATTTATGGTGTAAAATTATTTTTTGGGGGTAGGGTGGTGAGTCAGCCTGGGAAAACTCGGGACTCTGAGTACTGTTGTGGTGACTGAATATGGTATATTTTGATTTATACATTGTTGTACTTTGTGTATATAATAACTCAAGTTCTGTGCAGACATGTGTAGAACTAACAGTCACAGTAAGTGTGTGACAGTCACCGGATCACCGCCGGTGACTGTTTCATGGGGGGGGGGGGGGTCACAGAAGACAGAACGGGAAGACTGGAGAAGTTTGGGAACACAGGGAGATTAAGTGACTTGCTCAGCCAATCGTAACACAGTATTGCAAGTGGTGGCCTGGCGGCTGTGATGGTGGGTTGGTGGGACTTGGGACTGGAATTGGGTGGGAGGACTAAGGAAGAAGTCACCATCATGGTCTCCAGGTTTGCAGATCCTCAACCTTAAACAACACAGCACTCGCTAGTATAACTGCCTGTCTCCCACTGCCATTCACATTAGAACTACCGACAGACAGTAGGTACTAGGTAATGAATGATGTACATTGTATGTTACTGAATTGACTAACTTTTTTTTTTTTCCTTTTCTTATTTCTGCTTTTTTCACTACAGGTGAAAGTGAACAGATTCCAGTGAATGATGAGACCAGTACTGAATGTGATCAAGAGGAGGATCGTCATGACAGTAGAAGAACTCCACCCAGGTGACCGACGCCAGCACGATTTGCTTTTGTTGTATGTGACTCATCTGGCAAAGTGGAGGAGGAAGAGACCATCAGAAGAAGCAGCAGCACTAGTAACAGCTGCACAGAACAAGAACCTGAGGCATCGGGGACTGTTCCAGTGACCAACGGTGCAACGGCTGCAAAGCCATCAAGTACCCTTTCTAATATTTCTAGACTTAAGCGTTTTCAAGAGAAGTGGAAATCAGAATTTCTATGGTTACGGACAAAAACAAATGTAAAAAATGAATTATTTTTACACTGCCAGGTCTGCATAGATGAGGAACATGAAAACAATTTTTGGATCCTTTTACAAAAGCATTATCAGCATTCTGCCTTGGTGCGTCATATGGAATCTGATGATCATAAAATATCTAAACAGACAGTTGCCGGCAGGAGACATTTAACATCTGCAATACTTGTTAATGATAAGAAAGGTGCAGATGTGTTAGATGCACAGCTTCTTACAGCATTATTTATGGCTCAACACACTATAGCAGATAGGAAGTTCTGCGATTTGATTGACCTACAGGTTGATAATGGGGCTACTGTTTTTGAAAAATCAGGCACCTAAAAACATCATCAGGGTGCTGCAGATTTTCAAAAAGCAATTGCTGAGATCTGTAAATCTGATATACAGGCAGCAATTAATGCAAATGAATTTGTGGGAACAATGGTTGATGACAGCACAGACGTGGTTGTAAACAAAATCTTGTAATATACTGCAAAACACTTGACAAGGAGCACGTTAATGTTGCATTCTGTGCAAATGTGATAGTGAGAGACGGCAGAGCAGAAACTATTTATAATGTTATTTTAGAATTTCTAAAGTCAGTGGGTTGCTCAGTTTCTACGGCGACAGGTTTTGGAACTGACGGTGCCAACATCATGGCTGGTAGGTTAAATGATGTTGGTGTGCAGCTGCAGAGGGACAACCCAAAGTTGGTACATGTGTGGTGTGCAGCACATCAATTGACACTGGTGTCCTCATGGGCTGCCAAAAACATCAAAGAACTCTCAGCTTACCAGGATACACTGGTTGCAGTTTATAATTTCCATCACGATAGTCCAGTCCGATACATCAAAGTGTGAGAATTGCAACAGGTCATGACTGACCATGTGAAACATTTCAAAAGACTAACCAGTGTGCGGTGGCCAAGTTTAAATGACGCTGTTGTTTCTGTGTGTTCCGCATAGCCAGCTGTTGTTATGGACCTTGAACATGAGATTGCTAGTGGCAATAAGGACACACAAATCAAGGCAAAGGGTTTGCTCACAAAAGTGCAGAATGTAAAGTTCATTGGTTATAGTCTACTTATGAAAGAAATTCTTGCACTCCTGACAAGATTGTCCCTAATTTTCCAGAAAGATAACATTGATATCGGGCAAATGGTGGCCATGGTAAATACAACAAAACAACAGCTTCAGGACATGAGAGAAAATATTTGCCACTGTGTCAAGAAATGATTGCTCAGTTACAAGATAATGACAACAAGTAACCTGGAGTGACATGTACTGTAAATGAAGAGGGGTTAAGGACGATCCATTCTGTCAAGAACAAATTCATTGACAGATTATTAACAGAACTAGACAAGAGATTCATTGAAAGTGAAATGCAGGTTTTGATTGATCTAAACACAGTTCTAAATCCTAAATTGTTGCCAGCAACTGTTCAGAGCCTGTGCGATTATGGAATCAAGCCTTAAACCGCTGATTGAGTTTTATGGTGTTACTACAGAAAGTTCACCATCATTAATAGATGGACAGGAAGTTAGAAAAGTTTCACATAGTTCAAATATTTAGTTAGCAACTGCAAAGACAGTATGTTGAATACATTCTGTGAAAATCTCATTACAAACCATAATGAAACATTTCCTCACTTTGCTACACTGGCAAAAATTTTACTCTCCATACTACTAACTAGTGTGCCCTGTGAAAGAGAGTTTTCTTCTACAGAATCTAGTACACAACTAGCGGATTTAATAAACACATACAACAGGCTGTTGAAAAACAAACTTTATTCATCACATGCAGGGTTTTATTTAACTCAAAAAAATTGATTAGCGTTTTGCTCATAAAAGTGCTAAAACATTGTGAAAATGCATAGCACTTGCCTCACTGTGTTTAACAAACATAGCACTGCAAGAAAACCTATATAATACTTTCTGTACAGTTAGCATTGTCCCAACAAAAAAACTGCTAATCAATTATTTAAAACCCTGGTCACATGTCTAAAAAAGGATTTCGAAAAAGAATCGGTGATACAGAGAGCTAGGAATGTTTTCTTGAGCAATGTTCGCATAAAAATAGACAGAAAATTTGGGGAAATAATACTAACTCAAATTAGTGCGACTGCCTGGTATGAAATTACATTTTACATACCTTGGCTCAATCAAATTTATCATCATCACTCAACCATAGATAGGTGTGTCGTGACTGTGTGTGAATTACAACTTGAAAACAAGTCAATTGTGGCCTTCCGTTCAATTCAGCACTTCTTACAGATTTTGCACCAACCAAGTGAACTGCAAAATCTGGTGTTTCTTGACAAGCTTAATCAAGATTTTAATTTATAAATTCATGCACTAGTGCTTTCGCAGTCTGTGCTATGCATGGAAATGCTGAAGTCTAGAAATGTTAGAAAGGGTACTTGATGGCTCTCATGTCCTGTATAGCTGCATGCATCAAGGAACTTGGTAGCTCCTGTCCTTGTGTATTGACTGTTTGTTGATGCATTCATTTGCGATCATGCAATTTGTGAAAGGTGTTTCTTCTAATAATATATCTGTTCTTGCTCTTGTAGATGGCTATAGCGTGGCCCGTGAGCCATGAGGAACCTTACTCATGTCGCCACAAATATGGAATATATTTTGGGGACTCAACCACCAACATTTTACAAATGCATTCTCACTCAGTTGGTACCTGGATCATTAACATTCCTAGCTCTATGTATCACACAGATTCATACATTCATTGATACTGTACAGAATAAGATGTGGGCCAGGTAGGTCAAGGACAGGGCCGGACCAGGGCACACAGGCACCGGGGCTGGGCTAAATAAAAAAAAAAAAAAAAAAAAAAAAACACACACACACAACAATTTAGAGTCTGTTTTCCTGTCTTAGGAGTTGGTTCTTGATGTTTTTGCAGCTCATGAGAGGCAAGCAGCACCGATGATGATCTAAGAGCACAGGTGCTTGATTTTTCAAAACACAACCCAAAACCATATGCCACTGTGATGTGATGGCACGCTGATTTGGTTAAGGGTAATTTTTTTACCTACATCTATGAAGTTTTAGAAAGGTCTGCAATCATACCTGGCTCCTCCACAGCCACTGGCACTTGATCCTTTGACAGTTTCCTGGTTCCCCTGCTACAGCCCTGCGCACTAAGGTTTTGTGACGTCTCTGCAGGACGGGTATAGGCAGAAAGAGTGACAGGTGGCTGTCTGGCTGCTCTCCTCAACCATGCATGTGGAAATGTTACCAAAAAAAAAACAACCTTGGAGCGTGGGGGACAAGGCCGCAGCAGACAAACTAGGAAGCTGGAAGGGATCAACTGGCATGGCTAATTGGGGGACCACCAAGGCATGATGCAATCACTTCTAAAACTTCATAGCCCCTTAGTTTAAACCTTACTTATATTTCTTAGAGTCAGAGTCAGTTTTCCTGTCTCAGTTACGAGTTGGTTGGTTCTTGATACTTTGATGTTTTTGGCAGCCCATGACAGTCAAGCAGTACCTGATGATGATCTGAGAGCACAGGTGCCTGATTTTTCAAAAACACAACCCAAATCCATATGCCACCGCGACGTGATGGCGAGCTGATTTGGTTAAAGGTAATTTTTTTTTTTTACCTGCATCTTTGAAGTTTTAGAATGGCCTGTAATCGTACCCGGCTCCTCCATAGCCACTGCCACTTGATCCTTTGACAGTTTCCTAGTTCCTCTGCTACAGCCCCGCGCACCGAGGTTTTGTAATGCCTCTGCAGGATGGGTACAGGCCGGAAGAGTGAAGGGTGGCTACCTATCTGTTCTCCTCAACCATGCATGTGGAAATGTTACAAAAAAAAACAAAACCAAAAAAAAACTTGGAACGTGGGGGACAGGGCCGCAGCAGACAAACTAGGAAGCTGGAAGGAATCGACTGGCATGGCTAGTTAGGGACCAACAAGGCATGATGCAATCACTTCTAAAACTTTATAGACAGTAAAAATCTACATTAAACAAAAATCAACTAGACAAGCGTCTCAGACTGGCATAAGGTATTGGGCTTATTATGGGCTAAATGCAAGCAAGCCCACAAAATAAATGCCTTAAAATATACGCAAGATGATTTACAACTACAAATGCATGCATTGTTTGACTGTTGCACTGACTGCAGCACTACTGCAGAGCGCCACAAAGCACATCCATATTTCTATTATAGATTAACGATACATGAGGTGACTGGTGGAGAGGTGGGTCATGTGGTCCCATCTTTCATGATTGTGGTGATGAGTGATGACATGAGTGGTTGACACATCTTACTGTATTTTTAATTGTATATTATTTAATAATAATAATTTATATGCAGTTGCACGCATCGATCAGATGCCATCCAATGCAATTTTTGCTAGCTTAACTACCTTACTTTTTGTGATTTGTTGTCATGTTAAAAAAGTTGATATTGGTAAGTAACCCCACATGGTTAAAAACCGTTACCACTAACTCATCTAACGAAGTACGTATTAAAATGGTTGTCTATATGACTGTACTCTGTTACTAAGAAGACAACTAGAACTAACTGTGAGTGTGTGAGACACACAGCAGAATGCTATTGCTTGCTTGCTATAGTGGTGCTGGTAGTAGTGGTACTCAGGTTTTAGGGTTAGGTAGTGTAGTAAGTAGTATAAAGTACTACTGATACTGTATTGGTAACATAAACCCAGCCAGCCCATGAGCCCAGTACCCATAACAAAAAAATGCAATGATAACAATAAGTTTGTTTCTCTGACTTTGTTGTGTGTGACTGTGGTGTGAGTTATGCAGTATGTGCAGTTACTGTTGCACACATCATTTTTTTATTCAGATCTGGAACACAGCTGCTGTTACATTACAGCAGATGTTGTAATAATGGGTTTGGTAAGGCTTGCTATTTTTCACAATATGTATGACTCTTGGATGTAGTGTTGTACAGTGTGTGAAAAAGTATTTGCCCCTTCCTGATTTTTCTGTTATTGCATATTTGTCACACTGGATGTTTCAGGTCTTTAGAGAAAATGTAATATTAGATAAAGGGAACCTGAGTGAACAAATAACACTTGTTTTTTTAATTTCACTTATTTAATGAAAAAGTTAACCAACACCAACTGGCACTGTGTGAAAAGTAATTGCCCCTTACACTTAATAACTGGTTACGCCACATTTAGCTGCAATGACTGCAACCAAACACTTCCTATAATTCAATATCAGTCTTTCACATCGCTGTGGAGGAATTTTAACCCACTCTTCCTCGCAGAACTGCTTTAATTCAGTAACATTTGGTAGGTTTTCGAGCATGAACTGCTCGTTTCAGGTCCTGCCACAGCATCTCTATTGGGTTTAAGTCTGGACTTTGACTAGGCCACTCCAAAACTTTAATTTTATTTCTTTTTAGCCATTCTGATGTGGACTTGCTTTTGTGTTTTGGATCATTGTCTTGCTGCATGACCCAACTACGCTTCAGCTTCAGCTGACGGAAGGATGACCGGACATTCTCCTTAAGAATTTTCTGGTACAGAGCAGAAGTCATGGTTCCTTTAATTATGGCAAGTCATCCAGGTCCTTAGGCAGAAAAGCATCCCACACCATCACACTACCGCCACCATGTTTGACTGTTGGTATGGTGTTCTTACTGTGGAATGCTGTGTTTGCTTTACGCGAGACATTATGGATCCATGTCGTCCAAAAGTTCCACTTTGGACTCATCTGTCCATAGAGCATTTTCCCAAAGAGTGTGGATCATCCAGGTGCTTCTTGGCAAATAGAGATGAGCTTATGTTCTTCTTGGTTAGCAGTGGTTTCCGCCTTTGCTACTCTCACATGAAGCCCATTTTGCCCAGTCTCTTTCTTGATTGTGAGTCATGAACACTGACCTTAGCTGAGGCAAGAGAAGCCTGCAGTTCTTTAGATGTTGTTTTAGGATCCTTGAGACTTCCTGGATGATTTTACGCTGCCTTGGAGTAATTTTGGCAGGCCGCCACTCCTGGGAAGATTCACTACTGTTCCAAGTGTTCTCCATTTGGAGACTATGGCTCTACTGTGGTTTGATGGAGTCCCAGAGCCTTAGAAATAGCTTTGTAACCCTTTCCAGACTGATAGAGGGCAACACATTTTTTTCTGATCTTTTCAGGAACTTCCTTTGATCATGGCATAATGTGCTTGTTGAATCTTTGTGCTGGCAACGTGACTCTGACGGTATGGGTCAAAATAAGTGAGGTTTATATTGAGCAGGGCTGGCTGTAATCAAGCCTGGCTGTGTTCAATCAGCTGACTCTAATTATCCCTTTAATTGGGTTGATTTAACTAGGGGGCAATTACTTTTTCACACAGTGCCAGCTGGTGTTGGTTAACTTTTTCATTAAATAAATGAAATAAGTAAAAAAAAAAAAAGTGTTATTTGTTCACTCAGGTTCCCTTTATCTAATATTATATTTTGTCTAAAGACCTGAAAACATCCAGTGTGACAAATATGCAATAATAGAGAAAATCAGGAAGGGGGCAAATACTTTTCACGCCACTGTATATCCTGCTGCATTCTACTATTATCTGTAAATCACAATGATGAGAACAGAACAAAATAGATCATTAAACATATCAGCAGATACCAACCAATTACATATTTTATGTCTTTTTTTATATAACAAGAACAAACATAGCAAGCAAAGTATAAGCAAGTATAATGATGTTACTTAAGTTCGAAGGAAAATATGGTGTTCTGCTAATGTTGAGACACTGTTTGCAGCTGTGCGGTATACCACTTTAAAACAATGTGTACCGCCATGATTTTCTGCAAGGGGTGCAATGTACCCCTGAAACATTTTGAGAAGGGTACGCCGTACCCCCGCTGCGTGCTGCCGGTGGGAACACTACCCTCTTCATTTCCCAATTATGACAATTACATCTTGTATTATTATTGTGTTAATTTGAACTGCTGCACTATCTACCCCACAACTACATAGCAAATGCAAACAAACATGGTTGCTGTTGGCCAATACTCATTATTACTGAGGTCATACACATGAAAATAGGATGTACACCCCACTAGTCAGAGCAGGATGTTAGCAGTGTGTGATAAATAGTGCATGGCTGGCCATGTGCAATACTCACATAGTTAATACACACCCATTGGAGAGTGTTGTCCGATTATGGAACTGTACCAGTGCACTGCGCCCATGCACTGTGCTGGCACAGCCCCAGGCTGACTATAACCCACAAGACTGCCAGCTCACTGGAGACAGTGCTGCGCTAATGGGATAGCGCCAGGGCTCCTGTGGGTCACATTCAGTCCTAGCACGCTAATCAACCCATTGTGCCTGCAAAGCACTGTGGGGCCATTTGCATTGCCATTATGGGCCCATTAGCATACCACACAGCCCCATAACATCCATGCTGGCCATGTGAATATGCAGGAAAATATATTTCCTGATGACAAGTAGCCCCCACTCCCATCACTCATGGTGATATTTAGTTCCCTCTCCCTGGTGTCTAGTGAACTCCCACTTGGTCATCTGTGGTTATATGTATTCCCCTTCTCCTTGATGTCTCGTAGACCCCAGGTCACCCACTGTTATATGTATCTCCTTCTCCCTGTTATCTAGTGAGCCCCCCACCCCACCCCTGGTCAGCCATGGTTACATGCATTTCCTTCTCCCTAGTGTCTAGTGGATCCACAACACTCACCTGTCCACTAGTGAGGAACCACCCACCTGCCCCACATTCCCACTCACCCCGGTCACTGGCTTTACCTCAAACTATGGCAAATGACACAGCCCTCCTCAGACCTCCTCAGTCAGCCACCATCTGACTGTCAACCTGGTGATTGGGGGCCCACTAGATATGAGGGAGAAGGGAAACATATAACCATGGATGATTGAGGATGGGGAAGCCACTAACACCAGGGAGAAGGGCATACATAAACCATGGGTGATGGGGTCCACCAGGCTTTCCGATCACGTCATAGGATGGGTGATTGGGGATGCAGCCACAGTGCCCAGTTAAGGGCAGGGTTTCAGCGGTGCTACACAGCACTGTGATGGCAGTTGTTTAGCACTGCTGAAACTATGCATATACAGCTGCTACCTTTGTGCATGAGGGACCCCTCACTTACATAGGTGCGAGGTATATTCTGTGTGTTGCACTATTAGGATAGCGTGGCACAGCAGGGACTCTCAATATGCCCCCACCCCGACCGCCAGTGTTATTTGCAGTTAGGTGGTGCTTTTCTGTTTGTGCCACGCTAACCGCTTGAATATGGGGCCTGTATTCTTGAGAGTTATCAGTTACTATTTCTTGTTCCCACCTTATGTAATGATAGAGTTATTCTAATGGCAAGAATAGACAATGATTATGATTTCAGGTGGGGAATAAGCTGAAGGGCAGTTGAAGTCAAATGGCTAAATACCCCATTTTTGTGCAGATATCCTTAATAATTAATAAAGGTGGCCTACAGAAGATATGAAATACAAGATGAACACTATCTAATATGTTTTATAACGTTTCCCAGAGAAGGCAGCAGCTCTTTAAATATCTTTCATATAATCAAGGATGCTGTGTATAAATAGGTATATTTCTAGCATGGATGCGCCTGGCACTGAAGTGATACTCACGTCTGAAGGGATGTGGGCAAAAAAAAATTGGCCTCGACTAAGATTAACTACAGTACCTCGGAAAAAACTACAACTGGACATACTGTCCTGTATCATCATACTGATACTACCCAACATAAGCCAGCCCACGGTTTCTGCTGTCCTCACCTGTACGTGAAGCTACCAACAGTCCCTATTTTCCCAGGACGGTCCCTATTTTAGGCAGCATGCCCCAGTGTCCCCACAACTTTTGCAAAATGTCACTTTGTTCTGGTTTTGCTTACTTGTCCCAGTTTTGTCCCTTTTTCCTGACTGCTAATCCGTGAGTGACAGTTATTTCAGCACCACTGTGGCGCTGCTCGGGCTGGACAGCAGTTTGCAGCTTCAACCCCTGTGCCTGTGTTGCACCTACATGTCAGTGGAGCACAGTAAAGTATGTTCCTTCCTGTTAGATTAGACTTGGTAGTAAGTGTAAACAAGCGCATGTTGACGCCGCCTGCCAGCAGCTGAGAGGGACTCCAGACAGAAAAGAGACCGCAGCAGTGAACTAAGGTACCTGAACCTAATCAACTGTAAAGAAGTTTTTTTTTTTTTTCAAATTGTTTAACCAGGTGAAACACACTAAGCTGAAAGCTTGTTTACAGGTGCAACCTGGGAGCACAGGGAAGTTTAGTGACTTGCTCAGGGTCACACAGTATGCAAGTGGGGACTGTGGGATTCAAACCCAGGTCTCCAGATTTGCAACTCAGAGCCTTAAACTACTGCGCTATACGAGGAAGTGTGTGAAAACAATTTGGTGTGGTGGTGGGAGTCACTGAAGTGAAATTTGCTCAGCAAATTAGGTGAATATAAGTAAGCATTAAGCCACGACGAAGGTGGCATCTAATGCTAGATTGATGCATGGGGGGGGGCGGTAGCAGCCCGAGGCCACCACCCGTCCCCCCATGCATCAATTGCATTAGATGCCACCGACGGAGTGGCTTCATGCACTTGTAACATGGGCCACGGGTTGGTAGAGGCATCTGGAGGGGGGCCAGTCTGCGAGATGGACAATGACACACTGAGGCGCTGCCAGAGTTGTGAAGCTTTACTTCGCTGTCACACTATGGTGTATAGCATTAAATACGTACAGATGTGGTCATTAGCTGTTGTCCCTGGAGCCGCGTGGGTGGCTGCGGCCAACATCACTGTCCCAGTTCTGTCCACTTCGGTGCGGGTATTCTCGTCATACCCGCCGCAGGAGGTCTCTGGTGAAGGGTTCAAGCACTGCGAGGAGATTCCCTCTCGCGCTGTGCATGCCGGGGGGCTTCACTTCCTGCTGCCTCTCGCACACTGCTCCGCTGCTGCGCTGCTCCAGCTGGGCTGTCCCTGCTGCTCCTGGATCTGCCCTGCACTCTCACACTGGCGAGATGCTGCCTCTCGCAGATGTCCGCCGCGGGTTCTGGTCCCCCTTGCCCATTTCCGCACTCGGGTGCCTAGTGGGGCTGGCGCTCCTCTCGCTGCTCAGCTCGCTCTGCCACAGGACCCAGTGCTGCTAACCTGGGGTTCATTGCTGGCGTACTCGCCTCAGCAGGCACCGTGATAGAACATAGATTAATGCCCACTCCGGCTGGGGTCCCGTGACGCTGTTCCTGCTATCGGTGCTGCCGATTTGCACTGTGCGCTTAACACCACGTTACAAGTGGGGTTGAATGGGACTGTCAGGAGGAGCAATACATGCAGCTTTAATGTCTGATCACAATTTAACGCAGGTTTGCTTCTAATGAACTTTCTGTACATCATGATCTGGAACTTGCTGCAGCAGAATGATGTATTGTTTTAATCTGGATGTTTGCTACTGATATTACTGTGAGGTGGCATGGCCAGAGCAAGCAGCAAAAATGTAACTGATTGTGTGCAGCATTGTCTGCGGTAGTGCCCGTGGGAGTGACATGGTGGGAAGGGGGTGTCATGTTTAGGATGAACTGTCCCAGTTTTAGGTCTCAGAAAGTTGGTATCTTTACCTGTATGGGTTAGAATCCACCACCTCTGCACTCATCTTCTCAATCCTGGTTCTGTAACTGTGCCCCTCGCCACATCCCTGTTTACTTCTCTCTCTGGCCAGTTCCCCTTCGAGCTGTTTGATTCTAGCCTGCAGTTCCTCTACAGAGGCCATTCTTCCGTGTGAGATATCGCGATTCAAAGCGGTTTGTGTCTGCCGACCAGCAGGACAGTTAACCCACTGCCACTCCCGGCTCTCAGCAGTGTTGGGACACGTCTACCCGCAGCGACACCTGGCTCCACCGGTGCAACACAATTTATTGTCCCAACTGCGCTCTTGCAAATCAGAACTAGGTTCCTAGCAATGTGTAAGTTCTACAGCGACTTGGGCTGTAACAATTTCCGCATACTTAGATTTTCTAATTAAACTTTAGATGAAATTACTTGACCGTCACGGGTGATCGACAGTTACACACTGGTCAGTGTCAAAGGTACACGAAAACTCCGTGCAGCAGCATATGGAAGTTAATTTGTTTGCTCTTTCTAAATCTGCAGAACCACGAATTAGGAAGACAGCGACGGACGCTTTTCTCCAAAACTTCCGCTGTCAAATTCTGCTCATTGTTGGGCTAGTTTCTTCATTTTATTTTTTTCAGGGAATTAGAGTTTACTGACTGAAGTTAAGGTTCCCAAACACACTCAAGTACCCTGTTTCTGCAAAGCTAGGTTCCACCCACGTAATTTACGTGTTCTGCTCTTGAACTCCTCGAAAGACGTAAGCAACCAGTACTTACGCTGGGAGCATTACGCAGCCTCGTATCTGAATAAACCTGTGGCAGAACACAGAACTGGAAAAGAACGATTTACTTTTGGAGTTCTGTGTTGTGGACTTTGCACTCGGTGGTGCGTTTAATGTAGAAATTCGATATGGCTGACACCGTCGAGGTCCGGGAGCACCACCGTTTCAACCAGCAGGCACTGGACAGATATCTCTCTAGCAGACTACTGGGGGTTCCTGCGAACAAAACCCTCACTGTCAGACAGTACAGGTAAAAACCCTTCCCCAAAAGGAGTAGGCGCAGCAGGGGCAAATGGACATCTCTATTGCTAGTACTTGATGGAACTCGCAGCTTGGGGTAGGGGCGGGGGAAGGGTATATGACATGTAGGTACTTTTTATTAAATTGTTTCTTCCAGTTCCCATGTGCATCAGCCTTTCAAATCTGACTGGAGCGTGTTTCTTCCCCCACCATGCAACTTCAACCCCCAGACAAACTTCCTTGAAAACTAGAAAGAATGTGTGCATTCATAACAACCACTAACATTTTCTGACCATTTACAAAAATAAGTTTTATGATATTTTATAATGCTTGAAATTATGTATCGAAAGCTGTCACTTTTGAACTATCCGTATACAAGGGACTTGGTGAAAACCAGACTTATATTGGACCTGATACTGTAGGTAAAAGCCGAACTGGGCTGAAAGTGTATGTAAGCCTCCCCAATCTAGGGCTTACCTTAAGTCTCCTCATCCCCTCTGGCTTTTCACCCTCCAGTCCCCAGGGACTGGCAGGGCGGTTGAACGGGTGATTGTGTAGTATATCAGGTACATGTAGGACTTGTGCTGTTAGCGTAGAGCTCAAGTTATGCTAGCTGGTAACTTTGACCCCTTCCTTTATTTTTTTATTAGTTTATTTGGGTTGGGATTCACCCCACACCCTGTAAAAAAAAAAAAAAAAAAAAAAAAAAGCAAAATGTTCACCCCCCAACTTAAATAAACTGACACCAAGTAAGGCATTGTGACCAAATCAGCGCTGTATTCAGGAAGCTTTTACGGCATGCTTCCTAGGTGTACCCAATATGCTACACTATCACAGTTGAACAGTAGTCTGGGAGCCCCTGAGGGATGAGAACCAGGGTGCCATTCTGTAAATCCATGGCCGTTACTGCCTGTCGCCCTCTGACCTCAGGCCCCTCCAGAGTCCCTGGGGCTAAGGCGGGGGAAGACGAAACGCGGGGGAACCCGCTGGCTTTGCTTCCCCAGTCCCAGGAGCTGGAGAGGGCTGGGGAATGGGACTGGAAGGTATGCCGCAGCAATGTCAGCAGCCGTGCTTGCGCAGAATATGCAGAAATGGAGCTAGCTCTCCATACGTGAAATCGAGCAGTGGGGCCCCTTCCAGAGACTGTCCCACCTTCTGGGTAGGCAGCGGATCTGGGACCAAGCACAGATCGTGCCGTCAGGCACAGGGAAGCAGGTTTCTCAGCCCCAGAACTGCATTCGGGGACGAGCCCAGAAGAAGTGGTGTGGCTGTGTACAAAGCCAGGAGAACGTCTTGGATGGCTGTCTCCTGCATCCAGGCACCTGACTCTGCAGTGGGCTATGTGCCCAGAAAAATAAATATAGCTCTGGCCTTAGAAAGGTATGTGGGGCCAGGGCATGCCACATATACTTTGGGGAACTGTTAATAAAGTGACAGCAACCTGCCCAAGTTAGAGTGGGTGAGGTAAACAAAGATGGCAGCCTCCATGGAGACTCAGCATCACAAAGACCCAAGGGAAGGAGTCAGAAGTCAACTATTGGTTGCTCGTGAGTTGTGACCAATCGGAGAGTAGGTTGAGCCAGAGAGATTCTGCCTGAGAACCAGCCTGGCAAGTCAGGCGTTGAGTTTCAGTTGGCGTAAAAGGGACAGTTTTGAAAAATTTGTGGCAGTTGAGTCAGCCCTGAAGGTGAGGACTGAGTTTTAAAGCATTGACCGGTGTACCACAGTCTGTCCGGGTTTTGACCTGCCTGGAAGACTCAGAAATATAGGGATCCCAGAGTAACTGTGAGAGAGAAAAAGGAAAGTTTTCAACAAAACTTATTTAACAAGGCAGATTGGAGCTGGGGTTTCCCTGCCCCTCCGCAGACATTCCCTCAGGTGGATCAACTCCTTCAGCATCTCCAGTCCAGGAAAACCCCTGCTTTCATCAAGGTCCCAAGCCTCAGAGCAGCAGAAAAGTGAAGCTGAACTGCCATCAGCCAGTCTGAAGAAGACAGCATCCCAGCCAGGAGCACCACATTCAGTCAGCTCTGCCAGCTGCTTGTACCAGAGGTAGACTGTAATGCTTCAGAACCCAGTGTTCGACACTGCAGTTAAGAAAAAGATTACTGTGTCAGGAGTTGAGGGAAAAGTCCAGGATAGGACTGTGCCAGTGTGAGAAGCCCCGGCCGAATACCTGGTGAGGCCAACTGCCTATCTGATCCCATTTGAATTACCCATAGTGGCCCCTTTTTCCAATGTTATAGCAGTTTCAAGTTTCTGTTTAGTACCAGTGTGGTTAAAGGTGGTTTCCTGCAGCTGTTTAGCATCCTACCGAGCTCCACCCTACTAGCAGCATCTGCGTCCCAAGTGTGGTACCCACTGCAACTTTTGAGAGATTTCTCACCCATGGCCTTTGGGGGGAATTAAAGATGGGTGGACCCACTGGCCCCGTGGCACTGAGGGTTGAGGTGCTACACGCCGACCACCCCCGCGGCCACCTGAGTCTGGAGCAGACCTGGGTCGGTGGAGCAAGGAAGGATTGAGCATCCGGGAGGACTGCTGTCCTTCCCTGGGAGGAAGGGGGAACAAGACCATGCCGTTCTGGCGACCCCCAGTAGAGACTGGGAGTCCTATCCAGCAGTCGTGGTCCAGCCAATGGGTATCGGTTGCTGCGGCTCTCCTGTGGACGTGGGCGGGAGTGCGCATGTACCGCGGTGGAGAGCATTGCACTGTCAGGCTGGTGGGGGGGTCAAAAGTAAGAAAGCCCCCTCGACCTGCAGATAGGCAAAGACTCTGCTTGGGACCAGCAACACTGAGCAGAGGTGTAGGTACAGCGACAGAGTCATTCCTGCAGGAGAGGCAGGCTGAGATACCTGGTGGACGTCGTGCGCTGCCTAGATGTCAAGGCACACACCACGCAGTGGGAGGAAAACAGGTGGAAAGCCCAGCCGCCTCTGGGAAGACGGGCACCAGGAGCATGCCCTCGATATGCCTCCACCCACGTGGACTGCCTTGCCCTACAAAAGTTGATTGTATGGGGCGCACGGGCCCCACCTCGTGGCTCCATGGGGTGCAAGGTAAGTCCAGGGTAGGGTGGCTGGCAGAAAGATGACTCCCTAGGTGCCACCGAAGGGTCAGAGGTGGAGGTGAGTAGAAGGGGGATAAATTTAAAAAAAAAAAAGAAGATGGATGGACCCGCATTGGGGTTGAGGACTGCTGGGGGTGGGTGCCAGAGTGGTGGTTAAAGTATTGAACTGTTTAATACTTTGATTGCTTAGAGTATATAGATATTGTTTTCCCTTGTTTTATCCATTTTACCTTTATGCTCCTTGTTCTTTCTGTATCCTTCCTTTTAAATAAATTACTTGTTTAAATTACATTTTATGATTTGGGCTTGTTATTGCTTACTGTGTTACTTGCTTTGAAGGAGGGACTGTGTGGGCAGTTTAGCATTGTTTCCTGGGGGCGTGATAGCCTTGTGTTTCAGCAGCCAGGTACCCATATCACCCTAGGTGGAGGCACCGCACTACAGTAGGCCAGTGTAACAACTCTTAGGGAATCCAGACCGCCTCCTCGGAAGGATAGAGGTAAACTCTGAGGGCCGGTACGCAACCTGACTTACATGGACAAATTTTGCTGGTCCAGTCAATCTGGCCAGAATGGCTCTCAGCTTTTATTGATCTAGTCAGGTCTGGTACCAGTGGTCCAGGTTTCACCCAGTCCTAGCTATAGGTGACCAGACTGTGGAACCAGACTGGACCAAATCGAAAAGTGGACATGCTTGGCTGATCAGACTGACTGGACTGGCAAAATTTGCCCAACTTGCAGCTAGTTCAGCCAGGTGGGTTTTATAAATCTGATCTGCTCTGGGTCCAGCGCTTGGTTTTCAGCTTGCTCATATATGACAGGATGTGGTGTATCATGAGTATTGCCACTTATTGGGTGCAGTAGAGTCACAAGAGCGCAGCCAATGACTCGCGGCACCCAAGAAGTGGCAAGATCTCATGATATACCACACCCTGGAGTTTGTTCCTATTAGTGAAAAGGAAACATGAAAGAATTTATTTGAGAAAAGTAGTCCCAGCTTGAAGTTAACAGGTTTGCAAAACTCTTGTGTTAACGTAACGTTTAAAGCTATGTATTGTTAATAATTACAGTTACATTGTTAACTATGTCAACTTCTAAAACAACTTTAGTTAGAGTACTTGTGTACAATTAGAAATAGCAGTTAAGGTACATTACATTTCTTTGATAATTAAAAATAATTGAAAACATTTTATATTTAAATTTGTATTTTTAGCTGCCCATTGGGGAAAAGGCCTGAGGTGCCCTGTACTTTACCTTTTCCATGCCAGTGACCCGGTTTGGGAACAAGATCAGGTCGCCGGGGTGGGTGGGGGATTGACCAGCCAGAGGATAGCTCTCTTCTCCTGGGGAGGGTGGTTTGCCATCTCAGCCCTTGGCTGCCCCAGGTGGAGGCTTGGGGGTAGCATTGGCAGCCTCGAGCGACATGTATGTGCCTATGTGCTGCCACGGCACGGGACTTAAGAGAGAAATATGGAAAATGGCTGCCACGGACTAAATCTAAATGAAGCCCTGCCTGCCTACCTCCGCCCGCACCACAGGCTGATTGCCAGTCCATCTGGGTGAGTGTCACCAGGTGGGGGGAGGATGGCCTTCCCCTTCCCAGCCCTACTACAGAGGGGAATCCGTGGGGAATTTCGGGCATGGCGGTCTGATACAGCAGGTGCCAGGCAAGAGGAGGCGGGAAAAGGGCTGAGAGCCTGCAAAGACCAATCAGCTTGGAGAAACAGCTCTATGGGGGGAAAAAAACAAACTGTATCTTAATATGCAGGTGTATTGCTTAAAAATGTAGCACTAGTATTTGGCCACTAGGTCACTAGGTGGCGGCTGCCCGGAAGCGCTTGGTCATTAGTGAGATGGATATCATCACTGAGTGGAGTGTGCTTGTAGATTGAGAGAAAGAAGTGAGCAAGTAAACTTTTTTTTGTTTACAAAAAAGGAATATTCCGTAATAGTTGAAAGTTTTTATTCGAGTTGGCTGTCAGGTGCTATGTGCAGCCATGTTGTTTGTGGGTCGTATGGGTAAATGTGCAGACTGATTTTGTGTCAGTGCTGAAACCTGTTGGCAGGGGCTTTTTGCCCATAGTTTTGTGCTGGAATATACTCATGGCTCTTAGCCAGTCAGGTTTTAAGATCTGTTTTTAGTGTTGTATAATAGATCATATTACATATTATGGGGGCATTGTCGTGTCCCTATAGTTGGGGTTGAGTAGCCTGTTTAATGTTAAACCTCAGATCTTGCACTTCAATAACTTAGCAATCAATCAATGGAGTTTCACAAAATTTGGTACGCGCTGTCCTGTGAGGGTAGATCTCTTAACCTGGCAAGTTTTATTCCAGCTGGCTGTGCAGATTCTGAGATCCGGGTGGTGCAAAACCCTTAAAAGTTGACACTTTTTGCAGTTTTTTCCTCATTGCCTTGTGCCCAGATTGTGTGGATTTTTGGTGTGACTTTTTTGTGGTGAAAACAACTTGGGTAACAGCTCTGCAGTGCTTTGTTTGGTGAAAAAATGTTAATCTGTTGCAAAGTTATTCAGTTTTTAAGTTCCCATTATTTCCAGTGGGAAGATCTCTCCAGGATAGAGGTACAAAGTTTGACAACGGATTTGGCCTTACAAAGAAAGGATTATTTTTTGTGAGCTGCTATCTTGTTGATTTTCCACAAACTAAATAGTGTGGACAATACATAAAAATGTTGTCATTTTCTTTCTGGGTGCCCAAAATCCCTGTGCCCAGTTTAGCGAGAGGAGTGCTTCCTCTGTGTTCTCTGTATGAGAACCATGGATTTTCTTGACTTCTGCAGCTAGACTCATGCTACTGGCTGCAGTGTGAGCTGAGCCGCCCTTACCTTGGGGTCAAGTGGCACCTCCATCCACTGATTGCTGTCCCCTCATAACCATTCATATATTCCCTGGTGTCTAGTGGCACCCCCACCACCGGTCCTGATTTGGCTGGTATCTGTTGGCACACCCCACCCATGATCCCCATCCCCGTTATGTTTTATTCTCTGGTGTCTAGTGGGACCACACACACACACATCGATCGCTTTCCCGTATGGTCAGCACACCAGATGCTCCATATGTGAAATGCTCTTACTGTGCAATTAATTCCAGGTCGCCTCGAAAAGGGACCTTCGGAACAGTGGGCTACCCGTTATCAAAATTGAATAAATGTTTATTTGATTCCTGGTGTCTGGTGACACCCCCACTTGCCGATCACCATTACCATTAGTATCTGTTATTCCCTGGTGTCTAGTGGCACCTCCATCCTCCGATTGCTGTCTCTGTATTAAAATTGTGTTCCCTGGTGTCTTGTGGCACCTGCCCCACCCTCCTATTGCAGACAGATAAAGAAAACTGTAGCCAACATTGGGATACAATCCCGTATCAGCATTTAGAGCCCCCAGCAGTGTGGGACACGAGGCCCACCCCAGTGTCCCAAGTTAGCTTATGAGTGTTATAGGTACCTGCAATATGTAAACCATCCCCGATGTCTTTTTTCTTTTTACCTGCAACAAAGAAAACGGTCCCTGTCATTTCGGGCTGACCCCCACATCCCGACCCCCCATTGAGCTCCCACATCCCCACTTTACCCCATACTTACCAGCCAACGCTGAATTATTTCATCTTCTGTGAACGGAGACACGTGTGCACTCTTCAAAAGCCGAACCGTGAACTAAGGAATAAGAGTAAGTGCCGCATAATGTATTTCAGTGGGATTTTGAACTTACGTTCATAACTTTGCCATTTTTAGGAATTCTTTCACCAGATTTTCAACATGGCCTTTTTGGGACCAAACCTCATGAACACTGGCAGTGTCATTTCGTTAATCTGGCCTAGAAGGTGATTTTGCAGTCGCTGCACGAAATCACCTTTCGGGACCGAATAACAACATTTCACCACCAATGTTCATGAGGTGGCATACCAAAAAGGCCATGTTGATAATGTGGTGAAAATATTCGTAAAAATGGCTGAGTTATGAGCGTTTGTTGAAATTGTTTTACGCAGGCGCATAACTTTGGTAATTTTCAATATTTTGACTACAGATTTACAACATAGAGAATACTGGATGGACAGCTATGCAGAACTAGTGTGTTCTGCCACAGAGGGGTTCTGATTCCCTCTGACCTCGAGAGCGAAGCTCAAGAGGTCCATGGGAATCAGAACCCCGAGGTGGCAAAACACACTGGTTCTGCATAGAGTTGCTCATCCTGTATTTTTTATAGTTATAGTACTGTGTGAAATATGTATTTTGTGAGTTCTTTTGCTTTCAAAATTAAACTGACTCATGCCGTTTCTAGAGGTTTTAGAATGCTGTTCTACTACAGTAGAGTAGAACAGCAGTCCATGACACTGGAACTGTGGTAGAACAGCATTTTGAAAGGGATGGAATTCTATACAGAACAACACTCCACTATACACTATATAGCCATTATTTCACACAACCTCATGAACTGTACAGCTGTCATTTATCACATCCTGTCCGAAACATGGTTTCGCACCTGTGGCACAGAATGGCATTTTGGCACTGATTTGAAAATGTTCACCAGTGAGGTTTATGAGGTGGGGTCATAAGAAGACTATGTTGAAAAGTTTGGATCAAAATATGAAAAACTGCAAAAGTTATGACCATTTGTTGCTATGTCACTACGCACGCTCATAACTTTGGACATTTTAAATATTTTGACCCCAGGTTTTCCACATAGCCTTCTTATTACCCCACATCATGTATGTCACAGCTATCATTTTTCAAATGCTGCCCAAAATGTATTTTCGCACCTGTGGCGCGGAATGGCATTGCAGTTGCACAGAATTACGTTTTGGTGGGGATTCAAAAATTTTCTGTACCTGTTACATGAGGTGGGATAATAAGGTGGCTATGCTGACAGTTTGGTCACTGTTGTCCTATAAATGGAAGTGCAGGGCCCGGACAGCCCTGTGCTTCCACAGTTATATATAAGCATCCATGGAGGAATGGGAGCACAGGGTCCAAGGACCCTGCACTCCCACAGTAAAATAAGGATACTGTTATACTGTCTCAAAAAGTAAGGAAATAAGTTGCAGCAAACTTTAATACTCAAGTTAGGGTCAGAGTGACAAAAGTTGGGAAATGAGGCGTTAGGGTTTCCAAAATCAGACAGGAGAGCAGGTGATGGGTGTGACTTGGGCTTCTCAAGCCTAACGCTCACCCCATTCTCATAACGTTTACACATCTGACCTTATTTACAGGTGGAACGTGAAGCACAAGTAGCATGCCACACCTGCTCTCCTACCTTTTTTGGGAGGGTGGGGTGTTAGGGTTGGAAGCCCTAATGCCTCATTTCCCAATTTTTGTCGCTTGGACCCTAACTGGAGCATTAACAACATTTTTTCGCAATTTATAGATATAAATGTTTGTTTCATGGGAGTGATGAATAACAGTGTTAAATAAAAAGGGGTTATAATGCCTTGTTGTCCAGCTGCATTGAAAATCGCATGTTATTTCCACTACAGTCCTTTCACAATTGCTTTCCTCAGCTAATCAAGACAAATAAAATGCACATTGCCATAACCTAGCTATGGCAGGACAAAGTACCGCGGCTTCTGCAGCAAACCAATAGGGATAAGATTCCCACTCGAATTCTGGTTAATATAGTGAACATTCGGCATCTGTGTTGCTCAGGGGGAGAGAAAATAACAACTTGCCTTTTTAATGTATTGTGCAGTGAAGAGACTACCAATATGTCCATGGTATACATAGGAAATCTCATGGGTTGAGTGCAGATCAGCTTTTTACTCACTCATGATGTCAACAGAGCAGTCTGGCACTCATGACTACTTTACTTGTTGCCAGTTGCATTGTTGGCAACATTCCAGAGTGAATAAAAAGCTTATGTGCAATTAACCCATGGAATATCCCTATTTACAGTATGTGTAGTAACTTCAGCTCAGTATAACAGTTGCAATAAATAAAATAAAATCAGAATAATCTATACTGAGTACCAAGGTTTCCCCTAGAACAGTTTTAAAAAGATGGGGGCATAAAGGCATTTGTTGAGCAAAACTGGTGTGATTCATACAGTCCTCACCTCTGATCTTGGATTTTTTTCCCCCCGTCTCTTTCTTTCTTGGTGTGCTTTCCTTGCTTTTTTTCTTTTCACAAGTTTTCTTGTAGTTCTATGTCACCTTTTCTTTACTGTTTTCCTCTGTGAAATCTTTCAAATGCTGCAGTTGTAACAATATTGATGACCAGGGTTTTGCTTTAAACGTGATGGTGGGGGTGGGACATGGGGGTGTTGTGAAAGGATGGGGCTCTAAATGAAAGGATGGGGCACCCCCATGAATTATTGCTTTAGGAGAAACCCTGCTGTACTATGTTGTTGGAAATACAGGAGATATGGAAAAAAAACGTGGGATTTAATTATTTTGATTATTAGATCGGTTTCCGGTGAAGTAGATTCTGGCCCATTACTCTCTGTAACGTTACAGAGTGCCCAAACCATTACCGCAACGGTTTGCATTTATACCTGTAACGTTACAGAAGGCGTCAGAACCATTCCACATATGAGATAGTTTCAACAACGATTATGAAACCAGTTACACCTCGGTAACATTACCGGGCGAGTGTGGACGTTGGCACGGGTCCCCAGCACAGCGAGCTGCATTGGGGATCGGTGCGCGGTAATGGTCACCTGGCTCCCAAAGTGTGGACTGGCGGTGCGTGCCGTAACGGACACTGCGGCAGTGTGGATACACTGTACCACTCCCAGTTGTACAGTTTCTATCCGTTACAGAGTCTGAGCGGCTTTGGTACACGGAAGAGAGGCTGGAGGTGGATTCTGATGGCTGGTCTGTGGGGCTCCAAGTAGGAAAGCAGTATTCTTATTTTATGTACATCTGTGCCCCTTCCTTTAGATTATGTTTTCAAGGTTATGCCTATTTTATTATTTCCCATGGAGTGGTGGTAGTCGTGTAAAGGGTTAGTGAAGGCCTATTTAAATATGTACTTATGCCAAAACTAAATATTTGGCTCTTTCTTGAGAACTGCTTATCAGATTGCTGTCAAACATGGTATAGACATTCAGTGTTATGTCTTCTTCAAGGTTTTAAATCAGAGTGTTGTCCACAGTAACCAAATGAAGCATTCATGAATATCAGCATTGTACTGTATTTGTGAAAGTGGGGCAAGCAACGTTGTAGTGCATTCACCCATCTTCTACCCTTCTCTCCCTACCCTTACATAACGTAAGTGCCTTCAGTGTGCCACTGTGTGTTTGTGTCTACTGTTACCGGGCAAAGAAAATCAGATCTTCAGTGACTTGTGTCACCACAGTGGAACACCCCTTCTGTAAAGCGAACCGCCGTCTGAAAAGTCAATGATTTTCTGTTTTAAAAAATGGGCGATTGCATTTGGTAACATCTTAAAATCCATTTCTTTCCACTTTCTCCTCAAAATTTAAGGCAGATCAGCATGTTTTGAACAAAAATGTGTCTTTAAATGAAGGATTTTCAGAAGAGTTGGTGCAAATTAGGGTTTCTGCATGATTAGATTGGTGCATATATAGTTTTCTTAAAAACTGACTCCCAAGCGCTGGTTTAAAATGATAAATTCCATTATTTTACCAGTGCTTTCTGCTAAAAAGAAAATCATTAGCTCTACCTCTGTAATGCAGCCCTTCTTATTGGTTATATAATACATTTTGCTGTTGCTAGCTTTGCTTGTAGAGCAGAAAGCAGCTAACTAAAAGAAGCTACATTTTCTTATTCATTTAAAACTTATATCTCAGCAGGAGTCAGTGTCTGTTAAGACTAAGTAGACAGATAACTTTATTAGAAGTAGAAGGGGTCTTATTTAGGGTTAAAAAAGAAAGAAAAGAAAGAAAGTCAGTGTGTGTTCTGTGCAGGGAAGGGTACTGTATCAGCTGACTTTGCTAAACCAGTAGGAGGAAAGAGAGCTTACCTGGGGGTGTGGTTTAGACACTACAAAAGCAGGTGAGTCAAATTGCAGCTTCCTGTTGCTAGCCTTGCTTGTAGAGCAGAAAGCAGCTAACTAAAAGAAGCTACATTTTCTTATTCATTTAAAACTTATATCTTAGCAGGAGTCAGTGTCTGTTAAGATTAAGTAGACAGATAACTTTATTAGAAGTAGAAGGGGACTTATTTAGGGTTAAAAAAAGAAAGAAAAGAAAAGTCAGTGTGTGTTCTGTGCAGTGAAGGGTACTGTATCAGCTGACTTTGCTAAACTAGTAGGAGGAAAGAGAGCTTACATGGGGGTGTGGTTTAGACACTATAAAAGCAGGTGAGTCAAATTACAAGTTCCTTGTGTTAGCCTTTTTTCTTACTAATTGCCCTCCATCGCACCCCTCCACCCACCCAAAGCCAGTTCTACTTTTATAGCCACTGGATTTGACTGTCAACAGGAATTTCCTGTTTGGCAGTAGGAAGGAAAGGATCATAGAGAACATTGGTTTTGTCAACCTAAAGTAAAAAAAGTAGCTCACTCTCCCCAGCTGCTGGTGGTCTGATATTGAGCAAGGAAGAAGGAGGCTACTGAAGAAGATAGGAAGTTGCTGTCCCAGAACAGGAAGGGTGAGAGTTGTAAGGAGAGGAGAGAATAAGCATCCAGAGAAACAGTAGAGAGGACACAAAATAAGACATGATAGGAGTGGTGCAGTGCAATGGCTGTGGGGCGGCAGTGTTCCAGGAGACATTCTGGAGGCTGTGATGCTGCCCTATTTGCAGGCACCTCTCTGGTCTGAGAGAGGAGGTTGCCCGTCTCCAGGCTGACCTGGCTAGGATTCGTGAAACCTCCTCCCCCACCCAGGGACCACCAGGGCCAATGCTACTACCTCAGAGGTTGCCAAGAAAGAGGAGAGGCTGGACCAGGGTGGGCTCAAGGAGGGTGAGGGTGGTGGAACAGAGTTGCATCCCTCCAGCTGTACCTCTCCACAATTTATTCACTCTTCTGGTGGATAGTGGTTCCTCTATGGAGGCACCTGCAGTGGAGACCAAGGAGGATGCTGGGAACCTTAACAAGGAGACCCACAGGAGGTGGCATGGGACCCACAGGGAAGGAAACAACTCCTGGTGGGGACTCAATCATTGGGGGGTAGAAATGGGGGAGGAAGGGGAGAGGGAGAGGGAGGTGAGGTGCCTTCCTGGTGCCACGACTTGGACTGGAAGCGAATCCTCAGGATCGTGGTAGGAGCTGCACAAGGAAGGGAGCTGGATGTCGTTGTCCACCTAGGGACAAATGACCTGGCTAGGAATAGGATCAGAGCAGTGCAAGAGGAGTTTGTAGAGTTGGGAAGGGGCCTTAGACAAGTAGCGCATACGGTAACCTTCTCGGAGGTGCTGCCTGTCTATGGCAAGGGAGATGCTAGGGTACTTCTCACAGGGAATTCAATGAGTGGTTGAAAAACTGGTGTGGAGCTCAGGGTTTGGCTTCATTGGGGACTGGAGAGCCACCTGGAGGGATGCAGACCTATACTGGTGCGATGGTCTGCATCTCTCCGGGGGGGGGACGAGGATCCTAGGTGAGAGGTTTAAATGCTTCATTGGCAAGCATTTAAACTAGCCAAGGGGGGAGGCACTGAAAAGGATAGGGAAATCTGAGCCTTCCCCCACAAAACTTGGTGATTAGTGAGGTAAACACCAAGGTACAGAAGTTATTAGGGAGCAGAACAGATTTAAATGTAAAAAGGCAAAGGCAGTAAGGACAGAAATGGGGCTAAAAGGGTAAGGCTATCAAAAGTGGAGGGTGATGAGTACCAATGCCCGTGGTCTGTGTAACAAGCTCCCTGAACTAGTGGCCTTGATGGAAGAGGTTTCCTGGATATTGTGGCAGTCACAGAAACATGGTACATGGAGAACCATGACTGGGATGTCAACATACCAGGATACACTATCTATAGGAGGGACAGGGAGGGTAAAGAGGTGGAGGAGTAGCTCTCTATGTAAAGGAAGGGATCAAAGCAACAGAACTAAAGAGTAAACAGGGAGCAGATGAGGCACTTTGGGTCACCCTGGAGACAGGAAATGGCACCACAATCCGCATGGGGGTTGTATACAGACCCCCATCTCAGGGGGAGGGAATGGACAAGGAAATGATAGAAGGTTTTCTTAGAATGGCAGAAAAAGGGGAGATATTGTTGATGGGGGACCTGAATATGCCAGATGTTAACTGGAGCACCTTTGCTGCAGGCACATCCAAGAGCAGGGTCATTCTTGATGCCCTACAGGGGAATGCCTCAGACAGCTAGTATTGGAACCCACTCGGAGGGAGCAATCTTAGACCTGGTACTTTCAAATGGGGATGGAGAAAGAATCTCAGATTTATAAGTGGGTAGCCATCTGGGAACAAGCGACCACCAAACAGTGTGGTTCACGATAAACACAGCCATACAATCAAGCCATACAAAAGCAAGAGTACTAGACTTTAGGAGGGCTGACTTTGGGAAAATGAGAGAGTGCCTCAGAAAAGCACTAGCAAACAGGCAAGAAGGAGGGGTGGAGGAACAATGGAGAGTGATCAAAACAGCCATCACAGAGGCAACAAGCCTTTGTGTAAAGCAAATCAATAAAACACAACGAGAAAAAAAACACTATAGTTCACAAAAGAGGTGGCAGGAAGGTTAAGGAGAAAAGGACAGCATTCAGGAAATATAAGAAACACAGAAGGGCAGGACAGAGAACTTTATCAGTTAAAGCAGAAAGAGGCTGGGAAGGCAGTCAGAATAGCAAAGGCCCAAACCGAGGAAAGGATAGCCAATTCTGTTAAGAAGGGGGATAAGACCTTTTATAGGTACATTAGGGAGCGAAGAAAGACCAGAGGAGGGATACCTAAGCTTAATAAAGGTGAGGGAATGTGGGTAGAGGGTGACAGTGAAAAAGCAGGGATTCTGAACGAATATTTCTGCTCAGTATTTACAAAGGAAGAGGAGGGGGAGTTACCTAAACCAAACAAGAGAAACACTCTGAGGATGGGGGTCGATAACAGTCCATTTACAGAAGAAAGGATTCTGAAAGAAGTAATAAAATTGACGGTGGACAAAGCATTGGGGCCTGATGGGATTCACCCAAGAATTCTAAAAGAACTAAAGGTAGAACTAGTGACACCGCTGACTATTCTCTTTAACAAATCATGGGAGGATGGGGTGGTACCTGAGGACTGGAGGAGGGCAGATGTGATTCCTCTTCATAAAAGTGGGAGCAGGACAGAGGCAGAAAACTACATACCAGTTAGTTTGACCTCAGTGGTAGGGAAAATGATGGAATAACTTCTGAAGGAAATAATTGTTGAGTACTTAGAGGCCAGTGGGGCATGGGACCCAGGCAGCATGGATTCACGATGGGAAGGGTCGTGTCAGGCCGAATCTAATAGATTTCTTTGACTGGGTGACCAAAGTAGTAGACCAGGGAGGGGCTGTGGACATGGCCTACCTAGATTTTAGCAAGGCATTTGATACAGTCCCACACAAAGATTAATACACAAGATAGCCAGCCTTGGAGTGGGTCCCAAGGTGGTAGCCTGGATAAAAATTGGCTGGACAACAGGATGCAAGGGTAGTAGTAAATGGAGTACACAGTGAAGAAAGGAGGGTTACTAGCGGGTACCGCGGGGTTCAGTACTGGGACCAGTCCTTTTAATGTCTTTATAAGTGACATTGCAGAGGAACTGGAAGGAAAAGTATGACTCTTTGCAGATGACACAAAATCTGCAACAGGGTTGATACACAAGATGGAGTGGAAAGGATGAGAAAGGACTTGGCAAGGTTGGAGGAATGGTCAAATGTATGGCAGCTCAGATTCAATGCAAAGATGCAAGGTAATGCACATGGGAAACAAAACCAGGGAAGCGATACAATGGGGTGAGATACTGACAACAGTAAAATAGAAAGGGACCTGGGGGTAATTATATCAGATGACCTAAAGGTGGGCAAGCAACGTGAGAAGGCAGTAAGGAAGGCTGGGGATACTGGGATGCATAGGAAGAGGCATCAATAGTAGAAAACAGGAAGTTGTTATCCCTCTGTATAGACAGTTGGTGAGACCCCATCTGAGTACTGTGTGCAGTTCTGGAGACCCATCTCTGCAAAGACATAGACAGAGTGGAGGCTGTCAGAGGAGGGTGAACAAAATGGTGCAGGGTCTGCACCAGAAGACATATGAAAAAGACTAAAGGAGCTTAATATGTATACGTGAGGAAAGAAGGAGAGGGACATGATAGAAACTTTCAAGTACCTCAAGGAATTAACAAAGTCCAAGAGGTAGCATCTTCCAGAAAAGAGATGTGCAAGAACAAGGGGGCACAATTTGAAGATAGAGGGGGGATGGCTCAGGGATAATGTGAGGAAGTATTTTTTCACTGAGAGGGTTGTGGATGCATGGAACAGCCTCCCTGAGGAGGTAGTGGAGTCAAGAACAGTGGGGGACTTCAAGAATGCATGAGACAGGCATAAGGCAGTCCTAGTGGGGGGTTAGAGGAAGTAAGCTGTTGGTTAACTAGGAACTGCAGCTTATCTGTTAGGTAGGAAAATGGGCAGACTAGGTGGGCCAAGCGGTCCTTATCTGCCGTCAAATTCTATGTTTCTATTTTTCTCCACAGTCCATTGCCAACCTCATCTCTCCATCCCTAGTAATTTAAGGGGGGGGGGTGGATGCAATGGTATGGTCCTTGACTGGACACCTTTAAGCAAGCCTTGTATATCACGATAAGTGGAGCATAGTAAATTAGTCTTTTCACTGGTATGCTGTCACAATGTCCTGCCTTGTTTACCAAGCAAGGGGCTGGTGGCAGTGGTTGGGGGGCACATCAATGTGATACTGAAGATTGGAAGACACATTTAACCATTTATATTATATTATAGTTATCCACTGAGTTCAGTGAAGTGAGAAACATTATAGCATATTATAAAAAGGCTCTCAGAAATGCTGCAGTCTGATTGGCTGATGGGATTCCAACAGCCTTACATTAATCCATGTTATACTGTCATGTACAGCCTGATCACCATGGCACATGGATTCTTCCTGTCAGCATTCCATCCTCTAGCACTGCTGAATGTGTGGAATGATGCATTCTGATTTTGAACCAGCATTCTTAAACTGTTGGTGGAAGAACTATTTTATTAAAAATCTCCCTCTAAATGAGGAAAACATTCAAAAAGTATACTTTTAACACATTTCTTTTGGAACCGTTTTTTATAATAGCAATAAGGCACTCCCAGGAGTTAGATTAACAGTCAGCTAATCACCCCCTAGGGGCAATATGGCACTCGGCTGCGCCTCGTACCACATTACACCCTTGGGGGTGATTAACAGACTGTTAATCTAACCCCTGGTCATGCCTTATTGCTTAATAGTAGGGCATTGTATGTGGAAATCCATACACCTGAACAAGTTCTGCTGCAGGAGTGACATAGCTACTACAGCAGAACAGCTTCATTCTGTTGTTGTAAGTACATCAAAATACAAGTGTGCCAATCAGTGCAGTTCACAAGACAGAGGGCGGTTGAAGTGTCACATGCGTGAGCTGGCTGACAGGAAGATGGTGGTGAAGTGTGGGCGGCGGAGGGCAGAGACTGACTGATGTAACCACAAAAAAGGAAGTGATTGTGATTTTTTTTCACCATAAACTATATAAAATAGTGTATGGCAGCCCAAATACACAACAAAGCAATTCGTAAACCTTGTAGACGCCATGATAACTGAGAGACCTCTTGAGTTTCGCTCTCAAGGTCCTTGTCATCATGGTAACCACTTGGTGTAAGAATAGTGTTGTTGTGTATGGCTCTCATACACTCTTCTATGTGTTATTCACAGTTCACTGTCTATTAATCAGTTAATTCTCTGTGAGATTACACTTGAAGATTTGTGAATAATAGACTGCGATGGGGATTGGCGAGAGGTGAGAGAAGGGTTAGGTTGGGGCGAGTGGTCAGGTCTGGGGGCTTAACACTTCTAGTGAGTGGGGCTCATAGCCCCTCTGAACTGATTTGTCTTGCAGAGTTGCATTTGAATCTTTTGGAGGCTTCTCTCACCCCTTGCCCCCTAAATCCAGTGGGAGTAGCTCTGTTTTACTAGCATAAACTTAGAATTGCTGCTGTACCCCTACTAGTAACATGAAATTCAGATGACTGGAGAGCCAGTAGAGCCATACTCTACTTCCAGTCAGTGTGGTGTATATAATATCGAGGTGCACCTCTCTGATTGTACCAACAACACCTCTGAATTGTCAACAGATCTGTCATGAGGGTCCGTGATGCATAGGTGCATGATTATCCTATCCTCTAGGGACATAACAACTGCACTTCCTCAGGAGAGGTACTGCAGTCTTCCTACCTAGGAAGTGTTACTTCTTAATTAGTTTTCAGTTGTTTGATTCAAGTTTGGCCCAGTTGGTCATAATAGTTAAATTTTTAAATGGCACCTACTAAAGGCCAACAGTTACTTTTATTGTTTGTTCTGGAGTGTTATACATTAATGTGTCTTACAGTACCCCAATGTGCAGTGCAGTATTCTTATACAGTAGCTGGAATATTCAGCCACTTCTCTTATCCGTAGACCTTACTGTCATGTTACTGTCTCTCCTTTCTGACATACTTTTACCTATCCAAGGGAAGGAGGTCCTCTATTTATACCGCACACCAGTTGAAAGGATTGGCACCAAGGATTAGCACAATCTATCTGCCTTGAGTCTACCGGAGACAGCTGGTGGGCTGGCCACTCTGCCCTGTCTGTCGTTGGCTCTTCTCACACAGTGGCGTGTAAAAGGATGGTTAGGTAAATCCTTATATTCACACATTAATGCTATTTTAATCCACTGGAGTAGCCAGTCATTTATCACATTTGAATTTGCATTGGTGTTAACCATGCACTCTACTATGGTGGGTCATCCGTGTTGTTGTGCACTGATTTAACCATTGCTAATATTGAGCACTGCTGTACAGCGACCCTGTAACTGCCAGTTCCACTGGTCTTAATTGAAGTACCTATTTATGGTAGATTTGTTGCACAATCAATTACCTGTCTGTTGCCAATACCTCTGACTGCTACTGTGACCTGTAACCCTGAGATTGTCTGTTTATAGGGTCTGTATTAGCTAATCACCATTTTGGGGATACAGTTTATGTGCAATTATACAATGGCAAGAAAATTTACTGGTCTCTGATTGGTCAGTGTGTCCCTGGCACAGTGAGGTTATCCCAGCACAACCTCACTGTACTGCTTTGGATGCCTTGGATGAACTGATCAACAGGATGATGCTTTGGATGTCATGCACTTAAGAAACTGAGATATACTACTACACTAGAAATCTACTAAAAATATTTTTTTATTTTTATTTTTTTATTTTGTATAACAGTGAGCCATTGTATAATAGCAATAATGCACTCCAGGGTGTGGGTTGTGCTGGGATAACCTCACTTCAGGGACATTGGACGCACTCGATCTGCGGCCTCGCGCCCAACCACCCAGGCGTGAGGTTATCCCAGCACAGCCCACACCCTGGAGTGCATTATTGCTTAATTTTATAACAGTATGCTGTTGCTTTCATGTTAGCTAGTGCTACCTCCACCCGTGAAACCGCCATTTCATAGGTATTTGCTATACTCCTTATAGAGGTAGTCCTCCTTTGCATTCCATGCCTGTGTATAGTGTTGCTACATTTGATTGTTACTTGTGTAGCAAGGGAGTGTTCTGACTTATCCTGTCTTACTCATACTAGCTAATCACCTTATCTAGGTTAGGTCCTACTTGCAACTATCTATTTATTGATATTTGTGGCTCACAGCATGCAAGGGTAGTCAGCTACCTTGTTTCAGCCTGCTTTACTACTATTAGCTAACAGCACCATCCAGGGTAGGTCCTATTACTTATCTCTACTCTGAGCAAGATTATGGCTCTTTTTACACGTGTATGGTATGTTCTTAATATTGGTGGTTTCACAGGGCTGCATTGGGTGGTGGATACTGTACCATTTGATGTACCCCATAATCAGAGCCAGTGCACCAGCTGAAACTTTGATATATCCAATGGGACTGTCATTACCAAACAAACCCGGCTGGATAATATGTTCTCCAACTACTCTAGTACTGACAGCTCTTGGGGCCCTATAATGAATTAAATGGAGGTTAGTTCCTGGTCAGAAATGCCCTAGATTATGTTGCTTTTCTTCATGGTAATATTTCTACTTCTAGCTGGGGATGTTGAACCTAATCCTGGCTCCACCTCACGTTTAACCCCTAACAATTTCCCACCCCCTTGGGCTGGGTTAAAAAGGCTTAAAATTGCCCACCTTAATGCTCCTCAACCGTAATGACCTATCCACTACCAACCCTATCTACTGGGGTTCTCTGAAGCCTGGCTTAAGCCTAGCATAACTGACAATGTGTTTGTCCTGCCTGCTATACATGTGTTCGGCAAGATAGGCAAAAGTCCAAACAGGGTCGTGGTACTTTGCTCTCATGAAGGACCATTTGAAGGTTTCAATGGTGCCTTGTATTTTACCTACTGATGTGGAACTGAGTACTGCCATGTTGAGCTTTTGTTAGGTCAGGTCAAGAAATTGCATTTGATCTGTATATACTGGACTGGATATTCAAACTGCACTATTCTGTGGCACAGCCCTTGTGCTGCACAAAATAGTTGCTTGGGGGTGTGGCGGGGTGATATTCAGCGGAGTTGCGCTGTTGAGCAACTCCTTTGAATATCACCCCCACCCACACCACTAGTGCGTAGTGCAGTGGAACTTGCGCCACTGCAAGTGGTCAGAGTGGAGCATTCAAGATGCGGTGGCGCCAAGTACCATTCGCCATGTGCAAATTCCGATATTCAAAGGTGACATGCAAATGGAGCCATAATTCATACAAAGGCGCGGGGGCCATTTGCATCTATTGTAGCCCCCATTTGCATGCCATTAACATACAGAGTGCGCCCGATCGAGGACTTGTGCCTGGCGCCCTGCCAGGCAGCAACCGTCGAGGACTGGCGCCCCCTGCAGCCAGCGGCACAAGTTAAAAATCCCCCCACTCCCCGACTGGCCCGGTCCGCGGGCATAAGTTAACCCCCACCTCCCGACTGGCCCGATCGTGGGCATAAGTGAAAATAAACCCCACCCCCACTAGCCCGATCGCGGGCAACAAAGTCAAACCCCCAAGAACATCTCCCTGGTGGTCAGTGGACCTGAAGCCCGATCACGGGCAGCAAAGTTCAACCCCCAAGGACCACCTACCCTGGTGATCTAGTGGCCCCCACACCCACCCACGAAGCCCCACCACCCTGCTCCCTCTCCGCCAGCGGGTGGCAACATACCGCCCGCCGCCCGCCGACTAACTATCATTCACATATCTGGCCTGCCTTGTACAGTATGGGCTGCCGCCCATTGGCTCTTGCTCTGAACCAATGGGCGTGCAGCTATGAAACGAGTCAGTCGGCGGTTGGTGGGGCAGCAGGCAGTGGGATGCTGCCGGCTGGCGGGGAGGCGGGGGTGGTGGGGCCGATGGTGGTGGGGACACTAGATCACCGGGTAGGTGGTCCGGGGTTAACTCTTTGTCTGCCCGCGATCGGGCTCATGCGGTCCACTGGACCAACAGGGAGATGTTCTTGGGAGTTTGACTTTGCTGCCCACGATCGAGCTAGTGGGGGTGGGGTTCATTTCACTTATGCCCTTGATCGGGCCAGTCGGGGGGTGGGGTTTAACTTATGCCAGGATCGGGCCAGTCGGGGTGGGGGATTATTCACTTATGTCCGCTCTCGGGCCAGTCGGGGATGGGGTTACTATGCCCGTGATTGGGCTGCAGGGGGCACAGGAGTACAGTTGAGGTCCACCCACAGGTGGTAGCTGCTGTGTTGCACCCTGCAATGCGGCAGCTCACCAGGTGGCCTCGACTTCCTTTTTTTTTTGCTCAAAGTTGTGCAGGCGCAGGTTGGGGTTGCGCTGTATTAACTCTGCACAGCCCGGGCTGAATATCGGCTATGCAGTTTATGCATAGTTCCTCCTCTGGTTCAGCATGCCTTCATTAGCATTGCACTGTTGCTCAGCTTGACTTGGGGTGCAACAGCCTCCTGCTGAATATGGCAGAAAGGCGCAATTTCGGACTTGTGCAGGCGCAACCCTATTGCGCATGGCGCAACCCTTTTGAATATCCAGCCCACTGTGTATATATGTGTGTATATAGATATATATCCCCCACTGGCAGCCTCAATGTGCTAGCTAAATTAACTGATATAGTCAGTGCTCAGGTCAAAAGTAAGGAATTCATTATTCTGGGAGACTTTAATATAGATTGGCTTGGTAAAAACAGGACCTCCATGGACCACCTTCTGTAAATCAAATATCACTTGGATCATTGAGGAACCCACTAGGCTGACGTAAAGCTGGAGTTATGGCTGCCTTGCGGACTGGATCCTCATGTCTAGGAAGGATAGAATCCCACCTCTCTGGCATAATCCCCAATTCAGTCCGTGACCATTCCCCACTTATTGTCTGTGGAAGGATAAATTTTCGACTCCCACCCCCTAAGATTAATTTGTTTCCGTGACTCTCTAAATTCCACCATATGATCTTTAAGTGTCCAACATTGCATGTATGGACTGGTCTTATCTATGGTTCACTGATAATGTCAATGTTGCTGTCTCATTTTTAGTAAGGTCTGTCAGGATCTACATAATAAAGCATACCGATCACTACTAGGATAATTGAGGGGTTAGCCAACAAGTGACTGTAAGTTGCTTGCATTGATAAAAGACAGAGATAAACACTAGGGAGGTTTAAGGTATCTGGGTGTGCTGCTGATTGGGAAGAATATAGGCAACTCCACACCCAGTAAAAAAAAAAAAAAAAAAAAAATTGCATACAGCAAAATAAAAGTAACTACTATAAAAATCTCCCATCTACCACTGTGGGATCCCCTCAACAATACTGGAAACAAAATACATTCAGGGTCAGAATAACAACACTGTGCCTCCTGATATGGTCATAAATTGCAGTAATCTCTCCATTATCGCAGATGCATTCAATGTGTAGTTCAGTGATCTTTCTATGTATACAGGTTCCTTCACCCTAGCTAATTCCTCTCCCAAGCCACTTGCCTACCCAGCTGATAAACAGGATGGTCACCTTCCCTTTTATCTTAGAGTGGTCAAAGTGTCCAAAGCTCATAAATTGCTCAATTGTATCATATCCCAGTATCTAAATCTGCAGGTTCAGGTGGGCTTAAGCCTAAATTACTCTGGCTTGCTGCGCTGGAAATAGCACTTGCTGTTACCAGATTATCTGACTTGTCACTAATGAATGGTGTAGTTTCTTCTTCCTGGAAGCTGTCCCATATTGTCCCCATATTCAAGAAAGGGGACCCAAAAATCCTTAACTATAGGCCCATTTCCATCCTACCTGTGTTTAACAAAATCCTTGAACAGTTGGTTGCTGCCCAGCTCACTGACTACTTGATTAGTCATAAACTGCTCTCTTTACACCATCATAGTTTTAGGAGTGGTTACATTACCTCCACTGCTCTACTAACACTGACCAACCACATAGCCACTGCCATGGATAGAGGTGACTACTCAGGCTCTGTATTCATAGACCTAACCAAGGCCTTTGACCTTGTTGACCACTTCATACGTAACATCAGGCTCAAAGACCACACCCAGAGTACAGCGTCCAATTCCGGAGACCTCCGCTTGAAATAGACATTAGCACACTGGAAACAGTGCAGAGGAGAGCTACAAAAATGATACACAGATTTCTCAACAAATCTTATGATGGATGTCTGTGAGACTTAAATATGTACTCCTATGGCCCAAGCATTCTTTAATAAATTACAATAATGCAGAGGCAACTCATAATGGGAGAAAACCTTAATGTTGCAGTGAATCCTAATTTAGATACCACTGGCTATCTCTGCTATGTCTTAACTCACCTAGGCATCGTCGACATTTGGGGCAAATCTACCCCCACTAGACAAGCTTATACCCACTACACCCCTAGAACTTGGATCTCAGCGCACCTCAGTTATCAGTTATCTCTTCACCACTATGGAACATGTTAGTACCATTTCAGATGTTGCTCACAGGTTAACCCTGCTGTCCGACCACTCTCTGGTCTGGGCCTCACTTTCTTTAGGGAAGCCATAGAAAACAACTCAGTGGTGCATTAAGCTAGTTTTCCTAAAGGTTCAAGATCATCCTCATGTCCTAAAAGAATTCTTCAGTTAATACAGGAAAATGCTACCCTGACACCTCACCCATAATTCTCTGGGACACTGTCAAAACAGTTGTCTGAGGAGAATTAATAGCCTACTCTTCAAGCAAAAAAAGGCTGAGAGAGGCTAATTATCAAGAACTTAACCAAACAGCCCAGACCCTACAATTATTTCTGCAGCCCGGAGACACAACCTTTGCCTGTCAGTTGGCTAAAGTAAAACAAGACTTACAACGTGTTATAGACAAGTGAAATGAGCAAGTTTTTTTTTTTTTTTTTTTTTTTTTATTTACGGCAGTCCTGTTATGAAGGTGGAGCGCGGGGTTCTCATAATTTAGCCTGTAAACTTTGAGCCCGTAAAGGTCAAGTCTCCATCTCACATGTCTACAATCCTTAGACGCGCCAATGAGCATGACATTTGGAAGAAATTATTGAGATCCTTACTACTTATTACCGCAAACTATACTTAACTGACAGCACTGTTTCCTAGACCAAATGCAGGCCTATCTACAGCACATCCTCTACTTAAACCGAATGAAGATGCGTCCCAAGCTCTTCTAGCATCAATAACAGCTGCAGAGGTAGAGAACATACTTTGGGATTCCAAGACATTAAAATGTTCATGCCCGATGGTTACCTGTCGGAATTGTATAAAAGCTTCAAAGATCTTCTTTCACCACCATTATTGAAAGCGTTTAACATGATTCTTGCTAATAGTACTGTCCCCTGACCTGGAATTATGCGTATTTCGACAATCCCAAAACCTAATAAGGATTCACAATATAGAGTCATACTGCCCAATATCCATCCTAAATTAGTACTATAAATATATATATATATTACGTGTGTGTGTGTGTGTGTGTGTGTGTGTGTGTGTATATATATATATATATATTATATATATATATATATATATATATATATATATATATTATATATATATCTATATATATCTATATATATATATATATATGGAAAAACTGCTTCCTGCCCTAGTAGAAGGTGATCAAGTGGGATTTGTCTGGCAACAGCAAGCCCATGACAGTGTCCGTTGTACATTACTCTTAATAGAATATGCCACAGCTTGGAAAATACCCTTGGCTCTTCTCAGTCTTGATGGAGAAAAGGCCTTTGATAGTGTGGACTGGACATATTTGTGGTCCACCCTGTCAAAATTTGGCTTTCCAGAAAGAACAATTCCCAGCATATCATCTTGGCCACCTCAACCAAATGGCACAAATCCTCATGGAAATGTCATTCCTAATATTCTTATACCCCAGATATAGTGGCCAAATATGCAGGAGAGGGTCATATGGAATGTTGAAGAGTATACAGCACAAAACCAACACATCATACCCACTTATTATCCAAAAATCCAACCATTCTGGCAGGCTGTCACGCAAGAAATAGAGACCATCTTTGATAGTCCAGGGTTGATAACCCCTCTCTGCTGCTGCTGGTAATACCCTCAGAACATACTAGACCAAATAGTCGGACACTTAAACTTATTCTGATATTGCTGTTAGTGGCAAAGAACATGATCACCCGAAATTGGCTTTCCATGAACTTGCCCACGGTCTGGAGATCCCTGGTCTTCAAGCTATACATGCTGGAAAGGCTGACATACTCTGTTAAAATTAGTTACTCCTCCTTGAGGTGATCTGGCAGCAACGGGTTATGCATCAGCTCCACACACAACCGACTTTGTCCCATAGGGGACCTTTTCTCGCCTTCTTCTGCCCTGTACTATTACTATATTCTGTCTATCATTTTCTGTCCTTTTGATCTTTCTCATTCTGAGTCCTGTTTTATTTATAATTTCATAGATGACAAAGATATTACTTCAGAATTGCTAATATATCAGCTGTAATACTGTGGTTACAGTCACTTAACTGGTATTAGAAACATGTCCCTAAATGTAAGTGAAATAGCTATGAAACCAACTGGGTTACAGAGATTCCTGATACCCTTATAACACCAATAGGTGATACGCTACTGTAACTATTTTCAAGACCTCCTGCAGATTAATGATCATTTACCTTTATAACTGTCATAAGGAACAAACAGACTCATTTACAGGAGTGAAAAATAATATGCTTAGAAGTTTGACTGTAGCAAAAGAAATTGATATTTCTCCAGGTCTCTATAATAACTCTTTATTAATATGATTGTTGTACATGTTTTTTTTTTTTACATTAGAGCCACATGATATGCTGTACATTTTTGTCATAAGCTCTAACTATACTTTACTCATGCCTGTTATCTCTGAAAAAGTGTTCAATAAAATCTAATTAAAAAAAGATGTCAGCATCTAAGCAAGCACAATCAGTCTGATATGATCTACTGTTATTACAGTAAACGGTGAGTAAAGAAAAAGGGTGCTGGGCCCTTGGTGCTGACTGTTCCCCTTTAAATTAGCAGTCGCACCATAGCACAGGGGAGGTTAGCCTTCTGCTCAGCACTGCATGTTCTGTCATCTGGCAGCAGTCACCTAAGGCTAGTACTTACATGACCCATGTTAGAGCTCCATTGCTGTCACATCTGTCCATTCTGTTGTTCTTGCCTGCTATAGGTCCCACCATTTGCACCACAGTATGGCTGGGCTCCCCACTATGTATCGCGTTGTGCATCTCTTCGCGCATGATTGCGGATCCAGAGCGGTGGGTCGCATACAAGAGCTTGACAGTCTTCACAATCAGGAAGTCAAAGATTCTCAGCACCGCGCACCCTTTGATCCTTAAAGGCGAGTGCAGCATTTACTTTTAAAAGTGCTGGCCTATCGGGCCAGCAAAGCAGGACATCCTTAAGCCTGACTTCAGATTTCTGGCCTCGACCACTGGGCCACCACTAAAGTTGATCCCTGCTTTTAAAATGTTTATCCATTTGTTACGAAAAATTTCACAGCCATTTGGTATTCTTAAATATTCCATAACACTAGTAATGCTTGCTTAATTATTCATGAGTTCTGGCTTATTGTCTGTTATATTGTTCACTTTATTTTAAAACCTGCTTTTAATGGTCCCTTCTATGGTATACAGATTCAGTACTATAACCAATCTAGTTTTTTTTGTATTTTTTCAGGACCAAAACAGCTACTAACATTCATTCATCAAAATGCATCTATATAATTATCAAGAAAATCACCCGCTTTGAACATGTACACTCATGAAGCATGTATCCACTTATTGAGGTGGTATGCACTGCAAGTTACTGACATACTGTACTTGTTGCCTTAGTTTTTCTATTCCATGACGGTGTCAGAGTGCAGGGAAAGAGTGGGGCCGGCCTGTCAAAGCAGGTGTAGAGCTACTGCTCGTGACACCAGTGACCCGGTTCGGAATGGTCCCAGGACATCGGTGGCCAGAAGAGGAGAAAGATTGAGTGACATAATGGAATCTGTCCTCCTCCTGGGAGGGGAGGAGACAGATGTGCCGTGCAAGCCCCACCAGGGTGACCAGAGGTAGACCTGCAGGTGGCATTATTAGAGGAGAGAGCGATGTCTGCTGGTGCTAAGCATTAGCATGCCTCACATGTGCTCCCTCAATGGTGATATCCCTGGGTAATGAGGAGAAAACAGAAAGCTCCCAGACTGATGCAGGATTGCTGGCCTTCATGGCTCTCTCTGGTGAACCTGGCACCCACTCTACAGGATTCAGCTCTGAAGGGGTTGGGAACCCGTTATCTGCACGGAAGAGACAAGGCAAGTCTGGAAGAAACTTGGTGATGTGGCTGGATGGGCAAGGGGAGGGGGGTCAGAGAAGTAAGAAGCATTAATAGAAATAAAAGAGAATAAGAATCAGCATATATATGTAGTATATGTGTGTGTGTGTGTGTGTGTGTGTGTGTATATATATATATATATATATATATATGTGTGTGTGTGTGTGTGTATGTATATATATATATATATATATGTATATGTATATATATATGTATATGTATATATGTATGTATATATATATGTATATATGTATGTATATATATATGTATATATATATGTATATGTATATGTATATATATATATATATATATGATATATATATATATATATATATGTATATGTATATATATATATGTATATATATATATATATATATATATATGTATATATATATGTATATGTGTGTGTATATATATATATATATATGTATATATATATATATATATATATATATATATATGTGTGTGTATATATATATATATGTGTATATATATATATATATATATATATGATGGAGGCAGGAGTGAGATATGGAATATTCTCACCTGCAGGTGAGCCTGTATTCTCACGAAAGTGCCAAGGCACGAGTGAGAATGCACAGCTCACTTTGCAGGAGTGAGAATATTTCATGTCTCACGAGATCTGCACATCATGTGTAAGGTTTATACAAATGGGTGGAGAGCGTATGAAGGGTCATGTTTTGCTGTATCTTTTCCCTGTATCTATGTGCTTTTCTTTTTTTGAGTTTTAGTCTTTAGTAACTAATTTTTAGTAGGCAGGTGTGTTTTTAGGAGCATTGGAAGTTAAGGATTTGTTCAGATTTACAGTATGCAAGTGGAGGCTGTGAGAATCAAACCTAGGTCTGGTCTGCTGACTGTATCAAGCTTGTTCAGAGCTCATTACCCAAGGTCTAGGTTATACTGAAAGCAGTGTTTGTCTGTGGTCTGAGAGTGTGAGGTTTCTTAATGGCTGTGATTGTTAGAAGCACTGTGGAACACAGGTGATTGTGTTTGGCTGTTAATTGTGTGGCAGCTTGCAGGTGAGAAAGAAACTGCTTAGTGTCATTTGAAGTCAGGTTGCTTTATGTTGAAGGCAACACAGAAATGGGCTAAGAGTGTTGACCACTTTGGAACACAGGTAAGTGTGGTTTGCTATGCTATTTGTGTTAGTTGCAGCTGCAGGAGAAAGAAACTGCTTTGTAAATGAGTTTCATTTGAAGCTGAGTTTACCACAGAAATGAGTTAGAAGTTTGGAAACTTTGGAACACAGGTAAGTGTGTTTATGCTATATAGTGTTAGTTGGTTGCAGTGAGAAAGAAACTGCTTTGTAAATGAGTTTCATTTGAATTTAGGTTTTTTTAGCTGAGTTTACAACAGAAATGGGTCAGAGTTTTGGAAACTTTGGAACACAGGTAAGTGTGTTTTCAATGCTATATGTATGAGTTGCAGCTTGCAGTGAGAAAGAAATGCTTTGTAAAATGAGTTTCATTTGAATTTAGGTTTTTTTGAAGCTGAGTTTACTACAGAAATGGGTTAGGAGTTTGGAACACAGGTAAGTGTGTTTTCTATGCTATATGTTAGTTGGAGCTTGCAGTGAGAAAGAAACTGCTTTGTAAATGTTTCATTTGAATTCAGGTTGCTTTTATGCTGAGATTAGCACAGAAATGGTATAGGAGTGTTGGAAACTTTGGGATACAGGTAAGTGTTTTGCAATGCTAACTGAGTGATTTGCAGGCTTCAGTGAGACACACACACTGATTTTTGAAGCACTTTCATCTGAATGCTAGCTTGAGTGAATGAGTGAGTCACATCAGCAGAATATATCTCACTCCACTGATGTCATCAGCATTTATCTCACCGCAGCAGGATATATCTCACTCCACTGATGTCATCAGCATTTATCTCACCGCAGTGAGCATTTATTTCACTGCAGTGAGAATATCTCAATTTATTGCACTGGAATAGCTCTCACCCCATTGTATAAATATATATATATATGATATATATATATTGAAGTCGGTCGCACCCTATATTTAAGGTTGAGTAGGCACTTTTTGTTAAACTCAAATTTTGTGCGTTAATAACTTTGGACCTGTTCAACGGATTTGCATGAAATTTGGTATGCACAGTGGGGCATGGTGGATGTCTTGATCTGCCAGATTTCGTTTCGGTCGGACGTACAGTTTTTGTGCACCAAAACGCTGACAAATGCACTTTTCGCCAGTTATGTGGGCAGTTTTTCAGATTTTGTCTGTGGCACTGCGTGGCCGTTGTGTGGCGTGCTGCTCTGTGACTTGGCTCATCTGAAAGAGCTTCCATCAAGGAACATGCCGCTGCTTGGTGAAAAAATGAGTCTATTCAAAAGTTATTAAACTTTTAAGTTCCCATTATAAGTCAGTGGTAACATTTATATGGTTATTTTTCAAAAGAAGAATGGGATTTTGGCCATCTAGTCCCTCCTCATGATCAAAGAATTTGAGGCTCATGATCAAAGAATCTTTGATCATGAGCAATTCTTGATCGCGACGGCCGCCATCTTGTTTTCAGTTTGCAGTCAGAAACATTCAAAGATCTTGGCTCAGGGAGTTTCTGAAGTGAAACTATGGTGGGTTTTGCTCAGAAGTCTTCCTCTATCGAGCCATGCCTGTGATTTCTTTCAAAATGGTCAAAAAACAGAATTTTTAAGTTTTTTATTCTTTGATCGCGGCATGCTAACGATCTTTGATCGCCAGCCTGCAATTCTTTAATCGCGAGATTCTTTGACCGCAGTCTTTGATCGTGAGGGTGCAACTAGATGGCCACATGAAAAATTCAGTTTTCTCAGCACAGGGGTAACTTATAAAGCCAAACTAGGGTGGGATCTGCTCAGGGGGCTTTGTTCTATTGAGTCATGGCTGTGGTTTCATGTATTTCTCTCTAAAAGTTTACTTTTACTATTTTGTATTCTTTAATTACTAGTCTGCAAATTCTTTGATCGTGAGATTCTTTGATCGTGATCTTTGATCATGAGGGAGGGACCAGTTGGCCAGATTTGGAGGGACCAGATAGCCCAATTTTAAAAAAATTTCAAATTAAATATCTAGGAAATGGTTTGGTCTTTTAACTTGAAATCTGGAGGGTGTTGACGGGATGTCCTCGATGTGAATTATAGTGTTTAGGTGTCAGACAATAAATCTTTTTCGGAGATATTGCATGGTGCAGTTTACGTTTTGCAGACAGCGTTTTCCATTGTGGTGGTGGATTGAAATTACTAGGGTAGCTAGCCTTACTGCCATGGATGTACTTTTCAGTCGTTAGGTGTGTAAAATGTTAACAGGTATGGAATTCTGCCACTATGATGAATGAAAATCTGAAATTTTACATTTTATATCTCAGAAATGGTTTGGTCTTTTAAATTGAAATTTGGAGAGTGTTGAGGGGATGTGCTATACATGTGAATTATGGTGTTTAGGTGTTGGAAAATTAATTTGCTGCAAACATATTGCGTGATACACGTTATGTTTTGCATATGGCGTTTTGCATTGTGGTACTGGCTTCACATTTATAGGGTGCCTAGCGTTACTGCCATGGAGGTAATTTTCAGTGGTTGGGTCTCTGACATGTAAACAGGTGTTGAATTATGCCACTTTGAAAACTGACACTTTGCTTTGTTTCAAGGTTCAGGCCCCACACTCCCACCCACATGCGCTGCCAGCAATACATATGATATTCAGCACTGCACTTGTCTTAGGCAGAAATTACAAGTTGGTGGAGCGGCTTGCACTGCCACCAACTTGCGCGACTTTCTACTTTTCTATTCTTTCTCAAGAAAGAGTTCTATGCAAAAAACTTTAATGCATCATTTAGGATTAAAACACCAAAAGTCAGGAAATGAGACCTTTAGGGTTGGGCCCCGTGGACCCGACCATCATCCGAGATTGACAGCTGACGGGATGTGTATTAGGGTTATGAGGCCTAAATGTCACCCCATGCTTTACTGTGGCTTGTAGATATGACTACACATGGAATGGGGTGACATTTAGGCCTCACAACCCCATGACCCACCCCGTCAGCTATCAATCTCGGATGATGGCAGGTCCAATGGGGAAGAGGGGCAGCCCTAAAGGTCTAATTGTCTAATTTCCTACTTGTGTTTTAACCCTAAATGATACATTAATGACGTTTTTTTGCATAGAATATGTATATGTGTGTGTGTGTGTGTGTGTGTGTGTATGTATGTGTGTATGTGTGTATGTATATATATATATATATATATATATATATATGTATATGTGTGTGTGTGTATGTATATACATATTTATATAATAGATATATATTGCTTTTAATACAGTATCCCGAAGCATTTTACAAGCCATGCTAGACTGCTTTTAATACACATTGTATCCCACAGCACTTTACAAGCAATGCTAGACTAGTAGTGAAGTGACTGAACGTGTAGTGGCAGCCATTTCTCACTTTAACATCCACACACAGACTCAGACAATTGCATGCACTGGTTTTATGGGAAGGGGAATGTTGGCCTGGAAGAGCACTGGGGAAAATCCCCAACTGTCCAACAGGGGGAACTCTTGGCCATCTTTCCAAGATGGCCTTTTCATTGGAGCCATGAGGAGAAGCAGACGCTATGGTGGCAGGGGAGCTAGCCTCCTCTCCTGTCCCTGATTTACTAGGTGCTAATGAGAACGTAATTGAGACCTCAGACTGTCCAGAAGAATTCTTTAAAGCAGAAATGGATCAATCACAGAAAAATGCAGCAAGGATTGAAATCTCTGAGGTACAAGGTACTAATATCAGTAATCCTGTTGAGTGTGATATTTTAAAAAAGAACTGTTGTTGCATGAACTTAACACTGAGGAAATCAAATTTCAAAGGAGAAGAGAAGCTTTGCAGGCTGAGTTGTCAGCCCTACGTTCTCAATCAGCGTCTGAGCAAAATGTTGCACCACAGGAGAAAGTGAAGCTGTGTACTGACGTTGCAGCATCAAAGGGTGTTACTCAGCTGAGTTCTTCGATAACAGATATTGGACAAACTTGTTAGGCGGCTAGCAGTTCTAAACAACCTACGGTTGTGTGCCCAGAACCGCATGCTCAAAAAGAAAGAAACCTGCAACAAAAGGAAAAGCTAGTAAATTAAAGCTCGGTCTCCAGCGCCCAGTGTCAGGGAAAGAAACCCGACTTTCTGCCTAAAATTGACTTGCAAAACCCTACCTTATCCGATGTGACTCTAACATCATCGAAAGTGCTTTGAAAGGGATTTCATAAGAGTCAATACACGCACCTTCATTGAGTCCCTGTAACGAGGCTTCTTCCAGGAGCCCTTCTGACAACAACACAGGCATCTGGTCACCGATTTGGGCCTTAGAAAATGCAGGATGGATTAAGGATAAAGGGACAGTGGTTACCAGACCCCAGTGACTCAGATGTGCAAAGGTACCAAACTGATAGTAACAATGTACAAAACGGAACTTATTCTACTCCTGTTGACTCTTGAGGTTACAAACATGGGCCCCGACGAAAGTACCCGGCATACCTCTCAACCTGCTAGGTCCAAAATCCGGGCCACTCCCCCGAAAAATCAGGGACAAAAGACCAAAATCAGGGACGCCATATTTTACTCAGCGTGGTGCAGCGTCACAACATGACATGTACATCACACGATGATGTATTGTACATAGGTAAAGTACCTTTAGTTTATGCTTTTTAAATGTCTAATTCAGTTGCATACTATCAAATGGCATAATAAAAAACAGGCAGATGTTCTGCATGTTTATGCTGTAATTTCTCTTCATTTACATACTTGGAACTAAAGTGTAACATAGGCACTGGTAAAGAAATATAGCTATATCTTTAGGATCCAGTTAATTTCCAGGCTTTTTAAGGATCCACTGTTATTACTTTCCAGACTCAAAGGGGAACTGTCATCAGCAGGGTTTCTTAATGTCTGAAAGACCATGAAAAGCTAATTTGAGCGAGCCATTGTGTTTGTCTGTAAGTCTTTGCAGTCCAGAGTTATTCATATGCAAATCAGTCTGCAATTAAGGGTTGGGGCAGCCGTATGTTTTAGGCTCCTGACAGGAAATGATGTCACCGAGGATCTTGGTCCTCCATTGACTGTAGGTTAAATAGGAAATTGTCTGTTTTATTAAGTGTGTTTTAAGGTATTATTAGAACACTTTCTACATTTTATAATAATTGTTTTGTGTGTGCATTGAAACTAGTGTGTTATCACCCTTGCTTTTCAAACTGTTAGTAAAAATAATCCATCTCTAGGATTGCTTTAACCTCTAGGCTATGCTGACAGCTGGACATTAAAAACTATATAGCTCAAGGCTGGCTCTGTGGTGCCAACAGATATTGAGGCCCCATACTGTATCAGGATTTCTAAACCCTGACTGTGTCCATGTTAGTGCAGATTTCTGGGGCTGCCACAGCACTATTTTCTGTCTCATTCCGTTCCCTCTCTTACAGCCTTTTCTCTTACAGTTTCGGATGTGAACTCAGGTTTACAAGATGCAAATGTGGCTATGTACCTACTCGCCTGGCATCTTGGGGCCAGCCTTGAAATGTGTAGTTTTTGATTAACAGCTGGCAGTACAACTTAGAGGTTAAAGCAAAGAGCTGTGAACAAGCTTCATTCATCCAACAGAATGGGGTTTGATTCCATCATGCTCTACTTGTATGTTGTGTGACCAGAGTAAGTCACTTAACCTCCCTGTGCTCCAAAAACACACCCAGAAACATGCTGTAGCTGTGTGCCTTTCCTGGACAAAGACAGTAAAAACAATCTGAGCATGTGTTACGATTCTGAAAATATATGCTCTCTCTATCCAGATTTGACTTGAAAAGAAAAAAAAATAGGACACTATTAATTGTTCATTAATTGTAAAAACACATGGATGGACAACATTGTTTAAAACACGCATACTCTGAACTGGATTATTAAACTACAGAATAATATATGGGTATGTGTGTAACCAAAATTTTACACACATCTGAGGTGTGGGATGCTACATTAACCCCGATGGCAAAGTCTGAGTGGTTTATAAAAGCATCCCACACTGAGGGTGTGTGTGAAATTCTGGTTTTTACACCCACCCATATATTTTATCTAATTAATGGTGATCATTTTGTTCCCTTTCAGCACAGTTCAGTTAGTGCAGCACGTCTGTCAGAGATACACACACATACACTTCACATGTGCACACACACTTCACACACACCACACACACCCTGTCTCTCCCTTCCTTTTTCTTGGTTTGCTTGTTTTTCTTTTTTTTCACATTACAGTAGGAATGGCATTCTGGAAAGTTGCGGTCTTTCGGCATAGCTGCAGAGTGTAAGACACACTCGAAGGGTATGGGTGGCAGGATCAACCAGGTTGATTTTTTTCCCTTTATGGTAGAAAATCCATTTCCATCTGAAGTATTTCATTAAGAAACTGTTTTATACAGTACTTTTAACTTTATCAAAAGCAGTAAAATACTCTTTTAATAATGCATTTCTGATTATGCATGTTTTAACTGTGTTGTCCATCTATGTGTTTTTGCAATTAATAAACAAGTAATGGTGTCCTATTTTTTCTTTTCAAGTCAAATCTGGATAGAAAGAGCATAATATTTTCATAATCATAACACATGCTCAGATTGTTTTTACGGTCTTTGTCCAGGAAAAGCACACAACTACAGCTTGTTTCTGTGTGTGGTTTGGGAGCACAGGGGTTAACTGACTTACTCTAGTCACACAATACATAAGCAGAGCATGATGAAATCAAACCCCATTCTGCTGGATGAATGAAGCTTGTTCACAGCTCTTTGCTTTAACCTCTAGGCTGTACTGCCAGCTGATAATCAAAAACTACACATTTCAAGGCTGGCCCCATGATGCCAGGCCAGTAAGTATGTAGCCACATTTGCATCTTGTAGACCTGAGTTCACACTCAAAAGTGTAAGAGAAAAGGCTGTAAAAGAGGGAATGGAAAAAGGCAGAAGTTGGTGCTGTGGCAGCCCCAGAAATCTGTACTGATGTGAACACAGACAGGGTTTAGAAATCCTGATATGGGTACTCAATACCTGTTAGCACCACAGAGCCAGCCTTGAGATGTGTGGTTTTGATGACAGCTGGCAGTATAGCCTACAGGTTAAAGCAACCCTAAAGATGGATTATTTTGCTAACAGTTTGAAATGTAAAGGTGATAACTCACTAGTTTCAGTGCACATACAAAACAAGTATTATAAATGTAGAAAGTGTTGCAATAACACCTTAAAACACACTTAATAAAATAGGCAATTTCCCATTCAACCTACAGTCAATGGAGGGCCAAGACCTCGGTGACATAACATAATTTTCTGTCAGGGGCCTAAAACATATGACTGCCCCCAGCCCTAATTACAGGCTGATTTACATATGAATAACTCTGGACTGCAAAGACTCACATATAAACACAATGGCTCACTCAAGTTAACTTTTATGGTCTTTCAGACATTAAGAAACCCTGTTGATGACAGTTCCCTTAAAGGAGAACTACACTGAATCTATAGGTCATTTTTCCCCAGTAGAAGCTTGTTTTAAATATTGCTTCAAAGTGTGTTATTGCTAGAAGCCAGGTTTTCAGCTATCCTAGTGAGTATTTCTGATTTACATACTGCTTGTAAAAAACACTTTAGAATTGCAGGATGTAGCTTGTGTTTCTTTTCTACTCTTCTGTTGGCACAATGCATCTGTGCTCTGCTATAGAACTCTGTGGCTGAGAGGGACATAAACTACTTCATACAGTTCTAAACTGACACTTAGTACCAGAGTGTAAAGCGGAAGCACCCACTGAGGTTCTTAAAAGGGCTGTATAGATGGAACAATGTCATGTCAATTAAAAACAGCTCCAATACTTCTCTGATGTGCGAGGTGAATTCCAATAATAGTAATCCAAAGAAACCAGCACTGATAAATGATCCAAGATCAAGACATGATGTATTCTTGTGACAAGTCCTTGTAAATACAAGTCCAGCAGCCATGAGTTCAACCTACTAGTGGCCCCACTTTAAATTGGATTACTATAGATGGAACAATAACATAAATTTAACTAATACTTAAAAAAACAGCTTCTATTGGGGGGAAAAAATGACCTCAACTCAGTGCAGTTCTCCTGAACAGAAATATACTGTATTGGAATGCAGGTGTGTGTGTGTGTCCGTTTCATTCCAGAATCTAAGCCTGTGGAATGCAGGGGAGAGGGAGAGGCTGCTCCTCCAGATTAATTTTATCTGCTCAGTTTAATATGTGTTGCTTGGCTGATATATCAGTCCAGAATCCTAGACTTGCTAATTCTATTGGTAGCTTAAGAGTTAAACAACACACTGGCATTCAGAAAATCTGTGATAGAAGCAATTAATCTGTGACTGCAGGACAAGCAGTCTAAATTCCTGAGTTCCGAAAATCCAGGACAGTTGAGAGGATGGTACCTGGGTGAATCAGGTTGTGCACAATACTACTTCTCAAAAAACGATGCCTTTAGAATCTGACCCAGACAGTCATAGAATGGATCCTTCTGAGGTAAATCTGCAAGACCCATCCAAGAGAGCCTGGTTAAACCCCATGTTTAAACTTGCAGATTTGTTTCAAAACGAAGGGGAACCAGACCCCCGTAGAAATGCAGTAAGGTTAATCTACAAAGGGGGTCTGGAGAATCCCCCTGATAGACTGTATGTAGCTAAGCTAATTACTTAAACATTCTATGAAGTTTTTTCTTCTGAAATATTTGCATTGATACACCTAGCCTAGGTATCTCAAAGTACAATGTTAGTTTTAAAGGGTTGGACAGGTTTTGGGCCTAATACCAGTTAGTTTAAAATAACCCTGTGTGGATACCATATATGGCAGTCCCTCTCACCAAATCAGCCATAAAACATATTACAGTTATGTTCCGTAGTGAAGGTGTAACAGTTGAAGATATACTGTTCTAGCTGCACCAGTGATGTGAGGTATTGGACAGACCCCCTCCCCCATTGTAGACGGCGAACAAATCTGGAATGGAGGATTTTCAACCAATAGTGGTTCAGTTCATCTGTCCAGCAGTCTCTACTTAGGGAAAGTCAGGGGGGTCTTATTTTATATAGGGCAGCCCAAATCATGTTTTAAATGTGGTTCCAGAACACACATTAGCTCAGCATCTGACATCCCGAGATCTAATCACTGTTTAGATTATGGCCATGCTTTAGGAAAATGTCTGAACCTATTTAAATGTCATTTATGCGAAAAAACAGGGCATGGGTATGGGAAGTGTCCGTGGACTTCTCACAATGGGGAAGATTGTCCTTCACATGAAGGTTTAATTAATAGAGCACAGCAGCTACAAGCCCAGAAAAGTGCTGCACTTGCATCAGAAACCCCACAGAATACAGAACCCCCAGTTGATACCAAGAAGGGAACTGACATTCAATCTGGAGTCTGTCAGGCCCCCTTGGAACAAAATGTGGATCTGCAAACATCTGAGAGAACAGTGGAGCAGGACCAAGACTCTGAAGCTGTGTCCATGGCTCAGGAGGATGAAGATGCAGTAGAACTCTCGAGTCAGTTACAGGCCTTTAAGAAAGTAGTATCAAAAGAGGAGCAGGTTAGGAAAAACTCCCATCCAAACCCCAGACTAAACCTAGTGACACCAAGGGCCAAAGGATATGGAAAAACAGTAACAAATTTGTGATTTTGGCTCCTGATAAACAGAATGAGGAATCGGGGGGGGGGGGGTGCAGAGAAGATTCAGATTCCTCTTCAGTAGCTTCTACAACTACTGATGTCACATCAGATATAGAGGAAGGGGGTAGTGAAGATCTCATAGCCAGGTGCACTAGGTGTAGGACATGTCCTAAAACTCCTTAGTACAGTTAACTTGCTTTCCCATCTTTTTTCCCCCAAATGAGCTCACTTACTGTAACAACTGTCAATGTTAGTAGTACAGAAACCATAGAAAGATGCTTACAACATTGTCAATACTACAGTGAGTTCAGAGCAATATTTTGTATATATAAGACACCAGATTAAAAACACAATTTGAACTTAAAGCAAGTCTCTAAACTCTGGCCCAAGGGTACCTCCTTCTTGGCAGTTGGAGATACCTATGTGATGGTATAGGTATTTTATTTACTAATCTAGAATTTAAGGTCTCCAGACTAGTAGACATTCAGCCAGGAAGAGCCAACCTCTTGGACATATGGTTGCAAAATAAGCAGTTCAGGTTAATATCAATCTATGTCCCTCAATCTAAGGCCCAGAGGGCATCTCTACTTAAAGATATTCAGCCTTACCTACATACATCTAGATTAGTAATCTGGGCAGGAGACTTTAATTGTGGGATAACCAAAACAGACAGAGGGAGTTAAACAGATAAATTGTTTTGCAACACTCTAGCTTTGCAAAATATAATTAACACTGCTGGTCTGGTAGATGCATACTCATTTCAGGCTACCACTGGAGGGTATATACTTCAGGGTCTTTGTCCACCCAAATAGATTTTATGTTTTATCACCTTCCATGGAAACAGCACATTTAAAACTACAGGCATGGGAATTCACGGATCATAAATCCATAACAATTCAAGTCAAATGGAACCAGTTCCCTATGTAAAAAGGGTAACTGGAAACTAAACAGCTCCATTCTAGAGGATGAAAACATTAGAAGGGCATGGAAAAAAGAATGGTATGCTAGATTGTCGGCGGTGGGCCTATATGAAGACCTAGCAACCTAGTGGGAAGAATCTAAACAGTCTTGGAAAATATTTGTTTCAGAATAAGGCCAAAAATAATATCAACAAAGATTACCTGAATATCTGCAATTGAAAAACCAATTAAAGAAATTGATTTCTTTAACAGAAACCCAACAGAACGGACTATAGTGAACAGATTAAAAATATTAAAAAACAAATGTTCTCACTACAATATGATAGCCAAATCTTTGGAACAAGAACTTAGGTTTGGAACCAGTATGAAAAAGGGTTCTATGGACCCCTTTAAGGAGTGCAAAAATCGCGTAGGACAGAGGGGAATTACAGATATTAACACTGATACAGGTAGAAAAGTCTCCTCCCCAACAGCGATGTTGCACCAAGTAGAAAGTTATATCACTACCCTTATTGGTGAACCCTCTGGCAGGGACAATCCAGGAGATATAAAAAAAATATAGAGCTCCCACAGTTACCAGAGCAAGACTCATTGAATCTTATACTCCCCATTAGCATAGATGAGGTTAAAACAGCTGTATCTCAGAAAACCAGTTCTGCCTATGGCAAAGATGGGTTAGTCTCAGAGTTTTATAAAGTATTTATTGAGGAACTAGCTTCTGCTTTAACTATCCTATATAATGAATTACTAGATAACGGTCACTTGACTAAAACCATGAATCAGGCTGTTTTGATCTTGCTATACAAAAAAGGCGCAAGAGAAGAGTTAAAAAAACTGGAGACCACTGAGTCTCTTGAACGCAGATTTAAAAATTCTAAGCAAAATTTTATTAAATAGGTTATCTACCCAGGCAGGAAACCTTGTTAGCCCATACCAGACATGTGCAGTTCTAAATAGATACCAGCACGATAATTTAGTATTGTTTAGTGAGATATTTCAAAAGGCTAGTTCTAATGACATCCATGGGTATGTGCTAAACATTGATCAGGAAAAGACCTTTGACCGGGTCCTACACACATTTTTGTTTTCGTTCCTTAAAGCATATGGTATACCCAACACATTCATAGAATGGGTTAAAAGTATGTACAGAGAAGCTACTGTAGTCCCTAATATAAATGGATGGATTGGGAGGGAAATAAGGGTTAGGCAGGGCTGCCCCCTCAGCCCCATCTTATATGCTTTTAGCATTGATATTTTACTTAGGTACATTGCTCAGAATGACTGAATACAAGGTCTCACAGTAACCATGGGTCATCCTATGGTTAAAATACTTGCATATGCTGATGATTTGGTTCTTTGCCTAGATCCTGCTACTGATGAACAGGAACTTGTGAATCGCTATCTACATACTCCACATGATCTGGTTCTAAAATTAATTAAACGAAAAGTAAAGGAGTTCCTTTATGGAACCCCCCTTCCAGTAGGTGCGACATTTGCTGATGTACAGTACCTGTGGTTCAAGAAGCAATAACAATATTGGTATAGAATTTGGGAACATAGACATGACCAAACAGAACTGGGACAAAGGCTTACAAAGGGCGAATAGGATAGTTTCGCTTGGAAAGGCAACAGATTGCCAAAAGAAGAGTTTTATTAATTAAGACTCTGTTGCCGATTTTCTTATATGCCAGCTATGTCTTCCCCCACCCCACCAGTCTGCTATCACCGCTTGCTGAGCTTTCTTGTCAGGCCTTGTGGGATAGCACATTAAACCCAGTAAGAGAGAGTTTACCTACAGAAAAGATAAAGAAGTGGTCTAGATATGATAAACCCAGTAGCCTTTTTAGTAGCATTTTCTTACACACACAACATAGGAGTTGCACTGAAGCTAGGAGACAAGATATGGAAACCTCATGTTTGACATGGTTGAACCTTTGTCTTGAACACTGGTACCAAAATAAACCATCTAAATTAAGCAAAGTTTCATATACCAGGATATGGGTTAGAACAAATAAAGAATGCCATTAAGTGGACTATTACAATCTCCCAGATACAGACTACAAGTAGGAAAGCACTATATACCCATATTTTGCAGACAGAATATAAAGATCAAGTGTCCTCCCCAGAGTGTCCACAAAACAAAATGTCATTTGTTATACATCCGCTCACTTATAAGAGGTTGCCTGAATTTTTATGGGACAGCATATGGTTAAGTGTCCGCATTAATAATAAATATAAGCAGATAAGTGAGAGGTATTGCTTAAGGAACTCCTGTATACAACTTTTAGAAACTCAAGCACACTTATTTTTATAGCGTGCCCATATTCAGCCATTTTGGTCTCTTTTGGCACAAGAGTGGATTGAACCACTATTCACAGCTTGGACATATCCTTGTTTAATGTTTAGTGACTACGGAGGAGGGTGGGGGAAATATCATCCAGAAACCCTCTATATAATTGTTGCAGTTATTCGCTATTACATCTGGCAAGCAAGATGTGTTTGGGTTACACAGCAAAGGGTGGTACACAATGCTGAAATTATGAAAAATATTCGAATTTCTCTTCAAACTGTTTATTTGAAAGATGCTAGGAAACAGAGACCTGAAAGAGTTACTTTCTTTTGGATACATTGTAAACGTTGGGCAATTTCATGAGGTTACTTTAAGATGTGTAATATCCTGTTTTACTAATTTTCTTTGATGACAAAATTACTTGATTGGCATATCTATGTAAACTGTCTACTAATTTTGTATACATGATGTAATATATTATGTACTTAGATTTTGTATATTTGATGTAATATAGCCCTCATTTTAGTAAAATTCCCTATAATTGTGAAAAGCACCTTGGATTCTTTCACTCCACCTGGACACTCACCAGAACAGCACCAGAGATGGGTAGAAGGGACCTCCAGTTTAATGACTCGTCCGAAGGACAGCACACCCCAACAATAAAGCGCCCCCTCATAACTGCACTCAGGTGCCAGCATTGAAGGTATGAGCCCAGTCCCGGTGTGGCACCAGAACCCACAACCCTCTGGCCCAGAGGCGGATGTGCTACCAAATAAGCCACACTGACAGAAAGAAGGTGGATAAGGCTGGCACGGGTGCAAAATGTTCACCTGGCAAAGTGCCTATTTGGAATAGCATTCCCACCCCAATTGTTCAGTTTTGGCATTCTCCCTATTTGGGTGAATTCTATATACCCTACCTTCCGAACTATAAATTTAGTGTTCTCTCCATCTGGTGGAAGCCCCACATTTCCTCACAATTTATTTGAGGCTTCTTCTCTCCTGGTAAACCATCTCCCAGTCCCATTAAGTTGACTTTCGCTCTTCCAAAGTGAAGCTTCCTTTCCACTACTTTACATACATACGAGAAATACAGATGTGCCAGCAGAAACAGACCACCCGGGTCTATCTAAGTCTGTCTGGTGTGCAGTTAGCACCCTAATTTACAGCTGCCCAATCCCTCCCCTTTGTCAACCCACTGCTGCCCCCACCTTCACCTCCCCACCCTCACTTTCACTCTACCCTGTCCCATGCCCTTTTAAAACTGTTCACAGATTTACATGATACCACCCATTCTGGTAGTGCGTTACATTTTGCTACCACCCTCTCCATGAAATAGTGTCTCCTCATTTCCCTCTTAAATTTCCCCCCTGTATTCTTAGCCCGTGCCCCCTGGTGTCCCTCCCCTCCTTAGCTTAAAGACCCCATCTGCCCCATCCTTATTGATTCCCCTCAGATACTTGAATGTCTCTATCATGTCCCCCCGTCCCTTCCATCCTCCAGGGTGTACGTATTCAGGTCTCCCAGCCTGCTCTCATAGTCTCTCCCCTTCATTCCACATATCATCTTTGTTGCTCTTCTCTGCATCCCCTCCTGTGGCCTGATATCACTCTTTAGGTATGGCCTCCAAAACTGCACACAATACTCCAAGTGTGGCTGTACCAGTGACCTGTAGAGGAGCAAGATCATCTCTCTTCATCTGGACGAAAACCCCCTCGCTATGCACCCAGCATTTGTTCGTCTTTGCAGCCGCTCTCCTGCACTGGGCAGTATTGCTCATGGTCCCTGTTACCATTACCCCTAGGTCCTTCTCCTCCTCCTCAGTGATCCTCAGCTTAACCCTCCCCCAAGTCAGTATTCTCTGCTTGGGTTCTTCGCCCCAAAGTGCATAACCTTACACTTCTTTGCATTGAACCCCAGCTGCCGCCTCTCAGACCACTCCTCTAGCCTGCTTGGGTCCCCTCCAGCTGTTTCCATTCCTCCCCTCCATCCACCACTGCTCCCAGTTTGGTATTGTCTGTGAACAGACTTACCTTGCTCACCACCCCATGCGCAATGTCTGATATGGAGAGCCCAACAATTGGTCCCAGCACAGAGCCCTGTGGCACCCAACTCATCACCAGCTTTGGAGTTGAGAACTCCTCTCCACCACCACCATTGCAGCCTCCCACTCAGCCAGCTTGTAATCCAGTTTGTCATTTTGCCCCTAGCCCTACACCAGTTAGCTTCCCCCCAAGCTGCCCATGAGGCACAGAATCGAAGGCCTTGCTGAAGTCCAAGTAAAGAACATCCACCGCATGACCCTTATCCTGCTCACCTGTCACCCAGGCATAATATTGTATCAGGCTGGCGTGACAGGACTTTCCCGAAATGAATCCATGCTGCCTTACATCCTGGAGGCCGTTGTCCTCCAGGTACGACACCAGTCTTTCCTTTAGTGTCATTTCCATGAGTTTGTACACCATGCGGCGACACTTACCAGATAATAATTACCCAGTTCGTCCCTTGGTCTGCTCTTGTGTAACGGCACTACATGTGCAATCCTCCAGTCCTGTAGCACACATCCGACTCCAGTGAGGTGCTGTACAGATCCGCCAGCGACTCTGCCAACACCTCCGCTATCTTCCTCAGCACCCTGGGGTGGATACCATCCACCCTGGTGCCTTGTTTACCTCAGTGCCCTTAGTCCTTCTAGGACTCTACCTCCCTCAGTCCTTCCATCTGTCGCCTCCTGTCCTCCAATCCCCACCCTCCCAGCCCATGGTGGTAGTGGTCCACCCTTTTTTCCGAAACACTGAGCAAAAGTATTCATTCAGTGCTTCCGCCTGTTCCTCCCCTTTTCCGTCCACTCCCACCCTTTTTATCCTCACTATTGTCTCCTAGCTCTTCCTTTTCTCCTGATGTAGCTGAAAAGTCTTCCTCTCCCCCCTTAATTCGATGAGCTAATCTCAGTTCCCTCTGGGCCTTGGCTTCTCTCACTTTTTCTGGTCACCTCCTGGACCATCTTGCATCCTCCTCCCTGTCCCTTCCTTCCTGTTCCCCTATACTTCTGGTGCACCTCTCATTTTGCCCTCACCACCTCACTGTTCAACCAGCATGGTTTCCTTGCTCTGCTCCTCTTAATCTGTGTCTTGGTGCAGGCTTCCGTTGCCTCTGTAACCCCCCGTTTAATAATATTCCATTTCTGCTCCGCATCCATCTCTCTCTCGCCTTATGTCCTCTAGTTTCCCTTTCAGTACTTCCCGCATCCTCGTATAGTCTGCCCCCCTGAAGTTTACCACCCAGGTTATTGAGTTCTCTGGCTCCCTGCATATCATGATATTAAACCACACCGTTTGGTGATCGCTGTCGGCTAGTGGGTCCTCCACCCTTATTTCCCTTACTGCCTCCCCATTCGACAATACCAGATCTAAAGTGTTCTTTAGCTTAGTAGGTACACTGACCAACTGCATCAGGAGACCCTCCTGGATCGCATCCAGGAGCACTTGCTCCCTAGCACGGGAGGTGACCAGAATGCTCCAGTCAACCCCCGGCAAGTTGAAATCCCCCACGATGACCACCTTCCCTTTTCTACATACCTTTCTGATTTGTCCTGCTAATTCCCTCTCAAGCTTCTCAGAATGGGACGGTGGCCTGTATACCACCCCAAACCTCAGTTTCCTACCCCTTGAGTCTAGAAGCTGCAGCCAGATTCCCTCTGTTCTCCTTTCCTCCCCCTCATCCCTTGTGCATTTGATCCCATCCCTCACATAGACTGCCACCCCCTCTTCCTTCCTTATGGTCCTTCCTGTATAATTTATACCCTGGGATTGTCAGATCCCAATTCGGTCTTCGGTTGCCCACATTTCCGTGACAGCCACAATATCCACCTCACACTGCCAAGAGTGCCTGTAGCTCAGCTGATTTGTTGCCTAAGCTTCTCGATTCAGCGAGACTACTCTCCATCCTGCCACCCTTCCCTTCATCTCCCTCCATCTTCTCCCTTCTACTCCCTCCCTTTTTGGCTGCTCTGAATCCTTCCCTGCCAGCCTGAGGGGTAGGCTGTGACTTCGCTCAATCGGATCCCTGCCTGTCTGCTGTCCACTTGCCACCTCCCCTATCTAGTTTAAATCCGCCTTTGTCGCAGTATACCTCCCCAGTCTTTGCTTTAATACCTCCTTTCCTTTCCCACTCAGGTGCTCCCTATCCCTTGCAAACAGATTGTTATCCCAGGTACTGCCCCAGCCGCCCACAGCCCTGTACCCCTTATTTCGACACCATTCTACCAACCATGCGTTCAGCTCCCCAATCCTCTCCTTTCTCACTGTGCTTGCGCCAGGTACTGGGAGCACCTCCGAGAAGGCCACAGACTCCCCAGTCTCCTCGCACAACCTTCCCACTTCCTCAAACCTCTCCCTTGTTACCTCCACTATTTCCGTAGGTCCTTTGTCCCCACATGTACACACAATGTGCTGTTTCCTCCCACCCTTCCTTGCGCATCTAGGATTGCCTCCTCCTACCTTGTCTGCCTTTAATCCCAGTATGCACTCCACCCATAGCCAACTGTGCCTCTCCCCTTGCTGCCCCATCTGTTCCCCTTGAGTATGGAGTCCCCAACACCATTATACCCCGTCTTCTTTCCTTGTGCACGTTGCCACCCCCCCACCCAGGTTCTCATTCCCGGGGCCACTCAAGACGGTGCTTTTACTATTTGCCCCAGTGTCTTCCCCCTGCTCCTCTCAATTGAGACCTTCCCCTCTTCCTGTTTGACTGCCAGCCTCCCTCTCCCTCCTCACCTCTCCGAGTATTATTCCTTCCCCGCCACATCATGCTCAGTGTCTCCACTAGTAATGCCCCTCACTCCCTCCTCTTCGTGAGTACGATCCCTTGTGCAGTCTCCTCCTGCATCCTCTTCCCCATGTGTCATTGGTACAGCAAACATGTTCCCTACTCTCTTTGCATTACTATGTGTTTTTTCTCCTCCCTCCTGCCTATTGCTGCTCCTCTTTTGCTAGGCCCTACTAGAGTCCACCCTTCATCAGCTGGCTTCCTGTCTAGTTTGCCCCCTCTCCCTTGACCTACTGTTCCTTTTTTGTAGTGCCTCACCGATACTCTACTCTAAGATTTCAGCCTTTCTACCAACGCAACCCTTCTCTCACCCCTCAACCTCCCCAGCTTCCTACCAAGCCACTGAACCTCTTCCTCAAGCTTTCTTAGCCTGTGGCATATTGGGCACCCTCCCAGCCTCCACAGCATGTTAATCCACACTACTGCCCTACAACCATTGCACCCCACAATCCTACCCATGGTTCAAACTACCTATACAGGACAGTGAAATACAGTCTCTCTATACTGATTGCAGTTGTTTACGAACACAATTACAAACCTACCAATAGCATTCCCAAGTCTCACAAACACATACATTCCAGAAATAAGATGTTTTGCTCGGTCCTCTTTAGGCCCCTCCCCCTGGCTTTAAGTGGGGCCGTTATGCCCCCATTGCGCTTAACTCAAAAAACAACCGCAGAAACCTTTAAGCTAAATTCAAAAGACACAGCCACAGAAACCTTTAAGCTAAATTAAAAAATAAATAAATAAATAAAATAGCAAAACCTTAACTGACAATGTTACAGGGTGACAACTTTATGCTGTCCCTCCGTTATGTTGCTTCTAACCCTATCACTCTTCCCCCTCCTATTTTCTCTTACCTCCCTTCCCCCCCTACTATTTATCCTTTCCTTCCCACCTCCATCTCCTTCCTCCTTCTTTCACCCTCCCTTCTGCCCATTCCCCCTGGCATCCTGGGTGCAATCTCATTCTTTCTGGGCTTCACCTTGAAGCCTTCAGGTGCTTCCTTCCTTCCCTCTCATCCCTCTTGTCCTCCTCACACTCCTCCTCTCCCCGTAAGTGACACAAAGGCTCCCTCAAGCTCCTTGTCTCGTTACTTATGGCAGCAGGTGATACTGAGCTCTATCCTGGCCTTGCTCAGTCATCTCCCTCTCATCTCCCAAAAAGACCTGAGTGACCAATGTCAACATCCGTCACCTCCTCCCCAAAATTGACCAGTTGCAACCGCTCATTTTTAATCTGAAGCTTGAAGTGCAGGTAATCTTGGAATCTTGGCTCTCCCCAGTATTCCTGATATACTGCTGTTGCCAGCCCTGGTGCACAATCCAGCAGTTTCATGCTAAGAGAGGTGGTGAGATTACAATCTACCTTTCCTCTAGCATCCAGTTTGATCCTTTGCTCCTTCACATCCCTCTTGCCCATGAGTTGCTCCTCCTCAAGCTGTCCCTCCCTTCTCTGTCCCTGTATTCATTGCTAGTGCATACTTCTGTCCTTGTATGCCCTCATCTGCAGTCACTGAGCTCCTTGCCACCATCTCCTCCCATACGTCCTCTGGGGAGCATTATATCCTCAGTGAGTTTTATCTAATCGGCTCACCCTCTTCTAAAAATGTGCCCAAACTTTAAGTTCCTCCACCTTACTTAACTGATCACTGACCCAGCCTGGCACAATCACAGATCCCTCAACCACTCCCTTCTGAACTGAGTTCTCTGCTCCCACCCTAACCATATTGTGGATGCTGGTATCCTCCTCGAAGCCATCAGTGACCACTATATGATCTGCTTGTGTAGAGACTCAGCATCTCAAAACTGCCCCTTAAATTCATTCCGATCTTGTCCTTCAGGTCGCTGGACTTGACTTCCTCCATGCCAACCTGGTGGCTACTGACAGGTCACCCATTTCCATAGCCAGCAACATAAATATTGCCCTCCAACATTTCAATGCCAAATTCATGTCTGTCTGGGATATCCATGCCCTTTGGAGAAAACAGAGTCCGAGGTTCCCACCTCCTATGGATCACAGCAAAGTTGCTGACCTGCCACCGCTTGCATGACCTTACCTCGTGGACCTACAAATCCTTCAGCTCCCTGCTGACCTAATCAAGTATTGGACCCTACATAATGCCTGTATCAGAGCTACCAGTCTTGCCAAGTCCGAATACTTCGCATCCACACTCCAGAACAACCTTAATCACCCCTCTGAGTTATAAAAGGTTCCCCAAACCCAGTCTCCCCCCTTCTCAAGGTTGGTGGCTATCTTATTTCTGACTCCTTTTCTGTCACCTCAGCTTTCAGCTTTATTCACCTCCCGTGTCTGCTCCCTCCTCCTCCTCCTGCTACCCTCTCCCTCCACCCTCCTACCATCCCATGCCACCCCTTCTCCTTCTCTTTCTCTGCTACCACTTCCACTGCTTCCCTTAAGGCCCTCTTGGCTCTAACCCCCACAAGGGTGTGACCCTGATGGTCTTGACCCCAAACTCCTGCATCTCACCACCCATGCCATTGCTCTGCCTATTCTCTCCCTTCTCCAGCTCTCCTTTTCCTTAGCCTCTGTCACTGATACTTGAAAATAGGCCACAGTCATCCTCCTTCCTGAGGAGCAATTCCACCTCTCCTGGCAACTACCACCTTTCTCCTTGCTCCCAACTCTGGCCAAGAACCAGAATGGGCAGCCTGGTAGCGTAGAAGGTTGAGGCGCGGGTGCCTTACCTGGACCCACGCCGGCGACTCAGGTTTGAGAACGGACTCGGGTCGCTGGGGGCTGGCAGGGATGGGAGAGGATTGAGCATCCGTAGGGCTGCTCTTCTCTCCCGGGGGTGGGTTGGGGAAGTCCTCGGTCGGCAATGGCCTCTGGTGAAGACCAGGAGCACTGCGCGACGGCAAAGGAGGGACGTACATAGAAAAGTGTGAAAAATGCTCCATGTCACGCCGGATGATGGCTGCCTGGCTCTCCAAGCCCGTCAATGCCTCCGTAACCTTCCACCTCAGCAGCGTCTCCCTGGGCCAAGATGATATGCTGGTCTGCGTCCCCCTGGCTAGTGCTTCCCCCCTCAGAGGAGGGGGACCTGTCTGACGAAGGGATACGCCGGGTTACCCAGGGAGATGGCTGTCATTTGAGAGCGGAGGCTCGGGGGACAGGATGGGTCGGTAGAAGCCTAACCTGACCGGAAGGAGAGGTTGGCGTGGATGAAAGTAGGGGAGAAAAGAAATAATACAAAAAAAAAAAAAAAAAAGAACCAAGAATGCTTTGTGCTATCTCAGCTCCCCCCATTCTTGACTTATACTCCTCCTTCGCCTCTTTCCAGTTTGGCCTCCAAAAGTCCCACGCCACCTCCACCTCCCTCCTCTGGCTTACTGACTCCATTCTGTCTGGCATGAATCTGTAACTGGTCACCTCCACCATTTTCATCGACTTTACAAAAGCTTTGACACTGTTGCCCACCTCCTCCTTCTGGACAAGCTCAGGTCAGCAGGGCTTTGACTCTCAGTCAGTTGGTTCTGCGCCTATCTTGAGGGGGTCTCAAGCTGTCTGGATTGGAGAATCCATATCACCCTGCTTTCTGTCAATTCAGCCATCCCCCAAGAGTTCAGCCTTGGTGTAGTACTCTCCTCTGTCTTCCTAAATGGCCTCCCTGCTGCCTGTTCTTCTGTTTCCATCCACATGTATGCAGATGACATAGTACTCTTTGCCTCCAGCTCCTCTACCTTTGACCTTACGACCAAGCTACAACTGGACTTTCTAACATCCAGCACTGGTTCCTGGCAAATCAGCTGTCCTTCAGTTCTTAGAAAATGGTCTGTATTACCTGTGGTATAAGACAGAGGCTCACCAGGCTCACTTCTCTCCCTACTTCCATACCCTTGATGGTGCAGCAGTTGAGGATGTACCCTCATTCAGGTACCTCGGCCTGGCTGGACTGGAACTTTGATTTCTCGGTGCATGTGAATGCCATCCACAAGAAGTAGCACCCCGAACATGGTGTGCCTTACAGGAATAAAGGGTGTATCCCACTTTCTGCCTGTTGAGAGATCATCTCGAAGATGATATTCCTCAACATAGTATACAGTGCTGCTCCCAAGTCCATCCTGGCCATACTGGATCCCCTCTTTCACTCCATTTGCCACTTCACCCTGGACTTCCCTTACCACCACCACTGCTCCCTGTACTTCTCCCATTCCTACTCCTCCTATGAGGCCACTCGCCTCGCCCATTGTGCTTCCTTCATCTTTAAATACTTCCTTTGCTTCCCTCCCCTACCTTGCTTCCCTCCTCACTGCCCCCTTACTACATCTTACCCCCTTCACAACTCTAGCTATCACTCTCTTGCACGCCCCTTATGGACATCCACTGCTGGTCAAGCTGCCTCTCCTTCCAATTCCCCAGACAATGAGGTTATCTTCCCCTTACCTTCCGCTCTGCATCTTCTCACCTCTCGCTCTTCTCCTCTCCTCCTTGACTTCACTCCTTACTCTTGCAGTTACCCTGATAATGGTCCCTGTGCTGCTGTTCACCACCTCCTACTTTTGCTCCCTGCACCTGCAGTGGTGCATGCCTCTCTTCCATCCTCCCAGTCAACAACCTTACTCCCACTCTGAACTCAGTATTGGCTCTTCAGATTGCAAATGTTGATCCATCAGCACTGTATTGTATTGTGTGTATTTTACCTCATGTAATCCTTGTCTTGCACAATTTATTTAAGATGGTTTTTACGTATTATTGTATTATCGTTCTTAGTGTTCTTCATTGTCCTCCCTTCCCCTCCTCCCAGAACACATCTGAAACCAGCTGTTGCCAGCTCAGTGTGTCTTTCCTGGGAAACTTTTGTAATAAATACAATAATAATTAAATAGCCCCCGTTCCCCAAGAGGTGTTGTTTTCTTATGGTTTCTAAGTTAATCTTGTTTTATCCCAATCAGGTCTGGACAATCCAATCCAACCTTTCACCTTCAGAAAGGGGACAGGCAGTATGTACTCCGGAAGAAACCACCGGGTCCGCTCCTGCCCGGAGCACACAAGGTATAATTGTATGCTTTATTTAAATTTAGTTAAGTGGCTTTCACATATTCTCACAAAATGACAGTTGACAACCAAGTTCCAAGAGGCTGGTTTCCTGTTTCTGCTACAGTGCAACTGGGTAGCTACTGCAGTGTGATTGTTGGAGAGATCTACTGTCATAGCGTTTACAGGCAAAGCAAAAATGCTAGTTTTCTTTCTTGTTGTATGGCTAAAGTCTTATTCTAATTTTTTTTTTTTTTTAGGTTGATAGAGAATACCGTGTGCAGAAGGCCTTGTTTTCAGCTGGATTTCCTGTCCCTCAGCCTTTGCTGTACTGCGACGATGCATCTGTGATTGGCACAGAATTTTATGTGATGCAGCATGTAGAGGTACATTTTTATTGCTACTATTTATTAGAAGGGAGAGAACTCTTGTTGCATTCCACTTTGCAAAACTAGAGGCTAGACTGGTGTGTTTGGCATAAGAACCCCATCCATTCATCTTTTAAATAAATCGTAGACTAGCACACTATCAAATGTGATTTTAAATAGTGCCTTTGGTATAGTCAGAAAGTGCAGTGATTGTATACACACCAACTCAGCAGTCATTGATTACTGGGCACCATCCACACACAGCCAGTGGCAGATTTGGAACCTGTCGAATTGGAATGATATGTCAGACAAGACACAGTAAATATTCCTTTTTGTTGGAAAGTGAGTTGGGCTCTTAACTTCCACCTGCAGAGTTTCCAGAGGTTGGTTAAACAGACCTTGCATTAACAGTTTATTCAGTAGTTGGCACCTCCCTTATGGTACAGTGTGTTCAGTACTAGTGTACAAGTACTATAGAAAGGAATGGGGAAGTTGTTTAACCAGGAAAGGCATACTCAGCTGGGGCTTGTTTCCAGGTGCAACCTGGGAGCACAAGGAAGTTAAGTGACTTGCTCAGGGTCACACAGTATGCAAGTGGGGGCTGATGGGATTCAAACCCTGGTTTCCAGGTTTGCAGCTCCGTGCCCTTAACCACTACGCTGTAGTGCCTCCTATAAGTCTACAGTGTGAAACCTGTATCCAAACCAATGTGGTATATCCCTTCAGTATCTGGGATCTAGGGTTGCCCTTTTATTCTAGTTTGAATACAATTTAATTCACTGTATTGTTCATCCATAACAAGTAGAGATTTTAACTTTTACAGACTTATCAGACTTGTTCTTTTTACAATTGGAAGTTTTAATTGCCTTGTATTTTCTTTGATGTGTGCTTTCATGTAATGTCCTTAATCTAATTGTTATGGATGGATGAACAATAAACTGAACTGAAATAGTTTAAATGCAAGTGGAATACTTTCACAGTTCAGTGCACTTGTGCAGCTGAAATGTTATCTGCTGAAAGGAAACTTTGGGGTTACTTGAGGAATAACAAGATTTTATTACTTGCAAACATTTATGTTAACACATACATTAGATAACAAAGCCACAAAAGAAGGAAAATGTGGCTTTAGGGTTGTTAACCCTAACTCCCACCCCCTACCCTTGTGAACAAAGGCCAAGTCACAGGTCTGGGGCCATACCCCTGGGTCTGCTGCTTCAAGCTACATGTAAGCCCCCTCATTTCAGGGGGGGCTCAGCTGGTTGACCTTCAGCTGCTCCTCCTGGCCAGCTCTGCACCTATCTTAACCCTCTGGTCCCCAAAACTGGTGAAGTGGGATAGGTTGGGCAGAACAGCATTCATTAGTGGCTCTGGCAGGAGTTGCACTTGAGCTTTTTTGCCAGAGCAGTGTGGCTGTGGCCATGCGAGTGTACCATGATCCTGGCCCTTGGACATGAAAGTAGGGTTGGGACTGGGACTGGAGCCCGCCAGCACCTTCAGGCACCTTTTCCTAGATCCCCGATCCCAGGAGCAATAGAGTGATTGGGAGCAGATTAGCGACGCTGTAGCACCATGATGGGCATCACGCACATGCGTGAACAGGAGCAGACGCTCCATTTTTTTAAAATGTGGCCATGTACCAGCACCAGCAGACACTGTCCCATCTCCCGAGGAGGCAAGCAGAGCCAGGACATCACGTAAACTGCACCAGTGGCAGTTTATGAACCTAAGCACTTCCTGGGTCCAAGGGTAGGCAGGGATTGGGAGATCTGTACATAAACTTGCAGCCCCACTTGGGCTCTGACATGTGGGAGCTCACAGAAATAGAACTGAGCTCCAAATGTAAATTGGGGGTGGGGGAATGATTTCCTGCACAGTAGTCCAGGCCCCAGGATGACATTGGGGTTGGGACTGGCCACCAGCAGCCCAGTTGGGCTAAAAGTAAAGCACCAGAAAGCTTCAGGGCTGCAAGAAATGCAACTTTTAAAATGTAAACAAAGATGGTGGCTCACAGTGGACTACAGAGCCGCCATGCATTCTGGGAAATGAGTGCTGGGATTAACTGAACAAGCACAGCCAACATCCAAAGGCCAGAAACTGAGAGTTTCAGCCCTGAAGAGAGGAGAATGTTTTCTCAAGGTCAGTCAGAGCTGGAGAGAGAGACTGAGGAGGTGGGCTGTTTAGTTTAGTTTATAGTCACCTCAGCTACTACCACAGCCTGGCTCTCAGTAGTCTGGTAAATGAAAGAAGTATACTTCACCTAAAGTCTTCAGAGTAGGAGGAGGGTCTTTATATAAAACACCATAGAAGAAAGGCAGTTTCAGTTGGGAGAGGGTAATTTGCTCTTGCAGCGTCTCATAGGAAGGATCAGATCCAAGGCTTCAGGCATTGATCTCAGCCAGACCTAAGCCAAATGCTAATCCAAAGGAACCCTGAGAAGAGGAGAAGATGCAGAGGGGGAATTGGAGTCTGAGGAGCGCTCTGTGGCAGTTGATGTCCCTCATCCAACACCATGTTGGGGGTATCTGATCTTTTTGCAGGGAGGGTTCTGGAGCATCATTCCTGTGAGCTGCAGTAGCCACCCACCAAGAGATGTGATGAAAGACCTTGAAGACGAGGATGAAAGAAAGCCATAGAGGTGAAGGTGATCACAGCATGTCCCTGTTAAGGCCTTTGCGAGAGTGGATCCACAGCTTAAATCTGTGCCTGCCAAAGCTGAAGTGTCACTGACATCCAGTCCAGCACCGGCTTAAATCCTCGGGTGACCATTCATTTGACATCACATGTCCAGCCCTGTGGAACTCGCTACCAGGATCATGTTGGGAGGCCCCTCATTGGAGGCCTTTAAGTGGGGATGGAAGTGCATTTGTTCAGGGAGGCATTTGGGGTATAATCAGAATTCTCCTGAAAATTGCCCACTGATTTTAGTATTGATTTTTGTATTTATTTAATGATATTATATTGCCTTCATGGTGTTCTTAGTACTGACTACACATTTTGTTTTATATTGTATCTATGTTATACTGTCTGCACCCTGAGCCTCAGGAAAGGGTGCTTAATAAATAAAACATTACTTACGAAGTGCTGCAAGGACATCAGATCATCTAAAATAACCTTTGGAACGGTGAGCCCCTCAGAGCTGCGGATCTTGGGATTTTCCATGGGTAGTTAATTAGAGAGGAGTGGGGGTTGCAGCCCTGGGCAGGGCTGTGTCATCTACTAGATAGGCCTAGGCAGAAGACTTGCATGGCCCTCCAGCCCAGCACTGTTGTGGATTACAGATAGGTGTCCCTTTGTTCCGTTTCTGCCATTTATCAGAAAGTTGGTTTTGTTTTCTGCAAACACTCCAATTTGTCATCACCCTGGTTTGCTACCAGCAACCCAGTGAAGTACCTACCACAACATTGAGAACTGTCTCTAAGGCCTTTGGGGGGGAAAGCTGGGTGCACCTGCATTTTGGGACTGGGACTACCAGGGGATTGTGGGAGTGTTTAACCATTGCATGCAGTATAGAAATGTCCCTTATTGCTTCCATTTTTCGTCTCATATCCCCTTGTTCTTTCCTTGCCCTTCCCTTTTAAATAAATAGTTCATTTATGAATTTTACTTTTGGTTTGCTGGGGATTGCTATTTTGTACTGGGTTACTGTTTGGGCGTTATCTACCTGTGTGTGGAATGCTTACACTGACATTTCCTAGGGGGTGGTTTTCACTGCTGCCCAAGTGGAGGCTCCAAACTGCTACTGTATTATCCTGTTTGTGTCCTGTTAACCAGAGAACCCAAGCCAGCACCCTTGGTGTGAAAGGGAGGAGAGGTGGACCCCGAGGGCCTGGGCAGTCTTCAGGATAGCTGCAGTAAACGGCCAACTACTACAACTAAGCTAGGTACGCAGCCACATCACATAAAAGGCATAGGGTCGTGTTCTCCGGGTGTCCTGTGAGATGTCTTATTTGATGTAGGCCTGTACACAAAGAAGCAGATTCATCGGACATGGCTCCAGACCAGCAGCTTGCTTTGTAATGTCAAAGGAGAGCAGACCTGTGGTGCATGGCCTCAAACCTGTGGCCACTAAACAGAGCATCAGACCTGTAGGTCACAACCCCAGTCCTGTTGCTTACTTTGCGCACAGCCCTGCAGGCCTTTTGTGAAATAGCTGACCTGTGGGGCACAACCCTTTCATCTGTAGCTTGTTTTGCACAGGGCCTTATGGGCCATATGTGAAGCAGCACACCTATGGGACACAGCCCCAGACCAGTAGGTTGCTTTACGCAGGGCCTTGCAGGCCCTATGCTAAGAATCAGACCTGTAGGGCATGGCCCCAGACCTGAAGCTTGAAGCAGCAGACCTGTGGGGCATGTCCCAGACCTATAGCTTGCACCTGTGGCAGGTGGTTTGGATACCTGGGGTGACTTGTAACTTGAAACAGCAATCTCATGGGGCATGGTGACGGACTTGTAGCTTGACCTTGGGTCACAAACAAGGCTAAGGAATGGGGGAGTGGGGTGGGAGTTAGGTTTAAAACCCTAACTCAACAATTCCTTCTTTTTGTGGCTTTGTAACCCGAGGCTATGCATTAATATAGTGTTTTTGTAACCTGAGCCTATGTGTTAACATAGAGTTTTTGTAACCGGAGCCTGTGTATTAACATAGTGTTTTTGCAATGAATTTACTTTTTGAGAAAGTATAGTGCCAGGTGTATAACTTACTTCACATAGGGTCAGTAGGGTCCTGTGCAATGTAATAACTTGCAGGAGATGATTCATAACTTTCTTTGTGCAGGGCCATTTGCAGTGTAATACACGAAGTCGAATTTGCTTTGCACAGAGCCCTGCACAAAGTAGCAGATGAGTAGTATAGTACTCATAACAATGTTAATTGTTTCGGGACTAGAAACATTATGTTTGTTGCAATTTTTTTACATTTTTGTTTGTCTTGAACTCAGGAAAAAAAAATTATTCAGCTACATTTTCAAGTGCTTCGTGCAGGCAAACTTTAAAACTTTATAACTGAAAAGCAAAATAAAATTTAATCTTAAAACCCTCCAAAAACAGCTCCTTGGAACAAATTCTAACAAACCTGTAAGTTTCATAGTTTAACTACATAAATCGCTTAATATAGCACAAAATCGAGGATTTTTATGTCTATTCAGAAACTAATAACCTTTAAACAGCTAAACTGAGTTTTGTCAAATTACTGAATAGTTAACCCCTAGGATTGAGACAGTGTATACCAAATGTCACTGTCCCGGAGGCTAGAAGGGCCAAGATATATGCTGTCAAGAGCCCTGTTTTTGACACAAACACTAACTTAACCCTGACATACAGGTGTCACTGTGCCTGTGCAATGTAACATGATTAGACCACTTTGGAAATAGTTTATCATTTAGGCAATAACTATTAATTTCTCCATCACAGGGAGAATCTGTCCTTTCTATGAGACGACAGGTGTTCTCTTGTTGCAGGCTAACATTTTTCAAATGCATTGACACCCCACGTGGTATCCTGCTGAGGCCACTGTTGCTTCCATTCCTGTTAGTCTCCTGCTAGGACTAGGTATAGCTCTGCAGTTTTTTAGTGTAGTTAGCTCTTTTTCTATTTCTTCTTTCTCCTTTTTGCATTTCTTGTTGCTTAGAGTCATATTGGAACAATAACTTGGAAATTTGAACTATGTATAGATTCTAAAGGAGAACAGTGTACATTTTTAGGTTACTACTACTACTGGCACTGTAGTAAAAATTAACAAAAAGGTAAATACACACATTCAAATGCATAGCAATAAAGTGTGGTGTTCGAGCCATTCCTCAGAAACCTACCATTGTTGTTGATAGTAACTAACAACATTTATAACACAATGCAAATCAACTTTTCTATACCTGTATTATGGGTCAACAACCCTCCCAAGCTTATATTTCCAAGGGGCAGGGGTAAACACTGCTGTAGTAAGGCATTTGCGGATTGAGGCAAGATCTGTATTGGATTTGCTCCACCTTGATGGAGATCAGCTTGGTGCCAAGAAGCCCACATTTCCAGGAACTTAGGCAGAGTCAGATGTAACTTTGCTGTAATCCATTCCATCATCTCAACTTCAGCAAGTTTTTGTTTCCATTGTATTGCTGTGGCAGAGTTAGTGGTTAACTAGTTCAGTGTTACACATTTTAATGCCACAATTCTCATCATATGGAACAGTTTAAATTTATGCCAAGAACTCCAAGAAAGTTCTGGAACACCTAGAACCAAACTTGTAAAGGTGAAGGGTATTTGAGTGCTTAATATGAGCTACAGGTGGGTATGAACCTGTCATCAAAAGGGGGTTAGGATGAAATAGTCCCCAAAAATGTGGCAGTGGGGCCCATACCACCACAAAGTGGTCAACACCTGTCAGAATAACTGTGGGAGAAATGTTTCATTATAATTAAGGAAATACCTCATAACCACCTTCCAATTAAACTCGTGCCAGGTGGATGATGCCATCACTGCCCAACCCTTTCTCAGTCTGCGATCCCAAAGCTGTCTGGGAGTCTGGGCACCAGATTCCTCTTGAACTGAATTTGTAAAGATCGTTTCCCCTCGGTTTCCTGTTAATGGGGGTTGGGGGAGTACCACTAATGGAACTATAGAACTAATTAATGAAGATGTGTGGTACTCAACCCTCTAAAAAAGGAGACAGATTCATCACTGGTTTATATTCATATTTTTATATTTGATTCTTTGTTCAGTTCATATCACAATTCCATATTTCCTTTCATTTTTGTCTGATCCAAACTTCCATATAACATCCAGCTTCATTTCAAATAATAGCAACCTTATTCATTTTTCAGATAGTAACAGCCTTATTCATTTTCTAACTCTCTTGTAAGTATTTTTCCTCTAAATCTTGTAATGTTTCAGGACTTGCTTTGTCCCTTCATCAGACCCAAGAGTGGCTCCAAATTAGCGGTAAATTCAAAATAAACAAATATAAATGTCTGTCTCCCAAGTCATAAACATATTTAATGTTATCTGGTAACAAAACCATACATAGAATAGGGTGGGAACAGACCTGTGAAAATTAATGTATCTGACTAAATTGTCAGTTTCGGTGGCTCTTCAGAAGAAATAATGAAACTGGAAAATCCCATTTCCTATAAACAAATATTTACTTGCTTTACTTGGTTTCAGAGGACAAAAGAAGGCTACTGCCCATCGAGATTGTCCCCCACCACCATGGTGGGACAAGTTATACCCTGAGATTATTACACTCCATCCAGCAATCCAACCCTTTTTTAAAGGCTGTAATAGAACTACTGTCCACTAATTTTTGAGGAAGCAGATTCCAAATTCTAGGTGTTCACCGTATAATAATTTAACCTTTATTTGTTTTAGATTTTGAAACATTGATTTGTTTGTTATGGGACCAAGGGTAGTCCTTCTACTGGAGAAAATTAAACCGCAATGGTGCATGAGATCCTGGGAATTCTGAATTTTATATAATAGGAGTAAATCACCTCTAGTACATCTTGTAAGAAGTGAATGTAACCCAGTTTTTGTAGTCTTCCTATAATCCAGTTTGGATAGTTATGGGACCATTTTGTAGCTCTCCTCTGAATTTTTTCCATTCTATCCATATCTTGTTTCAAGTATGGACTCCGGAGAGGAGACCCATAGTCTAAATGGGGCCTTACATATGTTCTATACAGAGGAATAATACATTTCTGAGTAATATAATAGTATTTAGCCTTAAAACAGCATTCCAGAAACCATTAAGGTCTCTCAATTATTTATTTATTTTTTATTTATTTAGTTTTTCTATACACTATTTAAATACCAGTAACTTACAGTGTTATCAGCAATTCTCAAAACATTCCTATTTCTTTCCATGTCATCTTATGAGAAATCGTCTTTTGTAATTCTCTCGACCATGCTTTATAATGCTTAAAGTTTGAATTCAATACTTTCCCTACTTTCTTATAAATAAATGCAAAAAGTTTTTTATTTGTGACAAGGCATTACCAGCGTGTTCTCTTCCATTAAATATACACAGAATGAGATTGAAAATCACTTCTTGAATTTCCTCGGTTTCATGTACAGGCAGTACAGCTACTTTACTGCAATTAACCATATAAGAGACAAAACTCTCTCTTAGCGTTTATACAGCTAAATCTTGTAAGAAATTTAAATTTTACTTACTAGGTTCTTTCTTTTATTTCATTTTAACTGCATTAGCCAGGTCGCAGTTTAAAGTTTCAAACAATCCTGCGCCATTACACAAGACACCGCTGAACTGGTACTGAAGGATTCCTTCTTCCTGAAGGACTGGAAGGGGCCGGGCTATCTGTGGGGAGTGGTCATGTCACACTCAATGTCTGAAATCTCCTGGAACTAATCTAAGAGGGAATGGGCAATGAAGAAGCTGGAAACTACAATCTGTATCAGGGCAACAAGAGAGTTGTTGGTCCATTTGAGTGTTCTTTTGAACTTCTTATCATTCTAGTCACAAAGTGCAATGTCATTGGACAGCAAAGCGAACAGCGTGTCCACCTTTAGAGGCTGGGTCACCCTGACCCTTTTGATGTGTATGGAGTATAGCTTTGAGAACAGCCTGGAGATGGGCTTTTTAATCTTGTGCCAAGACAATTCCTCATCAATGGTGGTCTCTGCAGGCTTGTGCAGAGGGAACAGGGGAGGCTTTTTCCATCAAGGCAGCAAACTCAGGGTTGTGTTCCAGTGCCAAGGTTTTGTCCAGTGGTTTGAGGCTGGAGGCTACCTTCCTACCTAGGCATGACATGCCCTCAAAGCAGAATAATCTCTTAGCACTGGGCTCTAAGTCCAAAGGGTGGTACTCACCCAAGGATGAAAGTTCATCACTAGATCTGATCTGCATTGAATGAGACCTGCAGTGTCTTTGCCTCCCATCCCTGTGCACCTTGTGGAGATCTGGACAAACTATGCTGACTTGCTCGATGTGGCTGCTTGCCACAGGAAGGTGAGGGACCACTGATGGGGACTGCAATGTAGACAGTCTGGTTACTTAGGATTGAGGAGTTACAGGGTTATCCATTAGGCATGCTGAGAATGCTCTGTTAGCGGAGAGACCAGCTCTGGGAGAAAGGTAACTAGGGCCTCTGTTGCCTGTCCAGATTGCCCGCCTTCCCTGCAGGTAGGTCCAGCTGATCCTGACTCGACCCACCTGCCCCAAAGAAATGGTGGGAGCAATGCTCTTGCTTCCCTCTGCAACCAGAATGTCAGGTTGATCCCTTGGATTATGGTTCCTACCGACCAATTTCTTTATTAAACACAGGCTCAAACAATTCAAAGCAATTTTAACTAATAGAGTGCACCAATGCATCCTCAGCTTATCCACCCTAACCAAACAGGCTTCATCCATTGTAAGTTACTACTAGACAATACTGCGATTTCTCAACATTATTTCCTCCCAGAGATCCAAGAGGGCCTTCCAGCTTGCGATCAGTGTCGATGAGGAAAAGGCCTTTGACTGGGTCGATTGGCTCTTTTTACAGCGGGTTCTGACTAAATTTAAACTGATAGAGCAATTTGTGGGGGCACTCTCTGCCTTATATGAGAGCTCTAAAGCTGTGATGCAGGTTAATGGGTGTCTCTTACCTCAGTTCCTTTGGTAAGGACACGAGACAGGGTGTCCCCTTTCCCACCCTGTTTGCTCTTAGTCTCAAACCCCTGTGTCCAAATCAGACAACACCCTCAAATAATTGGGGTCACAGCTGGGGAAAGAAGCAATAAATTGCACTATATGCAGATGACACTTTACTCTCTTTAGGTGGCCCCATGTCATCCTTACATACCTTTTGGATACCTTAAATCTTTGTGGGTCATTGGCAGGCTATAAAATCAACCTCTTGAAGTCGAAAGTAATGATTCTAAGCGCCCCCCACCAACATCAGGCTTCAAAGAAAATTTTCCCATTGCATGGGCCCCAAAAAACGGTTTCACATACCTAGGTATTCACATTATAGCTGATCTGTCCAGACTCTTCTTGAAAAACTATAAAAAACATTTTTACAAGCAGTTATACAAGACATGGCCCACTGGACTGTCCTCCCCCTAACTCTTTATGGTAGAGTACAGTCAATAAAAATTAATGTTCTCCCCCATCTTTTATTTTTGTTTCATACTTTTCCCATCCCAACTGGAATGACCTCCAGACAACACTTTCTAAATTCATCTGGCAAGGGAAGAGGCCCAGGTTATCCCGCACCTTGTTATGTCTACCAAAGGAACAGGGAGGGTTGGTTTTGACATTCATAAATACTACTTGGTAGCTCAAGGCCCAGCTCTTTATACCTGGGTTAAGCAGCGGGTAGAGGCAGGATGGTAAAATTGAATTACAGGACCATCCACAGCTCCCCTGTGGACTATTCCAATTACAGTCCTTGATCCCGCATACTATGCACCATACAAAAACCCGGACTAAACACACTGTTAAAGTGCTAGTAAAACTACAATGACTCACTAGCACCCCAGCTTATAGGCCCTTGACGCTGATTAGATATCAGAGTGACTTTGTTCCTCCTCAGCTAGATGGAGGCTACCAATTTTGAGAGACCACAGGCCTCACTAGATTCCTGCACCTAATACAGGGAGGTCACTGTAGGTCTTTTTGGGACGTCCAGCAGACATACTCCTTGTGGAAAGAAGATCGTTTCAGTTTTTTACAAGTGCGGCATTTCATTTTGCAATGCAGGCACCTTGCCCAAATACAGAGAACTCAGTCTGGCTTAGAGGAATGCTTTTACTAGTGGGTCACATTGAAGGCAAAATCCAGGCTCATTTCCAGCCTGTATAAATTAATAATACAGACCACGACCCCACCAACAGAACTGATTCGTACCCTGGGAAGAGGAATCTGGTGAACTGATTAATGAAGATGTGTGGTACTCAACCCTCTAAAAAAGGAAACAGATTCATCAATGGTTTATATTCATATTTTTATATTTGATTCTTTGTTCAGTTCATATCACAATTCCATATATCCTTTCGCTTTTGTCTGATCCAAACTTCCATATAACATCCAGCTTCATTTCAAATAATAGCAACCTTATTCATTTTCAGATAGTGACAGCCTTATTCATTTTCTAACTCTCTTGAAGTATTTTTCCTCTAAATCTTGTAACGTTTCAGGACTTGCTTTGTCCTTCATCAGACCCAAGAATGGCTCCAAATTGGGGTGTAAAATTCAAAATAAACAAATATAAATGTCTGTCTCCCAAGTTATAAACATATTTAATGTTATCTGGTAACAAAATCATACATAGAATAGGGTGGGAACAGACCTGTGAAAATTAATATATCTGACTAAATTGTCAGTTTTGGTAGCTCTTCAGAAGAAATAATGAAACCAGAAAATCCCATTTCCTATAAACAAATATAATAGTATTTAGCCTTAAAACGGCATTCCAAAAAGCTTAAGGTCTCTCAATTATATATCTATACATTATTTAAACACCAATAACTTATTATCAGCAATTCTCAAAACATTCCTATTTCTTTCCTGCATATCATCTTATGAGAAATTGATGTTTGTAATACTCTCGACCTTGCTTTAAAATGCTTAAAGTTTGAATTCAATACTTCCCCTACTTTCTTATAAATAAATGCAAAAGGTTTTTTATTTGTGACAAGGCATTACCAGCGTGTTCTCTTCCATTAAATATACACAGAATGAGACTGAAAATCACTTCTTGAATTTCCTCGGTTTCATGTACAGGCAGTACAGCTACTTTACTGCAATTAACCGTATAAGAGACAAAACTCTCTCTTAGCATTTATACAGCTAAATCTCATAAGAAATGTAAATTTTACTTACTAGGTTCTTTCTTTTTTATTTCATTTTAACTGCATTAGCCAGGTCACAGTTTAAAGTTTCAAACAATCCCGCGCCATTACACAAGATGCCACCGAACTGGTACTGAAGGATTCCTTCTTCCTGAAGGATTGGAAGGGGCCGGGCTATCTGTGGGAACGTGGAAGGTGTGGTGACATCACACCTACATCTGCACCCTTTCCAGCCTGGTCAAAAAATTTAACCCGTGTTGGCTCTTGTAAAGAGCATATTCACAGTCCCCCTTTCCAATGCTAATCTCTGTTAGAAATATAAAGTTCTGTTTTAGCTATGTTTTCAGCTGGGGATTTTACTTTGACTGATGGAATGAAATCAAAGTCAAGCAGCATCTATTTTCTATGAGAAAATTATTCATTTTCTACTTACAGTTGAACTATAGTAATATAAAATCTTGTTTGGATTTCATATACTATAAAACACAGAGCAAATGTGAGGAAGTTCTTTTTCACAGAAAGGGTGGTGGATGCATGGAACGGCCTACCTCAGGAAGTGGTAGATATAAACACAGTGCAGGGCTTCAAACAGGCATGGGATAGGCATAAGGGAGCAATACAGATGAGTATGAATAGATAGACCATTGACAGAGCAAAGGCCGATGGCACATTTATTAGGTAGAAAAAGAAATGGGCAGACTGGATGGAGCTTGCGGTCCTTATCTGCTGTCAACTTCTGTGTTTCTATGTTTAATCTAATGGACACCTCTGATGACATCACTTAAATAGCAGCTATGCAGTGATGACTAATGTTGTGGCACGATTACATGTGGCTGAAGCTCTGGCAGGCTGCTATCCAGTCCAAGTTGCTTCTTCCTTCTGAGCCCATACGATAGAAAGCTGCTGTGCGGTGACACCCTGGCCAAGCAGTTAAGAAATCATCCGAGATTCAGAAAATCAAGAACCAAGACCCTAAATGGCTCGGAGTTCTCCTCCAGCCAGTACTGGCCATTTGGTGGTATCAACTTCAGAAAGAAACCCTCCGGGGCCCAAGATCTTAGGATAAAGCCATATACTTCAGAGGCCAACAACAGAGGGCTGGAGGTGGAGGAGGCAACAGGAACAGAAGCCAAAATAACTGATCATAAGTTTTCCTCCTACTTACGTAGCTACGCTGGTCCTCCTTGCACCTCTAATTGGCTGTAGCTATGATTCTTTCCAGTGGAATGGACCACAGTTCACATGGACCTGTGGTGTCAGAAGACATTTGGTTCAGCTGTTTGATAGAATTCAATGAACCTCCATATCCACATTTCTTCTATATACTTTTCATGGAGTTGTGTTTTGATAGAAACAAATAATTTTTTGGCAAAAAAGTGCCCCTCCTTCCTCCCTGCCTATTTACTAATATTCCCAAATGTCTGTCCCAATCATGCTTGAAGCCCCTTATTGTTTTTGCCTCCACCACTTGGCTGGCAGTCTATTCCAGGTGTCTACCACCCTTTATCAGTAAGTACTTCCTCACATCCCTCTTAACCACCCCCAGTTTCATTCACGTGCCATCTGGTCCTGGTGCTCTTCTACATTCAAAAGAGACTCCTCTCCTGTACCCTGTTCATTCCCGTGAAGTGTTTGTAGGTCTCTACCATGTTCCGTCTCACTCTCCTCTCCAGGGTGTACAGGTTGAGATCCCACACTCTCTCCTCACAGGGTTTTTGGTGCAACCCTTACACTATTTTACTTGTCCTCTTCTGGACTGCCTTCACCTTATCTATGTCCTTTTTGAGTTGTGGCCTCCAGAATTGGACACAGTACTCCAGGTGGGGTCTCACCAGTGAGCGATACAGTGACAGCACCACCTCCCTCTTCCTCCCCTGATGCATCCCAGCATTGCACTGACCCTACCCACTGCTTTGTCGCACTCTCCTGCCACTTTTAGGTCATCCAGTATGATAATCCAAGGTCCCTTTCCTGCTCAGTTACTGGACAGTACCTCCTTCCCCCATCCTATACTCTGCTCCTAGGTTCCTATGCCCTAGGAGCATGATTTTGCAGTTTTTGGCATTGAGCCCTAACTGCCGTGTTCTTAACTACTACTTGAGTTTCCCATGATACTGGGGCGGTGTTTAGGATCTTCATTCCGACATCTCAACAGGCATCAGGAGCAAGATCAATCTGTTTGCAGATGACACCAAGAGGGAGCAGTCGTGAATGACTTGGGAGGGTGGCAGGGTTGCAGGATGATCTGGCAAAATTGGAGGCCTGGTCGGACACTTGGCAGCTGGGGTACAATGCCAAGAAGTGCAAGGTGCTACATTTCAGCAAACAAAACCCTAGGAGGAGCTACCAGCTTAGGGGGGATTCAACTAGCCAAGATGGAGGAGGAGAAGAATCTGGGGGTGATCATAATGGGTGCATTGAATAACTCAGCACAGTGTAGAAAGGCAGCTGCAAAGACCAACAGGAGTCTGGGTTGTATTGCCAGGGACATATCTTCCAGGAGGGGGGATGTTGTCCTACCGCTATACAGATCACTGGTTAGACCACACCTGGAGTACTGCATGCAGTACTGGCGACCACACCTGAAGAAGGACATTAGGTTACTGGAGGGTGCAGCACAGGGCAGTGAAGATAATCCAGGTGCTGGGGACATACCCTCAGAGTAGGCTGAGGAGTTGAACATGTACACTGTGGAGGAGAGGAGGGATAGGAGGGACATGATTGAAACCTTCAAGTACATGAAAGGAATAAATAAGATGGGCATGATGGGGCTTTTCAAATTAAGGGGCAGGAGGGACACTCGAGGGCATGACCTGAGATTGGAAGGGGGAAGGTCACCCATTCAAAGAAATCTATTAGATTCGTCTGACATGACCTTCCCACTGTGAATCCATGCTGCCTTGGGTCCTGTGCCCCGCTGGCCTCTAGGTAGTCAACAGTTCTTTCTTTCAGAAGTGATTCCATCATTTTCCCTACCTCTGCAGTCAAGCTAACAGGTCTGTAGTTTCCTGCCTTTGCTTTGCTCCCACTTTGGTAAAGGGGAATCCCATCCGCCCTCCTCCAGTCCTTAGGTTTCACACCATCCTCCCATAATTTGTTAAAAAGGGTAGTCAGTGGTGTCACTAGTTCTCCCCTTAGTTCTTTTAGAATTCTGGGGTGAATCCTGTCAGGCCCCATTGCTTTGTCCCCCTTCAGTTTTAGGATTTCTTTCAGAACTCTTTCTTCTGTGAAGGGACTGGTATCGACTTCAATCCAGAGTGCTTCTATTGATTGGATTAGGTACCTCCTCTCTTCTTTTGTGAATACTGAGCAGAAGTATCTGCTCAGTGTCCCTGCTTTTTCACTGTCCCTCTCTGCCCACCCACCCTCCCCTTTGTTAAGCCTGACTATCCCTCCTCGGTCTTTCTTCGCTCCCTAATGTACCTATAAAGGTTTTATCTCCCTCTAAGCCAAGTTGGCTATCTGTTCCTTGGTTTGGGCCTGTGCTATTCTGACTGCCTTCCCCTTTTCTGTCTGCTTTTACTGGTACGGTTCTCTGTCCTGCTCCTTCTGTGTTTCTTTATACTTTCTGAATGCTGTCTTTCAAACAACATGAAGTCTTGCTATATTATGACATATGCAGTGAGTCCCAACCTTCGAACTGCTCCGGAGGTGAAAGAGTTAACTTTCCATGCCAGGCATGGAACTTTGAGCACGAGCTCGGTTGAAAACTCTGTCTGTTATTCTTCAAACTCAAACTGTCAGATTCTTTACTCCGCCTCACTGAACAGTCGCTCTGGAGATTTCTCCTTCTGCTCGTTCATTTTGTCGGTTAGTATTAGTTTTTCGGTTTTTAACGAATTTAAACCGCAACCGGTTGGTTCAAGCTCTGTCTGTGGTATCGTAAGTACTAGATAGGTTTTACATTTATTTCTGTGTGGAACTTGTAAACGGTATTATCGGTTCGGTTTGAACCGATCAGGTTGTTGTAAATACATTAAATCTGTGCTTTTAGAGTGCGGTTCCCGGTTCTTATCGGTTCTAAAAAACGGATTTCATTACGTTTTTACCACGGCCCGTGACACGGTTGGGAACCGATAAGAGAGTCTTGCTTGGCGGATTGCCATAAACGGGCAAGTTTTGGTTAGGCTGGCACTATGTCTGAGAAACCCAAAAGAAAAACCGGGCCCACTGGGTTTCAACACTGCAGTGTTTGTGGGGAAGCCTTTGCCAAGGCTGACCCCCACACCACCTGTGTTTATTGTCTGGGGTTTGACCACCTCAATGCAGACTGCCAGATTTGCAAAAATTTTCCTGCAGCTACCCTGGATAAGAGAGTTGGTAGGCTCAGGGAAAGAGAGGCCAAGAAGTCCGCTGACCCGGATGGCCAGCCCGGTTCGGTTGTAACCGAACCGGAGGGAGTGCCCTCTGACCAGGGCGAGACTTCCTCGGGCAAAAGGAGAGCCGACTCGGAGGAGTCGGTTCCAGCAAAAAGGACTAGAAAATCAGCAGGTGTGGAGCCAAAATTTCCATCTCCAACCGCTGAAGAAATAGCCAAAGCGATTAAAATTGTCCAGTCGCTTTCCCCGGTTCCGACCGAACCAGCACCATCAGGTAAGCATACGGTTCGGTCGGTTCCACCGGTTCAAGAATGATTTAGAGGAATTTTATGAACCGGAGGAGGGGGAAGAGGAGTATGAGGAGAGTGAATGTGGATTTGAAAGTCTGGATGTGCCCATTGAACCGACATTTCCCAGACAGACCTTCAGGAGTGTCTCCCCTAGGCTTTCTGAGTCCCCTCTCATTTTATGTTTTATAAAAAAGTGGCTGAAACCCTCCAGCTCCCTATGGAGGAAGCTGTGGATGATCAAGAGGAGCCTGACTATGTAGAAATGATGGATATCCTAGAGTCTAGGAGACTGTCTATTCCTTTGCATAAATCTTTTGGGAAACAGACAGTAAAAATTCTAAAAACTCCTCACACTATACCTCCTGTGGATAAAAGAATGGACAAGAGGTACACATTGTCAGGCTCTGATACGGAGTTCCTTACACAACAATGCAGCAATGTTGGGGTAGTGCAGGCTGCAGCCTGTGACAAGGCAAATATTCCCTTGGCTTCACAACCCCTGACAAGGACTCCAGGAGGATTGATGCCATGGCAAAGAAACAGTACATGGCAGCATCCTTGGGACTCAGACAGGCAAATTATATGGCTTATATTGCTAGATATCAGAATCCAGATGGGATACTGTTATGGCTCTAGCAAAACAGGTCCCTGACCAGCTTGCCAGGAGCTGGAGCAGGTGGCTGCTGATGGTATTGAGGCATCCAAGGTGCAATTCCATGCTGCAGTGGACTCTAATGATGTGTCATCAAGAGTCATGGCTACATCTGTGACACTGCAGAATGGCTTGGCTCAGATGTACTAGCCTGTCACAGGATACCCAGACTAAGGCCATGGATTTTCCTGTTGTGGGTAATTCTCTGTTTGGGGAACAGACAGAGAATTACATGAAGAAATGGATGAGTATAGGACCACCTATAGGAGTGCACAGGCCAAGGAAAGGCAGGCCACTCCTCAAAGGCAGCCTTCCAGGGGCAGGGGCAGACCTTTTCATAGGCCTTTTTACCAAGCCCAGGCCTCCTCTTCAGCTTATGCTCAGAGGGGGTTCTTTAGAGGGAGAGGCAGACGGGGTACAAGCAGACCTGCTTCCACCCCTCAGCCTAAAGCCCCTGCCAAGCAGGCACCCTGATGGGGTGGCCAGGGCCGATTCTCCACTTCCTGTAGGGGGCAGGCTGGCTTACTTTGTCCAGGACTGGAAGTCTTTAACGTCAGACAAGTGGGTCCTGGAAGTAGTAAGCCAGGGACTGGTTCTCGGCTTCAAAAAATTTCCAAAGATGAGAACCAGGTCCTTTCCACCTGCAAATCCATCAGAGGCACTTGCCCTAGAAACAGAAGTTTCTACCCTCCTGGCTCTCAGAGCTGTGGAAAGGGTTCCACCCCTACACCAGGGCAAAAGGTTGTACTCCAGGTACTTCCTTACCCCAAAAAAGACAGGAGAATGGCGGCCCATCCTGGATCTCAGATACCTAAACAAGCACCTTTTAAAACCAAAATTCAAAATGGTGACTCTGGGAATTATTTTACTCTCTCAGGCCAGGGGACTAGCTAGCATCCCTGGACCTCAAGGATGCCTACTTCCATGTTCTTATCAGAAGCTCCCATCGAAAGTACCTCAGATTCGAACTGCCCTCAGGCCATTACCAGTTCAGAGCAATGCCCTTCGGCCTCACCTCTGCCCCGAGGGTATTCACAAAATGCCCATGGAAGCAGTTGCTCACTTAAGAAGGCAAAGATTGCCATCTTTCTCACTCTGGACGACTGGCTCTAGTAGGCCAGTCTCCAGACCAAGTCAAACTACACCTTCAGGTAACTCAGCAACTGCTCACATCTCTAGGTTTCCTTCTCAATCTTCCAAAGTCAGTCCTAGAGCCTGTCCAGCTTCTCACCTTCATAGGTGCAGAACTGAACACAAAGAGGCCAGAGCCTTCCTTCCTCTGGAAAGAGCAAGGACCCTGGTCTCTTTGGCCTCCTCTTCACTCTGCAGGTCTCGACCAGCAAGGCATTTTCTGCAGCTCCTGGGGCACATGGCTGCTTCTACAGCAGTGGTGCAGGGAGCAAGATTTCAGATGAGGGACATCCAGTTCCATTTGAGAGCCTTTTGGTCTCAAAGGAGAGACCTCTAACCAAGTTGATCCCAGTGACTCGAACCCTGATCCAAGCCCTTCAGTGGCGGCAGGACCAGAGCAATCTGAGACAGGGGTCCCCTTCCCCTCAGTCTCACTCCTTAATCCTTACTACAGATGCATCTCTTGGGGTGGAGCTCACATGGGCGACCTCACTACCCAGGGATTGTGGTCCCCTCAGGAATTTCTGCTCCACATCAATCTGTTGGAACTCAGAGCAGTTTTTCTAGCACATCAAGTTTTTTCCACATCTGTTCAGAACAAAGTGGTACAGGTCAGAACAGACAACACCACTACAATGTGGTACATCAACAAGCAAGGAGGCACTCGGTCTTCGGCCTTGTGCACCGAAGCAGTGAAGTTGTGGTCTCTGGCTTATTCCCTGAACACCTCCCTTACGGCAGTTCACCTCCCAGGCAAGGACAATGTCCTGGCAGATGCTCTCAGCAGGATTTCCCAGGGCCATCACGAATGGTCACTGGATCCCCTAACTGGAGGTAGTATTTGCCAGATGGGGCACCCGCAGATAGATCTTTTGCAGCCCCAGACAATCACCAACTTTTGTTGCAGGCCCCAGTGTTGGGCTCAGTCCCTCTGGATGCCTTCCTTCTCAGTTGGGAAGGGAAGTTTCTCTATGCTTTTCCCCTTCCCTCTTCTGTTCAAGGTGCTAGTCAAAATCAGATCTCAACCCTGCAAGATGATACTGATTGCTCCAGATTGGGCCAGACAGCCCTGGTACCCACTCCTTATGTCCTTGGCAGTCCACCTTCCTGTGTCTTCCCAGGAATCACAACCTGTTAACCTGTGCTCAGGGAGAGTTTGCACAATCTCAAATCTCTCATCTCAAGGCCTGGCTCTTGAAGAGTTAGAGTTTGCTGACCTACACCTCTCCCAAGGTGTATTGATATGTTGAAGGCCTCTAGGAAGCCTTCCACCAGGGCTACTTATAATTCCAAATGGAAGAGATTTCATATGGTGCTCTGGCAAGATATTTCCCAGAATCTGCTGACTTACCACGAGTCCTGGATTATATGGTGCATTTGAATACTTTGGGGCTGAGACTAGCTACCCTAAAAGTGCACCTGGTAGCCATATCTACTTTCTTATCAGCAGGTAAACCCTCTTCTCTTTCAGCTCATCCTGTATTCTCCAAGTTTTTCAAGGGGTTGCTTCACACCAACCCTCCATTCAGGGACCCTGCCCCTGCCTCGGATCTTAATATTTGCATTGCCCAGCTTATGCAACCCCCTTTTGAGCCCTTGTCTTCAGCAGAGCTTAAGTACTTGACTTGGAAAACTGTGTTTTTGGTAGCCATCACTTCTGCCAGGTGCATAAGTGAACTACAAGCATTGTCAGTGGAGCCTGATTTTATCTCCTTTCATAGAGATAAGGTGGTCCTCAGGACTAACAGAAAGTTCTTGCCTAAGGTGGTTTCAGACTTCCACCTTAATCAATCTATGTCTCTCCCTGTGTACTTCACTGACCATTCCTCCTCTGGCGAGAGGAGATTGCACAGTTTAGATGTCAAAAGAGCCCTTAGTTACTACATAGAGCGTACCTAGGGTCACAGGTTTGACTCCTCAAACTGTTCCTCACTTATGGTGAGGTTGGTAAAGGGAAACCTGCCACTAAAAGATCCATTGCCAGGTGGATTGTCTCTTGTATCCAATTTTGCTATGAAAAACTGGGTAAGGTTGCTCCCTCAGGCCTGAGGGCTCACTCTACCAGAGGTACAGCTGCATCTCTGGCTGCTGCCAGGGACATCCCTATCCTAAAGATATGTCAAGCAGCTACCTGGAAAACAGTTCACACTTTTACCAAGCAGTACTCCCTGGACATCCAGGCTAGGAGTGATGCTCGGTTTGGCACAGCTGTGCTTCAGAGCCTATTTCCTAAGTAGGTTCTGTCCCTCCTCCATGGAGGTACTGCTGTGTAGTCTGCATATGTCATAATATAGCAAGACTTCATGTTGTTTGAAGAAAAATTATTCACCGTAGTAATGTTGTTTCTTCTAATGGAGTCTTGCTATATTATGACCTCTCCTGCCTCTGCCCCTCTCAGAACCTCTGCTTTTGGGATGTGGGTGGGCAGTGCAGTGTTGGCACTTAGTAGATGCCCACCTTGTTTTTCACCCCTCCTTTTTGGGGTGTTTGGGTGTTGTGTTTTTCATTTTTTGGATCCCCTTACTTGAGTCTTTGTTTTGGGACCAAAAACTATGTTCTTATATTTAGTAGCCAGTTGGCTAGTGTAGGTTTACAGCTTCCACACAGAACCTTAGTGAGTTTTGCTCGTAAAGATCTGACAGTTTGAGTTCGAAGAACAACAGACAGAGTTTTCAACCGAGCTCGTGCTCAAAGTTCCATGCCTGGCATGGAAAGTTAACTCTTTCACCTCCGGGGCAGTTTGAAGGTTGGGACTCACTGCATATGTCATAATATAGCAAGACTCCATTAGAAGAAACAACATTACTAAGGTGAGTAATTTTTTCTTTTCTCCCTAACCTTCCCCGCCACCTCTTTTGAGAACCGTAGTGGGTTTTTTCTTTCATTTTGATTTGTTTATTTGCTTCACACAAAGGCTTGTTGCCTCTGTGATGGCAGTTTTGATGTTTCCCCATTGTTCCTCCACCCCTCCTTCTTGCCTGTTTGCTAGAGGCAGTTTTCTGAGGCACTCTCCCATTTTGGCAAAATCGGTCCCCCTAAAGTCCAATACCCTCACTTTTTTATGGCTTGACTCTGCGGCTGTGTTTATCATGAACCACAGTGTTTGGTGGTCACTTGTTCCCAGATGGCTAACCACTTCCAGATCTGAGATCCTCTCTCGGTCCCCGTTTGAGAGTACCAGCTCTAAGATTGCTCCCTCCCAAGCGGGTTCCAGCACTATAGCAGGAATATCGTTTCCCAGGGTTCCATTATATGAGCTGTGAATCTGAACGGGGGAGTTATTCCTAATCCGGTATTTGAAACAGGTTATCTGTAAAGCAAGGAAGATCTCTACCCACTGAGTTTCTTTCAGTTGCAAATGCAATATTTATTATTCTGCTCCTAGAATTTTAGTTTTTCATTCCATTTACGCTTGAGGACCAACTTGCCCTTCTTCAGAATCTTCTGGGCTGGTAGATAGGTATAAAACAAATTCTAAATAAATATTGTTTCTTTGTTACATTTTCTAGAAAATACAATATTGTATAAACTTTGTATTTCATATACTGACCCTTGGAAAATAGCCAAGGTAATCCCCATTCTTAAATCTGGTGACCGCAAATCCACCGGGAACTATTGCCCAATATCCATCCTCTCTCATCTTAGTAAATTACTTGAGAGAGTTGTACACAACCAGTTCACCGAATACATAGCCAGGCACAGCCTGCTATGCAACCAACAGCATGGTTTTTGCAAGAACCATTCCACTGCCACTGCCCTTGCCCTTCTGACAGACCACATCCTCTCCAACATGGACAAAGGTAAAGCCACTGGTGCTGTCTTAGTTGACCTCTCGAAGGCTTTCGACATGGTTAACCATGCCCTCCTCATCTCCAAGCTTAGCCTCCTAGGCTGTTCACAGTAAGTCACCAACTGGTTCACCATCTACCTGACTGGCCGCTCACAATTCGTGTGTTTAGGCCAAACTTGCTCCCCCACACTGCCTGTCTCTGTGGGGGTCCCTCAAGGTTCAATCCTAGGCCCCCTCCTCTTCTTCGTAATTGTCAACTCGCTTCCCTCTGATTGCCTTAACTGCCACTCCTTCCTGTATGCTGATGATCTAGTTCTCTTCCACAGCGACAAATCCACGGCTGGTATCTCCTCAGTACCCTCTCACAATTATGTCTCGGGCCCACAACTGGTTTCCTAATAACCTCCTCTTAGTTAATGCCAAGAAAACGAAATCCATGCTGTTCGGATCTAAGCCTTTCCTTGCTAAATCCAAACCTCATGCCCCGCTCAGCATTCTTTCCCCCGATGGCTCAGCCCTTGAAGATGTTGATACTTATAAATACTTAGGAGTATTGCTCGATCCTGCTCTCATCTTCACCGAGCATGTCCACTCCATTATCAGTAGGTTCCATCCGAAATTGGGTGTCGCATATTGATTCAAACAATACCGCACCCCTGAAGCCAGACTAGCCATTGTCCAGGGGAAATCTCCTCCCAGTTCTGGACTACTGCTCACCCATATACTCCAGGACCTCTGCTGCCACCATGGCTAAATTCTCTACTGCCTATAACAGTGCCTGTCGCTTTGCTTTACTGGCCCAATTCTCCACCTACCACTGCGCACACTACAATACCCTGGGATGGCTACCGCTGCAGGGACGCTTCGACTTTGCCCTTTGTGGCATGGTGGACAATGTCTTATGCACGGGTACTGAATCCCCCCTTGCCGCCGTCCTGAAAAAAGCCATACCCTGCACTGTAGCCTCTGCTTAACTGGTATCCGTCATCTAACTATTCCCAGGGTATCCACCAACATGGGCAGCAGGGCCTAGTCTACAGCTGCCCCCTCACAGTGGAACAGCCTGCCGCCAGAACTCCGGACCATCAACACTCACTCCAGCTTCAAATCCCGCCTCAAAACATGGCTCCTTGTGAACTCCTCCTGCTGCTGTCCCCAGGGGTACCTACCTGGCCACACTAGCCTACTAACTCCCAGGGGTTTACCCACCTAGCCACACTAGTCAACCTATCCCCAGGGGTTACCCACCTAGCCTCACTAGTCCCCTACTACAATTCGCCCTCCTGCCTGTTTTTCTTACTCTATAGGTTACTGATGTGTCACCTCTCAGCCTTGTACATACTGTATATCTATTTCTATGTATGACGCACTGTATAGTTGTAACCCACTGTATATGCTCTGTCACAACATGCCCACCTGACTCATGTACCTACCTTTGCTTTCAGCTGCTGTTTGTGTACCAAGCGTCATTTTGTAAACAGCATTCGCTGTCACTCACTGGACTTGTACCATACCAATGTATTGTGCTTCAGTTGCTGTATCTGAATCTGATCTCCTACATGTGTAATTAGTTGCTCCTTTGTATTCTGTGCCATCCTGTGCCGTGTGACATGGCCCGGATCATGCCTGAAATGGTCCTGATCAGCGCACTTACCCGGTTATCAAAGTCATAACTAAATAAATGAAAATACTGCAGGTGGAACATACCTGCTATAATTCAAAATGGCACTTCTTAAAATACTCTTATTTTTCCGTCAATCTTTCAGTGTTACTATACAGGGAGGTGGGCACATTTTAAAAATAGAGAGTTATAAGAGAAATATGTTCAAATTATGTATAATTAATCTGTTTAATTTGATTTTCAACTCACTTCTGTGGTATCTGCAGTGTCTTCATTTGACTAGTTCAGTTTTTTCCAGAACTGCTAACCGCATACTTTAACTAAAAGTTAAAAGTTTTGTTTTACTTTTTATCTATGTTTAATTTTTATGACTTTCGTTTTCGTCTATCTTCAAACAAAAATTACATGAACAAACATACCCCAGTACTTCAGTATTTCTGTTAGTATTCTTCTTTCTTTTAGTTTTCTGTACCTGCAGTGTTACAAAGTGTCCTGTTACAAGCTGCCCGTTTAGCAAAACTAAAGTAACGTTACAGTTTTGATTTGAAACTATCCTTTATTAGCTTTGTATTCACTCGCCTCCTCAATAATCAGTTTAAACTTCTCTCTTCACTTTTGCTGTTTTTGTTACGAGGTGCCCCAATGTGGATGGAAGTTTCAAACTTCGCAGATCTTTCCGCCATTAGGAAGACGCATCTCCTTCCTGTTGCAGCTTCTCTGTGCTGCTGATGGTTGTCAGTGCCCATGACTTCATTGTGGCTAAGAAGTCCAAGTTCAGGCTAGCCTGCTTCTCCTCCTTGATCGTAGTTATAACCTTATTCAAGTAATTGTGCTGCTTGGATCAGCAGGTTTAATCCTCTGTTTCTTCAGCACCGCATTATTGTCAATGCCTAGTTTGGTTTCTGCCAGGGTACTGCATTTTTAATTTGGTCACTCCTGGTTATTTTAGTGAGATGGTTGAAGCCAGAGACAATCACTAGTGACCGATTACTCTGCAGTACTCTATGTGGCTTCTCATAGTAGTTACTTTGAATCAGTATAATGGGTAAATTCGGAATTTCAATAGCTCTTTGGTTGGGATACATACTGACTTTTCCTAATGCTATGTACATTACATTTCCTAAGCTTCTGTTGATTTTAGTGAAGCTCTATTGTATCTGCTCACATCTGTGGACTACTGTCTGCTTCAGTTTATCTGTTTGTGTATCTAATATATAAACATGTGTCTCTTAGGGTCGTATCTTCAGAGATGTCACTTTACCTGAAATCAGTCCAGCGGAACGCATGCCTTGTATGTTGCTGCAATAGAGACTCTAGCCAGGCTACATGCTTACGACCCAAAAATCTTTGAGATTAGAGGGTTATGGCAAGGATGGAGGATATTGCAAGAGACAGGTAAGAGATAATACTTGTAGTTTCAGTCCTCGATCTGTGTTCCACAGGTTTAGTATCAGCAAGAAATGAGCACCCAAGCTAAAGGAATCAAGGCAGAAATTTTATTAAAGTGCCCACAGTGCAAAAGTTATGACTTATGGCTGCCCACGAACATTGTGGCAGTATCTGGCAAATGGACTAGGTTCACGTCTTATGTTTCACATGTACAGCTGCTGTGTTTAGCAGCCCCAAAGATGAGCCAGGGAACTACAGACCGGTAAGCCTCACATCCATTGTGGGAAAGCTGATGGAGACAATCCTGAAGGAGAGGCTGGTTTCCCTCCTAGAGGCTAATGGGCTGCAGGAAAGTAGACAGCATGGGTCTGTCTTAGGCAGATCCTGTCAGACCAACCTGCTAGAGTACTATGACTGGGTAACCAGGCAGTTAGATAGGGGGCATGCAGTGGATGTGCTGTACCTGTACCTGAACTTCAGTAAGGCATTCGATTCGGTGCTGCATGGGAGGCTAGGAAGTAAGCTGGAGGGCACAGGGCAGGAACAAAGATGGTGGGGTGGGTGGTAAACTGGTTGCAGGGAAGACAGCAGAGGGTGGTGGTGGGAGGGGAGCTCTCATCTCCAAGGGCAGTGACAAGTGGGGTTCCACAGGGCTCTGTACTGGGGCCGGTGTTGTTTGGGAACTTCATTGAGGACATCTCAACAGGCATCAGGAGCAAGATCAATCTGTTTACAGATGACACCAAGATGGGAGCAGTAGTGGATGACTTGGGAGGGTGGCAGGGGTTGCAGGATGATCTGGCAAAATTGGAGGCCTGGTCAGACACTTGGCAGCTGAGGTTCAATGCCAAGAAGTGCAAGGTACTACATTTTGGTGCAAAAAAACCCTAGGAGGAGCTACCAGCTTGGGGGAATTCAACTAGCCAAGATGGGGGAGGAGGAGAAGAATCTGGGGGTGATCATAAAGGGTGCAGTTAATAACTCAGCACAGTATAGAAAGGCAGCCGCAAAGGCCAACAGGATTCTGGGTTGTATTGCCAGGGATATGTCTTCCAGGAGGGGGGGGATATTATCCTACCGCTATATAGGTTACTGGTTAGACCACACCTGGAGTACTGCATGCAGTACTGGCGACTGTACCTAAAGAAGGACATTAGGTTACTGGACGGGGTGCAGCGCAGGGCAATGAGGATGATCCAGGGGCTAGGGGACTTACCCTACGAGAGTAGGCTGAGGGAGTTGAACATGTACACCGTGGAGGAGAGGAGGGATGGCAGGGACATGATTGAAACCTTCAAGTACATGAAAGGAATAAATAAGATAGGCATGGAGGGCTTTTCAAATTAAGGGTGGAGGGACACTCAAGGGCATGTCCTGAGACTGGAAGGGGAAGGTTCAGGAGGAAAGTGAGAAGACACTTTTTACAGAGAGAGTTGTGTCAGGGTGGAACACATTGCCAAAGAGTGGTATCTTGTAAAACATTGGGCTGCTTCAAAGAGGATGGGACAGGGTAAGGGGAGGATCATGGTGGGGGAGGGGCAGCTGCAGTAAAAGGTCTGCTAGCTGCACAATTGAGCAGACTTGATAGACCATAGGGCCTTTATCTGCTGGCAATTTAATTTGTTCATATCCCATTATCATTCTGTTGGCTTGTATTCTGCAGTCTTTTTCAAGAAAACAGCTGACTGTTCTAAACTGATCTCACAGTTGCTGTGTTTGTGACATCAGTCTGTTGTCATGGTAAGCACTCTGATGTCATAACAAGTGCACTGTGAAGTCACAAAGTCCTGTGAAAGCTTTTAAACAAAATTAATGGAAAATGTTGGAAACTATACTAGAAAACCTGGCAAAGACAAGTGAATTTGCAAAGATCTATGCTTCTGAAGTGAATACTTACTCTTAAGTTAATTTTCTAAGAAGAATATCCAGTACAATAACACAGTTCCATTTTATATTAGGTTTATATATGATACAAAAATGCTTTACTAAGTAATGAAGGAACAAAATTAAATAAAAATAAATTTAGTACGTGAATAAAAATCCTGAAACAAATACAATGTACTGCTAGTAATAGAATATTAAGACTTTGTGGCTCCACATTCAGGAGATTACCGAGCACTAACAAGAAGTATCACAGTAGCAAGGCATAGTGCATCCAAATGGGGTGGGGGCTGCATTCAAAGGGCACTGTAGTGCAACACAGAATGGATAGTGTGCTAAATACACTACAGCACCCCTGAAAATAAGGGAACTCTATTGATTTCAGTGAGCAGTGGTGTATCAAGGATTTTGGAAGCGCTAAAGGCTTCCAGGGTAGTGTCATTTACCACTTTCAGAACTGTATTCTTAACAGTGCACACATTTGTGCATGACCCCCTGCCCTCCCTCCCTGCAGCACTGTTGCCTGGCAGTAACTGCATACCCTTCTTCCCCATACCTGTTGTATAAATGTCATTATACAATGGCAAGAAAGAATCCTGGACTCTGATTGGTCAGTGTATGCCTGAGACAGTGATGTTATTACAATAACATCACTGTGTGGATGATGATATCCCTTGCTCACCTTATCTTAAGAAACAAAGATATACTGCCACACTAAAATCTACTAAAAACATTTTTTTAAATGTTTTTTATTTTGTATAACAACGAGCCATTGTATAATAGCAATAAGGCACTCCCGTGTGTGTGTATTATTGTGTAATAACATCACTCCTGGGGTGGTGGAAGCACTCGGCTTTGCCTCATGCTTCAACCTTCCCCAGGAATGATGATATTACTTGATAACACACACCCTGTCATGCCTTATTGCTTAAATATCTCTGGTAGTCCAGTGGTACCCAACTCCAACCCGATCTTCACTGCACTTGTGACAATAGCTATGGTAGTCCAGTTGTCTCCCCCCAATCCCTGTGTTGAATAAATACAGGATCCCTGATGCTGGTGGTACCCATGTTAAAGGGGGGTTGGTATAGACACAAAGGGCTAGTCAAGGGATCAAGGAGGGGGAGGTTGGCCATGATCCCCTAGGATCTGGCCTACCTAGACCTTAGCAAGGCATTTGATACAGTCCTACACAAAAGATCAATAAACAAGTTAGCCAGCCTGGGTAACAAATTGGCTGGACAACAGGACGCAGAGGGTGATAGTAAACGGAGTACACTCTGAAGAAAGGATAGTTACTAGTGGGGTACCGTAGGGTTCAGTATTGGGACCGATCCTCTTTAATGTCTTTATAGTAGACAGTGTGGAGGGGCTAGAAGGAAAAGTTGCCTCTTTGCAGACGACACAAAGATCTGCAACAGGGTTGATACACAAGGGGGGGGTAGAAAGGATGAGAAGGGACTTGGCAAGGTTGGAGGAATGGTCAAAAGTATGGCAGCTTAGATTCAGTGCAAAGAAGTGCAAAATAATGCACCTGGGAAACAAAAACCCTAGGGAAGAGCACACAATGGGGAGGGGGAAAGGGGAGCTGGGGTCAACCTTAGCATTAACTTACTAGCTCGAGTACTAGTGCAGATTGCTGCGGGCTAGTGCAGAATCTCTCTTACTTGCCCGGCTGGGCTAGTGCAGTTCCTCCTGTGGAGAGCTGCAGTTCCATTCTCAATTTCGGTATCAAATAAATAATCAAATAAATACATAAATGTAACTTATTTAATTTAAAGTCCGGTCCTTTTCATGGAGGTTTAATTATGTGCTACTGCCTTAGCATTAGAGAAATGAAAAAAATTGATGTCTGTGTGTAGTGCATTTACAAACTGTTTCATTTTATACTAACTACTGCTTTTATTTTTGCTGGTAAAGAATCTTTGTCCTTTTCCTTTTCTTGTTTAGCTCAGTACTCATGACAGGCAGATTTGTGACTGTGTCCAGGAGCAGCACAGTTCTAGGGTTGCCACCTGCCCAGTTGTAGACTGGATAATCTGGTTTTTCAGGGTCCTTATCTGGTCATCTGGTTTTGATTAAATGTAGTCCAGTTTTTGGGTTATTTTGAGTACTCAGATACTATTAAAACTGATTGTATCAAATCATTCACTGTTGCATGCATGCCCAGGTTACAAAAAAAGTTCTGATGTCACTAGTCACATGCCTTTGTTTGTAACACCAGTCTGTCTAGGGGGTGTAAAGTATGGCCATTAAGACCATTAGCATTAAATCAACCTAATCTTTTCAACTCTGTATTTTAAGTATGGTAATTTACTGGCATTATAGGAAACAGTTTTTACACCTTTGTATGCTGTAATGGTTTCCTTTTGTTTTTTCCCATATGTTTCACTTTTTCAGATTAGTTTTCACATTTTATTGCCTTTGTCACTGTGTTGATTATTTCTCTCCTATGTCTCAGCAGCTGCTGCTCTCATTTTTTATACTACAAACCTGAACATTCCATGAGATTAGCTACACCTTTACAGGCCACTGGAATAAATAGCATGGAATGGTGTGTCTGAAATTGTGGAATGTGATGTCTTAGACATTTGAAAAGAAATAGCAATAGCTGATGAGGTAAAGGGAACACAATGTAGTACTGAGGATACCACAAGTACTGATAGTTCAATTATTAAGAAGGTAGTCAAAGCATATCAGAATACATGGCTGTCATGGAAAGGAAAGCTGTAACATAGAAACATAGAATTTGATAGCAGATAAGGACCGCTTGACCCACCCAGTCTGCCCATTTCCCTACCTAATGGATAAGCTGCAGATCCTAGTTAACCAGCAGCCTACTTCTTCCTGCCCAACCCCCTAGAATTGCCTTATGACTGTCCCATGCATGCTTGAATTCAACCACTGTTTTTGACTCCACAACCTCCTCCGGAAGGCCGTTCCATGCATCCACAACCCTCTCTGTGAAAAAATACTTCCTTTAAATTACCTCTGAGCCACCCCCATCTTCAAATTGTGTCCGTTGTTCTTGCACACCTCTTTTTTGAAAGATGCTACCTCTTGGACTTTGTTGATTCCCTGAGTTACTTGAACGTTTTTATCATGTTCCCCTCTCCCTCCTTTCCTCGAGGCTATACATATTAAGCTCCTTAAGTCTTTCTTCATATGTCTTCCGGTGCAGACCCTGCACCATTTTAGTTGCCCTCCTCTGGACAGCTTCCATCCTGTCTATGTCTTTGCGGAGATTGGGTCTCCAGAACTGCATGCAGTACTCCAGATGGGGTCTCACCAGCTGTCTGTACAGAGGGATAATAACTTCCTGTTTTCTACTGGTGATGCCTCTCCCTATGCATCCCAGTATCCCCCAAGCCCTCCTTGTTGCCCTCTCACATTGCTTGCCCACCTTTAGGTCATCTGATATGACTACCTTCAGGTCCCTTTCCATTTTTGTTGTTGTTAGTATCTCACCCCCTTGTGTACTCTTCCCCTGGGTTTTTGTTTCCCAGGTGCATTACCTTGCACTTCTTAGCATTGAATCTAAGCTGCCATACATTTGACCATTCCTCTAACCTTGCCAAGTCCCGTCTCATCCTTTCCACCCCACCTTGTGCATCATCAGCTCTGTTGCAGATCTTTGTGTCATCTGCAAAGAGACGTACTTTTCCTTCCAGTCCCTCTGCAATCTCACTTATAAAGACATTGAAGAGGACCGGTCCTAATACTGAACCCTGCGGTACCCCACTAGTAACCCCCCTTTCTTCAGAGTGGACTCTATTTACTATTACTCTCTGTGTCCTATTCTCCAGCCAATTCTTTACCCAGGCTGTCATCTTGGGACCCACTCCTAGGCTGGCTAACTTGTATATTAATCGTTTGAGTGGGACTGTGTCAAATGCCTTGCTAAAGTCTAGGTAGGCCATGTCCACAACTCCTCCCTGATCTACTACTTTGGTCACCTAGTCAAAGAAATCTATCAGATTTGTCTGGCATGACCTTCCCGCTGTGAATCCATGCTGCCTTGGGTCCTGTGCCCCTCTGGCCTCTAGATACTCGACAGTTCTTTCCTTCAGAAGTGATTCCATCATTTTCCCTACCACTGAGGTTAAACTAACAGGTCTGTAGTTTCCTGCTTCTGCCTTGCTCCCACTTTTGTGAAGGGGAATCACATCTGCCCTCCTCCAGTCCTCGGGTACCACCCCATCCTCCCATGATTTGTTAAAGAGGGTAGTCAGTGGTGTCACTAGTTCTACCCTTAGTTCTTTTAGAATTCTGGGATGAATCCCATCAGGCCCCATTGCTTTGTCCACCTTCAGTTTTAAGAGTTCTTTCAGAACCCTTTCTTCTGTAAATGGGCTTGTATCAACTTCTGTATCCAGAGTGTTTCTACTGTTTGTTTTAGGTCCTCCCTCTTCCATTGTAAATACTGAGCAAAATATTTGTTTAGTATCTCTGCCTTTTCACAGTCACCTCTGCCCACCCTCCCTCCCTTTATTAGCCTCACTATCCCTCCCTTGGTCTTCCTTTGCTCCCTGATGTACCTATAAAAGGTTTTATCCCCTTCTTAACCGAGTTGGCTATCTTTTCCTCGGTTTGGGCCTTTCTGTTCTGACTGCCTTCCCAGCTTCCTTTTGCTTTAACTGATACAGTTCTCTGTCCTGCTCCTTCTGTGATTCCTTGTACTTCCTGAATGCTTTTTCTCTAGAACCTTCACTGCCACTTCCTTTGAGAACCATAGTGGTTTCTTACATCGTTTGTTTTGTTTTGTTTATTTGCTTCACACAAAGGCTTGTTACCTCTGTGATGGCAGTTTTATTATTCCCATTGTTCTTCCAATCTCCTTCCTGCCCATTTGCTAGTGCATTCCTTAGGCACTCACTCCATTTTGCAAAGTCAGCCTCCTAAAGTCCAGCACTTTTGCCTTTGTATGACTTGACTCTTATTGCTGTGTTTATTGTGAACCATACTGTTTGATGGTCACTAGTTCCCAGATGGCTACCCACTTCTACATCTGAGATTCTCTTCATCTCCATTTGAGAGAACCGGGTCTAAGATTGTCTCCTCGAGTGGGCTCCAATACTAGTTGTCTCAAGGCATGCCCCTGTAGGGCATCTAGAATAACCCCACTCTTCAAGTGGCTGCTGCAACTGCACTCTAGTTAACATCTGGCATATTCAGATCACCCATCAGCAATATCTCCTTTTTCTGCCATTCTAAGTATACTTTCTATCATTTCCTTGTCCATTTCCTCCCCCTGAGAAGGATCTGTGTCATACAACCCCTGTGCGGATTGTGGTTCCATTGCGTCTCCAAATTTACCCACAGTGCTTCTTCTCCTCCCTGTTTTCCCTTTCGCTCTGTTGCTTTGATTCCTTCCCTTATGTAAAGAGCTACTGCTCCTCCTTTTACCCTCCCTGTCCCTCCTGTAGATAGTGTATCCTGGTATGTTTATGTCCCAGTCATGGTTTTGTGTGTACCATGTTTCTGTGACTGCCACGATATCCAGATGTTCCTCCTCCATCAAGGCCACTAATTCAGGAAGCTTGTTACTCAGACTACGGGCATTGGTACTCATTGCTCTCCATTTTTTGATGGCTTTACCTTCTGTTGCAGCATCCCCCACTGACCTTTCTACCTCGGTCTTTTTCTCATTTAGTACCCTGTTTTGTAGGGAGAGGCTGGGATTTTCCTGCTGCTTATCAGTGCCTCCCCTTGACTAGTTTTAAAGCTTGCCAATGAAGCATTTAAACTGATTGCTCAAAAGACTTGTTCTCTTCCTGGACAGATGCAGACCATCCTGCCAGTATAGGCTGGTGTCCCTCCAGGTGGAACCCCAGTCCCCAATGAAGCCAAACCCCTGTTCTCCACACCATTTTTTCAACCATTCATTAAACTGCATGGTGCAAAGTACCCTCGCCTCACTCATGCCATTGACAGGCAGCACCTCTGAGAAGGATACTGTGTGTGTTACTTGTCTTAGGCCCCTCCCCAATTCTACAAAGTCCTTCTGCACTGCTCTAAACTCATGTTGAGCCAAGTCATTTGTAGAGTATTTAACAGAGAGCAACAGGTTGTGAATGGGCTTTTTTAAATACAGCAGATCTGGGTTCAAATTCCCACAGCCTCCACTTGCATACTGTGTGACCCTAAGCAAGTCACTAAGGCCTTGTTCACACTGGGGTACTTAAAACGTTTTATTTATGGTAAAACATTTTAAGTACCCCCAAGCATGATTTGCGTTCATACTGAACACACTTCCTGAACCATTTTAAGAAACCGTGCTCAAACCCTGATTCGAGATAGGCTTGAGTACGGTTTTAAGAATGGTTCAGGATTTAAATCGAACTTACTGGCAGTGTGAACAGGATAACATGGCTTCCCAGAGCTTGTTCCAGGATGCAATGGGGCTCAATCCCAGCTGCCCTGTGAATGCGCAATGGTGAAAAGTCTGGATCCAGCTTGACAATCAGAACTCAGTAGCATTATTCAGGTGAAGGAAACAACATGGTTTAGAACACACTTTTAGCAGTGCGGATGCAGTGGCACAGTAAGCATTAATCCATGTTTTAAAACGATTGCTTGAAATGTGTTGCTGCGTCCCATGGTGTGAACAGGGCCATAACCTCCCTGTATTCCTGGGCCATCCCTGTAAATGGGTCTTGTGCTCAATGGGAATTACTTGGTTGCCAAAGAATAAAAATAAATAAATAACAGTATGGGTTGATGCTGCTGAATTTATCCTTACTTTTTTTTTTTTTTTGGTGAACATTTTTTAATAGAACTGGGACAATCAAGCAATTCTGGGATCTGTGGCCAGGGTGGGAAAAGGAAGGAAAAAAGGAAGAAAAAGACACACATACTTTTCAAGACACAACTTTATTAACTACAAATCTGAAAATGTGAAAATATATTAAAGAAGTTAGTGACCCAGCTAACATTAATAGAAAGCATGCTGACGAAGACAAATGAATAAAAGATCATGGGTACGAAAAGACAAAGCGAAGCCATCAGTTCCAGCAGTGGTGGCTAGAAAAATATGACTGGTTGAGGTATAATGGTGCAAAATATCTGATGTTCTGCCATTTATGTATCAAACATGAAATACAGATGGGTAAGGTGGGCAATAACAGTAATTTTCGTTTTTGCAAAGATAACTTCCGGCTTGACTCTGTCTCATCCCATAATATCAGTGAAGCTCATGTTAGGGCAAAGGAAAAGGAGGATGCCAGCACTGCTACTCCAGGGACAAATAATGCAGCGGGATTGCTGAAGAACATGAATGAAGCAACCCTTAACCATCTGGATAAACTGTTTTGCACATGGCATGCAATTGTTAAGAAAGGACGTCCTTTCACAGACTGTGTGGATGTGCACTCTTGATGATACGAAAGGGCTAGATATCAGTTCAGCATATCAGAGTGACAAATATGCCTGCAACTTTATCCACTATGTAGCCGAGGTTGAACACATGGCGCTATGAGAAAAAATGATGGGAACACAGTTTATTTCCGTCATGAGTGACAGAACCACTGACTCTTCAGTTACAGAAGCTGAGACAGTGTACTCTATGTGCAGTTTGCAGTTAAAGGCACAGTGCAAAATCAGTTGGTAGGTGGCCAGACTGTTGGCAGGGCAAATGCGATTTTATTTGCCTTTCGTTTAACAAATCACTGTTAACCATACTGACTGTGGGCTACTGCAAACTTCTGCGGGCTAGTGCAATCTCTGGTTCACTAACCCGGCTGGCTAGTGCAAAAAAAGGTTAAGGTTGACCCCTGAGGGGGAGGTACTAACAACAACAGATATGGAAAGGGACCTGGGGGTAGTCATATCAGATGACCTTAAGGTAGGCAAGCAATGTGAGAAGGCAGTAAGGAGGGCTGGGGGGATACCGAGATACACAGGGAGAGGCATCACCAGTAGAAAACAGGAAGTTGTTATCCCTCTGTACTGACAGTTGGTGAGACCATCTGGAGTACTGTGTGCAGTTCTGGAGACCCCATCTCCGCAAGGACATAGACAGGATGGAGGCAGTCCAGAGGAGGGCAACTAAAATGGTGCAAAGTCTGCAACAGAAGCCATATGAAGAGAGACTAAAAGAGCTTAATATGTATACCCTTGAGGAAAGGAGGGAGAGGGGGGACATGATAGAAACATTCAAGTACCTCAATGGAATAAACAAAGTCCAAGAGGGGAGCATCTTTTAGAAAAGAGATGTGCAAGAACAAGGAGGAACAATTTGAAGGTAGAGGAGGGATGGCTCAGGTGCAACATGAGGAAGTATTTTTTCATGGAGAGGGTGGTGGACGCATGGAATGTCCTTCCTGAGGAGGTCGTGGGGTCAAAAACAGTGGGGGACTTCAAGAATGCATGGGACAGACATAAGACAATTATAGTGGGAGGGTAGGAGGAAGTAGGCTGTTGGTTAACTAGAATCTGCAGCTTATCCAATAGGTAGGGAAATGAGCAGACTAGGTGGGCCAAACGGTTCTTATCTGCCGTCATAGTCTGTGTTTCTATGTAGGAGGCGTGTAACCCTCATGGACAGACTAGATAGACCTCAAGGCCTTCCTCTGCCAGCAGTTTTTATGTTTTTATTTTCTAGTGACCACTAGAAACCGGTCTTTTAGGCGGAAGGTTTTTCCTATAGGTGGCAGTGGGCTTTAGGTTTGTTTAAGCGAAACCTAAGCTGTATGCAGCTTTTTCTTCTGCTGTCATTCTCAGTAAACCTAATACTGTAGACTTTCTTTCAAGCTAGGTTATTGAGCTGTTCTCTGCTGGAACATCTAATTGAAGCGATGTTATAAGGAGTTTCCTCCTACATGTGGGGTTCTCACCCCCTTCCCATTTCTCAAGGATGCTGCTAGTTACTTGACCAATGAGTGGTTCCCTATGAAGGAGACTGACTCTAGGATGATAGGAAGGTCACTTACTTTAACTTGTTCTTCCAGAGTATCTTCTCCGTTGAGCAACATTCATCCATTATTACACCCCTCGAATGGTATTTTTACACTTTACTCTTCATGTGTATTTTTTTAACACATTTCAAGCAAGTGTCATAAGGTACATGTATGCTTTCCCCCCTCGTGAAAGTAAAATTACAATTTTTGAACCGCGGTTCTTTCTGTGGTGTTTTTTTGGGAGGGTACTCCCTCTGTTTTATTTGTGTTTTTATTTATGTTTTTTGTTGGCCTTTGCAGCTGCCTTCCTACACTGTGCCGAGTTGTTCATTGACCTGTGATGAGCACACCCAGATTCTTCTCCTCCTCTGTCTGGGCTAGCTGCCTCCCCCTGGCTGGTAAGTCCTCCTCGGCTGAAGAACCCAAGGAGGACTTACCAGCTAGAGAAATGTAGCTAGCCCAGACAGAGGAGGAGAAGGATCTGGGTGTGCTCATCACAGGTCAATGAACAACCGGCACAGTGTAGGAAGGCAGCTGCAAAGGCCAACAAAATGCTGGGTTGTATTGCAAGGGTATATCCTAGAGGAGGGAGGAGGTGATTCTGCCACTGTATAGGTCTAGTTAGACCACACCTGAGTACTGCGGACATTTGGCGTCCGTATCTGAAGTGGGACATTGGTTACTGGAGGAGTGCAGGCAGGGCGACAAAGATGATCAAGGGTCTGGGGACTTATCATATGAGAGGAGGTTGAAGGAGTTGAACATGTACTCACTGGAGAGAGGAGAGACAGGGGACATGATTGAAACCTTTAAATACATGAAAGGAATAAACAAGACAGGTACAGAGGGCTGTTCAAAGTAAGGAGGAGGGCCACCAGGGGCCATGATATGAGACTGGGCGAGGAAGGTTCAGGAGGGAGATGAGGAGACACTTTTTACAGAGAGGTGGTGGCTGGGTGGAATCGTTACCTGCAGAAGTGGTATGCAGTAGAACAGTGGACTGCTTCAAACGAGGATGGGACAGGACAAGGGGGAGGGTTAATGAAGGGGAAGGGTGGAAGGAAGGGGCAGCTGCAGAATAAGGGGTGCTAGCTGCACATTCGAGCAGACTTGATAGACCTCTAGGCCTTTATCTGCTGGCAAATTTTGTATGTTCGTATGTTCGTATTCACAAGGATGTATTAGTGGTCACGGCAGCATTTTTGTTGTAAAGATTGTGTTACTCTGGAGCTTGGTTACTCACTGATGATTAGCTAAATTCTATTTCAGGGTGCTCGCTGAATGTAACAACCTCATTTATGTACTTAAACCTATAGTAGTTTAGATGTTTAGTATGCATCTCTTTCAGAGTATGTCTTTCCTCTGTTTGGGTAATGCAAATATATTGTACTCATCCTTGTATAAGATTTGGTACAAAAACATTTTTAGCCAAAATGCATTCTCTGCCCTGTTATATTGTGATTTTATGATCTTACAGATTCTAAACCAGGTGGCTTGGTAACACACAACTCGGCAAACAAAAGTGCAAATAAAGGTTTTTATTCCCTGTACACGAATAACAAGGACAACAGGAGGCACTAGCTGGAATAGGGAGGAAAGTAGGGGTGGAGAAACTGGGAGCAGTATTTAAAACAGGGAAGACAAGGGCAACACAATTATGTGTAAAACAGGTTAGCTAGGGGAAAAGGAAGATGAGACCATTATGGTATTCTAAGGAGGTAGCGGAGAAAGTGAAAGCCAAGAAAATCACATTCAAACAGTACAAAAAGAGACAGGCAGAAGGGGACAGGGAGAGGTACCAGGAGAAACAAAGGGAGGCAGGGAGGGCAGTAAGGGGAAGGCAAAGCACAAACAGAGGAATGCATTGCGAAATCAGTGGTTAGAGGGGACAGAACCTTTTACAGATACGTCAGTGAAAAAAGCAGGGCAAAGTGGGAAGGATAATGAGGATGAAAAGGGAGGATGGGAGTAGAGTGGAGGGTGACAACAGCAAAGCAGACATACTGAACAGATACTTCTACTCAGTCTTTACAGAGGAGGGGGTGGGTATTGGGCCAGAATGGAGTAGAAAAGGTAGGAAGGGCACGGAAATGGGTACAAGTCCTTTTTCACAGGAAAGGGTCCTAAAGGAACTGGAAGGAATAAGAGTCGATAAAGGTATGGGGCCAGAAGGGGTACACCCCAAGGTGCTGAGGGGGCTAAGGCAGGTGGTGGCTAAACCTCTGGCAACCCTGTTCAGCCAGGCACTGGAAACAGGAAAGGTACCCAAAGACTGGAGGACAGCTGATGTAGTCCCCCTATACAAAAGTGGGAAACTACAGACCAGTTAACCTAACCTCAGTAGTGGGGAAGAAAATGGAAACACTTGAAGGAAAGAATAGTAGAACACCTGGTTGCCAACGGTCTACAGGACCCAAGGCAACATGGTTTTACTGGAGGGAGGTCGTGCCAGACTATTCGACTGGGTGACAAGGGAGGTGGATCGTTGGAGGGTGGATATGGCCTACCTGGACTTCAGCAAGGTCTTTGATACTGTGCCACATAGAAGGCTGTTAAACAAGCTGGGGAACATGGGAGTGGAGGGATGGTGGTGGTGGGTGGGGAACTGGCTGGATAGCAGGACACAGAGGGTGGTGGTAAATGGCTGTCACTCCTCAGAGGGAAAGGTGACCAGTGGGTGCCACAGGCACAGTGCTGTGACCGGTCCTATTCAGTATCTTTATCAGTGACATTACAAGTGACCTAGACTGGAGAATTTGCCTGTTCGCTGATGAAATAATGCTCTGCAACAGGGTGGACATGCCAGAGGGTGTGGACAGAATGAGGAAAGAGCTGCATAAGCTTGAGGACTGGTCAAGGAGTGGCAGTTGAGATTTAATACAAAGAAATGCAAAATAATGCACATGGAACACAAGAAACCAGGAACAGCATGTCAGCTGGGGGGGGGGGAGGATATAGAATACTCCAAGCAGGAAAGGGACCTAGGGGTTATCATCTCTGGTAACCTCAAGGTGGGAAGTCAGTGCGACAAGGCAGCAGGAAAAGCAAACAGGATGCTGGGATGCATAGGCAGGGGTATCACCAGCAGGAAAAGGGAGGTCATAATTCCACTATACAAGACATTAGTTAGGCCACACCTCGAGTACAGTGTCCAGTTCTGGAGACCTTATCTACGTAAGGACATAGACCGTGTGGAGGCAGTTCAGAGGACGGCAACCAAGATGGTGCAAAGATTACATCACAAAACCTATGAGGACAGGCTGAAAGACTTAAATATGTGCTCCCTGGAAGAGAGTAGGGGAGGATATGTCGACATATATAAATACCTCATAGGGTGGAACAAGGTGCAGGAAAACACAATTGTTTCATAGAAAAGATTCTCCAGGACTAGGGACATGGATAAAACTGAGGGGAAGGCGGTTCAGGGGAACGTGAGGAAGTACTTCTTCACGGAGAGGGTGGTGGACAAATGGAACGCCATGCCGGAAGAGGCAGTGGGGCAGAAACGATTACAGGATTTAAGAATGCATGCGATAGGCATCAGGGATCCTCGTGTCGGGGAGGGGAAGGGACAACATAGTTCTAGGGAAGCTTGAAGAAGCACAGTTATGACGCAAATGGGCAGACTAGGTGGCCCGCAGACCCTTATCTGCCATCAACATCTGTGTATATATGTATCTATGTAGCAAATCTTATACAACACCTGGTGTAAGAGGGTTACCTACTCCCAACAGGTATTGTATATCCTTTGTTGTCCATGTTATTGGTGTATAGGAATAAAATCTTTATTTGCACTTTTGTTTGCTGAGTGTGTTATCAAGCCAGTTTGATTTAGAATCTGTAAGATCATAAGATCACAATATAACAGCTTAATCAAATACAAGTCTTCCTGCAGGTTAGCTCCAGTAGCATGTACAAGACAAAATATTAACAGGTGAAAGCAAATGTCCCGCCAGAAACATGGTGACCAAATCTCTGTCTTTCACCATTTCTCTTTTCTTCTTGAGAGCAGTGCACTTTTGGACTGCTAAACCCCGCCATAGTGGCGCTACCCCCTTTCAGTTGGAGCTCCACATGGCTAACAGGATTCTTTGTTCAGTGGGCCAGCCTGCTAGCACAGTGGTTGTATTTCTGCTTATGACTGGCGACCCGGGTTCGAGAACAGACCGGGGAGCCAGAGGGTAGGCTGGGGGAGAAGGATAGAGGCCCACTGGGCTGCTCTCCTTCTCCAGGAGGAGGGTCGGGTGTGTGTCCGGCTGTAGAGACTCCTGGCTGAGGCCGGGGTATCCAAGCTGCCAGCACCTAGTTTCGGGGGAACGCTAGTGTCATTGCACATCCCCATCCCCGGGGAGTACACCTGGAAAAAAATACGCTTATGGCCGCCATGAGTGAAGCCTGCTGTTGGCTTTGATTAGCTTCCAGGCTGGCTCCCCGATTCAGTCCCACGATTGCGGCATTAGCCCTGGTGCCACAACCCCACCCTTGGGTGAAAGCCAGGGGTGTCGGGGGAGCCGCGGCCACTATAGAAGTGGGAGCTCAAGGGTCCATGATTGGGCAGATGTACCGCGGCCGTGGGCAGGGAAAAATAAGGATTCTTTGTTTCCAACCCCTGATGACTGGTTCACCCACCTTGCACTAAGGGCTTAAAGAGATCATCTGCTAATTTCTTTGTGAAGGACCAAATAGTAAGCCAACTGGAGGACAAACATATAGGGGAGGAGGAAGTGGCCCTGGGTGACAGCAAGGAGGCAAGAGCATGTTAGCTGTTAGATTAAGTGATCCTCCTCCAACAGAGTTCAAGTTGCAGACACAGTGGTGCGTTTAGCTAACTCGGCTCTGCTTAGCCCCACTGTTACATAGAACCAGCAGTCACACAGACACAGAACTGAAGGGGTTGGTAAAGCTGATGATGTTTCAGTGACGTGGCAGCCCTTGGACTTTAAAGCAGGTGTAACTAACTAAATTAGTACTGTAGTTCACGGGCTGCCACTCGCATGACACACGTGACAGCTGTGAGTCTGTACTGTTCGGGTGTTGCTGCTATTATTAAAATGAGTATCTGTTAACTTCGGGTTGCTGTAATCTGCAGCAGTGTTAAGAACCGGAATACTTTAGTAAGAAAGATTTCTGTCAGCGCCACCAACCAGTATCCAAAGTGAACGTGTCTTTAGTGCAGCTGGAAACATCATCACAGATAGAAGATCCATATGTTTACTAGAAAATGCAAACATGCTTCTGTTTTAAAGCACAGCATGATGGAATTCAAAACATGAGAATATTTTATGTGGCAGAAGTCATATTTATTGTATTTGTGGCTCTTTTTAGAAATACACAAGTGTTTTTTATGGAATAAACCTATTTGCCAAAATATACTTGTTTGCTGTATTTTTTTTCTAATTATCCAACCCATTTATATCTGACGGATCCGTTGTCAGAAATAAATATCTGATATCCAGTAGAAATTTTGTATCATTACACCCCTAGTACTGGTGCATAGAAACATAGAATCTGTGGGCAGAAAAGGCCTGCTGCCTAACATGTGTGCCCATTTCTTCTCAACTAATGTTGAATGAGAGTGCCCTAGAAGCTCTTCACCCTCCCCTCCCCTCTTCCCTGTCTGGTGTGGTCTTTACCAAGCCCTTGCATCTGCCCTACCTTCATTTACATCCCTCCCACTGATTTCACACAGCCTACTTCTTCCTGCAGCCAATTCCACCCTTCCATCACCCCTTTCCATGAAAAACTACTTCCTGGTATCTCTCATAAACCTGTCCCTGCCCGCTTCATGGAGTTGCCCCTGGTGTTTGTGTTCCCACTCAGTCTGAACAATTCCCCGTTATCCACTTTATTTACCCTGTGGAAGTACTTGTATGTTGCAATCATGTCCCCACTCTCCCTTCTTGCCTCAAGTCTGTACATATTTAGATTTACCAACACATATCCCATGCTTCGGTGGCATGTACATGCACAGCTGGCCCCAAACCCTTTACTCCTGGGGGTTTCAAGCACCTCCAGCATAAAGACCAAAGAGTGTTATTCAATGGAGAGTTGTTGTACTCCAGAAGGTCAAGAGTTACGGTAGAAATTGTCCAGCACTAAACTCTGCTGATAGCAAGGTTTGAACAAAATAACAAATGTAGGTATGAACATCAAGCAAAGGGATCAGATACTGGTTTTCTTATAATTTGAGGAATCTTCGAGTACTATAAACAAGACCCCATCTGGAGTACTGCGTGCAGTTCTGGAGACCCCATCTCTGCAGGGACATAGACAGGATGGAGGCAGTCCGGAAGAGGGCAACTAAAATGGTGCAGGATCTGCAACAGAAGCAATACAAATATAGACTAAAAGTGCTTAATATGTATACCCTTGAGAAAAGGAGGGAGAGGGGGGTCATGATAGAAACTTTCAAGTATCTGAAGATAAAAAAACAGAGTCCAAGATGGGAGCATCTTTTAGAAAAAGAGATGTGCAAAAACAAGGGGCACAATTTGAAGATTGAGAAGGGACGGCTCAGGGGCAACGTGAAGAACTATTTTTCATGGAGAGGGTGGTGGACGCATGAAACCACCTTCCTGAGGAGGTCATGGGGTCAAAAACAGTGGGAGAATTCGAGAATGCATGGGACAGACATAAGGCAATTATAATGAGGGTAGGAGGAAGTAGGCTGTTGGTTACGAGAATCTGCGCTTATCCAATTGGTAGGAGATGGGCAGACTAGGTGGGTCAAGCGGTCCTTATCTGCCATCAGTCTGTGTTTCTGTGTTTCTATTTAATGATGTTGTAACTGTGTCATCGTGGATGTTGCAGTTACTACCCTGCCTTATTGACTCCAGCAAGGTTGAGAGGCTTGGTTTCTGATTTTCCAGATGGGGGCTTATATTCAGATATTTTAGGTTTTGTGTGGTGTCTCCACCCAGAGTAAAGTTTATGTGGGCCTGGTGTCAGAATTGTACGACCCTCTTGGATGCAGTGCCTCCCCAACCTCCCCACAGGGTCCCCTACACATGAAAATCACAGTGCAACCTTAAAATCAACAAAAGTGCAGTTAGTGACTTACTGTACCGCTAATAATATGCTCACAAAACAAAATGTAAAATACCAATAAAATATTTATCGGGGGATAGTCACACAAGATGGGGAAATGCAGAGCAACTCTTGTTTTGTTAATCTCATGAACTTTGCAGTACTGAGGCCAAAGGTAGGCGCCCAATTAAGCTTGACCTGTAAAGCACTTTAAAACACACTAGCAGTGCCCACCCCCAACAAGGCAAGGCAGTACGGTGGCAGAGTAAATACTGTAAAAGCCTTAGTACTGCCAGTGCACCTATACTGGGGTCACTACCCATGTACCACTGGTACTAGTTTAAACCCTATAAAACCTTAGGATGCTCACTGTGCTTCACTGGGTACCCAGCTGTAGGAACGGTGCAGGCCTGGTGATATTGCAGCTGGTTGGCCAGCGGTGGTGCACTTTAAACAGAACAAAACACTTTGGTAAACTCAAACCCCACAGGCCATGCAGTTGCTAAAATGGCAAAACCTCAGATGAGGTATTTGTGACTCCTGGCCCATTGGCCAGATCTGTAGATTTGATGGCAAACTTTGAGTAGAATTCCTGGTTGCAGGGCACATTCTAAGAGTGCTCATGGTTCTGGTATTACCAGCTTCCGTGTCTGCTTGTGCCTGTGTTCCTCCTTCCTGCAGGAGCAGATACTCTCAGGCTGCGCATTTGGTGTGTGTGGGGGGGGGCAGCTCGAAGATGCAGGTATTAGGTACCTCAGGACATGAATCAGGCTGTCTTTGTCCACAGTCGTCTGGACCTCTCTGGCTTTTTCCTCTTCCTCCTCTGCAGGACAGACCAGTCTAGAAGTGGGAACCACATGTCTCACACCCATGTCTAGGCTGTTGGTGTGGCGCTTGCAAGAGGCACATTTGACACATTACTTGATGTTCCATTTGATCCCTGAACAGTCTGGTGAGCGCCTTGTAGGATAGTACACCCTCCTTCTGATTTAGAGTCTGATTCATCCTGATCTACTTGAGCATCAGTTGTGGGTGGACTATTTCTGATTTCCTGAGCAGATTGAGTAGTAGAGAGGTCTGGAAATTCTGTTGTTTCTGGAACATCACTGGGTGGCAGTTGTCCAACAGGCAACAAATGGTTTTAGTGGATAGTCTGGCATCTGCTTAACTCTCCTTCAGGATGAATCTTGTACACGGGCGTATTTTGCATCTTTTCCATTACAATGTAATGGACATTGTCCCATCAGTCAGCAATGTTGTGCTTCATTGTCAGTCCCAAGTTTCTTTACAGAACACAGTCTCCTTGCAGCAGTTCATGTGCCTTCACCCTTTTGTTTTACCAATGTTCAGTGGCTTTGTTATGTTTTGCTGCGTGTGTCAGAGGTCAGTTTATAGGGCCATTTAACTGTCTTTCAATCTTTGTGTGTATTGTAGGTAATTCTCTGGCCTAGCTCCATCAGCAGAGACACCGAAACAGAAGTCCACAGGAAGTCAGGCTTCCTGGCAAAACATCAGGAACTATGGAGAGAATATGGTGGCATCCCTTTTGGTGCACTTGATGCATGTGTGACAGGGTAGAATAGGACCCTGTCCCATTTGTTATGTAGAAAGTGTTTAAATGCAAGGATCTTTCCTTTTCTGTTTCTTCTCTGTCTGGTTGTGCAACCAAATTTTCCTATGAAACTTCAGACTTGATCAGCCTGACAAGCTTGCAGTTCTTTGCCTCTCAGACTTTTCTTGCTGTCTGTCTTTTTCTCCCTGCATATCCGCTGATATGAAAATGTATGCAAATCAATATATGGAAATGTAACTGATGTTGGATTCTTTTGTTTAGAAAATATATAGTGTTACTCTTGAAATGTATATATTTATAATTTGAGAGGACTGCAAAAGCTGTTGGAAAGTAGAGGTTACCTTAGTGTAAATCTTTGAGCCTTTTGCAAAAGCTGTGAAAAAGGGGTCTCTCAGCTTGGGCACAGTGTGTTCTAGTAGCTCCTGCCTGATATTTACAAAAACAAGACGCTTGCTAAGAGTGGGGGATGGAAGGACATATAAAAGAGCTGAGCTGCAACTGCAAGAGAGATTAGAGAAAAAGGGGCACAGAGACTTAAAGAAAACACTTATTTTATTTTGCCTTTGTAAATAGTTATACTGAGCAAGTTTGTTTTTTATGTTACTGCTACCGTAAATAAATATTTTTTGTGAATTCTACAAGTGCTCTTGTTTTCCTATGCTTCCTGACCAGTGCCTCAACGACAGATGGTGTCAGCCTAAGGGATTTATGCCAAGACACCCTAAGACAAGAGTTTTGTACGTGGGTATTGGACCCAGTACCAGGTAAGCACAGAGGAAGGTATGGATTCTGCAGCAGCAACTCCAGGAGTGGTTACCAGGAGAATGACAGCCAAACTAGCAGAGATAGAAGTCCAGTCTGAGTTTGTTAAGCCAGCACAAGTCATGGAAAAAGAACAGGCAATGACAGAACCTAAAAGCCTGATGGACTTTTTCAAATGGTGGGCTATACAATAAAAAGAGGTTCAGCGTTGAGAAGCACAGAGGAGAGAAGTGATGCAGTGACAGGAGCAGCAATGGCTGGATGCCTTGCAAGCTATCAAAGGCAGAAGATCCGGCACAGATCCAGATGAGCAACAAAATGTAAGCAACTTAAAAGCCATTAAGCTTACCAAGATGTGTTCCTCAGATGATATTGAAGCATACCCGACAACTTTTGAAAGAGTTGCCACAGCCTGCTAATGGCCAAAGCAGCAGTGGACAATCAGACTGGTACCCTACCTGACAGGGAAGGCTCAACTTGCCTACAGCAATATGGACTCTGCACAGTCAGAAAACTATTACCTGGTGAAAAGCGAAATCCTGAAAGGTATGACATCTCCGGAGAGACCTACAGGCAGAGATTTCGATCTCTGAGATATAAACCCAGTTGACAATCCTCGAGAAGCCTTCACCCGACTCGGAGAACTCCTGATAAAATGGATCCAACCAGAGAGCAAAACAGTACCACAGGGATAACTGGTTTGTGTCGGCCAAGCCTTCATAGTGGTCACTTTTTGATCCTTCGATGTTGGCTCTTCCTGTCATTGTGAAGCAGAATTCACCAAGCGTTGGATTGTTCACCCACTAATTTTTTGGGGTTTTAAGCAGGAGGTGTCAGAAAAATTACCACAGGGTTTACTGAATTGATCAAGGAGGGAGTAAATCTTGATGTTTTCAACAGAAGTGGTGACGAGCTCAGGCAAAGAAAATTTCAGATGGTGGGGACACTTTTCCTTTCAATGATTTTGATTTGGACTTGTCTGAGCACAGTTGCAAGATCCAGAAATCCAGGAAGGAAAGAAAGACGAAGCCTTAAGAAACTATGGCAACAAATGACTGATGGACATGAAGGGTTAAAATATGAAAATGCTGAAACTAAATTGATAACTGATTGTGATTTTCTTTCAGAACAAGCTAATGATGTTTCTCTCCAGGGTTATTTTAAGCAGCTGGGGGTGAAACCAAAACAGGGTGGACCAATGTTTAAAAAATATAATGGGTTACTGTACAGAGTTTGGGTTAAACCTCAGACACAGGAACAGACAGAACAATCGGTTATACCACAGAAGTATAGAACAGAATTGTTACAGATAGCACATGATTGTCCTATGGCTGGTCACTCACAGAGGGATCGCACCCTTGCCAGATCGCTGTATAGATTTTACTGGTCTGGAATTCATAAAGATATTGCTACTTACTGTAATTCCTGTGCTGAGTGTCAGAAAGTAGCCCCAGTCACTAGAAAAGACAAGGTGCCCCGTGCGCCCCTACCCTTGATAGATGTGCCTTTTGAGAGAATTGCAATGGATGTGGTTGATCCTTTAGACAAAAGTAAAAAGGGTTATAGATTTATCCTAGTAGTATGTGACTATGTTACCCAATACCCAGAAGCAGTTCCAATCAGAGGCGCTGACTACCGGGAGGCGGCTGAGGAGCTGAACCTCTGGGAAGATTAGATGAGGGCTCTGCCCCCCCCCCCCAGAATTTTTTGCAGGCTGCAGTGGGGTTAAATTGAGGCAGAAATGGTCCAGAACCACACTACCATAGGAGGGGGGGGGCGGGTGGTGTCCCTGACTCCCCGCACCGGGCGGAAGCCTCCGAGGAGCGCAATTTTCATCAGTGAAGCTTATTTGTTTTATTTCTTGACCTGGGCTGAGCCCCAGCAATATTTTGCCACATGCTGCATTTTTTTCCTTTTCTCCCCCGGCTGTTTGTTTGGTTTCTCTGTGCATGCGCCCTCTGTGGCTTGTGACCGCTCCGCCTCACCGGTTGCTGTTTAATTAGCTGGCATTATCTCAACATTAATTGTGCCAATGGTGCCTTTTGCCTGCTTGTTTGTCTCCCCAAGAAAATCAAATTTGTTTGACTGGTCTGGCAAGTGGCTTTCAACCTGCCACACCCACTGTGATTGGCCGGGGAGGGCTGATTAGCTGCGATACAGGCTTTTGCTGTCTGATAGATTCTGTAGTGAGGAGGTCCTTCCATCATGTTGTGCATGCGGCATGCAGTGGGGCGGCCTAGAAAGTCGAAGGAGTCGGGAGAGGTGGTGGTTCAGGTGCCCATCCAGCCCAGAAGAGAGGAGCAGCTTAGCCGAAGGGAGAGTAGCCATCAAACTGGTGTGGCGGAGTCAGCATTTGGCTGAGAGAGAGTCCAGGATCTGGTCGGAGTCAGCCAGTCAGGAGTCCGGGACACACCACACACCAGCAAGTAGAAGTGAGTACGCTGCAAGGAAGGTCAGCAGGTTGAGCAGCGGAATAGCTTTGTGGTGCTGCTCCAGAAGGGTCGAGGAGTGAGTGGGTTGGGACTTGAGCACACCGGGTGGTGTTAGGAAGGTTTAACTGTTTCAGTTCTGTGATGCCTGCTCAGTTGCTCCCTGGAAGCCTTATTTGAATCCTCCTCCTCCTCCTCCTCCTCCTCCTCCTTGTTCGACTGAAAAATCCAGTTTCCAAGAAATCAAAAGGTATTTAGGGCTGCAACAAATAAATGTACATCAATTCTTGAATTTTGCACTTTGTGCTTGATGATTTTCAAAAGATTTGGACGCAGTGTGCCTACGCTGTAATTAGGGAGGTGCAGGGTTTACAGCAACAGTGCAACAAAAAATATTTTTTCCCAGAACACTAGTTGTAGTCTGCTACAGTTAATAAAATATTAGCTACCTGCCAATTTTACTTTTTCTAGGTACCTCCTAGGTTTCACACCGTGAGTTTTATTTATTTTCTTGATCTTAACAATTACTAGGCCTCAATGCTATTTCTAAGTCAAATGTGTTGGCCATCTTTTTTTCTTAGGGGTGAAAAACACTTAATTAAAACATTTATAAAATTAAAAAAATGGTATAATTACAACATTTTATGACCAAATGAAACTGGAAGCTGCCTGGAATTTATATTGGAAAAAAAGATGGGAGTCACTTTTTTTGCCCACATTGCACTGCTGCTTTAAGCTTTGTGAACTGGTTCTGGAGTTCTGATGTTTTGTGTAAGGGTCTGAAAGTTTCATGTTTTGTGTATAGGGTCAGAAGTTTGGTATAAGGTGTCCAAGGTTCTGTTTACTTTATTGATCATCTGACTGAGTACACTGATGACATAAAGATTGACTTTTCATGCATGACCTGGTACTAGTATGGTGCAGTGTGCATAAATAGGGCAGAAGTTCACAGTGAAAATCATACAGTAGTCTGTGAACTTGTACAAAAGTTTCAAACAGTTTTAGTGAGTCACATAAAAGGTGTGTGTGTTTGTGTGTAGAACTCTGATTTCTCTGAAAACAAATTTTCTGAACACCAACTGGTCTTCATCTTCATAATGAAGCGAGTTTAATACATTAAAATTCTGACAGTGATGGGATCTTGGCTCATGAGCTGTTGTGAATCTGGCCACTTTAAAGTAGAGGCTACGTTTTATATTCAAACGCACACTACATTTTATGCTCAGGGCTGTTGCAATTCTGGTTTCTGCAGGAAGCTGACAATGTGGCATCAGGGAAGAGAGGGAAGTGTAGACTAGTAGTAAATCTTATTTGTTGGAACTTGATTAGCAAAAGAGAGCTTCATTTTGCTTTTCCAGCCAGCCAGAGTCTCCCACATCTCTTATTCCAGGGGAGCAAAATATTCCCTGAAATCAGGGGTAGGGAACATGTAACAAAAATATGTTTGTTTTTTTCTTTAAGAAAAGCCCAAAACTCATCACAGAGCATGTAAACCCCTCAGAGCTTCTGGGGGCCGCAACCCTGGAAAAATAAGTCTGCTCCTATGATTCCAATGTGTACTGTTACAGCCCCGAAAGTTGCAGCAGAGCTTGCCAAACTTTTCAGCAGTGGGCATACCTAAAGAAATTATTACTGATCAGGGTAGTAATTTTGGTGCTGCATTACGTAAGGAGCTGTACCGACTTCTAGGTATCACTACCATAAGAACCTCCTCCTATCACCCTTAGACAGACGGTCTTGTTGAGGATTTTAACTAAATCCTAGAATGCATGTTAAAAAGGTTTGTAAAAGGGAAAGACAGGGGCCAATACTTACCTTACCTACTTTTTGCTTACAGAGAAGTGCCACAGGCATCAACAGGGTTTTCACCATTTGAAATGCTGTATGGTAGGCAGCTAAGAGGGCCACTGGATGTGATAAAAGAAACTTAGGAAGATAATCCCCTCAGAAACAATCTATAACATCTTATGTCTAAAAGTGTCAGTGGCTCAGTAGGTAGCACACCCGCCTCTGAGGCTGGGAGATCAGAGGGCTGTGGGTTCAGTTCCCACATCTGGCACTTGGGTTAATATCCCAGTACTGACACTGTAGTGCAGCATGAGAGGGGTGCTGCACTTCTGAGGTGCCGTCTTTTGGATGAGATGTTAAACCGAGGTCCCATCTGCCTGGATTGGTGATAGTTCAGGTGGATGTTAAAAGATCCCATGGCACTTATCGAAAAGAGTAGGGGAATTTCCCCGGTGTCCTGGCCAAATTTCCCTCATTCACTAAAAATACCACCAACAGCTTAATCTGGTTCAAGGTCAGTTGACATTCATCTGTATCCCCTCCCAGGTCATGTGCCTGAAAATAGGCAGGATTTGTCTAGTGCACTTACCTGGTCAACAAAAACTAAATAAAATAAATAAAAATGTGTGTGCCCTAAGAAAGAAGCTGGCAAAATATGTTGAAATTGCCCATAGTAATCAGGAAGAAGCTCAAAACCAGCAGAAGGTATATTATGACCATGGGATAAAAGAAAAAGTTTTTGAGCCAGGTGAAAAGGTTTTGCTACTCATACCCACAACAGAAAATAAACTGCTAGTGATGTGGCAAGGGCCTTATAAAGCTCTTGGATGTACTGGCACTGTTAACTACGTGATTGAGACGCCTCACAGGAAAAATTAAACTAAGACATACCATGCTAACCTCCTCAAGAAATGGGTTGAAAAATTGCCTAAAGCTGCTTTGCTGGTTTTACCAGAAAATGATAAAGAAGATATTGATAGACTGGACAAACTGCAAGCTGACTGAGTGTTTCCTTAACTCTCGAACAAGCTGCAGAAATTCGTAATGTGCTAAAGACATTTAACAGTACTTTTACCACAGTACCAGGCCAAGCAAAAGGGGTTGAGCATGTAATAGTGACAAAGAATGCTCATCCTATTAGGCAAAAAACATACAGGTTACCAGAGCGGTTAAGCGCTGATGTGCTTAAGGAAATACAAACAATGAAAGAATTGGGTATCATAGAGGAGTCGAGGAGTGCTTGGTCATCTCCCATGGTAATTGTAAACAAAAAAGAAGGGGGTGTTAGAATCTGCCTTGATTTTAGGAAACTTAATCAAGTGTCAGAATTTGACAGTTGTCCTATGCCCAGAATAGATGATTTGGTTGACAGACTGGGGAGTGCAAAGTATATCAGTACCCTCAATCTCACAAAGGGTTACTGGCAAATACCTTGAGCTAAAGAATCCAGGGATAAAACTGCATTTGCCACCTCTATAGCAATCTATCAGTTCACGACCATGCCCTTTGGTTTACATGGTGCACCAGCTACATTCCAGTGGTACAAGGATGTCATTTTATCCCCTCACACTGGTTATTGTGCTGTGTACCTGGATGATGATGTGGTGTACAGTTCAGACTGGAAAAGCCACCTGGAACACCTATGAGTAGTTATCCAAGCTATCAGAAATGCAGGTCTGACAATTAATCCTACTAAATGTGCATTGGACATGCAGGAAACTAGATATTTGGGCTATGTGTTGGGAAATGGAGAAGTCAAGCCAGAGGTTTCTAAGATAGAAGCTGTGGCTAACAGCCCAATACCTAAAACAAAGAAGCATGTCCGGTAATTTTTAAGGCTGGCTAGTTATTATCGGAGATTTGTTCCTAACTTTGCAGGTTAGCTACTCCTCACTGAACTCACAAGGAAGCAGTACCCAAATAATGGGAAATGGACCCCAGAGTGTGATGAAGCTTTTAATTCATAAAGGCTGCATTATGTTCGCCCTGTTTTAAGAAGCCCAGACTTTGAGAAACCATTTCTGCTACAAACAGATTCATTCGACATAGGCCTAGGTGCAGTCCTAAGTCAAAATGTAGATGGGACAAAACATCCTATTCTGTACACAAGTAGGAAGTTTCATAACAGAGAGAAAAAGTACTCCACTATCAAAAATGAATGTTTAGCAGCAAAGTGGGCCATGGAGTCCCTTAAGTTTTTATTTGCTAGGAACTGATTTTGTTCTTGTAACAGAGCACAGTCCTCTCTGTTGGCTTAACCAAATGAAAGATAAAAATTCCAGAATCACAAGGTGGTACTGGGCACTACAGCTATTTAAATTCACGGTGATGCACAAATCTGGTAAAGAGAATAGCAATGCTGATTTTCTGTCAGGATATGGATCAGGAATTGAGGGCTCTGAAGGTTGAAAAACAAATGTATGGGTTTAAACTGTACTCTTTGCTGTACTGTTATAAAAAAAGAGATAATGTACATGTGCTTAATATCTGAAAGCAGCAAATGTTAGTAGAGAATTAATAAAAAGTTTTGGAAACCTGTCTAATAAAACAGGTTCCTTCTTAAGGAAGGGGGTGTATGTGACCGGGTAGAATAGGACTCTATCCCATTTGTTATGGAAAAGTGTTTAAATGCAAAGATCTTTCCTTTTATGTCTCTTCTCTGTCTGGTTGCGCAACCAGATTTTCCTATGAGACTTCGAACTTGATCACCCGACAGGCTCGCAGTTCTTTGCCTCTCACTGTCACTTAGCCCTCCCTTGCTGTCTGTTTTTCCTCCCTTGCATACATGCTAATATTAAAATGTGTGCAAATCACTGTATGGAAATGTAACTGATATTGGGATCCCTTGTGTTTGGAAACTATATAGTTTTACTGTTGAAATGTATATAATTATATTTTGAGATGATTGCAGAAAGCTATTGTAAGCTCTAGAGGTTATTTGAGTGCAAATCTTCCAGCCTTTTGCAAAAGCTGCAAAAGAGGCCTCAGCAAGCACAGTGTGTTCTATCAGCTCCTGCCTGATACTTATGAGAACAGAACACTTTGCAAGAAACAGGATGCTTGACTTAAGAGTGGGGGTTGAAAGGACTTATAAAGGAGCTAAGCTGCAACTGCAAGAAAGATTAAAAGAAAAAGGGACACATAGAGACTGAAGGAATATTTTATTTTATTTCTCCTTTGTAAATAGTTACACCGAACAAGTTTATTTTTTATGTTACTGCTACTGTAAATGAATATTTTGGGTGAATTCTACAACTGCTCCTAGTTTTCTCTATGCTTCCTGACCTGTGCCTTGATGACAGGGCTAGCTGGTTATTATTGAAGATTTGTTCCCAGCTTTGCAGAGTTAGCTACTCCCCTCACTGAACTCACGAAAAAACGATACCCAAATAATGTGAAATGGACTTTAGAGTGTGATGAAGCTTTTCAGGCCATAAAGGCTATATTATGTTCTGCCCCTGTTTTAAGAAGCCCAGACTTTGATAAACCATTTTTGCTACAAATAGATGCATCCGAGGTAGGTCTAGGTGCAGTACTGAGTCAAAATGTAGATGGGACAGAACACCCTATTCTGTACATAAGTAGGAAATTGCATGACAGAGAGAAAAGGTACTCCACTATCGAAAAGGAATGTTTAGCAGCAAAGTGGGCCATGGAGTCCCTTAAGTTTTATTTGCTAGGAACTGATTTTGTTCTTGTAATTGATCACAATCCTCTCTGTTGTCTTAACCAAATGAAAGATAAAAATTCCAGAATCACAAGGTGGTACCTGGCACTACAGCCATTTAAACTCATGGTGATATACAAATCTGGTAAAGAGAATAGCAATGCTGATTTTCTGTCACGATATGGATCAGGAATTGAGGGTTCTGAAGGCTGAAAACAAATGTATGAATTTAAACTTTATTTAATGCTCGTGTGCTTAATTTATGAAAGTTATCAAAAATTGTTATTAGACAGTAAAACGTTTTGGAAACCTGTTTAATAAAACAGGTTCCCTCTTAAGGAGGGGGTGTATGTGGCAGGGTAGAATAGGACCCTGTCCCATTTGTTATGGAGAAAGTGTTTAAATGCTAGGATCTTACCTTTTCTGTCTCTTCTCTGTCTGGTTGCGCAATCATATTTTCCTGTGAGACTTCAGACTTGATCAACCCAACAAGCTTGCAGTTCTTTGCCTCTCGCTGTCTCTCAGTCCTCTCTTGCTGTCTGTCTTTTTCTCCCTTGCATATCTGCTGATATAAAAATATATGCAAATCAATATGTGGAAATGTAACTGATGTTGGCATCTCTTTTGTGTAGAAAATATATAGTGTTACTGTTGAAATGGATATATTTATAGTTTGAGAGGACTGCAAAAAGCTGTTGGAAACTAGAGGTTACCTTAATGCAAATCTTTGAGCCTTTTGCAAAAGCTGTGAAAAAAGGGGGCCTCTCAGCTCAGGCACAATGTGTTCTAGTAGCTCCTGCTTGATATTTACATAAACAGGACGGTTGCTAACAGTGGGGGACGGAAGGACATATAAAAGAGCTAAGCTGCAACTGCAAGAGAGATTAGAGGAAAAGGGACACAGAGACCGAAAGAAGACACTATTTTATTTTGCCTTTGTAAATAGTTGTACTGAACAAGTTTGTTTTTTATGTTACTGCTACTGTAAATAAATATTTTTGTGAATTCTACAAGTGCTCCTTGTTTTCCTGTGCTTCCTGACCTGTGCCTCAACGACTGCATGGAATAGTGCACTGACTTGTTGACTCCACGCACTTTTCCTTTTGGGTCTAACATGCCTAACATGTTCATTACAGTTCACTTGAACCAATCAGGCTGAGCATCACCTTGAGGATGATAACGGTAGTTCAAGACTTTGTTATTCCCTACAGGGACAGTATTTCTTTAGTAGGTGGCCTTGAAATCTTAACCTTGGAAATGAAAAGGAAACGGAAAGGGAAATTGTTTAACCAGGAAAGGCACACTAAGCCAGCACTTGTTTCGTGTGCAACCTGGGAGCAAAAGAAAGTTATGTGACTTGTTCAGGGTCACACAGTATGCAGGTGGGGCTGATGGGTTTCAAACCCAGATCTCCAGGTTTGCAGGTCAGTGTCCTTAACCACTATGCTATACTGCCTCTAAGGACATGTGTGGGTCACTATAGTGTACAAAGAACTTTTCTACTAGAACTTTTACGACAGTTACTGCCTTTTTGTTCCTTTGTTGGATAGGCTTGAACATATCTTGAGAAGTGGTCTGTTACTACTAGGATGTTTGCAGTGTTTTTAGAATTTGGTTATAGACTGAGAAAGTCTATGTATACCAGCTCCATGGGTGACCTTGTAACAATGTTTACTAAAGGTGCTGCCCTCTGTGGCAGAGTCTTGTGCCTAACACATCAATTGAGGCTTTGTAGTACTGTTCTATGTCACTCCCCATATGTGGCCAAGAGAAGAGCGCACGAGCAAGGTCCAAAGTCTGTTCACTTCCAAGGTGTCCCATGTCATTGTGCAGGGCACGCACCATAACTCTTTTGAACTTCGAGGGTAAAACTAGTTGCAGCTTTGGGAAACCCTGTGATCCTTGGATTTCATGGTACAACAGATTGTCTTTGACTTTTAACTTGACTCACTCCCGCAGTAGCAATTTTGTATCTGGGTGAGTGGTATGCACATGTGTGGCAACACCCCCTCTATTCAGGGTGAAGACAACGTGTTTCAAGCAAGGGTCCTTTCTTTTGTTCAGTGTGTAAAATCTTGTGGAGTTAACTGCAGGACGGTGGTCAGGTCTAGTGCAACAAATGGCAGTAGACATTTGGTAGACAGTCGCCAGGGCGCCAAGACTGTCTGTGAGATGATGAGCATTTGCAGTAGACTGTGGCTCATCTATGTCAAACCTTTTACACAGTGCTTTGACAATTTGCTCTGGGATTTGTATGCACATTTGATTGTCTGTGGATGCTGCATTTGATCGTCTTGACAGGGCATCAGCATCCATATAGTTCATGCCAGCTCTGTATTCTACACAATAATCATAGATGAGCTAAGCGGATAACCATCTGTGTCCATCAACATCTAACTTTGCAGTTGTTTTTACTTATGTCAAAGGGCTGGTATCTGTTTGAACAGTGATGTGAGCCCTATACAAGTATTTGGGATACTGGTCCACGATTGCCCACTTGAGTGCAAGGAACGCCAATTTGCGGACAGGATAGTTCCTTTCTGCTGTTTTCAAGCACGTAATTGGGAGGCAACTGACATCAGCCCTTCAGAAAAACTTTGATACAGGATAACTTCAAGTTTGCAGAGGCCTGCGTCTGTATGCACAACACAGGACTTTGCTGGGTCAGCATTTGCTAGTACTGGCACATTTGTCAGATGGTAGATGATTTCTTGGAATGACTAGTCACACTGGCTATTCCATCTCACTGAATGGGTCACTTGGCTTGGCATACTTTTTTGGTTGGATCTGTAACTGCAGGGTACTTTTTGCCTTTGTTTTTTGGTGGGTGGCCATGGGTTAGATTCAGCAGTGGTCTCACCACTCAGGTATAGTCTTTAATGACGCATCTGTTAATACCTGCAAAAGACTAGGAAATACTGTAGGTCTTTCAGATTCTTTGGCTTGTACCAGCTGGTGAAGGCTTCAACTTTGCTTGCATCTGTTTGAATTCCTTGTGCTGACACAATATGTCCCACATATTTGAAGGAACTCTGGAAGCATTGTCATTTATCGATAGTTTGAGCCCGAACTGTTCCAGCCAATCTAACATTTTCATTAAAGAGCAGGTGCTTAGTAAGGGTGCATATCTTAAAGAATAGAAGTTTGGGGCCTTTAAATGCCTCTGCAATCATTCAGTTTGCTTTTATCTGTTTCTTTACTTACTTTTTCATCATTTTATTTGTATTTTGCCAACTGCTAGTGAGAAAAGAATCTAATGGAATCCTTGTATTATGATATCAGGAACTCTCTACTGGCAAGGCTGCCAATGTATTTCAATGGAAAACTACAAATCTGTTTTCAGATTTTATGGAGAAATAACAGTTTCTGCCACCAAAATATTATATATTTAATAGAAACATGTGATTTTTGATAACGTGATCTTTTGTTATAATTTAACAGGTGACATTTTCTTTATAACCAGATTTTACTTGGAAAGAAGTAAAGAGAAGCTAATGATTGTATTCAAAAATGTAAAATCGTACAGATGGAGTACTATAGTACAAATATATAAAAGGCAAAATATGTTGATGAAATAAGTATCGGTTTCTTTTGAAAAAGATAGAAAAATATATTTAGCTTCTCATTAAAATACACTGTGCTCTTAATGAGCAGGTGTTTACTTCTAATAAATAGAAAACTTGACTATTTTATTTATTGTATTTTGATGTGTTAGTAATTACTTTCTACTTTTATAATAAAATATTTGTTAGTTCAGTGAAACAAGTGGATTTTCAGCTTTGCTTTCATACTACTAGTAAAAAAATGCAGTAGAATGCTGGTGGTGTGATCTCAGAAACTGTCAGCTACTTAAGAGCCTCAGTGAGCTGCTGAGGGTTTCACAAAGGTTTGGAGCATCTAGCAGATGGGACTCCAGTTCGCTTCTTACTTTGCCCTGGGAAACTTCCCTACTTCTAGATTCTTTGAAGCAGTTTGGTGGTGACTCTTGCAGATCTTCCTATGACCGATACTCTTTCTTCATGTGTCCATCTTTCCCACAGTCATAGCGGAACACTGTACTAACCTGGTTTGAATGGTGCATCGGGGGTTGCCTCCAGTCCCAGTTACTTTGTTTTGGAGGATAGGCATTTACAGCTCTGACAGTAGTGCTGACTGCAGCTTGTCCTTGCTCTGGGTTTTCTCCCTCTGCCAGGCCATGGACTGGGCTGCGTGTTGTATCTCTTTAGGTCCATTACCAGACTGTGCAATTCATTAACTTGGGTTTGGAGGTCACAGATCTGCAGATGGTGTCTGTGCTTGCACACCACGCCCATGACAGAGATTCTGGCTAGCTAAAACAACTGGTTGGCTTTGGTGGGTATTTTGCCCACTACTGGGAGCTACTTTAGCTTTTGCAATTACTTCTTTGTCTTCTTTTAGCAACTCTTTCAACTCTTGAGTCTCTGTAGGGGCACATTGTCAGTGACTTGCATTACAGCTGCTGAGGCATGATAGGGTTCCCATCACTCTTCTTCTTCTTCTTCTTCTTCAGCTTCTCTGACTTCTGTCATCAGCACTCTGTGATATTGAGAGTTGTCCTTCCTCTCAGCCAAGCGTAACTTGAGAATCAACAATATGGAATGGCAGGCAGCCTTGAGCACAGGTTCTGGTCACATCTGGTTCAAGTCTTGGGATGCCACACCTCTCTTCCAAAATACTATTTGCAGTGCCCTTTCTAAGAGGTTCAGACAGGCAGACAGTGGCTCTTCTTTTTGTTGCTTTGTCATTTCGAACTTCCACAAAATATTTTCACTGGATTCTGTGCTTCCAGCGGCATCCTCCAATGTTGACAGATACTTTGTGCTGGAGCTTCTGGATCTTCGGACCTCAAAAAATTAAAAGTTTCAACTGCAGGACCTCGGAGGCTTTCCCCAAGTGTGTTTTCTCTTCTTGGCTTCTGGGCATTGCCAGTCTTGGATCAAGTGAGCAGCATAGTCCATCCATGTTCCTAAGTTGTCTTCTCCTGCAGGGTGGGCTACAAGCCTGAGAGCATTCTCAACCTTCTATACGAATCTGATATGGTTGTCATTTGGCAGGTCTAGCTCCTATGGCTTGAGGTGGTGTACCCACTTGGTCACTTAACAGCATCCAAACTTCACTGGCTGACTTCCCTTCAGTTCAGTAGCGCCACTTGTTGGACCTTTCTTAAACACATTCGGTCACAGGGTTGGACTTCTGGATTTGAGGTGGTCACACTGGCATGAATCATTATTGTCCACCTGGCACGGTCTCCATCTGAGATCAGTCCATCAGGCATTTTACGGAAAGGGAAGGGAAATGTTTAACCAGGAAAGGCACACTAAGCCAAAACTTGTTTCCAGGTGTGACCTGGGAGCACAAGGAAGTTAAGTGACTTGCTCAGGGTCACACAGTATGTAAGTGAGGGCTGTGGGATTCAAACCCAGGTCTCCAGGTTTGCAGCTGAGAGCCCTAAACCACTGCATTATACAACCTCCAAGTGGCATCCATGGTATTTCAACAATCTGCCAATACCAGCAAACTCTGAGTGCTGCTATCCAGGCAATGTCTTCATACAGCTACTTTAGCAAGACACTCACTCAAGGCAGAACTTTACTGATATCTGTCCTGGTTGGGACTCCAAGAAGCAGTATGGCTTCTAGAGGATTCAGCTCCCACACACCAACTGATCAACCTTTCACATGCCATGGCATCTGGTACTATTCTTGGGGTTTCAGGAACCAAAAGGTTTCAGTTGCACTTGGCTCCATGCTGAGTCTGACTGGTTAGCAGGAGATCCCAGTAGTGCCTCCAGAGTTGTAACCGATTCATCATTGATGTTGTGGTCAATACCCCTGCCTTGTTGGCTAAAACAAGGTTGGGGGCCTGGGTTCTGAATTTCCTGATTGGGGGTTTGTATCTAGATATTTTAAGTTTTGTGCAATGCCTCAACCCAGAGTAAAGTTTAAGTGGGCTTGGTGTCAGAATGGTACAACCCTTTGGGATGCAGCAGCCATCTACCTCCCCACTGTGCCCACCTATACATGAAAAACCACAGTGCAACCTTAAAATCAACTAAAGTGCAATTAGGGACGTACTACTACTAATATGCTCATGAAATAAAATGTAAAATGCCAACAAAATATTTATTGGTAGATATTCACAAGGATGGGGTAAATTCAAAGAAACTCATTTTGCAAATCTTGAGAACTTGCAGGACTGAGGCTGAAGGTAGGTGGGTGCCTGACTATGCTCAGCTTGTAAAACACTTTGAACAAAGTAGCAGTGTCCACCCCTCCACCAGGCAAGACAATGCAGTGGCATAGTAAATACTGCAAAATCTTTAATATTATATGCCCCTATGTACTGGGAGCACTGCCCACTTCCCACTGGTACCAGTGTGAACCCTATTAAACCGTAGGGAGCTCACTGTGCTTCACTGGGTACCCAGCTGTAGGAATGGTGCAGACCTGGTGATGTTGCAGCTAGTTGGCCAGTGGTGGTGCACTTTAAACAGAACAAAACACTTTGCTAAACTCAAACACCACAGGCCATGCAATTACTAAAATGGCAAAACCTCAATTTAGGTATTTGTGACCCCTGGCCTGTTGGCCAAATCTGGAGATTTGGTGGCAGACTTTGTAAAAAAAGAAAACTCCCAGTTGCAGGGCAAACCCTGAGAGTACTCACTGTACTGGTGTTACCAGCTTCCTTGTCAGTGTGTGCTCCTCTTCCTCCTTCCTGCAGGTGCAAGTTCCCTCAGGCTGATAGTTCAGTTGTGCAGTTGGGGCAGCTCAAAGATGCAGGTCTCAGAGGTCTTAGGATGTGGATCAGGCTCCCTACATCTGCAGTCGGCTGGACCGCTCTGTCTCTTCCCTCTTCCTCCTCCGTAGGACAGGCCAGTCAAGGAGTAAGGGCCGCACGCCTCACACCCACGTCTAGGCTTCAGAACCCTTGTGCGGTGTGTTAGCTAGTACCTGGCAGTAACAGTATTTGGGCTTATTTGGGTCCCAAGGGAAATCACCAAAGTATAGTATGTAGTTTTTCAGGGTGGAGCTTGGTCACTTGTAGCTAAATCAATCCAAACAAACAGAGTTGCGACCGCTCTGGCTAATAAATGGCCTGACAGAAAAACATTTTTTCAAATATCTTTTTTTCTTTTATTCTTTCAAATATTACTTGAACCCAGCATTTCACCATATTTGGCTTCTTATGGGGAATTGTAAATGTCATAAATGTCGAAATATGCTTTTGAGTCTTGCTATCAAATACTTCAGTTTTCAATGAATTTCATATTTACAGATATAAATGCAAGGTGCCTTTCTTTACATAAACTATTGCATCATTTTCCCATCTCTAAATAAGTTCATTTTTCAACTTCTTTTATGTAAATTCGCTTCAGCAGTATCCAGCCTTCTCCCAGAGACTCTGCGGGCTCGATGCAGGTTTTTGTCACACAGATGTACTCAATCTCTGGTGCCCACAGTCTGAAAGCTGTGGCACGTATGTACTATCTTCTCTCACAAGGCAGCCTTCAGTCTCTTTCACAGGAAAATGTAATTATGACACTTTCAATGGACACGCAGTTTTTTTTGTTTTTTTTAGTTTTGTTGACCGGGTAAGTGCACTGGACAAATCCCTGCCTATTTTCAGGCACGACCCGGGGGAGGGGGATACAGATGAATGCCAACTGACCTTGAACCAGATTAAGCTGTTTCAGTCTATGTATCACACACATTGTAGAAACCTTGGGATCACCTCCTGAAAGTTGGCTGTGGAAGGTCATGCAGGCTTCCCTGTGTTAGCTCTGGCCTGCAGCACAAGCCCTCTGTGAGAGCTCACTGTCAACTGCCTTCTTCTGGTTCTGACCTCAGCATTTCTTCGAGTAAAAGGCAGTGTCAGATTGGCACACAGGGCTGTCAGTCTTTAGAATTAGTATGCAGAATGTTCACTTGACTCCCTATTGGCTGGTGGAAAGAAGGCCAAGCACACAGCACAGTCAGTCTCTCAGAATTTTGTTGTGATCATGTGCCGAGATCCTCAGCCTCTGATTGGCTGGCTTCATGGTCAGGGGTTGGCAAAATGGTGTTTTTTATACTAGAGGAATACTGCTTCAACTTTTTTTCTTTCTGTGGACATGTGCCCTGCTCTGTATTTACTGATTCCCCACCCCGCGTGCTGTAGGCATCCACCTGTGCCTTGTGATCCATTCGAGGTGTTAGACAAATTTTGGGCTTCCACCGCTTGGCATGAGCTTTGTTCTGCTTGCTAGCTCCAGAGGCAGCAGTTCCTTTTGCTAGTGGTGGTCAGAGCTGCAGTTTCATTCCAGGTGCTTCTGAGTACCAAACACATGTTTAACTGGTTTCCCCTCCCAGTTGCCTCCAGTCCTTCTTATGACTGACTTGTGTCTCATGGATCCAGAGCAGCTGGAGGGGCTGGGATTGTGCTGGCCATGGTTGTGGCAGTGAGAATCAGTGTTTGTTTCAGTGAGCGCAAGATAGCACCATGCATGCAACATTCAAGCAGCCTCTCACACGGTCAGTCAGGCGGCTGCTCGAATATGTGCACATGCTGTGCGGCAGTGTGACTCTCCCAGGAACTGCAGAGCAGGGGGCAGCAGCTCTGCAATTCTCACTTCTCCGGTTCCCCCACAGGCTGCAGTCCTGGGGGCCGGAGGAAAGCATATGGATGGCAGTCCTGGGGCAGCAAGGTGAACAACGGGTAAACCCCCACTGTTTGAAGGGGGGTTACAATTCATACAGTAAGACCCTGTAAATAAAGAAACAGCAGCCTGAACTTGAATATGACATATGGGTGAAAAAAGTAAAAAGAATAAGACATTTGCAGCGTACAACAGAAGGTGCAGCAGCCAAATATTGAGAAACAATAAACAATAGCAACACTGCTCAGTAGAAAAGGCAAAAACAAAGCACAAACAAGCATTTAAATTAAGATACAGTTTTTAAGCCTGCAATATCCATTCTCACTTGATGAGTCAGAATGTAAACCCCACATCAAATTCATGTGGAAAAAACCCTGATTGACAAATCCCAGTAGTTTCAATTATGTGTGTGCAGTATTTGTGACATTTTTCCAACTAAGGTTTAGCCTGTATTGTTCTACTGTTGGCTGTTTGGGAAATCTTTACAATGGAATGCCTCTGAGAGGCAGACTATTTTTTATGTCTTTATGGGTTTGATTTTTTTTTTATCCTGACCAGTCCTAAGGACAACAGATTTGACAGTAATATAACTTTACTTAAGGAAGGGGTTTACTTGAAACATTTTAACAAAAGAATGTTATAAAAAGAAAACAGACATAGACAATGTATTTTTAAAGTATACTTAAACCCTTATTTTTGCCCCTAAGGTTTTTGCAAAAATGGATCCCAGGAGGTTGTAATAGATGGCTAGCACAGTTGAAATGAATGCCTTTTTACCTTGTTTTTCTAAAGTTTTCCTTGTTATTCAAATTTAAATATAAACAAAAGGCTTCGGTCTTGAAACCCAGCAGGTTGCTGAGCATGAAATGGCACTGAACTTCAGACGAATGACATCATTAAAGAGAGATTATTCCTCATATATTACTACGTACCAGTAGCACAGTGTTTTGTGTGACTACTGTAGTTCTTTGCCTGATGTGTGACTCCTGATATACTTGTTGATATGTAACCTGTGCACAGCTATCAGCGACATGCGAATGTGCGTGTCCAGCACAGCACTCTCGGATGCATATGCACTCCAAAGGAGGAGTTTACAGTGAACAGCTTTCAGAGACTGCTTTATCTTTGATCTGAATAGAAAGTAGGCAGGCAGTCGGGTGCTCAGGAAGTCTGTACTGGTGCTGACTGGGATGGCCAGCCCAAACAGCAGGGCACAAAAATCCACGTAGTGACACTCGGAAGAAAGACATGCTTAACTGGGTAGATATCCTGGATACTTTATTGTGAGCCTTTAGAACGTGCAACCGAACAGGTTAAAAACTAAGCGTTTGTCTTTTTCTCTGAGTGCCACTATGTGGATTTTTTTAATCTCCAATCTGTAGCAGACAGTAAAACAAACTCAAACAAAATAAGGTAATCTTTTTTTGTTTTCAAATAAATTAGAGGTTTGTCTGGACTGTCCTCCCATTGGCAAACCATGCTGTCTGGAGTCCTGTAGCCCATTTGTCTCCAAGAACCCATAGTTCTCTCCTTCATAATGGATTCCAAGATCGCCCTCACAGTCGATGTCAGACTGACTGGCTTATAGTTGCCTGGCTTCTCATGACTCCTGCCGTTATGTGGGGACTACATCCACCATCCTCCAGTCCACTGACATTTCTACTGTTTCCAGGGTGCTGTTGAGGGGGTTCTTTAGCTGGCTTGCCAGGGTCTGCCCCATTTCCTCAATACCCTCTGGTGCTACCTATCAGGACCCATTGATTTGTTTACAGTTAGTGTCTGAAGATCCTCAGCACTCTCTTTGTAATGGACCCTGCTAGCCTCTGCCAGAAGTTCCTGCTGGTCACCATATTGCAGTGTGGAAGAGGTGCTTTGTCCTCTGCCGAAATACTGAACAGAAATATTCAGTAGACTTGCCATTCTCATCCTCTACCCATTCCAACCCATTTTCAGGCTGATCACTGCTGCCTTGGTTTTATGCTGCTCTCTGAATATAGAGAAAACAACGCCTTGTCACCCTTCATGACCTCTACCAGTCTTAGTTTTGCTTCTGCCTTTCCCTGCCTCATGGTCCTGTTTAGCTTTTCTCATCTTTTCCTGGCATGCCTTCTGTCTGCATCCATTTGACTTCTTTTATGCCTAATGAACATTTTCTTTTTCCTTTACTTCCTCAGCAGCACACTTTGATAACCATATTGGTTTCTTGTCCCTCCCATTCTTCCATACCATTTTTTCAGAGACCCTTTGCCTCTAGTACTCATTTTTTGATCCTATCCCATTTCCTGTCTCCTCCTTCCGCTTTCTCTACTTACCTTAATTTGTTCCCCAACACCTCTCTTATCTTCCTGAAATTAGCATTTCTGAAGTCCAGGATCTTGGTCCTGAATTGTTCCCTATCAGCCATAAGCTTGACTTCAGCCCACCTGTTCTATGATCACTTGATCCCAGGGGTTCCCTCACCATTACCTCTGCTGTATTATCCCTCTCTGTAAGGACAAGGTCAGATTTGGCCCTTTCTCTAATACAGGGTTTCTCAATTGGTGAGGCCAGCCTCCCTGGGGAGGCCCCAACCTGTTCCAGGGGAGGCTCAGTCAAGCCTGAAAAAGTACTATATTTAAATGTAGAGTTTTAGATATTTTGTGTTAAGGGATGAGGGATAAGGCAAACAGAAAGGATAATAGTAGGTGTATTTATGTATTTATTTACATAACAGTGACCAGAAAGGTCCACTGAGCCAAGGCTTATTTTAGAGGTACCCAGGGAAGGACAGTGCAAATAAAATTCAGTAGGTAACTGCAAAATAGTCAAGCAGTACAAAATGAACAGTGCAAACAAATAGGCATAATGAACAAATAATGTGGGATAACAATTGACTAATTAGAATCAGGGCAACAGAACAACCAAAATATGGTAATAGGAGCAAGAGCAGGAGGGAGCAAAAGGATCCCTGACAAGTTGCTTAAGAGCAGGCCAGCAGGGGAGAGGCAAAGGTATGTAGGAAGGCCATGCTAGATACATGGGAAACACACACACTGAATGTGGTCTGATCCATGAAGATATTGCAAACAAGGGTATTAATGGCATGAGAGTCAAAATTGTGGGGCAAGTTGGCTGGCTGTGGGGGATTTGTAATAAACTGAATCAAATGAGAGCCAGCTGCTTAAAGGAGTTTCACTTTAATCCTTATGTACAGTGCAAAATATGTTGCTTTTCTATAGGGAGGCCCAAGACTATTTCTGCATTTGGGGGAGGCTCAAGATCTTTTCAATGGCTTAGGGGAGGCTCACTGTGACAAAGTCTGAGAACTATTGCTCTAATAGATTCCATGACCTTTCAGCTCAAGAGTGCTCCTGCATTTTGTCAACTAGGGCATGGCTTCTTGTGCTTGCTGCAATATGGATGCTCCAGTCCACATCCAACGGATTGAAGTCCCCAATACCAAAACTTCCCATAAGTCTGCCAGCCTGTTAATCTCTTTTCCAGCTCATCGCTTGCCTCCTTCCTCTGTGTTTAGAGGTCTGTAGACAACTCCTACTCTAACTGCCCTCCCTTTGCTATGACTTGTACCCAGATTGTCTCCCCTTTAGCCCTTGCCATTATCTTGGATCTCTGAGGCAAGGATCCGCCCTTCACTTATACCGCACCCACCTTCCCTCCCATTTATCCTGTCTTTCCCGAAAAAGAAGTATAGGCTAGTACCTGCATATCCAAATAGTGGTACTGTGTCACCCATATCTCAGTTACAGCCACAGTGTCTAAGTGTGCAGCTGTCATTATTGCCTGGGGGCCTGGGGGTGACAGATTTTGTTTTCCAGGCTTCTGGCATCAGTTGAACATCACCTTCCATACTTGCTGTGTCCCTTTTGATATCCCACTATTTTTCAATAATTGTCCTCAATCGCCTCTGCTGCCCTGCACTTTCCTCCTCCTGCTGTACCCAATAGCCCTGCAACCATGTTCCTGTTGACCTTCTTTCTATTAAATCCAGTTTGTTCTGTTGTAATGTCCCTCCCAAACTCCTACCCCCTCACCAGGTATGATTCTTCTGCTTGCACTAGCTTTGGGTGGGGAGGCCTCCTGGCCTTAGTTGTATGGATGTGCCTGTCCATAACTGTACTGCCCCTCGACTAGTTTAAATTCCTTTCTAGTTGTGAAAACCTATCCCCAGCACCTGGTTGCTCTTCTCATTGAGGTGGAGGCCATCCTCTTAAACAACCTCTGTATCCACCAGGTGTGTCCCCAGTCTCCTAGAAACTGGAAACCCTCCCTCGACACCAGCCCTTCAGCCACAAGGTTTAACTGCACTGTGTTCAGCTGCTTCCTCTGACTGCCCCATGGCTCTAGTAGGACCTTTTTTTTTTATTTCGTTTTTGTTTACCAGGTAAATGCACTAGCCATAGTAATGACTATTTTCAGGCACGACCTGGGAGGGTACAGTACAAACAATGCAGGCGCACATTGCAATACAAGTTTAGACATAATTGACAATAGAATACAGAGCAAGTTTAGACATAGTTAACAATAGAATACAGAGCAAGTAGACAATAAATAGCTATAGACAAGGTAGATGCAATAACAGTGTAAAAAAATACACAAGAACAAAGTATACAAAACATTTTGATAACCAAGGCTAATATCATATTGTACGATTTGTGGAAAACAATGTGAGATTGTAGTACTATAGTATTCATATAGGATTGATAAAGGGTAATGAGGGAGGGAAAAGGAGATAGAAGTGAGAGGCCAGAGTAGAGGTTTAGGATGAGGCAGGTGAGGGGGAAAGACAAAAGGGGAAAGTGCTATACATTAGAAGGGCACAACAGAAGTGGCAGGAGAGAAGAAGCTAGGAAGGAGGTATGGGCTACGGGAGATTGAAGCAGGAGCTCTTGTAGGAAGTGTCAAGGTGGTTTGGTAACCCTTTCTTAAAAGTGCCGTGGGATGGAGATTGCCATAAGGCTAGTGGGAGGGAGTTCCAGTATTGGGGGGGCAAGACAGGCAAAAGCACTAGTGCCTTTGGAGGAGTTATGTCTGGGGATGAAGACAGGCGCTTTGTCAGCAGACCGCAAACCATAGCGAGGTGTCAGATTTAGGAAGAGACCCACCAGGGGTTTGGGTATTTGTAATCGGACAATATTGTCAGTGACAGAGCCATAAGCATAAAGCCTTAGCTCCGAAAGAGGAAGCCATTCCAGATCTGAATAAAGGAGACAGTGGCATTTCATCTGATGAGAGGAGGACACATAGCAACAGATATTGTTGTATGTGACATCCAATTTTCGAAGACATGATTTGCACACTGAGGTATAAGTAGTAACACCATAAGTAAGCGAGGGTAGGAGTATGCCACGGGCAATGGCAAGCCTTGTTGAGGGGGTGAGCACATAGCTGGTTCGGTAGGCTAGCCCAAGTTTAGTGCTGACCAGTTTGCAAATCTGTTGGATGTGTAGATCAAAGGTTAGTGATGGATCCAGTGTGATGCCCAGATATTTAAATGACTTCACCACCCCTAGTATTAAACCATTGGAGGAGGAGACTTTAAATTTAGGTTGGGAGTGTTTGAGTTTGACATTAGATCCAAATAGCGTAGCTTGGGTTTTGGACTCATTTAGGACAAGTTTGTGACTAGATAGCCATTGTTGGATTTGTTGAAAGTTAAGAGAGAGAGTTGTTGATTGATGACATCAGTGCTTTTAGCGCTAGTATAAAGAACAATATCATCAGCATATAGCAGGGAGGCTGTCCTATGGAGGTTAGTGGTGATGATATTAATGAAGATAGAGGAAAGCAGTGGCCCAAGGTTGGACCCTTGTGGCACCCCAATGTTTATAGTGGTCTTGTCTAAGAGGGTAGAGTTGTATTTCACAGTTTGAGTCTTGTCGGATAGGTAGCTACCAAACCACCTTACAACGTTAGGCGAGAATCCTAATGATCTGAAGGAGGCTAAAAGGATGGAGTGATCAACAAGGTCAAAAGCCTTGGTCATGTCAGTGAAAATGGCCCCAGTGAGAAGACCAGAGTCCATAGCCACTAGGATATCTGATGTAAATTTGAGAAGGGTAGTAGTGGTGCTATGGCCCTTGCGAAACTCATGCTGGGCGAGGTAAGATGGTCATATTTCTGGAGAAATCAGTTGTTTGAGCAGATACAAGTTTCTCCAGAATTTTATTGAGAACTGATAGGATGGCTATGGGCCTGTAATTTGAGGGATCTTCTGATCTCCTTTTTTGAAACGGGGTAATCCTAGCTACCTTCCATATATCCGGATATAGCTCTGAGACAGGGATAACGTGAACATTTTGGCTAGGGGAGCAGCAATGTAGGGGGCAGATAGCTTTAGGAGCTTGGGTTCTAGGCAGGTGCAAATTCCTATACCTTAGGGTACCCCAAGGTAGGCACTTTTGTCTCAGGACACCTACTGCTGTTCAGTGCCTGCTCAGTGGGGCACCTGATGTATTTGTGCCCAGAGTCCTGTTTTGTCCTTTCTGTCTGTCTTTTAATTCCCTCATGTCCATATATATATATATTTGTTTATGATGTCAATGTCATTGTCTGTGGGGCAGGGTGCTGCCAGAGGAGCACTGATGCCCACGATCATGAGATGAAGTATACTGATCACCTAACAGGTAGGCTGAGAAGCAGATGACGAGATAAGCAAGTTGACAGTGCCCATCCACTCCTTTGGACAGCCTGATTAGCACTGACACAGCCAGTGAAGATTAGAGGGATCTGTTAGTCGGGGCAGAAGTTGGGTTGCAGCAGCCAGACACACCAACTGGTAAGTGTCTTCTAAAGTTCGCCCACCCCCTTCTTACAGTGTGACCCGTGGTCCCTGCAAAGTGCGCCACTCTATCCTGTTCAATTGGAGAGAGGTTGTGCATCGAGTGGTGCTGTTACAGAGGGACCACACTGCAGTCAACAATCGCGGACTGTTAAGTCCTTTTTTCCTGAGACTTAAAAAAAGCTCTTTTAAGAGCTCTTAGTTGTTTGTTCTTGATCAACTTGAGTGAAGCAGAGAGGCAGGACTCTCTCACTGGAGGGAGCAAGTTAACAACACATGCTTCCCTTTCCGCTTTGCAAAGGAAGAAAGAGCACTTCTGCAATTAAAGAAAGTTCTTTAAAGGCTTATTTCGTAACAGTGGGTTTAAAAAAAAATACTGAGATAGGAGGTGAGGTGGGACAGGACCTCGAGTAGCTATACATTAAAAGCTCTTAAGTGCTAATTTCGGAGTTAAAAACAAAAACCTGCTGCTGTCTCACTGAGATATACTAAAGAGAAATACTATAGACACAGACTGAGACAGTAGTAAAAAAAGAGAAATTCTAGTCAGATCCATCATGGCTGCATTATGAAGTTAGTGAGATTGTGTTGAATTGTGAAGGATACATGGAGGAAACACAATGCTTTTTAACCAGTAAGATTTGTTTTATTTCTATTCTAAGGAAGGCAGACACATTATTAGGAAAAGATATGGAGGTGTTGATTTTAATGAAAGGAATGGTAAGCAATAAAGGTTTTGTATAACGCACTATAAACTCATAGTGATAGAAACAGACTGATTCAGAACCCTGGAACCCCACCATCAGAATCAAGTAGGAATGCACATTTCATTATTCACATTGAGATTAATCAAACCAAACATCATGACTCAGTTGGCCTATATTTGCATGGCATGGCTAACCAATGTTCTGCAGATGCAGTCCCTGTTCTCTACATTAAGATGCAACATTTTATCTATGGACTACTGACTGCTGCTTTGTGTTTGACATCAGGACTGTGACACTTTCCTCTATGCACAATTGAGCATAAAAATGTTTAGGTAATGCATACATTTTTCACAGATAACACATGGGTGCTCCTTATTTTACATAGCAACACTTATTCCAGTTTCTGTTATGCACAGACTTGTACCTAGGAATTACAGTGTTTGGATCAGTCCAATTTCAGATATTAGGCTACTGCTATTTAATATATGACTATGCATATGTCACCTTGGGAATATTTTTATATTATCTTTTTTTTTGGGGTGGGGCAGATTTTGCATAGAACAAACAGTGACACTCATGATATCGATCACAAAATTAGTATCCCATACTCATTACACCAAGATGTTCCATCTTACTGTAGAGAATAGGGACTGCATCTGTGAAATGAGGGTTGAGAATACCGTGCAAAAATACCTCAACTCGTCATCATGATGGTTGCCGAGGGACTGGAAGGAAAAGTATGCCTCTTTACAGACACAAAGATCTGCAACAGGGTTGATATACAGGGGAAGGTGGAAAGGATGAGAAAGGGCTTGGCAAGGTTGGAGAAATGGTCTGAAGTATGGCAGCTTGATTCAGTGCAAGTAATGCACCTGGGAAACAAAACCCAGGGAAGAGTACACAGTGGGGGGGAGTAAAAAACAACAAAATGGAAAGGGACCTGGTGGTAATCATATCAGATGACCTAAAGGTTAGCAAGCAATGCGAGAAGGCAGTAGGGATGGCTAGGGCTACTGGGATGTGTGAGTGAGAGCATCACCGTAGAAGACAAGAAGTTGTTATCCCCTGTACAGATAGTTTGTGAGACCCCATCTGGAATACTGCATCCATTTCTGGAGACCCCATTTCCGCAAGGACAAAGACAGGATGGAGACAGTCCAGAGAAGGCCAACTAAAATGGCGCAGGGTCTGCAACAGAAGCCATAGGAGGAGAGACTAAAGGAGCTTAATTTGTATACCCTTGAGGAAAGGAGGGAGAGGGGAGACATGACAGAAACTTTTAAGTACCTCAAAGGAATCAACAAAGTCCAAGAGGGTAGCATCTTTCAGAAAAAGAGATGTACAAGAATAAGGGGACACAATTTGAAAATAGAGAGGGGATGGCTCAGGGGTAATGTGAGGAAGTATTTTTTCAGAGAGAGGGTGGTGGACGCATGGAATGGCCTTCATGAGGAGGTTGTGGGGTCAAAAATAGTGGGGGAATTCAAGAATGCTTGGGACAGACATAAGACAATTCTTGTGGGGAGGGGGTAGGAAGAAATAGGCTGTTGGTTAACTAGGATCTGTAGCTTATCCAGTAGGTAGGGATATGGGCAGACTAGGTGGGCCAAGCAGTCCTTATCTGTGTCAGAGTCTATGTTTCTATGATTTTGTGTTGCATCTTTTTTTACTACGCTTCATGAAATGTACATTCCTATTGATTCAGATGGTGGGGTTCCAGGGTTTTCTCATACCATTACTTGACTGAATAGTTGTTTTATAGGTACTGTACCAGTCTACTGTACTTAGACTACATACATTTTATTTTAATTTATTTTACACTTGTCATTTTGTAATCACAGTTGAAGCGCTTTAGTAGCTGTACAACAGTAAGATAGGCCCTAGGATTTTCATAAAATACTTGCATCATAAAGTAACTTGGATCATAAAAACAAAAAAAAAGGGAATTCCTAGATACTGAACCAAGTCTGAACAATGTGATATCAGCATGACCATAACTAACATTTAAACGAACCAGTACTTTACAAGGTACCCTTGTTAAATCTATATTTATAAAAGTAACATTTAATCTGAGAACAACTTGAATGCCTGACAGTCCACATTGAAGAAATGATTTTGACAGTTTGAGAGGAGACGTGTGAAGGAGATGGCTTCATTGAGAACCTTACTGGATTTGTGAATGTCACAGTTTGCAGCCAAGAGGTTTAAATGAAGACGTCGGACTGCACAGTTATTTATAGTTTTTGTATTTTTCAAGTAGTTGTAACTTGTTTAGTGAAAAAATATCATTTTCCAGGAACCGGGAGGAATCAGTATATATTTTCATTGGTTTTACTGTGTATATGATGCATTTTTTATATTGCATTACTTGTAAGATATGTGCTGTGCACCCTTGTTTCTATGGTTACAAGCTTAATAAAACTACATACACAAAAAAAGACAAAGAAAACCAAGTTGTGTTTGCACCTCGCTTACACGGGTCTTCAGAAATCAATGTGACCATAATAAAGAAACTGGAAGTTATAGGTATTGAACCTGTTATTCAAAGGGCAAAAAATTACAATTAAAAACTGATAAAGGTGTAAAGCTGTAAATAAGAGTATGCACGCCACATAAAGTAGTTCTTGAAAGGATACAGATTGGGGACAGCTCAATTAACACTGCAAGTCCAGAAAGAAATATACATTGTCACCTCTTGTTGTACTGAAATGCTACAGCTGATGCAAAATACGAAGCAAGGTGGTGGGGGCGAGGTTGGAGGATGAGTGTGAATAACACCATATACCCAACAGGAGGGACTTTACATCTCTCGGAATTTATTTGTGAAAATAACTGATGAGGTATAGGAATGTAAGCTGAGGCAAGGCTGGTTAAAAAAAATAGTTGCTTAACTTGCAGACTTGAAATAATTGCATGCCTTCCTTTCCTGTAACATCTTTCCATGCACAAACATGCTTTTGCTTTGAAGTTAACTTCCTAACTGTGTTTGGTGATTTTACTCTGATTTCTGTTTATGACAGCAGTAAACATTCCTGCATGAAAAGGCTTTTACCATTGAAGCGCCTATAAAGTGAGGAACTACACAGTGACATAAAAATAGCACTTTATAGGAACTTCAAAGGCAAAGTCTGCTCCAGGAATATTGACTGCCTGTCATGAAAAGAAGTCAGGAATCAAATCTACAAAAAACAGTTAAGTAACTCACAGTTGCACTAGCAAATATGATTTACACTTTTACAAACATTTAGCAAGTAAAAAGACACGCTGCAACTTACTCTAAAAACAGAGTAGTAAAACTCAGTAACCACACAGGCTCAATACACACTGCATTTCCAACTAGATGCAGTTTCACCTCATGCCCTCCCACATGAATAAAAAAAGGTAGGTGGATCTTTAGAGTTTCTCAGGTGGAGGTGGGATGGATCTTACTCCCCCAAAATCTAATGCTTCCTCCCACTACTCAGGTTCCAGTTCTTGTACTGCCCATTTAAGAAAGAAAATAGTACCCTACGGCCATTGACTAACATGAAAGCGTATTTATTTGAGGGTAGAAAACGCTTCTTGGAGGAGGGTAAGGTGGAGAAGAGTATTTACACCTTCAGTCAGTTCCACGGACAGAAAACATGACATCACTCCTTTTGTACATGCAAAATGTCAGCAGGCTCCGCCTACTGCAGCCATAAAAAAGACTGCAGGGTCTACAGCAGAGAGAGAGAGAGAGAGAGAGAGAGAGAGAGAGAAAGGTTCAGCCTCAAGGGGGAGGCTAAAAGCAACAGGGAGGCATTCTCATAGTATGCAGCATCTGGCAGGTAAATAGTTTCTTGAGCATGTACATTTGCTGCTTACGTGTCTGAGTGGGCAGGTACTTTTTTCACAAATTTTGTACTCTGTTCTAGGTTATCTGAGCCGCTGCAGTGTAATCTGAGATATTATTTAGTAATCTGAGCACCTCATGCCTAGAGACCGCCTTTGAAAAGAAATGAGGGCCATTGACAATAGACATGGTGGTTATGTTCAATTGCACAGGTAAGGAGGAGGTGTAATTAGTTAAGTCAGAGAATTTATCATTGAAGAAGTTGGCAGTGGTTCGGGGATTATTGCAGTGCACACCATTTAGTGACATGTCATTAGGGGTGGATGACAGATTCAAGCCAAAAATGAATTTAATATGGGACCAGAATATTTTTGAGTTGCCATAGGAGTTGGTTAATAGAGCTTTACAGTATGAGCTTTTGGCCTTTTTGATGTCCTTTTTGCAGGAATTGTGCAGAGCCCTGAAGGTATTTGGGTCAGAGGATAGCCCTGAGCTCTTGTATTGGAGCCAGCTTTTATCTTTCTTTTAGTTTAGAGAGAAGGTCAGGTTTTAGCCAGCGGGTTTGCCTATTTTTTACCCGACGAGTTACTAGTTTGCAGTGGTTATCCTGAAGCGCTAGGAAGTGGGTCATTAATAGATTAAGGGAAGTCTGAGCATCATTTGATATTAGAAGGGAGGACCAGTCAGTTGCGGCAGTGTCATGTAGGAAAAGCTGTGAGTCGAAATGTGCGTAGTTGCCAAAGGTAATGAGGCGAGGCTTTGATGGAGTAGGCTTGCCTTTACCCCAGATACACTAGGTAGGGGAGTGATCAGTGATGGCATCGGGTAGTACGCCAGAGGCAATAATGTTTTCACGGTGGTTGGTCATAATTCAGTCCGGCAGCGTGCTCGTGTTAGAGTGTGGGGGTGGTTCTGGTAGGATCACATATAAGCTAGTGCAAGTTAAAACTTTGCAGTCTGGTCAGCAATGTAGATTGGGTGTTTCCCAGCCAATTAATGTTAAGGTCACCTAGTATAAGGACTTCATTTTTCCCTGCAAGGTATGAGATTTGATCCAGCAACTCATCCAGTCCCTTTTGACTGTTGGACGGACAGTTGTAGGCACATGCAATATGTAGTTTTTGGTACCAAGGGTAAGAAGCATGAAGTACCTCACAGTGGGCTAGGTTAGACGATTTGATGGCAGTGAGATGTAGATGGTCTTTAAAGTAGACTGCAGAACCACCCCTCTTGGGTGCAGGTCTGAGTCTCAAAAGGTTATGGGATGGAAGGAGCACAGAGAGTCTGAGTGGATGGATTTAGCCAGGTTTCTGTCAGGCATATGTTATCAGACTTGTAGAGGAAGGTCCAGGATTCAGCTCAGTAAGATTGTGTGTGAGACTCCTGATATTATAGTGTACTACAATAAAACTTTTGCGTTGCTGATCGAATCAGGTGTGGCATATGTAGGTCATGGATTTATTTGAATGTCACCAGAGAGCAGGATAGTGAGTAGGAGGAGGTACCAGAGCTTTCGGCACAGGAAGGGACATTTGTTTTGGGCATAGGTAACTAGGTGGAGCCAGGCCCTGTTAAGTAGTACTGGGGAGGGGTCACATTGGGGGGTATGGAGTAGTAAAAGGTTTGAATAGTAGTAGTAGTTGTTTGGCAGGAAGTTAGGGACCGTAAATACAGTTTGAGGTACTGTGAGCATAGATAGGTGGAGCAGTGGCAGTGAGGATGCAAGAAGGAACATCATCATATGCTGGTACATTTTTAGCTACCTTAAGGACTGAAAGAGGTCAAGTATAACTGGAGGCAGCCAGGGGAAATGACGGGGGACTGTAGCTTATAGTCCTTGGTCACCAGAGGTTGGCTGTTAGAAGGATAGGGTGTCCTTAAAGATAGTAGTCTAGGCAAGACTGAGAGAGCGGCAGCAGGCTAGCCTATTCAAGGACTGACTATATAATGGGGATTAGATGGCAAAGGAACCAGTGTAATTTGACAGCCCCAGTTGGAGAAGGATTGAACTAGAGAATAGTTCCCAGATTGTGTGAGAAGGGCAGAAATCAGATTGAGTGAGAAAAAACTGGAGGGCAAGTTACTCCTGGGCACTGTGACACACAGAGGCAGGGAGTAGTTTAATGTAGGGGTGATTAGTGGTAATAAAATAAGTAGGGAGGATCAGATATCACAGAAATGTGGAGTAAGAAGTCAGTAAAATCTGAGGATTACTTAGGGAAATGATTGTAGTGAGCAACAGAAAAAATGGGCCAATGGGGAGAATGGAGGCTGAGGAGGGAGGGGCTATAGTGTATTTAATGGAGGCCTGTGGGGATTGGGGGGGAGAAAATTCAGCCAAAGATTAAATTTAAAGATTTGCCGTGAGTGAAAAGCGCTTAAAATGCATTTTGAAGCAGAGAAAAGGTGTTCCAGTCAGCAGGCAGTTCTCGCTGGTGAACCAGTCAGCAACTGTCAGCAAGGGTGCCGCACCAATCGGCAGATACCACTTAGAGAAGTAGTACAGCGGTTAGTACCTTAGCGTGGATCCATGTTAGGAGACCAGGAGGACAGCCGTAGATGCAGTATTTCTGGCGGGCGGCGGCCGTGAAACTCCGCCTCATGGAGTGGGGCGCCACTCGGCCAGTGGAGTACTAGGGGCCAAAGAGGAGACAGCAAGTTAAATAGTGAGTTAGACAAAGGACCGGGGTGGGGCCAGTGGCAGGCTGTCAGCAGGGGGTGATCAGGATTAAACAAAAGCCAGGGGCTAAAGATAGACAGGGGAGAGGTTTTACAGGATTAAGTTAGTGTGCAGTTAATCTAGAGGGGCGAGAGCTGAGAGGGGGTAGGGAATTACGAACAGAGTTTCTACAGCAAGTGAGTTAGCAGAGATGATTAAGAGAAAGGTGGAGGCCGGCCTGGTGGCGCTGAGGGTTGAGGCGCTGGACACCATACCTCGTGCTATGCCGGCGACCCATGTTCAGGAACGAGAATGGGCTGCCAGGGGTTGGTGCGGATGAGGAAGGATTGAGCGTCCAAGGGACTGCTCTCCTTCTTCGGGGAGGGGGGGACTAGCCCACGCCTGTGCATTAGCACCCCCTGGTGGCTACTAAAGGATTGCACTGCCTGGCCGGCTGACGCAGGGGATCTGGGCTGCGGCCTGCCTGGGAGTCTCCATTTCATGGTTATTGAAATCGCACTATCCCTGAGGGCTGCATTAGTATATGAGAACATGATGTCAGATCACCCATTCGCACCATGTATCTATATGCTGAAAGAACAAATACCCTGCAAAAACTCTCTGGAAACTCAGACTGAGTGAAGTTTAAAGAGAAAAAACCTGCATTGTAACTCAGATTGTTTGCAAAGCTCACTGAAGGTAAATGTGGTATTTCACACCTTTTTGCTGCTTATTTCTTTTAAGACTAATTAAGCAAGCAGCTATACCGGGAAGTTAAAAGGGTGATTACGCCTCATGTTCTCATATGCTAATGATGCTCTCAGGGACAATGAGATTTCAACAACCATGAAATTGGGACTCCCAGAGCAGTCACAGGGCCTAGTATGAACTGTAAAAACAGACTAAAGCATTTGCATACGTCCTTAACAGCTACCTGAAAAGAGTTGTCTACTGACATGGAAACAACATTTAGAAGATATGAGGGTGTAATTATTCTTTAAGACATGGATTTCTGCCTCTGCAGCCGAGCCCAGCTCTCATCAGCTGCTCCCTCCTACAGATGAGGCACTGGCTGTAGAACCAGAACTTCTGGATCACAACTTTCCTGCAGTCCTACACTCCACTCACATTCTCCAGTGGTGCCCGACCTGCAAGTTGGTGTGTATTTTAGTTGTTTGTATGCAGTAACTAGAACACCCCTGTACTAGCTAAGTGAGCCCTGTCATAGCAAGACAGTTGGAGGAAAGACATGTAGCCTTGCGGCATTTTGCCTATGAATTTTGGCCTAATATTGGTTTGGCCTAAAAGATGTTTGCTGTAATGTGGCGGCTATGACTATGAGGTACTCTTCTTTATCACGACTGCCTTTTAACATGCTTACTGTCCCACTGCCGTGGGTGTCGTGAGGTAGCCGCCAGCTGTCGCTTTAGGCAGAATACGTTAGGCTGCATGGATGCAGCAAGGTGTCATTGGGCTAAGAAACATAGAATTTGAAGGCAGATATGACCGCCGGCCCACCTAGTCTGCCCATTTCTACCTAACAGATAAGCTGCAGATCCTAGTTAACCAACAGCCTACTTCCTCCTGCCCCCACTAGAATTGCCTTATGTCTGTCCCATGCATTCTTGAATTCCCCACTGTTTTTGACTCTCGACCTCCTCAGGAAGGCTGTTTCATGTATCCACAACCTCTCTGTGAAGAAATACTTCCTCACATTACCTCTGAGCCTTCCCCTCTGTCTTCAAATTGTGCCCCTTGTTTTGCACATCTTTTCTGAAAGATGCTACCCTCTTGGACTTTGTTGATTCCCTTGAGGTATTTGAAAGTTTCTATCATGTCCCCCCCCTCCCCTTTCCTTGAGGCTATACATCTTTAGTTCCTTTAGTCTTTCTTCATATGTCTTCTGGTGCAGACCCTGCATCATTTTGGCTGCTCTCCTCTGGACAGCCTCCACCCTGTCTATGTCTTTGTGGAGATGGGGTCTCCAGAACTGTACACAGTACTCCAGATGTGGTCTTACCAACTGTCTGTACAGAGGGCCAACAACTTCCTGTTTTCTACTGGTGATGCCTCTCCCTATGCATCCCAGTATCCCCCCAGCCCTCCTTACTGCCTTCTCACATTGCTGGCCCACCTTTAGGTCATCTGATATGACTACCTCCAGGTCCCTTTCCATTTTGTTGTTGTCAGTATCTCACCCCCCATTGTGTACTCTTCTCCTGGGTTTGTTTATTTCCCAGGTGCATTACTTTGCACTTCTTTGCATTGAATCTAAGCTGCCATACATTTGACCATTCCTCCAACCTTGCCAAGTCCCTTTTCATCCTTTCCACTCCACCTTGTGCACCAACCCTGTTGCAGATCTTGTGTCATCTGCAAATAGATATACTTTCCCTTCTAGTCCCTCTGCAATATCACTTATAAAGACATTTAAAAGGACTGGCCCCAGTACTGAACCCTGCGGTACCCCACTAGTAACCCTTCTTTCTTCACTGTGGACTCCATTTACTATTACCCACTGTGTCCTGTTGTCCAACCAGTGTTTTACCCAGGCTACCACCCTGGGACCCGCTGATGTCTTTCTATTAATTGTCACGGAACCAAGCCATATACCAGATGAAGCTTTAGAATCCTATTAAGTAGGTTTGCTACACAGCATCCCTAGCATCAGAATATGCAGCTTTACCCTCTATAAAGAGTTGGCTGCTTGTATGAACTTTTGTGCTACCTGGAGTTTGGTAGTATTATTTAAAATTCTATCCTAGAAAGAGGTCAGGTTCTTTCACATCCTTTGCCAGCATCCTTACCCCAATACAATATTCAGCACTACCCCAGTTAGGGAGGCAGCTGGTTGCAAGCAACACTTGGTTTACAAAGGTGACTGCCCCCTGTAACCACACTTGCTTAGCACTGCCCTCCCTTTCAGAACTGGACTAGTCTTACTGTAGCTCTTGTTTGCCTTGTGGCCTTACCAACAGGGATCCCTGTGTCCTGCGGGTGCCTGTTGTAGTCGCCGGTGCTGTACTCATGCTCCTTGGTCCCCACACTACAGGATGCTCACGTGCAGGGATGCTTGAGTGTATCTGTCTTTAAGGCACCTCTCAGCCACTGATGGCTGCTACCCTGGGTTGCCACACTCAGTGTCCAACCCACACAAGATGGCCTTCTCACCTTCCAGCCTGCTGCAGAGAGAAAGAAATAAAACAAGAGTTTTAAACCACAGTTCAAACCTTTAAAATCAAAAAAAAAACATGACCCTGAGGTCTGCACCTAAGGACAAAAATAGTTTCCATACACAGTAATTGTGGGAAAGCAGACAGGTTAGTTTTATTGAAAACAAGTAAACCTGTTCAATTACTTAAAAGTTGTGCACTACAAATAAATTCTGATGCAACAGGTGTGAGTCCAGGTGCCCAACAAACACAAAATTAAGCGGCAACAATTGTGACCAAAAAGCCTCAACACTTCACTTAGAAAGAACTTCATCAGGACACCCCTGAGTGGAGAACTCTGGTTCATGCTGTGTTTTAGGGGCCAACTGCCCTCTAGACAACACTGATTCTGCCCCAAGAGCACATTCACCAGTCCAGATTTCTTTAAAATAGAAAGCCGATTTGCATTTTAGCAGTCATCTCTGTTAGGCAGCCAGCGCTTCTCTTAGCCCAAAGCAAACATTTCTCACTGTTATGCAAACTTTATGTGATAGCTAGCACCTCCTCTTAGCCGCAGCTTAGCTGCTGCCCTAGGTTGCCAGACTCACTGACCGATCCACACTTGATGGCACTCCCATCCTTTGACCTGGCACACAGAGAGAGGTCAGCAAAAGTTCCAGTAATGTGGATTCAGTTCACTGTCAACACTTTGGCAGTTCTGCTGAAGACAGATGAGTCATCAGAAGTTTCAAGCTTATCTTCTCTCCCTATCTGGGTGGTATATTGTCCCGCTTTACCCCATGATGTCAGATCTTTCTTTCTACTGGAAGGAACAGGTCTTCTCCATCGCAGCTCCACAGTTCTTCAAGTGCTTTTCAGTCAGTTTTTAACTGTTTTAAGTCCGTATTACACTTTACAGTGCTCCCATGACTTCCGTCTGTGTTTCATGATCACAGTCGACGATGGGAGGCAGAAAAACAGAATTTAAGTTCTGCAGGAAGTGCAGGTAGAAAATGTCGGCCATGCATCAACACGTCACATGCATTTACTGCCTCGGCAATCTTCACAATGTTGAGAGATGCAGTTTGTGCCAGGCCATGCTGCTATTATTCATTGAAGACCAGAAGGCTCAGCTGCCCCTTAGTAGGCTGAAACACTGCAAGAAGACCTCAGTGGCAGCTGGGTTAAATGCTCAGCTTGCAGTCATGGAAAACGCGGCTGCTACGGTGAGTTCCTTTGTCGGTCTTGGGGCTGTTCATTGTTGGGACCAGCGCCGAGTGTCCTCTGATAAGTTCAGAGAAATGTCTGGTTCTCTAGATCTTGGGGAGAGCCCTTCTCAGCATAGCATGAAACACAGAAGATGTTGCAGGTCACAGGATGGGGAACAATCATGCTCTTCCCTTTCCTTTGACTCTCCTTACCACTCAGCCTTGGTCGAGCTCCCTAGGATTGAGGGGTACGATTGAGGGCTTCAGGTAACCCTGTCAAGCTTGTTGACCTTGACTGTGGTTGAGCAGACAGTCTGATCTTTTCTGCAGCCAGTCAACTGGCTGTCCAAGATATCAACAAGTAACTGATCTTCCAGACCCCGGTGCACCCTGTTCTCACCAGGGAGGATGAGGCCCAGTTGATACCCCTGGTTCAATTGTCTTGGGGTGGCCCCTGCTGGTGTTCATGCCTATGATGCGTCTTGTGCTTAACCTGCTGAGGCATATGGTTTACACTGACTCTCGGCAGACCCCCTTCAGCATCGACCTTTGGGTCTACAGTTGAGGCAGCACTCATGCTGTCATCTCGCTCAACTGGGAGGTGTCACTGTCAGTGCTGTTCAACCTCCTCTCCTCAGAGGAGGAGAGACCTCAACCAAAGATGTGTTGACACTACGAGGAGCTCCTGTGGCAGTGTGAACCATTGTTGGGAGGGGTAGGTCTCTGCCCCCTGGACTTTATGTCCTTGGCCTTTGCCAGTCATTCCCACACCAGTCCATGCATGCATCTCAGCAGTCCCCAGCATCTGTTTCTCTAACCTCTTTAGGTGGAGCCACCCCCTCCATACTCTTGTTCGGGGTCCTGACCAAGGAGTCTCCTCAGGTCTGACTTGTGTTGGAGTTCGTGAAGGTTCCCTAAGAGTCGATTCAGAAACAGCCAGATGCCTCTTACTAACATACTGGACAGGGACGGTTCCTTTTGGGTTGCATTTTCTGTGGCTGAGTCCATCTTGGGATTGGCCCTGGAGCTTTGGCAGCATCCAGCATCCTGCCCGGCACCCTCTACCTCTATGGTCTGCAAATATGCAGTCTCAATGGACACCATTTCTGGGTTCTCATAAAAAAGGAAACATCCTCCCCAGAGGAGGAGAGCATCCTCAGGGTGCTCCACCCTCCTCCCCCAGTGGTCATCCAATGATACAGGGTTAGGGCGTGGCCCAGGTCACTGGTTTTGCAAGTGAAAACTCTGCTTTTGCACTAATAGGCCAACTCCAACTAGCTCTTTCTTAATCTGAATGAAGCACATTGCTTACATTTCACAGTGCAGTCAAACTCTGTTGCAACTGTGTTAGTCTCGTTTTATCTTTCAAAGGTTCTATACACCAGAGTGAAAAGTACATTGGAGCATATCAGAACTGTGCACCATCAAGTAATGAGCACAATGATACATTTCAGAATAAAATCTCTGGTCTGCTTAGTAAAACTAAAACATGTCAGGCACTTTTGTTTTTTTGTTCTTCAAATATTGTTTAGGCTTCTTGGCTGTAGGCTAAGACCTCCTTCAACTACCTCCAGTCATGCTTCCCTCCCTACCCCAGACCCTGCTGTGACTACTCGTGGTCACCACAATCACCCATGATACACCCCTGAGCTGCCCCCCCAGCTTACCCCATAGGGCCACTTCAGCATTTCTTCCCCGCAGTCATCTGATCACCGGGGGTGGAGGTGAAGGTGTGGGTCCAGTCCAGGAGTGCCACAGCTAGGGTCCAGTGTGGGAGTTGGCCGCTGGAGGAGCTTCATCTGCCCAGCACTGTGTGCTCTAGTTTCCTGTTGTCTTCTCACACCCCACCCCTACCAGGAGCATACATCAGGATTGGCTGCTGGTGAGACCTGATGCATCCAATCTTTGGTGCGCTCAGTGGCTCTGCCTTCCTTCTGCATAGCCCTTGCACTACCATCTGTGGTCACCCAGGTCAGTAGAGCAGCAGGACGCTGTACCCTTCCTACATGGAAGAGGAAAGCAGCATCCTGTATGGATGCTCGATCCTTCTCCACCCTGGCTGGCCTCTGATGGCCCAGGCTCGTTTCTCAAACCTGGGTCGTCAGCATCGCGAGTGGTATTGCTACTAGGCCGCCATCAGATACATCTCCTGATACTAAACTGCCCTTCAAATTATCAACTTTGCCTATTTATCTGGCCCATCTGTTTGAAGACCAATATGAAGACACGCTTGGTCTTCAGAACAAAGCAGCTAGAATTTTCCTTGAAAAGAGTTACTGCACTCAGTGCACCAGATGTTTTGGACTTAAATTGGGCACCTCAGGAGTGCTCTCACTAGATTCACACTTCTGTTCTTATTTGCAAATGTAACAATTCACTGCTTCGCCTCTTTAAAACATTTAACAAGATCTGCAGTGTCCACAGCCATGCTACCAGGCCCAGTAATAGAGGTAACTTGAAAATCTCCTAAGTCAGTAATAATTCAGGTAAAAACAACTCTGACCACCTGCTGAGGGGCTGAGCTCTGGAACTGGCTGAACTCTGAAATCTGGCAGGCCATCAGTGTCGACATACATGAGATTTGAATGAAACCATACTTCAGACAGAAATAGTTTAATAGCCAGTAATGGTACTCAGTGGTAACTGTTTTTAATACACAACCATTGTCCATATTTTTTATAAATGTTCTTGATTACTGCTCTTCTGATTGTCCCTAAAGTTTTTATTTTATTTAAAATGTGTTGATTTGGTAATCCCCATGGGCATCCAGTGCCTGTTTTCAATGGGGACACAAATACAGGAAAAATAAAGACTTACTATATAAAACCAATACGGGACATCAGAAAAAATAGTAGTAGGAGGACGTTCTAATAAACAGTACTTTTTTATGATAGATTTAAAGTTATAAAATGGGTAGAGACAGTAAAGGAATCTGGCTGGAACAGGATGCCAGCCATATATTTTTTTCCATATAGCACACTAAATAAAAAGCCCCCCCCATGTGGATGTTCAACCGATGATTTCAGTGTGCTGCCAGCTTTTCAAAAAGCATTTGTCTGCCATCGTTCTTTTGTAACTGAGCACTCACTTTGAGCCCCATATCATCAAAATTACAGGTAAGACTATAGGCCTGATTTTCAAAGGGTGTTACAGGCTTGCAATAAGCCCTGTGTCAACCCAGCTCTGTGCCCAACACATTGTTACATCTTGCAAACTAAGTCTCCTAGGTCATGCGATTTATGCATAGTTTAACCTTTTATGGTGGCTTGCACCAAATATTCAAGCGAGACCCTCTTAAAAGGTCCCACGACTGACTCAAAGTTAGACCAGTAAAAGCTGGTCTAACTTGCAGCATGTAGCGCACAGTATCGAGGACCATGAATGCCAGGCAGGGAATGCCGCAAGCCCTGTGCGCTGTCTGTTTGGCACACCTGGGGTTTGCGGCATCCGACCCCTTTGAGACTTGGGCCCTATATGTTTAGTTTGAAAATCCCTGCAGTTCTCCCTCCTGACCCGCTCGCTGTCACTCGCGACGTGCACATGTGATTAGCTGAATGCTGAGCTGACTGCGCTGTCCCAGTCCAATTCCTGACCTGAGCACACTGAGAACACCCACACTTTGGTGACATGCTGTATCATAGATGGTAACGACCAAAACTAAATTGCAGTCCTTGCCAGCGGCCTAGCTTAGTGACCTCGAGGGTCTGATATGGATAAACTCAGTTCAGCACAGTGCCCTTAGTGACACCTGATGCCCCTAGCAACAACAGAAGACATACAGGAAGCTGAGGGACTGTTTATGACAAAACTAGACTTTTTTTATGTTTTATCACTTTTTAAACAATATTAGTTTCTCAGCATACAGTATACCCATTTTATAAGCCCAAATACACATTCCAGGGGTGTGCTTTATGTTCTGATAACACACTTCTTGGGGCAGTAAAGCACTCAACCTGTGGTCTTATGCTCACTATTCCCCTAGGTTGTGCATTTATCAGAGCATAAAGCACACCCCATGAAGTGTTATTTGTTAGGCAATGTATAAGGCTGATTTCATGGTAGTGTGACAGAAGGGCATTCCATTTTACTGGCCCTGTATAGGAAGGCGGCCCTGACCCAGTGCTGTCTTAAAGAAGGAAGATATATACTTTGTTTTAAGAACAGTCTCATATAGTAAGTGAAACTTTGTATGCAAAGAGATTTTTTAAAGAAAATTTACAGTAGGCTTCAGAAAGCTTCTAAAACGGATCACTGTAAAATGTACACAGCAATGTTCAAAGGAAAGCCACCCTAAGGAACAGTACAAAGTACGATTATGTGTTCATCTTGGACTAAAGGTTGCAAATCAGCACACTATTATATACAGCAAAATTCTGGCTTGACAAGGCTTCATAAGCAGAGGAATATAACAGTAGTCTATAATCTGTTTATGGATAAAATTGAGACTGAGACAGTATTTATTTTTAAATGAACAGGCAAACAACCTTTCAACCTGTAGAATAGAGCAAGATAAATATGTGATAGTGTGATTATTAAATGATAAAAACAAATTGTCTAAATGGAATTCTAACCATTTAAATTATTTAACAGAATTAAAGCTTTGTGTGTTGAACATGTACCTACAGTAAGTAATTGTATCACTGTTATGTGTTTTATGTGTTTATTTTTTTAAACTTTGTTTATTATTTTGAAAGCACAAACATACAGTTTGGTTATAGTAGCACAGATATTACATTGTCATCACTATACTCTCTGAGGGCGCAACTCCTCTTAGTATACCCATTCTAACCATCTAATGCTATAAGAAACGTCGTTAAGGGGGCGAATACTCTTCATAGATATTCCCGATTTAATATCCATATTGCTGTGCTTTGAGCCCAGGAGTTGCATGGTTAAAGGTCCACAAAGTCTCTGTTTAATTGTCCATGATGTCCCATCCTACAATGGGAGAGGGAGAATAACATCCATGCTTTACCACTAATATTCACACTTACGTGTATAGAGATTAATATCCTATGTTTTACTAGCTATACTAAGTGGCAGTACTTAAAAGAGAAGGAGAAGACAAAAATAAAAGAAAAAGGACCTGATGCTTAAGTCCATCATCTTAAATGGACCATTAATCCAAACAAACTAATTGTATATAAAAATAGTTAGGACTAGGTACACATCTTCACTAAAAGAGATATTACAAGAGCTCATATTTAAGTATGTCAATATGTAGGGCTAACACATTTGTCTGATAATAAAGAGCATTATAGGTTAAACAAATCTCTAATAAATGAACTCACAGAAGGGGACTGCTCCCCACAGGTCTGGGTTAAAGCCTATAATGGCCAATTTAGGTTATTAGAGCTAAAGGAGTTGTAATAAATTCAAAGTATCATCAGGCTCTATAAAATACAGACCTTTATTCTTACATCTGATGGGTCTGGCCCAGGAGACAAAAGCAAACTGATTGTGTTTCAAATACAGAACAGTCTTACCTGGGCAAAACTAGTGACCCACCAGACAAAACATCTCCCTATAAAGTCCTGAATTGCTGAAGTATCCTCCTCGTCTGATGAGGTATCAGCATTCACCACAGCACAGACCCTGGAAGCCTCAAACATCTGGCTTCATTTCATGGTGTCCTTCGGTCAGCAAGTATATAAATTTTCCTCCATGTACTGTGCGAGTCAGCTAGAAAATGATGCTGTGGGAAATCGAGGCTCCCGTGAATATAGCCTCTAATGCTGTTGAACTGTTTTCGCTTGTGTCTAGTCGCCAGTAGCTAATATCAGAAATAACCATTTAATTTGGCCATATTGAAGTAGTCAGAGTCTGTGTCGGCATGCCAAGGAAAGAAGGTAATCGTGTGTCTGCAACTCATACGTGACTATTACAATTGCTCTAGGTGCTTCCGATTGTCAGGGTGACCATGCTGGGTGACACTATAGGTCTTTTGAAAGTATTGGGCCTTGCTGCTGCCTCATCACCCATTTGCTGCCCGAACCAGTCCTGGAGGAACAATAGAAGGTGATCCCTTTGCTTCCTTCTGGTATCCCTAAGATTCTAATATTCGAGTCCGTACCTGGTTCTCCAGGGTCTCTAGACGGGATTTCAATGTGCACTCTCTTTGTAAGGGTAGAAGCCATCCCATTGCCGCTCCGCCAATTGGCCACCCACATGTGTTGTCTGCATGATTTCAACATTATTTTCTAAGTTGGTTACCCAATTAGAAAGTCCATTGAATTTATCCAATAGTGTTGTAACGGACTTAATGGGTGGGGAGCTTCAGACCAATAGATTGAAGAGTTTCTTTACCCAGTTCACCAGATGTATTTTCGGTGTGGGCCTGTGTTGGTCTCGTGGCTGGGGTTAACATAGCCTGTTTGGATCTTGCTACCGATCCCTGTTGCTGGTCCTTGCGTGGGTTTCCCATTTTGTAGCAGAGGGATTCTGGACGAGCTAATAGTAGTCGAGTGCCAATATTTCCACAAAAATAACTTTTATAAAGTAAAGTTCAATTGAGGAATTATAGAGCTTTATCACTGAGCCATCATCTTGCTCAAGCTCCACAGTGCCCCATGTGTTTATTTATAAGTGATCTCAGTTTGGTACAGGGCCTCCACAAATACTTGTTACTTGTTTGGCAAAGGAGCTCACACTACTAAATATTCTTTTTTTTTGGATCAGGCTTTTTCTCATCCCCGGCTCGTCCAGTGGCCTCCCCCAGCAGTGACTTTTAATGAACTTGCTGATATCCATTGCTTGTCCAGGATCACAGTAGTTGTGGGTGTCCTGTAGTTTCTTACATGTGTGGGCCTGCGGCGAACCAAGGCCTTTTCCTCCAAGACTGTGTCAATGTGCAGTGATGCGTATTCATGTTTGTGGAGGCATGCATGCCTGCTTGGCTTCTGGCAGCAGACCCTTTCCACTTTTTTATGGCTGCAGGGGCATAGCTCTGCAGCCGTCTTGCTATCGGAGAGGAGAGGAACAGCTCACCTCACTCTGACCGAACAACAATTTTGGAGTTACAGCACTGTCACTATGCCAGTTCAATGAAGCAGTCCGCTGTCTTTGTTCAGTAAAGCAGTTTCAGCACTATTTTTTTAAGCTTATTTGCCTCTTGTCATGCCTGCTTTAAGTGACCTGACAGCTAGTGTCTCAGTCACAAAGGCAAGTTACACCACTGCTTTGAAGCAGTTAAACTATCTGCAACAGTGTAGTTTGAAACTTTTCTTAGCCTTTAAAAAAAAGAAACAAAAAAAAATGCAGTCTCCTTAGCACAGAAGTGATTCCTTCTTGGAGGAAATGACTTCAGAGGAGTTAAAATTACAGAACACTCCCCAACACAGACTGTCTAGAAAATTGGTTTATGTTAATCTTTCAGGACCTAATTTTCAGTGGCACTGGAACGCTCATGACTTTATATTTGTAGGAGGGATAAATGCTAGGCAACTAATATTTTAGGGGTTTCCAGCGATTGCAAAGAAATCATAGGGGTGTCAGATGCAACACCTGGCTACCCCAGAATGCATATCTCTCACCCTGCCATGACCAAAATGAGGGACACTGCCCATTAAAATCAGGGATAAATGCTCAAATTCATGGACACCATTTTTACTTGATGTATAGTGTGGCGTCACAATATTTACATCTATTCAGATGCACTTCACAGCTTGTCCTAAGGATAATATTGTGCTTCTCCCATTAATACATACAATACTCTCTTGTAAAAGGCATGCATAGGTAAATCGAAAGTTAATTGGCTGAACAGAATTGCAGCCACGTTACAAGTGATTTCCCAAAAATGAATCAATTGGTAAAACATACAACATGTATTATGTGTGCCATACAGTTTACGGTATCAACGTTGCATATATTAATAATTTTACACTATGTCCATTTGAATCACATAACCTGTCATACATAGAAACTGACAGCAGATAATGGCTGCTGGGCCCAGCTAGTCTGCCCATTTTAGTCATGATCACTTTTTACGGACCCAACTTGGTCTACAACACTGTCTCTTCCATCCCCTTCCTTCCTTCCTCCAAACCAAAAGTTAATTGACTGAACAGAATTGTGGTCACGTTGCAAGTTATTTCCCAAAAATGAGTAAAGTGGTGAAAAAAAGAACAAGGCTGCACATTGTAAGGAACATGCTTGACTATGTGTCATTACTGTGTAGACAATGTCTGGATTATTAAAAATAAAACAAAAATAAAATCCCATATTGTAGCCAACTCAACATTGGTATACAGCTGGGTACCATCATAATACAGTAACTTCATACAGTATGTATCTATCATGGTGTCACCATGCTATAAGTAGTGTACTGCTTCACATGTGTTCCCCTTAATTTTTTTCTCCCTTACTCAATGCATATAATGTTACCCATTTGATTATCGTTCTGTAGCATAGTACTACATGAGTAATGTGTGCCACACAGTTTACAGTATCGACGCTAGCATATTAATAAATTTACACTGTATCCATTTGAATCACATACATGTCATACATAGAAACTGATGGCAGATAATGACTGTTGGCCCATCTAGTCTGCCCATTTTAATTATGATCACTTTTGCTGCAGACCCAACTTGATTTCAGCACTGTCTCTTCCCACCTTCCTTTCTGCAAATTAAAAGTTAATTGGCTGAACAAAATTGCATCCATGTTACAAGTGATTTCCCAAAAATTAATAAAGTGGTTAAAAAAAAACAAAAAAAAAACAGGTTACACATTGTAAGGAGCATCCTTGACTATGTGTCATTACTGTGTAGACAATGTCTGGATTATTAAAATATAAAAAAATAAATAAAATCCCATATTGTAGCCTAACTCAACATTGGTATGCAGCTGAGTATCATCATAATACAGTAACTTCATACTGTATGTACCTATCATGGTGTCACTCTATGAGTAGTATGTTGCTTCACATGTGTTTCCTGTCTCTGCCACCCCATCCTTCCTCCTAGGATTCCTTTGTGCCTGTCTGAGGCATTTTGAAACCCACCACTGGTTTCACCCACTGTCTCCATGGAAGGCTTGTCCAGGAATCCACCACCTTTTCTTTGAAGAAGTACCTCACATCTCTTCTGAATCTACCTCCTTCCAGCTTCATTTCATGACCTCTTGTTCTACAGCACCTTTTTCTCTGAAACATATCTCCCTCCTGTACCTTATTAACCCCTGTGAGGTATTTAAAGGGCTTCATCATATTCCAACTCTCCCTTCTCTCCTCCAGGGTGTGCATATTGAACTCTTTCAGTCTCCTCTCATAGGGCTTCTGATGCAGACCTTGCAACATTTTGACATCCCACAGCTCTCTTCTTGTTGCCTTCTCCTTTTTCTGATTGTTCCTCCTTCCTAACTTTCTCCCTTGACTGCTCCTCCTCCCCCTCTTCCTTTGTTAACCCCCTGCTTCCTTGAATAACTTGCATCCTGGTGGGACTCTCTCCCCTCGGGATCTCCCTACTGTCATCTCAGCCCATGTTGGCCCACTTTCTGCCTCCTCTGTTTCTTCCGTCACCCCGGGTACTTTAAATGTCCGTCGAACTAAATGTAAACAGTCTACTGAGGACTATGGTTCCCTTCTTAATGGAAGCAGGCCATCACTTAGGTATAGGCTCTTGTCCTTCCAAGCTGCCCCACAGTCCTCACTGTAGCCATGCCTCTCCTCTCTGCACCATTCCTTCTAACATTACTTGAAGACCTTGGGTGGCGCGGAGCTCCTTCTCCTTCCCCATATAGTTCAAGATGCATTCACCGTTCGATTTTAAACACATGGGAAAGACATGATTAGCCAGATAAGTGATCTAACTTCACTAAAATTAAATTTACACATGGAGCTGACAACGACAGTTCATCTTTTCATTTAAGCCCCATGAAGCACTCTTATTAAGTTAATATATTAGCAGTCGTAGTGGCTCTGACCAGGGTTTGTTTTGTGCTGTCACTGAGAAACATAGAAAATGTCATCAGAAAAGACCATGGGTCCATCCAGTCTAACCTGTTGTACAGTACCTTACCCTAGTCAGAGTTTTTGCCTTTGCCTCCTGCCCTACTGCTGTCCCTCTGAGTAACTGTTAAGCCTTTACTTAGTCACAACCATGTTTGAAACCATTAATGGTTCTAGGGACATGGATATGTTGTTCATCCACACTGTCTGGCAGGTTCCTTGCCGCTTTAAATCTTGCCGGAAGGTCTTCAAGCTGGATCCTCCCACCCACCTGGGTGGTAAAACTCTCGGCTCCGCCCCATGACGCCAGATCTTCCTTACCGCTTGGAAGCTCAGGTTCCCTCCTTAACGCTCTGCGTATAGACTGGATCCTAATTCTTCGGTTCACCCGAAAATAGTTTTAAAATTCTCAAGACTTCGGTCAAATTTTTCCCTCGCAGCTGTGATGGACAAATTGACTTCCGGATTTCGGTGGTGCCCCTGCGGGCAGAAGATGTCCAGGATGGACCCGCACTCCACGTGCGTCTACTGCCTTGGTCTTGATCACGACCCGCAGGCCTCGCGAGTTATGTAGATCGTTTGCGCCAATGTCCTTGAAGACCGCTGCCAGGTTACAGCTTGGTGCCCTGTAGCGCCAACCGCCGGTGAAGTCCAAGGAGGTCTGCTATGCGTAGTCCAGGCAGCTGACTCCAGCTGAGCACTCGAGCAGATGATCGCCTCGAGGAGGGAGGAGGAGGAGAGTGCCCAGGCCGCATCCTCATCTTCCTCGGTTGCTGCATTTATCCCACTCTCTGGGATCCTCCTACACAGCTTCTTTTAAGGAGCTTTGCCAGTCCCTTTCCACGAAGGGAGAGGGGCCATCGGGACACTTCTCGGTTGAAAAAGAAGGACTCGAAGGGTAAGTCCCACCGTCGGCGTTCGGGGAGCGGGAGAGGTCCCTTCCTCGACAGTCTACACTCGACTGGCCGAGGTTATGCTAAGGTCGCTGGCTCATGGTGTCCCCATCAGGTCAGCCAGCTGAGACACCCGCCAACGCGTCGAGATTTGAGATGATGGACATCCCAGAGTCCAAGAGACTGTCTGTTCCTCCATAAATCCTTTTGGGAAGCAGACACAAAAATTCTAAGGTCTCCTAACTCTGTACCTCCTGTTGACAGAAGAATGGACAAGAGGTATACCTTATCAGGCTTGGATATGGAGTTTTTCTACCAGCAGTGTAGCCATGTTGGGGTAGTGCAGGCTGCAGCCTGTGACAAGGCAAATATTCCCTTGGCTTCACACCCCCCAGACAAAGACTCCAGGAAGATAGATGCCATGGCGAAGAAACAGTAAATGGCATCATCTCTGGGACTCAGGCAGGCTAACTATATGGCCTATACAGCCAGGTACCAGAAGTCCAGGTGGGACACTGTACTGGCACTCTCCCCAAGCTGGCCAAGGAGCTGGAGGAGGTTGCTGCTGATGGGATTGAGGCATCAAAGGTACAATTTCATGCTGCTGTGGACTCCAATAATGTGTCATCAAGAGTCATGGCTACATCTGTGGCTCTTCGGAGGATGGCTTTGCTCAGATGTACTAGCTTCTCACAGGACACCCAGGCTAAGGCCTTGGATTTCCTTGTGGTGGGTAATTCTCTGTTTGGGGAGAAGACAGAGAATTACATGAAGAAAATGGATGAGTACAGGACCACTTATAGGAGTGCTCAGGCCAAGGAGAGACAGGCAACTCCTCAAAGGCAGCAAGCTAGGAGCAGGGGCAGGCCTTTTCACAGGCCTTTCTACCAAGTGCAGGCCTCTTCTCCCTTTTCTCAGAGGGGTTCTTAGAGGGAGAGGCAGAAGGGGATGAGCAGGGCTACATCCACTCCTCAGCCTAATGCTCCTGCTAAGCAGACACCCTGATGTGTCAGCCCGGGTCGACTCCCCCATTCCAGTGGGAGGCAGGTTGGCTTACTTTGTCCAGGACTGGATGTCTGTTACCTCAGACAAGTGGGTCCTGGAGGTAGTAAGCCAGACACTGGGTCTCAGTTTCTAAAAGTTTCCGAAAATGAGAGCCATGTCCTTTCCACCTGCAAATATATCAGAAACCCTTGCTCTAGAGGCAGATGTTTCATCTCTACTGGCTTTAAGAGCCATAGAGAGAGTTCCTACCCTATACAGGGGCAAAGGTCTGTACTCCAGGTACTTCCTTACCCCAAAAAAGACAGGGGAGTGGCGACCCATCCTAGACTTAAGATACCTGAACAAACATCTTTTATAGCCAGAATTCAAAACGGAGACTCTGGGAACAATTCTTCCCTCTCTAAGGCCAGGAGATTGGCTAGCCCCCCTGGACCTCAAGGATGCCTACTTTCACATTCCCATCAGGTGGTCCTACAGAAAGTACCTCCGGTTCGAATTGCCCTCAGGCCATTATCAGTTCAGAGCAATGCCCTTTGGCCTAATTTCCTCAGCCCCAAGGGTGTTCTCACAAAGTGCCTGGCAGTAGTGGTGGCCTTTTAAGGAGAAAAGGATTTCATCTTTCCATAGCTGGACGATTGGCTCATTGTAGGCCAATCCTCAGACCAAGTCGGGTCAGATCTACAAGTGACCCAACAAGTTCTCACTTCCTGGGTTTTCTCTCAATCTTCCAAGTCAGTTCTCGAGCCTGTACAGCTTCTCACCTTTATAGGAGCAGAGCTGGATATGGTCAAAGCAAGAGCTTTCCTTCCTCTGGAAAGGGCAACATCCATTTCACAACTGGCTTCTTCCTTCCTCCCTCTAGTTTCTCGACCAGCGAGGCATTTTCCTCAGCTTTTGGGGCCACATGGCAGCTTCCACAGCAGTGGTCCAAGGGTCAGGTTTCAGATGAGGGACATTCAGTTCCATCTGAGGGCTTTTGGTCCCAAAGGAAAGATCCTCTTTCCAAGCTAGTTCCGTTACTCAGACCCTTATCCAGGTCCTTCAGTGGTGGCAGGACCTGGACAATCTGAGGAAGGAGTCCTTTGTCATTCCGACTCACTCTGTGGTCCTTACCACAGATGCTTCTCTGTTGGGGTGGGGAGCCCATCTGGGGGCTCTCACAGCCCAGGGACTGTGGTCTCCTCAGGAATCCCTCCTTCATATCAACCTCCTGGAGCTCAGGGCAGTACTTCTGGCTCTGCAAGCATTCTCTCAGTCAGTGCAGAACAAGGTGGTTCAGGTCAGGATGGACAGCACTACCACCATGTGGTAGATCAATAAGCAGGGAGGCACTCGGTCCACGGCCTTGTGCATGGAAGCCATGAAATTGTGGTCCCTGGCTTATTCTCTGCAGACCTCCCTGGTGGCAGTTCACCTTCCAGGGAAGGACAGTGTGCTAGCAGATGCACTGAGCAGGATCTCCAAGGGGCATCACAAATGGTCCCTGGACCCTCTGGTGCTGAAAGCCATCTTTTCAAGGTGAGGCACTCCAGAGATAGATCTCTTTGCAGCTCCAGACAATCACCAACTTCATTTGTTTTGTTGCACACCCCCAGTCTTGGGCTCAGTCCCTCTGGATACTCTGATTTTAAATTGGAAAGGGAGATTCCTGTATGCCTTCCCTCCTTTTCCTCTGCTCTTCAAAGTTCTGGTCAAGATAAGGTCACAACCTTGCAAAGTGATTCTGATTGCTCCGGATTGGGCCAGGCAGCCTTGGTACCCTCTGTTGATGTCCCTGGCAGTCCATCTCCCTCTGTCTCTTCCCAGGAATTACAACCTGTTAACTTCCTCTCAGGGGAGGATTTGATCTCAATCTGAGATCCCTAATCTCAAGGCATGGCTCTTGAAGAGTTAGAATATGCAGACTTGCTTCTGTCCAAAGGGGTTTTAGATATTTTCAAGGCTTCTGGAAGCCTGCTACCAGAAAACTTATAACTCCAAATGGAAGAGATTCAGCATTTGGTGTGCCAGGAGGTGCATTTCCCAGACACTGCTGATCTAGCTACAGTCCTGGATTATATGGTTCATCTTAATGGCCTTGGCCTTAGAACAGCTACTCTCAGAGTACATTTGTCAGCGGTTTCTGCTTTTCTCTCAGTGGGAAAGCCTTCTTCCCTGTCGTCTCACCCTGTATTCTGTCACTGCATACAAATAAGCACCCACACAGCTTAAGAAGTACAGACAAACGCTATAATAATATAATAGTGTTTAATATCAAACTGCAACAAGAATATAAATGGAGGCTAAAACGAATAAATTAACATTTCACGTAGACTCTGCTAGACTTCATCAGAATAAAACAGTGCCTTTGTTACATGCCATTTAAATACAGCTTCATATGCTCTCATGTGACATAAATAAACCAATCACCAAACAAATAACATGAAATTCATTCATTAACTATTTCGTGATCAAATTCCCGGTCCAATCATAACATATACACATAATTTTCTAAAAACAATACAATTTAATACAAACATATGTAAATCATATTAAACAGTAAGTTCAAAACAAATCGCTTATTAGCCCTAACTGCAATGCAACATGTAGTAACCATTATATATGTCACATTATAGTAATTCTCTATTTTAATGGGCATTTATTATGTTGCCTTACTATCTTCTTCAGCTAGATGCCATTATGGCCATAAGCACAAAAAGCAAAAAGAATGAACTTACAGGCACTCATTTCAAAATATTCATTGCATTCAAAGACTGAATGGTTATTATAATGAATCAACTAATGGAGGCTACAATTATAAGGCACCATGGTTGATAAATATTTATGCAATTCAGCTCTTGTATTTTTGTAAAAATGCTGAGAGATCTATGCTTTCATTAAGTCCCTTACCAGTGCATGCTTCTAATGAAAAGATCCAAAAACTTTCCCTTTGTCCTATTTTCTTGTTTATATCCCCTCCCCGAGGACCCAATTTAACTAGTTCCAGGCCAAAGAACTTGAAAGTATGCTTGTGTGGATAATTCATTTGTATGTGCTTAGCAATGGCATAGTTCAAATCACCCTTATCAACCGCTCTAACGTGTTCACCAATTCTGACCTTAAATTTCCGTATTGTTCTCCCAACATATATGCTCACATCACACAACAGCAAATAAACTACTCCAGTACTATTGCAAGTAATGAAGTCACTAATTTCTATTGTTTTCCTGATATTGGATGTAATACACTCTTGCTATTTTATATAGCCTCAATAAATGCAATTGCACATCTATATGTGCCATAGGTTTTGGTGCCAAAAGAACTTGTTTTGCTTCATTATTACTCTCAGTTAAATTAGATACACATAATCTCTAATGCTCTTGCATTTTTGAAAAACAACTGTTGGTCCTTTATTTACTATCTCCCTTAGTCTCGGTTCCAATTGTAAATGGGCCAATTACTTGAAACAATACTCCTAATTCGGTCAGCCTGCCTAGAGAAGCTGCAACTAAGGGACACTCAAATCCTTTCTTCTCATTTGTCACCTTAGATTTATATAACAACACTTGGTTTCTGTCCATTGCATCCACTTGTTTAGTAGCAGATGCAATGCTGTGTTGACTATAACCCCTTTCCACAAATCTATATATTTGTTCCTGTTTCTTTTTATCATATTCCTGGGGTTCTGTACAGTTTCTCAAAGTCCTAATCAACTGACCCTTAGGTATATTATGACGGGTATGATGGGGGTGGCAACTCTCAAACCTCAACAAACTGTTTCTATCAGTAGCTTTCTGAAACAAAGTAGTACACACACCCCCCTCCCCATCCTTATACAACTTTAAGTCGAGAAAATTAATACTGACTTGGTTATTTTCAAATTGATATTTTAAATGACTAGTGTCTTCCATCCACTTCACAAATAATGCAAACTCATCACATGATCCTTTCCATATGATTATAATATCATCTATAAAGCGCCGCCACAAATCCAGACAACCAATGTGTGGATTTGTGGCAGCGCTGTACAGATAATCTAATTCCCATTTGCCAACAACTAAGTTGGCATAACTAGGTGCCATCGCTGTGCCCATAGCAGTACCTCGTATTTGATTAAACAATTGTCCCTGAAACAAAAAAACATTCATTTCAAGGACACATTCCGCCAGCCGCAAAAGAAAATATGTAGGAACCCTAACACATCCTTCCTCTTGTCTCTTATCTAAAAAGTAAGAGAGAGCATCTAGTCCTTCTTTATGAGGAATAGTAGTATAAAGGGAATTAACATCAATCACTGCAAAAAACCAATCAGACTCCATATTTAAGTTCTCAACTATTTGAACAACCTGTGTAGAATCTCTAAGAAATGATCTCAACTGTCTAACTATAGGTTGTAAAAAAGTATCCAAAAACAAGGAGACAGGTTCTGTTAGCCAACCTTTACCTGAGACTATAGGTCTCCCTGGTGGCTGTACTAGGCTCTTATGGATTTTGGGTAATGCATATATTGCTGGTATTACTGGACAATTAACTGTTAGAGTTCTATACTCAGTGTCTGAAATATACCCTTCAAAAACTACATATTAAGTACACAATCTAATTCAGCTTTGAATTTATTAATCGCCTCATGTGAAATCTTTTATAAGATGACTCATCATTAATTAGTCTGTTAACCTCAATAATGTAATCTTTAGTATTGAGCACTACCACTGCTCCCCTTTATCAGCGGCTTAATTGTCAAAGACTTATTTTCACTTAACACTTTTAAAGCAACCTGCTCATTTTTAGTGCAATTATCCCAAAATTTACAATGTTTGTCTTTTGTAGTTGCTGTAAGTCAAATTCACATTTTTATAAATGTTGAAACAGCAGGGTTTATAGGAGGACAATATTCAGACCTGGACTGAAGTTTTGATATTTTGTCACTTTTGCTAAACTACTATCTTCTTGTTCAAAGATACATTTAAATGTGAGATTTCTTCCCAGTTTATGCAGATCAACACACATTGAAAAAATTAATATCTGCTGTAGGACAAAACGAGACCTTTACTTAACACAGCAATTTCACTTGTTGTAAGATTGTGACTAGATAGATTAACCACAGCTACCATTTGATCTAAACTCTCATGAGGAGCAATTGATTCATTAATGGAATCAGCATTGGTATTGGTATCCTTAATTTATCATCCTGCCTAATATAATGGGAGTTGTATTATCAGCCATATTGGCACATTTACTATCCATCAAACAATCAAGGGAAACAGAACACTGTTCAATGCCTACTTCAGATATTATGTTAGTAACATTGCACACTCTATCAGGACTAAATACTGACTTATCAATATGTCCAAAATGGGAATATTTGTTGCTGCTGGATAGGGAAGAAAAATGAATCTTATTCAAAGTATTGTTTATTAATACTTGTTCCTGCTTCTTTTTCCACACTGCCCCCCCCTCGTCCTCCTCTTTGAAACTGGACAGTTTGAAAGCGCGTGCGGCGTTGCCATTGGCTGCGTCGGATCTCCTGGTTGTAAATAGGAGATTGTCCCACTAGGGATTCCCCCAATAATCCGTTAGTCAGTGTTTCCGATTCATCAGTATCAGAGGGGCCAGTGGTGTAGTCAAGTACAGTATTATTAATGAATCATTGGAAGAATTGCTTCCTTTCTTCAAATGGACCTTAATTCAGGTTTTTAGAGTCAGCCCAGTTAAAGACTTTATTATTAAGATAAACATTTTCATCCCTAATGAATTTCCTTTGCTTTTGTTTTTAATCTTGCATCGTATTTTATAACCTTGTCCAGCAGAAGTTTGTTTAATCTATCCCATTCTGGACTTTCTACATGTTCCTTTAATGTAGTTTCAACTTCCCCAATTTGTATGGTTAGTTCCTCCCTCACTGGTCGAGCAAATTCCAGAATTAATTCAGTATTTTTAAAAGAAGTTTGTTCCCTGTATTCTGTAAAATTTTTTTAAGGGATTGCTTCATATCAATCCCCCCTTTAGGGAGCCTGCTTCTGCCTGGGATTTGAATATTTGCATTGCTCAGCTTATGCAACCCCCTTTTGAGCCTATGTCCTCAGCAGAGCTGAAGTTCTTGACTTGGAAAACTGTGTTTTTGGTTGCTGTTACCTCTGCCAGACATATCAGTGAATTGCAAGCTCTATCAGTTGAACCTGACTTCATTTCATTCTATAGAGATAAGGTGGTTCTTAGAACCAATAGAAGGTTCTTACCCAAAGTGGTTTCTGATTTTCATTTAAACCAGTCTGTGTCACTTCCTGTGTTCTTCACTGATCATGCTTCCTCAGGAGAGTGGAGGTTACACAGTTTAGATGTTAAAAGAGCCCTTAGTTACTACATAGAACGTACAAAGGGTCACAGGTTTGACTCCCTCCAGTTATCCCTCACTTGGGGGAAGTAGGTAAGGGCAAACCTGCCACCAAGAGAACTATTGCCAGGTGGATTGTGTCCTGTATTCGATTCTGCTATGAGAAACTGGGAAAAATTTCACCCTCAGGCCTGAGGGCTCATTCCACTAGAGGTACAGCTGCATCTCTGGCTGCGGCCAGGGATATTCCCTTGTTAGAGATTTGCCAAGCAGCCACCTAGAAAACAGTTCATACCTTCACCAAGCATTACTCTCTAGATATCCAGGCTAGGAGTGATGCTAGGTATGGCACAGCAGTATTTCAGAGTCTATTCCCAAAGTAGGTTCTGTCCCTCCTCCATGGAGGTACTGCTTGGTAGTTTGCAATAGTCAGAATACAGCAAGACTTCATGTTGTTTTAAGAAAAAAATTACTCACTTTAGTAATTATGTTTCTTCTAATGGAGTCTTGCTGTATTCTGACCTCCTACCCTGCCTCCCCTCTCAGAACCTGTTTTTGGGAAGTGGGTGGGCAGGTGCAGTGTTGCACCCCAGGGTTGTATTCAGCACACTTTCTGTTTTTGTGGGTGCTTTGGGTTGATTAAGAGTTTGTTATGCTTTATTACCTGGTTTTTGGGTTTCCTGACTTGAGTCTTCTTTTGGGAATCTAAAACTTTTGTTGCCAGTTGGCTAGTAGAAATTTTACAATTTCCACACTATTAAAGTCAGTGAGTTTTAGCTCATAAGAATCTGATGGTTTGGTTTCAAAGTGCTGCAGACAGAGTTCTCAACCGAGCTCAAGCTCAATATTCTATACCTTGCATAGAATTTTAACCCTTTACTCTTTGGGGCAGTTCAAGTGCTGGAGCTAACTGCAATAGTCAGAATACAGCAAGACTCCATTAGAAGAAACATAATTACTAAGATGAGTATTTTTTTTCTTTTTTAACATTCATCCACTCTTTTCTGCCTGGTCTGTTCTTTTTTTTTTTTCTAGTCTGGGGTTGTGTGCGAGGAGCAGTGGTTCTGGCCGGACGAGCTGAGACGGCAAGAAAAGTAGGCCTTCTACATAAAAGTACAATGCTTACTTTTAGTTTATGATCCATTTAGACAAGGTCTACACTGTAGAAACCAAAAAGGATCATCGGAGAGTCGGCAGCAGAGCGATGGTGGTGGGTGGGTGCACTGTGGAAGAACGGCTGGGAGATCTTTTATGGAATGGTAGGCAAGGTACTGTGAGCGGGACCAGGAGTTGTCCCTGATCTCTTCCTTGTTCTTGTCTTTCAGTGGGATCTGCTTGGCACAACTTCTCTGTGAGCTGTGCTCGAACCATTCTTTTATTTTTTTTCCTTTCCCACAGATATTGGGTAGTACTGGATTTGTGATTTCTTTTTATTATTATTAAATATTTTAAAGAGCAGTACATACTACAGGCAAATATCATCACAAACACCCAAACACCACATTATCACAATGTTCAAAGGAAAGTAGAAACAATCACATTACAAAGGAAAATAACATGATATCATACTATCAGCATAGTATATCCACTTAAGGAAAAGGGGACTACATAAAGGCAATAAACTACAAAAGAGTATCCCAGATAATGTTCTTTGCCTGCCATTATCATCTTTCATGTCCATAACACTGAACAGATTGCCCTAAAAATTGAATCAGAAAGACAAAAGAACAATGAAAAAACAACCACATAGCAAAAAAGAGCAGCAGCCCCCATCCCCCACCCCAATCAAAAGAAATTACAGAAAAAAAAACATTGGGTAATGTCCACCCTTACTCATTGTTCCAAGCTGCCATTTGATCTATAACTAAGACACCTTCCACCTCCTCTACAATATGTGTGAAAGGATACTAACTTGAACAGAACTGCTCTGTTTGATTTGTGATTTCATTTGATAATGCTTCCTTTTTTGTCTTTTGGGTATGTGTTAAAGGGATGTGGAACTGCTGTTTCTTGCTGTTTCCTTGGGTGGAGGGTTTGAGTTTTCCTTCTTTTTGGTGGTACTGATCTTATTTCTGCATATAGTGTCCTAGCATCATCATTATTATTATTATTATTTTTTGTCTTTGCCTGGGGCTTTTGTTTTTTTTGGTGGGGGCGGGGAGAGAATTTGTATTCTCTTTCTTAGAGGTGGAGGGTGACGGGGAATAACATTTTGACTGTTTCAGGGTGAGAATGGTCAGTTATTTGTGTACATATTATTAGGGTACTTGAAATCGCTGTCTTATGGGGGATTATGGTGTGGACTTATCACGGACTGGCGGGTTCATCCTGAGGACTGACATGGTGGATTGTTGTTTTGTGCTTGTTCTATTTTTGTCTATTTTGTACTTTTCATGGCTCTACTCTCTCTTGATTCTGAGTTATTATGGGGGCTTTTTTGTTGGGGGGTTAGATGTGCTCCTCCATCTTCCTTCCTCTTCTTCTGTTTTATATTTTGTCCCTGCTTTCTGATATATGGCTTTTTATTTTTCTTGTATTTGGATATAGGAGCTGTTTTTATTCGTTTGTTACATGGAACATCAGAGGCACTGGAGATGTTAAAAAATGCTCTTCTGTCCTTAAACACCTGAAGCAGTTGGGAGTTGATGTAGCCTTTCTCCAAGAATTGTATTTAAAGTGGGAGCAGATTACCTTGTTTAGATGTCTTTGGGTGGGACAAATATAAGGGGCCGGGACAGTATCAAGAAATGAGGGGTTTGTATTTTAATTTCTCACCAGCTACCATTCCATTTTCAAGTTGAACTCTGGGATCCCAAGGAAGATACATTCTTGTATGTGGCAGGTTAAGGTTCAAGACATTCCTTTGGGTTCTGTTTATGGCCCAGTTGCTAATAACTAATAAATGATAATATCTGGGAAATGAATAAAAATCTTTTAAAATCTGTTCCAGACTCCAGCAGGTGTGTAGCAATTTTTTCAATAAGTGACAATGGAGTCTCTGCAAATTAGTTCAGTAGTCTTGTTATTTTATTTGCAGTATAGGCCCCTACGTTTTGCTGTCCCCAGCTTGATCACGGGGCTTCTATAAATACAAAATTATAGTCATTTAGCCACCACATCAAACAAATTATTTTCATACAAATTGCCTTTTCATTTAAATTAGAATTAAATAATGCTGCCTTATATCATTAATTTTTGTACCTGCAAACAGAAGTCCTCTCACTTTCAAAACCTTATATATCAATCTTAGTTCTCTTCACCCTAATTCAAATAAATCAAATGGCTTTATTTAGAGTATATTATATCTCATCCTATTATAATCATTTTACTGCCTTAATTTATTTTGTTAAATATATTGTTAACATACCTGTATATACTAAGGATTACCCTTTCTTTGAATTTCAGTAACATCCTCTGAAATCTACATAAAAAATACTCATTGGTCCCTTATCTTAATAAATTGTATATATTTGAATTGCTTAAACTTAAAATTAATGGTTATTTTCTATACTCACCTTAAATATGGCACAGCCTCTGTTAAAACAGTCCAAATTTACCAGAACTTCCATTTTAAACGAAAAAGCAATCATTTAAAATGATATACTAAGCGACTCAGCTTGCCCATATGTTTACCACAATTAAGTGTTTTTTATGCGCTAAACACCCACGATTATGCAAACGCTTAATTTAGTTTAAATATACTTAGAAACAGATCAATATCACCTCGATTTAGAACACCCTCGTTCCTAAAGTCTCTAAAGACGCCAAAATTTTTTATGCGCTCCAAACCGCAGAAGAACTCCGATGCCTATTCAAAAGAAAGGGGTAATCCTTCGTATATACAGGTATGTTAACAATATATTTAACAAAATAAATAAAGGCAGTAAAATGATTATAATGAGGATGAGATATAATATATTCTAAATAAAGCCATTTGATTTATTTGAATTAGGTGAAGAGAACTAAGATTGATATATAAGGTTTTGAAAGTGAGAGGACTTCTGTTTGCAGGTACAAAATTAATGATATAAGGCAGCATTATTTAATTCTAATTTAAATGAAAAGGCAATTTGTATGAAAATAATGTGTTTGATGTGGTGGCTAAATGACTATAATTTTGTATTTATAGAAGCCCCGTGATCAAGCTGGGGACAGCAAAACGTAGGGGCCTATACTGCAAATAAAATAACAAGACTACTGAACTAATTTGCAGAGACTCCATTGTCACTTATTGAAAAAAACAGTTGCTAATAACCCCCAGTTTTTTCTTACTTTGACATCTCTCTTGGGTCCTTACACGCATATACGAATAATCTTGGGAGGTGATTGGAACTTGGTTTATCAACCTGATTTGGATCGTTCGGGTAGCCATCGAGCTGGCCTTTCCCTGGCCCAAAATATCTTGTATTTATTTTGGCAACTAATAAACCTTCTGTGAATAAGCTGGATGTTTTATGGGGCGCAACAAAAGCCTCACTCCAGGGGGAGTGTATATGGTTAGCCACTAAAAAGACTACACAAAAATGTTTTGCTTCTTCAAATTCATTCCATTGAAGTATCACTTTCCCCCTGATCATCCGAACACATCTGGATGGCCCTTAATTCTCTTCATTCTCAATATCTAACCCTTCTCAATTAATGTACAGATTTGGCTGTCTTTCGCACTAATGTGCGATATCTGGATCAGGGAGGAAGAGGTGGCAAATCACTGGTCCTTAGGTTGTGGCAGCAAGAGGTGAGGACTTCACTGGCTGGTTACAAGGGATTTAGTCATGCATTCACAGAAAATATTTGAAATATTTAGATCCTATTATGAACAGCTGCATATGGCTGACTCCTCTTTTTCCTCTTCTTCAGACCAAATTTTGAATATCTGTGGCAGATGCCTTTACCTCATCTTACTGATGATCAATGTGCCTCTCTTTGCAGACCCATTACTTTAACTAAAGTTTGTTTAGCCATCCCTCCTCCCCTGATCGAGCTCCAGGACCCAATGGCTTTTCTGCCAGTTTTTACAAGGCCTTGTTTCTGAGCTTGCGCCTTTCCTACCCGATATGTTTAACTATATTTATATATGGTCTTTCCAGTCATTCTTTTACTCGTTTGCATATTACGCTTCTTCTCAAGCCTGGCAAGGATGAATTTTCTCCTTCTAGTTACCATCCTATCTCCCTTCTCAATATTGACCTTAAAATTCTCGCAGAAATTTTAGCTCTTCAGTTGGAAGAGGTGTGGACTTACTTCATTGGCCTGTAACAAGTTGGATTTATGAAAGGATGTATTTCTAGTGATCACAATGGAAACTTTTTCACTTTATCTTGGTGTCCGAGGGGATGAGGTACCCTGTGGCCCTGGTCTCCTTGGACTCCGAGAAAGCTTTTGCTTGTGTGTCGTGGCCTTTTCTTTTTGCAGTCCTTACAGCTTACAATATTCCACCTGAATTTATCCAGTGGATCCAGGTCTTATATTCTTCCCCTTTAGCTACATTGACCTGTAATGGACTTATATCTCAACCCTTTTCCATTACTTCGGGTACACGTCAGGGATGCCCTTTATCTCCTTTTCTTTTTAATCTCTGTTTAGAGCCTTTATTATTACAGTTAAAACTTAACCCACAAATCAAGGGCATTCGAATCCACCAGACTGAATACAAGCTTTCGGCATATGCTGATGATATATTATTGCATCTTTCCCATCCGGAACATTCACTTCCTGCTGCCTTGGCAGAGATTACTGCCTTTGGTACTGTTTTGGCATATAAACTCAATCTGGATTAAACTTCAGTTTAGCCTCTTAATTCTTAAATGTCTAAAGCTGCTTTAGTTTCTTTAGCGTTGCATTAGGGAACCTAAAGCCCTTAAATACCTTTTGGTGTTTATATTTCTCGGCATCTTACCAATTTGATAAAGTTGAACTTATCTGCGCTTTTACAGTCTGTTAAGTCCTATCTCCATAGGTGGATGTCCTTTCTGCTTTCTCTTTTGGGATGTATCAGTGTAATCAAAATGAATTTTCTGCCTCTTATTTTATATCCCTTGGGGTGTTAAATGTTGTTCTACCCCAGACTTAGTTCTGGCGCCTTCACTACAGGAGTGCATAAAGAACTATGTATCGGTAATTGTAAAATATGACAGGACAGGATGGGTCTCTATTTGGTTTAATAAAGGAATACGCAAGATAATTAAGAAAAAAGAGAGAGTATACAGAAAATGTAAGTCTAATCCTACTGAGGATAGGAAACTAAAGTTTACATTGATAGCCAGTAAGTGTAAGAAGATGATAAGAAGGGCTAGAGCAAAAGCTGAAGTACGATTGACACCTAGTAATAAAGATAACTATAAAGGATTTTATAGTTATGTGGGGAGCCTAAGAAAAGGCAATAAACAAATAAATAACTTAAAGGAAGGGGGAAAATATGTTGGTTAAAGAGGAAGATATGGCTACAACCTTTAATAAATATTTCCTTAGTGTTTATAAGATATCTGATGAACCAATTGAACTAAATGGAGGACAAGATGAAATACAAGAGGGGCAGTGTGAAATTACAGAAACTCAAATTAAGGAGAAACTTATAAAGTTAAATAAATCTAAAGCAGGCAGACTGGATGGGTTTCATCCCCTGTTTTTGAGAGAGCTGGCAAATGAACTGGCTGGACCTCTGAGGATTTTGTTCAGTAGGTCACTGGGAGAAGGGAGGGTACCAGTAGTGTGGAGAGTGGCTCATATTACCCCTGTATTTAAAACTGGTGACGAGACGCTAGTGGAAAATTATAGGCCAAGTGTCACGTCTGTGATAGGAAAAGTGTTGGAGGGATATGTGAACAATTTTTTGGAGCAGGATCTGAACTGCTTGAAGGTCACGGATGTATCACAACATGGATTTCCAGCTGGTAGATCCTGTACTAGTAATTTACTACACTTTTTGAAACCGTGAGCTTAGCTCTGGATCAAGGCTTGCCAGTGGATGTTGTCTATCTAGACTATGCTAAGGCATTCGACACAGTGTCACATGGGATCCTTTTTTTTTTTTTTTTTTTTTTTTAGTTGTTTAACCAGGAGTAGCACACTAGTTGAAAGTTTTTTTGCAGGCGCGACCTGGAGCACAGGGAAGTTAAGGATTTGCCTTAGGATCACACAGTATGCAAGTGGAAGCTGTGGGATTCAAACCCAGGTCTGGTCTGCTGGATGTCACCAGATTTGCAGCTCAGAGCCTTAAACCACTGCACTGGATCCTAAAGGATACACTGAGAGAACTTAGGGTACACAAAACCTAAGAGTATGGGTACATGCATGGCTCCACGAGAGAGATCAGAGGTACAAATAAGGGTGTTCCTGTCGAGTGGGGTAGGGTGACTAGTGGGGTTCCCTAGGGTTCAGTCTTGGGGCCACTATTATTAAAATGTTTTGTTACCACTATGGCAGGTAACAGAGGGAGCATGGCTGTGTAAATTTGAGGATGATACCAAAGTGGGGGCAGTGGTGAATACGTTAGCATCAAAAGCCAGCTTCCAGGAACAGCTACTCAAGTTGGAAGACTGGGCAGAGAAACATAAATTGAGCTTCAGTATTGTTATAAGTATAAAGTAATGCACTTTGGATTTAACAATAGGAAAACCAACTACATATTAAACAATAAGATAATCACAAGCACAGAATCTGAAAAGGATCTGGGTGTAATATCGGATACCCTAATCTTTGATAAACATAACTCAGAAGTGATAAAAAGGGCAAACAAACTAATGGGTAATATCTTAAGAAATATTAAAAGTAGAAACGATAAGGTCCTGTTGCTTCTGTATAGGTCTCTGGTTAGGCCGGTTCTTGAGTATGGTATGCCACTTAGTGCCCCACAATGTATAGGTAGTAGAAATGCATTGAGAAAGTGCAGCATAGATTTACCAAAAAAATAAATATTGTTAAGAGGAAGGATTATCGTAATAGGTTAATGGACCTGGATCTGTATTCAAGCATCTTATCGAAGAATAAGAGGGGATCTGTGTTATGCCTACAGCTCCTTTCAGAATGATATGCTCTGGGAGTGTGCAGGGTTAAGAAAAAGAAAAGGGTTAGATAGGTCAACTAGGCTTCATCCGTACCAGTTATTTGGAGAACACTACAGAACATCAAAGAGAGGTGGATGATATAACCAAAGGGTGGTGCATGTGTGGAATTCTCTGCCATCAGACGTGGTGGGTGCTGATAATATGGCAAAATTTAAACGGTTGCTTGATCAGTGTATGGGTGAAAGTAAATGGGATTCTATCCACTTAAAGGTGGCAAGTCTGTTTACGGCTCTACTGGCTGATAGGACTTGTATACAAACCTATGACCCTATCTTTCATCGTTCTTATGGCATAGTAAGGCTATTTGTTCGGCCTATTATAAGCTTACTTTTCCTAAGTTTTGTGTGGTCTATGTCTTCCCAACTTTTACTTTTATTACCTTGGTTCACATAAGGGTAAATATTTTAAATGGGAACCATCTGCATATCCTTATGTCCCACAGTGGTTATCAACTGAAGTGGACCTTTGTCAGCATTTTCATATTCAAATCCAGGTGTTGTTAAATATAACCCCCTCTACCCTCCCACTGGCTCTGAAGAGGACCCTGATATATTGGTCCCTTCATGCCCACTCTCAACTTAATAAATATTTTCACTTTCTCCTTCTCATAGTCTTTGTCAACCCCTCTTTTTAATCCCAGCTTTCGTGTTGCTCATTGACCCCTTCCTCCAACCCCCAGATTCAGCTACTTCAGTAGCAACGATCTTTACCTCCTGTAGGTTGTTGGATTTCCCTTGCAACAGAGATATAATCTCCCTTAAACTACTTTGTTAAAATATCTGCTACTCTCACATACTTTGGTCTTTCATGTAGGAACCCCTCCTTGGCCTTCCCAGGCCTCTTAAGACTATGAGGACTTGATTTGTGTTGCTTCAACTCGCAGAGCCATGTCAGGTATTTGTAATTTCTATCAAACACATGACCCTCTGAGATTCCAGGGTGTTTGTTATTATTAGCAAAACACCCTTCAGTTGGATGGGTCTCCTTTGGATTGGCAATGGGTCTGGCGAGATCTCTATAAATACATTAAACAAGATTGGTATAGATTACAATAATTTAATAGTTTGCATAATTTATACTACACCCCACAAAAATTGTACCGTGCAGACTTGTGAGATTCTTCCCTCTGCTTCAGGTGTCATGAGGCCAGTGGCCTTTATTACACGTTATTACCCATGTTATGGTCCTGTGCTAAGTTGGCCCCTTGTTGGGACCCGCCTTTTGGTTTAGCATCTACTTCGCCTGAAATTTGCTTAGTGGGCATTTTCAGGGTCTTGTTTCAGCTATATGAAGGCCTATATTGCTCTGATTGCTGCATCGGCCAGAGATTATTTTCTGGCATTGATTGTCGGCCTCTATCCCATTTTGGACAGAATGGCATGCTGAAATCCTCAGAGCCTTGAATGCAGAGTTGCATATTGCAAACATTCAACATAGATCTCAGGTTTTTGGAACAGTGTGGACTTCTTTATGCCTGATTATCCACTACTTAATTATTTTTGCCACTTCATATTTGGTATTCTTCTTTTGTATTTTTCTCTTTTTAGGTCTTGTTTCAAACATAGAATGATTGGTAGTACAACACATAGGGGCAGGGGCTTCTTTTGGAGGTAGGGAATTCTCTTTTTCCCTTTTTGTGGTTGTCAAGTTGTTGTTCATTGTTATTGTTACGGTTGTTATCCTTATTGGAGTTATTGTTGTCCTTGTTGGAGTTATTGTTGTTAAAAAATTTAATAAAGTATAAAAATAAAAAAAGAGGTAAAGTGAACCTTTATCACCCAGACATGAAGAGGTCTCTGAGGTATTCTTTGAACAGGACTGAGCCCATCAGGGAGGAAGTCAAGCAGAGGAAAAGGTTACTTACTTGCAGCTGTGTTTCCTGTAGCAATGCAGTATTTTTTAAAACTTTGTTTTTATTAATTTCTCAATTGATTTACAATCAGTAAACTTTCATATGGAAAACAGACCGAAATATATATTTGCCAAGGGAGCAGAAAGCTCCTTAATGACAGGATAATAAAAATGCATTTACCATATTTGCGGTACAACATAGTACTTAAAAAAAAAAAAAATAAATAAATAAATAAATAAATAAATAAAAGTCACAGTTATTCAGTGCCACATTAACTTACATGGCACCCCTAGGCTGGAAACTTCAGGTGCCCCCCCCCCTCGCCAAACACGGCTCAGTTCACGGGATGGTGACAACACATGCACAGAACAATAATTAGAATACTGACTTTTTTGTACTTTCTGTTTATTGTCATTTTAATAAAAAATAACACTAGACAAAATCTCATGCAGGAATCCACATTTAAAACAGACTGAATACCGCTGTCACCGTAAAGACGATTAATGAAAAAACAAATTACTTTCCTGTCCTGCAACTAGTATATAAGGAGTTGTAAGATAACCTATAAATTCTGCAGTCTAAAGAATGCTAAGAATGTACTGCACCATTAAAATTTTGAGTATAAAAGACTGTTTCAATAAACTGCACATTGCCCCTAGTCAAAGTCTTCAAGCGAGGTGAAATGCGGGGTGTGTTCGTCTCACCAGGCAGCATAATGTGGTTAATTCCTGCAATAATTAGTACTTTCTGAATTTATGTAATGAAATACATCCACCTCCAGAATATGCAGACATGCATTCTTTATAGTGTTTAGTCTTTGCCCAGGGTCAAGGCTATCTGCTGCACAAAGCCGTTGCTGGGACCTTTCCCCACCTCTGTTTTTGGCTGTGAGCTTCTGAAGAAAGATGGCAGAGTGATGCAGGTTTGGGATGGGAGTACTGAACAGCCAGAATGAATTGTCTCTACTATTCCTCATTATAAATAAAGGGCACAGGGTTGGCCCCAGGCCCCTACTTTACTGCTAAGATGGCCATTTGGAACAAGGTGGAGTCAAGCTTAGGAGACAGGGTGGGGGCTTGTAGAAGAAGTTATTGGCAAGTGGGAAGGTGCTGGCAAGAAAGACACTGGCAGGATATTTATCAACATATGACTGCATGGGAGGACTTGGGAGTAATGACTACAGGGACCAAAAGACTAGCCATGGCTACCCAGAGAGGGCTAACAGGTTCTTTTTAAAGCTTTTTGTTGTTGTTTACTATTTTTGTATAAATATTCTGAATATTTTTTTTATTTTTTTTATTTTTTGGTAATCAGGTAAGGACCACTAGACACAGTGCCTGTTTTTAGGGGTGACCTAGGAGCATTGTTGTGGTGGTTAAGTGACTTGCCAGGGTCACATAGTATGCAAGTGGAGCCGGAGGCTATGTGAATCAAACCCAAGTCTGCTGGGTGTACCAAGCTAATTCACAGCTCATTGTTCTTATGTCTAGGATATATTGCCAGCCCAATATTTACTGTTATCCGTCCCCAAAATAAATATAAACCATTATTTGTGGTGTTCAGAAATTAAATCGAGAATAATGCATAGAAGGCAGTGTGTTATTTTAGCTGTCTTTACACTCCAGAGTTACAGTATGTGATCTCTGATGTCCATAATCCTTAAGAGCTGAGCTCTGCAAAGTTAATTCAGACTGTGACTCTGTGACACTGATATTACAAGAGGGAGTGTAAAAAATGAATTGCTACTACCTACTACACACACACACAGTCAGACTTACTTCATTTTGTATAATTCCTGGTTGCACTGTTAGCTCCCATTCATTACTTTGGCTTTTTTCACAAAGAAGCTGGCTAACAAGATTTTCATTTTTGTCGAGAGAGAATGCAGACAATAAGTGGGAAATTAAAGGCAAGTCACTGTCAGTGCGCCCAAGCTAAGCAAGCCTGAGCCAAAGCCCCTCTCTCCCGCCATAAAACCTTGTTTAGTCAGGGTAGGGCCCCTGGCCCTGCGGCCCCCTCAGGTTGCAATCTGGACCACATTCCTCTTTAGGCAATTTTTTGGACTACTGACTGTGGTGGTTATCATAAATCTCACACTCACCATCGCCTGGTGCCGTTGTGACAGGGTCTCTGTCTCACCCACCATCTCAGGTCTGGTCTGGTGTGGTCTCGCTTTCGCTCATCTGGCCCTTAAAGGCATTCAGCATTGATGATCGTTGTTCTTAGACACTGAGTAGTCTCGGCCAGTTGGCTGTGGGTGCCGCAGGGTAAGTTTTGTGGGGTGGCTGGGTACAGTCACACACGTGATGCTGACTCAAGCCAGAAGAACTTGACTGACAGTCATGACAGGTATGGTCTCTGGACTGTATCCTAACCACGCTGACTGCCGTGCTCACTACATTCTCCACCCAGACTCAGCTGTGAGTGCTCACTTTCTCGCATGGTGTGCACCGTGCTTACCCGCCTCACCTAGCAGTATCTCTGGCCTCTTGCTTCATCAATTTGGTGTGGATGTTGGGGCACATGCACAGTGAGCTTCGACACTGGATTTTAAAATCAACACGGTCGCTGATTGGACTAATCTGGTCTGTCTGAGGGGGGCAGCAAGACAGATTGAGTTGCGGGGGGCACAAACTGACACTGAGTTCTGGGGGGGGCACAGTCCGACACTGAGTTCTGTGGAGGGGGAGCCATGGCCAGAGCCACTGAGCCAGCCAAATTTGTTTTAGTGCCACTCATTTCTCAGGTGCCCCCTAACATCTGGCACCCCTAGGCTGCAGCTTACTTGGCCTATTGATAAAAACTGCACTGCAGTTTTTGCCGAAATGAAGCCCATGAGCAGCATGGTTGTTTCCTAAATTATATAGTTCATAAAACAATCCATCAAAGTACTACCCCATTTTGGGGAACGTAATACCATGCTTGTACCCTAAAGTTTAAATTGCAAAGCTTACGCTATGGTGTACTTTAGTAGAAAATTCGGGAATTAGTACATCTTATCAACTGTAGGAAAGGATGATAATATTTCCTTAAAAAGGGAATAAGCAACAAAACAGTAGGAGATTACCCCTTGTATATATATCATTATTTAAACAAGCAATCCAGGTAGAAACAGAATGTTTAATTTAACGTACACTGAGCAAATGAGCAGCTTAGACCTCTATAATATATTGAACAACTCGAACTGGGAGGCAAGGTAGAAAAACCTTATTTTAAATATGAGAGAGAGCCACAATGTCTAAATCAGGTTGTTTCTGCTTCATCTGAATTGTCATCTTGTTCGGGCCACTCTGTCTAAGCTCTGCCTTAAGTCTTTCAGCCCATTTGCCTGCTTCCACTGGGTCAGAAAATGCCCAGGTCTTACCTTGATATACGATGCAGAGACTGGCCAGGAAAAGGATCAATGGGGAACACTAGCCTCCGAGAGTATGTTGGATGCCATCAAACTTCTTTTCGCTTTGTCTGGTGGCATAACTTACATCTGGGAAGATATGAACTGCTTGGCTGCCAAGTGATAATGGACCATTCCTCCTTGTCAAGGCCAAGATCTGATCTTGCATTGCTACCCAATTCCTGCCATAACCACTCGCAGGGTCCGAGGTATATTAGAGGTCTCCACCCGACCATGTGGTGTGATTCAATATGCTTTTTGTAGAAGAAAGTTATCCAATGCACCCTCTGGTAGGAGTTTCTCAGTGAGCCAGCCTTTCAGAAACAATATGGGATGATCCCCTTCAGTACATTCGGGGAGTCCAATAATCCGAATATTTGCTGATTGAATTTGGTTTTCTAGCATTTCCAGCCTGGCACGGAAGTGTTTTGCCTCTTTCGCCACCATGGCCGTGACACTGGTAGTCACCGGTGTTTGTTTCTGGACTTCTAGGATGTCTTTTTTAATGCAGTCTACTGTAGTTTCCACTGCCGTCACTCTAGTATTAAATTAATCCATTTTCCAGCTGAGATCGGTAACCGATGCGATTAAACATTGCAGCTTCATGCCAAAAGATTGTGTGTCGGCACTAGGTCCAAGTGTTGCCCCATCTTCCATCATTAGACAAGTGGGAGCACCTGCAAAAGCTTGATTCCCTTTCCTGGGATCATTTTGGCTCTGATCTTTACGAGGATTGCCCATTTTATTCTGTAGAAAGGGTTCTCTCTGGCTCTAAATTTAACAGTTTTTTAGAGGAAATATTTATTTATATCCCTTGATAAGTTAGGATATCTTGAGTGCCAAAGTTAAGTGTGACCTCTTTGCTTGGACTCCACAGCGCAGTGCAGTACTCATCCAAAGCCATATCCTACCATCTGTCCTTTTCAGTCAGTGCTGTGATAGGGAGCTAATACCTTTGACTACGCTTGCAGTATTCCCTTCTACAGGGAAAGATCTGATTGTTAGAGGGAGCCAGACCTGAGACTTAGAGTTTTGCACATGGTAGAGGTAAAGTTAAATTCTGTTAGAAAATGGATTTAAATTTTCCCAGTCTCTGACTGGCTGAGACACCTGGCAAGGGGGCACATTTACTACCAGTAGAGATTGGGAAAAACACAAGTCTGATACTGGGCTGTCTTTTTACCCACAAAAATCAGTGTGCCTGTAGAATTTTCAAAATGGTCATAGCTCCCATTTTTTTGCTTGATTAGCGAGCGACAGACGACTGGGCAGAACAGGAAAAACTCCGTATGTACAGCCAGTATAGCTATAAATATGGAAACCATAATTCCCCTTTTGTTTTGCTTTTAAAACTGTACCTTACTTGCTGCAACATTTGCCACTCCCATCCGATTGTTTACGCTCGTTTTCCAGCAACTGCCGTACTAGTAAACTGCAGTCTCGTAACTGTAGTGTTGCCACACCGTCTCCCAATGCCATTCACTGTAATTGGCACCATAACTGCAGCTCCTCAGTCCCGGTCATAATAACTGAACAAAGCAAATCATTGTGAGGACTGTGCTCCAGTTTTCAAACCAAATTACTTTTGGGGAGGGTTGGATGGGGAGAGAAGTTACTACCTGCATGAGTGAAACCAAAAAAAGATTGTAACAGCGCCCTCTACTGCTAGTTCCAGCAGTCCGAGGGACTACTTTACCGAAATTTTTTCAATTCATTAATTTATACATTTCACATTTTTTACATGTTTTTAATCATTGTCTTGAGAATGTTGCATGTAATCCATTTTCTTTTTTTTTATTTTTTTATTTCTTTTTCTCCCCTACTCCCCCTCACCCCCAGTCGCCTCTTCAGGAGATGCCAGTGAAGCCTGCCACTACCTCGCCTTACCTGCCCGAACGTGTCCTCCATTGTGCTGCAGTTAACCCCCCCCCGCCCTGGGTCGCGGTGGACCACTCCCCCGAACCTTGAAATCTCATCAGGTCCCCAAGTTCAGCCAGGCAGGCGGCGGTATATTGGGACCCGGCTCGGCACTCCATCTACCCAACTCCAGAGGGGCATTTTCCGTTTTTCCTGTGAGAACGTTGCAAGCCCATGACGTCAAGGCGCGAGTGCCGACGTCCGTAATATCCTCCCCCTTGGTGATGCAGCCCGTAGAGGTGATTAGTCCACAGGCCTCCACCTGTGACCAGTCAAACCCCTGAGGTGCTGACGAGCTGTCATGCCTCCAGCATCCGCCAGAGGTCACCGCTCGCCTGGGTTGGATCCCCACCCTCCCTCCCTGGAGAAGGCGAGCTATCGCCAGATGCTCAGCCTTTTCCCCTGGGTTGACCCCCGCGACCAGAGTCCGCTTTCAAACCTGGGTCGCCAGTGTGGTGCGAGGTGGCGCCCAGCCCAACCCTCAGCCACCGGCCAGCATAATCCATTTTCTAAGTGTAATAAAACCCTCCAGAGTGGGTGGTATGTGCAATCTTAGACCTTCTAGGGGCTATAAAACCCTCTGCCTGTGGCATCAGGTCTCATGAGGAGCGACCACGCTATTGTGTGCCGGAAGAGCAAAAACACATTTCGGCCAGGATCCAAGATGGCGGCCACGCTGGGCTGGTCTCTGGCAGTAGTTTAGTTTCTGTTTGAATTTTATTTTATTTAGCTTGTTTTATGCGCTACATTTTTATCCTGCTTTTATTTATCTGTAATGTATACGTATTCGTTGCATTTTTAATTTTAGCACATTAAGGCACGGTTTGCTTTTGTCCGGTTGTCGGGTGTGGAGCGGCGAACTCAGTACTACCCTGCTGGCTCCAGCTTTCCCCCGGACTGTGGCCTGAGGAGTCGTGGAAACCTCAGTTGGCGAACTGGGGGAGTACCTGTTGGATTTTTTCTTGTGGCGGCCCCTGGGAGTGTCTTTTGCTACCTCCAATTTGGATGTGTTTGGAACTATAGACTGCCGGCTTGCGGCTGAGGTTTTCAGTTCCCGGAATCCATGGACAGCTAGTTCGTGGGCGAGGAATGTTGGACTAATGTCTGTATCGGTCTGGAGACTGTTTGGGCAGCCGTTTTCACGGCAGTTCCTGGGGCGGTCTTGCTTCATTTGGTTTCCGGGGAGTTTATTGCTCAAATGCTGGTCGAGTCTTGCCAGTAGTTTTTGGGAGCTGGTAGCGTATGTATCCTGGGGATTGTAGTGCTAAGAAGAGCACGAAGATCGAGTTCCTAGTGATCCCAGAACTTGTATGAATTTATATGACTTATATTGTTTTTTGGTCTCCTTTTGCTCACTGGGAGGTCTGCTGTGAGTGTGTGGACTGTTTTTGATTGGGACTGAAGAGTGGGTGGCCAGACACAGGAGTAGGTGTCTACCGGGAGACTGGGCTCATGCGAGCCAGGGAGTCGGCGGCTGGACCCAGGTTCCTCCCAGGCCCCTTGCTAGCTAGCCAGAGGGCAGGCATAGATAAGGGGTTGAGGTGGTGGAGCTGATTCTTCTGGTGATTGGGCTGCCCCAGAGGGTCCTTATAGTAACCAGTGTTTGACTCAGACTGCTACCGAGGCCTTACATCTTTTAAGAAGAACTTGGGGTTGTTTTCCATTGGAACCTGTTTTCCGGGACAAAATTTGTTATATCAGACTGAGCAGTGAGAGTGCCCGGCTTTTGAGGGCATCCGGGGAGTGAGAGTTCTGCTGCTCACAAATTTGTACTGTTTATTTAGTTTATGTGGGAAAGTTTATTTTATCTTTTATTTTCCGTGCAGTGAGAGTGCTCGGTGGGCTGGGCATTCAAGTAGTGTGAGGGCTTGTGTGCCTAGCTAATTTATATTGTTTTGATTATTTTATGTTGGATGTTTTTTGTATTGTTACTTATCTGTTTGATATCCTTTATTCTAAATTGTGATTTTTATTTTAGTTTTTGTTTTAGAAATGGGAATACTTTGTGTGAGGAGGGATACCTATTTTTATTATGTGGATGTAGTTTTGTTTCTTTTTCTTTCCTGAAAGCAGGTTCAAATGAGGACCTAATTTGAGTTAATGTGATTTTGAGTTAATTTATTTTTGTTTGTTTCTGTTTAGTGTTTTTTAGTTTTAGTTATTTTAATTATTTGGATTTGGATTTGGTTTTTATATTAGTTACTACAGCCAGAGTAGAAGCGCATTGATTTTCTTGCACCATGTTGTAGGATAGGGATATGTATCACTATCCCACCCACCAGGTCATGCGCTATTCATCCCCGCTTTTCATGCCATCCACCCTTTTTTCCCCACTGTTGCTTTTTCTATCTATCAACGCTGTCGGGCTTTAGAATTGCCAGGAGGAGGATGGGGCGGGGGTGTGAACAGCGGAGGGTGGACGAGAGGCGTTTCACATCGGGTGGTTGAGCTTGTGAAGACGCCCCTGGGGCTTAAATGGAGTCTAGAACATGGGCCTTTGTCTGGTCTCCATACCAAGGGCACCACCATAAATGGTGGGCAGGTGGCTGGGGCATCCCTGGAGTTCTGTCCAACTCGGCGGTGTTATGCAATGCCAGATCCGTTGTGAACAAAACTGCTATTGTTGCAGACTTGGTGGGTACAGCGGATCTGGCTTGAATCACCAAAACCTGGCTGGATGGTAATGCTGGCCCCATACTTGAGGCGGCAGTTCCAGCCGGGTATTCGGTGATACACTGACCGAGATTGGATCGCAGGAGGAGGGGTTGCGGTCTGTTTTAAGACCGAATTGGATCTCATTAGTGTCCCTGTTGAGGAGACCAGATCATTCGAATGTGTCGTCGTGGCAGGTGGGGGCTATAGGCTGGCTCTCGTCTATCGTCCACCCCGGAGACGAGAAGCTATTCCTTAAGGAAGTGGTCTTCGTGGTCGACCTGGTATTTGAGTTGCCCAGGCTGATGGTACTGGGTGACTTTAATGCCTGGATCGACGACGAACTCTCACAGTTTTCACAGCACTTCCTCCAATTGATGAATTCATTGGGCCTCTCACAGGTGGTTACCTGCCACTCATAAACATGGCTGCCCTTGACCTGGTCTTCCACCTGGGGATGGTGGCCTCTGACATTGGGGTGGAACCCATCAGATGGTCTGACCATTACACTGTGAGATTCAATTTTTGCACCCCTCTTCGTAGGCCAGCCCCTATGGAGATGGTAAAGTACCGCCCTTTACGGTATGCGACTCCCGATGGTCTAACTGCGGTGCTTGGATCTATCAGAATTTCCAGGGTGAGCTTGGATCCAGAGGTTTTGGTTCTGGCTTATAATAAGGCCATTACCTCTGCTCTGGACTCCATTGCTCCAGTCCGTGTGCATCCTCTCTCCCTTCGCCCTCGGTTGCCATGGTTTGACGGGAAATTGAGAGAGATGCGGCGACTAGGACACAGGTTAGAGAGGTGCTGGTGGAAATCCGGCTTAGAGGCCGACCATCTTAGACTGCTAGAGCATTCCTGACTCTGTCAGTCAGCAATGGCCCGTAAGAAGGCAGAATTCCTGTCCGGGGAAATTGCTGCCGCTTAGAACCGACTGGCCCAGCTCTTTCGAACCGTAGACAGGTTGTGCATCCCAGCCTGTCTACAGATTCGTAGAGCCTTTTCACAATTGCAGTGTGATGAGCTTGTTCGGTTCTTTGCAGATAAGGTGGACGACATCAGGGCAGAGACCCGCGCAGCGCTGTCTATGAGAGCTGCCGTGGAACAGTCCTGGTCACTATCCCTCTTTTTTCCTGGAGTTCCTTCGAAGGGCCGGAAATCGTGGATGTTATGAGGATTGTCCAGGGTATGCGCACTAATGCTGTAGTTTAGATCTGGGTCCTACAGCCCTGATAATGGGCTGTGGGAGGCTATCATCCGTTCTGACGAGATAGTCTGGTGCTCACTTGACTTCGGAGTACCCCTGCCCCTGAAGGAGGCAGTGGTGACACCAGTGTTGAAGAAGGCTTTTCTGGACCCAGACTCTCTTGCTAACTATAGGCCAATCTCTAACCTTCCCTTTGTGGGGAATGTAATTGAGAAAGTAGTGGCTGCTCAGTTGGACAACCATCTGACCATCCATAGCATCTACGACCCTCTTCAATCTGGTTTTCGAAAGAGGCACAGCACCAAGACTGCGCTGGTTCGGGTGCTCATTGATCTCCTGATGGCGAGAGACCATAAAAAACAGTCCATTTTGGTTCTGCTTGATCTGTCATCAGCATTTGACACCGTGGACCATGGGGTGCTGCTTGAGCGCCTGAGATGCATCTGTGGGCTTTCAGGTTTGGTTCTCAGATGGTTTACTTTTCCTCACTGGTAGAACTCAGAGGGTGGTGTCGAGTGTTTTCCTCCATCCTACCTCTCTGTCCTGTGAGGTGGCTCAGTGCTGTCTCCCATGTTGTTTGCGGTGTACATGCTTCCCTGGAGACATTGTAAGACAGTATGGGCTGGAGTTTCATTGTTATGCCGATGATACCTAGCTGTACCTGTCTTTTGTACCAGACCAGAATGGAGCACCTCGGTGTTTAATAACTGTTGGCGAGATCCAAGGTTGGATGAGGTCCAGCTGGCTGAAGTTGAATTCTGGGAAGACGGAGGTGATGGTTGTGGATCCTGGTCACTGGATGGGGGGGTGGGGAGCAAATCGTCCCACAGGTTTATTCCTTGGGGACGTTGAGCTCCCTATCTCTGAACAGGTGCGCCACCTAGGGGTGATTCTGATGACCGCTGACATTACGCTCAGGTGTCGGCTGCCGCAGTTATCCTTTACCATCTGAGGAACATCGCTAGGATCAAGCACCTTGTTCTGTCTGGGGACCTGCCTACATTGATCCACACCTTGTGACCTTGAGCTTGGATTACTGCAACCCTTTACTTTGGGCTTCCAGGGGTTGATATCCGCCACTGCTAGTGCAGAACTCGCAGCCCGGTTGTTGATGGGGATCTCGTTTCTCCCACATTACACCAGTGCTGCGGAACTGCACTGGCTGCCGGTTCAGTGGTGGATCACCTTTAAAGTCGGTTTACTGACTTATAAAGTCTCACATGGACTGGGCCCTGACTACCTGAAAGAGCTTCTGGTCCCTTACCTCCGGAGCGACTGCTTGCTTGCCACAACGAGGGGTTGCTGGAGATTCGAGGTGGTTTTAAAATCTTCTGGGGCCCGGCTTTCATGTTCGTGGCACCGACCATTTGAAATTCTCTACCCCATTGGATCAGGGAGTGCATGACTGTGGGGGCTTTAACAAGCATTGAAGACTTATCTATGGAATAAGACATATGGGATGGTGTCGATGTGATTGACTGAACTTGTTTTGTTATTTTATCATGATGTTTTATTGTGAAATTATTTTAACCATGTACTGCGCCTTGACTTTGAAAGGCGATTATAAATAAAGTTTATTATTATTATTATTATGCCCCATGGTGGTCTGGTATTGTCCATTACTGCCCACCTTGTCGAAAGTATTATTGCTTACTTGAATAATTTCTCATTACTTAGCTGACCTCAGACATAGGCTGGCTCAACTTCTATCTGGCCACAAATGTCAACAATGCAACCTCCCTGTTCAGCAACATCCTAGGCACAATCATCAATAAACATGCCCCTATGCTAAAATGTAGAACCCGGAAGCTTTCATGCCCTTGGTTCACTGCTGATCTTAAGGCTGCCCTTAATGCAAGGGACCGCCTCTGGGCTACAGCTAGGAGGACCAAACTCCCAGCAGCCTGGGTAGCCCTCAGAGCATGCCGAAATCAGTGTACCAAACAGATCAGAACCACAAAAGCTTCCTACTTTCTAGCTGCCTTTGAATCAGCAAAGGGAAACTCTAGCAAATTCTGGCGTATTGTTAAAGTGGCAGAAGGCAATAAATCTTCCTCCTCTCTACCCTGTAAGATTTCCATTAGGGGTCAGACCCTCTTGGATAAGTCTGACATACTCCATAGCTTTAATGACCATTTTGCCACTGCGGGCCTTGCATTTGATACCTAAAAAGCAACTACCCTAATTCACAACTCAGCCAAACTTTCCCCACCTATGACCAACATTATCTTCTCCTTTGCTCCCATCCAGGACAAAGAAGTAGATCTTCTACTCTATCTCGATGTCAAGAAAGGTGCTGGTGCTGATGGGATAGGACCCATACTTCCTTAAAGCTGGTTTCAGATACCTAAGGTGCTGGTGCTGATGGGATAGGACCCATACTTCCTTAAAGCTGGTTTCAGATACCTAACAGCCCCCATCCTGCATCTGTTTAACATGTCCATCAGCTCTTGCATTGTGCCTGAGCCTTGGAAAATAGCCCAGGTGCTCCCCTTATTTAAATCAAGTGACCCTATGGACCTGAATAATTATCGCCACATTTCCGTCCTTCCCTTGCTCTCTAAGCTACTCGAGAAATTGATAAATGCCCAAATAAGAAACTACCTCAACAGTAACAATCGGATAACTTCAGCCCAATCTGGCTTCAGATCAGCCCACAGTACCATGTCAGCTATAGCCTCAGTGACAAATGACTGGCTCATGGCCGTGGACAAGAAACAAGTTACAGGAGCAGTTTTTTAGACCTTTGCAAAGCATTCGACACTGTCGATCATGCTTTACTCCTGGACATGTTACACTGGCATAGCATCTCAGATTGTGCTCTATCATGGTTCAACAGCTGCCTCACGAATAGCATGCAAGAGGTGAAAGCGGATGGCTCACTCTCCCACTCCTCCTTCTTCTGAGAAGAGCACTCATGCCTCGATCCTGGCCCTTCCTGTTTATGCTTTACATCAACACCAGCAGTGACAGCATCAGCAAAGCAAAACTACATCTATTCATGGATGACATGGAAATAGTAATTTATTTATTTATTTATTTAGGATTCTGATCACACCTTTGAGCTCAGAGCTCTTTTACAAAGGTTCCACATCAAACAGTGACAATGACAGCAATAACAAACAGTTTACATACAATACTCAATAGTAGGTAGCTAGTATACAATAAGGTTACAATGTTATTCATAGTACCAATGGTGATAGTACAGCGTCAGGAACATTCAACTAGGTAAAGGACAGTGTCTGTATGTAGCAAAGGAGATAAAGAGGTATGACACCTAGTGTGAGAGTCCAAAGAGGAGTCAAGGTGAGGGGAAGGGGAGACTTGGGGAGAGGAGAGTGGGCGGCCAAAAGAAGTGGTTTTGTCTAGGAGATTGGGAGGTAGTGGTAGTAGGTTGATTTTAAGGTTGATCCAGTGGGAGAAAAGGCACAGGGGGAGAGGAAGACAGAGGGATAGGGCAAGAGGGAAGAGTGGGTGTAAAAGGAAGGGGAAGGAGAATGTGGATGAGTGGGCATTATGGGTGTTAGAGTCCTAGTGGCAGTCACAAACTGTCCTAGTAAGAAGGTGTTGCCTTAGGCCATTTTTGAATTGCGAGATGCATTGGGAGTTTAGAATGTGCACTGGGATTTCATTGTGCCATTGGGGGGTTATTTAGCTGAAAGCACGCTGTCCCTGCACAGTTCGACGGAAAGGTGTTGATAGGGCCCCCCTATAATACTAAAATAATAATAATAAACTTGATTTTTAAAGCACCTTTCTATAACCAAGGTGCTGTACAACTTACAACATATAAAATTAAATAAAACATTAAATCCATACAGCATGTTAGCCAAGTACTATAGATAAATATCTAAAAAATAATCAATCTGGGTAGGCAGTGTGTAACAGATGGGTCTTCAAGGCCCTCTTAAAACTCTCCACAGTCATGCACTCACGTACCTGATGAGGTAGAGAATTCCACAAGGTCAGGCCGCATACATAAAAGCACAGGCCCCTGATGTTTTAAGACATACCCTGGGAATCTCTAACAACCCCTCATCAGCTGAGCAGAGTGGTCGTTCAGGGCAGTAAGGCAACAAGAGCTCTTGCAGATAGTCCTGGCCCAGTCCGTGCAGGGCCTTAAAGGTCAGAAGCCCAACCTTGAAGCGGACCTGCCACTGAATTGGCAGCCAGTGCAGTTCACGCAGCACTGGTGTGATGTGACTCGAATGAGGAGCCCCCATAAACAACTGTGCCGCAGCATTCTGCACTTGCTGCAAGCAGTGGATATCAACCCCTGGTAGCCCTAGGTACAGGGAGTTGCAGTAGTCAAGGCATGAGGTCAGCATGGATCAATGTTGGAAGGTTGCTGGATGGAACAAGGTGCTTAATCCTGGTGATGTTCCTGGGATGGTAAAATGAGGACTTGACTACTGCCGACACCTGCGTAACACAGTGTCAACCCGTTAAAAACCACCACAGGTTTCGCACCCATTCAGAAGGTTGTCCAGCCACCAACCTATCTGTCTGGTGACTCGGATCCACCACCACCTCAGTCTTTCCAGAGTTCAACTTCAACCAGCTGGATTTTATCCAGTCCTGGATTTCTACGAGGCAGTTATTAAAGACAGAGCACGCACTATCCTGGTTGGGTGCAAAAGACAGGCAGAGCTGGGTATCATCAGCATAGCAGTGAAACCTCTGCCCATACCATCTTACAATGTCTCTGAGGGGCAGCATATACACGGCGAACAACATGGGGGACAACACTGACCCCTGAGGGACCCCACATGGCAGAGAGAATGGGCCGGATGAAAAAAATCCCAGACACCATCCTCTGAGATCTGCCAGTGAGGACAGATTGAAACCATCTGAGAACTGTACCAGACAAGCCACAGATGAACTTCAGGTGCCAGAGGAGCACCCTATAGTCCATAGTGTCAGATGCTGAGGAGAGATCAAGAAGTACCAAGATAGAACAGCGCTTCTGATCCCCCACCATCAGGAGATCATTGAGCACCCGAACCAGAGGTGTCTTGGTACCATGCCTCTTATGAAAACTGGACTGGAGAGGTTTGTATATGTCGTGGATGGTAAGGTGGTTCTTTATTTGTAGTGCCACAGCTTTCTCAATTACCTTCCCTACAAAGGGAAAGTTTGAGATAGGTCTGTAGTTTGCAAAGCAGTTTGGGTTCAGACCAGCTTTCTTCAGGAGTGGTGTCACCATCGCCTCCTTCAGGGAGCTAGGAACTCACCTGACTGTAGGGAGCACCAAACTATCTTCGCAAGGGCAGGGCCGATGATGTCAGAACAACCCATTATCAGGAGTGAGCCAGATCCAAAGTACAGCACGCTGGGTGCATACCCTGGGCAATCTGCATGACATCCACAATTTACAGCTGGTCAGAGGAACTCCAGGCAAACTGGGGAGGTGTGACCAGACACCGACCACTATCAGCTCCCACAGAGTGAGCCGGAAGGATCTCAGCCCTGATGCTGGCCACCCTATCCGCCAGAAGCGAGCTGGCTTATCATATTCAATTTGTGAAAAGGCTCTTCAACCTGCAGACTGGTTGGGTTGCACAACCTGTCCACAGTTGAAAGAGCTGAGCCGGTCGATTCTGAGCTGCAGCAATCTCCCGGACAGGAACTCTGCCTTCTTACAGGTGATTGCTGATTGATAGATTTGATACTGTTCCATCAAACTAAGGTGCTCAGCATCCAGGGCGATTTCCACCAGCAGCCTTTTAGCCTTCGCCCACTCTTCACAACCTCCAAGGTCCCATCAAAGCATGGGGACCAAGGGATGAGAGAGAGGATGAGCATCGACTGGAGCGATAGAGTCCAGGGCCATAGCAACCACCTTATTATAGGCCTGAACCAGGCTCTCTGGGCCCCGCTGGCCCAGAACTCCTGATAGGTCTAATACTGCCAGTAGCCATCAAGGCTCACATCCTGCAAAGGGCAGTATCTGACCATCTCCACAGGGAGACCTATAAGGGGGCCTGGAAACTGAACCTACAGTGTGATGATCCGACCATCCGACTGGTTCCACCACCAGATGAGAGGTTTCAATCCCCAGGAGGAAAACCAGGTCAAGAGAGCGACCGAACTTATGAGTTGCAGAGGCAACAACCTGTGTAAAGCCCAGCGATGTCATCAGCTGGAGGAAGTCCTGACTGAATTGCAAGAGTTCATCGTCGACCAGGCGTAAAAGTCGCCAGGACCATCAATCTGGATGATCCAAACGCCATGTCGCCACTATGAAGTCCGCTACTTCCTTTAGAAACCGCTTCTCACCCCGGTAGATGAAAATGATCCTGCAACCTACACCTGCAACCACAGTACATAAAATGAGCTGGATTCCTCAACTGGCACACCTACAAGGTCCAGTTCCGTCTTAAACAAATGGCTCCCCCACCCCTGCGGTCCGATCTCGAGCAGTGTATCACCAAGAACCCGTCCGGAACGGCAGCCACCATATATGGGGCCAGCATTTTTGTCCAACCAGGTCCCGGTGATGCATGCCAGGTTTGCTGTCTCAACAAGATCTGCAATTACTGCTGTCTTGTTCTTAATAGACTTGGCATTGCACACCACCACTCGAGTTGGACGGGGTTCCGTTGCCGCCCGAGCTATCGGCCCAACAACATTGGTGCCCTTGGATATGGAGACCAGGCATGGAGAACCACGAATAGTATACATCGAAACCCTCAGCGATCAAAACCCATATGGAACTCCAGTCAGAATTTGATCTCTTCCAGATCAGCCTTGTACAATCTTAATTGCTATTAAATGCAAAAAGAAAAAGGCCATGTACTTCCATTCCAATCATTCAACGGCCACACAAATTGAGCTTGCATCCCTGTCCCTTATAAAGACCCCCCTTGATGACAACCTTGAGATAGTTAACAATTTTAAATACTTGGGCTGCGACCTTGACCATCATCTAACATTCGCTACCCATATCTCCTCCCTTGCTAAGAAGCTCTCACAAAGACTTGGCTTTTTTATAGGAATAAGTCACTGTTTAACAATGATGCCAGGCGTCAATTGGCCCTGACAACCTTCATACAACTCCTCAATTACGCAGACATTCTTTATGGCCATTGTGCAGGCTCCCTGCTACGCCAGCTGGACACTCTATACCATAGAGCAATAAGATTCATCTTAAATGCTCATCGTCGCACTCACCACTGCGATTTATATGCCTTGCTGGGTTGGCCCTCCATAACCACCAGATGGCTCTCACTCCCTCATCTGGCTATACAAAGCTTTTATCAAAACTCCCCTTATATAACTAATCTATTCTGGCATACTACCTCCCTTACACCTTACATAGCACCAACTACATTATGTTGAATGTCCCTAGCATCCACTCCTGCTCTGGAGGCCTGGCTATAAGCCATGCTCGATCAACTGCTTGGAATAAAGCCCAGTCACACCTCAAGCTGCAACAGCTAATCCCCTGAGAGCTTTAAAACCTACTTGCAAGTAAACTATGGGACCCGTGTACATGCTGCTAACCTCAGTTTGTCATGGCCTGTTTGATCAGTACTTCTTCTTGCCACTATATGGTGTCCGCACTCTTCAGATGCTTCCCCTATTCTGACCACTACCTACTACCGCCATGCACCCCATCCTCCCTCCACACGCACCTTACTATACTACCTCCCATCTCCTCCCTCCACACGACCTTACTATACTACCTCCCATCTCCCCCTCCACATGCACCTTACTATACTACCTCCCATCTCCCCATCCCTCCACACGCACCTTACTATACTACCCTCCCCATCTCCCCATCCCTCCACACGCACCTTACTATACTACCCTCCCATCTCCCCATCCCTCCACACGCACCTTACTATACTACTCTCCCATCCCCCATCCCTCCACACACACTTACTATACTCACATTCCCATCTCCCCATCCTCCACACGCACCTTACTATACTACCTCCCATCTCCCATCCCTCCACACGCACCTTACTATACTACCTCCCATCTCCCTCCCTCCACACGCACCTTACTATACTCACCTCCCATCTCCCCATCCTCCACACGCACCTTACTATACTACCTCCCATCTCCCCCTCCCTCCACACGCACCTTACTATACTACCTCCATCACCCCATCCTCCCTCCACACGACCTTACTATACTACTCTCCCCATCTCCCATCCCTCCAGACGCACCTTACTATACTACTCCCTCCCATCTCCCCATCCCTCCCACGCATCTTACTATACTACCCTCCCCATCTCCCCATCCCTCCACACGCACCTTACTATACTACCCTCCCCATCTCCCCATCCCTCCACACGCACCTTACTATACTACCCTCCCCATCTCCCCATCCCTCCACACGCACCTTACTATACTACTCTCCCATCTCCCCATCCTCCAGACGCACCTTACTATACTACCCTCCCATCTCCCCATCCCTCCACACGCACTACTATACTACCTTCCATCACCCCATCCTACCTCCACACGCACCTTACTATACTACTCTCCCATCTCCCCATCCCTCCAGACGACTCTTACTATACTACCCTCCCCATCTCCCCATCCCTCCCACACGCACCTTACTATACTCACTCCTCCCATCTCCCAATCCTCCCAAGTTATCCTATGGAGCCACATGCCCTTTCACCCTGCTCGATCTTACCACCACCCCTTGCCTCACCCTAGCTCCCTGACCCCCCATGTTGCCTTGACTTATTAATCACCTTACCTTGTTCTCCTACTCTCTCCTTCCTCCTCCAAACTTCCATGCTCCCCTTCTTGCCTCCCAGAATTGCCTATTACTAAATGTGTTCCGACTAACTGCAGTTTTCTATAGTGTTTCTTATATATCTCCATATTATAAAATAAGGAGATACATAAGTCTGCTTATTACAAAATGTGCCCTTCTAGCTGCAATTTTCCATATTATGATCCATATGTATCTTCAACTATGTGATGCTGCTATGTCATAAATAATGTATTCTTTTAACCTGTTTAGTATGTTCCCATTGTGTGGATGCTCCATGTTGTATATACCCTGTATATAGTTTTCAATTTCCTGTTGTATATCCACTTGGGTATTTATCGTCTTTGTTATATTGTATGCACTATGCACTTTGCATGATTCAGGACCTCCTTGTAAATGAGCTCGCTCAATGAAGTTCTTCCTGCCAATAAACTTTGACTTGACTTGACTAGTTCTGGGGTCAGTTTCTCAGTTGTGCTAGTGTGTAACTATACTTTAATACCACTGGAATAAACACAGCTGTAATAAGTAACTCATAATATCCATTATGGAACACTCATTTTCTTATACCATTAGAGAAAACACAGTTATAGAGAAGTAACCTTTTCATATCTGTTGTAGATTCCTCATTTCATATTTCTCTTTTTAGGTGGTGACATGGACAAAACAATACCATAGTGGTGCTCAAACGGATACGCTTGCTATGAATCAGCTGTCTGACTGGTTAATGAGCAACTTGCCAAGAGATGATAATGAGGCAAATTTGGTCCATGGAGATTTCCGAATTGATAATATTATTTTCCATCCAAAAGAGGTAAAGGAGATGTAAATATAGTATAAATACAAGGAACCATTGGTGTAGTGACAGCACTGGGGGGTTTAAAACTTAAGTCTAACTGGACCCACTGGTGTGTTTTAAAAAAAAAAAAAAAAAAAGGTAAAAACAGGAACCTACTGATTGGCCCGCCGGTGCAGCAGTAGCGCTGCTGCTTGCAACATCGACAGCCCGGGTTTGGGAACGAGCCTGGACCATCAGAGGGCCGGCTGAGGGGGAGGGAGGAGGATTGAACTTCCTCCTCTGGGGAAGGAGAGTGCCACGTCCCGCAGCATTACCTCTACCTGGGTGACCACAGGTAGTGGTGCAGGGGATACGCAACAGTGGGATGGGACCATTGGAGCACACTGATGGGTAGGCTGTGTCAGACCTAGCAGGTAGTCAGTCCTGATGTGTGCTCTGGGGGGTGGGGAGAAAACAGAAAAGCATGGTGCAGGACTGAGAGGATGAAACCTCTGTCAGCCTGCCACGTCCCACACTGGACCTGAATCACCATCCGATGGGGCAGCATCAGCTTTCACCTCCACTGTGGGTGGTTAGATTGATGCAGAGAAGAAATGGCGTGGAGCTGAAGGCATACCCGGCCCTGGAGGGTAGGGCAGCACAGTGATGTGTCATGGGTGGGCTTGTGGTCTCAGGAGGATAGGTGGCAGGGTCTCAGCTGGATGGGAACTGGGCACTCTAGCAGTAGCGGAAGGTGGTCCCACCTGTGACCAAGAGGAGGATAAAAAAAAATTGGGGGAAAAAAAAACAGGAACCTACTAGATCAAAATTAAAATCAAAGGTTCACTTTTCCACAGCAGAGCAGCCAAGTGTTCAGAAAAAGTATTTGTTGCCATTTACTTTTCCTTGCCTCAGATATTGTTATAGTGTGGGTATGGTGGACACATTGGTACAGTGAATGGGGGTCATTTCTGGGTAAGAAACAGCTTTTGCCCTATTAATGCATGTTAGTGCTATCCATGAATTGCAAGGGACAGATTCTTTTAACAAAAGATGTCTCAAAGGCAGCCCTGCCTTGGAGGCAGATGTTAAGGATGGAGCTGCTTTCTAGGCAGGGCTTTAACTTCTACAGCTAAAGATCTGGGTTTCATTGCTGTGCCAGCTTGGTGGCATAGTGGAAAGGTCTACAGCCTGATAAATAAGAGACTGTGAGTTAGAACTCCACAGGATCCCCTTAGTTTTTTTTGTCAGAATTTCACTAGAGTGGTGATCCATGGTTGAGTGTGAATAGTAATTATATAGGAAAAGGGACTTAAATGTGAGAAGGAATAAGTGCAACATGAAAGTGCTGCCTCCGAGGCAGGGCTGCTCTAGAGGCAACTTTCAATGAAAGAATCTGTCCCTCACCCGTGAATTGGGTTGGTCGCCATAGTAATCTTCCATGTACTGTACTGTACAGCTGTGATTCCAGAAGACGGTAAGTGTCCAATGTAAATTCCATATTCAAGAAGGAGGCAAGATCGCACTGGGCAACTCAGACTGGCCAGCCTGACATCAGTGCAGGGCAAGGTTCTTGAATCTCATATCAAGGACAGAATAATGGATTACTTGATTGAGGCACAAGTTCTCCCCACCTCTCAGCATGGTTTTATCAGGGACAGATCAAGTCAAAATGATCAAGGGGTGACCAGGGAGTTGGACAGGGGCAAGGTCATAGACCTAATCTGTTTGGACTTCAGGATGACCTTTGACACATTAGAGCATGGCAGGTTTTGGTCAGAGTAAACCATTGTGGTATGCATGAGGCATATACATGCTGGATTGCTAACTGGTTTGGGAGCCGAAAGCGGAAAGAGTGTGGCTTACGGCCATGTTTCCAAGTGGAAAGTGGTACTTAGCAGTGTCCTTCAGGGATTTTTTTTTTAAAACAAAAAGTAAAGATAGTGCACATCAGCTCTCTTTGGCTGTCTGGGAGGGTTGATGCTGTTCTTTGATGGCCAATTTGGGCCAGAAGCACCAGTGGGGTTTGTGCCTGGAGGGTGCATAGGGCTACCTGCAGGGATTCACCTCAGGTAATCTATGCACCCTCCAGGAGGCCTCCATAGTGCAGAATAGCTGTGAAGGCTGGCCACTCCTCTTTGCAGTTTGAAACAACTGTCTGCATGTATTCAGAGATCAGATCTGGCTGCCCTCCACTGGAGCGCGTGCATCCCCTGTAGATGCATGGAGGATTCAAGTGTGGTGTGGTGGGGCCTTCATGTTTCCTGACCTTCCTTATGCTCCAGCATAGGGGCTAGCAGGACATTAAGGATGCTTTGTAAGTTGGGCCGAATCTGTAAAATTTAAAGCAAGCAATTACTGATTAAAAGTAGCTATAGGGTTGCCAGAGCATCCCTTCGCCAGCTAAAGCCCTGACATTTGTGGCAAAACTGAGTTTAAACTGCTGATTGTTAGCAAGGCTGTGTTTGTTGGTCACAGAGGATCCCAGTGATATAAGCATTTTAACTTCAGGGAGCATCTACCCGACATCTGAGCACTGAACATCCTTGAGGCCCACAGCAACAGCTCCTGCTCAGACTGGTGTGTTGCTGCCTACTTGATTCCATTGGTGCCCTTCAGGTGAGGATGGCATCCTGGTACCACCACGCCCGACACGGAGCACATTTCAGCTTATGCTGCCTCAGATACTGCTGATCTAAAACTGGCTGCTGCACAGATTAACCTGGATCTGACTACCATTACTGCCAAGATAGATGCAGTGGAGCAGAGAATTTAGCAGGCCAAGGCCTAAGAGGGCAGCACCTATGCCAAGCTCCAGGAGCATGTCAGGATGATTAACTATCTATTGGCTAAGTGTGGACGATGTGGAGAATTGGGCTCAGAGGAATAACTTGTGCCTAGTGGGATTTTCTCGAGGTGACTGAGGGACTTGATGTTATTCATTTCCTGCAGCATGCCCTGCCTATCATGCTTAACACACTTAACTGTCTTCCCAGACCTAGAATGGGCGCACTACTTTCTGGAACCTAAGCCACGGCCTGGGAGTGACCACGGCTGATCTTAGTTAAATTTCTATGCTCCTGGTTAAGGAAAATGTCCTCTGGATAGCCAGGAACCAGGGACCACTTCAGTGGGATGGTCACATTGTGCAGAATTTCTGGAGGCAAGCTTTGTCCATTGTCAAGTGGAAGCTCTCTAATCTTGGTGTGCACTCAGCCATGTGGTAGCCTGCCCCAACCGGATACATCTTAATGGGGTGGCTCACCCGCTTGATACTCTTGAAGCCACTGAAACATATATCCAACAAACCTGGCTGTGGCATGTACTTCGACCCTGCAAGGAAGGGTCCTGCTGTTCCTGCTAATACTCCACAATATATGGACACTGTGACATAGACAGCCAGTTCTGAGTGCTGTATCTTTTTTTTTAATATAAAATGTGTTACTGACCGTCACTGCTGAATCTGATGCTCTAGGAGTGACCCCCAAGGTTTCAGCTGAAAGATGAAAGCCATGAGAAAATGCTGACAGCATGTGAGTTCACACACACACACTCAGTTTTTAGAGACAATGTGTTACATGTAAGGCCTTAATCAAGGATCCTGTTTGTTTGAGTTAATTACAACCGTAATTGCTATATCACATCCATTTTATGACGTTGGAGGAAACCAAAGGTATTACATAGAAGTGCAAAAATCATAACGATGCTTTCATATCCTGGAAGGAGGAAGCTTATTATGAGATCAAAAGAAGTGTCATTTGAAGGACATGAATTATGCTGAAGTTGCAGAATGTAATACTTTAAAAAAGACATCCTGTTTTGTATAAGATATACAGTATTTTTTTATATATAATCTGACAGAGGATGAGCTAGCTGACCTCACACCAAAAGGGTTGGCCAATACAGTTGTTAAGGAATACCTTGTTTCACAGAGACACATTTTTACCTAGATTCTGACCAAGAAACGCCGGTGAGCACTGTAAACAAGTATTTAGAAAGAGTCAACTCTAAGTACTGTAAGTAGGAATTTGCACTGTTTAAACCTTGTTCTTTTAAAAGATTTGTATGTCTTGTGATATAAGAGTTCTGTATTTTGTGTTTTACATATTTTTATCTATTGTAGTAAAATTCTTTTTAGAGCATACTTGGTCTGTCCTTGAATTCTTTTATTTTGTAAGAACAGTATATATGGTTATAGCAGACACTGGCGTAAGCTTGAATGGTGAGACTAAACTGGAAGAGAAGTGTTTTAAATCTGAGGTCTTTATTAAAGTTTTTAGGGTTCACCTCTGTATACCTGGTTAGGTGCCCGTAGGCAAGATATCTGGCCCCCCGAAGACAGAAATATCTGAGCTTGTGCATTGGGTACGCTTAGCAAGAGGTTCACAGTTTGAATCCTCCAAGACTTAAGACCAAAGGTTGATCCAGACTCACAAAACAGACAAGAGGGTTACCTTGTTCTGTTAAACTGTTCACAAGACTGCGCTCGGAGGTTGGCACTTTGGGAGTAGAGGGCCTGACCTGCTGAGTGGGTTTGTGACAGATTGGTTGGCAGCGGTGGGATAATTTTGGTATCACAAGCTTTTATTGTTCTGTGTCAGCTTAGACCATAAGCTCTCTTGCAAAGAAAGAAAAGACAGTTTTATTTTAAAAGAACAGAACTATATATCACTTGGCGTACAGTCAAGTTCCTACCTGTTTTATTTTTTTTCCTCTAAAGTGCGGACAGAATAGCAGTAGTCAGGAAAGAGGACTTCCAACTACAGCAGGCACACTGTAGATTACTTAAGGCAGTTGTGCGGGGAGAGAGGAGTCCCGTTCGAGGTGAAAGCAAGTAAGCAGAGCCTCATAGATGCCCTGATGGTAGCAGATACCCAGAGCAGCGAGTCACCAACCGTGACTGGAAAGTACCAAACCTCAAGTGTGGAAGGGCTAGCGGCCAGTGAAGGGTCCAGAGCCAATGAGGAGGACAGCAGGGCCATTGTCAGTGAAGGGCCACAGCAGCAGCGGAGGGTCACCAGTATCCTGAATCCAGAGGCACTCAGGCTGCAAATTCAGTTGCGCAGGATGGAACTGGAGGCAGAGCGAGAGAAGCGAGAGGCGGACCGTGAGGCAGAGCGAGAACGCCAAGAGGCAGAGCGAGAGAAGCGAGAGGCAGACCGTGAGGCAGAGCGAGAACGCCAAGAGGCAGAGCGAGAGAAGCGAGAGGTGGACCGTGAAAGAGAACGCTAGCGCCGAGAGGCAGAGCGAGAACAGTGAGACACAGACCGTGAGGAGCGTGAGCGCCAGTGAGCTGCAGAGGAGAAGAGAGAGGAGCGCCAGAGGCAACATGAACTGGAGAAGCTACAACTCTGACCAGTGGCACCAGAGCAGGTAAGTGGCTTGGGTTTAACTGGGAATGCAGGACTGGGTTACAAATTGAACTCCAAATTAATAGCCAGATTTAAAGAGGGGGAAGATATGGACGCTTTTTTAAATTCTTTTGAAAAAGTTTGTATTCAGGCTAAAATTCCTAGAGAGTCCTGGAGCTTCCAGCTATCCCCGCTACTTACCAGGAAAGCTCGGCATGCATTGGGTCAAATGGACAATGAGGACAGCAATGATTATAGCAAGCTAAAAGCTGCACTGTTAAAAAAGTTTGAATTAACTGCTGAATCCTAAATAGCTAAATTCCATAAGCTCAGGAGAAGCCCTAATATGAGCTACGAGGAGCTAGCCACGAAACAATGTCGGTTTTTAAAACGGTGGGAAGGAATTGAGGCAAACTCTGTTTATAAAATTGAAAATGTGATTTTATTAGAACAGTTTTATTGGGCATGCCCAGCAGAGCTAAAAACCTGGCTAGAGGACCGAGATCCAAAAAACAGTGCAAGAGGCTGCTGAACTCTCGGACTTCTATACCAAGAGCAAACCTGCTTTGAGAGTGAATGGGGCGGGCGTGGCAGCGCAGAAAGGGAAAAGCGTGCCTTCAGGGCAGCTAAAACCCTCACTGCCTCCACCAAAACCAGTTATCCCCAGGTTTCAGAGAAAAGATTTCTCTGAAGTAAGAAATGCATGTTGGCTGTGTAAAGAGACTGTGCATATTGCCAGACAGTGTCCCAAAAAGGCGAGCAATAATACACAAGAGGGTGCTAGAAAAGAAGTGGGTTGTTTATATGTCCCTGGGAGCATGCCAGTGAACGTGAGGGAACACATGCACCCAGTCATGGTGAATGGTGTACAGACACAGGGGTTATGGGACACAGGGGCATCCCTGACATTGGTGAAAGGGGATCTGGTACAACCTGGTTATACCCCATAAGTACGTCACTGTCCAAGGGTTTACTGGTGAAGAGAAAACATTACCCCTCGCTAGTGTTCTCTTAGACTGGGGTGAAACAGGGGGAACTGTGCAACAGGTGGCTGTAGCCAAAACATTAGCAGTGGATGTGATCCTGGGTAACAATCTCCAACCGGGGATGGTATGTGCAGTTACCCAGAGCCAAGCGGCAAGTGAAAATTGTAGTTCCCTGAACCCCACAGAAGCCATTGTGGAAACCACTGGGAGGCTGGTTCCCCAGCCTGTGTCTCCTGATATGGAGACTGATAAAAAGGGGGTAGAAATTTCCCAGGTAGCAAGTGACCACACAGCTATGGAAGGTTACTCCGAAGAGGGAGGGGTGACCCATTGTCAGAGGGTTGGGATTGACAGTGATCCTGAGGGCCCTGATGCTAGTGCTAGGGACCCTAGTTTAGCGACTGAAGGGGACCTGTCCCATACCTTGGGAATGTGTGAGGGGTTTGCAGCTGCTTAGAGGGGTGACCCTAGTTTAGAGAAGCTGAGGGCTTGGGCAGACTCGGACGGCACACAGGGAGGTGACGGCAGACATAAGGTTTATTGGGAAAATGGACTTATGTATACGCAGGCAGTACAGACAGAGGGAGGGATGCTAGTCAGGCAGCTTGTCGTTCCCCAGAGGTATCGTGAGCAATTGCTCAAGATTGCACATGATATTCCCTTGTCTGGTCATCTTGGAATTGCGTGCACAATGCAGTGGTTGGCCCAGAATTTCTACTGGCCTAACTTCACTCAGCCGGTGAAGGAGTATTGCAGGTCTTATCACTGGTGCCAAGAAATAGGGAAGGCGGGCAATAAAACCCAAGCCACCCTGCTCCCCTTGCCCATAGTGGAGTAGCCATTCCAGAGGGTGGGAATGGATATTGTGGGGCCTTTAAATACCCCAGCTGCTCAGGGAAGAGATTCATCCTGACTGTGGTGGATGATGCCACCCGGTACCCAGAGGCAGTTGCCCTATCCTCTCTGAGGACAGACAACGTGGCAGATGCCTTACTTGGGATTTTCTTCCGTGTTGGGTTTCCGCAGGAGGTAATCACCGATCGAGGGGGTTCCTTCATGTCGGACCTGATGAAATGTTTATGGGAGAAGTGTGGGGTGGTGCAGAGATGCACGACACCATATCACCCACAAGTCAATGGGCTTGTGGAACGATTCAATGGTACCCTAAAATCAATGCTCCGGGCGTTTGCTGAACAGCATGGGAGGAACTGGGAGAAATATCTTCCCCACCTGTTGTTTGCATACAGGGTGGTGCCCCAAGAGTCGACAGGATTTTCCCCCTTCGAACTCTTATATGGACGCCGGGTACGTGGACCCCTAGACTTGATCCGGGAGGACTGGGAAGGCAAACACGCCACTCAGGGAACTCCCATTGTGGATTACGTCCTTAGGTTTAGGGAAAGGCTGAAGGAGCTTATGGAGACAGCCCAGAGCAACCTAGCAGCTGCCCAACAGAAACAAACACTCTGGTACAACCTCAGAGCCAGAGCTCGCTCGTACATGGTGGGTCAGGAAGTCATGGTCCTTATTCCGGTCCGGAAAGACAAGCTGCAAGCTGAGTGGGCAGGACCGTACAAAGTGGTTAGGAAGGTAAATGACGTGAACTGCATTGTGGAGTTACCTGACCAAAGACAGACTGAAAGGATGTACCATGCCAACATGATAAAGCCATATGCAAATAGGGCTGACATGGTGTTTGCAGTGTGTAGTCATGGGGAGGGGACGGACGAAGGAGACCCCCTTCTGGATTTGCTGGAGGAAAGTAAGTGGGAGTCCTCTGTAGAGGCAGTTAAATTGTCTCCCCAGCTGAACACGGACTGAGTCCAGAAAGTAAGGGAGGTTTTAGCAGACTTTGCCCCGTTGTTTAGCGCCAAGCCTGAACTAACCCCCTTTGCAACACACGATGTGGAGACAGGGAAACAAATGCCCATATGGCGGACAGCATATCGGGTGTCAGAGGCTATCCAAAAGGACATTAGGAGGGAAGTGGAGGAGATACTGGATCTAGGGGTAATCCAGAGATCCCACAGCCCCTGGGCCTCACCGGTAGTCCTTGTGCCCAAGCCAGATGGCTCAACTCGTTTCTGTGTGGACTGTCATGGGCTGAATGCAGTCATGAAGTCAGACACCCACCCGATGCCCCGGACGGACGAACTCCTGGACAAGTTGGGAGGCGCGACCTACCTTACGACTATTGACCTGACCAAGGGGTATTGGCGGGTAGAATTGACAGCCAGAGCTAGGGAGAGGTTGGCCTTCATCACTCTGATAGGCTTATTTGAGTTTAAAGTAATGCCTTTTGGAATGAAGAACGCCCCGGCCACTTTCCAAAGGTTGGTGAATCAGGTGTTAAATGGTGCTGAGGAGTACGCTGTGTCGTACCTGGATAACATTGCCATCTTCAGTACCAGCTGGGAGGAACACCTGTCCCACCTTAGGGATGTGCTGGGCAGGATACAGAGGGCCGGCTCACTGTCAAACCGAGAAGTGCCAGGTGGCCATGGGGGAAGTGGCATACCTTGGGCATGTGGTAGGCCGGGGACAGCTCCATTCTAACCAAATAAAGATAGAGGTGATCCAGGCGTGGCCCAGACCAGAAACCCAGAAGCAGGTCAGGAGCTTTCTAGGGACAGCAGGGTACTACAGGAAATGTGTACCCAATTACAGTGCCCTGGCTGCTCCCCTACCTGATCTGACAAAGAAAAAGATGCCAAAGAAAATTACCTGGGACCCAGCCTGTGAGGAAGCCTTTACCAGACTGAAGGAGGCACTGTGCAAGTACTCCTGTTTTGACAAGTCCTGACTGTAGCAAAACCTTTATAGTTCAGACGGATGCCTCAGATGTGGGTATTGGGGCAGTACTGAGCCAGACGTCCAGCCAAGGGACAGATCACCCAGTAGTGTACCTGAGCAGGAAGCTACTTCCCAGGGAGCAAGCGTACTCCACAGTGAAAAAGGAGTGTCTTGCCATAGTGTGGGCCCTAAAGAAGCTAGAGCCATACTTGTATGGGCAGCATTTTGTGGTGCAGACTGACCACAACCCCCTGGTTTGGCTGACGCAGATGGGGAAGAACAATGGGAGTGTGCTACGATGGAGTCTTCCTTTACAAGGGTATGATCTAAAAATCGTACATAGGGCTGGAGTGAAGAATCAGTACTCAGATGGGCTATCTAGGGTCTATGAGGAGTGAACTGATTTGGGAAGCTCATCGCATGTAGGGGATAAATCCCCCAAATTCAGTCTAGGTGGGGAGGAATTGTGACGTAGACAGCCAGTTCTGAGTGCTGTATCATTTTTTTTTATATATAAAATGTATTACTGACTGTCACTGCTGAAAATCTGATGCTCTAGGAGTGACCTTAACCCCCCCCCCAGGTTTCAGCTGAAAGATGAAAGCCATGAAAAAATGCTGACAGCATGTGAGTTCACACACACTCAGTTTTTAGAGACAATGTGTTACATGTAAGGTCTTAATCAAGGATCCTGTTTGTCTGAGTTAATTACAACCGTAGTTGCTATATCATATCCATTTTATGACGTTGGAGGAAAACCCCAGGTTATTACATAGAAGTGCGAAAATCATAAAGTTGCTTTCATGTCCTGGAAGGAGGAAGCTTATTATGAGATCAAAAGAAGTGTAATTTGAAGGACATGAAGTATGCTGAAGTTGCAGAATGTAATACTTTAAAAAAAAAAGACATCTTGTTTTTGCAAAAGATATATATTTTTTTATATAATTTGACAGAGGAGGAGCTAGCTGACCTCACACAAAAAGGGGTTGGCCAATACAGTTGTTAAGGAATACTCTGTTTTACAGAGACACATTTTTACCTAGACTCTGACCAAGAAACATCGGTGAGCACTGTAAACAAGTATTTAGAAATAGAGTCAAATCTAAGTACTGTAAGTAGGAATTTGCACTGTTTAAACCTTGTTCTTTGAAAAGGTTTGTATGTCTTGTGATGTAAGAGTTCTGTATTTTGTGTTTTACATATTTTTTTATCTATTGTAGTAAAATTCTTTTTAGAGCATACTTGGTCTGTCTTTGAATTTCTTTTATTTTGTAAGAACAGTATATATGGTTATAGCAGACACTGGCATAAGCTTGAATGGTGAGACCAAACTGGAAAGAGAAGCGTTTTAAATCTGAGGTCTTTATTAAAGTTTTTAAGGGTTCATCTCTGTATACCTGGTTAGGTGTCTGTAGGCACAGATATCTGGCCTCCCGAAGACAGAAATATCTGAGCCTGTGCATTGGGTACGCTAGCAAAAGTTTCACAGTTTGAATCTCTCCAAGACTTGAGACCAAAGGCTGATCTGAACTCACAAAACAGACAAGAGGGTTACCTTGTTCTGTTAAACTGTTCACAAGACTGCGCTTGGAGGTTGGTACTTTGGGAGTAGAGGGCCTGACCTGCTGAGTGGGTTTGTGACAGACACATCTCCTCAGGTCCTGAATACCCAAGCAGTTCTGAAAAAAGACATTCACCCGACAATCACTAGTCCACGCCGAAGAGAGGAAGAGGCAGGCACAAGCAGAAGTCGGCTTCATAACAGGGTGACTGCCAACCCCGCAGACCTTTGAGCAGCTGCCAGCAAGGCTCACTGTCCTCTGCCTCCTCTCGCAGCCTGTCTGTTCTGCCAGTAGTACCCACCCACAACAGGTTCAAAGCACTCTGCCTGCTTTTGTTGACTGAGTGGCAGCCTATTACTGTACTCCTTTGCCGCCAACACTTTCTTCCAGTCAGTGCCCTACTGATACCACTACTACTCCAGCCCTGTCCTGGACTAACCAAGTTGCCAGCACCCCTACTGCAGGTCTGGTTTCAGCCCGGCCTCTGCAACTGCCCAGAAAACAGAGATTGCAACAAGGTGACCCATGCTGAAGCACTGCTAACACTAAGTACTGCAATCGTTTTTTTGACTCTAAATTCTCAGCCATAGTGCTTTTCCACCTACTTTTTCTCCAAGGTAGGGAAGGCCTACTGTGGATGGACAAGGGCTTTGAAGTCCATTCTTGAAGTCTACTTTATCCATCCCTACTGTTAACCTTTCTGCTATGTCTCACGTGGTGCCAGTCACGCTAGGCCCTCCTCTGGGGGTACACTCCAATGAGGCAAGGCATTTAAATTGTTACTTTTTGTCCTTACTCTGTGTTGCTCTAACTTCTGAGCTGGATGAGCAGTACCACAGCAGCTTTGTTCTGTTCCTTTCCTGACTGCTTCTAAGTGGGCCTCCAGAACTGTTTGTGGTCATAAGGCAATTCTAGGGGGTGGGGTAGGAAGAAGTAGGCTGGTGGTTAACTAGGATCTGCAGCTTATCCATTAGGTAGGGAAATGGGCAGACTGGGTGGGCCAAGCGGTCCTTATCTGCCATCAAATTCTATGTTTCTGTGTTAGGTGCTCTTTAAGTTTTAGACTGTACCTGACTTGTTTGTCCTGCCATGAACACCGCAAGTCTGTTTCTATGACCAGACAAGGACTGCATTGCATAAGATACATGGGATGTGTACAGGTTGGGGTTTCTCCAGTGGCAGTTTCTTAGGTTGGGCATGTTAAATGATACCTAAACAACATTTTGACAACAAACTATTCAAAAATCTGACTCCGTAGGTGACTAATGCTAAAACTGCATTTACATAATTTACCTAAATGTGGTTCCAGAGCATTTGAAAATTGTAAAATCAGTCTTCCAATTTAAAAAAAAAGTCTTATCTGCTTCCTAAAATGGCCGCCAAATGTGTTATGTGATGACATGATTGGAGCCAAAGTCAGAGAGAGATATGTCTCTCTATAGTGCTAACTAGTTCTTTTTTCCTTCTGTATAGAATTGTTTCACCCAAATGGTCAAAACCATGTGCATTATTCTGTATAATGCACGTTAGGCTATGGTTCTGTTCATTTTGTTTACTTTAACATGCTGAAAATGTGTTTTAATCCAACTGACATTCTCTGTGGCAAACCACAGTGCAGTACAAATCTTGAATAACCTGATGGTCTAGTGGTTATGGTGGATCCAGGATGCTACAGTGGGGGTGCTGGGGTGGTGTGTATGCTTAATATGCACTTTTTAACATTTTTATTAAACCTTTATATTTTCTGCTATTATTCTTTTCTAGTACGTTTTTGACAGAACCTACACATGTAATCCATAGTTTGAATGTAAACATTTGTACAATCAATAAATCAGACTTCTTCAACAAAGTGAAATGCAGCAGCAGCAAGCAAGTATGTTACTATGTGAGTGTGTGTGTGGGGGGTTGCAGCTACCCCTTTCACCACCCCCTAGAGCCACCACTTTTTTGTAGCAAAGTTCTTGTGCAGTCCAATGTTAGAGTTCATACTTTCTCGAAACTTAAATATATGCTTGTATTGTCTTCTTTTTCCATGGGAAATAATAATAATAATAATCAGCATTTATATAGTGGTTTTCATACACATTGTATCTCAAAGTGCTTTACAAGCAATACTAGACTGGTAGTGAAGTGACTGAACATGTAATGGCAGCCATTTCATACATTAATATCCACACACAGCTTTGGACAGTTGCGTGGACTGGTTTTATGGGAGGGGAAATGTTGGCCAGGACAACGGGGTCAGGTAGTGATCAAGGTGCTGGCAGCCCCACATCTTATTTCTCACAGTAATCTGCTCATATTTCTCTCCTTCTGTCTTCCCCCTTCCCTGAATATAGCAGTACCTTGCAAGAGTGGCCTTCTCAGTCCCCACTGGTATTCATTCTTCACTATTCCTCCTCACGAAAACTGGTGAGCTCATCACCCTTCTGCATCATGAATGCAAGTAGTATAGTCCCCATTTTATTTTGACATATCAAATATAAACATATCTTTCCAGTAAGTCAGGCTCATTACAGCAGGGAACAAGGGGAATGATGGGCTTTCCTATCCTTAAAAGATCTAGGCTACCTTTGATTAGGCACTATTAAATGATGGGTGTGCACATCATTATGCACGTCATTTAATAGTGCCTAATCATAGGTGGCTTGGATCTTAAATGGGTAGGGAAGCCTATTTTTCCACTTGTGCCATGCTGCCATCAGCCTGGCTTACCAGAAGATCATGTTTATTATTAATATGTAACTATAGCATGGGAGACCATACTAACCACATTCATGATGCGGAGCTCAGTGAACTCACGGTTTTCGAATGTGGGGAGTAGGTGATAAGAATGAATGCCAGAGAAGAGACTGAAGAGAACAATTCCAGCAGGGTACAGCTATATTCAGTTGAATTGAAGACATGAAGAGGAGGATGCTGAGCAGATCATTGGCGAATCTGAAATGGGGTTGCCAGCATCGTGATCACTACCTGACTGTGGATGAGAGTAGCCAGCGATGACAAATACTCGGAGTGGCAGGGCTGCACTTAAACTGTTACTTGAACTCAGTGTAGGGAGATCATCCTCAGGTGGGGGGTGTTGACGTTTGTTAGGACAGTATTGAGGGAGTTGTGTATAGCTCATTCAAGATTTGGAAGGGTGGTAGCCAGCCAACTCGCATTGTGGAGTAGAGCACAGAAAAGTACTGAAGAAGAATTGCTGGGAACTGACCTGCGGGGTTCTGCAGATCACAGGTAAAGTAGACTGCCACTGGAAGTTAGGTGGATTTGTTCAAGGTATTAGTATGCCTCTCCTGCTAATAATATTGTTATCCATTGTAAGCGCAGTCCTTATGAGGGTATGAACAGCAGTTTTTCTGGTGGGTCATGATTAAGCAATAAGGCATGACAAGGTGTGTGTTATCATGTAATAACGTCACTCCTGGAGTGGGTTGACGCACGAGGCAAAGCCGAGTGCTTCCTACCAGGAGTGACATTATTGAGCTAATAACACACACCTTGAAGTGCCTTATTGCAATTATACAATGGCTTGATGTTATACAATATAAAAAAAAAACAAAAAAAATGTTTTTAGTAGATTTTTGGGGTTTCTGAAGAGACAACAGCGATAGAAAGCTCCAATAAAACTATACAGTGATGTTATTGTGTAATAACATCACTGTCTCAGGCACCCACTGACCAATCAGAATACAGGAAGTTTCCTTGCCATTGTATAATGCTTATTGCTTGGCCCTCCAGGAAGACCTAGTTGTTGGTTAATGAAGTGGGAAAAAACACAACAGGAAACTGTACATACTACCATCACTGTGCAGAAGAGTGGTGATCCACTCAATGTTTACTGTGGAAGCAGAAGTCAGACACTGAGAATGTGGACTGGAGAGTGATTTGGGAGGCATTTTTAACAGTGCCAGCTGATGATGCGTATCAGTATAGGTGTGCACAACTCTCGAGTACAAGATTACAATCTGAGGTGTGATAATTCTCTTCATGAGACACATAGCTCTTATGCGCCCCTGGCAGTTCTAAGGACAGGGTATAAATGGTGGGGTGTTCAACAGAAGGCAGGCTAGGTGCAGGGGGTTCACATGGAAAAAGAAAGCCTTATTTGTAGATTAACAAGAGAGCATGAGCTTTGGAACTGAACAAGACCGGTACTTTGCTTTGTGACCCTGAGCTAGTCACTTAACTTCCTTGTGCTCCCAGGCCACATCTGTAAACAAGCTGTCAGCTTAGTGTGTCTCTCCTGGTTAACAAAAAACAAAATTCAGTGCATCATATAACCACTAGATCATCAGGTATTTGAAGTGTTGTGCTGTAATGCAGTTTGCCAAAGAAAAAGTCACCTGGATTGCAAAACATTTTCTGAAAGTTAAACAAAATGAACAAAATCATAGTCTAACATGTGTACTGATCAAAATAATCCACGAGGTAATACATGGCGTTGATCATTTTGGTACAACTATTCAAAATAAAGAGGGAAAGAAAAAACTAGTTCACACTATAGAAATATATGTGGATCTCTGTCTCTGGCTCTGATGATGTCATCATGACTCATCACTTAACACACTTTTCAGGCGTCTTAGGGAGAAACCAAGGCTGTTTTTTGAAAGTGAAAGTGAAAGGCTGATGTTTACATTTTTCAAAAGCTATGAAACTGCTTTTATGTTATTTACATAAATGCAGTTTTAGCATAAATGTAAACAGCCTTTACTTTACCTCGCAATGAAACCAGATTTTGAAGCTTGCAGTTTTAAAAAACTGCTTGTTTAGGTACCCTTTAATGATGTTTATTGCTGGTTTGTTATGTTTAGGGTTACAGCCATTCTGTTCACTTAGCGCTTTACCCTGATGCGCAGGGAATAGCCCAGTAGGTACAAGGTTAAACTGTTTTGGGGAATACTGGCTCACCTTTGCACCCCATGCCCCCATACATTTCTACGTTCCTCCCTTCTGCAGGTTCCAAGAGTTCTGCTGTGTCTGGCAGGACCCCTGTTTGTCAGCAAAAGGTTGCTTCTAGCGAGGCTCCCAAACATGGATTCCTATAAACTGGCCGGTCTAATTCACCGCCCTGATTGTCATTCGAGCTGGGGTGCCCCAGTATGCTCTTCACATGCTCCCTCTACTAGGTACCTAGCCAAGTGTTTATTACACTGAGAAGGGACGAAGCCCACAGGGCTAACTAGTGGGTGATTTGCTATTCGTGCAGAGTATGCCCCCCGGACTTCCATGTAACTATGATTCGGCTGGGAAGCGGAGGGTACCACAACTTCCTCTAGCCCTCTTCATTCCACTATCCCAGCCTTAATCCCTTTTGACGGTATATCCTTGCTGGGTACATCCTGTACATACTTTCAGCTAGCCGCCTGCATAGGTGCCATGTCACTGATGTTTGCAATACCAAGCTTTTCTTAGTAACCTTATAGTTGCAGCCCCTGGCTCCCAGGTGATAGGGTAACATGTATTAATTCATCTCTCTTTCCTCTCCTCCTCCCTCTGCCATCACGCCTAGCAATATACCCCCCAAAAGTAATTGGTATTTGGTACATCTGCCCAGACTCCACATGCTCACTGTGCTACAGGGGACCTGTCCAGGGAAGCGGTCAGATTCACAATTGGTCTACGCCAACTACAACTCTTGCGACCCCACGGATCATGGGAGCATGGGCTTAGGAGGTCCTAAGACCTCTGGCCTCTTTTACCGTGGATGATCTAAAATATGTGTATTTTGGAGTCTCTGCTTGTGGTTTACTCGTACTGAGGTACAATGACATATTTCTGTAGGTGTCCATTTTAATGTTTCTGTAATTTTTCATAGTTTCTTAGTATTGTTATTTTGTTAGAAGTTGAATTTGTGGTTTGCACTTACGCTGTGTTATAAAGGCTGACATCTGCAGATCTTTGTGTACAACATGCAGCCAGAGCTGCACAAGTGTCCCCCTTCTCTATGCTTTTTATTCTGCATAGATGTAAAATGACATCCACTTCTTGGGTAACCAGGAATGTCAGGGGAATGAACTCTCCGATTAAAAGGAAAAGAGTTTTAATGAGACTGAAAACCCTGAAAACACAGGTTGCAAGGTTATGAGAGACCACACTTAAACTGTCTGAAGCTTGTAAATTTAGGAGAAAATGGGTGGGCTGGAGGTTCATAGCTGTACTTTGAACTCCAAAGTTGGAGTCTCCATCTTGGTTCGTAAATCATTCAAGTGGACGTTGCTGTGCCAACAGCCAGACATGGAAGGTAGATGGGGTCTTTTTTTTTTTTTTTTTGGTCCAGACCCCCAGGCCTCCAGTCCGAGGTCAGCCCAGTGCCCTGCCTGCCGCACCCCTATGCCCAAGCTTACCTCCCTGGGTGGGGCCAGTGGGAGGGCCCCCCCATTGGTCACTATTGGTAAGCCCAGCTTACCCCAGGTCGAGAGCCCTTGGAGAGGACCCCCTCCGGTGGACAATGGTGGCAGATGGGGACAGCGGCGGAGCTGGGTGCCATGCCTGGGGACAGCTTTTAAGTGCATATTGGAGCCGGGGCAGGGATGTGCAGTGATGACCAGTGTCTGCCCGCCATTCTAAGTATTGGCACCAGTATGGCAGGTACCCCAGTCTCTGCCAAGGTCCAGGAATCAGCAGACACTCCCCCTCCCATCCCCAGAGAAGGAGAGCAGTCTCATGACAGTGATACAGGTTCCAAGATCTTAAAGTAATACTAATGCAAATGTATAGATTTACATGTACAGGTTCACAGTGTTACAGGTTCAAAGATCGTAAAATAATGCTAATGCAAATGTATGGATTGCTGTGACAGTAATGCAGGTTTAAAGTTCTTAAAGTAATACTGGTACAAATGTAAGGACTGTAAGCTGCAAACAGGGCATTAAGCGCAGCATAGGAAAGTATAACAATATAAAGTGGAGGCATTCAAGGAAGGTGGGAAAGGCTCTGAAAAAGGACAAAATGAGCTACTCAGGATGGTGGAGAGGCGGGGCCATTAGTTTTCGTGGAGGAGGAGCGGGCACCAGAGGAAGGCAGGGGAATGGAGGGGGCTTCAAGAAGACAAGGACAGGGGTCTTTTGGATGAGGAGCAGGGCTACGGGAGGCATAAGAGGATAGTGGGGTGCAACAGATGTGGGGCAGCGGTGTTTATGGAAACTATGTGGAGGATGGGGTGTTGCCCAATATGTATTAGGCTGGTGCAACTGGAGGCATAGATCAGCTTGCTGAGAGAGGAAATGGTAACAGCGTGGAAGGCAGAGGAGGGGATGTAGGGGCTGCAAAAAAAGAAAGAGTGCAACAGGACCAGCTGGGGACGGTGACATGGGACAGGATAAGGGGAGACAGGGAGGAAAGGGCCAGGATCAGAAGGTGAGGGGAGATATGCCTGGCAGGAAGTAAGGAATAAGAGAAGGGGGCCTCAAGGAAGGCCGCATAACTCAGCAGTAGGTGGAAGGAAACCATATGATGTGAAGGTATTACAGTGTCCAACAGGTATAATCTTCTAGCTGGCCAACTTTGGGAGGAGTGCTAAAGGTCCGGGGAGGGGCAACAGGCATGGCCCAGGAAAAGGGAAGGTGGTGAGGGGGGTGGTGGCGGTGGTAGCAGGGGAAGGGGTAGATCTGAGTGTGGAAGGAATTCTGAGTTTGCAGGAGGAGGAGGAAAGAGGCAGCATAAAGGAGGATAAAGGAGAGGGGGGAAGCTGAAATGAAGCCAGGAAGTAATAGAGAGGCTCAAGTTAGCAAGTGCCAAGAGGGCAAAACAGAAGAGGTGAATGAGAGGGTTACCAACTCAAAGAGAAAATCTGAGGGAGCACTGGCAACAGAAGGACAAAGCAGGGGGAAAGTGATCGATGTAAGAGAGGCAAGGGGAAGTAGAGAAGCAGGTAATACCAGTGGGGAGAGTAGATGGGAAGTAACTCAGGAGGGTGCCAGGGCTTGGGGAGGAGGGAATCAAAGGAGTTGAAGAGATAAGACAGGTAAAAGGGACACCTAGAACTAGGAGAAGGGAAAAGGAAATAAATAATAAGGAAAAGCTAAACGGGGGGGCAGGGTCCTACTCATTGGCGACTCGATTTTAAGAGAAATTAAATGGGGGGGTAGTGCGGTTTGGGTGGAGTGCTTGTTAGATATGACAACATCAGGGGTAATTCACCATATTCCATCACAGGGAAAACTACAGGATGAGAAAACACTCCTGATTTTCCACCTGGGGACAAATGATTTAGATGGGGGCAGCCTGGCAGAAGAACAGGTGAGATTGGAAGCGCTTGCCAGGTTTTGTAGCAGCCTGTGCTTCCGATCTGTAGTTTTTTCCGAGGTGTTGCCTGTGCATAAAGTGATCACTGAAAGGAAACAAAGGATCAGGGAGTTCAACCAGTGGCTAGAGGGATGGTGCAAGCAGAGGGGTATGGATTAGTTTGGGACTGGGGGACAACGTGGAACGACGACAACCTATATGCCCATGACAGAGTGCACCTAAACAGGAGGAAGGCAGTACTGAAAATCAAATTGAAGGAATTCATAGAGCAAACATATGATTCAAACTAAATTGGGGGATAGGAAAATGGCACACTAAACAACACGCCAAAAGACAAGAGTGTCGGGAGCACTCATCCCCCTCCCCCCCCCAAGGAAAGTGAAGAAATGTTAAGCGAAAACATGCCTAAGGGTAGGGGGGATGGGCAGGGAAATTGGTGGAGGGGACTTTCCACAAATGCCAGAAGCTTGGGGAATGGTAGATTTAGAAGCATTAATGGAAGGGGGGGATTAGATATTGTGTCCATAACGGAGACCTGGTGGTCCAAGCACCATGAGTGGGAAGTAGGGGTCCTGGGTACAGGTTATTCGGGAGGGATAGAATAGGTAGGAAGGGGAAGGGGTAGCACTTTACATCAGGGAGGGAATCAAGGTCACTGATGGAATGGAAGAGCAGTGAGAAGTGGAAAGCATATGGGTCATGCTGGAGAGGAAGGCTGGGACAGCATTAAGACTAGGGATGGTATACAGACCCCCTATGCACAGTGAGGAAACGGACATGCAGATGCTGTGGGAGGTTCAAAGATGACTCTAATGGGTGAGATTCTGTTGGTGGGAGACCTAAATCTGTTAGATATAGACTGGGATATCCCATCGGCAAGGTTGGCTAGGAGTGGGGAGATCCTAGGGACACTCCGGGGTGCCTTCCTGCAGCAACTGGTCAGGGAGGCCCACAAAGGAGGGAAACACACTTGACGTGGTCCTAGCCAATGGAAATAGTGTGGAGGGAGTGGGGGTAGGGGCCAACCTATGAGATAGTGACCACAGCACAGTGGGCTTTAAGGTCAGTGCAGGATTTGAGGCTAGTCAGACCACCACAAGGTCCTAGACTTCAGGCGGCAGATTTTCCCAGGATGAGGGAGATATTCCGGGAGGGAAGGAGGGGCAGAGGGAGATATTCCAGGAGGGAAGGAGGGAGGGAGGGGCGGAGGATCTATAGAAAAAGATCAAGGGGGGGTGCTCCTTAAACATACGAACATACGAAACTGCCAGCAGATACAGGCCAAATGGTCTAGCGTGTCTGCTCGATTGTGCAATACAGAGGTTAGACTCCTGCTGCTCCCTCGACCCCTTGTCCCCTCATTTTCCCTCTGACTAGTATCTTGCCCTTAACCCTATCCCACCCCCTTTTAAAGCTCTCCACTGTTTTAAGATATACCACTTCAGGGAGCGTGTTCCATCCCCCTACCACCCTCTCTGTGAAGTAATGCTTCCTCGCCTCACTCCTGACTCTACCCCCACCAACTTCAGGCTGTGCCCCTAGTAATCCCTTCTCCCTTTAATTGAAACATGCCCTCTGTACTAACCCTGTTGATGCCCTTTAAGTATTTAAAGGTTTCGATCATATCACCCCTTTCCCTTCTCTCCTCCAATGAGTACATGTTGAGGTCCCTCAACCTATCCTTGTAAGGCTTCCCTTCCATAACTCTGATCATTTTAGTCACCCTCCGCTGCACCCCCTCCAGTAACCTGATGTCCTTCTTTAAGTACAGATTCCAGAACTGTACACAGTACTCCAAGTGCGTCCTCACCAATGACCTGTACAGTGGCAGAATGACTTCCTCCCTCCTAGAGGTGATTCCTCTAGCAATACACCCCAGCATTCTGTTGGCTTTTGCCGCTGCTTTCCTACACTGAGGCGAGTGGTTCATATTCTTTGTGACCATTACCCCCAAATCCTTTTCCTCCTCAGAGATGGACAGCTGAACCCCTCCCAGATGGTAACTGTACCCAGGATTCCTCACTCTGAAGTGTATGACCTTGCACTTCTTAGCATTAAAACCCAGCTGCCAGGTGTGTGACCACTGCTCAAGCCTTGCCAAATCTTCTTGATGGACTTTTCCTCCCTCTTCCCCATCCATAGCTGCCCCTATCTTGGTGTCATCCACGAATAGAATGATTCTGCTCTTAACTCCAACTGCTGTATAGGCTATGAAGATGTTAAACAGCACTGAACCCTGTGGGACCCCACTGGTGACTGGCGTATGAGTTGAGAGACCCCCTCCATAACCTCCCTTTGATGTCTGTCCCCCAGCCAGTTACTAACCCACTTAACCAGTTTCTCCCCTGCTCCCAGCTTCCTCAGTGTACTAATTAATCTGTCATGTGGTACCGAGTCAAAGACCTTGCTGAAATCCAGACACAGGACATCTACGGCCCGACCAGTGTCTAGTTCTTTTGTCAACCAGTCAGAAAAGTGAACCAGGTTTGTTTGATGTGATCTCCTGGAGACGAACCCATGCTGTTTGTCGTCCATAAGACCATTCACTTCCAAGAAGTTCACCAACCTGTCCTTTAGGATTGTTTCCATGAACTTACCCACAATGGATGTCAGACCAACTGGTCTATAGTTACCAGGCTCATCCTTGGGACTGCTCCTGTGCAGTGGGTACCACGTGTGCCATCCTCCAGTCCTGAGGCATGCACCCTGTCTGGAGGGAGGTATTGAAAAAGTCTGCCAGTGGTGCCACCAGGACCTCAGCCAACTCCCTCAGGACTCTAGGGTGCAGCCCATCCCGCCCTGGGTCCTTGTTTATGTTCAGTGACTTTAAGGCCCTCAAGCTGTCTGCTCACAGGGATCTCCCCATCCATTATCCTATCTCCTCCCATGTCAGTGTTACCCTGCCCCTGTGTTATTGGCCCATCTCTCTCTCCCTGGTAAAAACTGAGCAGAAGTACTCATTGAGCACCTCTGCCTGTTCAACCCCCTTCTCTACCCAACCTCCATCCTTCTTTATCCTGGTGATATACTCCTTGCAGTTTCTCTTCTCCCTTATGTACTTGAAGAAAGCCTTGTCCTCCTCCTTAATCCCCTCTGCAAGCCTTAGCTCCTTTGAAGCCTTGGCAGCCCTCACAGCTCTGTTCGCTTCCCTGGTTTTCCTTGTGTACTTCTCCTCCTTTTTATCCTCCTCTCTTTTGGACCCCTCCCATCTTCTGAAGGCAGTCTTTTTCTCCCTCACCCTTATCTGCATCTCCTTTGACCACCAACATGGCTTCTTGGTCCCTGCCTTCTTACTGCGTTTCTTTGTGCAGGTGTCTGTGACTGCTAACAGACCTTCCTTCAGGATGGCCCATTTCTGGATGGTATCCATGCCAGGGGTGATGCTAGTCAAATGCCCCTTAAGGATGTCAACCATCCTGCAGATGTCAGCCCTTTTGAAGTCCACTGTGTTGTTATTTGTAGCCGTCCCCACCCTACCCATATCCAGGAGAACCAAACTGTTCGGTGGTCATTACCTGCTAGGGGTCCTCAGTCGTCGTCCTGCATGTAGCCATCAGTCAGCACAAGATCCAAGATGTTCCCTCCCTTGTTGATTCCCTCTACTTTTTTGTGACAGAAATACATCCTGGAAGGCTTCCAGAATGACCTGCTCCCTAGTGCTTGTGCTAGACATGGTTTTCCAGTCCACCCCTGGTAGATTGAAATCCCCGACCACCACAGTGCCACCCCTTCCACAGTGTTTCCATAACTGATCTGCCAGTTCTCTATCGATGCCTTCTGACTGTGAGGGTGGTCAGTACACAACCCCCAGTCTGACCCTTTTACTTTTATTGTTCTGTAGGTGAACTCATAAGGCTTCCGGTCTTTCCTCACCTCCCTCCTCCTCACTGTCCCTTCCCTCACAGATAAAGCCACTCCTCCACCCTTCCCTTTTGTCCTATCCCTGCGATACAGTCTGTATCCTGGTAACATGATGTCCCAGTCATGGTGCTGGTTGGCCCATGTCTCGGTGATGGCAGCTATGTCCACTTCTCCTTCTGCCATTAATGCTTGGAGTGCAGGTATTTTGTTCCCCAAGCTCCTTGCATTTAGTGACACCACCCTCCAGCTGGATCCGCTGCTTACCCCAGTACTCCCCTCTACCTCGTCCTCTTTTTGATTGCCCCCCCCCCTTGCTAGCTGGGGGAGGCACATTGCTTCCCTCTCCTTTTGGCTCTGGCTGCTGCCCAGTGCTATGCCTCCCTCCCTTAGTCAGTTTAAATTATACTTGGCTGTAATGAACTCCCCTAGTTTCTGTTTCAGGACACAGGAACCCTACTTGCTCAGGTGAAGCCTATCGGATGAGTAGAGGTTCTTGTTATCTCATGTCTCTTCCCCCCCCCACCTGCTATTAAACCAAACCCCATAGTTCTACACATTCTGTGACCCTCTGTTTCCTGGCTGTGCTTGTCCTGGGTACTGCTAGGATCTCAGAGAAGAAGACTGTTTGCCCTCGATGCTGCACAGCCTGCCCAACTCCTGAAACTGTCCTGCACTTCCTCCACTCTGCTGCCCTCCAGATTATTGGTGCCTAAGTGCACCATTGTGTGGAGTCTTCTTACAGATTTATTGACATGCTGTCCTACTGTACCTGCTGTCATACCTGTTATGCATTCACCCAGATAGAACCCTTCTTGGCTGCTTTGCCCCCCCCCGATACCTTTCACTATTGAGTTGCCCAGTATGATGACCCTCTGTTCTAATCCCTGCAGCTCCCCAGTTCTCTCACTCATAATCTGCCTCTTACCCCACTGTCCCACCCCTCCAGCACTGTCATCATCCACTTTTGTCTCTGCTTCCACCATTGTGCTCTCTCCAGAGAGAGATGCTTTTCTCTCACTGGCATAGTGTTTCTGCCCTCCCTCCTGTCTCCCATGATCCATGTGATCCCCCTCCCTCTCCTATATCCCAGTCCCGAATCCAATGAACTTTTCCACTCCATCATGCTTGCCTCCTGGCTGGCCTCCCTTTTGCAGGCCACAGTCCCCATGTGGGTCCTCGTTCTCCATGCCCCCATTTTCTCCTGCTCTACCTATTCCTCCTCCCCAAAGCCTTCTTAAGTTTCGATGCCTTCCTGACACCACCCATGTCATATCACCAGCTGGCCCACTGTACTTCCCTACCCACCCCTCTTGTCTGCCCTCTCAGCCCCCCATCATCACCAGCGTTACCACCTTCATTCAGCCTCTTCCCGTCATCTGCTTGCTCACCGTTCCCTAATGCCTCCTCCATCCAACCCCCTCCTTAGCCTCTGTTATCCTACTTGTATCCTCTGACACCCTGACCTTGTCATCAGCCAGGCCAATGGCCACTGTTGTGTTTCTCGTCCCCCTTGCTGTTGTCTCCCCTTTGAAATTCCTGCCATCCAGCTCCTTCAGACTAGCCAGCACAGAGAACCTGTTGCTCTCCTCTCTCATCTCTCATCTCACCTCTCCTTGGATTGTCCCTGATCCTTTGTACTGAGTTTTCCAGCTCCTTTCCCTCCCTGGTCCACATCTAGCCCTTTTTTGGGCCATTGTCCACCCCTTTGCCCAATCCTGTAGTGGCTCATGAGGGTATGGTGGTGCAGTCCCATTTGCTCCCCCTATCTTTTCCATTCTGTGCCTGCAGTCTGTGCCATTTGAGTATGCCTTCCTTTGGTCCCTTGTTCCCCAACTGGCCTCTGCAGCTCCCTCCTCAGCCATGCAATTTCTCCTTTAGTTGCACAAACTCTTTGCACACCAAGCACCCCTGCCCTCGATGCAGTCTTTAAGAAGATGCAGGCCCGCATCCATTACAGTTAACTATCCTTCCTGCATCTCCTCCTGCACTGTGCCTGCTCATCCTCCCCAATCCAGTGCCTGTCCCCACTCCTGCCTCTGCCCTTGAAGCCTGCCTGCCCAGTCCCTGATACCCTGTACTCTTTACTTACCTAGTTCAAATGCCCCTCCCCTTAGTACTTTATCCTACTTCGATACCATTTAAGATATGGTATCTTCCTTGATCGAGTTAATTCTGTTGTACAGCTCAGACCATAATGTTACATCAGTACCTGTGATTGTGGGAAGTCCCTGTTAGGGAAGTCCCTTTCTGTTCCAATCAGGAGGCAGCAGCCTCACTATAAATGGAGATAAGGGTGGGTTTGGGCTAGCCTCCCCACAAGCTTTCACGAGATGGTCAACCCCTCACAGTAAATAGCAGCAACCCTTGGCTGTTTTATTCCCTTGCTGGTAAAAGAAACAAATATAACATTAGAGTTCACTTCCCTCCCAGCTGTGCTCCTGCCATCCTCTGCTGTGGCCTATTTACTCCTCTCCACTGCAAACTGTGGCAACACAATCCCAGCTCACATCAATTTAAACTCAGAAACAGAATTACCTGAAGCAGAAGTTACATCACCCACAGAAGCTTCCAGAAGTGTAGCCTGCTCCACGTCACTGCAAACTGTTAAAGCAACAGAGGGATATGTAAGAAGGGTGAGAAAGAACAAAAGAAGGAGGAAGCCGCTGTGGTTCAGTAGGGAAGTGAGGGGGACCATAGGGGAGAAGAAAAGGGTATTTAGGGAATGTAAGAGGATGCAGGGGAAGGAGGATAGGGAAACTTGCAAAGAGAAGCTGAGGGTGGCAGGGCAGTGGATTAGGACGGCTAAAGCAGAAACAGAGGAGAGAATTGCTAGGCAGGCCAAATGGGGCGACAAGACGTTCTTTTGGTACATAGGGGAAAGGTGGAAGGTAAGGCAGGGGATAGTAAGGATTAAGGGGAGGTATCACAGGTGGAAGGGATTTTAAGAAACTTGAAGTGCTGAATGGATACTTCAGCTCGGTTTTCATGGCAGAGGGTGAAGGAAGGGACCAGCGCTAAGAGAGAAGGGAAGGGGGTGGATCCTAGCCCAATCAGTGTGCAAGAGGTAAGGAAGGAATTAGGTAAATTGAAGGTAGACAAGGCCATGGACCCAGATGGCCTTCACCCTAGGGTGCTCAGGGAATTATGGGGTGCTGACGGATCCACTGATGGGATTATTTAACTTGCCCCTGGATACGGGATGGGTACCAGAGGACTGGAAGAAGGCAGACATGGTGCCAGTTCATAAATGTGGCAGCAGGGGGAGGCGGGCAATTATCACCGGTCAGTCTTACATCGGTGGTGGGTAAAGTACTGGAGGCAATAGTGAAAACAAATGGTGGCTAGCTATTTGGAAGAAGGGGGCTGCAAGACATTCAGTAGCATGGTTTCAGTCAGGTACAGTCATGTCAGGCGAATCTCATCAAATTCTTGATGGGGTGACCAGGGTGGTTGATCAGGGTGGGGCAATGGACATGGCCTACCTGGACTTCAGGAAGGCCTTTGACACGGTGCCCCACAGAAGACTGGTTAATAAGTTGGGAAGTCTAGGAGTGGGGCAGAACATAACAAGATGGGTGGAGAGCTGGCTGACTGGTAGAACTCATGTAACTGACGAGGTAGAGAATTCCAGAGGGATGGGGCCACAAGCATAAATGCCCAGGCCCCAGATTTTAAATACACCCTTGGAATCTCTAGCAACCCCTTGTCAGCTGAGTGGAGCAATCGCACAGGGCAGTAAGGTACCAGAAGCTCTTTCAGGTAGTCCGGGCACTGTCCATGTAGGGCTTTATAAGTCAGACGACCGACTTTAAAGGTAATCTGCCACTGTACTGGCAGCCTGTACAGACTGCGTAGCACCGGAGAAATATGACAGGACCGGGAGGTTCCCGTCAAAAGCCAGGTCACTGCGTTCTGCACTTGCTGCAAGCAGTGGATTTCCACCACAGGTAGCCCTAGGTACACAGGGAGTTGCAGTAATCCAAGCACGAGGACACAAAGGCATGGACCAACGTAGGAAGATCACCGGATGGAACAAGGTGCTTAACCCTGGAGATATTCTCAGATGGTAAAAGGGTCTTAGCGATGGCTGACACCTGCGAATGCAGCATCAGCCCTTCATCAAAATTACCCCAAGTTTCGCTTCGTTCAGAGGCCGGGAGTGATAGGCCCCAAGAAAAAGCCCCAAGGGTAAACCTACCTGCCCCCTCTCCGGGTGCCCCTGGTCCACAACCAGCACCTCAGTCTTTTCAAGTTCAACTTCAACCAGCTCGAATCCATCCAATCCTGGATTTCTGCAGGCAGTTGTTAAAGACAGAGAGAGCCCATCCTGGTCAGGTGCAAAAGAAATGTAGAGCTGGGTATCATCAGTATAGCAGTGAAATCTCAGCCCATACCTTCTTCCAGTGTCTCCGAGGGCAGCATGTACACTCGAACAACATGGGGACAACACCAATCCCTGAGGAACCCCACATGACAGAGTGACTGGGTCCAAGGAATAAACCCCGGACACCACCCTCTGAGTTCTTCCAGTGAGGAAAGATGTAAACCACCTGAGGACTGTGTCCGACAGGCCACAGATGAACCTCAGGCACGAGCAGAACCCCATGGTCCACAGTGTCAAATGCTGATGAGAGATCTAGAAGAAAGAAGATGGAATGGTTCTTCCGATCTCTGGCCATCAGGAGATCATTGAGCACCAGACCAGCGCCGTCTCAGTACTGTGCCTCTTTTGAAAACCAGACTGGAGAGGTTCATAGATGTCATGGAACGTCCAAATGGTTCTCCAGTTGTGCGGCCACCACCTTCTCAACCATCTTCCCTAAAAGGGAGGTTAGTTTGGTCTGTAGTTTGCATGGCAGTTTGGGTCCAAAAGCTTTCTTCACGAGGGTGTTACCATGGCCTCCTTCAGGGAGCTGGGAAATTCACCTGTTTCCAGGAGCATAACTATCCATCTAGCCGGCCTGGTGGCGCTGAGGTTGGGCGCTGGATGCCACACCTCTCACCACGCTGGCAACCCGGGTGCAGTAGTAGACTCGGGCCACCGAGGGTCGGCCGCGGGAAATAGGCTTGAGCATCCGATGACAGCGTGCTATCTCCGGGGGGGAGGGATGGGATTCATTCCGACATGGGCTGACCCTGGTGGAGGCTAGGGGGCATGTCGGCACGTCTGCACATCAGGGATGTAATTGGCCACAGGCGGAGGTCTGGGGACCAGTCAGCTCTGGGGTGAGACATAGGGGGATGGGGAGTGGCTACGTCGGTGGTAACGCCATGACGTTGGGTCGAGCCAGCCCCCAAACAAGGGAAAAACAGCGCACGGTCTCCTAGATAACGGAGCACCAAGGCAGAGACCCTGATGGCCCACGCACCTGCCTTATTGCCTGGAATTGGGTCCAATAAAATGATGCAGCATCGGGGTGTTCTGCCCCTCCCCGTGCCCACATAGCCAAGGCTCCGTGGGGACTGACTGGGAGTTGGGTAGGCCATGTGTGCGGGGATACTGCACTGTGTGTCTCCTAAAGGAGTGGAGACTGTGTGCAAGAGTAGGGGATTATAAAGAGCAATTAAAAAAAAAAAAACTGTCCATGCGAGGACCGGACTGATGGAATCAATACAACCCCATATCAGGGAGGTTGGTCCTGGATCCAAATTACAGCACATAGGGCACGCACCCTGGACAATCCTCATGACATCCGTGAACTCCAGGCGGTCGAAGGTACTCCAGGAAAGCTGAGGACTAGTGGCCAAGCGCTGATCAAAAGCAACGCCCATAGAGTGTGCTGGTTGGAGCATCATCCTAATGTCAGCCACCTTAGTCGCAAAGAATCGAGCAACTTTATCGCACTGTTATTTGCGAAAAGGCTTTCCGGACTTGCAGACAGGCTATGTTGCACAGTCTGTCCACAGTTTGGAAAAGCTGAGCTGGTCGATTCTGAGCGGTCGCAATCTCCCCATACAGGAACTCTGCCTTCTTATGGGTGATTGCAGATTGATAGGCTTGATAATGGTCCATCAATCTAAGGCGGTCAGCATCAAGGCAGATCTCTGCCAGCAACACATAAACCTTTGTCCTAATTGCGCATCTCCCTCAAAGTTCCTTCAAACCATGGGGACCGAGGCGAAGGAGAGAGGACAAACTCAGATAGAACAGCGACATCCAGGGCCACCGAAATTGCCATATTATAGGCCACCATGAGGTCCTCTGGGTTGTTGTTTGCCAGGGAATAATCGATAGATCAAGTACGCCATTAGGCCTTCAGAGCTAATGTCTCGTGAAAGGGGCATACTTGACCATCTCGCAGGGGTGGCCTTCAAGGGGAGCTAAAATTGAACCCTACGAGTAAGGGATCGGACCATCCAACTGGTTCCACCCCAGATCTGAGGCTTTGATCCCCAGGAGGAAAACTAAGTCAAGAGAGTGACAATGTTTATGGGTAGCAGTGAAGTGGGAGTGGATGGGAGGTGGAGCGGAGGTACATTTAAACACCTTGAAGCCAGGCGAAATCAGGGTTTATTGAGGATTTGACTGTGAATGGGAAACGGTCCTTTTGAATGGATGCTGGTGGGACCCTGGAGCTAAGTACATCCAGTGGTACTGCCCTTTCATCCTGCAGGAGTAAGCAGGTTAGGGAGGTGGCAGTTGAGGTTTGTTGCTGGTCCGTGAGAGAGGCGGCGTTTACTTTTGCAGGGCTTATGGTTTTGTGAAAACTACCTTTTGGATGGTGCTGTGAGAGAGTGGGTGGGTGAACTAATTCCCTGTTTCCCAGACTGTGGTTGCCAGTTGTGTGGTGACTGAACCTAGTGAGAGAAGCTCTGTTGAGAATTATTCTGTATGCTCACCTGACTTTACCTGTCTGCCTAACTGTGTAGAATATTGACCAGGGAAGGGAAGGAAAGGAAAGGGGGGAAGTGTTTAACCAGGAAAGGCACACTAAGCCAAAGCTGGTTTCCAGGTGTGACCTGGGAGCACAAGGAAGTTAAGTGACTTGCTCAGGGTCACACAGCATGTAAGTGGGGGGTTGTGGAATTCAAACTCAGATCTCCAGATTTGCAGCTCAGAGCCCTAAACCACAGCGCTATACTGCCTCCTCACAAGTGAAGGTCACTGAGATCTTGGCACACTACCTGGTTTCTGTCTAGGAGATTATTTATTTTATTTATTTATTGAAATTGTTTTACCAGGAAAGGCACACTCAGCAAGTAGATGCTCGTTTCCTGTGCGACCTGGTTTTGGGGGGCGGGTAACAGAGGATACAGGATACATCTTTATACAGTGACAGACTTGTAACATAGTATACACATTAACGGTTCACAGTTCTTGCAATAGTCAAGGAATATCACATAACCATAACACAGTTCAGATTGCTGCGGTGAGGAGCAGACCAGCCCCGCTCTTCCATACGGTGGACAGACTTTTACATCCTGTCTGTCTCCATGTGGGAGGAGCATGTTCTAGCACTAGGTGCGAGGAGTTGGCTTTGTTCTTTGCCGACAAGGTGTCGTCTATCAATGCTGAGGTCTCCTCGAGTATCTCTCGAAAGGGATGCAGTGTCCAGCCTGATTTATGTCAAAACACTCCTCCTACCTGGGATGAGTTTGAGCTGGTCGGGGTGGAGAAGGTTTTGAGGATAATCTCAAAGCTGCCACCTGCACATTGTGATCTGGACCCAGGTCTGACACACCTTTTGGTTGGATGTTCAGACCTGATAGGACCTGTAGTTGCTGAGGTCTGGAGTTCATTGAGGAGTGGGGTCTTCCCATTGTCCTTGAAGGAGGCTCTGGTTAGGCCCCTTTTAAAGAAGCCCTCTTTGGACCCAGACTGCCTCAGCAACTACAGGCCAGACTCAAACCTCCCATTTTTAGGGAAGGTTATAGAGAAAGTGGTGGTCATTCAGCTTGAGAGACATCTTGCATCTTCGTCTACCTATGAGCCTTTCCAGTCTGGGTTCTGGGCACGGCATAGTATGGAGACTGCCCTGGTAAGGGTGCTTAATGATCTCCTGATGGCGAGGGACAGGAGCCGCTTGACTGCCTGCAGTTCTGGTGTGGCCTGTCCATCAATGTCACCAGCTGGTTCAGGTAATACCTGACAGACAGCGTGCAGAGGGTGAAAATGGGGCTTTGTCTTATCAGCCCGAAGTCTCTGAGCTGTGGAGTGTTGCAGGGGTCGGTCTTGTGGCCCTTATTGTTCACAGTATACATGTTGCCATTGGGGGACATTATCAGGCGGTACGGGTTGGGTTTTCACCGCTATGCAGATGACACCCAACTGTACTTGTCGTGTGCACTTGATGTCCAGTTGTCAGACTCCGTGTTTAACAGCTGCCTCAAGGAAATCCAGTCGTGGATGACTCAAAATTGGCTTGGACTCAACCCATACAAGACTGAGGTACTGGTGGTGGAGCTAGGTCGTTGTGGAGGATCTAGTGTTGGGGGGCATTTCCCTTGTCCCTTCTAGACAGGTGAAGAATTTGGGTGTGATCCTGGGCGATGGCCTGCCACTTGATGCTCAGGTGTTGGCCATGGTCAAAAGTGGTTTCTATCATTTTAGAAACATTGCCCAAATCCGAGCCCTGATCCCTCCTGAGGACCTGCCCACGCTAGTGCATGCTTTTGTAACTTCCAGACTGGATTACTGTAATGCCCTGTACCTTGGGTTATCTGGAGGCAACCTCCACAGACTGCAACTGGTGCAGAACGTGGCGGCGAGACTTTTGACTGGGGTAAGCAGGTGTGAGCATATTACCTTGGTCCTCTGCAGACTGTACTGGTTGCCAGTTAGGTGAAGGATTGTCTTCAAGATAGGGCTTCTTAACTACAAGACCCTGCATGATGGGGGTCCCACCTATCTGCAAGATCTCCTTGACCCTTACCGTGTAGCCCGAATGCTTTGTTCAGCTGAGGGGGGCCTCCTGGGGGTTCCCAGGGTTAGGTTGCGGCACTCAGGAGGTAGAGCATTTGCGGCGGCTGCACCAACACTTTGGAACTCCTTGCCCAATTATTTAAGGGGGCCCCCCCCGTGTAAGCCTTTAAAAGGGGACTGAAAACATACTTGTTCAAACTGGCTTTTATAACGTGAGCTTGTTTTGATAGATAGAAGGGGATCTGTATTTATATTGATTTTATTATGTGTGTTTTGTAACTTTTAAATAATAATGTTTGTATTGTGGTTTTATTGTATAGCGCCCAGAGTCTCAGGAATTGGGCGCTTCATAAATAAAATTATCTATCTATCTATCTATATATATATATCTATCCATCCATCCATCACTTCTGGAGGTGAGAGCCCAGATTTCCCTTTTGATACAGAAAACAACATAAAAGCTGCTGATAGGGGGAGCCCAGAAATGAGGCAGAAGATATTTACAAATGAAAAGGTTAGAAAAGGGCTGGCTGCTCTGAAGGTAGATAAGGCCCTGGGACCAGATGGGTTGTATCTGAGGGTGCTCAGGAAACTGACATGAGAACTGACTGTACCCCTGGCTGGGCTGTTCAGCAGCTCAGTTCAGTTAGGAGTGGTTCTGAAAGACTGAAGGGTAGTGGATGTATTTCTGCTCCATAAGGGTGGGGATAAGGAGGAACCAGGGAACTACAGGTCAGCCAGTTTTATCTCTGTTGTTGTTAAACTGAAAGACACTAGTCAAAGTGGACCTAGTGGACGGCCTGGAGAGTAATGGTCTTCAGGACAGCAAATAGCATGGGTTTCATGGCAGGGAGGTCTTGTCAGACCAATCTGATAGTATTCTTTGACTGGGTAATTAGGGCAATAGATAATGGACAAGCAGTAGATGTACTCTACTTTGATTTCAGCAAAGCTTTTGATGTATGGAGCGTGATTTTTATTAAGTTTTGTTTGCAGGATCTTATGAAAAAAAAGCTAAAAGAGAAAAAAACGTTCTTCTCAGGGCGTTGGTGGCACTTTAAAAGCAAACATACCCGGAATCATTAAGGTCACTAAGTTCAGAGGAGCAGAAAAGGCCGTAGCCCATAGGTAGTTCCTTTAAGACAAGATGTAAGTAGTTCAAATTCCCAGCTGATGCGATACATTTATCGAAATTTGATTTGAAATTATCTTTGCTTGTTGAAAGTCTATTCTAGAGGTTTGCTGCTGTCGTGGTATAGAAATAATTCCTTTTATTGGTTTTAAATCTGTTGAGTTTTATTTGTAGTGGATGACCCCTTATGCCAAGATGGTTATCTCTATATTCGATGTTCAGTTCCGTCATTAACACAGGGTTTTATTTAACTCTAAAAATTAATTAGCGTTTTGCTCATAAAAGTTCTAAAACATTGTGAAAATGCATAGCTCTTGCCTCACTGTGCTTAACAAACATAACACTTCTAGAAAACCTATATAAATACTTTCAGGACTGTTAGTATTGTCCCAAGAAAAAAATTGCTAATCAGTTATTTAAAACCCTGTTAACAGAGAGTCATTTAGGATGTTATAATAAAGTAACATGTCCTGCCTTTGTCTTTTTAATTCTAGACTATGAAGGCCTAGATTACTTAGTCTTTCACTATAAGTGAGATGTTTCAATGATGCTATGGATTTGGTGTATCATCGTTGTACCTTTTCAAGTTTATTTATCTCTGTTTTGGTATGGGGGCACCATATTTGGCTACCAAAATCCATCAATGGCCTGACATATGATAAATACAAGGGTAGTTATACTTCGTCATTTTTTACTTTTTATGTTTCTTTTATTGCTACTATAGTTCTATTGGCTTTTGAAATAACTGGGCTACACTGTTCCTTAAATAAAAGTTTATTGTCATTTATTACGCTGAAGTATTTTTCTGAGGTTTTGTTTGGCAGCGCCTCATCATTAAGAATGCAAGTGTGCGTCAGATTTCTCCTACCCATGTGTAAGTCACAAAACTTGTCAGAATTTAATTTCATGCCCCATTTATGTGTCCATGCATTGATGGAGTCAGTGTCATTCTGTAGAGCCACTGTTTCCTCAGTGGTGCTATATGGACCACATAATTGGGTATCATTTTCGCATTTTATAGTAATATTTCTGACATTATCATCCAGATCTACAATAAATATTTGGAATATTATGGGTCCCTCAACTGATCCCTGTGGAACACCACTAGTTACAGGACCTTCTGTAGATAGATGACCATGAGCAGAGACTTAAGTCCTGTCCGCCAACCAATTTTCCACCCACTTGATAATATGTTTATCTATACCATATCTGTTTAATTTCAGGTTAATAGCCCAATGTGGGACCAGATCAAAAACTTTACTGAAATCAAACAAAATTACGTCCACTGGGATGCCACTAGCCAACATATTGCTAACATTGTTATAGAAACTAATACGGTTGGTGAAACATGAACGACCCTGTCTGAAATCATACTGGCTAAGATCAAATGAGGGGGTATTTTTAAGTTGTTCTAGAACTCTATGAATTTTACATGGTGTTGATGTAAGGCCTATTGGTCTGTAATTGGATACATTGGATTTACAACGTTTTTTGAATATAGGGGTAATTTTTAATTCCTTTCCATTCTGTTGGAACTATGCCATTGTGTAAAGAGTTTTCTTTTTTTTCCCATAAAGGTTTTTATTGTATTTTTTCAAATAGTACATAAGTGACATTTAAATAATTGAAAAAACGTTTATTATAAGGTTTACAAAAAATCATAGTACTTGTACAGAGCTCTCAACCAGTTTCTTTAAACTTGCCATTAGTTAGGTGCACACTGAATTTGATTTACAATTCTGTAACTCCCGCTCGTCGGCCCGTAGGAAAGGAGGACCCTTTTAATAAGGCCCAAGCTGTAAGTATAGTAAAGGTAGGGGGTAGAGTAAGAGAGGTGAGATGGATAACCTAGGAGAGATTGAACATCCCTGCCATTTCACCATCTCATCTTTTTGTAGTTGTGAACCGTTGATATGAATCATAGTGTTCATGGCTTTTACAGCCAGGTTGAGTTACTCAATAGAAGGGTAAGACTCGTACAGTATTAAGATATTCATATAGTTAGCTTATCCTGTGATAGTAATAAGGAAACCTCATTCAACAGGGGAGAGGAGGGTATCATAATTAATATGGAACAGATCACAGTCTATTTGTGCGACATATCACTAAGTAATTAAACATTTTGATTATTTAGGTCTTTAGTTCGTTGAGACATTATGTCATTATAACATTACAACATTCAGACATGGAGTGTCTAGGCAAAAAATAACCATCACACTAAGGTGCTCTAGGTTCAGATGGTTGTGATTTATGGGGGCCTAGTAGGTAGATAGGTGGGTGTCTCACCTGGGGTTACCCCTTATATAGTGTAATTACATGCCAAATAGCTATGTCTCAGGGGTGTGGTAATCTCCCGGCAGCTGTCGTGTTGTGGCCTCCTGGGTATGTCAGGGGGGCAGGCACTCCACAAGGCTGCCATCACTGGCAACACCTAGTCAGGGGATCTGACCAAAATGGCGGACTGCTCCAGTTCCCTGGAAGATGTGGTGTCTGTTTACCTGTTTGGTGGGACAGGAGGGAGTACTGCCTTTCTGTTTTCTAAGTAGGGATCCCACACTTGATCATATGTCGCAACTTTGTGTGCTGCCATATGTGCTGTGTGTTCATACCTGGCTGTCAGAAGGTTCTCCCATTCTCTGTATGTGGGAGAACAGGGGTCCCTACAATGCCTTATTATCACTCGTTTAACTACCGCTAAGACCACGTTTAGCCAAAGCAGGTGGGGATGGTTAATGGGGTACTGGTGCTAGAGCATGGGGAGTCCCAGAATGCTCAGAACTGGATCTCTTGGTTCTGTGTGATAACAGTGACCACCAAGAGTGATCACTCTTACGGCAAAGTCAGAGTGCGAAAATCAGTTTCAGCGCTCTGACTCGCACACAACAAAAGCGGCACCAGGGACTTACATTTTTACGCTTATGGCACCTCTACTTAAGGATTCTCAACTCCAGGGGATACATGTTGGGGGTCAAAAGCGTAAAAAAAAAAAAATAATTTGGGCCGGTAGCAGCAAAAGCGAACTTGCTCCCGAACTCCAGCACCCTAGCCACCAAAGCCACAAGCCGACCACACACTGACAGGGCCAGTTTCGCAGCTGTGACAGGGAGCCCCTCGCCACCTTAAGGACCACCTTTTCTTAAATCTGTTGTAACTCTATTTTAGCCTAAGCTATCCTTTACAATTTCTAGTCCATAAGGTTGGCCACCAGTGGGCACCCCTTCCCTTTCTTGACTATGCTATAGTGTCCTCTTTAATTTTCTTTTTCCCTCTCAGGTCCTCGTACAGGGAGGTTATTGTTGTGACCTCCAAGCGTATGTAAAACAGGTTGTGTTTATCGTTGTTGGATTTAGTATGTAATAGCACTATGTCATAACATATCTTATGTTTATGAAACCTGTAAACGTTGAAAATACCATGGCACTAGGTGTTTTTGATAATGGTAAAAAGTACTAGGTGGCTATTATAGATATTAAGTTAGTTGTGCTATTTAAAATGCATGTAAATTGCTGTAAACTGAACAGTCTGAAATGGCATGTTGATTTGCATATATCCCATGATGCTGTGCATTTGGGAAGTATGTGTGATGTGTTTTTTTGAAACTTGGCTTTTTGTCAATGCCCTTTGGGGTAACCCATGTTTCAGTGCTTCTGCACTGAGAGTCTTTGTTTTTAGCTTGTTTTTTTTTTTTTTTCCTTTTGGGCCCCCACTACCCAAGCAAACAGGGCCTGCATAGTGGTGGAGCTTGCATCTCAACTGGTAAGTTAGATCAGATATCAGTGTCAGTAGGTGCTGGCTAAGTGCAGAGAAGGGACATACATAGTCTGTTGCTGCAAACTGATGGACTGAAAAAGGAATATGGTATTGCAGAAGCTTATTTCCTGTATTTTGAGTAAACATCACACAGAATGTGTTGAACCTGAAGTTCGGTGTCTGGCCCATCTATCATCCCACAACCCCTCCACAGCAGCCTACCACAGTGCCACCCCTCAAATCCCCTTCCACCCCTCTCCAAGCCCACCCCATCTGGTCTCTGTAGCTGCCCAGTAGCCACTGTGCCATGCGCTGCAATTGAGTCACTCTTTCAGGGGTCGCTCAATCGCGGTCGCGTACATCATGGTATACTGATCTCTTACAGGGGGGATTTGGATCACTGTGGAGCAATATGTCCATATCTGGTCCCAGTGGTCAAGGGCTGGACAAGTCCAAAGAATATGGGTGAGCGATGCCTGATGAGAAAGGCACCTCCAGCAGTCACTGTGTCCCTGCATACCCTTCCTGTATAGGGTCAGGGGTGTCTGGTATGCCTTATGCAGAATCTTATATTGTAGGGTTTTGGCCTGTAATTCCCTATTGGACTCATACATGCCCACCCAGACCTTCTCTCACTCCCCTTGTGGGATACACAGGCCCAGTTCATTCTCCCATTTCTCTCTAAGCTATACATGTGCTTGGGTTGGTTTCTAGGCCTCCCATAGTCTCATTAGTTTGCTAGTCAGGTGTTGTAGCGATGACAGGCTGCTGATCATGTATCCAGTGGCGTTCCAGGAAGAATATGGGTGAGTGTAAAACTGTGGGGAGGAGATCTCTAATCTGGAGGTATTGCCAAAAGTATAGCGTTTCAGGGCCCCCGGGCTCACCCCTCTGTCTTAGGCTTTCAAAGGGTACCAAGACCCCTGTGACGGGGTCATATGTATCTGACGGGGTCATATGTATCTCCCAGGGTCGATATACCCAGCTTCCTCCATGTTGCTCAGTGTACTGGTTTGCTATCGATTTATAGGGAAGGATTGCCCCAGATTGGGCGGTGACGGGAGAACTTAGTAGACCATCCCATGACTTTTTTCCATTCCCGTTTTGGAATGTTTGGTGCAAGGCAAGGCCTGTTTAGGAATGGGCCAATCTTGGAATACCAGGGTACCAGGATTGAAGTATTTGGTTTGTTGCATTTCCAAGTCAACTCAAGCTGGTAGCAGGGGGACCAAGTCCAGGTTACAGCATAGTACATCTTGGTGCAGGGCTACACACGTGTGGAACAGGCGCAAATCTGGGAGGCCAAATCCCCAATTTTTACAGTGGTTCTGTACTTTAGAAAGACTCATTTTAGGTTTAGTGCCCACCCAGATGAACTTGGAGACCTTGGAATTAAGGGCCTTGAAGAAGGAGCCCAGAAGAGAGAGAGGCAGGTTCAACAGAATGTATTGTATTCTTGCAAAAGTAATCATTTTTAGTATGTTGATTCTCCCCCATAGGTAGAGGACATGCTTGCTTCATCTTTGTATGTCGTTGTCCAGTTTATCAAGCATAAGCTGGACATTTACTCGAATTGTCCCTTTGATTGTGGGGGAGTATCTTCACTCCCAGGCAAACCACTCCCCAAGGGGACCATTGGTATGGGTACGACTGTATTAGGGATTGGGTGCAGGCAACATTTAGTGAGGGGATGTGGGAATTTGTGGCATTCGATTTGTACCCTGCAATGCTAGCACATTCCCGTATTAAGACTTGGAGGGAGCTCAGGGACCCTGGGATAACCGTGAGAAATAGGGTGCTATCAACTGCAAAAAGCGCCAGCTTGTGGCACTCCTCACCCACTAGTATGCCTGGAAAGTCAGAGACAGCCCTAATTCTCTGCGCCAGGGGCTCCACTGCAAGTAAAAAGAGGAAGGAGGATGGGACACCCCTGATGAGTGCCCCAACCCAGGTGGAAGGGGCTAGAGATCGTGGAGTTGGTTAGGATTCTCACTGTCCGGCTTTGATAGAGCAGGCAAACCATGCTAACAAACTGGCTGAGAAAACCAAATCTGCCCATGGTATCAAACAGGCATGTCCACTTCACCCTGTCAAATGCCTTTTCGGCATCTAGAGACAGGGTGGTAGTGTGTTCTGGTATCTGTCATGCCTCCCACAGTAAATCTAATATCCGTCTGGTGTTGTTCGACCCCAATCTTCCCGGGACAAATCCCACCTGATCTGGGTGGATAATCCTCTCCAATACTGGGCCCATTCTGGCCGCCAGTACTTTGGCAAACAGTTTCATATCTGTGTTAAGGAGGAAGACAGCGCAGAACTGGGAGCATTGTCTGCTATCCTTCCCTTTCTTAGGGAGCAGGGTAATTAGTGCCTCATGGAAGGACTGTGGTAAGTGCTGGTGTTCCACTGCCTCATTAAATACCATTGTGAACCGTGGTGCCAATTGCTTGCGGAAGGCAAAGGAAAAATCTGAGAGGAAGTCATCTGGGCCTGGGGACTTACCCTTAGACATCGAGGAGATGGCTTCCATGATTTCCTGTTCCATAAAGGGAGCTGTCAAGGTTTTGAGGAGCTCCAGTGGTACTTATGGGAGGCAAACAGGTTCATAGAAGGAGTCCAGTTCCCCCTGACTAGGATGGGCTTCTGAGGCATAGAGCGTCTGATAGTAGTTTAGAAAGGCTAGGTTGATGTCATTTGGGGTGGTAACTGTTTCAGTCTCGGAAACCTGAATCATCGGGATAAATCGGGAGGTGTCCAGTGTCTTGACTCTGTGGACTAGCAGTTTCCTTGGTTGTTCCTCTTTTTCCCAGTAGGCTTGGTGGAGCCTATACAGCCTGTATTTGACTTTGTGGTGTAGGGTGCCTTCAATTTCTCCCCTAAGGTGGCTAATCTGCGGCCTTAATTCCGTCTCTCTACCTGGGTTGTGTGCCACTGTCTGCTCCAGGTGTAAAAGGGTCCCCACCATGTCTTGTATGGCTCTGTCCTTTTCTCTCTGCTTCTTTGAGGCGTACGCTATCAGCTTACCCCTCAAGACAGCCTTTAAGGCATCCCATGGGATGCCATTGTGCCCTTCTCGGGTGTCATTATACATGTAGTAGTCTGTGATTTCCCCTTCCAGCCAAGTGGTAAAATACCCATTCTGAAGAAAGGTGGTACTGAACCTCCATTTGTTTCTTGGGCCATGGGTTTACCCCCACGACAGGGACACTACAATTGGGGCATGGTCTGATATCAATACAGTATATTAACCAGGGTTGCACTCCAAGCTTGCTGGACTAGTTTTTGGGATACCATAAGTACATCTGTCCTACTGTACGAGGAATGGGGGGCTGAGTAATGTGTAAAGTCTTTTTCACCTGGGTGCAAGACCCACCAAATGTCATGCAGGCCCACCTCCTGAAAGGCTAATGCTACCTGATGTGCCACCATGGCTTCTACCCTTGTGCCCTGTCCTGTCCGGTCCAATGTGCTTGAGAGGGCTAAGTTAAAGTCTCCGCCCAGCACCACATGAGACCGGTCCTGGACCATGTGCGATAAAAGAGTGGTGAAGAAATGTCCCAGATACGTGCCCCTTACTAGTACATATCTCCCTTCTTTGTTGGTGGTAGATGTTTGAGCCCCAAACTGTAGCCCTTTATGCATCAGGATCACTGCCCCCTTAGTTCTTGTGTTGACACAGCTATGAAACACCTCTCCCACCCACATACTCTTAAGTCTAGCGACCTCGCCGGGGAGGAGGTGCATTTCTTGAAGGAGTGCCATGTCTCACCCCATGACCTGCAGTTCGGTTAATATTTAACATTTTTTAACTGGGTTGGACATCCCATTGACAGTCCAAGATATTCATTTTAGGGTATCCACCTGAGCCATTACAACAGAGTTATGTTTCCAATGTTGGAAGAAAAAGTATACCAGCACTCCAGAAGTTTGTCCAGTGTTCCCCATTCATTATTTCTGTGCGGTGGGCCACCACCCTATATTTTTTCACCACCACTCTATATTTTTTACCACCACCCTATATTTTCTTGCCACCACCCTATATTTTTATCCATTACTGATTGTTTGTTATAAAATCCTCCAAAATTGTCTTTTATTCTCATCCTTTATTGCAGTACTACCCGTTCTGATACCAGTCCACTATATTTGACTTAAAATCCACTTAATCACATGTACAGTGCATATAGGAGGTCCAGAAAAATAATGCACCTTTGGACTCGATCATCACTGCCACCACCCTATATTTTCAGACACTGGGGAACCCTGTTTGTCCAATATAATCCAATGATAATTTTACTGCAATTGCGAGGAGATAACAGAACACGCCAAAACCCCTAGCACCTCGACCGTTAGATCTTCCAGAGGGTATAGGTTCAGTACAAACTTGTTCTCCTCAAATACATATCACTACAGAATCAGTACCTAATTAATCAGTTCCATCATTAATTAATCAGTGCTTATAATTAAACAGAGCTAAAAGATGCTGTGGATAAAAAACACTAAGAAAAGCAATCCAAAAGGAGAAAAAGATAACAGACCTATGCTTTTGTATTTATCTTAGAGTCACTTCTGCCATACTTTTTTGAATAGCAATAGGGTTAATTTATTTCGTAATACAATAGCTAGTAGATAGAAGGACTAGACAGTACATAAAATGTATTTATTTTTTGATAACCGGGTAGGTGCACTAGACACAAAAGTGACTATTTTCAGGCATGACCCGGGAGGTCACAACATAGAGAGATACAGGTACAAAATAAACAGTATCAAAAATGTACAAGACTTCACATATAGGAAGTACAGGAGGACAGTATATAAGCTTAAAACAATTGTAGTACCAGGCGCACTAAATATGTTATGCATGTATATGGTAAGTGCCCATGATTACAGTCATAGTATTATCCATATAACTCAGAAACATTTTTTACAATTTTTTAAGTTTAAAAAGGAAAAAAATCACAGTTTAAGTTTAGACAAGAACCCGCATAGATAAGTGACCTTTATGCTGCAAAAAGTCCTGTGTGTGTATCCATAGAAACGAACAAACTGTTTATTTTCAAAAGCATCATTTCATTTAAAAAATTAAGGATTTAAGAGAAACATAGAATTTGACGGCAGATAAGGACTGCTTGGCCCACGTAGTCTGCCCATTTCCCTACCTAACGGATAAGCTGCAGATCCTAGTTAACCAACAGCCTACTTCCTCCTACCCCCCACTAGAATTGCCTTATGTCTGTCCCATGCATTCTTGAATTCCCCCACTGTATTTGACTCTACAACCTCCTCAGGAAGGCTGTTCCATGTATCCACAACCCTCTCTGTGAAGAAATACTTCCTCACATTACCTCTGAGCTGTCCCCCTCTATCTTCAAATTGTGCCCCCTTGTTTCTGCACATCTCTTTTTCCGAAAGATTCTGCCCTCTTGGACTTTGTTGATTCCCTTGAGGTATTTGAAAGTTTCTATCATGTCCCTCCCTTCCCTCCTTTCCTCGAGGCTATACATCTTTAGTTCCTTTAGTCTTTCTTCATATGTCTTCTGATGCAGACCCTGCACCATTTGGTTGCCCTCCTCTGGACAGCCTCCACCCTGTCTATGTCTTTGCGGAGATGGGGTCTCCAGAACTGTACACAGTACTCCAGATGTGGTCTTACCAACTGTCTGTACAGAGGGCCAACAACTTCCTGTTTTTTACTGGTGATGCCTCTCCCTATGCACCCCAGTATCATCCCCAGCCCTCCTTACTGCCTTCTCACACAGAAAGAAATGAAGAATTTCTATATAAGAATTTAGATCATATTTATTTCAGGACTCGAAATGTAGCAAAGGCATACACCATGTCCCAAATAGGAGGTCATGGCGAACTGCAAAGGGTCAGTCTAATTCAAGGTTTGTTGTAAAAATTGAATCCCGCATTACAAGTACAGGCACACTGAGATGGAGTTCATCTCGGTAAGAGCTAAAGATCCTCCAAATTTAACATCATAATGAAATATTTTTATAAAAAACAAACATATTAATATTTTATAACCTCTTCTTATGTTTTGTCTCATACAAACAAAATAAACTTTACAGGGTATGGTGACCAGGATTTCTTTATGGTTTTCAGGCATTTATGGAATTTCAATGGGAATCACATATAGAAACATAGAACTTTACGGCAGATAAGGACCGCATGGCCCACCTAGTCTGCCCATTTCCCTACCTAACGGATAAGCTGCAGATCCTAGTTAACCAACAGCCTACTTCCTCCTACCCCCCACTAGAACTGCCTTATGTCTGTCCCATGCATTCTTGAATTCCCCCACTGTTTTTGACTCTACAACCTCCTCCAGAAGGCTGTCCCATGCATCTATAACCCTCTCTGTGAATAAATACTTCCTCACATTACCTCTGAGCCGCCCTCCCCCATCTTCAAATTATGCCCCCTTGTTCTTGCACATCTCTTTTTCTGAAAGATGCTACCCTCTTGGACTTTGTTGATTCCCTTGAAGTATTTGAAAGTTTCTATCATGTCTCCCCTCCCTCCTTTCCTCGAGGCTATACATCTTAAGCTCCTTTAGTCTTTCTTCATATGTCTTCTGGTGCAGACCCTGCACCATTTTGGTTGCCCTCCTCTGGACAGCCTCCACCCTGTCTATGTCTTTGCGGAGATGGGGTCTCCAGAACTGTACACAGTACTCCAGATGTGGTCTTACCAACTGTCTGTACAGAGGGCCAACAACTTCCTTTTTTCTACTGGTGATGCCTCTCCCTATGCATCCCAGTATCCCCCCAGCCCTCCTTACTGCCTTCTCACATTGCTGGCCCACCTTTAGGTCATCTGATATGACTACCCCAGGTCCCTTTCCATTTTTGTTGTTGTCAGTATCTCACCCGGCACTGTGTACTCTTCCCCTGGGTTTTTGATTCCCAGGTGCATTACTTTGCACTTATTTGCGTTGAATCTAAGCTGCCATACATTTGACCATTCCTCCAAACTTGCCAAGTCCCTTTTCATCCTTTCCACCCCACCTTGCGTATCAATCCTGTTGCAGATCTTTGTGTCATCTGCAATGAGACATACTTTCCCTTCTAGTCCCTCTGTAATGTCACTTATAAAGATATTAAAAAGGACCGGTCCCAGTACTGAACCCTACGGTACCCCACTAATAACCCTCTTTTCTTTACTGTGGACTCCATTTATTATTACCCACTGTGTCCTGTTGTCCAGCCAGTGTTTTACCCAGACTACCACCCTAGGACCCACTCCCAGGCTGGCTAATTTGTTTATTAATCTTTTGTGCAGGACTGTGTCAAATGCCTTGCTAAAGTCTAGGTAGGCCATGTCCACAGCCCCTCCTTGGTCTACTACTTTGGTCACCCAGTCAAAGAAATCGGTTAGATTTGTCTGACATAACCTTCCTGCTGTGAATCCATGCTGCCTTGGGTCCTTTGCCCCACTGGCCTCTAGGTACTCAACAGTTCTTTCCTTCAGCAGTGATTCCATTATTTTCCCTACCACTGAGGTCAAACTGACAGGTCTGTAGTTTCCTGCCTCTGTCTTGCTCCCACTTTTGTGAAGGGGAATCGCATCTGCTCTCCTCCAGTCCTCAGGTACCACACCATCCTCCCATGATTTATTAGAAAGGGTAGTCAGTGGTGTTACTAGTTCTTCCCTTAGTTCTTTTAGAATTCTGGGGTGAATCCCATCAGGCCCCATTGCTTTATCCACCTTCAGTTTTAAGAATTATTCAGAACCCTTTCTTCTGTGAAAGGACTAATAACAACCCCTATTCAGAGTGCTTCTATTGGCTGGATTAGGTATCTCCCCTGCTTTTCCATTGTGAATACTGAGCAGAAGTATTCGTTTAGTATCCCTGCTTTTTCACTGTCGCTCTCTGCCCAACCACCTTCCTCTTTATTCAGCCTCAGTATCCCTGCCTTAGTCTTTCTTTGCTCCCTAATGTACCTATAAAAGGTTTTATCCCCCTTCTTAACTGAGTTGGTTATCTTTTCCTCAGTTTGGGCCTTTGCTATTCTGACTGCCTTCCCCGCTTCCTTCTGCTTAACTGGTACAGTTCTCTGTCCTGCTCCTTCTGTGTTTCCTTATACTTCCTGAATGCTATCTGTTTCTCCCTTACCTTCCCTGCTACTTCTTTTGAGAAAAATTGCATTCTATTTTGTTCCAAGATATAAACAATTAATTCGATCCAACACTGAATTTACCTGTGAAAAGACAGGATAGAATAAGAGGGGTAAAAGCAAATTCTCAGTATAATAGCAAGTGCTTCATTTATAGTATTACCCACTCTATATTTCTTCTTTTCCTATCTTATTTTTTAGATATTATTATAATTTTTTCTCAAAGCTTATTTTATTCATTTTTTCAGGTAAGGAGTTAAATCAAACTCTTCATTTAGACCATGGGGGCTACATGCTTTCAGGTTGAAAATCCAACATGCTTCTTTTTGTTGCAGTACTGCAAGTCTGTCCCTTCCCCACAGAAACAGTGGAAGATACTCTAATGCCATACATTTTAAACCCCTGGGATTTGCATTATGTGCAGTCGCAAAATATACTCCAATTGCATTATCCAGGTTATGGTTATAAATGGCACGAGTGTGTTCCTGAATTTGTGTTTTCAAGAGACGAGTTGTCATACCAACATACTGCAAACCACACTGACACCAAACCACGCAGACTACGTAAGTGCTTCTACAGGTTAGAAACTGGTGATCATGTTGTAAGGGATGAATATAAATATCTCCCTCCCATGCATAAGTGCAGACAGTACAAAATCCACATTTATGGAAGCCCTTTGGTCAAACAGGTAGCCATGTCTTACTTGTGGTTTTAGTTAAGAAATGGCTACCTGTTAGAATGTCACCTAATGATTTACCTTTACAAAAGGTGACCCTTGGTGATTTTCCCACACATTTTTGAAAATTAGGGTCCGCAGTTAAAATCGGCCAGTAGTTGTGAATGCTGCTGCCTGTTTGTCCAGCAGTAGGACTCTAATCAAGAACCATTGCGACAGGACCGTCATTGCTCGCCATCTTTACTTTTGGTACAAGCAATGTCTCTCTTTCAAGCAGTCAAACTTTATTCAAAGCTTCTGATAGCACATTTGAATCATAACCCCTTCTGGCTAGACATTCTATCAAATCTTGTGCTTGTTTTTCAAAGATGTTATCATCTGAGCAGTTGTGTCTTATCCTGACTAGCTGGGAATAAGGGATGGATTTGATTACGTGCTTAAGATGTGCACTTTTGAAATGTAAAATAGTGTTTGCTGAGATCGGTTTTCAATAACAGCTTGTGGTTATCCCCTCATTTGGTGTTCCTGACAATGTGATCTCTAGAAAGTTAATATTCTGTTGTTCTACACAATGTGTAAATTGAAGATCATAGTTGTTACTGTTAATATAGTCTAGGAATTGTTCTGCTTCTGATTCTGACCCATCCCATATACACAGGATGTCGTCAATAAAACACCACCAATGTATGATATTTTTACGAAAGGGGTTATTTTGTCCATGGATGTGGACATTCTTCCAGTACCCCATGTACAAATTTACATATGGTGGTGCAAATGATGCACTCATCGCTGTGCCCTTTTTCTGGAGGAAATATTGTCTATTAAACATAAAATAATTTCTGGTTAGAGCAAATTCAAAACCTTCCAGAATAAATTGTACTGGTACTTGGTTGGGGTCCACATCCTTGTTCAGAAAATATTCCACAGCCTGTAGTCCCTTGTTATGCAGTATACTAGTGTACAGACTGGTGACATCAATTGTCAACCATCTGTACCATGGATACCACTTCACTCCTGTTTCCACGGGGAGGGGACAGACTTGCAGTGCTGCAACAAAAAGAAACACGTTAGATTTTCAACCTGAAAGCATGTAGCCCCCATGGTCTAAATGAAGATTTTGATCTAACTTCTTACCTCAAAAAATGAAAAAATAAAATAAGCTTTGAGAAAAAATAATAATATCTGAAAAAATAAGAGAGGAAAAGAAGAAATGCAGAATGGGTAATACCATAAATGAAGCACTTGCTATTATATTGAGAATCTTGATTTTTCTCTCCCTTCCCCAGTTACCTCAGATCTCTCATTGGCAATCCCACTCTTTACAGCATAAAAGGGCCTGAGGTCCGAGAGACCTCACCACCCCCCTTCTGCTGGCCCTCTGATACTTGTTGACAGAGAGCTGCATACTTACTGAAGACAGGTCATGGCACCAGTCAATACCACAGTGGGCCAACATGTGCCACAGACCATATGTGGTTAATCCAAGGGGGATGGCATGAGAGAGGTGACAGGACTTAGTCCAGTCTTGTCTGCGGTGTGAGTATATAGTCTAACCGACTACCTTTAAGCCGCTTTTAGAGCATTTAACTGACGTGCCTCAGTCAATCAGGAACACTCAAAGGAATTTCTTTTTCTTTGAGTGAAATTTGATTCTTAATTGTCCTCCGGCCCCAGGCATACCACTAAGTGTATCTCCTTTCTTCTTTTCATTAGTGTGATTGAATAGTGTATAGATATATTATGCAAATGTGGACATTTTTACTGCTGTTCTGTTTAATACTGTTGTTGGTAGTTGGGGTGGAGCCCCCTTGGGCCGGGGTGGGGAGTTGGGGCAGCGGGGAACACACCAGGGGAGTACCAAAGAGTGGGCTACAAGATTGGAAACATAATGGAAATAAAATCAAGATTTTATACTGATTTAACCACTCTGCTCTCGGGGGGAGGGGGTCTCGAATTGGAACTGCATCTCTAGCTTATATAGTGGTGTTGTATAACAACTTTTCTGCCAGAGACCCAAAACAGAAGGTCTCGATTCTGTGTCCCCAGCTGTCCATGAATGTCCCGATTGAAACAACAGAGTTCTGTATGCGTGAAAACGTCCTCCTGGCATAACTCATGCGGCTTCCTTGTGTCGCAGTTCAAAGGCATGCGTTATACTGGCGTGTTGCAGAGTCAAAAAGTAAGCCAGATTGTGCAGCAGAAAAATTGCATTTAAAGTTCCATCTGGGCAGTCAGCAGCCCAAATTATGGAGGAGGGCGGCTCCTCAACTAAATCAGCAGAAAACCAGCCCAGCAATCTTCTGTGGGCAGCTGCTAAAACATGAACAGTGAACACAGTGGGCAGAGTTTCACGGCCCTTGAACATACCCCAACATCTCGGGGGGCTCAACTTTAAAAATAACAACTGGTGGTTAGCTCCCCAAGCTCTGAGTGCATTACGGGAGACGTGTATTAACTTTCCTCCATGTAGATAGTTGGAGGCAGTCAGGTATCAGGTGGGTCTTCTGGTCGGGCATTTTTGGGTGCATGTGGCACCCTGAAGGGGGTTTGAGCCTTAGGAGAGGATGGTGCTTTAGATAGGCCCAGGGCCCGCTGGAGGAATTAATTTGCATCCTCTGATATGGTGAATGTCTGTTGTTTATCATTAATTCATACTGAAAGAGCAGCTGGGTATAGTAGGGAGTATGTTAGCCCCCGATTCCTCAAGCCAGCTTTAATTTTATCACATTTCTGCCACTTTTCCAGGACAAAGCAAGGGTAGTCAGGGTAGAAGGACATTCTGCACCCCCGCCCGACTAGGACATCTTGCTTTTCCTCACTTCATGCAAGATCAATTCCTTGTCGTGGAATATCAAGTTTAAAGATCAGGGGCCTGGGTCTGTTGCCTCCTTGAGGTCGTTGGGCCACCCTAGCTCTGTGAGTCCTGTCAATCTCAAAATCGAACCCAGTGAGTTCGAGACCTAGCCATTTTGGCAACTTGTCTGTTAAGTATTGGACCGGGTCTGGTCCATCGGCTCCCTCTTTTAGCCCAATCAGTCTTAAATTTTTCCTCCTACCTGTCCCCTCCAGCTCCTAGATTTTATTGGTGAGTCATTCAACCTGTGCTTTGGTGGCTTGCAGCTGCCTTGTAGTCTCCTTTCCCTGTCCATCCAGCTCGGCAATTTGAGCCTCGGCTTTGCTAACTGTCCCGGTCAGTGCAGAAATGGATGCCTGTGTTTCTGTGACTGTGTGGCAGGTAATTTCAATATTGCTTGCCATCCATTCTAACAGAGACGTCGACGGGCCTGACGCATCCTACGTCCCCCTTGAGGTGTCTTGCACTGAGGCTGCAGCCATTTTGGCCTGAGGAAGCGCTAGGCCAGGCGGGGACTGCTCAATATCTTTTTTCCATTTGCCACCAGTCTCCAGAGTCCCGATTATGCTCATATGCGCTGCCGGGGAGTTTCACCATTCGCTAGTTGCTGTTACGGCACTCACCCAATGTGAAGAAATTGATGAACGGGAACGGCAATATGAGAGGCGACGAGGAGTTCGAAGGTTAGGTGGCCATCCTGCTTGGGTCCTCACGTGACCTCCTATTTAAAGATTTTTCATATATTATTTTTAATGGCAACCATATGTGTTTTTTCATTAATTTTAACATAGGCGAAGTTATGTTGCCTAAACCCGGCGCACTCCTATCCTTTAATTTATCGATTTTAATCAAACTTTCTTCCTGTGTAAAGTGGTGTTTCCCTATTTCTATACTGTTTCTTAAATTGGAGGAATTCAGAGCACGTTTTGAATATATGGAGAAAAAATACATTTTCCCCCATTCAGTCTTCACCATTCATTACTGCTAGGTGTAAGCTTTTTTTTTTTTTGGAGGGAGGAGTCGATGCCGCACATGGCTGATACACTGCATGAAGCACACGGTTGGCCGTTAGGTGTCTCCTCCACCACAGTTCTGTTTCTCCCGCTGTCGAGGTCGCACCTGTTGCGCGAGTGAACAAATTTCATCTGCACCATAGGCCTTCGCCTTTCGATGCAGTTTTTCTCCAGCCTTCATCCTGGTTCTGAACCACCCGACACCATTGGAAATCCAGTAAGCCTGTTCCTTTTATTTCTTCCGATGGTGCTGGGTTCTGTTGCTGTAGTTTGATTACATTTTTTTCCCATGTCTGGTTGTGAGGCCAAAAGAAAATCCAAAGCGAGCCATGCCCCTATGCGTCGGTGCCCCTGTGGCTGGCATTTTTCCGTTTCAGACCAGCATGGTGTCTGTCTATGATGCCTGGGACCCAGCCATGATATGGACCACTGCGATGCCTGCTTCTCCATGGACTGTGGTATTCTGGAAATCCGCATGTTCAAAGTCGGCAGGGCTTTGCTGACTTTTGGAGGATGACGTTGTTTGCGGGTCTCCCAAGTTAGAACTCTAGACCCTTCCTCCAGGTCCCCTCCCGGGTCTATATGGCCCGGCGAGGAGGGGGCCTCCTCCAGTTCCAGCCTTGCCACAGAGGAGGCCTCTTCTGCGGCCCTGGAGGAGCAATGCGGTTCCCTCCGGAGTCATGTTGCTGGCGCCGCCCCAGCAGTCGCCTCTTCCAAGATGCAGGCTCCCCCACTGTTGCGGCCCACGGCTGCTGGGCCTGGCACTGGCAGACCACCCGGTGCCGGTGATCAGGACGGTGCCGCGGGCTACGTCATGTCCCATAGTCGCATTGCTCACGGTGCTGCTACCAGGAGCTCTCCCGGGGCCGCTAGCCTGGAGGTCTGCCTGACTGCCTCCTCTTCGGAGGGGAGTGACTCTGTGGCGGACCCGGACTGGCAGCTTGACTCTTCAGGGTCGGAGAGCCCTATGGGGCATGGTGCCAGGCGGCCCAGCGGCCCTGTCCTGGAGTCCCAGAGCCTGTTGCCTTGGAGAATCCTTTGGCTGGGGTGGCCGCGGACCCCTTGGGGTGATAGTTCAGGGTTCAGGGTGGAATGCTCTCCTCTGGGGGAGTCGAGGCTGCCATCTCTTGTGTTGCTGGGGGCCCTTGCTTCTGCGGCCTCCCTCGGGGGGGAGACTGTGGCCTCGGGGGGACCCATTTTGCTGGGACCGAGAAAGAGGGCTGCCTCTTAGTCCGAGGGGTTGAGGGGTCGGGGTGAGGTGTGGTGGTCCCCCTTCCAGCACCCTGCATGGGGATGGGGAGGAGTTGTAGTGCTGAGTCGCATCTTTCCCTTAAGGTCTCGGAGGAACCCTTGGTTGGCAGCACAAAGGATTGCCCTTCTAGTCACTTGCAACCCCAGGCGCGTCACAGGGGAGACTTTCCTTCAGGGTTCTTCCGGGGTTTGCCTTCCCAGACTCAAACTTCATGGCTTGGTATGGCCTCAGGGCCCCCTTGCATGGTGAAATAAGTCCCTGGGTTTCAGAGCCCTGGCAGAGGTTGGACACGCTCAGTACGGTGCCCATCACCCATCCCTCTGCAGACACCACCCTCCTGTCCTGGGCCATATGGGTCCTATGGGGCCCTTAACCTGGGAGATGTTCAGCCACTGAGGCGGCCTTTCCTTCCTATGATAGGGCCATGGACGAACGGGTCTTCCGCTTGTGCCCCTCCCGCTGCAGGAGTCCTCTGGACATTCACGCTCCTCATCTTCCTCCTCTCCCTCTTCTGAGGGAGAGGAACATTCTGTCCACCTGTCCTCCAACACTGAGTTCATGGAGTATCAGTGGTTCCTTTCGAGGCTAGTACAGGAGCTTTGCATCTCCCATGTTCTGAGGACCAATACCGAGCAGGAGACGCATTCATTCCTTAGTGAATTTAGTGTTCCCCACCTAGTGGTGCCATCCTGGCCCATTCCCTTCCAGGAGGCATCTATCCACACCTGGCAGTCTCCAGCTGCCCCTTCTCCAGCCCCAGCAGACTGCAGAAGATTGTATTTTGCCCCCAAGGAGTCTCTAGGTTCCCTACCTCACCCTCCTTTGGGCCTGACATCCCTAGACACTCCATCTGGACCTCAGCGCCTGGCACACAACTGACCCCCAGATCTGAATTCCGGAGAATTTGACCGGTGGGGACGAATAGTTTTCTCTTCGGCTCTTGTGCTGATGTGCATAGGTTCACATCAGGTGCACCATGCTGACTATAACAGGCACCTGTGGTCGATGTTAGCTCAGGTGCTAGCATCCCTGCCTGATATGAAGCGGTCTAGACAGGCCATTGCCCTCTCAGCTTAGGGTCTGGAGCTTGCAAGGTCATCTTATGGTGCCAGTGAGTTGGCTTCCAGACTGGCAGGGGCAGCGATCTGCATTAGGCAGATGACATGGCTTTGTCTGTCCAGATTGTCACCCATTTCCTGGTGTAGAGTGATGTCCTCTGCTTTCCGGGGGACCCGTCTTTTTGCTGCAGGGTAAGGATGATTCTTCTGGGGCACCTTCTATCTTCCCAGTCTCAGGAGACACATCCTTGTCCTGAGCAGCCTTAGACCTTGCCCGGTCTAGAAAGGCTAGGGTCTCCCCCTCCTGCGTCTCTCCCGCAGGATGCTGAGGGATCTGTTCCTTCAGGGCTGTGCCAGGTCCCCTCGGAGGGGCTTGGTACTCACCCAGCAGTAATGAATGGTAAAGACTGACAAGGGGAAGATATAAAAATTACGTAGCTACCATAATTCTTGATCTTCTGTTGTATCTTCACCATTCATTACTGATTCCAACCCACCATTCCCTCGTGGGCCTCAATTCTTGCGCGTCACCTCCGCCCTGCTTGCCCTCCCCCTCTGTGAGGCCATTGGGGGCTGAGTCTCTCTGGTACCTCAGAGCTCTCTGTTCCTTCTCTAAAGTCACAGAGTGTTCACCCTGGAGGATGGCGAGTAGGGTCTTCGCCCTGCACCCTCTGAGGGAACTCCCTCTGATTCTCTTTTCAATTTCTAGGGTGTCCCCCACTTGGGCCTTAAATAATCCTCTGGCTTATGTCACCCTCTAGCTGTCACTGTTCCAATTCAGTCCTAAGAGAGCCTGTGGAAGTTTCCTCCATCTCTTTCTTATAGCACGGTTGTCCCGTGGTTCTTTTCTTCTGAAGTGGGGACTACACCAGTACTTATGTGGGAAACCCCTCCGGATTTCTTCCCCTTCGCCTGCGTCAGGACTCACTCCTCTTCTGAGCAGGACTGTTACCCCCACAGGGACAGTCTGTGAGACCTAGGCTGGGGAGTCTAGTAAAGTTTTGGATAAAGGTGGTGAGGAAGGGTCTGCCTTCTCCAAGTCTAACAAGACCATTAATCCCCTTCAGACCTTGGTTTGATGACTTTTTATCTGGTGAGATCCTTGCTCCCTTGTCTTCAATCTCGCAGGGGTTTGAAACATTCAAGCCACTGGTCTTCCAAGTTACTGCAGCAGACAGCCCTCTCCTCCCCCTTTACCCTCACCTCCTTCTCTTCTACCTTTTCCTTCTGTCCTTTCCTTCTCCTTTCTCTGAAACCGCCCAAGGATTGGGGCCCTATGGCCACTTAGGGTAGGGTTCTCTTTTCCTGTCCTCTGTTCTGCTTACACCTTTTTCAGTTTATATTCTTTCTTTTCTTTATCCTTTGGCTGTCTTGCCTTACAAACCTCTTTCTCTGGAACCTGCCTTTCTGCCTCTTCAGCTATCACAGAAGTGGGATGGCGGAGGAGTCTATGGTGCCTAACAGCCAACCTGCATGCTTCAGCCGGGTGGGTGGCGCCACAGGCGCCGACCCCTCCCAAAAAAAAAGTTCCCGTGGAAGGTGCGAGCCTCTGGCTTACACCCATCAGTAATGAATGGTGAAGATACAAGATAAGATCAAGAATTACGGTAGGCATGTCATTTTTATTTATTGAATATATTGGCAGTATGGGTTGGGTCTGTGATACATTAGTTATTTTCAATAATGGCAGTCAGTTCCTCATTATGTTTTTTTAATGAATTAATGTAGCTCTAGAATTGTTTACTATTCGCTTTGTTTGCAGTTGTCAGTGGCTCAGTAGGTAGCACACTCGCCTCTGAGGCCTGGAGATCAGAGGGCCGTGGGTTCAGTTCCCACATCTGGCACTTGGGTTAATATCCCAGTACTGACACTGTAGTGCAGCATGAGAGGGCTGCAGTACTTCTGAGGTGCTGTCTTTCGGATGAGACGTTAAACCGAGGTCCCATCTGCCTGGATTGGTGGTAGTTCAGGTGGATGTTAAAGATCCCATGGCACTTATCGAAAAGAGTAGGGGAATTTTTTATTATAATAACATCAAAACAAATAATTACAACAGTGTTAAATCACACAAAATATATATAGAGTAAAAAACAACAATCTTCGTTGTAGTCATACGACATGATACAGAATATAAAGATAAAAGAAAACGTAAACAGTCAATCTGACACTAAAAGAACAAGTAACAGAACGTATACATCGGTCAATGACATGACATTTTTTTTTTTTTTTAGTTTTGTTAAACTGATACCATTAATCTCGATTCATGTACCTCCCACTCATCATTTATATTTAATAAAATAAGACATGCCCTTCCACCAATTTTCAACTTTTCTAGGGGATGCAAAGGCAATATCTGCTAAATACACCCTTTTTAAAGCCCTACTTATCAAACAACAAATTACTTCCAAAGGCATCAGTTTCTGATACAACACCCATTGGCATCTAGCCTGCCAAAGGTAATATATCAAAGTACAGCACAAAATATTTAAAGTTCCACTATCATACCTTGAGTGTAAATGTGAGCAATTACCCAGCACCAAAATATTATAATCGATGGTACCCAACCATTTCATATTCCATTTAACCATTAAAAAGTTCCAGAAAGACTTAGCATATGAACAGTCAAATAAAAAATGTTCCATCGTTTCTTCTACATTAATACATTGTAAATAAGGGCAATTACGTTCAGAATGAGCTTTATATTTAGCATTTCCTCTCACCCCAATCGACCATAGCTCGACAACCATATTAATTCCACATGTAACTTGGTAGTCTAGAATTATTTAACCGCTTAAGCACTGCTTTAATATTTTGTGATGGGCAATTTTTAAAGGCAGGATCTCTAGGATATAATAGTATCATCACCTTACCATATAACAATTTCCTGAACAGCATTGTATATCATCCTTTGTCAATTTCATTTATAAATTTTTTAACAACAGGTAAAAAACAGGAATACCTAACGTAGGAACAGGTTTAGGGGCATCCAGCTACCAAGCCGTAAGGTATTTATTCAAGATAGCTGATAGTAATATTATGTCAGTCCTTGGGTTCAAATCCCAAATCTCCCTAAAATTTGAGAAAATAAATAGGTAGAAAAAACGATTGGATCAATCATCCCCAAACCTCCACATTGTTTTGACAAATAAGTATAATGACGCTTAATTGTTAAGTCTATTGTCCATACCATTTGAAAAATAAACTATAGAGTTTAGTTTCTAATGAAGGAGGGATCGTACAACCTGAGCAATGTATAACAATAGTGGCACAAGAATTTTTCAAAATTGCAACCTCTGTAATTTTGGTAGTTCCAATGTTTCCATACATTAACTTTAGACTCTACAGCCTGTAAACCTTTTTCCCAATTTAGGGAGGGCAAATTCTGAGGTCCATACCATATCCCAAGTATCCTTAAAGGTTCAGGGGAGATATAAATACCTTCAACAAAAACTGGCTCGGGAAGTTGTGCCCCTATAAACAATCCTCTACTTTTTGAGGGATTCAGTTGTGCATTGGAAACAGCAGAATACTGTAACATTAAATCTAGAAATAACCTTATTTGATCTTTGCTCTGAAAAAATAAACACAGATCATCAGCATAAGCCAACACCTTCACCTTCTGATGCAATGAAGGTACCGCAATCCCATCCCAGAATCCCAAGTGTGACACATATTGAATTAAAGTGTCTATTACGTATGCATATAACAATGGGCTCAGCGGGCATCCCTGCCGCACTCCAGTATGAATATGAAATCCAGTCCCTATCATAGTACTCAACATGGGGTAGTTATATTGGTGTCATATATCTCCTTGAGCCAACTCACAAATGTCCGATGCACCCTATAATGAGACAAGACTAATAACAAAAACGGGTGATATACCTATCAAAGCTTTCCTTTGATCTGCCGACACCCACAACCAGTTAATTTACTCATGTTAACATATTCTATCCAATCTCTAATACATCGGTGTGCTTGAAAGATTGATTTTCCAGGAACACTACAATATTGATAAGGGATAGAACCTGAAGTGCTATTGTTTTTAATCTGGTGTTTAATATGCTCATTAATATCTTATAATCTGAGTTTAATAAAGTGATAGGTCTCCAATTATCTAGGGAGTATCTATCCCAGATTTAAATAAAAGATTAAAAGACCTCAGAAAACCAAAGTGGAAAATTTGTAAAAATAAGAAAGAAATTATACACTAACTCTAAACCTATAGCAAAAGAATCAGGGAATGCCTTATATAATTCCATAGTCAGTCCATCTTTACCTGGTGACGTTCCAGATTTCAACTGCTTAATTGCTGTGACAATTTCTTGTTTTGAAATAGGCAACACCAAATCCCCCATACCTTCAGGACTTTTAGGTGTGTCTAAATTCACTAAAAATTGTTCCATCTGTAAATTGCTGGAAACAGTCACAGGTTCATGAGCCTTAAAAAAGTGTTCAATCATATGAGTCAATGCCCCCTTCTCTGTAACAATGTTACCGTCACCATCCTTTAGACCATCAATAGTAGTATTTGATTTATATTTTTTAAAAGCCTCACAGGGATCTCCTTCCGGACCTTTTTTGTTTCCAAATTTAAACAAAGCTTGTAAAGTTTCCGCCCTATCATACTGCAATTCTTTAAGCTGTTGCTTAAGAAGTGCAATTTGGTTAGAATTATCAATTTTAGAAACATTAGCCAAAGAAATCTGGTCATAAAAATGTTGCCTCAATGTTAAATAATGCAGAAACTTAACATTACCCCTAGTCTTACCAATATTTTTAAAGAAGGATGAAAAATCCTTTTTGGAATCTGCCCACCATTCTCCCAAATCATCATACAAAAAAGCTACTGATAATCTAGCCTTCAGTAGAAAATTAAACTTATTCCTAACTTCTGTGCACTGTAGCAATGTCGCATTCAGTTTCCATCTTGCTCTCGGTCATACCGGTGACCGCATAGGACCAAGTTTACATAACAAAAGCAAATGATCTGAGAAAGAAACGGGTAGTATAAAAATCAAATACTACTGAGTGCGAAAGAAAAACATAGTCAATAGTAGAAGTAAATGTATATTTTTTAAAAGTAAAATCTACTCCCCTCGTTGTCTACTTCTACCGTCTACTAGGCCAGATCCCTTTATCAAGTGTTCCAATGCCCTAGAATCACAATATATCTTTTTTACATGTTCCAATTTTACCTTATCCTGATCTCCAGGCTTAATTTTCCCTGCCTGCCTCTTAAGTTCACAATTAAAATCACCACACAAAAATTATATAATGAGTACATAAGTATGGCCTAATCATGTGAAACAAGGCTATCCGTTCAGATTTGATTTGAGAACAATAAACATTAATAAATCTGCACGCCAAAGACCTCCACACCCCATCAAGGATCAATAACCTTCCTGGCACAATGTCCATTAACTTTATTAATGAAAATGAAATGAGTTAAACACCACCCCAATCCCATCAGCTGAATCTTGACCGAAAGACCAATAAGAAGGCCCCAGCACCATTCACGTTGAAAAGCCTACTTTGATCTAGAGAATACATCCAGGTTTCTTGCAATAGACAAATCTGTAAACTTTGGGAATGAATGTAGTCAAACACAATCTTTCTTCTTTTATGATTTAGAAGGCTGTGAACATTTATAGAACCCAGGGTAACAGTCATTCCTCAAGGAAACAAGAAGAAAAGAAAAAATCCTTCAGCCATCTTTTTTTCTCCTCTTTTCCTTTTTCCCCTTATAACCCTCAGAAACACTTAAAGGAGAAGGCGGACTATCCTGTAATTGTTGGGAATCTAACTCCTGACTGTTCAATTCTGTATCACCCCAAGAGGAAGCTAACACTGAAAAGGGATTGTTCGATTCCATTACTACCTGGGAAGGCCCTAGATTGGTCCTAGTATTCCTTGACGATCGTCGGACAGGAACCAAGACCAAAGGACGTACTACCCCCTTTTCTTCCGTCTCTTTCTGTACCACCACTGCTCCTGAATTCTCTACTAAAGGTAGCTGTAACAGTTCATCTGCCACCGCAACTTGACCTTTTCATTTATACTGTTAACATTTGGAGTCACTTGAGATCTTATCTCCTCCTCTACAGGTGAAATGACTTTATCCTGTGCTTCCTGAATCAATAATTCAGGACATCCTGTTGATGACTTATTCCTCATGCCCACTCACACCAGAAAAACATGTCCAACCCTTCACATAAATCACACCTCATAGGATTCTCACATTGTATTACCCCATGTCCGATCTCACCACAATTCTCACAACGGGTTTGTCACAGGAACTTGACAAATGGGTTCGAGCACCACACCTGTAACAGGCTCTGGGCTGCCCTGCATAGAAACATACCCCCTATTCGTCCCAAGAGAAACGAGTTAGGAATATGTTCCACCTCTTTCTCTGTCTGTCAAGTTTAACTTTAAACTTCCATCCCCAGTCCAAAACTGCTCAGAGTCCAAAATGGCTTTGGGGACTCAAAACTTCACATTTCTGACTCAACCAATATGAAATATCATCCACTGCACACCCTCGTTCCTAAACATAATAGTGACAAACTTTATTAATGGTTTTGTCGAGGAATTACAAAAAGGGTGTCCACAGGGGTGAAAACTTCACCTGGTTATATCTGTCCCAAAACAGATCCAGAGCCTGGGCAGATCGAAAACTGACATCGAAATTATCCTCTCCGGATATGTTTATGAATGCAAAGACTTCTCTAGGTGAAAAATGCAGGGAGTCTTTTAATAAACATTTCCCCACATATCCTCTATCTGGCCTATTCTCCAGACCACCCTTATACCTAATCCTTACTGCATTCCTCCGTGGAGCTGCCTCCTGTTTTGTTCTAGAAAATAATTCCGACATTAAAGGTTTCTTAACCGGTAATACATGTACTGAACCTTCCCTATGTTGTACATTAGTTTCAGATGGTACTGAATGATCAAAAACTAACTTTTGAGTACCAGGTGGTACCTCATTCCCCCCCCCTCCTGTAACAGAGACCACTGGCAAAAGTACATTGGGTTTCCAAGCTGGTGTAGCTTGTGAAAAATTCAGAGTAGGGTCCCAGTCAGGAGTCGGGTGCCAAGCCCCTTTGTTTAATGTCCAACCCGCCTCTTGTAGTGCTCGATCAGGGGACCAAGCTTTCCACCTGTGAGGCCTGCACTGCAGACTCTTGCTTAAGGAGAGAGCCTCCTAGATTGAGCTTTGTGTAGCAATTGCCTTTCCCAGGATTACTAGTGTTTTTAAAACTTCAATATGACGCTTAGCAAACAAAATGTCGTTCTTCTATCTTGACCATCCTCTCCAACCTTGTGCATACCAGACTCAAAGCGTTGGTTGAAAAAAAAGTCTGAAGCTCCATCCTGCTGAAAGGGATCCGTTTGGTAAACGCAGGAAGCATCCCTTTGCCCCACAAAATCCCCACTCTTAAAATCCACACCAGCCACCTTCAGTTCCTCTATATTGGAGTCACGCAGCACCTCCGGTTTTCCCACAGTAGCTGTAGCAGCCCCCGATACATTTTGAACAAAATCCGTTACCTTAGTTCCCAAACCCTCAGGTCGACACTGTTCGCTCGCCTCCTCTCACAATACTGTAGGTTTCCTCTCAGAAACATTGATTCGCTCACCTCTCGACTCGCAGTCACCATGATTCTGCACCAACACACACTTCCCGTCCGTGTCTCCTCCAACTACGCCCACCCGTGTCATCTTGTTCCTCTCCTTCCGGTTCCATAGAAACCGATACCTCAGCATGTGGTTCCGCTCTTCTTTCACTTCCCGACTCTTGTTCCACTGTTCGTTGCAGCATAACACACTCCATCTCGCTGCATTCTCCCAAACTGTCCTTCACCAGCTTAACCGGTTCCAAACCACGTACTGTGGCCCCGTCCTGCATAACGGAATGTGCCGACTGCACCTGAAACTCTGCATCAGAACAACAATCCTCTCTCAGAGGACTATCACCGACCACCTCCGCTAATGCGGCCATCCGCTCCCGAGTCCAGCCTCCACTGACTGAACTCTCAGTTGCTCCGCCAGCCCCGTACTGCCGAACTGCAGTAGGGGAATTTCCCCGGTGTCCTGGCCAAATTTCCCTCATTCACTATAAATACCATCAACAGCTTAATCTGGTTCAAAGTCAGTTGGCATTTATCTGTATCCCCTCCCCCGGGTTGTGCCTGAAAATGGGCAGGATTTGTCTAGTGCACTTACCCGGTCAACAAAAACTAAAATAAAAAAAAAATAAATAAATGACATTCATAGTTGTTCTTTGCCGTATTAATTTTGTTTTTACACTTTCTTTGTATTGTTTTAAACAAAAACCAGCTTGATTCAGTTTTGTTTATCATGTATTGATCATATGTCTTTTCTTTTTTATTAGTTTGGTTATCCCTTTGGTAAGCCATTTAGTTTTATGTCCCTTTTTTACATGTTTAGTCATAATATTATGTACTGTTGTTTTTAGATAATCCCAGCACTCATCTATTGTTTTACCATCCATTGCTCTAACCAATCAGTATAGCTAAGTCTTGTTCAATACCCTGCTTATTTGCAGTTTTGTATAGGTAAAATTCAGTGCAACCCTTTAATGGTTGATTATGTTGTTCCAGCTAAAAGGTTACAGTGGAGTGGTTGCTGTTACCTATGGGTAGTTTAATGACAAGGATGAGATGTAAGTTACAGAATATTGTAAAACTCAATATTTTTGATGTAAATTTATTTCACTGTTTTCACTGATGGCTGTTGATCACAAACATGTATTTACAGCAGACATTAATTAGGCGTGAATATGAAAAACACCAAAAGCAAAGGTCGCTTGTAAAAATCACTATTTTGTGTAAATATTAGTAGCTACTCTTTAAAAGCATGTGCAATTAGTCTACTTAAAACTACATCTACACATACACACTGGATACTTCATTATCAGTGTGCCGTGATGTTATAATGTGGTATACAAAAGATATACAAAGCTATATAGAACCTGACAGAAACATACTAGTGAGAATAGTACATAATTCCTGTCACTTTTTAAAAACATTGGAAGCATTATTGGACAGTTCATCCAGTTCAACTTTGTCAACAAATACGAAGTTCTGCTTTAATGTCTTGGGATGAGAGGAGAGAGCCAGCTTAACAATGACATCGCTAGAGCTGAGGAACGAGCAGAAGCAGCTAGTACAGACCGGGAGGAGTGAACTCTGAAGCAGGCCAGACCAGCAGACACTGACAGGGTGGAGAGGAAACAGCACTCAGGTGTGGGCAGAAGCAGCCAGGACAGACCAAGAAGACTGCACTCTTGAGTGGGCTGGAGCGTAAGGCATTGACAGGGTGAATGGTAAGCAGCACCTAGAAGCGGGCAGGAGCAGGTAGCACAGACCAGGAGGACAAAACTCTGAAGCGGACTGGAACGGGAAAATGGGCAGCATGATTTTTGGAGGTATTGCAGGTGGAGTGAAGATCAGACATAGCATACTGCATTTAAACTCGTGAAACCTATGAATCACGATGGAATGTTGAGCTATAATTAATCGAGTAGAATCAATTAAGCTGTACTGTATTACATGGCCTACTGTCACTGCACTACAGCAGCATCTGTCAGTGAAAATAATTTGACACTGATACTCTATGAATTACAAATACCACGAAAATAAATAGAAGCAATAATTTTTATGTGACATAGTGAACCCTGTCATGGTGGACACCCCTGGGATAAACTGAAACCAGACAAACACTCAAAGAATATTGAAGTTAAATTGTGTTTTCTTTTTAGGTCTTTGGACATAAAACAGAACTAAGAGGGCAGTTTCAATATAAGAATAACAAAAGTTTGTATCTGTTTTTTTTTTTCTAGATGTTAGCAGACAGCATGAGGTAATATGACCCTGCAGGAGAGTTTAGGGAGCACAGAATGTTCTGACCTCGGTCTGACCTTTTCAATGCTGTAAACAAATTATGTAATGTGCTCCAGGTGGCTGCCAAATAATTGTTCTCTATGGAGCAACAGTGGCCCCTAGTGGCTAGTTTTATGTTATGTCTGTTGTTAATCAAAAGGCAGGGGAAATCATTTTTCCAGCTTCTAGGGAGCTTATAAAAAGCCCTACCCCAACTTCTGAGATCGGAGAGATAGATAGGAAGGTGGAAGACCTCCTTGTAGTGTGTGCTTTCACACTGTTTGATTCATGATAGGCTGAAGAAAAGCCTTGGAAACTGTTGAAGCTGAGCAATTGTCTGACTTATTTTGCTTTCTATATATTTTACTTCGTAAAAATAAAATGATAAACACAACCATGTGTTTTTTATGCACCTGACTTGTGGTCTGCCTGAAATTGTGTTATCCTAAACCCACACCCGGTGACAATTTAGTTTTACAGTATTCAGTCATTTACTTAGAACCCGGAAGTTAAAAAAGAAGGAGGCTATTGCCCATCTAGTCAGCCCCCACTTCTCAGTGCTGATATCATGCATGCAATCATTGGGTCATATGTTTCATATCTTTTTAAACATTTTCAGATTTGTTGCTTTTACTATGTCCTCAAGCAGACCATTCCAACTCCCCATGTCCCTCTGTGCAAAGAAAACCTTCCTCCTATCCTTTTTTGTGTGTTAATATGTCCCTCGGAGCTACTCATTGCTGAAAACAAGTGGCTTCACATGCCTTCGGCTGAGTGAGAACAAGAAAGCGAAGCTGAACTGTTCTGGCTCAAGCTGAAGGAAAGTGAAACCACTCATTTTCAGCAATGATTGTTGACGAGGGACATATTAATATATTATTGATAGAGAACGATCAATAATGTATTTAAAAAAAAAAAAATTCCCAGAACGAGCCCGTTTCCAGGGCATCTGCACATGAGATGCTCTTCACAGAATAAGAGTGCCTCACGTGCAGGGGAAGGAGCGTCCAGTTGGTCGCTACGCCTCTCCATCTATAATGCAGTTTAGACATCAGTTGGAACTTGTGACCTGTTAGGTTATGATTCTATTTTAAATGCCATTACTAGGTCATGTAAGAGATTTTTTCAGTAATTACTTTATACTGTAAAGCTGTAGAAAATCTCCACTCAATCTGCTGTTTTCCATTAAAAACATTTTAGTTCCTTAAGATGTTTCCTATTCATTTTATTTCTCGAGCTAGATATGTGTCCCCCAAAAAAAAGGATCTCAATATTTTTACTCAAAAGTGGCTTCCAGAATGGAGAACAAAAATGCAAATATGGTCTTATATACAGTCTGTGTAGAGGGATTACAACTTGTTCAAATGTGTTAACGTTTATTAATTATTGTAGATAGCAATTTAAACATGTAATTATTACATTAGCTGTAGCCCGATTTTAAAATTTTTTTGTCCATAATGTTACATCTTCACAAAACAGGACTTACGCTTGAGTTGTTCCATCAGTCATTAAATGTTACTTTTTACATTTTTCTTTCTTTATAGTGTCGGGTACTCGCAGTCCTTGACTGGGAACTTTCAACTATTGGACATCCCCTTGCAGATTTAGCTTATGTCTGTATGCCCTACTTCTTGCCTAAAAGTGTTTCCATGTTTAAACAAACTGGGGACATCAATATCAGACATGTTGAAGGTAAGACTTTTTTTTTTTTTATCATTTCTCAGACTCCTCCTCCTCATCTGGGACACATGACACAACTGCCAAGTTTGTTAGTTTTGTTGGCATATTTATTTACATAATGCATTCATTAGACATATCTTACAAATGTCACATATACAGTATTTCCTATCTTTCTAATGCATTGTTCTCCTACTGTATGTCTCATAGTCACATGTGTCAGTATTTACTGCACATACTTTCATATCTACCTAATCTATGTGTGATTTTGTATTTCTTTGAAACCTGACTTCCCGGCCAGTGCCATTTGGGGTAAACATTGCCTCAGTGCTTACGTGCTGGGGTTCTTTGTCTTTTACCCAATCTACTGCCCCTCTTTTCTTTCCCCCTGTGAGGACCCCATTCTGCAGAAATTCTTTTTCCACTCCACCTGCTCCAGTCTATATTCAAACATGCATATAAAGTTGCTGATACACACCCAGGTCTTGACTGTGCCTGATCCCTTTACCTCCTTCATTTATTCTTGGATTCTGTTATGCATACTTCGGTCTTCTGGAACAAAAAAAACTGGACTGGGTGTTTGCCAAGATGCTTACAACACAAGATAGCACATGAAAAACCACATTATGGGGCAGACACTCTGTCATAGAAACAGAGAATCTCACGGCAGAAAGAGACCAGCCCATCAAATCTGCCCATATTTATTCAGGGGCCGAAATAAGGATTTGTTAGTCAAGAGTCATGAATAGCTCTTGGCTGTCAGCATTTTTGGGTTGCCAGAAGCAAAAAGCACAGTAGCTAAGAAAAGTGACCTGCTTTATAAACACTCAGAAAATTGCATAACGGCTATGAGAGCTGAACACTAAGTAAGATTCCCTGAACTGTGTGTTTGTATAATAGCCACATTTGTGTAGTGCAGAAAAAAACCTGCTTTTAAGAAAGGTAAATAAAACACTCAAATGGGCAACTAGTAAAAGGCAATGAGAATGCACACCAGCTCTTAGTAAAGTTCTACACACTGTAATGTACAGTTAGGTCAGGTGCACATAGTTGATTTAAACTGAGTACATTTTTAACATGGACTGCCACTAAGACTTGGGGAAAGAGTCATTTAACAAGGAAATAGATTTCACTGCCAAAAACATGAGGAATCCAACACAGACTGTAAGAAATTTCTCGTGAGCCTGCTGAGAAAAAAAATCAGCACTGGCTATGTACTGAAAATAACTGTCAATTAAATTTTCATGACAGCCCCAATGTAAGTAAACAGGTACAATATGCAATAGCATTGACTGCAGTGGGGTCAAAAAATGTAATCCTAAAATTAACGCAGGATGATATGACGCCAACATTAAGCGAATGGAAGACAAATATTTGAAGCTTTGAAATTGGAAAGATTAGGTCATGGGCTTGTTTATATATTAAGTAGTTTCTCAACAAAGTGGGGTATGCGGTGCAATTTGATGGTACAAACAGGCTTAAACTGCAGAAATTAAGAAACATGACGTCAAAGGTCCAGTTTTACTACAGTTGACGGCACTTGATTGCCCTTTCTTTATCCCTGTCCTCTCTGCTTCTGACTTTGTTCATCCTTTTTTTCTTTCTTTCTCTTCGCTCTTTCTGAAGAACTTCTGGTTGCTACAGCAGCTCTCTGTTAGGAAAGACAAAAGATAATATATGTAGCTACTTGAAGTAAACTGAGGAATATGCATTTGAATACCTGATTCTTTACTTAATAGTTAGTATTAGCAGCAAGTTAGGTATAATATCTATATTAGGTCATCACCTAAATGAGTTCTTATATAAATGAAGGATGTAAACCAAGTGTTATCAGCTAGGAATATGCTATTTGTTTATAATTACTGACAGTAATGTGTATCAACTGGCTGTCCATTGCTTTGAAACGCTGTAATAACTGGCTTCAGCGAAATTAACCTGTTACCTGGTTATTATGGAGCTCTGTAATAACTGGGTACTGGTAGATATCATTTAAACCAGCTCTTCTTGTTTCATTATTAATAAAGCTGTACCTTGTCTTAAACCCCTCCTAGAAACCCCACTCAGCTGAGTCCCTTAACCTCTGTCATCCTGGGCCGCCTCTTTCCCTTCTCGGCCAGCATCCCTTTAGGGCAACCATCTCCCCCCCACCTCCCCCTCTCATCAGTTAGCTTTGCAGGGGGCCTCATTCTATTAGGCAGCCCTGTTTTCCCTCTCTACTATGTGTCTGATGCCCTTTCTTCCCACTGCCCTTCTTTATGTCCCTCCTCCCTTTCCTCACTCGTACTCTATAAGCTACAACATGTATACGCTTCACTTTAAATGCCTATATTTGCACTTGCTTTACATGTCTGAGTCATCCAAGTACTGAATTTGTATATTGTAACTGCCTGTACTGATGTCTATTTTTGTAGGAAGTGTTGTCTACTGTAAGCAAAAGTGTCCTCTGTGTCCAGGACCATCTTGAAAATGAGCTTGCTCAATGACGTTAACTGCCTGGTTAAATAAAGTTTGATTGATTGAGAAACATAGTATTCCTCATTTCCAGGGTTAAGTGTTGAAATTATTTTAAAAAACACTTCACTAACACACTACTCTGATCCCCCCTCCATGCTCGAGATAGCGCTGCGTTCCTCTCACCTCGCATTCGTGGTTGTGAACTGCAGTGTCAATCATGGACTGAGGCAGTTTTTTGCTTGCTGGCTGATGGAAATGTGGAAAAGACTTTTTAACTACTAAATATTATTAGATTACAACTGTTTACTGCCATTTCTGAAAGCCACTTTCACAACTGAGGAAGAGGGATTTAAAAGAAACAGGATCCTGTTGTGTTGATAAGCACTGCTAATTAGTAATTATAAAATATAAAACTATGTGCCAATCTGGTATTCCTAGTTTTTTCCACACATTGTCAGTGGGTGATGCCATGTTAAAACCCTCAAACTTCGCTCTCTGGGTTCAGCCGTGAGTAGTTCTCTGACCTGGCTAACATACTTGAGGGCCTTCTCCCTTCCACTGGAGCACTGGAAAGCATTGGAGGGTTGCCCGCACAATAGCACTCTGCAGCCCATTCTGCCATGAGCAGTTCCCCGACCCAGCTGACATACCCGGGGGCCTTCTCCCTTCCACTGGAGCACTGGAAAATCTGAGGGTGTGTGGATTGTTTTTTACCTGCAGAGTTTTTGTTGTAATGCCTTGTCTTTTAAGTGCATCGTAGGGTTACTGTAAGACGGAGGGTTGTTTCAAGGGACTTTTAACACTATTTCTGGGAGTGTGTCAGAGTGATGTTTCTAGTCTACCTTAGTACACTGCCTGCAAGTTTATTTTATGGATTTTAAATGCCGGCTTTAGAGCACTGTTGCTAGTAATGTATATCTTAGTTAATTACCTGCTAGTTTATCTCATGCTTAAGTGAAAGCAGCTTATTTATTCCTGGTCATGTTCCTGTTTTCCAGGTTGCCCACAGAATAACACTCTGCAGCCCATTCTGCCATGAACAGTTCCCCAACCCAGCTGACATAACTGAGAGTCTTCTCCTTTCCACCGGAGCACTTGCCCGTCACTGATATGCCGGCGGCTGCCCCACCCTCCCTCCACTCACCCACCCTGGGTGGGCATTTTTTTTGATACAGCTACCCTAGATTATGTGTCTAAGCACATGACCACCGTGTCATATTTTTTCAATCTGTCAGGTTTTTTATTAGCAGTTTATATTTTTTGTACCTAAGGGATCACTGTTCCTCTTAAGGTTAATAATTTAAATTAATTATTTTTATTTTAAATTGGTGTATATTTAGTTTTTACTTTTGCCTAAGTAGGGGTTGAACCTCCTTGCCAGCTTTGCTCGTAGCTGGAGTCTGTGATACTATCCACTAGGCCACCCCCCCTTACAGTACAGTATCCCTTATTTTCTCAGTTACCTAGATCCATTTAAAGAAACAATGCACTTTGGGACACAGTGGTAAAGAGCCTAAGTTAGCTGTTAACCACATTTATTGGAATAGAGGAGATTTTAAAATTAAGTAAATTATGAATTCCTTTAGGAAATTTTGTAAATGATAAAGTTTTTAGGTAAGTGTATAAATTGTGCCTTAGAAAATTACTTTTCTTTCTACAAAGCATTTTTAGAATTAGGCTATTTTGTCCTAAATTTGTTAGTTGGTTTTAAATCAAACAAAATGAAAGTCTTTTTAATTCTGCTGGCTTGTGCAATAATAAGTTATAACAATGTACCATCACACTTAAACATACTGGAGAAAACTAGCGCCTTGTCCTTATATGGTAACCCTCAGCAAGGAATTAAAAGATCTTACTTCGACAGGGCTCTTGCAGTAGGTAATTACATATAGGACTGACGCCGGCCAGCGGCAGGACCCCACAGAAAAATTTCTAGCTAGCAGTCCCTGGAGAGGACCGCCCCATCAGGTGATCGGGCGCCATGCGACGGCCGGGCATAAAGGTGGTCCCGGATGCTCGCCTTTCAGTTCTTTTCCTGCTGTTAGTCGCAGGTCCCTCATGTGTTGCAGAAACTATCAACAGAAGGAGCGAGAATGATTCTGATCGCTCCTTTCTGGCCCAGGCAAATCTGGTTCTCTCTTCTACAACAATACTCAGAGGTTCCTCCTCTTCCTCTTCCTTTATCTCGAGGTTTGCTGACCCAGGATCAGGGGACCCTGGTCCATCCGGGCCTCAAGTCCCTACAACTTCATGCATGGCTCCTGCAGACCTAGCTCAATCTCATTTTGGCATCTCTCCAAAAGTGGCGGAGATTCTGGTGGAGGCTAGAAAACCCTCCACTAGGTCCACTTATGCCATGAAATGGAAGAGATTTTCTATTTGAGCCGCCTCTAGGAACGTGGAGCCTTTCTCCTGTTCAGTGGCCGTTCTGTTGGAATATTTACGTCATCTCTTTGACCTGGGTCTCAGTCATTCCTCCTTGAAGGTGCACATGGCCGCTATTTCAGTCTACCATGTTCCTTTCGCAGGTAAAGCATTTTCCCAATTAGAGGTCTTTAAGACCTTTCTTAGAGGGGTCCTTCATCTGAGGCCCCCCATCCGAACTCCTGCTCCCCCTTGGGACTTGAACTTTGTTCTCGAGAAACTTACCCTTCCTCCTTTCGAACCTGCGGCAACCGCAGATCTGAAGTTTCTTTCATGGAAGGCGCTCTTCTTGGTGGCCGTTACTTGCGCTCAAAGAATTTCCGAGCTCCAGGCCCTTATGTGTAAAATCCCCTATTTGATTTTTCACAAAGAATGAGTGGCTCTTCACACAAACCCTAAGTTTCTACCTAAAGTGGTAGCAGAGTCTACCTTAAATCAGTCTATAGAGTTACCTGCCTTTTTTGACACAGTACTCCAACCAAGGAGAATATTTACTCCATACCATAGATGTTCACCGGATTCTGAGATACTACACCAATAGGACAAAGGATCTCAGAAAGACTGATCAGTTGTTCGTCTCTTTTGCTCACAAAAGGGAAGGCAATGCTGTTTCCAAGCAATGCCTGTCAAAGTGGTTGGCTCATTGTATCACTTTTTGTTATGACAAGTACAACAAGACCCTTCTGGGTCAAGTCAAAGGTCACTCCACTCATGGAGTAGCGGCCTCTGCTGCTTGTTTCAAGAATGTAGCTGCGGCAGACATCTGTGCTGCCGCCACCTGGACTTCCTTCCATACCTTTACGAAACACTACAGTTTGGACATTGCCTCTCGCCGTAGAGCAGGCTTCGGGCTAGCTGTTTTACAAGGCCTCCTGTCTTGAGGATTGCAAGGCTTCTTCTATTTTTTGGAGTAGTTCTTCCTCCCAGTGCCTTTTATTTGTTCCAGACTGCTTGGGATTCAGTCCTATATGTAATTACCTACTGCAAGAGCCCTCTCGAAGTAAGATAGTACAGTTACGTAAGAACTTACCGTAACAGTAGATCTTCGAGAGAGGCTCTTGCAGTAGGTAATACCTTCCCGCCTCCATTTCCCAGGCTTTTTCATCTCTTTTCCAGGAATGGAAACATCTGCTTCTCTCGTCCGGCCTTCCAGGCCTGTGGCTGGAAAGAACTGAAGGTAGGCGTCCGGGACCGCCCCTTTATACCGACGTCGCATGACGCCGGTCACCTGATGTGGGGCGGTCCCTCGCCAGGGACTGCTAGCTAGAAATTTTTCTGTGTGGTCCTGCTGCCGGCCGGCGTCAGTCCTATATGTAATTACCTACTGCAAGAGCCTCTCTCGAAGATCTACTGTTACGGTAAGTTCTTACGTAACTAGTTTTATGACTATGCTCCCATAAAAGTACAGTGAGATTAGAAGAAGAAATACATTTGGGGTAATTCATCATCAAGCCTTAAACCAAAATAAATGGAAGCCAAATTATGGTCTTGTTTGTAATAGTGAGGAAAAGAGTTTTCTTCTGGTGGTGTTAATTTCTGGTGATATTGAATTAAAGCCAGGACCAGCCAACCAAAACTATTTTAAAATAGCATATGACAATGCAAGAAGTTTGAAAACTAAAATTTATCTTTTTTTAGAACCTAGATCTTAACAGAAAAAACAGAAGTGATCTCTTTAACGGAAACTTGGTTAAATAAGCAAACACGTAATACTGAAATTGATATTGATGGTTATATTATCCACCAAAGGGACTGGGAGGGAGGGATGAAGCAGGGAGGGGTCCTACTGTATTCTAAATGGGACGTAGGTCAGATATCTATTTTCTACTTGGGACAAATAGAAAATATTGAATGTATCTGGTTAGTGTTCATTATCTGGACTTGGTATTGGGAGTAATATACTCTCCCCCTAAAGTGAAAACCAGCTCCTTTGATGCCCTTTCCCAAATTATTTTGGAAAGGACTATGGGGAAAGAATGGCTATTATAAGTATAATTAATTATTCATGATGCTACCAATGTTGCTGATTGGGTGCCACACTGGTCCAAAATCTCTAAGAAGTGACCGGCGTGGCAGCCGCTCAGCTCTTCCCACTAATCATCACCACCACAGAAAAACTGCGCCGCATTCACCACTAAAATGTAATTTAAAACACAAATGAAGATTGCGATTAGATTTTATATCGCACACGACTTAGAGCTGGTCATTTTCGATTAACGACTGGCTGGATGGGGGTCGTTAATCACTAGGAAATGGCCAGCTTTTTGGTCATTATTGCTTAATTAACAGGAGATTTAAGTGCAGCCTGGAATCAACCAAGAGGAAAATCCCTTGGGGGGGAAAAAAGTTTAAAACCACTAGAATTTATTCAAATAATCTCCAAGGAAATAAAAAAGAGTAAAATACACAATAACGGAAATATACTAGATTTATCTTTTTGTGGCAGCAAGAGTAGTCCCTAACTCAGTTAATATAAATCAACCGATTTTGGGAGATCACTCATCATAACTGGAACTTTTATACTTCAAGATAAAAAAATGGGAAAAATAAACCTAAAACTGGTATAAAGTGGAGGTCCTTCAAAAAGTACAGTAAAGATTAACTCTGTTGTCAGCAATAGAATGGGAAAGTATTTTTCAGTGCACTACATTGGATTTAATGGTTCAGGAATTTACTAAACTATTTGCTGAAACATGTGGTAGAGCGGCCCCCTTTGTGAAAATGACACAAAAAGCAAATCACGTACCTTGGCTATCTGAGAAATTAAAGAAAGAGATTTGTGTCAAACAGCGTTTGTGGAAAATTGCAAATAAAACTTTAAAAGCGGAAGACTGGGAAACATATAAAAAAACAAAGAAATAAAGTTACACTATTAGTGAGGAATAATAAAAATTCCACAGGGAAAGGATAAGCTAGACTACAGACTCTAAACAATATTGGCAATTAAAATCTTTAGAAAAGCCTGTAAACAACAAACCAGCTATTCAAATGGAACAAAATGGCTATTTACAAAACTCTAAAATATCTGCAAATATATTAAATACATATTGTGTTTCTCTGCATGATGTTGGTATTCCAGGTTCAGATATAAAGATTAAAGCATTTACCACTATAAAAAGACAACATATTGTACCATTTCAGATTTTAGAGTCAAGATTGTTACATGTAAAGAAATGAAGAATGCCATTAGAAAAATTAATGCTAATAAGTCATTTGGACTAGATGGGATTGAGGGTATATTCTTAAAGGACTCACTAGAAATAACAGCACCAGTTCTTACTAAGATTTTTAATATAAGTTTGAGGGAAGGCAAATGTTCTTCAAGTTGGAAAAATGCCAAAATGATTCCTTTGCATAAGGGAGATGATACAATAAAACCTTCCAGTTATTGCCCCATCACAATATTGTCAGTTGTCTCTAAGCTTTTGGAGGGTCTTGTACAAGCCCAATTAAGAGCTTATCTAGAAAAGTATTCATTATTAACTATCAGTCAGGCTTTCGGGGGATAATTTCACAGACACCGCACTCACAGACCTAATCGACTTAGTGGCATCTTGATTGGATGAGGGAAAGGTGGTGGGTGCGGTGTTCATGGACCTCTCGAAGACCTTTGACACAGTAGATCATAATATTTTACACAAATGTATGTTGGATATTGGGTTTGCACAAGACACCTGTAACCTGTTTGATTCCTATTTGAAAGACAGAACTCAACAGGTGCAAATTGACATTGTTTTATCAAATAAGGAATGTATTCAATGGGGAGTCCCACAAGGATCAGTTTTAGGACCTACACTGTTTCTAATTTATGTAAATCAAATTGTAGAGACTGAAAAATATAGATGTGTGACTTTATGCTGACGATACAGTTCATATTGCACAAGGAAACAATATCAGTATTATGGAAAGGGTTTTCAAAGAAGATTTCTGTAGCATATGTACTTGGTTTAGGGACTCAAGACTTGTCTTAAATAGTAAGAAATCAAAAGTAATGCTCTTTAGTATGTTTACCACTAGCATCAAAACAGATAAAAATGAAGAATTAGACTTGATCACAGAATACAAATACTGTATCTAGGAATCTGGATAGATACAAACTTAAGCTTTAAAAAGCATATCGGAGAAGTTGTTAGAAAAGTGAACATAGAAATATAGAATTTGATGGGAGATAATGACCACTTGGCCCACCCAGTCTGCCCATTTCCCTACCTAATGGATAAGCTGCAGATCCTAGTTAACCAACAGCCTACTTCCTCCTACCCCCCACTAGAATTGCCTTATGTCTGTCCCATGCATCTTGAATTCCCCCATGGTTTTTGACCCTGCGACCTCCTCAGGAAGGCTGTTCCATGCATCGACCACCCTCTTCATGAAAAAAATACCTCCTCACATTGCCCCAGAACCATCTCCCCTCTATCTTCAGATTGTACTCCCTTGTTCTTGCACAACTCTTTTTCTGAAAGATGCTACCTTCTTGGACTTTGTTGATTCCCTTGAGGTACTTAAATGTTTCTATCATGCCCCCCCATCCTTTCCTTGAGGGTATACATATTAAACTTCTTTAACCTCTCTTCGTATGGCTTCTGGTGCAAACCTGCACCATTTTAGTAGCCCTCCTGTGGACTGCCTCCATCTTGTCTATGCCCTTGTGGAGATGGGTTCAGCAGAACTGCATGCAGTATTCCAGATGGGGCCTCACCAACTGTCTGTACAGGGGGATAACAACTTCCTGTTTTCTACTAATGATGCCTCTCCCTATGCATCCCAGTCCCCCCCAGGCCTCCTTATTGCCTTCTCACATTGCTTGCCTGCCTTTAAGTCATCTGATATGACTACCCCCAGGTCCCTTTCCATTTTTGTTGTTGTTAGTACCTCCCCCACATTGTGTACTCTTCCCCTGGGTTTTTGTTTCCCAGGTGCATTACTTTGCACTTCTTTGCATTGAATCTTAGCTGCCATACTTTTGACCATTCCTCCAACCTTGCCAAGTCCCTTCTCATCCTTTCCACTCCCTCCTTGTGTATTAACCCTGTTGCAGATCTTTGTGTCATCTGCAAAGAGGCATACTTTCCCTTCCAGTCCCTCTGTAATGTCACCTATAAAGACATTAAAAAGGACCGGTCCTAGTACTGAACCCTGCGGTACCACACTAATAACCCCCTTTCTTTGGAGTGGACTCCATTTACTATTACCCTCTGCATCCTGTTGTCCAGCCAGTGTTTTACCTAGGCTACAATCCTGGGACCCACTCCCAGGCTGGCTAACTTGTTTTTTAATCTTTTGCATGGAACTATGTCAAATGCCTTGCTAAAGTCTAGGTAGGCCATGTCAACAGACCCTTCCTGGTCTACTACTTTGGTCACCCAGTCAAAGAAATTGATTAGATTCCTCAGACATGACCTTCCCACTGTAAATCCATGCTGCCTTGGGTCCTGTGTCTCACTGGCCTCTAGGTACTCAACAGTTCTTTCCTTCCTTCTGAAGTTATTCCATCATTTTCCCTACCACTGAGGTCAAACTAATAGGTCTGTAGTTTCCTGCATCTGTCTTGCACACGCTTTTGTGAAGGGGAATCACATCTGCCCTCCTCCAGTCCTCAGGTACCACACCATCCTCCCATGATTTGTTAAAAAGGGTAGTCAGTGGTGTCACCAGTTCTCACCTTAGTTCTGTTAAAATTCTGGGGTGAATCCCGTCAGGCCCCATGGCTTTGTCCACCTTCAGTTTTAGGAGTTCTTTCAGGACCCTTTTCTTTGTGAATGAACTAATATCGACCCCCTTATCCAGAGTGCTTCTAGTCTTTGGTTTAGGTATCCCCCCTTTTGTGAATACTGAGCAGAAGTATTCATTCAGCATCCCTGCTTTTTCACTGTCACTCTCTGCCTACCCCCTTTCCGTTTATTAAGCCTCACTGTCCTGCCCTTGGTTTTTCTTCGCTCCCTAATGTACTTATAAATGGTTTTATCCTCCCTTCTTAACTGAGTTTACTATCTTTTCCTCAGTTTGGGTGTGTGCTATTCTGACTGCCTTTCCCTGCTTTTTTCTGCTTTAACTGGTACAGTTTGTGGTCCTGCACCTTCTGTGTTTCCTTATACTTCCTGAATGCTACCTTTTTCTCCCTAACCTTCCCCGCCACCTCTTTTGAGAACCACAGTGATTTTTTTTTTCCTTTTTGTTTTGTTTTGTTGATTTGCTTCCACAAAGGCTTGTTGCTGCTGTGATGGCTGTTTTGATTTTTCCTCATTGTTCCACCACCCCTCCATCTTTCCCATTTGCAAGCACTTTTCTGAGGCACGCTCCCATTTTCCAAAAGTTCCCTACCCTAGTTCTACCCCCCTAACGATTGAGTCCCCCACCAGGAGTTGTTTCCTTCCCCTGTGGGGTCCCATGCCACCCTCCTGTGGCTCTCCTTTGTGGAGGTTCCCAGCATCCTCCTTGGTCTCCACCGCAGGTGCCTCCACAGAGGAACCACTCTCCACCAGAACAGCATATGAATTATGGAGAGGTAAAACTGGAGGGCTGCGCCTCTGTTCCACCACCCTCACCCTCCCTGTGCCCACCTTGGTCCAACCGCTCCTCATTCTTGGCAACCTCTGAGACAGCAGCAGTGGCCCTGATGATCCCTGGGCAGGGGAGGAGGTTTCATGAATCCTAGCTAGGTTGATCTGGAGACAGGCAGCCTCCTCCTTCAGACTCGAGATGTGCCTGCAAATAGGGCAGCATCACAGCATCCAGAACGTTTCCCAGAAGACTGCCGCCTCACAACCATTGCACTACAGCACTCACATCATGTCTTATTTTGTGGTCCCTCTCCTGTTACTTTGTATGCTTACTCTCTTCTCCCTCTATTTATTTTTCCACCTACTTTCCAATTCCTATGTGCCCTTGCATCTCTCGCGCTTCCTGTTCTGGGACAGGAACTTCCTGTATTCTTCAGTAGTCTCCTTCTTCCTTGCTCAGAGTTAGACCTTCAGCAACTGGGGGAGGGAGAGCTTTTCCTTCAAGGATGATGAAACTAATGTGTCTCAGTGATCCTTCCCTTCCTACTGCCAAACAGGAAGTTCCTGTTGTCCGTCAAATCCAGTGCCTATAAAAGTAGAACTGGCTGAGGGTGGAGGGCAATTAGTAAGAAACGTTGTAGCTCTTTAGGCAGCTGCTCCTTGCTCTGAAAGCTGGATTGCTGTCTGTCAAAAACTAGCAGCAGGGAATTGTAATTGGAGACACCTGGTTTTCTGCTGGCTAAGCCACACTCCCAATTAACTGCTCTCATCCTGACTTCACAAACTGAGAAGCTGATACAGTCCCCTTCCCCATACACAGAAAAACACACTGGCTCTTTTTTTTTTTTTTTACTCTGAGACCCCACACTTCAAATAAAGTATCTGGTTGCTTAATCCCAACTCTGACTCCTGCTGAGTTAGAAGTGTTCTATTAGTAAGAAAAGTTCTAGCTCTTTAGTCAGCTGCTCCTTGCTCTGAAAGCAAGATTGCTGTTTGCTATAAGCTAGCAGCAGGGAACTGTAATTGGAGACACCTGGTTTTCTGCTGCCTAAGCCACACCCCCAGTTAACTGCTGTCCTCCTGACTTAGCAAACTGAGAAGCTGATACAGTCCCCCTTTCCCCCAAACATAAAAACACACCGAGTATCTTTTTATTTTACCTTAACTGAGACCCCACACTTCTGATAAAGTATCTGGTTGCTTAATCCCATCAGGCTCTGACTCCTGCTGAGTCAGAAGTGTTCTATTAGTAATAAACGTTCTAGCTCTTTGGTCAGTTGCTCCTTGCTCTGAAAGCAAGATTGCTGTCTGCCAAAAGCTAGCAGCTAGTAAACTGTAGATTGGGAGGCTTTTAGACAATCCAAATTCTGTTTGAACCTGAAAATGAGAATGTCCATGGTGAACCAATTATCGATTCCGTATCTAGAATATGTAGCTCACATTTATGACTTAGCCAGTAAAACTGAATTGTCAAAAATAAATGTAACATAATAATTTGGCAAGGTTTGCTTTAAAATGTTATTGTCACATACATCATTCTGATATGTATAAATTACTTGGATGGCTACCATTGGAAAGCAAAAGAAAGATAGTGTGGGCAAATCAGATTCGAAGAGTCCTCAGAAAATCTAAACCTTTGTACTTGCATAAGAAACTACAGAAAAGAGAACATAAATATGTTTTGAGGAAAGACAGGTTAATTGAGTTTAAGTTACCAAAGCAAGGGAGTAAATATCGAGAAATGACTTTCTCTTATATGGTAAATAATTTTTGCTAGTCATTAAATAGTACCATTAAAACCATGGAGGGTTCACCAAGGGCATTCACTATGAGGTTAAAACAAGAATTTCAGATAACCTGTATGTGTAATGGATAACCAAGGGCATTCACTATGAGGTTAAAACAAGAATTTTCAGATAATATGTATGTGTATTAGGCAACTAATTATTTTCAACACAATGTACATTTTCCACCTTAGCTATTTTTGTACATATTGTAAAATTGTATGTCATAGGTAATTTCAGAGCAAAGAAGACTTACGTCCATTGTGCTGGCTGTTAACTCTAATTATGGTAACTCCCTATTTTGTTTGCTATACAATGTTTGTCCAGTTTCCTCTTAAACTCAAGTATTGTCTTACTAGTGACTACCTCTTCAGGCAAGTTGTTCCACACTGGAATGACTCTAACACTAAACCAGTGTCTTCTTTTCGTGGTCCCAAAATTTTGCCCCATAAGTTGCCATGAATGTGTCCTAGTGTCATATCGTTGTTCCCTTAGTGTAAGTCCCAGTTTATCCCTTAGATTGAAGTTTTTAAGTGCATTATACACCATACACATGTCCCCTCTCAATCGCCTATACTCCAGTGTGAACATCCCCAAAATCTCCAATCTATCCTCATAGTCCAGGTCCCTAACATCAGCTACCAACCTGGTAGCCCTCCTCTGAACCCTCTCCAATCTCTTTATATCCAGCCTAAAACCAGGTGACCAGAACTGTGGACAATACTCCAACTGCGGCCTCACCAGTGCTCCAAAAAGAGGCACAATCACTTCCCTCTTCCTACTCTTTATATGTTTCTTAATGTTGATAAGAATACCACTAGCGGACTTTATAACCTGGCTACAATGCTGATGGAACTTGAGATCGTTTGTCACTTTAACACCCAAATCTCTTTCCTCAACTACTTTTCCCAATATATGACCATTTAGAATGTAATCAGCTTTTTTGTTATTTTTCCCAAAGTGCATCACTACACATTTGTTGGTGTTAAAGGATAACTTTTTTCCCTAGTCCAACTTTCCATTTTAAATAAGGCTTTTTGCAATTTCGTTACATCTTCACAATTTTTGATACTAATACCAATTCTAGTGTCATCTGCAAATTTGGTTTCCCAAACATCCCCTCCTCCAGACAATGAGTGTATATATATATATATATATATATTAAACAAGCAAGGCCCCAGAACAGATCCCTGGGGGACGCCACTCTCCACTCCCATCCAATCAGAATAAACTCCTTTTAAACAAACCCGCTGCTTTCTCTCACTCAGCCATGCCTTTACCCAGGTTGTAATGTACCCAGGTATTTTATGTTCTATCAGGGCATCAACCAATTCTCCATGTGGGACTTTGTCAAACTCCTTTGAAAAATCCAAGAACACCACATCCACAGAGATACCATCGTCCAAGGCCCTACTCACGTGTTCATAAAACTCAAGGAGATTTGTTTGACATGATAACCCCTTTTTAAAACCATGTTGTGCATCATCACAGTCCCCTGCTGATTTCAAAAACTCCACTATTTGGTCCTTTATAATAGTTTCTAATATTTCCCCAGGACAGCAGTCAAACTCACAGGTCTATAGTTACTCACTTCCTGTCTAGATCCCTTCTTATAGATAGGAACTACATTTGCTTTACGCCATACCTTAATCACCTCCCCATTGTCCAATGATTTTTGAAACAATGCTGTTATAGGTTCTGCCAATCCTGTTGCAAACTCCCTAAGAACTCTAGGATGAATTCCATCTGGTCCCTGAGACTTATTAGGGTCCAGGTGCTTTAGTCTACCCTCAATATCTTTTTTATTTAGAACAATTTTATAATCAGTATTTGACAGATGGTCCCTGCTATTTTTTGACTTACTATTAAATACTGATGAAAAATAAGTATTGAAAAGCCCCGCCATAGCTTGGTAGTCCTCAACTAATTCACCATCCTGGTCCTTAATGGGCCCCACAGTAGTTTTACTTCCCTTTTTATTATTGATATAAGTGTAAAAAGATTTATGATTATCTTTTACTCTTGTAACCAAATTTAGCTCCTGTTTCCGAGTTGCCTGTTTGATAGCTCTTTTAGTTTCTTTTAATAGTTTTTTATACATGGCCCAATTTGTTGCACACTCACTTTTTCTGGCTTTTATATAAGCTCTTTTTTTCTTTTTGATCAAATTTTTAATTTTGTGAGATAGCCACAAGGGAATTTTACCCAAAGCATTGTATTTCTTCCTTAGTGGGACATACATATCTATTAAATCAATATTTTTTTTCTCCAAGCTAACCCAGTTTTCCTTTAATGATCTTTTTTCAAAATCTTTCTTCTATCCCCAATCCAGGAGTTCCATTTTCATTTTATTAAAATTGGCTTTATTAAAATTCCGAAGCTTGGTTAAGCCAGAAGTATTTGAAAAAACCCTGCTCAATTCAAAACTAATCATGCAGTGATCACTTGAACCGAGTGGTGAAGAAGTACTACAATTCTTAATTAAGTCTTCTAAATTACTTAATACATGGTCTAATGTTTTTTCCCCTCTTGTGCTACTCCCCATATATTGATCAAAACCAGCTAATAAGAAAGAAAGAATCCAGATACCTTAACTCATTTGGTGTCTCCCCTGTTTGTTTTGACCAATCGATACCGGGCAGGTTAAAGTCACCTAAAAGTATAATATTTTCTGTAATCTCTAAGGAATCTAAATATTTTAGCACCGCCTCATCATTTTGGGTTGAAATTGAAGGAGGTTGATATATTACCCCTATTTTGATATTAGGCCCTCAGATGGCAATATCCTGATCCACAAATGCTCAATGCCTGGTATTTTTGGAACTACAATAGCTACCGATTTTATTTTGTTGGATACATATAGTGCTACACCACCACCCTTTTTACCCGCTCTATCCATATGATATAAATCATATCCCTGTATATGATGGTCCCAGGTGTCCGTGGATGTCCACCATGTCTCAGTTATGGCACATATCTGGACATTGTCAGTATTTAACAAACAGACTAATTCCTCAAATTTGTTTGTAAGGCTCCTAGCATTTAGGGAGAGGCATTTCCAGTCCTGAGATTCTCTAGTGTTCTCAAGTAGTTTTGGTTTTTTTCAGATGTCTGTGAAGTTTGATGGATGCCCCCAACCCCCTTGGTACTTAGTTTAATAGTTATCAACTTGTTTCTGTATTTCCTTAGCTAGTATTCTAGAACCATGTTTGTTTAGATGTAGCCCGTCGTTCCCGAATAAGCCTTGGTTCCTGAAAGTGTTCCAGTGGTGGATGAATACAAAATCTTCCCTATGGCACCACCTTCTCAACCACCCATTTAGCTGTCTAATGTCCCTATGTTTGCCTGCCCCCTCTCGAGGTATGGGCAGGATCTCTGATATCAAAATATGGGATCCATGTACCCTCAAGTTTTCCCCGACAGCCTCAAAGTCCCTTTGAATATCCAAGAGTGCCCTTTTTCCAACATCATTTGTACCTATATGCAATACCGTGACTGGATTTAGAGTATTTTCCAATAATCCTGGCAACATTTTATGAACATCCCCTATATCTGCTCCTGGAAGGGTACTAACAGTTGTTAACTCGTTCCTACCTTGACGTAATATTCTGTTGATGTTTCTAATCATGGAGTCACCAATAATCAAAAGTTCTTCTTTTAATATATGATCTCCTTGTACCCCCTGCTTATTGTACCCTATCATATTAACATGACCTTCCCTACAGTCACTAGTATTTGGATCCAATTTATCAGTCTTGTCCGGGTCTACCACTGTACTAAGAATGCTATATTTATTTTGAAGATCAATCTGCCCATACCCACCAATATTCCACCTTCCCTTTTTACTACCCTTTTCCACTCTGCACCAATCATCGTTTTCCTTAGAGTCCAAACAGTTTCTTGCTTCCAAAAGTATGTCTTCCCTTTCTATGTTTACAGCCCCTACTAGCTGAGCATTTTCTTGTTGTTCAACACAGTCATCTAGAGCTGAATCAATTAATTTTTCTAGTGAAGATATCTCAATCTGGAGTTTAATTCTGTTTTGTAATGATTCAATTTCTTGTTTCATAAGTTCAGTTAAGATACATTTATCACAAATAAAAGAATCAACCTTCTCCCCCTCTTCATACATTTCACAAGTGAGAAAGGCGTTTAAAGAAACATTGTCCCTATCATGCAAACCCATGTGCAGTTCCATATTTAAAAACAGGTTTACCTACAATCAATTTGCTACTTATGGTCCTTTTATGGTGCAGAAAGGACTATTGGCTCCTTCCCTCGACTGACGCCGACAGACACCGCTAGCCTCTGCCTGCGTTGCCTCCGCTCCGCGCTCAACTCCGCTCGCTGAAGCCGAGCTACTTGTAGTGCAGTTTAGTGATGTTGCCTACGTTATGGCAACCGTCACGAGTGATCCTGAGACCTGGGGCAGACTATGGGGGTAACCCGCCCTTAAAAGATCGGGTTAAAACCCCACCTGGTAGCACAAAAGTGGCTTTCCAAAGCCCAACTACATGGGCTAGTCAGCTGCAGTCTCCCCGAGTAGCAAGGAGGTCAAAACAGCGCCTCCGGGAGTCAAAGTGCCCAAACCTGCAGTGTTAATTCCGGTTGCAGCTTACAGCTGCCTTGCAATCCACTTCAGCCTGTACTGCTCTTCAAAACAGTCCTTTTGTTGCTGGACTCCGCTCGCTGAAGCTGAGCTACTTGTAGCGCAGTTTAGTGATGTTGCCTACGTTGCTATGGCAACCGTTACGCGCGCTCCTGAGACCTGGGGCAGACTATGGGGGTAACCCGCCCTTGAAAGATTGGGTTAAAACCCCACCTGGTAGCACAAAAGTGGCTTTCCAAAGCCCAACTACGTGGGCTAGTCAGCTGCAGTCTCCCCGAGTAGCGAGGAGGTCAAAACAGCGGCTCCGGGGGTCAAAGTGCCCTAACCTGCAGTGTTAATTCCGGTTGCAGCTTACAGCTGCCTTGCAATGCACTTCAGCCTGTACTGCTCCTTCAAAACAGTCCTTTTGCTGGACTCCGCTCGCTGAAGCCGAGCTACTTGTAGCGCAGTTTAGTGACGTTGCCTTTGTTGCTATGGCAACCGTCACGAGTGCTCCTGAGACCTGGGGCAGACTATGGGGGTAACCGGCCCTTAAAAGATCGGGTTAAAACTCCACCTGGTAGCACAAAAGTGGCTTTCCAAAGCCCAACTACGTGGGCTAGTCAGCTGCAGTCTCCCCGAGTAGCGAGGAGGTCAAAACAGCGCCTCCGGGAGTCAAAGTGCCCAAACCTGCAGTGTTCATTCTGGATGCAGCTTACAGCTGCCTTGCAATGCACTTCAGCCTGTACTGCTCCTTCAAAACAGTCCTTTTGCTTTAGTTTTTTGGAACTCTTCTACCAGAAACTGGGCTTCCTCACAAATCCGCTCTTCAATGCTTTTTTTTCCCATTCCAAATTGCTTCAAAGTCATAATGGAAAACCTGCAGAGCTGCTTCCATGTTTCACCATTACTGTTCACAATACCATATCCTCCTGATATCTTCCTTATTATTGGAGCAACTCCTCTAACACCAAATTCCTCTCCTTGGTTGATCAGAGCCTCTTTCACAGTGTCATATCCACACAAGACCACGAGCTGCTGGGGGCCAGGATAAATACTGAAGACTGGACCATATTTCTCACTCAGCTAACTCTTGGTCCACTCTGTCCTACTAGGATTGCCGCGTTTGGATCAGCAGTCAGTCACCAGCTCAATAAACACTTGTGCTCTCCTAGAACACCGGGCTGCTTCTGGAACGAAGTTCAACCGAACGCTGTCATCTGCAACTGAACAATCCGGGCTGTGACGCCCTCCGTTTACACCTGCTATGTTAGGGCTGCCAGCATGGGTGTAGGCAGGCATAATGCATGATGTATGAGTTTGTTCATCCAGTGAAATGATATTGGTTTTTAGATTACTGAAATCTATGTATTAGATTAGATTTATGCTTTCAAAACACGAGACCATCTTGTAAATAGGACCTTTGGTCGTAATGGTGTGATGGTCAACTTTCCTGTATAACAATAATGATTTTACTACTACTAAGTGTCACAAATGCACTCAGCAGGTCAGGCCCTCTGCTCCCACAGTGCCAACCTCCGAGCCTAGTAATGTGAACAGGTAACAGACAAGGTAACCCCACTTTCTGCTTGTGGGTCCGAATCACCTTTAGTCTCAAGTTCTGGGGGCATTCAAACTGTGAACCTTATGCTAGCATCCCCAAATGTACAGGCTCAGATATTCTGCTTTTCGGAGGGATGCCAGATATCTTTTGCCTAAGGGCACCTAACCAGGTATCCAAAATGAACCTATAAAACTCTATAAAAGACCTTAGGTATATTCTTACCTTTTCCCAGTTTGATGACACCATCAAGCTCCGAACAGTTTTTGTCAGTCTTAACCCTCTATAAGTCACATGAAAAAAGAACTTCGAAGACACACCCAGGCAGTCTTTCAAATGAAAGGTTTACTTAAAAATGGACAAAAATATGTAAAATGTAAACACAGAACAATATATCAAAAAGCATACAGTCACTTAAAAGAACAAGGTTAAAGTACAAAACATAAACTCCTACCACAATACAATTAGACTTTTTCTATCTAATGTATTACCTCTTTACAGTGCTTAAGTTAGATCTTGTTTCTTAAGAGCCCAAAAGGAAATGTCCCTCAGTTGAAACTCAGAATACAGTTTAAAACTCTGTGTTTCCACCCCTTCTATGATGCCATCTAGCTTCTCCTTTTAGAATATAAAAATTATACAAATAATGATCTTCCTGTCAGGAGATATTTTAAATAATGTAACTTCAGCAAAAACTAATTTCCCAATGTGACTCCTTAATTAACATCCCCTCTTTGATCTTCAGCAGTCCCTCTTCCCAGGACACATCAAAGGATTTTTATGACTTTTCACACCATGGTATACAAATGTTTTTTTCCTCTAAGACGTCATAAAAGTTTACGAGCCCTATATCCTGGTAGCTGGGTCAGTTCTAATTAAGTCAGATAAACAGGAGACCCTTAATTAAGTCTCTCTAATCTTTTAATTACCTCCTGGTTTCAGGCTAATATATCCTGTAGCTGAAACCTTGGGGTGGCAACCATCCCACAGGTTGTCTCATGAGAGACACTCACATATCACATTCTGTATATAAATACCATAGAGCAATCATAACCAGCAGGCCAAGTGTCACAATCCTCCCCACCTAGACTGAATTTGGGGGCTCTATCCACTGCATGGGATGAGCTTCCCAAATCAGTTCACTTCTCATACAGACGCGATAAGTCATCTGTGTTCTGATTGGTCGCTCCAGCCCTATGTAAGATCGTCATGTCATACCCTTGCAAGGCAAGACTCCATCTTAATAGTTTACCATTAGTTTTTCCCATTTGGGTCAGCCAAACCAGGGGGTTGTGATCCGTTTGTACCTCAAAATGCTGCCCGTATAAGTATGGCTCTAACTTCTTTAGGGCCCACACTATGGCAAGACACTCTTTTTCCACAGTAGAGTATGCCTGCTCCCTGGGAAGTAACTTTTTACTCAGGTACACTACCGGGTGATCTTTCCCTTGGTTGGATGTCTAACTCAGTACTGCCCCAATACTCACGTCTGAGGAGTCAGTCTGAACTATAAAAGGTCTGCTATAGTCAGGACTTCTCAGTACAGGAGCACTGCACAGTGCCTTCTTCAGTCTGTTAAAGGCTTTTTCACTGGCTGGTTCCCAGGTAATTTTCTTAGGCATCCTTTTTTTTTTACCAGGTCAGATAGGGGAGCAGCCAGGGCACTGTAATTAAGTACAAATTTCCAATTGTACCCTGCTGTCCCTAGAAAACTCCTGACCTGCTTCTGGTCTGGGCCATGCCTTGATCACCTCTATTTTTACTTGGTTAGGACAGAGCAGTCCCTGGCCTACAACATGCCCGAGGTATGCCACTTCAGCCATTGCCCCCGGCACTTCTCAGCTTTGACAGTGAGCCCGGCCCTCTGTATCCTGCCCAGCACTTCCCTAAGGTGGGACAGGTGTTCCTCCTAGCTGGCACTAAAGATGGCAGTGTCATCCAGGTATGCCACTCCATACTCCTCAGCACCATTTAACACCTGGTTCACCAACCTTTGGAAAGTGGCCGGAACGTACTTCATTCTGAAAGACATTACTTTAAATTCAAATAAGCCTATCGCAGTGATGAAGGCTGACCTCTCCCTAGCTCTGTCCATTAACTCTACCTGCCAATACCCCTTTGTCAGGTCAGTAGTCGTAAGGTAGGTCACCCCTCCCAACTTGTCCAGGAGTTCATCCATCTGGGGCATCGGGTGGGCATCTGACTTCTTGACTGCATTCAGTCCATGATAGTCCACACAGAAATGAGTAGAGCCATCTGGCTTGGGCGCAAGAACTACGGGTGAGGCCCAGGGACTGTGGGATCTCTGGATTCCCCCTAAATCCAGCATTTCCTCCACTTCCCTCCTAATGTCCTTTTGGACAGCCTCTGACACCCAATATGCTGTCTGCCGTATGGGTGTCTGTGTCCCTGTCTCCACATCGTGCCTCGCTAAGGGGATTAGTCCAGGCTTGGCGCTAAACAGGGGGGCAAAGTCTGCTAAAACCTCCCTTACTTCCTGGATCTTACCTGGGGCCAACTGGGGAGACAATTTAACTGCCTCCATAGAGGACTTCTGCTTGCTTTCTTCCAGCAAGTCCAGAAGGGGCTCTCCTTTGTCTGTCCCCTCCCCAGGACTACATACTGCAAACACCATATCAACCCTATTATCATATGGCTTCATCATGTTAACATGGTACATTCTTTATGTCTGTCTTCTGCCAGGTAACTCTATGATATAATTCTCGTCATTTACCTTTCTAACTACTTTGTACGGTCCTGTCCACTCCGCCTGCAGCTTGTCTTTCCGGACCGAGATAAGGACCATGATTTCCTGACCCACCGTGTTCGTGCGAGCTCTGGCTCTGCGGTCATGCCACACTTTTTGTTTCTGTTGGGCAGCTGCCAGGTTGCTCTGGGCTGTCCTCATAAGCTCCTTCAGCCTTTCCCTAAACCTAAGGACATAATCCACTATGGGAATTCCCTGGGTGTCGTGCTTGCCTTTCCAGTCCTCCCGGATCAAGTCTAGGGGCCCGCGTACCCGGCATCCATATAAGAGCTCGAAGGGGGAAAATCCTGTTGACTCTTGGGGCACCTCCCTGTATGCAAACAACAGGTGGAGAAAGTATTTCTCCCAGTCCCTCCCATGTTGTTCAGCAAACACTTGGAGCATTGACTTCAGGGTGCTGTTAAATCTTTCCACAAGCCCATTGGCTTGCGGGTGATAAGGTGTCATGCGCCTCTGCACCACCCCACACTTTTCCCATAAACATTTCATCAGGTCTGACATGAAGGGACCCCCTCGATCAGTGATAATCTCCTGCAGAAACCCAGCATGGGAGAAAATCCCAGGTAAGGCATTTGCCACTTTGTCTGTCCTCAGTGAGGATAGGGCGACTGCCTCTGGGTACCGGGTGGCATAGTCCGTCACGGTCAGGATGAACCTTTTCCTGGAGGAGCTGGGGGTATATAAAGGCCCCACAATATCCATTCCCATCTTCTGGAATGGCTCCTCCACTATGGGCAATGGAATCAAGGCGGCTTGGGTTTCTTCTCTGCCTTCCCTATTTTTTGGCACCGGTGACAAGACTTGCAATACTCCTCACCTGCTGGGTGAAGTTGAGCCAGTAGAAATTCTGGGCCAACCACTGTGTAGTGCACGTGATTCCCAGAAGACCAGACAAGGGAATATCATGTACAGACTTGAGCAACTGCTTACGATACCCCTGGGGAATGACAAGCTGCCTGCCTATCACCCCTCCCTCTGTCTTCACAGCCTGAGTATGCATAAGTCTGTTTTCCCAATAAACCTTATGTTTACCATCACTTCTCTGTGCTCAGTCAGAGTCTGCCCAAGCCCTTCGCTTCTCTAGACTAGGGTCACGTTTCTGAGCAGCTGCAAACTCCTTACACATTCCCAAGACATGGGACAGGTCTAAACTAGGGTCCCTAGCACTAGCTTCAGGGCACTTTGAATCACTGTCATCCCTAACCCTCTGACAGTGGGTCACCCCTCCCTCTTTGGAGTAACCCTCCGTAGCTGTGTGGTTAACTGCTACTGGGGAAATGTCTACCCTCCCTTTTCACTAGTCTCCGTATCAGGAGACACATGCTGGGGAACCAGCCTCCCAGTGGTTTCCACAATGGCTTTTATGGGGTCCAGGGAACTACAATTTTCCCTTGCCACTTGGCAATGGGTAACTGCACACACCATCCCCTGTTTGAGATTGTCGCCAAGGATGATGTCAACTGCCAACATTTTGGCTACAGCCACCTGTTGCACCATTCCCCCATTTCACCCCAGTCTAGGAGAACACTAGCGAGTGGCAATGTTTTCTCCTCACCAGTGAAGTCTTGTACAGTGACATATTTATTGGATATAAGGTGTCCAGTCTCTACCAGATCCCCTTTTACCAGCATCAGGGATGCCCCTGTGTCCCTTAACCCATGTGTCTGTACCCCATTCACCGTGACTGGGTGCATGTGTTCCCTCATGTTCACAGGCATGCTTCCAGGGACACACAAACAACCCACTTCTTTCCTAGCCCCATGTTGTGTATTGCTTGCCCTTTTGGGACACTGTCTGGCAATATGCCCAGTTTCTTTACAGACCCAACATTTGTTTCTTTTCTCAGAGAAATCTTTTCTCTGAAACCTGGGGCTTCGGAATTTAGCTCTGTATGCTTTTGCAGTTAAATCGAGCTTTTTTAACAGTGCAGCTTTAAGTTTGCTGTAATCATTACTGTCCTCATTGTCCATTTGACCCAGTGCATCCCGAGCTTTCCCGGTAAGTAACGGGGATAGCTGGAAGCTCCAGGACCCTGTAGAAATTTTAGCCTGAATACAAACTTTTCAAAAGAATTTAAAAAGGTATCCATATCCTTCCCCTCTTTAAATTCAGTTGTCAAGTTCAAATTCAATTTGTAACCCAGTCCTGTAGTTTCAGTTAAACCCAAACCACTTACCTGTTGTGGTGCTGGTAGTTGGAGTTGTAGCTTCTCCAGTTCATGTCACCTCTGGATGCTCACGCTCCTCACGGTCCGCCTCTCGCTGTTCATGGTCCGCCTCTCATTGTTCACGCTCCCTCTTCTCCTCTGTAGCTCATCTCTCTCGCTCTGCTTCTCTCTGTTCTCACTCCCTCTTCTCCTCTGTGGCTCGTTTCTCTCGCTCAGCATCTCTCTGGCACTCCAGCTCCATTCTGTGCAACTCAGTCTGTGGCCTGATTGCTTCTGGCTCCAGAATTCTGGTGACCTTCCCATGCTGCTGTGACCCTTCACTGGCACTGGCCCTGCTGTCATCGTCACTGGATCTGGACACTGCACTGGCCGCTAGCCCCTCCATGCTCAAGGTGTGATCCCTTACAGTCACAGTCAGTGACTCAATGCTCTGGGCATCTGCTGCCATCAGAGCATCCATGAGGTTCTGCTTGGTGGCTCTCCCCTCATACAGGACTATTTGTCCTGGCACAACTGCCTCAAGTAGTCTACAGTGTGCCTGCTGTAGTTGGAAGCCATCTTCTTCCCTAACTACGGCTACTCTAACTTGCACTTTAGAATAAAAATAAAACAGGTAGGAACTTGACTGCAAGCAAAATGATATAGTTCTGTTTCCTTTTTAAAAATAAATCACTGCCTTTTTTTGCAAGTTAGCTGTACAGTATTAAGCTGACACACTAAACAGTTAAAGCTTGTGTTACCAAATTTATCTGCACTGCTGCCAACCAATCTGTCACAAACGCACTCAGCAGGTCAGGCCCTCTGCTCCCACAGTGTCAACCTCCGAGTGTAGTAATGTGAACAGGTAACAGACAGGGTAACCCTCCTATCTGCTTGTGGGTCCGAATCACCTTTAGTCTCAAGTTCTTGGGGAGTCAAACTGTGAACCTTATGCTAGCGTACCCAAATGTACAGGCTTAGATAATCTGCTCTTCGGGGGGATGCCAGGTATCTTTCGCTTAAGGGCACCTAATCAGGTGTCCGAAATGAACCCTTAAAACTCTATAAAAGACCTTGGGTATATTCTTACCTTTTCCCAGTTTGATAACACCATCAAGCTCTGAACAGTTTTTGTCAGTCTTAACCCTCTATATGTCACATGCAAAAAGAACTTTGAAATCACACCCAGGTAGTCATTCAAATGAAAGGTTTACTTAAAAATGGATAAAATATGTAAAATGTAAACACAGAACAGTATATCAAAAAGCATACAGTCACTTAAAAGAACAAGGTTAAAGTGCAAAACATACTCTCCTACCACAATACAATTAGACTTTTTCTATCTAATGTATTACCTCTTTGCAGTGCTTAAGTTAGATCTCGTTTCTTCAGAGCCCCAAAAGAAATGTCCCTCAGTTGAAACACAGAATACAGTTTAAGGCTCTGTGTTTCCACCCCTTCTATGATGCCATCTAGTTCCTCCTTTTAGAATATAAAAATTATACAAACAGTGATCTTCCTGTCAGGAGATGTTTTAAATACTGTGACTTCAGCAAAATCTAATTTCTCAATGTGACTCCTTAATTAACATCCCCTCTTTGATCTCGAGCAGTTCCTCTTCCCAGGGCACATCAAAGGATTGTTATGACTTTTCACACTGTGGTATAAAAATGTTATTCTCTAAGACGTCGTAAATGTTTATAAGCCCTATATCCTGATAGCTGGGTCAGTTCTAATTAAGTCAGATGAACAGGAGACCCTTAATTAAGTCTCTCTAGTCTTTTAATTACCACCTGGTTTCAGGTTAATATATCCTGTAGCTGAATCCTTGGGGGTTGGGGGGTGGCACCCATCCCACAGGCTGTCTCATGAGAGACACTCACATACCACATTCTGTATACAGATGTCATAGAGCAATCATAACCAGCTGGCCAAGCGTCACACTAAGTAGCATCACAAACATCGTGCGTGTGAAAAAAACTCATAATACACATCTGTACATGTATTATCTTTCATATAGTGTATGGTGGAACCCTGTTATACATGGAATTCCATGCCTGGAATATGCTTGTTGTGCTGCAATAGAACATAATTATGTTGTTGTGCTGCAGCAGTGATGTCACTGTTTCAGCACAACATATAATGCTGCCTTCCAACTGCTTTTCTCTATCCACTTGAGCAGGAAGCTGTTATTTTTTTAAACTTAAATTTTCAGAAAAAGCTGCAGTACACTAAATCATTAATGTGAGCATGCCACCAACCCTCAAGTGCCTGTGCTGACCCCAACCCCCAGTTCACTGAAAGGCAGCAGTGTGTCTGAAATGGCCATGAATGCCCATTCATGATTAAAAAATAATTTATGGGCATCTTTACACAGACAAGCCTGTGCCTTCATCTTGAGTTTTCTACGGCAACCAGTGAACCTCTTGAGCTTTGCTCTCAGTGTTCCTGGTTGCCATAAAAACCTTTCGATGCAGACACAGGCTTACTGTGTATGGGTGCCCATACATTATACTCTTTGTTTATTACATTTGCTTTTCTTGCTTTGTTACTTTGCTTAAATCATTTATAAGTATGAATTCTGAGTGTTGTATAAAATGTACAACTTAAATGTGAATAAAATGTTATTGACCAAAAAACAAAACTTTGAATTAAATTTGGTTCTGCCACCAACTGCTGAATCTGAATGGCACACAGAACTGCTCATGCAAGGAGTTATAAAACTGATCTGTTGCTAAAATCTCTGTAGCAGTGAGAGCAGGTAAAATAAAAATCCCCAGCAGCAATTGAGAAAACTGCCTGCTGAGCTCAGAAGTTCAGATCAGTGATTTTAAACTAATATACATTCCAGTGTGCAAAAGATTCACACTGTGAATTTGTACAATAAAATCCTTTGTTGGTTTTCTGAAATATAGTGTGCTGTCTCTTAATTTGGGCTACCTGACCTACACCCGATGCTCACCTTTCTTTCGTGCTTGACACAATATCGGTTCAGTGATTTTAAACCAAGTCTGCTGTGTTTTCAAAATCTCATCAATATAATAAAGAGCTGGTAAAATCCTGCTGAAGACTTGCCTCTGTAGAGAAATTTGAAGACTGCCCAGATTTTTTCCTACCTAAACTTTTCAATCTCTTTGCTCACATGAACATCCTTCCCTCACTGACTTGACGAATGAATCGTGCCAGCAAATACTGAGACCACAAGCTTTCTCCCAAATCTCCTTCCTCCCCAGTCACCCAATTCGCTCCCATATAGTATCTGACACATTGAAGAGCCAGTCCTGTGCAGATAACTATCAGACTTGAAAATTGCATTATTGGTGGCACACTTTAGAGGTCACATGATGCCTCGGTGCTGGGTCAATCTACTGTCTTGCGGGAGCTCTGTGGATCTGAGAATTGCTGCCTCCTCTATGTGGAAGTTGCACAAACTCCTTTGTTGCTGAGATGCCCTCTTTAGCCATATGATTGTCGTTCTCCATCCTGAGTTCAGTCAAAGGTAATTTGTAATCCATAAGTCTGACTCAGCTGCGGCATGGCTGAGTCACTCTCTGCCCCCTCTGACTTCAAATAATAAAGTGTTGTATTAAGCGCCTCTGCATCTTCACAATAGAGTGCAGCAGACTCTAATTCCGTAAAATTGAGTGCTGGTTAGTGCCCAGCACCTCCTTGTTTTTATCCTTGTTTATTACTACTGCAATCACTGACCTAGTGCCGTGGTTATTCACTTACTGCCATCATGCTGCTTTTTTCCCATTCCTGGCTCCCACAAGTAGGCCTATGAGTCCATTGGCCTTGTTCTACCTATGTTTAAAGACATGTAGGCTAAGTGCCCTCACACCTTTGCCTTTAAAGTGCCTTTGGGATGCAGTATAGCACAGTGGTTTAAGGCTCTGAGCTGCAAATCTGGAGACCTGGGTTTGAATCCCACAGCCCCCACTTGCATACAGTGTGACCCTGAGCAAATCACTTCACTTCCCTGTGCTCCCAGGTCAGTCCTGTAAACAAACTTTCAGCTTAGTGTGCCACTCTGGTTAAACAATTTTTTTTTTTTTTTTGGGACCTCTGCTGCTAATCTTTTCACAGGCTTCACTTCCCTGTCAGTGAAGAAGGACTTCCGCCCATCCTTCCTGAAGTTACCTCTCAGCAGTCTCCAGTTGTGTCCTTTCATGACTGCATCTCTGTTTTTAACTAACAGGTCCTCACAATGTACCCTATTTATACCCCTTAGGAACTTCTAAAGCTCTTATCATGTTCCTACTGTTGTCTGGCGTCCTGCGAGTACATTGTCAGGGCTTCAGCCATTCCTCATAGGATTTAGCTAGCTGGCCCTGAATCATTTTTTTGACCCTCCGCTGCACTGACTCCAGCCTAACAATGTCCGTTCTCAGGTGAGTACTCCAATACTGGGCACAGTCTCCAGGTGGGGCCTCACCAGCAATCTGTATAGCAGCAGTATCACCTCCCCCCTTTTACTGTAGAAAACCCTCCCTATACACCCCAGCATCCTAGGTGCCTTGCCATAGGCCTTCTTGCACTGGCTGATTTGCCTGAGTGAGAGACTGATGAGGACTTCAAGATCCTGCTCCTCTGTTGACCTGGCCAACTTAACCCCTCCCAACTAGTGCTCCTTGTGTGGGTTCTTATTCCCTAAGTGCACCATCTTGCACTTCTTAGCAAAATCTCAACTGCCAGACCTTTGACCACCTCTCAAACCTTTCTAGGTCCCTTTGAATTTCTCTCACCCCTTTCTTACTTTCCACCAGCCACAGAGCTTTGTGTCATCAGCAAAGGGAAGGGACGTATCTTTCCTTGGATATCTTTCCTTATGTCACTAATGAACATATTAAATAGGACAGGTCCCAGGACTGACCCCTGTGGCACCCCACTCATGACTCTCCTGTCCCCAGATTAACTCCACTTGCTACCACTTTTTGCTGCCTTCCTCCTAACTAGTTTTTCCAACCCACTTTACTAATCCCTTCTCTACTCCCAAGTTCTCTAGTTTTTTTAGCAGCCTCCTGTGTGACAATAGAATCAAAGGCTGTGCTGAAGTCAAAGTAGAGCACGTCAACTGTCTGGCCTCTGTCCATCACTCTAGTGACCCAGTTGAAAAACATGATCAGGTTGGTCTGACATGACCTACCTAACACAAATCCATGCTGCTTGTTGTCCTGTAGCCCGTTATATTCTTAGTAGGTCACTAGGCCTTCCTTCACTATGGTCTCCATTAATTTACCCATGATTGAAGTAAGGCTTGCTGGTCTGTAGTTGCCTGGATCTTTCTTGTCGTTCCCCCCACCCCTCCCGTGGAGTGGGACTATGTCTGCCGTTCTCCAGTGCCCTGGCACTAGCCCTGATTCCAGTGAGTTGTTAAATAGCTGGGTTAAGGGCTCTGAGGCTAGTTCACTAAGTACTCTCAGATGTATGCCATCTGGGCCCGGTGCCTTGTTTACTCTAAGGCCCACTAACCCTTTCTTTATAGATTCAGCTGTGATCACCACCCTCCCCATTTTCTGTGCCCCCGTGATTCTGCTTTCCAGTAGAGGTCCAGCCTCTTCAACCGTGACCACTGAGCAGAAGTAATTATTTAGAACCTTAGCCTTCTGCTTATTGTCTTCCACCACCTTCCCCCCTTCAGCAAATCTGACACTCTCTCCCCTGTTGGAGCAGGAACAAGCACTCAGGAATGCTGCTAAATTATAATACCCCCAACCTGAGGAAGCAGAAATTGTTTTTGCAAAATGCTGGGGAGTCAGTCCCATGCGGATACCAGCTTTATCAGTGAACATAAATATTTTTCTGATTTAGCAGCTTTTCCAAGCATCTGTTCCTGCTTTGACAGAGTGCGAGTCCTTTCTTGTGATTTTTCAGATACTTGAGACTTTGCCTGTTCGCTACCCCTGCCCCCTCTTTTGTTACTGTGCTAAACCTGTTTCCTGCTTCCCTTCCATTTTTCTGCTCGGTCACCTCAGGCTATACTCGTTATCCTAACTCTGCATGACCAGATGACCACCTCTGGTCAGTAACCCATTAGCAGTCTGTCTGGGCCTCTGACCACCTTATTCCAGGTGTCACATTACAGTTCTCTGCCTCCCTGACCTCCCTAGGCTGACCGAGGGGGGAGGAGGCGGTGGGGCTCAGTGGGGGCGGGTGGGAGGAGTACACTAGACCACCAGGGTTATAGGACTTTTATGTTTTACAGATGCCCTTGATCGGGCAGAGTGCGGTCCACTGGACCACCAGGGATATTACGGGTGTGTGTGTGATTTAAACAGATGCCCGCGACTGGCAGCGATCGGTCCACTGGACCACCAGGGATATTGGACGGGCGATATACCGATGCCCGCTGGACAGCACATAGCGGTCCACTGGACCACCAGGGATATTGGATGGGGGGGGGTTTATTATACCGATGCCCGCGATTGGGCACATAGTGGTCCACTGGACCACCAGGGGTATTAGACAAGGATTCTTTATTGAGACAGAGGCCCGCGATCAGGCACATAGCGGTCCACTGGACCACCAGGGATATTGGGGGTTATTTACGGATGCCCACGATGGGGCATGGGGGGTGCCACCAGGTGGCGGCAGGAACTGGTGCGCCACCCACAGGTGGCAGTTGCCGTGTTGCGCCCTGCAATGCGGCAGGTCACCTGTGGGTGGTCATCATTTGTTTCTTTTCTTTTTGGCTTAACTTTGTGCAGGCGCAAGTAGGGGTTGCGCATGCATGGCTCTGCACATCCGGGGCTGAATATCGGGCTGTGCAGGTTATGCTGGGGCACCCCCCCCCACCTGTGCCTGCATACCTTACTGATGCGCTCCAGTGCATCGGGATTTGTGCAGTGCACGTTTCCCTTTTGAATATCGCGCCGGGCGCATCAGTGGGTTGTGCATGGCGCAACACTGTTGTGCCATGCGCAACCCTTTTGAATATCTGGGCCTGTGTGTTCTTTGTTGATTTTTCTACACTCCCCCTTATGTAACCCCCTCCCCAGGACACTTCTGGAAACAAGCTGTTTTACAGTTCATGTTGTCTTTCCAGGTGAAACACTTCTAAATAAATTAATAAAATAAATAATAAATATTGTGTAGTATGTATACTGTACTATGAAATATTATATGTATGTATATATTTTATATGTGCTTCCCTTGGTTATAGCCCAGGTTGTCCATAAAAGTGGGATCTTTGTATTCCAGTGGACCTACTCTGGTAAACAAAAAACAAGCAAATATTGAGACTTTTTCTTACCATTGTTTTCTAGGAATTCCATCCCACGAAGAACTGATTTCTATTTACTGTCAATTCAGGGGGCTTTCCACCCCACTGCCCCACTGGAACTTCTTCCTTGCATTGTCGTTTTTCAAAAATGCGGCAATAGTTGAGGTATGATTGTACAAATTCAGTGTTTTGATCCGAATGCAGAGACATTAAAATGTAGTTGTGTTCGCAAGTAATAATTAGGGAAGGAAATGTGATTTCTGTGGTTAGAGCACAGAGCTATATAACCAGAGATCCAAGGTTTGAATCCGATCGCAGTTACCGGGTAACTGTGTCAGCCTGAGTCGGGCACTGACCTTCATTTTTGCCAGTCCTAGATCAGAACACAGCTGATGACTTAGATCCAAGACATTGTGGGAGCTAGTGAAAAGGACGAAGTTGTCAGCTTATAAAATAGGAGTGCAGTGTGAGAGACTGACATGGATGGTGTTGATATGAAGAGAAAAAAGGAGGGGGCCCAATATGGATCCTTCGGGAACTCTGATTGAGGTTGTAGCAGAGTCAGACAGCAAGTTGCCAAATTTAACACGGTGTAACCTATTTGCCAGATATTTTTTAAGCCTTGCTAGGGCAATGGAGGAAACACCCAGTGTGTTAAGTTTTCCTGAGAGCAGGGAATGGTCAACCAGTTCAAAGGCTTTGGCGAGGGCAATGAAAACTGCATCCTTGTAAACTTGCCCCTGTCTGTAGCAGAGTCAATGGTGGTGGTGGTGAGCAGTAGGAGGGCAATGGTGGTGCTGTTGTCTTTTCAGAAGCCATGTTATACAGGAGACAGGAGGCTGTGTGTATTAAGAGACCCACCAATCTCTCAAGTATTTTATTCAGTACTGGCAGTATTGCAGTGGATCTCTAGTTGCCAGTGTTCTTACTACCACCTTTCTCGAACAGTGGTACAACGTGTAAGATCTTCCATTGGTCAGGTACGATGTTCGATGTTAGAGAAAAGTTGAAGATTCTAGTGATTGGCACAGCAAGTACCTTAGCAGCAGTCCTCAGTATTTTTGGTTCTGTATCATCAGAGCCAGCTGACTTGTGACATTGACATTCGCATTTGCATGAGGTGCTTATGTACCTCAGCACATGTGACCGCTTGATCTGCAGTCAGTTCAAGGATGGCTCCAAATTAACAGGCTTCTCTTAAATATCACTAAGACCCAGGCCATGCTGTTTAGCTCAGCTCCGAGAGTAAAAAAGTGCCTCTCCCCCCAATGGTGACATGTGAGAATAGATCTTGTCTCACCACTGTTTCTTCCTTCAATTACCTAGGGGTCACACTTGATGCCGCCTCAAACTTCCCAGTGCATATAGCTGCTATCAGTAAGGTAGTGAATATCTGGTTGGGGCCCTCCTACAAAATAAATAACAACTTTACACCTAAAACACGACTACCCATTGCCTGTGACATTATGCTCCCCAAACTCACATGTGGAATATCTGTCTAATTGTCGATGTCCAAAACTGTCCTACAAAGATTGGATGGGCCATACAACAATATCTGTAGATTCACTCTGGCCACAAATAGACATACTCACCACTGTACTTCTCCTCCATACTTGGTTGGCTTCCACCATTTACCCTGTGCAACCTCACTGTGGGAAACGTTGTACATAAAGTTTTGACCAAACAGACGCCACTGTTCCTGGCTCCCCTCCTTCTGTCTAGCAGTGTGACCTATCCCCTAAGGTCCAGTGTCTCTGGTTCCTTGGCCATTCCCAAAACCAAAACTAAGCTAGGGGAATTATCCTTCTCCTACTTTGCCCCTGCACTCTGGAACTCCATTCCAGCAGTGGTCTGTCAATGCCAATCCAATCATGCCTTCAAGACTGGATACTGCTCCCTTCTGCTGAAGTCCTGGACATGTATGTGTCCATATGATGCATAGGACCCAGTGGTAAATTCTCTTGACTTATTGCACTTGTGTATATTGCTAATGTATGCTGTTACTTGTCTTCTGCTGCTGAGCCTTTCCGCTTGTACATTGCTTTATGCTTACCACATTGCTGTACTTGTATTTTGATTTTTACTCTCTGTATTACTCCTAAGCAATTGTATTTTGTTTGTGCCATACCTGGCTAAAACATATTCAGAAGAGACAGAGCAGGCAGGAAGGGAGGAGGAGTGGCACTGTATGTGAAAAATGACATAAGGGCCACACAGATCCAGGAGGAACAAAATGGGGGAGAGATACTGTGGGTTAAGCTGGAAAGGAAAATGTGGCCAGCCATCCGCACAGGTGTGGTCTATAGACCACCAGCCCAGGAGGAAGAAACAGATAGAGTTGATGCTAGCCATCCAAAGGATGGCAGACAAGGGTGAGTAGTACTGGTTGGAGACTTCAATATACCAGACGTGGACAGGAGCATCCCAGCAGCAGCATCAACTAGGAGCAGATTTATCCTGGACTCCTTCAGGGTGCCTTCCTCAAGCAACTGGTCATGGAACCAACTCCGGCAGAAGGCAATACTGGACCTTGTGCTCACAAACAGGGACAGTGTGATGGGGTAACAGTGGGGAGCACCTGGGTAACAGTGACCACCAGTCATTGTGGTTTGAAATCACAGAAAGAGCAGAACCAAACCACACAAAACACGTATCCTGGATTTTAGGGGGCAGACTTTGGGAAAATGGGAGATGCTTGAAAGAGGCATTAAGGGGAATGGGACAGGAATCAGGGATTGAGGAACAGTGGGCAGTATTTAAAATGGGGATTATAAGAACAACAGAATTATGCATTAAGCAGGTTAGCAAGAGGAAAAGAAAGAGGAGACCATTATGGTTTTCCAAAGAGGTAGCAAAGAAAGTGAAAGCCAAAAAGATTGCATTCAGGCAATACAAAAAGACACAGGCAGAAGGGGATAGGGAGAAGTACCAGGAGAAACAAAGGAGGCAGGAAGTCAGTAAGGGAAGCCAAAGCTCAGACAGAAGAACACATTGCAAAATCAGTGGTTAAAGGGGACAAAACCTTTACAGGTACATAAGTGAAAAAGAAGGACTAAGGGAGGGATAGTGAGACTGAAGGGGAGGATGGGAGCCGTGGAGGATGACAACAGTAAAGCTGACATATTGAACAGGTATTTCTGCTCAGTCTTTACTGAGGAAGAGGGGGGTAATGGGTCTGAAGGGAGTACAAGGGGTGAGAATGGTGCAGAAATGGACACAAGTCCCTTTACACGAGAAAGGGTCCTGAAGGAACTGGAAGTAATAAGAGCTGATAAAGCAATGGGGCCAGATGGGGTGCACCCCACGGTCCTTAAAGAACTAAGAGAGGTGGTGGCTGAACCTTTGGCTATCCTGTTCAGCCAATCACTGGAAACAGGGGAGGTACCCAAAGACTGGAAGACAGTAGATGTAGTCCCCTTATACAAAAGTGGGAACAAAGAGGAAGCAGGGAACTACAGACCAGTCAGCCTCACCCGTAGTGGGAAAGATCATGGAAGCACTACTGAAGGAGAGATGGTGGAACATCTGGTTGTCAATGGACTACAGGACCCAAGGCAGCATGGTTTCACCAGGGGAGTCATGTCAGACCAACCTCATTGAATTTTGACTGGGTGACTAGGAGGTGGATCAGGGAGGCAGTGGACATGGCCTATCTGGACTTCAGCAAGGCCTTGACACTGTGCCACATAGAAGACTATTACACAAACTGGGGATATGGGTGTGGGCAGGACAGTAGTGTGGTGGGTAGGTAACTGGCTGGGTGGCAGGACACAGAGGGTGGTGGTAAATGGCTGTCACTCCACAGAGGGAAGAGTGACCAGTGGGGTACCACAGGGATCAGTGCTGGGACCGGTCCTATTCAACATCTCTCATCAGTGACATTGCACAGGATATAGAAGGCAGAATTTCACTGTTTGCTGATGACACAAAGCTCTGTAACAGAGTAGACACACCAGAGGGTGTAGACAGAATGAGAAGGGACCTGCAGAAACTTGAAGAATGGTCAAGGGTTTGGCAGTTGAAATTCAATGCAAAGAAGTGCAAGATAATGCATATGGGGTACAAAAACCTGGCACAATATATCAGTTGGGGGTGAGGATATAGCATGCACCAAGCAGGAAATGGATCTTGGGGTTGTCATCTCTGATGACCTCAAGGTAGGGAAACAGTGGACAAGGCATCAGGTAAAGCAAATAGGATGCTGGGATGTATAGGCAGGGGCATCACCAGCAGGAAAAGGGAGGTCATAATTCCGCTATACAAGACACTAGTGAGGCCCCACCTGGAGTACACTGTACAGTTCTGGAGACCATACCTACGTAAGGACATAGACAGGGTAGAGAAGGTTCAGAGGAGGGCAACAAAGATGGTGCATGGGTTGCATCACAAGTCCTATGAAGACAGGTTGAAGGAACTGAACATGTACTCCCTGGAGGAGAGGAGGGAGAGAGGGGATATGATAGAGACATACAAGTATCTTACAGGGAGGAACAGGTGCAGGAAAACACTATTTTAAGCGAAAAAGATGTTTCAGGACTAGAGGGCATGGGATGAAGTTGGAGGAGGACGATTCAGAGGAAACATGAGAAAGAATTTCTTCACAGAACGGTGGTGGACAAGTGGAACACCCTGCCAGAGGAAGTGGTGGGGGCTGAAACAATCACGGGATTTAAGAATGCATGGGATAGACATAAAGGAATTCTAGAGGTCAGGGGTAAGGGGAAATAGACTTCTAGGAAAACAAACTGAACTTACAAGCTCAAATGGGCAGACTAGGTGGGCCACAGGCCCTTATCTGCCGACACTGTCTATGTATCTATGTATCTATGTATATGTTCCTGGATTTTTTTTCTCTGTATTATCTCTATGAATTTCTATAGACCCTTTGCACTTCCAGTACATTACTGTGTCAAACATCCACTGTTGAGATTTACCAGGTTGTGCAGAAAATAGGCACATTTTTTGTGTAGTGCACTGAACAGATTAATAAAAACTAAATAAACAAACTGGGGAACAAGCAGGACCCCATTGAAGAAGAGATGCAGCACCTCTCAGCTGGGCTTTCCTGGGTAAATTGTAAAACAGAAATGGTAGTTTTCACAGTTCTAACAGAAGTCCTGAAATTGTTACTATCCCATGGTTTTAAATAATTGATTAGCAGTTTTTTTCTTGGGACTATACTAACTGTACAGAAAGCATTTATATAGGTTTTCTAGAAGTGTTGTGTTTGTTAAACACAGTGAGGCAGGTGCTATGCATTTTCACAATGTTTTAGAACTTTTATGAGCAAAACGCTAATCAATTTTTAGAGTTAAATAAAACCCTGCTATCCTTCTTATATGTGAATCTGAATTTGGCATTTAGACTGAGATCATCTAATAAAGCACTGTTGTGGCAGAATTTTCACTATTAACTTCAACATCTTTGTCTCTCCAGGGAGTATATGCCAGGCATCTTCTTGGAAATGCTAGTGCAGAAAATGCATATGAGTTTGGTAACTTCATCAAACCTCTTGCAGAAGCTGGACTGAATTTCACCAAAAGGTAAGATGATAAGACCCTGGCTGGTGTCCTGACAAAGATGCCATTGGATGCTTGAAGGTCGATTTGATTTACACATTTGAGACAGAGTACCTGATAAATGCAAGGGTTGAGAACTTGCAGATTTAAAAGTTGTGTTGCAGGGGTCTGCCCAGTACTAGTACTGCAACAGCCCATACAGGTGACCTAAGTTTGGGACCGAGCCAAGAGATTATGTGATCAGGCTATCCTTGTCTGGAGGATTCTGCCATTGGCAGTGCTTCCTGGTTGGAGAAGGGGGAGGAACCTTGTCCACTACTGCAGTGACCCCAGTAACTGGTCAAGAGAGTGGACTAGATGCTTGCATCACTCTGCTTCTTCACAGGTATCCTGTGGATGCAAGGCACGCTCTTATTGCCAGCACGAAGAGGGAGGGCAAAAACTAGGAATATCACCATGCAGCAAGATGGGACACGGACAAAAATACCTCCATCATCAATATGAAAGTCTGGGGACTGTCAGTCTTGGGTCCCAACTAGCTGATACACCTCTGAATCAGCTAAGGACAGGTTGAGGGGGATTCCTTAAACCAACCCCCCCTGCTGGTTGGGGCAGCACAGAGGAACAAGAGTTGGGTTGGCTTGGATGGAGCTGGGAGGTGTCTGATGGCAGCTATATTAGTGATGGCTTCATGTATGCCCCACACAATCACATTATAATTTGGGAATATAATATACATATATAATACTTCCATAATGGAAACACTAGTCAAAGAGAACCTAGTGAAATATTTGGAGAAAGTAGACTTCAGGATAATAAGCAGCAGGGGTTCATGGCAGGGAGGTCTCTTCAGACCAGCCTGTTAGTATTCTTTGATGGGATAACCAGGGGAGTTGACATGGGGCATACAGTATACTTACTCTACTTCAACTTCAGCAAGGCATTCGACTTGGAGCCACACTAAACACTGCTGAAGAAGATGGGGATCTGGGAAAAACTAAGGAAATGGTAAGGTGGGTAGGGAGTTGGTTGGTGGGGAGGCAGCAGAGAGTTGTGGTGAATGAGGTCAGATCCGAAGAAGGAGAGGTAACCAGTGGAGTACCAGTACCACAGGGATCTGTTCTGGGCCCAGTCCTCTTCAGTATGTTCATCAGTGACATGGGAGAGAGAGAATCCAAGGCACGTTGTGTCTGTTTGCAGATGGTACTGAACTCTGTGGTAGGGTTAACAATGTGGAGGGGATAAGGGGATTACAGAGGGAAAGGGGAAATTGTTTAACCAGCAAAGGCACACTAGGCAGAAGCTTGTTTCCATGTGCAACCTGGGAGCACAAGGAAGTTAAGTGACTTACTCAGGGTCACACAGTATGCAAGTGGGGGCTGTGGGATTCAAACCCAGATCTCAGGTTTGCAGCTCAGAGCCCTAGACCACAGCGCTATACTGCCTCATCAGCAACACCTCCAGACATCCTCAGAGGCTGAAAAATTGGTCCAAAGTATGGCAACTGAAATTCAGTGCCAAGAAGTGTAAAGTGATGCACTTAGGGAACAAAAAAACCAAAACAGAGTATTGGATGGTAGGGGTTCAGCTGGACACAACATCAGAGAAAAGTGACCTAGGTGTCATCATTAGTTACTCCCTTGAAACACAGCCAGTGAAAGAAAGACTTCAGCAAGGCTAACAGGATGCTAAGGTGATAAGGAGGGGGTTCAACACTAGGAAACAGGAGATACTGTTACCTCTGTATTGGTCACTGGTGAGGCCACATCTGGAGTATTGTGCCCAGTTCTGGAGTCCTCACCTGAAAAAGGACTGGGACAGGCTACTGATGGTACAGTGCAGGATGACCAAGATGATTCAGAGCCAGGAGGGTAGATCCTATGAAAACTGGCTAATGGCACTAAACATGTATTGACTTGAAACCAGACTAGAGAGGGGGGACATGAAAGAGACCTTCAAGTTCCTGAAAGGAATAAAGAGGTGACTATGAAGAGCTATTTACCAGGAATGGAGAAGCTAGGACACAGCAGGTTAATAAGTGGAGGTTATTGGGGGTTTAAAGGATGTAAGGAAGTGGTATTTACAGGAAGAGTGGTTGAGTGGTCAGTCGGCAGCGGTAGTGTGTGCAGAGTCCATAAACTGCTTCAAACACAGCTGGGATAGATTCATGGGTATAGTAACTACTCAGAGGGATGAGGAATGTGGAAGCATGGAGAACAATAGGGAAAATAGAATAAGTGAAGACCTCACAGGGCAACACGTCGTGAGATATGATAGGATAACATGGGCAAACTGTATGGACCGTCAGTCTTTTTCTGCCGTCATTGCCAGTTTCTGTAACAAGCAGAATACATTTGACTGTAGCACTGAAAAGGTTAAGCCAGAAATTAACTCAGGAGTTGTCCTTGCTTTGTTAATAAACTAATTTTCTGTCCACATATAAGGACATTTCATCAGGAGTGATGTAAAAATTCCTGAACCACTTTAACACTACGTCCGATAAACCTTTTAAAAGAGATAACTTTTTGTCAGAAATATTGATACTGTTTACAGTTTTAAGGGACTGGAAACCAGCCTAAATTAGCCTGTACAACACTCTGGCACTCTTTTGACAAGTACTCCATTGGTAAATAGGGGGATTAAAAGGACGAGATGGTGCCAAACAAAAATGTTTTTCTGTAAACAAATGTACATTTGTGTTCTTGTCCTTTCTGAGAAAGTTTTCTGTTTAATACAGGGCATATTTTTGTTGTGTCTTTCCCCTCCTGATGTCTGGTTTAGTATATTGCAGTTCTCTGTGACATAGAAGACTATACTTGTTAATTTTCATCTGACTTACTATAATTAAATAACTAAAAAACTTAAATATGGAAAAATAAATGGATACTTCTAAAATGATGAAGCTTTTAAAGGGCATCTAAACAAGATATTTTTGATGATGCACACGTCAGTAATATAAAACAAATAGTGCGAGAGATCGCAGCGTGCTATAGCTGTTCCTGACATTACGCGCTGAGTCACTGGGGTTTTACAGAACATTAGTCCTGGCACTCCCCTGTAGACTGATGCAATTTGTAAGGCTCATTGATAGCTCCCCAAGAAGAAACAGCATTACTATGGTGAGTAATTGTTTTCTTCTGGGGCATGGATATGATTCACTTATCCACATTCTGGCAGTTCCATTGGTATGCTGTAATTGGCCAGAATGTCTTTAAGCTACTGTAAGTTCCTCCCACCACCTGGGTGGTATATCCCCTGACTCCACCCCTTGATGTCAGATCTTTCTTTCTGCTGATAGAACAGGTCACCTCCTTCACGCTCCACTTAGGATTTCTCTGTACCATAGGCAGACCTTTCTTTTCAAAGTTTTCGAGGTTATTTGCTTATAGTTTTATGATTCTTTTAACTTCACCTCTGGACCAATGATGGAACACAAGAAACGGATTCAGAGTCTGTGTTTTCTGCTGCCAGAAGATGTCAGTCACTGATCCGCATGACATGTGTGTGCACTGTCTGGGTGGGCAACACAGTGTGGCCGGGTGCAACCTGTGATAACCTATGCAACCAATTAACAAAATTGAGGCAGTCCAGAGAAGGACAATCAAAATGGTGCAGAGACTGCATCAGAAAACATATGAGGACAGATTAACTGAACTCAATATGTACACCCTAGAGCAAAGGAGGGAGAGAGGTGATATGATTGAAACATTCAAACACCTTAAGGGCATTAACAAGGTGAAAGAGTCTAACATGTTTCAATACAAGAAAAATAGCAGGACAAGAGGACACAGCATGAGATTAGGGGGAGGCCAATTAAGGGGTAATGTGAGGAAGTTTTTTTTCACAGAAAGGGTGGTGGATGCATTGAACGGCCTACCTCAGGAAGTGGTGGATATGAATACAGTGCAGGGCTTCAAACAGGCATGGGATAGGCATAAGGGAGCAATACAGATGAGTATGAATAGATAGGCCATTGACAGAGCAAAGGCATGTGGCACATTTGTAAGGTAGAAAAAGAAATGGGCAGACTGGATGGGCCTTGCGGTTCTTATCTGCCGTCAACTTCCATGTTTCTATGCTTATCCATGCTCCCTGAGTCCCTCAAGGACAGGAAGCTTCAGTTCTCGCTGGGTCAGCCTTTAGAACGGGATCTGAAGGACCATCCTAAGGGCCACAAAAAGGCCACAGCTGGGTCTGCTGCACAGCTTGCGGTCCTTGAGACAGAAGTGGCAGCTGCTGCAGTGAACACCTCCTTGGTCTTGGAGCTGTTGCAGTCAAGGCATTTTCGCCCTTTATCACCCTGACTGGGAGGCACTGCTGTCGACACTCTTTGTCCTCCTCCTGTTTGGGTGAGGAGAGGCATCAGAAGAAGATGTGCTGGTGCTCTGAGGAGTTCCTGTGGCAGCAGTGGGCCATCCCATGGCAGGGCGGGGTGCTTCCCATGGATCTCCAGTCCCCTGGCAGCTGCCAGTGGTTGTCCCACCAGTCCCAGTTCCACAGGTGCACCCCACACATGCTTTCTCCGCCGATTAGGTTGGAGCCACCACCCTGACAACTGTCAGTCGGTGCTTAGACCAAGGAGGCCAGCCATTCGGCTCCTGGCTAGTCAGCTCATTTGTCATTTTTGATTGCTAGAAGATTGGTGGTGAACAATGGCTGAGGGCCATCTTTGAGGAGTCATTGGACGACTCAGATCAGGAGTCCGTGGCCTCCTCTGTGACTTGGTTCTTCTCATGTGGTTCGGTCGAGGAGCCTTCCACCAACTGGGCCAGTGTCCTTTCATGGGCTGCTCCGACTTATCATGGAGTCCATGTCAGTCTCATTAAAGCCAGTCCAGAAGAGGGCTATGTACCCTCTCATGGACATTTTGGACCAGGATGAATCCTGGGGGTTGCCTTCGCAGTGGCTGAGGCCATCTTGGAACTGGCTGTTGAGCTCTGGCAGCAACCAGCATCCTGCCTGGCACCCTCGGCCCACATGGTCCGCAAGTACGCGGTCCCTATGGGCTCCCTTTCATGGTTTTCAGACCACACTTTAGCTGAATGTCTGATCACGGATTCCTTGTTGCATAAATCTGGACACCAGGGGGACATGGACAAGGAGTCCCGTAAGATTGACCATGCTACAAAAAAAGAGTACACTGCAGCTACTCTTGGTCTCTGTCAGGCTAACTGTGCCATCATGATAGCTTATTATGGTCATTCCCTGATAGAAATCTTCGATGCAGTCCTCCTCCACCTCCATCCAGAGCAGCATATGGCGGTGGAACTCATCAGAGATCACAGTCAGTCATTGGCTAAATTCCAGCACCAGTCAGCCTTGGACATGGGCAACACTTGCACCTGTGTGGTGGCAGCGTCTCTCTCCACACATTGCAGGGCTTGGCTGCATTTGTCCACCTTCCTGGCAGACACTCAGCAGAAGTTTGCCAATGTCCCTTTCCTAGGCACCACACTCTTTGGCCCTGGAGTGGAAGGGCATTTCACTCCCAGTGTGAAGTTTAGCCCCACCTTAACAATGTGACTTCATCCCAGCAGGACCAAAATAAAAGCTGGCTTTTCAATACTGGTACTTTCAGTCACAGTCTCTCCAGCCCCAGCCCAAGCATTGAAGTTTCAGGCCTGGCTCTCCAGGCAAAAGTCTGGGGCCCAAGGTCTTAAGGGGGGGCAGGGGTAGTGGTGCCCATCTGGTAGCAGCCACCTGTGCTCCCTCCCGCAAAAGCTGCCCAGTGACGGGTTTGGGGGGTGTCATCTCTCCACCTGTCCTGTCCCCGTCTGCTCTTCTGTTCGGAGGCTGGCTACATCACTTCTTGCCATGTTGCACTGGTATCACAACAGACAAGTGGATGTTGAACATAGTGGGCAGTGTACTGTCTGTAGACTTCGAAGTTCTCCCACCCTACCACCTCTACATGCCTCGGGAGTCCAGGGTGTCTCAGGACATGCTGTCTACCTTGAGGGAGGGCATTGCTCAGCTTCTTGTGAAAGGGACAATAGTCCATGTCCCAGATGCCCTGGCCAGTCAGGGTTACGTGTCCAGGTACTTCCTGGTCCCAAAACGGATGGGGGTCTGGCATCCCATGCTGGAGCTACATGATCTCAACCATTACGTGTGTAAGTGCAAGTTCTAGGGACATGGATATGTTGTTCATCCACACTCATTGGCAGGTATCCTTGCCGCTTTAAATCTTGCCGGAAGGTCTTCAAGCTTGCTCCTCCCACCCACCCGGGTGGTATAACTCTCGGCTCCGCCCCATGACGCCAGATCTTCCTTACCGCTTGGAAGCTCAGGTTCCTCCCTAACGCTTCGCGTTGAGACTGGTTCCTATTTCTCCGCTTACGGATTTAAAATAAATTTTGCAAAGACTTCAGTCGCTCATCCTCGCGGCTGCGGCGGACAAATCGACTCGGATTTCGAGATGCCCATGCGGCAGAAGATGTCTCGGACGGATCCACACCCATGTGTGTCTACTGTTAGGCCTTGAGCACGCACCCGCAGGCTTGCGACCTCGTGCTTCATCTTTCTCGGCCTATGTCCTCAAGACCGTGCTGCCCGATTGCAACTGGGCCGTCCCGAGAGCGCTTCTCCGTGAAGTCCAAGGAGGCCCGGTTGGCGGAATCCGGCGGGCGGCTCATGGGATCAGCTCGAGCGGATGGTCGCCTCAAGAGGAGGCGCGGTCAGAGCTTCCTCGGGCCGCTGCATTTATCCCCGCCTTCTGGGCTCTTCTTACACGGCTTCTTTAAGGAGCTTCTCTGTCCCTCTCCACTAAAGGAGAAGGCCTCACGCTCTGGGACCTTATTCTCGGTCCAAAAGAGGGACAGGGTAAGTCCCTCCGTCGACGCTCTTGGGAGCGGGAAAGGTCCTCTCCCGGGTTGTCGACTGTCGGCTTCGGGTCGCTGGCTTTCGCCACTGGCCTCATGGTGTCCCCGCCAGGTCAGTTGACCGAGGACTTCACCGGTGAAGTCTAGATTTTTCTACCTGCTGGACGGGCTGTCGCTTTAGCAGCCGAGATTCCCTCTCCCGTTCCCGGGAGGAGTTGAGGATCCTGTGGCTCGCCCTGTGCTCCGGTTCCGGAGCCTCGGATGGACCATCCGAGCCGGGAGTGCCGTTCGGCCGACACCTCCCCGCACCGACCTCGGAAATTCCGGGACTCTCGGTCTGACCTCTTCGGTCCAGCCGATCCCACCGCCATAGGCGGTTCGGTCTCGCACCGCTGGTAAGCGGCTTCGCCGCTGCCCTCGCCCTCCTCCTCGACGAGGGAGGCTTCGGGCAAATTACGCCGACGGTACGAGACCTTATGTTGCAACAGTCTCCTCCTGGCCGGGAGTAAGCCGACCCGCCGCCTTCCCCGCCATTAAGTGGCTGTCACCGAGCGGCTGACACAACCCTCAACTTATCCGAGGAGCTTATACCCAGGCCTGTTGTTCGGCCAAAACCAGCTGCTCCACCGATTCGTGGGACCTCCGCCCACAGCCTCCACTGGGGCTCCACCAAGATTCTCGTCGGCTAAGGGTCTACCCCATCGCTGTCAGTTACCCTCACTCCCGACCGACCTCGGCAGGTGAAGGGTGGCTCAGGCCAGAGGCAGTTTCTTCGAGGACTCTTCCGAGTCCGAAGATGATTCCTCCTTTTCTCCATGCGACTGGACTTGGAGTCTTCAGGAGGTCAGTCAATGGACGATAGCCCGTCGTCCTTCCTAGGACTGCTTCGCTCATCTCGAGTCCACCGGATGGAGCTCGAACCTGCTTCCAAACGGGCCAGGTATCCTCACGGAGATTCTGGACCGAGGGATTCTCCGACGGAGGCCTTCCGTGGCCGAGGCCATAGTGGGTCCGCACTGGAGCTTGGCAGCACCCTGCTTCCTGCCCTGCGCCGCCAGGATGGCCAGGAAGTATGCGGTTCCTACCGTCCTTGTCCGTTTTTGAACACCCTCGCTGAAGGGTTGGTTACCGACAGCGCCGCGCTACCGGCAACGCCAGGGATGTGGACAAACCTCCGACAAGGAGTCCAAGAAATTGGACCATGTCAAGTAAAGTCTACGCCATGCCCTCTCGCCTTCGTCCAGGCCAGTCCAGGCCCTCATGGCACATTTTTCTCATGCCCTGTTGGGCTCCTGGATGAGGTCATCCTCATCTTCCGCCCGATCTGCAGACTACGGTTAAGCAGGTGCGGACCAGGCAGGGCAGTGGCCAAACAGCAGCTCCAGACTGCTTTTGGATATAGGGGACTCATGTGCCAGATCGGTGGCGGCCGCAGTGGCTATCAGGTCAGTGGCTTGGCTGAGGATATCCACCTTTACTCCGATACCCAGCACAAGTTGGCAGATGTTCCTTTGGGACTGACCTTCGCCCTGGGGTGAAGGTCACCTGCAGAGGATCGAGAAGTCCAATGCTACCTTGACTCGGTCTCTTCCGCCAGAAGGACAAAGGCCGAAACCACAGCCTAAGCCCTTTCGCCCTTCAGCCCTCGGCGCCTCCGCCCAGTAACGCCAGGGCCAGCAGGCTCGGCCTTGGCATCCCAAACCCAAGCCGCGGCTTCCTCTAACAGGAGGCAGGGAGGAAAGGCCCAGGAGGTCCCTCGCCGTCCCTCCTCCAGGCCTGCCCAGTGACGGGCTGAGGGTGTCGCCCCATTCCCGCCACCACTCCTGGGTCCCCGGGGACGGCCCGCACTCCTGTCGCCTGGTCCGCTGTTACCACGGACAGGTGGGTCTTGAGGTGGTGGGAAGAGGCCTGCCTCTGGAATTCGAGCAGGCACCACCCTTCAGAGCCGCCGCCTCGGGGCTTCGGATCCCAGCTCACTGGCGGCTCGCTGAGCCGAACACTCCTCCTCCAGAAGGAGGTGATAAGAGAGGTGGGACCCTCCTTCAGACCCAGGGTTTGTGTCCAGGTACTTCCTGGTTCCGAACGACGGGGTTGGCGCCTCATTCTCACCCACACGACTCAAACAAGTTCTTAAGGTCTCGAACCTTCAGGATGGTCACTCTGGCTCAGATAATACCATCCTTGAACGCCGGGCGTGTGGTTCTGCTCTCTGACTTGCAGGACGCGCTTTTTCACGCCCCTATCCGTCTGTCCTCACCAGAGATTCTTCGCCCGAGCGGAAGGATCCTCTTCGAGTTCCAAGCCATGCCCTTCGGCTTGTCTCCAGCTCCCAGGGTCTTCACCAAATGCATGGCAGTGGTGACAGCATTCTTGGCGCCCGAGGGTCCGGTGTACCTTACCTGGACGATCTGGCTGATAGCAGCCCCTCCAGAAGGAGGCGGAGGTCCAGAGATCTGGCCCTCCAGGTCTGTTCCTCAACTGGGCCTCCTTATCAACGAGGCCAAGTCGAACCTCGAGCCGAAGCAGGTGATTCTATTCATCGGGGCGAGCTCGACTCTCTTCGAGCCAGAGCTGCTCCCGGTGGACAGGGCCGAGGTTCTTTCCTCCTTTCCCGATCATTTCTGGTTGGGCAATTGCGCCTGCCCGGACTTCCTGCGCCTCCTGGGTCTCATGGCGGCCTGCACTAGCGTGGTCCGCTGGGCTCGCTGGAACATGCGCGCCCCTTCAGTGGGGACTGGCCAGCCAGTGGTCACAACGCTGCGATCCTTGGACCAGCTTGTGTCGGTGACACAGGGATGTGAACGCCTCCAGTGGTGGACCATTCCAGATCATTTGCAGGAGGGCATCCTGTCATCTCACTTCCAGCCGACGGGTCTCTATCGACCGATGCCCTCTGATGGGTTGGGGTGCCCATCTGGGAACATCGGCTCATGGCCTCTGGTCCCCGCGGGAGTCCCGATGCCACATCAACCTGTTGGAGCTCCGAGCGTCCGCCTAGCTCTCACCGCCTTTTGCTCCTCCGGGCGTCATGGTCCGAGTCCAGACGACAATACCACACCATGTACTATCTAAACCGCCAGGGCGGACGCGCCCATGCTTCTATGCAAGGAAGCTCTCCGTATTTGGTCACTGCGCAGCCTGAGGCGGATCTCCCAGCTATTCATGTGGCAGGAGCCTCCAACACCCTGGCCGATGCCCTGAGCCGATAGGGGCTGCATCCCACGAGTGGTCTCTTCTGGAGGGTAGTACAGCATCTGTTCTCCCATTGGGGCACACCTCAGGTGGACCTGTTTGCCTCCAGGGAGAACGCAAGCTGAGTCTGTTCCATGCCCGCCTCAGCAGGGGCTCGCTGAGGATGCCTCGAGGCAGTGGACCCCGGCCCTTTACGCCTTTCCCCATTTCCCTTGATCCACAAGGTGCTTCTCAAGCAGGAGGGACAAGGTAGGTGATTCTGATAGCCCCAGACTGGCCTCGCCAGTTCTGGTACCCAGATCTCTCAGTCTCAGCTCCAGGACTCCGCAGCTTCCAGCTCAGCCCGACCTGCTCTCAGTCAATCAGGAAGGTGTTCCATCTGGACCTTCAATCCCTGCACCTGACGGCCTGGTTCCTGAGTGGCTAGGAGTTCCAGGCCTTGGGTCTTTCCGACGAGGTCCTCAATGTAGTTGAGGCGTCCGTAGGAGTCCCACCAGAAATTGTTATGCCTTCAAATGGAAAAGGTTTTCCATTTGGTGTCAGGCAAGGGCTTGGACCCTTCCTCCTGTTCCTTGGCAAGCATCTTGGACTATTTATGGTCCTTTCTAGTCAAGGACTTAGGTCGTCGACCCTAAGGGTGCACCTGGCAGCATATCTCTGCTTACCGCCGCTGGCCGAAAGCAGTCGGTGGCGAGGAGAAGGTGGTCTGGCGCTTTTCAAAGGCCTGATCACATTTCCTCCAGTGGAACCCCACCTCCGTGGGATCTACTGCTGGTACTGGCAAAGCTCATGGGCAAGCTATTTGAACCTATGCACAGGTGTGCTCTTCTCACCTGTCGTGGAAGACCGCCTTCTTGGTGGCTATCACGCAGCCAGAAGGATGGGAGAGCTCCAGGCGCTTCATAGAGTCTCCTTACCTGGTCTTCCCACAGGGACAAGTATCCTGCGCCCCCACCGAAATTCCTTCCAAGGTGGTGTCGGAGTTTCACCTAACCAGGTGAGTTGACTCTGCCGTGTTCTACTCCCAATCACACCGGAGGTTTCAATATAGGCTCCATACTCTGATCCTAGAAGGGCCGCTATTATAAGGGAGCGCACGGCTGAAATTGGAGAGGTTCGCCAGCTGTTTGTCACCCACGCTGAAGCCGTGATCTGGCAGACCTGCAGCCAAGCGGACGATAAGCAGTGGTGGGCACTCGCATAGATCTCTCATAAGTTGGCGGCATGGAGCTCCCAGAGGGATAAGAGCTCATTCTACCCGCCATACTGTTGCAATGGTGGCTGCTTCCAGGGACGCCCCTATCCAGGAAATCTGCAGGGCTGCTACCTGGAAGTCAGCAAACACCTTCATTACCCATTACCACATCGACCTTGAGTCACGCCGGGATGCTGGTTTTGGGGCCTCGGTTCTCCAGTCTCTCTTTCCCAAGTAAGTTTGGGGTGTGCGCCTTGCCTCCTCCTCCCGGAGAACTGCTAGGAGTCTGTTATCGAGTGTGGATGAACAACATATCCATGTCCCTAGAAATACGGTTACCCACCTGTAACAGGAGTTCTAGGAATGGTATATGTTGTTCATCCACACGACCCACCCGACCTCCCCGGCTTCGACGCACAACCTGAGCTTCCAGTGGGCCAGATCTGGCGTCATGGGGCGGAGCCGAGAGTTATACCACCCGGGTGGGTGGGAGGAGCAAGCTTGAAGACCTTCCGGCAAGATTTAAAGCGGCAAGGATACCTGCCAATGAGTGTGGATGAACAACATATACCATTCCTAGAACTCCTGTTACAGGTGAGTAACCTGTATTTCTGGATGGTCACTCTGAACCAAATTATACTATCCCTGGAGCAGAACATGTAGTTTTGCTCCCTGGACCTTCAGGATGTGTTCTTCCACATTCCCATCCACAGGTCCCACTGCCGGTACTTCCATTTCCAAGTGAAAAGGGTCCTCTACCAGTTCCAGGTTATGCCCTTCGGCCTTTCCTCTGCAGCAGCAGTCTTCACCAAATTCATGACAGTGATGGCGACCCACCTATGGTGCCTAGGAGTCATATTATACCTCTTCCTTGATGACTGACTGGTAGCCAGTCCATCCAGAGCAGCCGTGGAGAGATCCACAGACCTGGCTCTCCAGACCTGCTGAGACTTGGGCCTGTTGGTCAACTCAGACAGTTTAAACTGGTATTGAAGCAGATGATAAGGTTAATAGGGGCAGAACTAGACTCCCGGTGGGCCAAGGTCCACCTCCTGGTTGGCCTGGTGCAGGATCTTACCTCCTTTGCCTGATTATTTAAGGTTTGGTTCTTGCGCCCTGCCCAGGATTTTCTGCATCTGTTGGGGTACATAGCATCCTGCACCAGCATGGTCCGCTGTGCTCACTGGCGGATGTGCCACATTCAGTGGTCCCATAGCCAAGGCTGCTTGGACTAGCTGGTCACAATAACCCAGCCGCTGTGGGACACCATCCTGTGGTGACTTGTCCCAGAACATCTAGAGGAAGGAATCTCATTTATTTGCCCAAAGCGAACCATTACGCTGATAATGGATGTGTCTCTGGTAGGGTGAGGAGCACACCTGGGAGACTACACGGTCCATGGGTTCTGGTCACCCACAGAGTCCCGTCACCACGTAAACCTGCTGGAGCTCCATGCAGTGAGCTTGGCTTTGATGGAATTTGCTCTGTTAGTCAGGGGTCAGGTCTTTCAAGTCCAGATGGATAGCACCATGACCATGTTTTATCAGACAAACATGGTGGCACACACTCCCTTCCTTTGTGTCGGGAGGCACTTTGCGCCTAGACCCTCATTTACAGCCTGGGTGCCAATTTCCTGGCGATTCACATCATGGGGAGAAAATCAGCTGGCAGACGTCTCAGCCGAGTTGGAGAGACATTGCAGAAGTGGTTTCTGAATCAGGAGGTTCTGAACCACTGGTTCTCCCTGTGCGGCTTACCTCAGTGGACCTTTTTGCCTCCTGGGAGAACAACAGACTGAGGCTGTTTTGTGCCCGCCCCCACGATCCACGACACTGATGAAGGATATCTTTGTGAGGCCCTGAACCCCCGAGTCTCATGCGTGCCTTTTCTCCTTTGCTCTTGATTCACAGAATATTGGTCAAGGTCAAGAAGGGCAAGGCGTGGATGATCCTGATGGTTCCAGACTGTTCAAGATATTTCTGGTACCTGGATCTTCTCTGCCTCAGCAGCAGGTCTCCATGATGACTGCCTCTCCACCCAGACCTGCTGACCAGACTTCAGGAGATGGTCCTACACCCGGATCTTCGGTCCTTGCACCTCATGGCCTGGTTCTTGAGCAGCTAGATTTCCAGTCCTTGGGCCTGTCTGAGGATGTCCTCCACATCATGGAGGCCTCCAGGAAGGAGTCAACTCATAGGTGCTATTCCTTTAAATGGAACAGATTTTCCATTTGGTGTCAGACAAGGAGCTTGATCCTCTTGCCTGCCCTGTGGCTAGCATCCTAGACTTCCTCAGGTCCCTTTCCCAGCTGGGACTGCAAGTGACGACCCTTAAGGTACACCTGGCAACCATCTCTGCTTTCCGGGCATGGGCTGGTATGCCAACAGTGACCCAGGAGAAGGTGGTCAGGCACTTTTTCAAGGGCCTTGACCTCTTGCCTCCTCCTGCTGGTCCTGGCTGTACTCATGGGCAAGACTTTTGAACTGATGCACAGGTGTGAGTTGTCATGCCTGTCATGCAAGACAGCTTTCCTGGTGGCAATTACATTTGCCAGAAGGATTTGGGAGCTCCAGGTGCTTATAGTGGCGTCTCCTTACCTTGTCTTCCACAGGGACAGAGTTGTTCTTTGCCCAAACCTGAAGTTCCTCCTGAAGTTAGTATCAGAGTTTCACCTTAACCAGGTTATTCACTTACTGTTATACTTTACCAACCCATTTTTGGAGGCTGACCACAGGCTCCATACCCTGGACCTGTGGAGAGCACTCTCCTGTTATGTGGAGTGTACACCTGGAGCTCGGGGACAGGCTCCCCACCTGTTTGTCACCTATGCTGAAGCCGTGCCTGGCAGACGAGCAGTGAAGTGGATGATTGCAAGGTGGATCACATCTTGCATCGACCTCTGCTATAGGTTGGCAGGTTGGGAGTCTTTGGTAGGGATTAAGGCTCATTCCACTAGATATATCGCTACCTCAGTGGCTGCTTCCAGGGATGTAGCCATACAGGAGATCTGTAGGTTTGCTACCTGGAAGTCAGCAAACACCTTCATTTCCCATTACTGCATTGACCTCGAGTCCTTCGAGATGTGTGTTTTTGGACCTCAGTTCTCCAGTTTCTGTTCACCAACTAAGGTTGTGTGCCTTGCTCCCTCATCCTGGGGAACTGCTAGGAGTCTGCCAGAGTGTGGATAAGTGAACCAGGTCCACGCCCCTTGAAGAATAAGTTACTCACCTGTAACCATAGTTCTAAAAGTGGTCTATGGTTTACATCCACACAACCCACATGACCTCCCCTGGCAAATGGCACACAGATACTGCTTCCGTCATTTAAAATCTGACATTACGGGGTGGAGTTGGGGCATATACCATCTGGGTGGCGGGAGGAGCTTAAAGACATTCCAGCCAATAACAGCATTCAAGAGGAACTGCCAGAGTGTGGATGTGAACCATATACCACTCCTAGAACTATGGTTATAAGTGAGTAACCTATTCATCTGTTCTTTGTCATGTATCAGCATTGTGTCCTCACTTATTGGAATATCACAAGTGACTGATCTTGCAGCAAGTGATTGGCATTCCTTGATTACTTGTGATATCACAGACAGTGAAATAATACAGCTGATGATGTGGGGGGGGGGACTAGCTATGTTAGCAGTAGCAGTAATAAAGGCTAGAATGGCAGAAGCTGACATATTGGATTGCTCCGAACATGTCATGCTTCTACCAAAGGGTCAGTGCTGTTCCAGTACCATTAAACGGAGCACAAACCGGAAATCATCATACCCTCCTTGCGACAGATGATGATCACATAGATTTACATATGCGATTGCTGTACTGGCCTTTATTACTTCTATGATATCAGCCTTCAGGTAGAGTCTTTTTCTGTATGTCACACCAGATATTGTCAGGTACAAATCTTTTAATTAGCAAAATGGAGAAAATACACCAGATAGCTTACTAATTTTGAAAGTTATTAATTTCAGGCAGTACACTAGCTCTTTAATATAAGCCTATTATTTTGGTAGTATTCTTAATGTCTTTCTTTCTGGGTAGCAGTTTTGTAGACTGCCCGAAATGGGGCGACTGAACACCGTTGACACTAGCATTCTGTGCAGCTAGGCACAATCTCTGTTAGCATCCTTGCAAACTGTGTGAGAGGCCTTCCGGCACCATGCAATTCTGCTTAAAGTTGGACCAGCCTAACATTCTGTGGTGATTTGCATATGCAGTCCATGATGCTTTGCATTGTGTGGGCATGTGTAATTTTGTATACGCTTAAAATTATACCTGTACCAGTGATAACTTGGTCAAGGTACACATTACTCAAGTTGTAAGTAATTCCGACTAGCAAAGTTGGAACCCCCAAAAAATATGGTTAAGATAGTCTTCTTGTTAGGCTGTATACTTCCTTTCTTCTTTTCCGGCCATAGACCTCCTGATACATCTGTTATAGCCCTAAGAAAACAAGAGACCTGTCCTGATGAGAGAGCTGTACCTCTCCCTTGACCCATGGTCCATAATGTCACCCATTGGTCCTGGCAGGTCCCCCCAAGGCAATTGCAGCTGTCCCCACCGGCATTCATCTCCTTAGCCTCTCCTTGACCTTCCCCTTTTGTTACTGAAGTATACCGTAAGTACTCACGGACCATCTTATGTGGGGGCCAACCCCACAGACAGGGAGTGTCAAGGCTGCAACTAAAACCTCAACCTTGTGTGCTTAGTAGTGGTCACATTAGCTACTTTTAAATATTTATTGGAGACATTTTACATTCCTTTAACTTTTAATGTATTTTTATTTTTGTTACTTTCTACCTTATCTAATGCATTTTTTTTTGCCATAAGGTGCCTTGAGCACGCCAGTAATTTACTACGGAAGCACTCCCAAGGAGTGATTATTTGATTTTTTGAAGTCAAAAATAATTTAATCTGATGTTATCTTCATCTTTTTAAGTCATCCCTTAGAAATGTATTCAAGTACCTCAGGAGATCTGTTCCAGCAGACAAAGAAAGGTCAGAGGATTCTGGAGCAGGTGAAAGACTTTATGAAGCAACATATTTTCCCAGCTGAACAGGTTGGTGCATTTATAACACTATGAGGCAAACACATTCTCAACACAAACTGCTATGTATTACACGAAAGGAAACCCATTTAACTATATTTGTGAATTTGACAGGTAATAGTGCATATGCAAATATAGCAAACAGTAGCACTGTTTAAGTTATTTACTGTTTTGTACAACAGTTCTTAGGCTTATGTCACTTATAAAGTAACCTGTGATTTTTAGAATGTTTTACCTTGAATGTCCAGATGGCAGTGTGGTAACTTTGCATGCTACTGTATAGGAATCCTAGGTTTGGAGTCTTCAGACCTTACTCCAAAGGAAGCTGAGCTTCTTCAACAAAGGTGGTGAGTTCAGTCTACAAGGATGGATGATATAAACCATAGAAGCCAGTCATTTGTCTACCCTACCCCACAGAGTAGGAAGCTAGCAATAGAGAAGGGAGGGGTGAGGAAGCCTTCCAAAGCCTCGGGTCAGTGTGACTGAAAAAGGAGAACCAACAGGCACTTCCTGGGATTAGTTACCTGACTTACACTAGCATAGACACTGGAGGGGAAGACTGGGTTTCTTTGGAAGAAATTGTGAGAAGAAAGAATGTCATACCTTGGCTTTCATCTCATTTGTAGCACGTGTTATTACAGCACAAAGTAACTGTGATTTCTACAGATAGCTTTTTATAAAGGAAGGATTAATTTGTAACGGATGCAAAATCCTCTCAGATTTTCCTAGTATGTCAGCCAAATTGTGAGAGACAAGTGTTGTTTTAAATGAAAAAATCCTGTAATATAAAAGCTGATCTATTCCTTTAATAATATTACAAAATTCCTGTCCCTGGGGATTTACATATATAATAAATAATGGGTGAGGGTGGTATACAATGATTGGATCTCTGCTATAGATGCTAAGAAGGTAACTGGTGCAGTCTTTTTGGACCTCAGCAAAGCTTTTGATACTGTTGATCACAAACTATTAGTCAATTGCCTTGAAAAAGTTGGGTGCCACATACCATACCACCCAGTGGTTCTCTAGCTACCTAACTGGAAGATTCCAAAAAGTAAAGGCGGAGGGTTTTTTCTGCTGCCTTGCCAGTTGCAAGAGGAGTCCCCAAGATCCATCTTAGGCCCTATCTTGTTTTCTTGTACATTAATGACTTAGATGCTAACATATCTCACGTCCAATCTGCACTTTTTTGCAGATGATACTGTGTTGTATACTTCTGGCTCATCGTTATCGAAGTCAAGGGAGTGCTTCAGGCGGACTTAGCACAACTGAGCATAATCTAATAAAGGCAAAGCTTCTGCTCAATGCTAAGAAGACTAAAGCGATGATATTCTCCAGCAGTGCTGTCACAGACCCCCCAATACCCTTGCCCAAGACTTCATTGTCACCACGCTAAACGAGCCTCTGGAAGTTGTAACCAAATTTAAATATCTAGGTATCTGGATTGACAATAAATTATCTTTCAGTGACCACGTCGAAGATGTCTCTAGAAGGTTAAAAGCAAGGTTAGGTTTCTTCTACAGAAATAGGCCTGTTTTCCCCCTTGAAACTCGAAACAAGCTTGTACAGGCCACTTTTCTCCCCCTACTCGACTATGGCGATGTAATCTATTCCTCCACACTCTTGCAAATCTAAGTAAACTGGACATCCTTTATCACCGGTATTCACGGTTCATTACCAACTCCTTACCGTTCGCACCACTGTGACTTATATGCAGCTGTTGCTTGACATCCCTTACTACTAGACTGTTCATGCTGGGCTATGGACTTAAACTGCTCCTACAGAAATTGCCAAGCTATCTCTGTTCCTTATTAGTATCTCACATAGTGCATACTCGTTAAGAAAAATCTGACTTTATTATGCTTGACATACCAGAATAGCGGACTTCCTTTATTAAGCGTGCTTCTTCATATGCCCTTCCTTCCATTTGGAACCAATTACAACCATACTGAAACTACTAGCACAGTTTCAATAAACTTCTACAAATCGCTAAGTTCAGCCAAAATAAAAGACACTTGTAACTGTCATTAAGTCTCTTCCTTCCCTATGTGTGCCATATTTATCCACTGGTAAGGTATAATTGATTTGTCATATTAACTGCTTTCCTTCCCTTCTACTCCTGGCTTTATCTATGCTTACGCTCCACTGCTACTCTATCAAATCACTCCTCCCCCATATCAGTTGTAGACTGTTGTTTGTTCTAGCTGCCAAAATACTGTATATGTATTGCACACACCAGTCATCATGTTTCATTTATCAGTATGCAACCTGTAAGTCGCTTCCTGTCTCATATCAATGTTTACCACCTGCGGTCACCCTATGTGGTACCCTTGTATGTATATCCAGCCTGTATCATGTAATGTGCATTTCATGTATATACTGTTATTACCTATCTGTGTTTGTACTTTAAGTGTTTATGTCACAGGACCTCCTTGTGAATGAGCTTGCTCAATGGAGTTTTCCTGCAATAAACTTGAATTTGAACTTGAACAAGGATGTATACTCATCAGAGGGGCTAATTAGGGCTAAAAGGCCACAAGCCTGATGGGTGGTTGGCTTTATTGCCCTAATTAGACCACTCGATGGGTATATTTCCGAGTGTTCCACCCTTACCCGTTGTTTGTTGAATATAATACACTAGGATGGCTATTGTTATGGAGATTGTATTTGCAATCACATTATGGCATCTGAAGGTCTCTTGCAGCAAGGAGGAAATAGTGTGTAGTGAATGCAAGTAGGAGTTCGGGGATTTCTAGGTTTGAGAGGGTTTTGTGTGTCTTTTTCGCAGCTTGTTAATTGGTTTGGCTTGCTTCCTAATGCTGTGGTAATTGTGTTGCTAGTGAATCCCATAGAGTTTAATGCAGTGCATATGTATACTTTTTATTAAGGCAGGTCTATACTTTTAATTGTTTGATTAGTGTAGGTTTATAGCTTTAATTAGTGTAGGTATATAGCTGTAATTGATTGGTGCAAGTATATAGTTTGAATTGATAAATTAGTCACAGGTATACAGGGAAATAAATGATGGCCTTTTCTATGGGGAAAAGTTCCCATCCATGTATTATAACAGCATAGTAACAAAGTATTGTGGTGATGGAGAAGACTGAAGGTCCATCTGGTTCCCTTCTTCTGCCACACAGCAGTGACAACATCCATATTTAAGTACTGACAAGTCGCAGTTTGACTGCTGAAATGTAAGCCTTCTCATTCTGTGTAACTATTGATACCAGAGTATCTGTCTAGTCCTACTCTGAGAGACTGAGCAGTACTTGTATCCACTACCTCACATGCTGACCACACTTAATGAAGTAATGTTTTGTGATATTTGTTCTTATCCTACCCACCTCCCAGTTAGAGTGCATGCCTTACAATTCTGCTTGCACTCACCATCTCAAACAATCCCTAATCTTTCCTCTACTCCCAGTGTTCAGTTGCCTGACAGCAGTGATTGTCCATCCTCACAGGCTTTCCGTTTGCTCCTGCAAGTATGTTGATGATTGACTAGCCAGGTATAAAGTCAGCAAAGGAAGCTCGAGATTCCCCAAATACGAATAGCACTTTCTCCAGCCTGGTGGAGATGCTTTGTAATCTAGAGTAAATTCTGCTTAATCCCAACCCAAAATCTCAGCAGAGCATCTGTCACCTTATGGAGTCCCAGAGCTACAGTATTTCCTTAATCAAAAACGCTTGGGGGGGCGCTGATGAGCAGCAAACCGCATAGATGTGCCTGAACGCCACTCTGAGCCAACAGTAATTAAAACTGAATTTTGTGCGCAACTGCCGAAGTTAAAAGCTTTAGGAAGTAACCATGGACAAGTTTCTAACGACAACTATGGGGAAAGGCCAAAGAACGTCGGGGAAGAAGTCAGCGGCCTCTACGGTGGCAGAAAGCACCGGGTTAATCTTGCTATCGGCAGCAGAAATTAGTGCTTTGGGCCGTGAGGTGATGGGACAAGTAGAGTTGGAGAGTAAGATCGATCTCAAGCTGCAAGAGGTTTTAGAGCAACAGACTTTACATGCTAATAGGATCGCTGAAGCGGAGGATCGTATATCCAGATTAGAGGATGAAAATCTGGAGATTCCCAGACATGTGGCAACATTGCAGAAAGAGATGTAAGAGCTGAAAGAGGCATTAGATTACCAAGAAAATTATAATCTGCGCCGGAATTTACGTTTGAGAGGATTACCAGAAGGCATGGAGAAAGGGGATGTGATGGGATTTTGTGCCAAAGTTATGCCTGACCTACTGGGGCTTAAATTAAAAAATGATCGGTTCAAGCTAGAGAGAGCCCACCAAGCCGTCATGCCTCGACCACCGGGGGATCAGCCCCCATGGCAAATCATAATGAGATTTCACGCTTTTCAAGATAGAGCGAGGCTCCTGAAGGCATACAGGGAGAAAGGGATGTTGGAGTTTGAAGGAACATGCTTATTCCTCTCCCAAGATTACTCTACAAGACTTCTGAAAAGGAGGAAATTATTCAACCCACTCATGAATCAGCTGAGAAATTGGAAGGTAGAAAACTTTCTCATATACTCCGCGACCCTCAAGATCCGGCATGAAGGAGCTACGTATTCCTTCTGGGAGCTCACTAAAACAGAGCAATTCGTGGCTGATTTGCAGAAGAAGCTGGGTGTATAATGGGACTGGGCTAAATGGGTGGCCATTTGTTGTTTGTAAGGGCACACGATATGGCTGATTGATCATTGCTGTTTTGCTGGTTTAGCAACTGCTGGGGGACTTGTTTGATGGACTTTACCCAGAAAGCGATATTACCGGAATCCCCCTGAGTAGCTGGCTACGGTTAATATGGTTTCAGTACGGCGAGTCAGACTTGAGGGGGAAGAAGTGTTTATTTTCGGTCCTTTTCTCCCCGGGGAGCTGAGAGACTGTATTTAATTTGGCCCTGAAAGTACCTTTGGGTCTGAAGGAATGGGAACTGCACCTAGTGGGGACCTATGTGTGAACTTGTTACTTCTGGGACAATGCTTGGCACTGTTTCTAGGTAGATCAGCCAGACTGGGCTGTGTGGATGAAAGGAGGAGGTATGCAAGCTGGGGACGGCTCAGTACTGACATTTTGGACTGGGGCTTGAGGGGGGAAGGGCCTAGTGCGTGAGTTGAGAGCGTGGCCTGTTTCCTTCATCATGGTGCCCATGGCGATTGATTTATGGCAGAAGAAGAGGCTGGATACTTCACAAGCATATGGATACTGGACTTAAAGCATTGCCTGTTTTTCCCTTTCCTGCTCTCCCCTTAAAGGTGCATGTTAATAATAGGAACAGTGTGACTGGAAGAGAGGGACTGCTATATTGTAAGTTAATGTTTTTTTGTTAACAGGTCTGCAGTCGAATATTGTACACTGTTAAATGGTTACAAGGCAATAGGATGTTGTGATATGGAAGGAGTTTTATAGATGGTAGCTGGCTGGGGCGGGAATGGCGAGGCACTGATATCTACAAAGGGAATATAGACACTTATGCTGGAATGGCAATTGGTGTCAGAGGTTGGGGAAGGGGGGAACAAGATGGATAGGGACTGGAGAGAGGGATGCAGTGGCTGAAGGTGGGAGGAGGTTGGGGAAGGGACAGGGGGACAAGGATATGGATGAGTTGAGAGGACAGAATGAGGGGAGGGATCTGATAATTGTAAATAGTTTAAATATATGTTGTTTCTATGTGCTAAATGGTGTGATCCAACAGATGCACAAGACATCACAACTACTAGGATACCAAATGCTCGAAAGTTTTAAATGTGAGGGGGGGAGGAGGGAAAGGAAGGAAACATCTGAGGGAACACTGGTTGAATGGACATGGCTAACACACAGGAGATGACAGTGGTCTCTTGGAATGTGCGTGGGATTGCCATTCCAGTTAAAAGGTCAGTGTTACTGACAGCCCTTAAAAGAAAAGGTACACAGGTGGCGCTACTCCACGAGACACACTTTCAGATAAGGAACATAGTAAGCTTGTTCGGGGATGGGTTGTCAAATGCTGTGCGGCTTCTTACTCTACTCGCAAGCGAGGGCTGGCTATGTTGCTGAATAAGCACCTACCATTGGAGGTTACTAGAGTAGTGAAAGACCATAAGGAGGCGAGATATGTCTTTATGGTGGGGCAGTTATATGGGGAACAAAATTACGCTTGGCAGTATATATGCACCAGCGGTCTATGATCCCAAGTTTTTGCCCTCGCTGGTGTATCTGCTGATTAAGGAACAGTTTCCAGGTTTAATTTTGGGGGGAGACCTGAACAGCACGATGGACCCGGTGTTGGACCACTCCGAAAGTAGGGGTAGAATGACGGAGGGACTTAGACAATGGCAGGTAGAGATGACTGATATGGATTTGGTGGATAGCTGGAGGATGGTGGACCCTGGAGCCAGGGAGTATACTTTTTTTTTTCTAACCCCATGGCACCTGGTCTCGAATTGATTACTTGTATGTACCAAGAGGATGGAATGATAGGATAGTGGACGTAATGCATGGTCCAATACACATCTCAGACCATGCCATGGTAATAGCTCGAATACAGATATAGGGGAAGAGAGAACTAACACCACAGTGGAAGTTTCCTTCATATATGCTTCTTAGTAACGATTTTAAGGACTTGTTTGGGTCCCAATGGAAGTTATATAAGGAAACTAAGGAGATTAGTGATGTCTCACGTGCAGTATACTGGGAAGCGAGGAAAGCCTTTATGCAGGGGTCTATCATAGGGTTTATGGCAAGGCTGAAAAGGGAAAAAAGGGAGAAAAGATTAGGGCTGGAAAGGCAACTAAAAGATTTGGAAAAACGGGTGGCTAAGGGGGAGAGAGGAGAAACAAAGTTATTAATGGTCACACGTGAACACATTGGTGTGGGAAAAAGCAAAGACCAATTGGTTTTATTGTAGATGAAGAATACTGAGTGGTCTAATAAACCGGGTCCACTTTTGGTGCGACTCATGAAGGGAGGGAGGTGTCCCACCAGAGTGATGGGGGTCAGGGATAAGAAGGGGAAACTGCACAGGGAACCTAAGGATATTGGGCAGTGTTTTGGGGAATTCTATAGTCAGTTATATAAAGCTGAATGTAAAGATAAAAGCCCATTGGCAAAAGATTTTCTGGATAAGGTGGTACTTCCCAGACTGAGACAATCTCAGGAAAGGATGTTAAATTCAACCCATAACAAGAGAGGAAATCCTTAAAGCTATAGATAAATTACAGTGAGGAAAGGCAGGGGGACTGGACGGATTCCCTGTGGAATTTTACAAAGCATTTTGGCAGGCCAGATGGCAGAGGCTTTGAGGGAGGTGTTTCAGGTGAAAGAAGGTGAGACACACCTGGACCTTCCCTAAACTTGCTATGATGCTATGATATGTTTAATTCCAAAGTCGGGCAAAGATGAAACAGAATGTGAATCGTACAGGCCAGTCTCCCTTTTAAATTGTGATCTGAAAATTTTGGCGAAGGTGTGGGCACTGCGGCTGGAGGATCTCCTGCCTGTGTTGGTTCACCCAGATCAGACCGGGTTCGTCAAGGGGAGGTCTTCCTATCATAATATGTGGTGCGTGCTTAATGTGGTGTGGAAAGCTGGCCAGGTGCAAGGAAGAGCATATGTCCTTTCCGTGGATGCTGAAAAAGCATTTGATAGGGTTGAGAAGGAATACCTGTTTGAGGTGTTGACCTGGTTTGGTCTGGGTGAATCATACTCTCCTCAGCTTTTGGCACTGTGGACCATGATGTGTTGCTTGGCTGTCTCAGAGAGCTCTGTGGACTCAGTGGCACTGTCATCTGCTGGCTTGAGTCCTTTTTAAACAACCGGAGGCAACGGGTTGTGATGGGGAATTTCTCCTTCTCTGCTAGCCTCCTTTCCTGCGGAGTACATCAGGGTTCGGTTTTGGCCCCTATGTTGTTTGCAGTGTATATGCTGCCCCAGGGGCTGCATTAGAAAGTATGGCTTGGGTATTCATTGCTATGCTGATGATACCCAGCTGTACTTATCCTTTGCCCCAGGAACATCCAACGTGGTGGATGTGTTAAACAGCTGCCTTGCCGAGATCAATGACTGCATGGCATCTAGCTGGTTGCGACTGAACCCAGATAAGACGGAGGTATTGGTGGTGGAGTCGAACAGAGTACGTGATAGGTTGGCCTCTGTTTCAGAGACTGGATTAGTTCTGGGTTCTGTCTCATTAAAGGCCTCCTCAAGGGTGCGAAATCTTGGCATTGTACTTGATAGGAGTTTGACTATGGAGGTGCAGATTTCCTCCGTTGTCGGCTCCTGTTTTTTCCATCTTAGAAATATCGCCAGGATAAAGCCCCTTGTTCCGCCTCTAGACCTCTCCACTTTGATGCATGCCTTGGTTACATCGAGGCTTGACTACTGTAATGTGCTCTTTCTCGGGGGTCATGGGAGGATCTCTCTGCAGACTGCAGCTAGTGCAGAACGCAGCTGCCCGGTTACTTACTGGGCAGCTGACGTTTTGTTATATTACACTGGTGTTGCGTGAGCTGCACTGGCTGCTGGTCAGGTGGAGGATCCTCTTTAAGGTGGGGCTTACGTCGGTCATATGGGGGACTACCAGAAGTCTATCCTTAGTCAGTTGGAAACAAAACTGGATTCTCTTCCAGATTCCCAAACCAAACAAGAACTGAGAGACCTGGTTCGTTCCGCATGTTCGGCCTGTAGACACATGCTCTATGCAATATACAACACAGTGGAAACAGCAGGCAGGAGCTTGGTCTTCACCGTCTCCTTGTGGCGTCACACCTGGCTCCGAGTGTCAGGATTGGCCCCTGAAGTGCAGACTGCCATTCACGATGCTGTCTTCAGAGGGTCAGTGCTTTTCAGCGGTGATGTCAAGGACAACATCTCCGAACTGCAGGAGAAGGGTTTGGCACTGAAGTCTGTCCAAGACAATGTACAAATCCTCTCAAGGGTAGAAATACCCCTTCCAGCATCAAAACCACCAGAAACACAAGTAGACACAAGCATGACATCCTAATAAACGTAAAGCCGCATCAGCAGCCAAAGCTTCTCCCAACAAACAAGTCTCCGGTGTTCCGGCCACTGCTCTGCCCTCTGACTCCCTGTCTCTGCCCAGGTCAGAGAAACTGGTAGGGGGGAGATTTTCCTCTCATCTGCCGGGTTGGGAGAGGATAACTGCAGATGCTTGGGTACTTCAGCTGATTTCAGCAGGACACTCAATAGAATAGAAAACCTCCTCGTAGACCCCCCTCCTCAATCCTCATACTCCCCTCTGCACCTGCAGTTGGTACTGGAGGAAATTCGCTCTCTTCTTTTGAAGGAGGCAATAGAACTGGTTCCCCCTCATCTTCAGGGGACCGGTTACTATTCCCATTTCTTCCTAGTGCCAAAGAAAACCGGGGATCTGAGACCCATCTTGGACCTCCGTTCCCTCAATCAGTTTGTGGAGTACAAACGGTTCCGAATGCTTTTGTTACCGAATCTTCTTCCTATGCTTCGGCCGGGTCTATGGATGTGCGCTCTGGGTATGCAGGATGCCTACCTCCATATCCCTATATGCCACTCCCACCTCGAGTTACCTCCAATTTTGTTTTCAGGGGTCACACTACCAGTTAAGGGCCCTCCCATTTGGTCTTGCTCCGGCCCCCCCGTGTATTTACCAAATGCCTGGTGGTGGTAGCGGCCTTCCTGCGTGCCCAGGGGGTTCAAGTCTTCCCCTACCTGGATGACTGGCTTCTAGTAGCCCCATCCCAGGAGGAACTCTCACGTTTCCTTTCTCTCACCTTACAAGATTTTTCCAACCTGGGTATCACAGTCAACCAGGCCAAGTCCCATCTGATCCCTTGTCAATGGCTGCAGTTCATAGGGGCAGTGTTGGATATGACCCTAGGCAAAGCCCTTTTGCCCTTGGACAGAGCAGAGACGCTGTCAAATCAAGCTTGTCTCTTGTCAGGCCTCAGAAGGGTCAGAGCCAGGAAGGTTCTTTGCCTTCTCGGCCTAATGGCGGCCGCCATTCCCACTGTTTCTCTAGCACGGATTCACATGAGGATCTCCCAGTGGACCCTCAGGTCCCAGCTGGACCAATCTCGAGATGACCTGGACCGCTAGGTCCTAGTGTTGTATCCGATGATCCGGGACTTGGAAGTGGTGGACGGTTCAGGATCACCTTGGTCAAGGGATCCCATTTTGTACAACTCCCCCCACCCAGACTCTGATGACAGACACATCGGGGGCAGGCTGGGGTGCCCATCTAGGATCCCACAGGAATCAGGGATGCTGGTCTGAGTTCGAGCAAAAACTTCACATAAATGTTCCCGAGCTGAGGGCAGTACTTTATGCCCTCCAGGCTCTCCTTCCGGTCATTCTTCCCGGTCATCTACTCATTCAGTCAGACAACATGTGCGTAGTCTGGTACCTCAACAAACAGGGAAGAACTCGGTCCTATCCTCTCTGCCGGGAAACAATGAGAGTCTGGTACTGGGCGTTTCAGCACATCCTGCACCTGTCAGCTGTTCATGTTCCAGGAGTGGAAAACACTCTGGCAGACGCTCTCAGTCACTTGTCAGCCAGGTCTCATGAGTGGGAACTTGATCAAGTCATGGTAAGTGACATCTTTCAGCAGTGGGGGACTCCTCAGGCAGACGCCTTCGCCTCTCCTAACAATGCCAAACTTCCCATCTATTGCTTGCTCGCTCCAAGGTGAGAGAGTTTTTATCAGGACACGCTCTCTCTGTGTTGGAAGGACAAATTCGTTTACGCCTTCCCCCATTCCTCTGATTCTGAGAGTGCTCAACAAATTTCGAATGGAAGGAGCGCAGGTGATTCTCATTGCTCCCTTCTGGCCGAGGCAAGTTTGGTTCTCTCTCTTCTGCAACAGTTTTCCGAGGAATCTCCTCTTCCTCTACTTCTGTCGCAGCATTTGCTGACTCAGGATCAGGGGATCCTGGTCCATCTAGGCCTCAAGTCACTTCACCTTCGTACATGGCTCTTTCAGATGTAGCCAAGGCACGCTTTGGCGTTCCCCCCTTGGTAGCTGATATTCTGGTGGAGGCCCGAAAGCCTTCCACTAGATCCACCTATGCCATGAAGTGGAAGCGCTTCACTATCTGGGCTGGCTTCAGGGATCTGGAACCTTTCTTCTGCCCAGCTAATAAAGATTTAGACTACCTGAGGCATCTGTATGACTTGAGCCTCAGCTACTCTTCTGTGAAGGTCCATATGTCAGCCATTTCGGCCTACCATATCCCCTTTGGAGACAGGACTTTTGCCCAACTAGAAGTCTCCAAGACTTTCTTGAGAGGAGTTCTTCATTTAAGATCCTCAATCCTGCTCCCCCTTGGGACTTGAACTTTATCCTGGAGAAGCTCACATTACCTCCTTTTGAACTGGCAGCCAAAGCAGAGTTAAAGTTTCTCTCTTGGAAGACACTTTTTCTGGTGGCCATTACCTCTGCTCAGAGGATTTCCGAGCTGTAAGCCCTAATGTTTAAAATTCCATACTTGATTTTTCACAAAGAAAGGGTGGCCATGCATCCAGTCCCAAGTTTCTTCCAAAAGTGGTGGCTGAATCTACCCTGAATCAGTCCATTGAACTCCCGGCCTTTTTCACGGAGCACTCCAATCATGGAGAATACCTTCTGCATACACTGAATTCTGAGATACTACACTAACAGGACTAAGGATCTCAGAAAAACCTATCAGCTTTTTGTTTCTTTTGCTCGCAAAAGAGAAGGCAATCCTGTTTCTAAACAGTGCCTCTCTAAGTGGTTAGCGAATTGTCTGACTTTCTGTTATGACAAGTTTCATAAAACCCTACCGGGTCAAGTCAGTAGTCACTCCACCAGAGGGGTCACCACCTCTGCTGCTTGTTTCAGGAATGTGTCAGCGGCAGAAATTTGTGTAGCCGCAACTTGGACTTCTTTCCACACCTTTACGGAGCATTACAGTTTGGACATTTCCTCTCGCTGCAGAGCAGGCTTCGGGTTGTCTGTTCTACAGGGACTCCTTTCATGATCCCTGATTAGATTTCAGTCATTTGTGGATGATGCTTCCTCCTCCTGGTTTCTTATTGTTCCAGACTGCTTGGGACTCAGTCCTATTTGTGAATACCTACTGCAAGAGCCCTCTCGAAGTAAGATAGTACAGTTACATAAGAACTTACCATAACAGTCGATCTTCGAGAGAGGCTGTTGCAGTAGGTATTACATTCCGTCCCTCCATCCCCCTCAGTTTCTTCCTTTCATCTGTGCTGGCATATCCTCTTCTGTCCTATCAGACCTTTGGCTCTTGGTGGGAAAAAACTGGAGGGCGGGCATGGGGACCACCCCTTTATACTGACATCGGCTGGCGCCAGTCACCTGGGGGGCATTCCCCTGTCAGAGACTGCGAGCTAGAGATTTTTCCATGGGGTCCTGACACCTGGTGGCTTAGTCCTATTTGTGAATACCTACTGCATGATCCTCTCTTGAAGCTCTACTGTTACGGTAAGTTCTTACGTAACTGTACTTTATGTGTGCTTGTGCATGGTTTGAGCAGGGGAGTTGGATAATTTTAGCACTGTCACGTTAAGCATTCTCTTTTTAAATGGTGTATTTGCTCATGCATGCTATGCTTTGAAAAAGAGTGGGGCTCAAAAACGTTCAGCAGCACCAGGCGTTTGGCTTTGCGTTTCTTCTAACTAATAAATGCGGCTTTGGTATCAGACATTCTGTAGTGTGGAATGCTTTATTCCGCGATGGCCTGAGCTCTGCTTTCTAAAGTAGTACTATTTACGCTTTTGTAGCTTGGCCATTTGGTCCTTGCTACATTCTCTCTGTGGGTCTGTTGTCCAGTACCACCGCCATGTCCGATATTATTGCTTGTTTGAAGCATGTATACTAAATGTGTTGCGTGAAGTATAATTACTAGGGGACAATGTATGTGTGTGTCTATATATATATATATATATATATATATATAGTCTTGCATATGTGACTGAAATGTTTATATCTAACTTCTGTACTTGGGATGCCATTGTGGCTTTGCAAATGAGCTTGTCTCAGTGGTTACAGTCCCTAATAAAACTGAATTGAATTGACATCTATAAAAACTGGGTAAGGAAGTGCCTACATCCTGATTGGTTGAGACTGGGTTCTAGCCATAGCACAAACCATAGCTAAAAACTTGGCCCTGCATACCTGGCCATAGCGCATTCTTTATGTTGGTGCCAGCTGGATAAAATATTCAGTTTTAATCTGGCAGACACATTCTTCTAGTTCTGTAACTGTTTTCCACAATCAGTCTGTCTCCCACTGACCACACAATCCATTCCCCAGACTTGCAGCTCATTTCATGTTTAATTAGAGCACACATTTATTTTGATTTTAATATAGCTCACTCGTTACCCCACTCGCATTCCCTCACTTTGCTTACCTACTTGCTCACTTCTGCTACTTGTGCAGTCCCTTCACTGAATCTTTGGACAGCGTACAAAATGTAGTTAAAAAAAAAAATCATCATGCAGCTCTCTGTTGCTTGAGCAACCACTCGTTATCCACAATGATGTCTCTTTCCTCCTGCCGCTTGTCAGTTGGTTAACAGCCCACTCATTGTCCTGTATGGTACGTCATTCACTCCTGCTGCTTGCTATTTGCTGACAGCCGCTAGAGTTCTCGCTCACTTGCTCCACTTTAAAAACACCTTTTTATATTTTTAACAAAAACAGAATAACAGGAAAAACAAACCAGAGTGTTTAGTGTTCCACTGTCCTGCGAGCACAACATCCATCTATTTTGGATGTTGTAGCGGCATGCCAGAGCCTGCTGTTGTGACCAGAATGACCCAGTTGTTAAGTCACCAGCACACTTCCATCTGCAGGGCTGAAGCTGAGACAAATAAATGTGCTGTCATGCTGAACCAGTAAGAGATGTCAGGTAAGAGCTAAGAGAGAATGTGGGATGAGATAGCAGCTAAAATATGGTGCAGTCTGGCCATAAAGTGAGGTTATGCTTTTATTTTTGGTAAATACAGATTGAAAACGAAGAGCAGGGACTGGCAGTGTTCAGGAACCTTGGTGGCAGTAATCGGCAGAGGCAATTAAATTTACCTTATTTGTAAGCATTAAAATTGATTTGAACCATGCTTTAAAAGGTTTTACTTATATAATTTTTTGCATGTTCAATCACAAACCCATTTTATTTACAAAGCAAGGAGGTCTGTCTTCTCACTCACTGCTCAGATGTATACACAAGTCTTGTTACTCTGGATAAAAGTTCATTTTCATTGGCTGGCCCAGTGGCATGGAGGGCTGAGGCATCATGCCTTGCCTCCTGCCATGCTGGCAGCCTGTGTTTGTGGTGCGAGCGTTGGCCAGGGTGGAAGAGGATCGAGCATCCAGAGGATGGCTCTCCTCTCCGGGGAGGGTGGGATACAGAGACTGGTGCTTGCCTGACACCTAGTGGTGGCTGGGTGTTGGCACGCCAGACCTGCATACTAGGGCATGGAGGGGAGCAGCCGACCGGCATGCTGCATGTGGACGTGTGCGCAGCTTGGCCATTGTCCGCACTGCATGCTCCCCTTCCACAAGGAAAGCAGAAAATCTGGTCCTGGCCAAGTGGCATGACAGCCATCCTCCACAGGTACCACCCTGAGAAGACACCTCCCAGACGCTGGATCCGGACTAGGCAGGTCAAGTCACTCCCCGCCACCCTGCCATGGAGGGCAAGCTGTGGGGGTAAGACAGGAGGGGGTCTGACATTCAGGGGCTGGAGCTGGGAGGACAGCAGGAGTAAAGGGCTGGCCACGACAGTGGGGAAAATCATCATTAAAAAAAAAAGTTCACTTTTATTAAAATCCATAAAACCAGCTAGCACCATCGACCATAGTAATGGAAATAGATGCCTCTCCCCAAACAACGAGTTAAACATTTTCGCGCTTCTCACGCTTTCTCAAGACTTACTTTTATATAAGCAGTAAGACACTCTGGGGTTGGGTTGTGCTGGGTTAACTGCACACCCAGGGGTTGAAAGTACTGGTGTGGTGCCTCACAGCACTTTTGGGCTTGTGGTAAATGGCAGAGTGCCTTCAACCCCTGGGCTTGTGGTAAACCCGGCACAAACCACACCCCATCGTGCCTTATTGTTTAATTATCTCCTCCACGTGAGTTGGGGCTGGAGGTACGAGCAGTGTCTTTTGCTGATCTCAAGCATCTCACCTGGGTTGGCCTATATTTGTCCCCTTGTAGCCTCCTCTTGGCACAGCTCCTCTCCGACCCCTCCATGTGGTATCTACCAACTCACATCATACTGCTTTGCTGCACAATGTGGCTTCTGATCTTGTTCAGGAATATTTAAATTTCACTGGATCTACTACCGTCCCAAGTCTCTGTACCTCATTTCCACCTATCCTCCTTTCTCCTACCTGCCCCCAGTATTTTTCATTTAATTCTATATTTAGTCCTCCATCCAGCAGTGTGGGTGTACTGACTTTCTGTCCATGTTGGCCAGCAAGGAGCAAGACGGAGGGGAGTTATTCCTTTGCTGCCCCCCTGGAACTAGTCCTTCCCCACGGGGCAATGGTAGCAGGACAGCTTTCACAGCCAAACCCCACGTGTGCACCACACCACATGCTCTGTAGCATCCCCACTTCCCTTTGGCCCTGCCTTCTGCAGTACTGTCCATTCTTTTATTGAGACAGTGACAGAGTGGGTGATGCAGCCCTTTCCAAAGGAGAACTTCCTCTGGAATACTCAATCTACCTCTCCCGGCTGGCTCAGGATGTCCCACGCTCGTTCTTGAACCCGCATCACAGCAGTAACTCTGCTGCTGTGCCAGTGAACTGGCCCTGTTTCTCCATTTATTTAATACTCCATCTGGGAAACCACTTTTATTCTTACCAAGATGGAGCGCATTCCATGTTATCATACATATCAGGGTCTGAATTCCTTATCCCATTCCCATTCTCCCACATTCTCCTTTCTTGCTCATTTTCATTTTAAACAAATAATTGTATTGTGTGCATATAAGAAAGCCAGTTTAATGCTGTTACTTGCTTCTTATACAATCTAGTGGAAGAATTGAGACAGGGTGGGGATCAACAGGTGCTTATACATGCTGGATCAGACTTTTTTCACTTTGAGGCTATCAATTCTACAGCTGCCACTGAGTCAGTTTTCAGCCCCTACTGTCAGCTTGGTATTGTTTGGCAAGGGCCAGAGCACCCAGTCAAATGGAAGGGCATGCATGTATGTCACTAGATCCTCTGTGCACACTCCCTTGACAGTGTCATAAGAGGTCCGTTCTCAAACCACAGCCACTCCCATGGAAACAGGGATGGTCAGCTCTTTATCCAAAATAAAATTCCTACCTTGTGAGTCTGTTTTGAGAAATCAGGATATATAATCTTTCAAAGACATGGGATTTAAAAAGGAAGAAAGCTGCTTTTTAAAATATGTTGTACTGTAGTGTTACGAATCAACAAAAGAGTACATAATGAAAATTATGAGTTATAGATTTGCCTTATGGCTTGATACAGATATGAGAACTGAGTATAATTAAGCGTGAAAAAGTTAATAGACATTAGTGACAGCACAAAAAGGGATTAGGGTATCTGTCTTTTCTGTTTCTAGTGAGATAGACAGGAGTGTATTACATGGTTACTTGCAGGAATAAATCCAGGAATAAATGGTTTGATACCTTTTATTGGACCAACATACTGTAGATGTTACAAAAGAAAACAGTCCTTAAGCTTTAGGACCAGTCAGGTCCTTCCTTGGAAGCTTATGGCAGTTGTTTGGTAAATCACATACTATTAACACCCAGATCATACATAAAAAACCAAAAGGAATTCTCATTGGTTTAAAATGCCTTTTTAAAAAATAATCTGGAGTACTGCATCCAGTTCTGGAGACCCCATCTCCACAAGGACATAGACAGGATGGAGGCAGTCCAGAGGAGGGCTACTAAAATGGTGCAGGGTCTGCAAGAGAAGCCATATGAGGAGAGACTAAAGGAGCTTAATATGTATACCCTTGAGGAAGGGGGGAGGGCATGATAGAAACTTTTAAGTACCTCAGTGGAATCAACAAAGTCCAAGAGGGTAGCATCTTTCAGAAAAAGAGATGTGCAAGAACAAGGGGACACAATTTGAAGATAGAGGAGGGATGACTCGGGGCAATGTGAGGAAGTATTTTCACAGAGAGGGTGGTGGATGCATGGAACAGCCTTCCTGAGGAGGTTGTGGGGTCTGAAACTGTGGGAGAATTCAAGAATGCATGGGACAGACATAAGGCAATACTTGTGGGGGGTAGGAAGAAATAGGCTGTTGGTTAACTAGGATCTGCTGCTTATCCTGAAGGTAGGGAAATGGGCAGACTAGGTGGGCCAGGCGGTCCTTATCTGCTGTCAAAGTCTATGTTTCTGTGTTAATAACTGAGGTTTAAATGCAATCTATTTTGGTCCAATAAGAGGTATCAAATCATTTGTTTCTGTTCTTACAAGCACCAGCACTTCAACTATTTCTTTGTATGAATAAGGAATTGGTTCTTGTGAGCCAGTACAGTAAACGAGGTAAATTAATCTGCAGTATCATGAGGAATGCAATTAGATGAGGGGAGTTACCTTACAAATGTTTTCATATGCATTCTTTTTTGTGCGTTAGCTACTTCTTAGGAAGAACGAGAGCCTTTTTGGAGTTAATCTGTAACAAACTGAACAACTGAAAAAAAAAAACTAAACACGTACTGTGTGCACAGTGTGTATATTTAATGTAGAAAGCTATCACAGGCTTGCATGAATTACTATGTCTGGTATAAAAACTTAAACCAGGCATAAGACACTTGGGGTGAATAGGGACTTTTGGCGGTGTAACCATTATCTCCTTACTAAGAACTGTAAGAGTATGCACAAGAATATACAGTTTTATTTATTTATTTATTTTATTTATTTAGTTTTTGTTGATCAGATAAGTGCACTAGACAAATCCTGCCTATTTTCAGGCACGACCCGGGGGAGGGGGATACAGATGAATGCCAACTGACCTTGAACCAGATTAAGCTGTTGGTGGTATTTAAATTTGGCCAGGACACCGAAGAAATTCCCCCTACTCTTTTCGATAAGTGCCATGGGATCTTTAACATCCACCTGAACTACCACCAATCCAGGCAGATGGGACCTCGGTTTAACGTCTCATCCGAAAGACGGCACCTCAGAAGTGCAGCACCCCTCTCATGCTGCACTACAGTGTCAGTACTGGGATATTAACCCAAGTGCCAATGTGGGAACTGAACCCACAGCCCTCTGATCTCCCGGCCTCAGAGGTGAGTGCACTACCTACTGAGCCACTGACACTGATAGTTCAAGTTAGGATGTATGTGCTGTAATTATGATATGAACATACAAATATGGAACAAAAGCATATTGGAATAAGGGAATGGCTCTAACTAACAATAGGGGCACTATAAAACATTAACATGGACATGATGTATCGTAAGAAAACGTAACTATTTCTAATAATAATATTTTGAATAGGGAAGAGGTGTGCCTGCATGTTCACATATACTGAAGATTTGTTTGCCCAAATAAATGAACTAAATTAGGATGCATAAATAGCCCGTGACCCTGGAAAACATATTCGGGTCACCTGAGACTATTTAAAACTTGTCCCGTGGCGAGTGCCAGTGTAAAGTACTAATTCCTGGAGACAGTGGTGTTTACTGTCCCCAGGGGTGTATATTTGCTCACATTTAAGTCTGTTTGCTGCAATTTTCTATCTCCTCATTTCGAGACATTGAGCCCTGAACTCTTTGGATTCAGGAAGAGGAGCCGTAGTCCCTCACGATCCCCTGGGGACTACACCTCACTAACTGGGATTTAGTTTTTGCTGTGCTGTGCAGGGTTTTATTTATTCTGTGCACAAACCACGTATGAGTAGCGTTCTTAATCTTTTAAAATTACTTTAGCACTGTTCTCTGCATAAGGAGCCCGTGACCCTGGAAAACATATCCAGGTCACCTGAGACTATTTAAAACTTGGAGCGGGGCGAGCACGTGTTGTCGCGCACAAAGACACGCGCATCTTAGCACGTGTTTTTACATGTATTAGCGGGGCAGGATACTTCACCATTAATACCTATCACAAAACATTGTGGAGGCCAGTAAGTTGCAGTCAATAAATGCTTCTGCATTGAGTAACATCTGTGATATATAGCTTTGTACACTTGTATCATTCCTTATGTCTCTGAATTCTGTATAATACCTGGAGATACCCAAGTTAAACAAGTCAGCAAGTCACATTTATACCATATTCTTTGACAATGGCTGAAGTATTACAAACATTAGATGGGAGCTTTGCCCATAAATGTACTTCATGTGATATATATAAAATATTCACAGAAAAACACTAAGTCATGTATGTGTCAAAACTGTGTACAAATTGAGTCACTCACTAGTGAAATCAGGTTTTTTAGTTCAAGAATGGTGGACCTGGAAAATAGTCAAAAAGCTATGGCAGTCAGACTTCAGGTTTATTTCAATCACCCTGCTCAGGCTATGGAAAATGTAGCAATTCCTAACACAGTTGATCAATTAGATATGGATCAGCCTAACAACTTGACTAAAAAAGCAACTCCTATTCTCATGCTTCCACCTCTAAATACTCCTTGCTCAGAAGTCAATAAAGAGAGGGCCACAGAAATAGAAACATCAGATAATTCAGATGAGGAATGGTATGTGGTCCAAAATGCTAAAGTAGCAAAAAAGGGCAGGAAGGCAGATATCTTTGCCATTCCATTATTACAATTACAATACATGGGGAAATGGTCGTGCTTTCTGGGACAATATCAAGGATGTCACAGGGAAGCAGCCAAAAAGCTCTCCGGCCATGTTAATGGTTGATGGATCCTCAACCCTTGACCCCAAGGTGATCGCAAACATCTTTAACACGGCTTTTTCAGACCTTGGTGCTGTTCTACCCCATGACTTTTTTGAAAACAGGGCCTACTCCCCAAATACCTCAGCCCCTCAGTCTAACCATCCCCTCTTCTACTTCAGGAAGGTAAGGCCGAATGAAGCTCGCCACTATATTACTGCAGCTATCTCTAAATCTAGATCTAGTAGCGACACCCTGGACCTTAAGCTTCTGTTGCTCACCCTCGATGAGGTAATTCATCCATTAACAAAAATCCTAAACCTCTCTCTCAGCTGTGGAAAATTCCTGGACCTATGGAAAACAGCCACCGTGACACCCGTCCATAAAAGTGGGGACAAGACGATTCACTCAAATTATCGCCCTATCTCCATACTGCCCCCACTCTCTAAGGCACTTGAGCGCATTGTGGCTGATCAACTTACTGACCACTTGGATAAATACAATATACCTTGTCCACAACCACACGGCTTCTGGAAAGGTCACAGCACCACCACAGCCCTTCTTGAGTTCACTGGAGCTTTGCACAAATCCCTTGACAACGGCCTTCTCACAGGGGCCGTTTTCGTCGACCTCTCCAAGGCCTTCGATACAGTACACCATGGACTACTAATACACCAACTACTGAATGCCGGGCTATCGCCTGACTCTTCTCTCTGGTTTAAAAGCTACTTAGAAAACCGGTCACAGAGAGTAAAATTGCGGACGCTCTTTCTAACACCCTGCCTGTTCGTTGGTGTTCCACAGGGATCCATACTGGGACCCTCCTTTTAGCATTTTCTTAAACTCCTCCTTACCACTGCTCTTTGCAGATCATACTATATGCCGATGATGCTGTTGTATTCTCCACTCACAAAGATCCTGCAACTCTTCAACACAACCTTCAACTTGGGTTCAGTTCTGTAGAGACATGGTTTCTTAATCATAAACTGGTCCTCAATGACAAGAAAACCAAATCTATGCTCTTCTGCAGCTCTCATAACCCACACAAGCTACACCACTTGGCTATCTCCACCACCCTGGGGAACACTCTAGATCAGGTGGTGTCCTTCAAATACTTAGGGATACAGCTTGACCCTAATCTCTCCTATGGACTTCATGTAGATAATGTAGCTAGAGCTGCTAATACACGGCTTGGTCTACTCTGCAAACTCAGACCACACCTCACGCCAGAAGCTTTGAAGGTTGCAGTCCTGAGCTCTGTGATCTCTGTAATAGACTATGGTCTCATCATTTATGGCTCGGCCACAACCACAACCCTTAGATGTCTCTCAACTGCCTTAAATAAAGCATGTCGGCTCATCACTGGTGCTCACCGTCTCACCCACACATGTGACCTGTACACTCAGACCGGCTGGCTCCAACTATCAAACCGCATAAAGTTTTTCACCTGCTCCATGGTCAAAAAATCTACCTTGGCCTTGCACTTTCTGGGGTCTCAACTTGTTACAACACCGACTAACAAATGGTGCCTTAGAGATCCACGCCAGCTACTGAAAGTCCCCACTGTCACACTTCACAGGGACAATGCTTTTTTGCTTATCGAGCACCACTCTGGTTCAATGGCCTTAGCCCAACCATCTCTCTGCCCCAACTATTGGTATGTTTAAAACTAGGCTATGGACTATCTCACTACCAACAGCTCCTGTGACTGCCCAACTTAACCTTGTTTCTCCACTTCCCTTTCTGCTCTAGTTGTCCCCCCTTCCTCCTCACTGGATTCTACCTCACATCTTGGTATACCCAATGCTGCACTTTTCACCCTCTCGCCACCCTTCCTACATTCCTTCTCCCCGCCCGCCCTCTTCCCTCTCCCTATGACTCTGGCACTTCTTATCTGTTGTCTATTTTCTCTGACAAATGCCGCTGGCTGCCTTGTTACAATGCTACCCTTGAACTGTATTAATCTACAGATTACTCTGTTTGCAATGTCCACATTGTTGTAATGCCTGTCTTGATGTTCCCCATAATTTGTATTTCTCTGACGTGGAACCTGTGTAAAAGAGCCATGGCTCAAAGGTATTTGTAATCCTAGACTTGATAAATAAGTAGATAAATAAAAATACAAACTACTGAAATTGAACCTTCTAATTCAATATCTAGTGATTATAATCCTCCACAGTCCTCTAGCAACTTGACTCGTACTGCAAGTAAATCCCTTGATTCATGTCACCCAATACCAGAGCAGAATAATAATATGGGCTGCAGTACTACACAGACATTAGAACAAGGTACATGGGAAATTAATCTTGTAGACATTCCCATAATTAACACTCTGGCCCTATGTTCTCAAATGGAGGTCTCCAGTACTGACACTCACAAATCACCTTCGGTATATGTACTAGGGGACTCAATAATAAAACATCCTGATAGGACAGTTTGTAATTCTGACAAGACTAACCGCACCTTATCCAGCTTTAGTGGTGCAAGAGTTGAGGATTTTACACTGATGATCAATAATATTGTTGATAAAAAGGATATATCTCTTGTTGTAATAGTGCACGCTGGAGCTAATAATGTATTCTATAATTCCGTCACTGAAATTAAACAGGACTTGGTAGCTCTTACAAATAAATTAACAGACTTAGGCTGCACAATTGCTCTTTCAAAGATTCTTCCTATACCTAAGGCTTCAAAATATGGTAATACTAAAATCAAATGCATCAATCAGTGGTTGCGTAAATGGTGTTGTATGCAAGGAATAAAATGTATCACACATTGGGAAGAATTCATTGGCCATCCAGAACTGTATTGTGGAGATGGCTTGCATTTAAGCAGAAGAGGCTGCACTGTTCTTGGGAAACAAATCAACTCATTTATAAATAACACTTTAAACTAAACATTTTAGGGGAGAAGTAGGCTGTCTCTTTCTCTCTTAATAGTTCTCAACAAATCCATACGAATCTGACAAAACCAAATTTAAATTATCATGAGGTAAATACTCTACTGATTAATGCAAGAAGTCTGACTAACAAAATTGAGGAGCTTAAATACATTCTAAAAGATCAAGACATAGTCATATGTGGAATCACAGAAACGTGATTCAAGGATGGTGATTGGGGCATGTACATCCCAGGCTATACAAGATGCTCTAAAAACAGAAAACAGAAAAATGGAGGCGGTATAGCCTTATACAGTATGTATCCAAAAAATATAAATCCCATATGTTGGATTCCACACCAGCCTTATGCACTGAAACAGAAATTTTATGGGCTCAAATAAATTTACCTGAAAAACATTTAACAATTGGTCTAGCCTATCGAGCACCTTACCTGGATAGTAATGAAAATGAGAAATATTTGTCTATTTTGGAAAATATGTGGAAGTACCAACTGATTACATCCTGATGGGTGACTTTAATTTCCCTAATATTAACTGGTCCACACTAAACGCTGTTGGGTCAGTGAAGAATAAAGTCCTTGGCTTTACAATTAATCAGAACCTGGAACAGATAGTTTTGGAAAATACTAGAGGAAATAATGTATTAGATTTGGTCTTAACAAACATTGAAGAGGATATTACCACTCCATATGTCTTAGAGCCTTTAGGTACCAATGACCATAATGTGGTCAAATTTAGCATTATAACATCACTTTAACAAGTTAGAGTGGTTACCTTATTAAAAGATTTTAATAAAGCCAACTACAAAAAAATGAAGCATTTCCTTGCTGGCTGGGACTGGGAAAAAGAACTGAGTAACAAGAACTTGACTACAGTGTGAAACTTAATCTGGGACAAATTGCAATTATGCATAAATAAATGGGCACCCACCAGAACAAAATATAAAAACATACATAGGGTACCTGCATGGTGGAACAGGAAAGTTGATAGACCCATCGATTGGAAAAAGAAATGCTACATAAAATATAAATGGCAATCATCTGAAATAAATTGGAATTTATATATAAAAAAAAGTGCCAATCAAGTAAAAAATATCACAAGGAAAACTAAACAAAATATAGAATTGCAATTGGCTACAAAGTCTAGATACAATAAAAAAAAAAGTTTTTATAACTATGTGGGCTCATTGCGTGGCAATAAAGCTAAAATTGGTCCGTTAGAAATTAATGCAGAAATAATCTGTGCCAAAACTGAAATGGCAACTCAGTTCAATAAACAATTTATTAATATATTCAGTCCTAAAGAAACATTACATATTCTACCAGTTTGCAGTAGTCTACAATGGATATCCTTTACTGAAATTGAGACAATGGAAGCATTTCATCACCTAAAAGATAATGGCTTACCAGGTTCTGATGGGATACATCCCAAACTAATAAAGGAGTTATCTCTTGATTTAAAGGGTCCCTTTACCATTCTTTTTAATACCTCTTTGAAAGAGGGAAACACCATTTCAAATTGGAATGATGCTATAGTAACCCCTATTTACAAAGCTGGCAATAAGAAAGATGTTAACAGCTATAGGCCAGTAAGCCTTAAATCTGTTATTTGTAAAATGTTAGAAAGACTTATACAGAAACTAACAGAATTACATAGTCTCCAGAATACCTTAACAGATGTTAATCAGCATGGTTTCCAACTTGGTAGATCTTGTTTAACAAAACTGATTCACTTCTTTGAAACTGTGAGTGTGGCCCTTGATGAAGGTTTGCCCATGGATGTCCTATATCTCGACTATTCAAAGGCATTTGACACAGTTTTAGATAAAGTTTTAATTGAGCAACTTATTAAACTTAAATTTCAAAATAATATGGTGAATTTGATCATCTCATGGCTTGCCGACTGGAGACAGAGAGTGGCTTTAAGAGGACACCTCTCTGGATGGGGACCTGTCACGAGTGGTGTACCCCAGGGCTCAGTTTTGGGACCAACACTATTTAAGATCTTGATCTCATCCATGCAAACTACGGATGAGACCTGGTCAGTCAAGTATTCAGATGATTGTAAATTGGACTACATAGTGAATAATATGCACTCTGCTGTAGACCTGCAAAATAACCTAAATCATCTCGCACAGTGGGCACATAACAAAATGAGCTTTAATATTAACAAATGTAAGGTTATGCACCTAGAGCATAATCATACCAAAAATGTTTATAAAATAAACCATATACAGCTACAAGAAACAAATAATGAGAAAGACCTCGGAGTGGTAATGAACAATAAATTAACCTTTGAGATGCATAATAAAACATTTGTTAAAAAATGCCAGGGTATTATCAACTGCATCCTAAAAATATTAAAAGCAGAGACCCAAAGGTTATAATACCTCTCTATTCAACTTTAGTACGTCCACATCTCAATTATTTGTGCTCCACTATGTGCACCAACAACAATAAGAAATAAAAAATTAGTGGAGGGGTTACAAAGAAGAATCACAAAACAAATTAAGACCGTGCAAAATTTAAGTTACGGCCAAAGACTTGAACAACTGGGACTATATTCACTGCAATATAGACAAATTAGGGGAGATCTTTGCTTTACTTATAAAGCTATAAAAGATAACTACTTAATGGAAATTCTAGGATTGGTAAAATACACTAGTACCTTTGCCACAAGATCCCATAATTTAAAACTAAAAGGGAATATTAATAGGACAAACAGACGTAGTAACTGGTATAGCCAGAGAATTATTCCAGTCTGGAATGCATTACCATTTGATGTAGTCAATAGTGAAAGCATGTTAATCTTTAAAAACAAGATTGATTGTTTTATGGGGCAAAATAAGATATTATTTAATAGATAAATGTGTGTTTCTTCCACCTATATATAGGTGGCGAGTTTCTTATGGAGCTATGGTCCCCTCAACTCATAACATCCTCTGATCCTATGGATATTACTCTGGTACAAAGGGTATTATTTGAAAATGCCTATTTTATCTTATTACTAGAAAAGGAATACCACACAGAGCCACTAAAGTTTGCCCCCTCCCTTTACCTAAAGTGGTTCAGAAATCTGATAAAGTAAAAACATGAACTTGCTCCAGGAGTTTTGAGCCTTCATTGGCATTTCTGTGTCATTCAAAGACGTATTCTGGGGTACTCCAACAACACTTGATTCATGAGGGCAGGATGTTGTGGGGCTCACCCCCACATAATGTTTTGATTAGGCTGTGGTACAGCATTAGCCTTTCCACATTTTCCCATTATTCTATCAAGGAACAGTGATCATATGCCTAAAAACGCACACTTCTCCTATATACTGTACATATGTTACGAAAGTTCCCTCTTGCCTAATAATCTTCCTCTGGTAGTGTGTGCTTGGGTAGGCGTGAGTCCATTTAGTAATACACCCCTTACACTTAACTTCTGTCCAGTTTTTAAATATGCATTTTTTCCTGTGTGATTGCCTGTGTTCTCAAAAGTTTTCCCTGTATGTTTTCCTCTAGATGCTGACAATTATCATGGCTAATGTCAGTGCCCTATTACACCCTAGTCTGTGGTTGTCAATCCCCAAATCTTGGTAATCTCAAAGGGCCTCAGAGTGTGACCACCAGAACTTACTGCTGACCTTACTCCTTATTTTTTCTGCACCAAACCTCCTGTTATACACCAGACTCCCTGATATAACTCATTTTCCCACGGCATTCATTAAATCAAGTTTCTGATATATTTTCACTTGAAATGCATCTCCTGTGTTTTTCTAAAGGTAGGAAATTGTTTGTGACTGCGTAAAGTTTGGGCTACTGACCACATTTGAGAAACACTGCCGTACTCCATAGAATGCTAGGACTGACAACTACCTAGGTTGCTTTCACTGTATGTATAGCCTGGTTATAATGGGCAACACGTGCCTGTTACCCTTCATATGAACACAAGAAAATCGAAAAGGAAGACATTCGGCTTGCTAAGTTTTGTTCTTCACCAGCTCAGTAGGCAGAACAGTCCCTTCCTCTTCCATAATGCAAACCACACACACCCCATACCATAGTTCAAAGACAAATTGTTATCTACTCAGTCGGGTTTAATTATAACCAAATTATTTTGTTTGGCACATCAATTGGGCTTCTGTATTCTTTCTGTGTCTTTTCATTCTATTTATGATTAGAAGATAGCCCGTTTATGAACAGGAGAAGTAACTAGTGTATTTATTACATGCTGGTAAAGCCTAGCTGGTCTGAACCAGATCGCTGGATTGCACTCCTGTTGCACCTCTGGAAAATATATCCTTTTGGCAAAAACAAGCAACTGCAATGTAACAAATGTGAAACTGAAGTGCTTTTCTAGTATAGTCATCACTTCTACAGCCAGGAACATTTGGTTTTATGCTTAGTAATTGTTTTGTAAAATGAAAATAAATCTTAAAGCAGCAGTGCTACAAGCACTGTTATCCAAGTATGCTAGTTCCTGATACAGCTAATGAAGACATTAGCACACCTGTCAAACCTACTTTTCTGGGCACCTTCTGTGCTGTGCACCTGAGTTTTTTTTTTCTTGATCCGAACCCTTGCCAGGTGTACAATGCTATGTCTAGGCCTAATGTGGAGGCCAACTTTTGTATTTTTTTACAAAAAAACTAAATTAAACATTTATAAAATAATCTAATTGTGGTGGAATTAGAAAATCATGCCACTAAATAAAATTGGAAGATGCCTGGAATCTTTTGTAGTGAAAAAGGTATGGTCAGTTTTTTGCCCAGTAATGTTGCGTTGCTTTTTTTAAAACATCACACGAGGGGATGAAGTCTCGGCCTATAGCACTTTCCACCCTGGGTTTTGACGTGTTGTGTATGTGGAGCATCTTGGGTGTTCTTCCCTCTGCGGGAGGGAAGGGAGTGGAGTGGCAGAACCAACACAACATGAGGGGTTGGATGCTTTTCGCCTCTGTCCCCCTTTGTTTCCTGTTTTGATTGTACTTGCCGATACCGGTAGGCATAATGAGGTTTCCTTCTTTTGGCTATTTCTTTCTCCCGCTCTCCTTAACCCCACTGGAGGCGGATCTCTTGAAGGCCCATGTATGCAAGAGTACATGACCCCAAATGGTACCACAGGTTATCCTGCCATGCAAGACATATCTGCATTTATTTTACTATTTTTGTTTTTATTCCATCTAGAAGGATAATAACAAGAGTCTCAAGTCTGCTGGATCAATCCATGGGGGTGGGAGGGGGAGGGAAAACACAACTGAAAGGAAAAAAACAGACATCCACAGGTGGTTCCTTGGGTTGCTGACTGCAGTTAGTAGTCGGGGAAGGGGGGGTTATGGTGATGGGTGGTGTTTCATGTGAGTTAGGTGCTACGATCAGTAGGTGTTTGGATATCAAATTACTCTGCCTGGCTCGTTTTCCTGACTAAATATTTAAACTTCAAGTTTATTAAATATCCTCTAACTGGGGCTAATCTTCCACCTATGATAACTGATTTAGATCAGTCCCTGTTAGCCTTCTTTGTTAATATTCTTAGGCCTTAGCTGGATCTACTTATTAACAATATAAGAATTAAGGTATGGACATGATGTGCAGTTCTGTCTCTGTGCAGGGGGTTTTGAATATTTTAGAAAACACAAAGCTTCACCACGCTTCTGCGTGAATGTTGATGCTGCACCACAAAATGAGGTGGCTAACCTCTACAATACTAGAATCCAATGAGGCAGTGGTGCGCAAAAGAACCACAGTGCACTGTAGTTGCTATTTCAAAAGCAAAACTTACTGGGTATTCAAAAGTGCTAGGGTATTTACTGAACTCCTGCCTGGTTACTTTTCTAGGTGCACCTTTTTGAATACCCAGTAAAGTTTTGCTTTGAAATAGCAACTACAGTGCACTGTGGTTCTTTTGCGCACCACTGCTCTGTTGAATTCTGGTTTTGAATATTTGAATATTTGGATTAATCGTTATAACTCTCTGTGTTGCAGTGTAGTTCTGGACTACCTGCCCTGTGCCTACTGGTGCGGAATGAGGTGCTTACTCCTCATCAGTTATGAGGCTCCCTGTGTGTGGGTCTCCTACTTATACATTATTTGGATTTGTGAGTGCCTCACCATAGAAACATAGACTTTGATGGCAGATAAGGACCACTTGGCCAACTAGTCTGCCCGTTTCCCTACCTACAGGATAAGCTGCAGATCCTAGTTAACCAACAGCCTATTTCTTCCTACCCCCACAAAAATTACCTTATATCTGTCCCTTGCATTCTTGAATTCTCCCACAGTTTTAGACCCCACAACCTCCTCAGAAAGGCTGTTCCATGCGTCCAACATCCTCTTTGTGAAAAAATACTTCCTCACTTTGCCCTGAGCCATCCCCCCATCTTCAAATTGTGTCCCCTTGTTCTTGCACATCTCTTTTTCTGAAAGATGCTACCCTCTTGGACTTTCTTGATCCTACTGAGGTACTTAAAAGTTTCTATCATATCCACCTTCTCCTTCCTTTCCTCAGGGGTATACATATTAAGCTCCTTTAGTCTCTCCTCATATGGCTTCTCTTGCAGACCCTGCACCATTTTAGTTGCCCTCCTCTGGACTGCCACCATCCTGTCTATGTCCTTGCGGAGATGGGGTCTCCAGACCTGGACGCAGTACTCCCGATGGGGTCTCACCAGCTGTCTGTACAGAGGGATAACAACTTCCTGTTTTCTGTGGTGATGCCTCTCCCTATACATCCCAGTATCCCCAGCCCTCCCTACTGCCTTCTCATGCTGTTTGCAACCTTAAGGTCATCTGATATGATTACCCCAGGTCCCTTTCCATTTTGTTGTTCTTATTACCCCCAATGTGTAATCTTCCCTGGATTTTTGTTTCCCAGGTGCATTATTTTGCACTTCTTTGCATTGAATCAAGCTGCCATACTTTGACGATTCCTCCAACCTTGCCAAGTCCTTTCTCATCCTTTCCATGCCTCCTTGTGTATCAACCCTGTTGCAGATCTTTGTGTCATCTGCAAAGAGGCATACTTTTCCTTCCAGTCCCTCTGCAATGTCACTTATAAAGACATTAAAAAGGACTGGACCCAGTACCGAACCCTGCGGTACCCCACTAATAACTCCTCTTTCTTCAGAGTGGACTCCATTTACAATTACCTTCCGTGTCCTGTTGTCCAGCCAATGTTTTACTCAGGCTACCACCCTGGGACCCACTCCCAGGCTGGTTAATTTGATTATTAATCTTTTGTGTGGGACTGTGTCAAATGCCTTGCTAAAGTCTAGGTAGGCCTTGTCCGCAGCCCCTCCCTGGTCTACTACTTTGGTCACCCAGTCAAAGAAATCAGTTAGATTTGTCTGACATGACCTTCTCCCTGTGAACCGATGCAGCCTTGGGTCCTCTGCCCCACTGGCCTGTAGGTACTCAACAATTCTTTCATTCAGAAGTGATTCCATCACTTTCCCTACCACAGAGGTCAAACTGACAGGTCTGTAGTTTCCTGCCTCTGTCTTGCTCCCACTTTTGTGAAGGGGAATCACATCTGCCTTCATCCAGTCCTCAGGTACCACACCATCCTCCTATGATTTGTTAAAAAGGGTAGTCAGTGGTGTCACTAGTTCTCCCCTTAATTTTTTTAGAATTCTGGGGTGAATTCCATCAGGCCCCTTTGCTTTGTCCACCGTCAGTTTTAGGAGTTCTTTCAGAACCCTTTCTTCTGTGAAAGGACTGGGGTCAAACCCCCCCCCCCAATCCAGAGTGCTTCTGGTAATTGGATTAGGCATCTCCCTCTCCTCCTTTTTTATGAATACTGAGCAGAAGTATTCGTTCAGTATCCCTTCTTTTTCACTGTCCCTCTCTGTCCACCCACCATCCTTTCTATTCAACCTCACTAGCCCTCCCTTTGTCTTTCTACGCACCCTGATGTACCTATAAAAGGTTTTATTCCCCTTCTTAACCGAGTTGGCTATCTTTTCCTCAGTTTGGGCCTTTGCTATTCTGACTTCCTTCCCTGCTTCCTTCTGCCTTAACTGGTACAGTTATCTGTCCTGCTCCTTCTGTGTTTCCTTATACTTTCTAAATGCTATCTTTTTCTCCCTAACCTTCCCTGCCACCTCTTTTGAGAACCATAGTGGCTTTTTCTTTCATTTTGATTTGTTTATTTGCTTCACACAAAGGCTTGTTGCCTCTGTGATAGCAGTTTTGGTGTTTCCCCATTGTTGCTGCACCCCTCCTTCTAGCCTGTTTGCTAGTGCTTTTCTAAGGCACTCTCCCATCTTGCCAAAGTCAGCACTCCTGAAGTCCAGTACCCTCGCTTTTGTATGCCTTGACTCTGTAGCTGAGTTTATCATGAACCATGCTGTCTGGTGATTACTTGTTCCCAGATGGCTACCCACCATGTGCACTTCATCTCCTTTGTATGGACCCACATATGGGTAGCAAGGCGTCGTATGTAGGTATTGATGGGGATGGGGGGTGGGGGATGGAGGGTTGTTTTGCAGGCACCAGGTAACTGGGTGGCTTTGGTTTTGGACGGTTTGATGGGGTTTACTAGGGTCTGGTCAGGGGAGGGGGCAGGGTGGACTTTGGGTGTGAGGTGTCCTGGCCTTTATGGTCTTTCCTCAAGTCCCTGACTCCATCCCCTCCTATTGAGATCCCTTCAGTTTTCTCTTTTTCCTAGTGTCTTGGGGGCGTTTATGTGCTTCCAAGGGGGTTATTGTGCTGGGGTGTGAAGGGGTTTTCTCCCAGCAAGGACTGAGGTGGCCTGTAGCCACCTTGGTCAATTAATTTTTTAATTGTATGGAAAGTTGGTTACCTTTGGTTGGCTTTGCGGGGGGGGGGGATGCGGTTATTGGGTAGGTTCATACAGGTTTGGTATTTTCCCATTTGGGTCTGCCTGCTGCTGGGACTGGCTTCTCTCTTTAGGAGGCACTTGTGGATGTAATGGGGTATACTGAGGTGAAATTTTTTTGTTTCTTGGTTAAGTAATGTTGTGGTTTAGTACTTGTTTACTATTCCTTGCTGTTACTGTTCTTTGTAATGTTTTCCAGTTATACGGACTGTTCTGTATATTATCTTTTCCTCTTCACACACTGTACTTGCAGCTCCTTTTGTATGAAAATGGGGTAAGGGATCCACATTGTATTATTCTCTTGTTTATTGGGTGTTATGCCCTGGATCTGTATCGGATTAGGGGTATTTTACCCCCAGGGCTCTATCTAGTTTCCCTTTCCCCCCCAAATTATAATATGATCACATTGCCTATTTGTTCCTGGAATGTCCAGGGTACCTTTTCCCCTATTAAGCATAAGAAAATTTATACGGTGCTCAAGAGGTGCAGTGTGGGGGTGACTATGCTTCAAGAGATGCACCTTACAATGAACGAGCATAATAAATTAGTTGGACAGTGGGTCAGTCAATGCTATTCTGCCTCTTTTAATGGGCATCATCGGGTTGTGGCTATTTTAATTCACAAAGGGTTAACTTTTGTCAAGGTTTGAGTGGTTGCAGACCCTTCCAATGGGAGATACATTTTTGTTAGTGGTACAATCCATGGGGAAGCTGTTACCTTTGAGAACATATATGCGTCAGCTGAGAGGGACCCAGTTTTTTATGATCAGATGTCCCTCTTAAACAGAAAGAACAATTTCCTGGTTTGATTCTAGAGGGGAGATTTTAACTGTGTTTTTAATCCTCACCTGGATAGATCTAGTGCTGATCGGTGAGATCTAGTGGTGTAGAGGTGGAGCTTGGGTCTGGCTGAATTAGATATGGTCGATGCCTGGAGAAAGGCCAATCCTGGTGCCAAAGAATTTATATTGTACTCCTGTCCCCATCGAACTTGGTCCTATTAAGATTATATTATGATCTCAAGAGAATGGTATAGCAGACTCTAGTCAGTGTCTATTAGCCAGATTTCTGTGTATGATCATGCTCGGGTTTTAGTTGTACTCAGACTGGATGGACCGCGGAAGAGTGAGAGGAACATGGCACTTTCCCACCTATATGTTAAGTAATCAAAAATTTCAAGATAGAGCCGGCCTGGTGGCGATGAGGGTTGAGGTGCTGGATGCCACACCTCGCTCCTCGCCGGCGATTCGGGTTCGGGAGCGGACTCGGGTCATTGATGGGTTGGCAGGGGGAAATAGGCTGGAGCGTCCTACGACAGCTCGCCTTCTCTGGGGAGGGTACAGGCCACTGCCCGCTCACTCGCCTGACTCCGAGCGGAGGCTCAGAGTACTACATGCCTCACATATGGGGAGGGCTGGCTGCACTACAGCATAGACATTGGCGCTTGCGCCCTGATGTCAGGGGAGTCATACTCTGTATGGGGAGGGTGGAAATGGGGAAAAAGAGCCTGCCACCGCTGGGAAGATGGGGAGACTGGACGTGCCCCCGATTTGCCTTCACCTGCCCAGCGAGCCCAGGACTAACAACATGTACGTCTTGAGGTCCATCCCGCCTCATCCGCACCTGGGGGATATAGCTGTGGCTCCATGAGGATCCAGGGCTTCGTTGGGTAGGATGGTAGGCAGTGTGGAATGTTGGTTGTCTCCCCTGAAGGGTCGGGGTGGCAGGCTGGGTAGGACAGAAAAATAATAATTACAAAAAAAAAAAGTCAAGATTTTCTGGTTAATAAATGGGAGTACTATTTAGCTATGAATGCTACTTCTGCTCTAATCCAATTTGCTTTGTGGAAAGCTGGGAAGACTTTTATGGGGGAGGAGAGGTGATTTCTTATCTGACTGCACTGCACAAACAGAAGCTGCAGAAACTGCAGCAGCTCGAGAATGCTGCTAAACTGCTGGAGCTGGAGGCTTTTCGGGATCCTCAGGATTCCAAGCTTAGAGATCTAAAACTAGCACAGGAGGCCATTATTAAAGAGCTTCCTGGTGGTGCAAACTGAGCCCTCATTTATGCCAATCAGAGGGTCTTAGAGGGGTAACAAACCCAGCAGATTACTAGCAAGGCTCACTTGGATTTCTGCTGTTCACACGGGGGGGGGGGGGGTCAGCTGACAGTGGATCCTGCTCAAATCCAACGGTAGATCGTGGGCTTTTATTCTGGCCTTTATTCTAGTGAGGTGGCAGAGGGCAGTGCTGAAGCAGCTGATCAGTTCTTTGACTGCCTAGGACAACCGAGACTTTCTGATACCCAGAGGGAGGTGCTGCACTCCCTGCTGACTATTGAGGAGATTCAGCTTGTGGCATCTAAGCAGGCTGGGGGGAAAACAACAGGCCCAGATGGGCTTCCCATCAAGATTTATAGGCCCCTGGGTGGCTCTGTCTGGACCCACATGTTAGGTATGATTCTAGAGGCTGGGGAGGTGGGTGAGTTGCCACCTACTTGCAGCCTGACAACAATTACCTTGATACATAAGGAGGGCAAGGATCCTTTGATCTGTTCTGTTTACAGGCCAGTTTCTCTTTTTAAATAGTGACAGTAAGGTCTTTGCTAAGGCTCTGGCCCGGAGATTGCAGATATTTCTTTCTTTCCTGGTCCAGGATGACCAGACTGGTTTTGTTAAAGATAGACACTCATATCATAATGTACGGCGGTTACTGGGAGTGGTGGAGAGGGTGTCTCAGTGTCCAGGAGGATACCTGCGTGCTCTCCCTGGACACCGAGAAGGCCTTTGATAGAGTTGAGTGGGTCTATCTGTTCAGGGTTCTGGATAGGTTTAGACTTGGCAGCTGATTTGTTGAATGCATTAAACTGTTGTTATATGCAAATCCCATTGCTAATCTTCTGTTGAATGGGGAGATCACTTGGGAGTTTGGGCTGGGCAGGGTACTTGGCAGGGCAGCCCACTCTCCCCTCTCTTGTTCACATTGGTGATTGAGCCACTTGCTGTCATGGTCAGATACTCTGTGGATATAAGGGGGATTCAGGGAGCCTGGGGGGTCCACCACAAAATTTTGCTCCACGCAGACTGTGTTCTGCTGTATTTGTCGCAGCATGCTACATCACTCCCTGTGTTGATTTCCCTGATTGAGCAACTTTCCTCGTTCTTGGGATATAAGATTAATTTTGAAAAATCTGAGGTGTTGTGTCTGGTTGAGATGGCCATGCAGGACCTCACCCTCTCAGAGTGTATCCTCTCATATTAAATACTTGGGGATTCGGGCGGGTAGGTCACTCAACTCCCTTTATAGGCTTAATTACACACCCCTCTTAAAAAATGTCTTAGCAGATCTCGGTTGGTGAGAGGGTCTCCCTTTGCCTTAGCTAGGCCAAATTAATCTAATTAAGATTAATATTTTATCTAGACTCTTGTATCCCATTCAGATGCTCCTGGTTGGTCTCTATCGGAACCCTGGATAGGGCCTGCAGCAATTTTATTTGGCAGCAAAAATGGCCAAGGATAAGTCTTACTCAATTAAGAAACTCTCCCTCTGAAGGAGGATTAAATGTTCCTGACTTTGATATACATATTATTTAGCATTACAAGCCAGACTGCTCTTGGATTAGATCAAAGGCCTACATGGAGCAGCGTGGGTCTCAGACCAGGAAAGGAGAGAGCATTGCCTCATAGCCTATTTGGGCCAGATGGGGAAACTTTTGGGGATGTCTTTGGGAGCACGATCTTGGTACTTATTTCTTCAAACCCTGAATTTCTTCCGGGGCTGGAGGACTGGACATTTCAGAGGTGGGAGTCGGCAGGGATAAAGACAAAGTGCCTTGGGGATCTCTATCTTAGTCAGGGTTTTGTAACATACCCTGAACTAGTAGAAAGTTTGGGCTTGTGTCCCTCTCAGTTATTTCAATACATGCAGGTGCGGGATTGGGCCAGGTGCCTAGATCGTCTCCAACCACAGAACTCACTTCTCTTCACTTTGGAGAAGGGACCATAACTGCCCAAATGGCTCCAAAGGGGCCTTTGGTTAAAGGATACCTAAACAACATTTTGAGAACAAACTGTTCAAAAATCTGACTCCATAGGTGACTAAAGGAAGGCTGCTGTATTCATTAATGCTAAAACTACATTTATATAATTTATCTAAATATGGTTCCAGAGCATTTGAAAATTGTAAAATCAGTCTTCCCATTAAAATAAAAGCTGTCTTACCTGCTTCCTAAAATGGCTGCCAAATGTGTTATATGATGACATCATTGGAACCAAAGTCAGAGAGATATATGGCTCTCTATAGTGCTAACTAGTTCTTTTTTCCCTTTGTATAGAATTGTTTCACCCAAAAGGGCAAAACCATGTGCATTATTGTGTATAATGCACATGTTAGGCTATGGGTCTGTTCATTTTGTTTACTTTAACATGCTGAAAATGTGTTTTAATCCATCCGACTTTCTCAATGGCAAACCACAGTGCAGTACAAATCTTGAATAACCTGGTGGTCTAGTGGTTATGGTGGATCCATGATGCTACAGTGGGGGTGCTGGGGTGGTGGGCATGCTTAATATGCACTTTTTAACATTTTTATTAAACTTCTGTATTTTCTGCTATTATTCTTTTATAGTACGTTTTTGACAGAACCTACACATGTAATCCATAGTTTGAATGTAGACATTTGTACAATCAATAAATCAGACTTCTTCAACAAAGTGAAATGCAGCAACAAGCAAGTATGTTACTATGTGGGGAGGGGGGTTGCAGCTACTCCTTTCACAACCCCCTAGAACCACCACTTTTTTGTAGCAAAGTTCTTGTGCAGTCTAATGTTAGAGTTCATATTTTCTCGAAACTCAAATATATGCTTGTCTTCTTTTTCCATGGGAAAAAATAATAATAATAATAATAATAAGAAGAAGAATCATCATCAGCATTTATATAGTGGTTTGATACACATTGTAACCCAAAGTGCTTTACAAGCAATACTAGACTGGTAGTGAAGTGACTGAACATGTAGTGGCAGCCATTTCGTACATTAATATCCACACATAGCCTTGGACAGTTGCATGAATTGGTTTTATGGGAAGGGGAATGTTGGCCAGACAACAGGGTCAGGTAGTGATCAAGGTGCTGGCAGCCCCACATCTTATTTCTCACAGTAATCTGCTCATATTTCTCTCCTTCTGTCTTCCCCCTTCCCTGAATATAGCAGTACCTTGCAAGAGTGGCCTTCTCAGTCCCCTTCTGGTATTCATTCTTCACTATTCCTCCTCACACCGAAAACTGATGAGCTTATCACCCTTCTGCATCATGAATGCAAGTAGTACAGTCCCCGTTTTATTTTGACATATCAAATATAAACATGTCTTTCCAGTAAGGCAGGTTCATAGCAGCAGGGAACAAGGGGAATGTTGGTCTTTCCTATCCTTAAAAGATCTAGGCTACCTTTGATTAGGCACTATTAAATGATGGGTGTACACATCATTATGCATGTCATTTAATAGTGCCTAATCATAGGTGGCTTAGATCTTATATGGGTAGGAAAGCCTATTTTTCCACTTGTGCCATGCTGCCATCAGCCTGGCTTACCAGAAGATCATGTTTATTATTAATATGTAACTATAACATGGGAGACTGTACTAACCGCATTCATGATGCGGAAGGGTAGTGAACTCATCAGTTTTTGGTGTGGGGAGCAGGTGATAAGAATGAATGCCAGAGAGGGACTGAAGAGGCAATTCCAGCAGGGTACAGCTATATTCAGGTTAGTTGAAGACATGAAGGAGGACGCTGAGCAGATCACTGTGAGGTCTGAAATGTGGGGTTACCAGCATCGTGATCACTACCTGACTGTGGATGAGAGTAGCCAGCAATGACAAATACTCGGAGTGGCAGGGCTGCACTTAATCTGTTACTTGAATTCAGTGTATGGAGATTACTCTCAGGTGGGGGGTGTTGACGTTTGTTAGGACAGCTTTGAGGGAGTTGTGTATAGCTCATTCAAGATTTGGAAGGGTGGTAGCCAGCCAACTCGCATTGTGGAGTAGAGCACAGAAAAGTACTGGAGAAGAATTGCTGGGAACTGTCCTGCGGGGTTCTGCAGATCACAGGTAAAGGAGTAGACTGACACTGGAAGTAAGGTGGATTTGCTCAAGGTATTAGTATGCCTCTCCTGCTAATAATATTGTTATCCATTGTAAGTGCAGCCCTCATGAGGGCATGAACAGCAGTTTTTCTGGTGGATCATGATACTTATTGCTTGGCCCCCCAGGAAGACCTAGTTGTTGGTTAATGAGGTAGGGAAAAAACACAGTAGGGACTTATACATACTACCTTCACTGTGCAGAAAGGTGGTGATCCACTCAATGTTTACTGTGGGAGCAGAAGTCAAACATTGAGAATGTGGACTGGAGAGTGATTTGGGAGGCATTTCTAACAGTGCCAGCTGATGCTTATCAGTATAGGCGTGCACAACTCTCTGAGGTACAAGATTACAATCTGAGGTGTGATAATTCTCTTCATGAGACTTCAAGCTCATATGCGACCCCAGGCAGTGCTAAGGACAGGGTATGAATGGTGGGGTGTTCAACAGAAGGCAGGCTAGGTGCTTGGGGTTCTCATGGAAAAAAGAAAGCCTTATTTGTGGATTAACAAGAGAGCATGAGCTTTGGAACTGAACAAGACCGGTACTTTGCTTTGTGACCCTGAGCTAGTCACTAAACTTCCTTGTGCTCCCAGGCCACACCTTTAAACGAGCTTTCATCTTAGTGTGTCTCTCCTGGTTAACGAAAAACAAAATTCAGTGCATTATATAACCACTAGATCATCAGGTATTGGAAGTGTTGTACTGTAATTCAGTTTGCCAAAGAAAAAGTTAGCTGGTTTGCAAAACATTTTCTGCACGTTAAAATAAACAAAATGAACAAAATCATAGCGTAACGTGTACTGATCAAAATAATCCACGAGGTAATACATGGTGTTGATCATTCTGGTACAACAATTCGAAATAAAGAGGGGAAAGAAGAACTAGTTAGCACTACAGAAATATATGTGGATCTCTGTCTCTGGCTCTGATGACGTCATCATGACTCTTCACTTAACACACTTTTCAGGTATCTTAGGGAGAAACCAAGGCTGTTTTTGTGAAAGTGAAAGGCTGATGTTTACATTTTTCAAAAGCTATGAAACTGCATTTATGTTATTTATATAAATGCAGTTTTAGCATAAATGTAATCAGCAGCCTTTACTTTACCTCGCGATGAAGCCAGAGTTTGGAGTTTGCAGTTTTAAAAAACTGCTTGTTTAGGTACCCTTTAAGTATTATCACAACATTAGATTGTGTCTCCCTGATAGCTCTCTGTGGGTCAAGAGACTTTGGGAGCGGGATTTGGGAGGGAGGATTCCAGAAGAGGTCTGGAAGGAACTATTTGAATCTCATATGGGGTTGAGCATATGCAACCGATTTAAGGAGGCTCAATTTAAGTTCCTGCACGGGCTGTACCTTCCCCCAGAGATGGTAAGTAGGTTTTCTCCTGGAGTCTCACCTCTGTGTGGGAGGTGTGGCATGGGGCAAGGAGTATATAAACATTGTTTTTGGCAATGTTCTGTCCTTCATAAGTTTTGGATGGTCATTGCTCAGGCCATTTCTGGCACCATGCAGGTTAAGCTCCCAGTGGATCCATGGAGCTTTTTATTTGGGGATGGCGGAGTGGACGTTGGAGGATTGGAATTTCTACTCCAGGCCCATTCAACTGATGTTAGTTGTGTCTAGACATTGTATCCAAGCTACTTTGGTATCCCAGGCCCTTCCCACACTGCAAATGTGGCTGGATTCTCTTCGTACTATGCTCTAGTTGGAGTATTTGACTAATGATTTAAAGGGGTGGTCTGATACATTTGAAAGACAATGGGGTCAATAAATGGCCTCCTTGTCTCCTACAGAACAGTCGGTGATTCAGTTGGGTTGACAGCAACTTCCGTCATGGAGAGGCCTGGACTGCTGCCACTACCGCCTATGTCCTTTGGCATTCCATCTCCCACCCGCACCTGGGATATGTTTTCCGGGTTTGCTGAACAACTTAATTTTATCTGTAGGCCCAGGAACTGATTTTGCTGTGTTTTTGATTTTTTCGCTTTTGATATTAGAGTATTAAAGCCGAGTGATTCATTTTCTTTTCACCTTAGCTATCTGTGTGATGAGTATTAGTATTAGTATTAATGTTTGTAGTTGTGTTTGCATTTTACATCTGTATTTGTACTGTTTTTATATTGTTCTTGTACTGTGTCTTTCTAGTTTTGAACCTGAGATGTTTAAAGTTTGATTAGTGACTGTTTTATTATCACCTTGGATTCTTTTTGTAACTTCTCAGTGCTAAATTGTATTTTAATATCTTACACTGGTTCTGCTTTTTATGCACGGATATATTCTACGAATGTCCTATGTGTATGTGTGATATTTTTTTAAGAAAAGCTTAATAAAAAGTATTTAAAAAAATCACAGGGATAGTATTCTCAGTTTCCTGTGAGGTAAAAATATGAAGACAGATATTTTTTAGGGCTGCACTTGGTTGTGAAATCAAGTTCAGTTTCAAGTTTGTTCTTACCAAGAATACTGCTAAATTCAAAGTCATGTATTATAGCTTGCATTTTTTCCTGCAAAACAATTACAATTGCTGTCATCTGAATTCAGATCTCAGCATTCTGGAAAACTTGAATTGCAGGACATTTAAGCAATAAACCATGACAGGGTGTGGATTATGCTGGGATTTACCTATGGCTGGTGTGGTTTGGTGATGAGGCCGCAGGCCGAGTGGTCAAACCAGGTCAAGCCATGCGTAACTCTCAGCATAACCCACACCCTGGAGTAGGTTATTGCAATTATATAATGTACCCCTTCACTGTTTGTATAAAAAAATAAAGAAAAGTTGTTTTTGTTGCATTTTTAGTGATTTTTATTTAATGTATTCTTACACCACAGAAAATAGACCATTTTTACCACTGTCAGCTTTTCTCTAGTTGTTATTTTAAATTGCTTCTTTTCTGTTGCTGAGAGTCATCTGCCCCCTCCCCAGCACACCCCTTATACCGATATACGCAAACTTGACTGTGTGTTAAACTTGAAGAGTAGGCAGGGATGTTGACTGTGTGTTAAACTTCAGGTGTAGGCAGGGATGTTCTGTTTTTCACAGTCAGGTCAGGCACCTGCCATAGTAGCACTGAAGCCTGAACACATACAAATGGGGTGAAATGTCAGAGAGCCATCCTCCTGGTAATGGTGGCAGTACAAACAAAACAAAACAGGTAGCAATGTTAAAATCCCCACAAGAGAATGCTGGAACACAAAAATCCCCACAAGAGAATGCTGCAACACAAAAATCCCCACAAGAGAATGCTGAAACACAAAACATCCCCACAAGAGAATGCAGGAACACAAAACATCCCCACAAGAGAATGCAGGAACACAAAACATCCCCACAAGAGAATGCAGGAACACAAAACATCCCCACAAGAGAATGCAGGAACACAAAACATCCCCACAAGAGAATGCAGGAACAAAAAACATCCCCACAAGAGAATGCAGAAACACAAAACATCCCCACAAGAGAATGCAGGAACACAAAATATCCCCACAAGAGAATGCTGGAACACAAAACATCCCCACAAGAGAATGCTGGAACACAAAACATCCCCACAAGAGAATGCTGGAACACAAAAAATCCCCAAAGAGAATGCTGGAACACAAAAATCCCCACAAGAGAATGATGGAACACAAAAAATCCCCACAAGAGAATGCTGGAACACAAAAGAATCCCCACAAGAGAATGCTGGAACACAAAAGAATCCCCACAAGAGAATGCTGGAACATAAAACATCCCCACAAGAGAATGCTGGAACACAAAAGAATCCCCACAAGAGAATGCTGGAACACAAAACATCCCCACAAGAGAATGCTGGAACACAAAACATCCCCACAGGAGAATGCTGGAACACAAAGAATCCCCACAGGAGAATGCGGGAACACAAAAAATCCCCACAAGAGAATGCGGGAACACAAAACATCCCCACAAGAGAATGCGGGAACACAAAACATCCCCACAAGAGAATGCTGGAACACAAAACATCCCCACAAGAGAATGCTAGAACACAAAACATCCCCACAAGAGAATGCTGGAACACAAAACATCCCCACAAGAGAATGCCGGAACACAAAACATCCCCACAAGAGAATGCTGGAACACAAAACATCCCCACAAGAGAATGCAGGAACACAAAACATCCCCACAAGAGAATGCTGGAACACAAAAAAAATCCCACAAGAGAATGTGGGAACACAAAAAAATTCCCCACAAGAGAATGTGGAACACAAAAAATCCCGACAAGAGAATGCAGAACACAAAAAATCCCCACAAGAGAATAGGGAACATAAAAAAATCCCCACAGAGAATGCGGAACACAAAAAATCCCCCACAAGAGAATGCTGGAACACAAAAACATCCCCACAAGAGAATGCTGGAACACAAATTATCCCCACAAGAGAACGCTGGAACACAAAACATCCCCACAAGAGAACGCTGGAACACAAAACATCCCCACAAGAGAACGCGGGAGCACAAAGAATCCCCACAAGAGAACGCGGGAACAGAAACAATCCCCACAAGAGAATGCTGAAACACAAAAAATACCCACAAGAGAATGCAGGAACACAAAACATCCCCACAAGAGAATGCGGGAACACAAAACATCCCCACAGGAGAATGCGGGAACACAAAACATCCCCACAGGAGAACGCGGGAACACAAAACATCCCCACAAGAGAACGCTGGAACATAAAACATCCTCACAAGAGAACGCTGGAACACAAAAAATCCCCACAAGAGAATGCTGGAACACAAAAAAATCCCCACAGGAGAACGCTGGAACACACAGGTTAGAGAAGTATACGCACTAGAATATATAAAACCAGAATTACTGACTGCCTGAAGAGTTTTGCCACCACATGGCAGAAATGAGTTCAACACCAATTAGACAAGTTACCTTGACTTCGTACCTTAGGAAAGCTAGCATATAGAAAGGCTGGAAAAGAAATTGAAACACAGAAATAAACTGATATTGCTGGAATAGAACAATCCTGCTGTTTGGTAATTAATAAATGGACTATTGTTCTGATGGATAAGGAAATAAATAACAGCTACATTGTGATAGATTTTGATGTACTGGAGGACCTGAAGCATTAATTTGTAATTTTAAAATGAAATCTTTATAATGTGTCAAAGATCTTGTGACAAAAAGATGTATGAACTATATGTAACCAAAACAATACCAACCTGAACTGTATGTTTAATGTATTGTATTTTTTTTATTAAAAAAATAACAAAAAGCAGCTAGTAATGTTGATGTTGCAGGTACAGCCATGGTAGGAGGTGTGCATGAGCTGCTGCTGCACTTTGGGTCGGGAAAAAATAGTTTAACCGTCCTGTCCCTGCAGGTCCACTGCCGTGGGTACCTTGATGGTTACACCAGGCAACAGCTCAATGCCCCATCTAAGCCCTGATGCCATTCTTAGTCCATCCACCACTCCATCTGCCTTATCGCTGATCTCTCCGATGACAGCTGATCTCACATTAACACAGTCACAGAGTAGCAACAATGGGCACCATGAGATCAGAGGCGGTGGGAAGGAAAACAACAAAATCACATGAGATCTTACCACTCAAGTGTTCCTACTTCCCCACCACTGAAGGAAATGGTGGCAGAGCCTACTGGGGAAGGGGCTGTCCTTGACTGCTCAGGAGCTTTGCCAGCTGTTGCCGGGTAGCGTGACATCATTGATTCGGCTCCAAAACTGATCTCTCTGGTTTCTGTCTTTATTTTTTTGTTTATTTGGAGAGGGGGAAGAGATGGAACAACTGGGAACATTTATTTGGAGAGGGGGATGAGATGGAGCAGTTAGCCTCACAGGTGAACTCAGGATGTCTGCTTAGTGTGGAGGCTGACAGCTGGCTAGGGGGAACTGGACAGCAGCAAGCCATCGCTGGAGACTCTGTGCTGCCAGGCACTGTTGCTGGGTGGGTTTATGCTGATCAAAGGAGCCAGCCTCTCTGTGAATAGAGTGGTAGGCTTCTTTCAGTTTTGAGAAGTTTACACCCTTGAAAAAGAAAAACACATCATGATCAGTCTCGCTGATCATTGGGCTGTCACTGCCGAGCCCATTGCAGCCTGAGCTGCATTGGACCTGGCAGTGACACACCTCTGAAATCCCATTCTTTGTAACAGAATGTTTGCTGTACAAACTTGTACATGCAAACGTAAAAATGACTCTAGCCGAGGCCAGCATGTAACTTTCTGCACTGTCAGTTTTCAGCGTAATAGCAGTGTGAGTATGCATGACATCTTATAGGCTGAAAATATAATCTCCTTGTAAGTAAGCATGGTGAAAAGATTAAAACTGTTTTTATGTTGGATACGTGTTGTTTTACAGATTGCCTTTCTTTGGTCCCCTCTTGCTCTAGCAATTGATTCCCCCCTCCCTTTGTTTTTTTCCCCTGTCCCAGTCATGCTACTCAGATTGACTGGAAACTCGGCTGTTTTTTCATTATACCGCGATGCTCAGAGAGATGATTCCTATTTCTTACCATCATTAATTGGTTGTGCAGACTTGACAGTTATAGTACTTCCTCTGTGAGCTCATTCATTGTCATTCTTGTCATCACATGTTGGGAGGGGGGGAGAGACTAGGCCCAACAACCTGAGGGCTTCTTCAGTGCATCACCTTCTGTATGTCAGCTGCATGTTCACAAGTGTTTAGCCACTTGCTCAAAAGGTTCTTATGCAGTCTCTTCCTTGTAGCCAATAGGAAGTTAACAAAGCATTGCATATGCTGCAAGGAGCAATAGCAAGGCTTAACTCACTTTTTGACAGCTATAAAAAGGCGTATCCCAGTCCATCAGTGAGATAGCTGCAGAACACTTCCTGAGTTTGATCTGTTATGCAGACCAGCACTAAAAAGAAAAGCGACACCCAGCCAAACAGAACGTTTTTCTTAAAGCAGAGAATTATTTTGCTGAAGAAGATAAAGGAGACATGAAGGTGCCATCAGTAACAGCATTCCCCTTTGATCCTATAAGAAGAATCATTTCACCCGCACCTTCCTGCACAGCGTCTAATCTTGGGTCTGCTCAAGGTAAACCCAATCAGGAACTAGGTGAGCAGTTTACAAAAAGGAACAGGATAAAAAGAGGGATCATACAAAATCAAACCCAACACAGAGAGGGAAAAACAATACTTGGAGCCCCTCCAAAAAAGAGAAAGCCCCAGGTGACACAGCATCTTTAGAAGAGGATTTTCAATCACCAGAAAGTGTGGAGAAACAAGGTAAAACCTCTGACAGTTCTAAAACAAGAAAAACAGACCGACAATGAACAGGCAGGTTTTAATAAATGGTCCCAGCATAGCAGGAACTATAGCAATAAAACAAAACCCTAGGAGTCTACGGATGTCAGAACGAATGCTACTGACAGTCCCCAGAGTAAGAACAAATACAGGTGGCAGATCTTTCTCCTCCCTAGCCCCCGACCTGTGGAACAACCTCCCACCTCTGGTGCAGGAGGCCTCCTCACTCATGAATTTCCGCACCAGACTAAGCACATATGATTGCCATAAGCACGTGCCTCTGCCACTGCTCATAGCTACCTCCAGCTCCCACAACACCCCTCTCAAAAAAGTGAGCTAACTGAGGAACCTCTCCCAACATCCAGAGTCCCCAGGTTCCCCAAACCCTATATGCTATCTCTGGCATGGAAGGCTCTCCCCTGCCGAAAACTTCACAACAATTCGCCATGCATAATACTAGGCCTAGCAGCATTCTAGTTAAGACTGTGTCATGATGATAACCATGTATGCAAACTGCATAAGTAAGCCTGTATAATCCTGTAACCAACTGACTAACCACTGTATTTTAAATGTATTGTTATCCCTGGTTGCCCCTGAAAAAGGAACCTTCGGGGCTCAGTGGGCCTACCCAGTCACCAAAATGTAATAAAATAAAAATAAAATAACTTGACTCAGCACAGTGGGAGGAAAATGGTGGAGGAATCACTAAAGGGATTAAGGATCTACACATGCTGGACTTACAGAAACAATGCCTAAAACATCGGCAAATGCACATACAAACACTACAGTGAAAATAGTGAAATGATTCTAAAATTGGGTTATAACAAGAAGGACAAACTGTGTAACAGAAGTGGAGGGTAAGACAAAATTCAGGAGGCCTTAAAAATGTTTGCAGTGCATAAATAGCATGATACAAGAAAAGTACAGTACTGCAAATAAAACTGAGACTTTGAAAAAGAAAATAACAGCTACAGTGGGGAATCATGGAAACAATGAAGAAGAGGAGTAACAAATACTGAACTAGGCATAGTTATTGTTACAGGAGATACCACAAGAAAAGAAAAACAGAACAATTCACACCCATACATGAAATAACAACTACAATTGGTCAACCAAGTACACACATTTGTGACGTTATGGCAGCAGTGACAGAAATAAAATAAGAAACAAAATGAAATGGAGGAAAGAATATCCACAGTTGGAAGTGACCTTCATATACAACAAAGAGTAACTAAACAGCATGAGCAAGACCTTCAGGATATTAAGAGCAATGCAACAGATTCTGAGGCAAGATGAAGGAGGAAAATATACTTTATGGGGTTCCAGGAGGCCTGGGATATAAAAGTATGACTAACGGCAACTTAATATATTTTCTGTTTACTTAGCTGAGTCAGTCCCTGGATAATAATAACAGTTTTGAAGTGGTCAGAATTCACAGATTACTTAGACAGAAACCAGAAGTGGGAAAACAGCCATGAGTAATTGTAGCAAAATTCGTGAAAAGCAGAGAAAAGTATGAAATAATGCAGGTGGTATATACAGTAAGAAGAAACAAGTGATGGTAAATGGTGCCAGTATAGCAATTTATCAAGACTTATTGCATGACATAATATAGGCCAGAAAGAAATTTGATATTCTGAGGAAAACAACATAAGGGCCTTTATTGTATACCCAGCCAAAATAAAAGCCTTTTAAAAATGGTCAAACATTTCTCTGAGATATCAGGGGCTCAGTGTTCAAAGGTTTGTTCGGGTGCTAATGGGTCTTTACCTGAACAAACCAGGGTTTGTGCTAGAGTCCTGTATTCAAAAGAGCCTTTTGCTCAGGCAAAGAAGTTTAGAACCCACTCAAAGCATAACATATGCTTGCGGGCAAGGGGAGGGACGTGGTCATGAATATGGGTGCAACTCCATAGTCAGCGGTTTTACGCTGCACAAAAGGGATTTATTGCTGTCCTTTTACTCAGCACAAATACTGCCAAACAAAACCCTGACTTAACTTTGGGCAACCCTAGTGGCTGCTGGAGGTAATGCAGCCACCTAGCCAGTTGGCCACTGGGGGAGCACAACCTCCCTCTGTGATCCATGGTACCCCCGCTGCCCCTGCCGATCGCCGACCTGTTGTATAATTATTTCTGGTGCTAGTGGTGCTTTCTCTCTCTCTGATCCCAGCCCCAGCTTAAGTACGTTTATCCTTGGTGTTAGTGTTTTCTGCCACCCACCGCTGATTGCTGGCCTATTCTTTACACGGAAAGGCTCCTTGGCACTAGTGGTACCCTCCTCCCCCTGCTGATCACTGACCAATTCTTTAAATGAAAAGACTCCCTGGTGCTAGTGGTACTCCCCCCATCAATCGCCAGCCCGTTCTATAATTAAATATTATCCCTGGTGCTAGTGCTGCCCTCCCCCCCTCCAATCCCAGCCTTTGCTTAAATACATGTATCCCTGGTGCCAGCGGTAACCCCCGATCCCAGCCTTGGATGAAATACCATTCTCCCTGGTGCCAGTGGTAACCCCCTTCCTCCGAACCTGACCCCTTCTTAAATACCTTTATCCCTAGCGCTAGTGGTGCCACCCTCCCACCCCGATCCCAGCCCCGGCTGAAATACCCATTTTCCTGGTGCCGATGGTAACCCCCCTCCATCCAATCCCAGCCCTGGCTGAAATACAGATATTCTTCGGGAATATCTCGGTCATCAGGTCACTCCATAGGAACTTCGCTGTTGGTGAAGCAGGATCCACATGGAAGATTTTTACAGTTCTCCCTGGTACCAGTGGTAACCCCCTCCCCCGATCCCAGCCCCAGCCTAAACACTGTTTTCTCTGGTGCAAGTGGTAATCCCACTCCCTCTAATCCCAGCCCCGACTGAAATACAGTTCTCAGGGAGAATACTGGGAGAACGGTATTGGCAGCCAGGGCAGGGATTGGAGAGGTTACCACTGGCGCCACGGCGAATGGTATTTCAGCCGGGGCTGGGATCAGAGGGAGGAGGGGTTACCACTGACACCAGAGAGAGAACAGTATTTCAGCCGGGGCTGGGTAGCCTTATTTCAATTGTACGCCCTTATTTGCATACCAGTAAAATAGTGATTTTTGTTGTGGTGATTTTAATTGTGGGTTATACATGGCATATAAAGGGCAGTATACAAAAAGATCTATAATGATTCTAGTTTTCTGAGAGACATGGTACAGTTTGCTGGTTTAAAGGATGGATATACTGCCTGTACATCTGTGCCGAGTGCCACTTTTCCAAAAAGTTACCTACATATTAGTTCCAAGGTTTAGTGGTACAACTATACAATCAAACTTCTCTCCTCAAGAGTCAGTCCTTCCACTTCCAAACTCGCTCTGCAGCGCTTCGACCAGGGGTGTGGTCTTCGTTCGAGGGTGGAGTTGGTTTGGATGCATCTCCCATTATGTAGCCACTTTTTGGGTATCACTTGGTTGCCCCTTCTGTAATTTCTCAACATTGAAGCTTTACTGCTGTTTAAGTGGCTCTGGAAGGGTATGAACCTAACATTTTAAATTATACAAAAACATTTCATTCATGTGTAACCACCAAGCCACTTATAGCAAGTTGGACACCCCCCATGAAATCTGGACACTGGTACCCACATATGGCATACCACTTACTTTTCAAAGGTTGGTACCACCCATGGCGATACAATGTATATCAGGTTCATTTGTAGAGGAAGGGGGGGGTACAAGAACAAAACATACGAACCTTCTGTAAAACTTACAACCCAGGTCCAAGGTGGAGGCTGCTAGGCATATGCTAGATTTAAACTACTGAGGGGGCCCCAGTAATTCCAACACCAGTGCAAGAATCAGAATGTCCAGGACAGGAACTGGGATTGTGCAGAATGGCTTTATTTAACAGATGGTAAAACTAAAGCAAGTAGTGGACCCCCATGGGTCGGTCAAGGCAGGACAGGTACACTTCACAAACTCTCCTTGCATGCAGTACAGTTCGAGAACACAAAAGAAACATCTTCCCATTTTCTAAATGGTGCACATAGTGGACACCTGGCCACGCACCCGAACATTTTCCTCCCATGAGTGCACATATTGTGAAACTAAGTCACACACTCAGAACTCTTCTTCGAAAATAGGTGCAATTAAGTGAAACTCAGCCATGCACCTAAACCTGCAGCACTGGCCGTTGCTCAGGTAAAAACTGGCACCCTTTATGAACCAGTTAGCCCTTGTAAGCATACAGATGGCGTTCCTCCCACCTTTTGCCCCAGTCGGCAGTCTGTGCCATTCCTTCAGGGTTACACCATTGAAACCCCCATTCCCCACTGAAATGCTAGAGATCCCATACTTTCCATTTCTGTCACTCACTGGGGTGACCACAGTACAACTTCACTCTTCTGGATGAACATGTTGTAGACATTTACTCTCCTGGGTGAACTGAGGGCACTGACAGGTGCATTCTAGCCTTATGTATGGGCACACACACACACCCCAGAAACGATTCCCCTAAATGTGTGGAGAACTTGTCTCCCAATACAGTACTTATGAAGTAGTTGTCCCTTCTACTGGGCATGGAACAACAAAAGGCACCTCTCCTGGGTAGCATGTCAGAACAGTCTCTCAAACATTCTTTTACAAGGCAGCTGAAACACACAAAAGGATCTTCAGGGGATTGCCCCTTGAACCCACTGAGAAAAGCAGTTCCTTCCACTTCACTGGGAGTAGAAATCAGGAAATCCTGCTATAGAAAGGTCTCCACCACTTCACTGGAAGCTGGAAATTGTAGTCCACACTACGATGAGAAGTTCTGGGCCCTCAACTCAGAGCCCACTGGAAAACCTTCTGCCACTCTCACCTCCACTCTCAGACTCCAACTCAGCACAACAGAACATTCTAAGCTCCCCAGAGCAGCTGTACACAGGAAAGGGTTATGCTGCAGTGAGAGTTCCTAATGACATAGTCATTCTCCTCCTTAGTACCAGGCCGTCCTTCCTCTGATGCTTCCTACGGGGATGGTTGATTAAGTCCTCTCCTACCATGTGCCAAGCACAGGCAGGTAGTACCAAAGGATAGAGATCCACTGAAGAAACTCCAGGTCCTTTCCTACTGCTGTACTATCTGTGGATTTCAGTGGCTCCAAGAAGCTGCCTGAAGCATGTCCTAACAGACAGCATTGGTGACCCCTGTCTAGAATTAGGACCACCAACCTGCTTCCCCCCTAACCCTCTACGGAAAATATATCTGACCCATGCTACCTACCAGGTGCCCAAACCCAAAAAACATCTTACACCAACACACCTGTAAAATGAAAAAAAGATTAGACATTGTACTACACAGTTACACAAGCCTAACAATTCTACAGAAAAGAGGACTCCGATGAGTCCCAAAATGAGTCAGATGAGTCCGTCTTTAGGATGAGACGTTAAACCGAGGTCCCATCTGCCTTGATTGGTGGTAGTTCAGGTGGATGTTAAAGATCCCATGGCACTTATCGAAAAGAGCAGGGGAATTTCCCCGGTGTCCTGGCCAAATTTCCCTCATTCACTAAAAATACCACAAACAGCTTAATCTGGTTCAGGGTCAGTTGGCATTCATCTGTATCCCCCTCCCCCTGGTCGTGCCTGAAAATAGGCAGGATTTGTCTAGTGCACTTACCCGGTCAACAAAAGCTAAATAAATTAAAAAAAAAAAAAATAAAAAAAAAAATCCTCTTCAGGTCTTCTTGTCTTCAAGGAACACCTGCAAAAGAAAACAGTACAATACACAGTCCTGCACGCAACTACAACCTGTAAAGCCAAAACAGTGACCAAAACACCCTCCCACTGGATACCGAACAAGCTCAAAAGCATTTTTAAAAGGCTTTTCTGCAATAGTACAAAAATAGAAAACGTAAAAGCATTTACAAAAACATTTTTGGGTGGCGGGGTCCCTGCAGAATCCAAAATCTAGGGAAGAGTCCAGAGTGCCAAGGCACTACAAACGGAGTCTCTCCTAGGCCCGAAGCCTGCTGAAGCACAGTTCTGGAACAGGCACAAGGCCTGCTAGCACTGCAGTCCAGTTTAAGAAAGTCAGTTGGTGAATAAAGTTCCAAGGACATCGTCAATGGCAGGAAAACAGTCAAATTAAAATGAAAAATGTCTTACCAGTTTCTAGGCAACAAAAGGATGTCAACATCACCTCTCTGGACCTACGGCCTGATGATTTTTGGCTGCTGGGTAGACAGACTCTTTGGACGTGATGCTTCCACGACCTCCTACTGGACCCGGACTGGAAATCTTCTTCAACTGCTGGGCTGATGAACCCAGATGCTGCTGCAGACGAACCTGAATGCTGCTGCAGATGAACCTGGACAACCAGAAGAAAGACACTTCCATCCTGATTTGCTGCATCTTCAGTGGCAGATTTCTGGGTTGACATGGCTGCATTCACTTTTGGCAAGTGGGCAAATTTCAGATGAATGGCACCAATTCAGGGTTAGTACCACTCAGGATGTGGGGCATAAACTGTTACCCCCATCTGGTCGCACCATAGAAACATTGTAGAATGTCTCTTGGCCAGATTTGTCCACTACTCTCACAGTCAATTAACAAGGTCCTACCATGCTTCCAGAATTGCAGTCTCTCATTACACACTTTAATTCGGACCCACTTACTTACTGTAAGGTGCAGGTTGGCACAAGCTTCCTCCCACAACCAGGCATACCTGTTTTTCTCAATTTCTTCCCAGATTTGCTGAGAGGAGAAAGGGTACAAAGGTCCATACTCGGCCACAGCTCGTGTTCGAACAGTTCTCTCCTCTTTGCTTCTTTTGACCAACTCCAAACCAGAAGCATGGCTTGGAGGTGGCCAGTCCTGGTTGAGCCAACTTGTGGCACACAATGCAGAGTAAAAGCAGTCCACCTCTGCACTCAGGGACACCTCTCTAGAGCCTGTCTCCACACAGACATCTGTAGGCTCCATAGAAGCCAATGCCAATGGCGATTCACTGGGTCCCACTGCAGCCATTGAAGCTTTTTCTTCTTGCACACATTCTGCCCAGGAGCTGGTGATTGTGCCAGCCCCCAAAATTGTCCACTCTTCACTGTCCTCAGAAGCACTGGCCTCCAAACAACACTCTTCCTGCACCTTGGACTCTCCCACTAGGGTTACCACCTTTTAAGAAGCCCAAAGTGGGACATTTCTTACTGAAACATGATTTTACGCAGGACAGTACGTAACCATGACCAATGCAACAGACTTGTTTTCTCTATATAATCAGAATTAAGACGAAGTATTGTAGTTTTTTAGTTGCTTCTGTTGTTTCTTATCATTTTAAGGTATTTTAGTTAAGGTATAATAGTTTTCTGCAACATTTAGTGGAAAGTTAAAAAGCATTGTTTCTACTGTAAAATCAGGATATGTAGTATTTTTTCATGTTTTTTTTCAGGACACAGCTGCCCAAATAAGGACTGTCCTGCGAAAATCAGGACAGTTGGTAACCCTATCTCCCACTAGGCTAGGGCTTGGGCCTTCCACCCCAGAATCTGCTGAACCTGCAACTGCAGCATCCAACTCCACACTCCGCGCCGTGGAACATTCAACTTCTTCTGGGCCTTGCAAAGCATCAACACAGACAGTGTCCAAAAACTCTTTCACAAACTCTGTGGGTTCTCTCTCTTACTGCACCAAGCCTGCTGCTGTTCTGATATGACACGGTCCCCTGCCAATGTCCAAGTTGGAGCTAAATGGAGGTGTTTGGTTTTTAGCTACCCTTGTGCCACCTGCCTTGCTCATCCCAAATTGCTTTTGGCAGTCTTTGCAATCTGGAATTGCAAAACATCTTTCCTTGGCTTTAGGTATATCACACACACATTAACTGGATAGTTTGGCAAAGCCACCTCAGGGGTGCTGATGAACAGTCATACAATTGCTCAAAATTAGCTAGCTGCTGTTCTTGTTGGACTACCCATGCCCTGGCATGGAGCGGCTAGTGAGGGGGTTGCTGTGCCATGATCTGCAAATTAAACACACAAGTCCCAAATTACTGCTTTTGCAATCACTCTAAGATATGGCTTTAACACACTGGTACAGTTCACTAACAGGCTGCCTGGCTGCTGCATTGGTATTCCACAACACTTAGCAAAACCACTTGAAACTTTGAATTTGAAAACACTGGTCTAAAATGGCACTGCACTGTTTACATTGCTGACTATGCCCCACCATGGCGACTGCAACTTTTCATCACATTCAGCTTAAAATTGCTAGGATTCTGGCTTGATCTTTTGCATTTCAACTGATTTTTTCAAAGCACGAATTCGCTTTACTTTTTCTCAATCCTCACATTTACTATCACTTGGATCAGAGGGATCGTTTGTCTTGAAGTGCACTCTCTTTGAAAACAGCACTTTCACACACATAGTCCAAGATTTTAATGTTCAGAAAACTTTCACTTTCAGTACTTTTGCTACATTTGCTCTTACAGTTCTTACACAGTTTCCCGACCTTTAGCACCACAGTCATTTGCTTTTGCACAGGGTACTTCCAGGCAGTAGCTGGTTTCCACCGTTGATGTAATATGGCCTGCTGCCATCTCAAGGAAGGCCTCTGGGGTGAAATGGGCAGCAGGTCCTGTCGATCATATCTACGATTGCCTTGATCACTCCCCAGTAGGTCGGAATACGAGTTGAGCCCGGTTTTACTGTGAAAAGTTTGAAAAAAATGCTGGTTCAGAAGCACTTCTGCTTTAAGCGATTCCTCTTGCTGCTGCATGAACTACATGCTGCTCGCACAGTGCTGGCTGCTCCTCCTTGAAGGTTCCACAACTCTGAGACTCAGGCAAGGGTGGCGCTTAGGTGCACCGGGACCAATCACACAATGCCATACAAATAAGCTCTCTCTCTCTCTCTGCCGTACTACTGCATGGCGATCGTCGAGAAGGCAAAATTTAAACTGCAAACTGTCACTTTTTTCCTCTGCTGTCAATTTCAGTGGAATAAGCATTTTAAGGCATTTTCACTCAGTACTTAGTGCATTTTCCTTAGTTACTCCCCCAGTTTTTACTGTATACACTTGAAACTTTCTGAGCACTTAGGAAATACTGCTTTTTAAGTCCACAAATACTTTTCTCTGGAAATTTTTAACTTTTAACAGTTTTTTAAGCGCTTTCATGACAGGGCAAGGGCAATCATTGCTCAGTTCCAACAGTCCACATTTTCAAGTTAAACACACAAGCAGCATATTTTTTCACTTTTCTTTTTACAGAAACTCAGGCAGCAAAAGACTTTCAGGTGGCATTTTTCTTGACACAACTTTGCTTTCTGGTAAACGATCATCTGTTTGGGTACACCACCACCAGACAGGAAGATCCTAGACATACCCTCAGCATTACCTCTCACCCCATAACATATTTCTTTGGATGAGCCTTCATTCTCTGTAACTCTCACCCAAATATAAATACCACCAGATGAGCCCCCATTTTTTGTGACCCCGAGCCACTTATAGCAAGTTGGACACCCCCTATGAAATTTGGACACAGGTACCCACATATGGCATACCACTTACTTTTCAAAGATTGGTACCACCCTTGGCATTAGGATGTATGCCAGCCTCATTTCTAGAGGAAGGTGGTGAGGGTACAAGAACAAAACATATGAACCTTTTGTGAAAATTACAACCCAGGTCCAGGGTGGAGGCTGCTAGGCATATGGTAAGTCTAAACTACTGAGGGGGCCCCAGTAATTCCAACACCAATGCAAGAATCAGAATGTCCAGAACAGGAACTGGGATTGTGCAGAATGGCTTTATTCAACAGATGGTAAAACTAAAGCAAGTAGTGGACCCCCATGGGTCGGTCAAGGCAGGACAGGTACACTTCACAAACTCTCCTTGCATGCAGTACAGTTCGAGAACACAAAAAGAAACATCTTCCCATTTTCTAAATGGTGCACAAAGTGGACACCTGGCCACGCACCTGAACATTTTCCTCCCATGAGTGCACATATTGTGAAACTAAGCCACACACGCAGAACTCTTCTTTGAAAATAGATGCAATTAAGTGAAACTCAGCCATGCACCTAAACCTGCAGCACTGGCCGTTGCTCAGGTAAAAACTGGCACCCTTTATGAACCAGTTAGCCCTGCCTTGTAAGCATCCCGATGGTGTTCCTCCCATCCTTTGCCCGAGCTGACAGTCTCTGCCATTCCTTCAGGGTTACACCATTGAAACCCCCATTCCCCACTGAAATGCTAGGGGTCCCATACTTTCCATTTCTGTCACTCACTGGGGTGACCACAGTACAACTTCACTCTCCTGGGTGAACATGTTGTAGAAATTCACTCTCCTGGGTGAACTAGGGGCACTGACAGATGCATTCTAGCCTTATCTATGGGCACACACACCCCAGAAATGATTCCCCTAAATATGTGGAGAACTTGTCTCGCAAAACAGTACTTACAAACTAGTTGTCCCTTCTACTGGGCATGGAACAACAAAAGACGCCTCTCCTGGGTAGCATGTCAGAACAGTCTCTCAAAAGTTCTTTTACAAGGCAGCTGAAACACACGCAGCATCTTCAGGGGATTGCCCCTTGAACCCACTGAGACAAGCAGTTCCTTCCACTTCGCTGGGAGTTGAAATCAGGAAATCCTGTTGTAAAAAAGGTCTCCACCACTTCGCTGGAAGCTGGAAATTGTAGTCCACACTAGGGTGAGAAGTTCTGGGTCCTCAACTCAGAACCCACTGGCAGACATTCAACCACTCTCATCTCCACTCTCAGACTCTTAACTCAGCACAACCGAATATTCTAAGCTCCCCAGAGCAGCTGTACACCGAATGGGTTTTTTGCTGCTGCGAGAGTTCCAACTGACATAATCGTTCTTCCCTCAGGCTAGCTGAGTAAACAATGATGTCATGGTGTAAGAAGCCCCTAATGAGATCCCAACTAGCTGCCCGCTACCTGCTTGTGCTGTTATAGGAATTTAACATACTTATTAGATGGTCCCTAAGGTAAATGTAAGAAGCTGATGATTTGTAGACAGCCCCTAGAGTGCCGGGTGTTATGGGAAGTTTGCTTGTCTGGAGCAGTATGTTTAAGATGGCTGCACAATAAAGATGAGTAAAAACTCATGCTGGTTTCGTAATTACTAACAAGCAAAACATGGTGTCAGAAGTGAATATCAAAACCTGAAAAGACAGAAAAGAACATAAAAAAGAACTCTAGAAGAAGACGGTCTGTTGAAAAAACCAAGAGAGAGAGAGAAAAAAAAATGGATAAACTAAATCCTCCAGGTATGCAATTGTCTGGCAAAACATGCAAGTTTGGAGATCTGAAAGAATCATTGATTAAGGATAGAACTATATGCAGAATCACAGACAATGGGCTCAGAGAAAGACTGGTTAGAGAGCAAGATTTAATTTTGGACAAAGCTATAAACATATGTAGAGCTGCTGAAACTACCAAATCACAGGCTAAAGAGTTGAACAAAGAAAATAAGGGCGCTGTGCACGCACTAAAGAAGCTTGAGATAAAAAAGAAATATTTTTCGAAAACAAAGCAGAAGGAGCAGCAGCCTAATCGAAAACATGTGGTAGATGTGGAAATAACCATAACCCCAAAGCTTGTCCTGCCTATGGGAAGTCCTGCAGTAAGTGTGGCAGATGTAACCATTTTGCTAAATGCTGCAAAATGAAAAGTGAACAAAATAAAGTTCACACTGTTGAAGAAGAAGAGCTGGAAGAGTTCTTTTTCGATTCTGTTGAGCTATGTATTTCTGAAAAAAAGGAATGGATTGTACCTTTAACTGTGAATGAGACTATCATACCATTCAAGTTTGACACAGGAGCACAGGTGAACCTGATTTCATTGCAAGACTATGAAACTCTGCATGTAAAATCTAAAATTCACCCAGCTAAGATAAAAGTAACTGGTTATACAGGAGAGAATATTCCAGTAAAAGGGAGCTGCATGGTAGCTCTGAAGCACAAAGGCCAGCAGTTCAAAGTGTCTCTGTTAATTGTAGAGAAGGATGTGCAACCAACTCTAGGCATAAGTGCCTGTGAGAAACTCAGTTTAGTGAGAAGAGTGTTTGTCGTGACATCACAAGCTGAAGCTAAATGTGAATCATTATTTACAGAGTATAGCGATGTGTTCAGAGGTCTAGGATGTTTGCCTGGGGAGCACAAAATAAACATAGATGACCAAGTGCCACCCGTAATACACCCCTGCAGGAAAGTGCCGTTCGCACTGAGGGACAAACTGAAAGAAGAGCTGAACCGCATGGAAGCCACAGGTGTAATCAAGAGAATTGATGAACCTACATACCGGGTGAGTTCTTTAGTCATAGTTGAGAAGAAAAATGGCCAGCTCAGAATATGTCTTGACCCCAGAGACTTAAACAGAGCTATAAAAAGGGAGCATTTCAAGTTACCTAGCACAGAAGAGATAATGTCACAGTTTGCTGGTGCTAAATGGTTTAGCAAACTGGATGCTTCTTCTGGATTTTGACAAATGAAGCTAGATAAGGCTAGTTCAAAGTTATGTATGTTTAATACTCCAGAAGGAAGATACAGATTTCTTCGTCTGCCGTGTGGGAATACTGTCCGCTCCAGAAGTTTACCATAAAAGAATTCATATGATTTTTGAGCACATTCTAGGTGTTGAAACCATGAGGGATGACATCATTGTGTGGGGTTCCACAAAAGATGAACATGACTTCAGATTGAGACAAGTGCTGGATCTGACAAGAAAGCAAATCGTAAACTCAACAAAGAAAAATGTGAGTTTTGTGTAAAAGCAGACTTTTGTGGGTGATATTGTTACAGAACAGGGCATTAAACCCTAAGAAGACATCTGCGATAGTGAATATGCAAAAGCCCAGCTGCAAAGATGATGTCAGGAGGTTCTTAGGGATGATTAACTACCTAGGGAAGTTTATCCCTCAACTTTCAGCACAATCAGCCCCACTCAGATGGCTGTTGGAACAGAAAAATGAATGGATGTGGTCACATGAACAGGAGCAAAGCTGGAAAAATCTGAAGAAGGCTATTACAGAAGAACCAGTGTTAAGATTCTATGATCCTGCTAAAGAAACAAGAATATCAGCTGATACTTCACAGTTTGGCTTGGGCTCAGTACTTCTGCAAAATTATGAAGGAATCCGGCAACCTGTAGCATACGCTTCCAGGGCCTTGACGAGCGCCGAGACGAGGTATGTCCAAATAGAAAAAGTTACTAGCAATAACTTACACTTGTGAGCGATTTCATCAGTATGTGTATAGGCAGGCCTTCACAGTGGAAACAGACCACAAGCCTCTAGTAGCTATAATGGCCAAGTCTCTAAATGACTGTCCAATTAGAATACAGAGAATGCTAATTAGATTACAAAAGTACGATGTTCAGTTGATCTGTAGTCCTGGAAAGTACATGTACGCTGCAGACACACTTTCATGTGCTGTAGACAAGAGTGAAAGCCCGGAAAGTCAGACAGAGAAATAAAGGCATATGTTGACATGATCGTGACCTCTCTTCCTGTGTCCAATGAGAGACAAGAGCAGATCAGAAGAGAAACAGAGGCAGATGAAACAATGAGAATCTTGAGAAATACCATATTAAAAGGTTGGCCGAAGGAGAAAAGTGCCTGTCTGTTGTCTATTCATGATTTTTGGACGTGTAGAAGTGACCTATCTGTTGTCAATGACATTATTGTCAAAGGCAACAGATTTGTTATGCCAGGAAAACTTCGCAAAGAAATGCTACGCAAAATACATGAAGGGCACTTAGGAGAAGAAAAATGCAAACGAAGAGCCAGAGAAGTAATGTATTGGCCGAAAATGAATCAAGATATTGCCCAGGTAACTGCAACCTCAACATCAACCTGTCATAATTGCACTGGTAGAGACTTGGCTCTCCAGATCCACCCCTGACTCTGCTATCACCCTCCCTGGATATACCATCTACAGGGAAGACCGAGTAGGCAAACGCGGTGGTGGTTGCGCACTACTCGTATGGGACTCCCTTATAGGTCAGGCACTCCCAGCTCCTAAACTTGATTATGGAGCCCAAGCCCTCACCTTAAAATTCACACCTGACCCCACCCGAGGCCCTCTCTTCCTCACGGTCTCCTACATACCCCCAAGGAATCTAAACCAAGCGGTCCAGTCCCTCATTGACTACCTCACATCTCTGCCTCACAAAGTGGAGCAAGTCATCCTAGGTGATCTCAATGTTAACTGGCTTGCCTCCACTGCCTCCCATATGAGGGACTCCTTTGCTGCCCTGGATATGTCCCAGTTAGTCACCCAGCCCACCAGATTCAACCACTCTGCTGGTACCAGCACTCTCCTAGATGTTGTTATATCTAATCTCCCCTACAAAATTCGGGATGTCACTGTCCTCCCTTACTCTCTTAGCAATCACTCCCCAGTCCTTTGTCTCTGGTCATCCTCCACTCTGAAGCCAGTGTCCCAGGCCACGCTCTGCTGCCGTTTATGCCCTGGCGGCCTCAGAAAATTAAAACAATACCTAGCCCAGCTAGACTGGTCCCCTATCCAGCGCGCCCCTGACATTGGCTCAGCTCTTGACCACTTCACAAATGCCTTCTGTAAAGCTTGTGACCTTTTCGCCCCCCTCACCAGGATCCGCTCCAAAAAATGCAGTGCCCCATGGATCACCCCACCCCTCCTCCAGAGACTCAAAAACAGAGATAATCTCTGGCACATTGCAATGGAATCTGGAAGGGCGTCTGATAGACAGGCCTACAACACAGAACGCAGTAAGTGCACTTGGGCCATTAGGTGGGCCAAGGCAGAGCACTACCAGACCACCCTCGCTTCCACTTGGGGTTCAGCCCGGACCTTCTGGGATAATATGAAAGAGCTAAATGGGAAGTCCGGCCCCCCCCCCACCATCTCGGCTCTCCGTCAATGGCACCCCCACCACAGATCCACTCCTTATAGCCGATTGCCTTAACACTGCCTTCTCTGCCCTAAGCTTGGTCCTCCCCAGCAGCTTCTTTGACCCAATCCCCACCTTTCTCCATCTGGTCCTGCATCGCCCACCATTCTACCTGCGCACCCTATCCCCCCAAGAAGCCAGGCCGCACCTGCTAAAAGCCTTAAGCAGCAATAACCCCAGCAGTGACCCCCTCGACTCCAGGATCCTCCGTGTGGTCTTGGATGAAGTCTGAGTCCCCCTGAGTGACCATCTAAACCGGTCTCTATGCTTGGGTCTGTTCCCAAGTGCTTGGAAAACTGCTGAAATCACATCTATACATTATTTATTGAATTTTGATGACCGGGTAGGCCCACTGGGCCCCGGAGGTCCCTTTTTCAGGGGCGACCCGGGTGAAACAACAACTTACAGGTAACAGATCAGTACAGTCAGGTGATTGTAAAGTTTTTAACAGTAAGAATACATAGGTTTACAGGCGGCAGGTAGTGGAAGACATGCAGGCTGTAAGGACATAGAGATTACACATAATGAGACCATTTTACATCTCAAGTTAGTGATTAGATTGAGAGTGCTCTGGTAAAGGCAAGCAGTAGCTAAAGGCCTAGGGTTAGCTTCTTTGTGGGCATATTGGAAGGGGGATAAATTGGGACATAAGTGCACCCCATCTTTAGGGGGAGGTCCGTTATGCTACCGGGATGGCTATGTATGGTCGGGTATATTGAGCTACCAGGATGGCTGTGCATGGTCAGGTCCTGTAACAAAGACATGTGCTCCTGTCGAGCAGGTGTCCCTTGAGCTTTGTCCGGAAGCTGGTGACAGACACGGCCTCCCGTACCTCCAAGGGGAGGTTGTTCCAGATGGAGGAGGCGGTGTACGCAAAGGACCTGGACCTGGCTTTAGTCCTAGTCTTGGGAACCACGAGGAGAGTTTGGCCTGATGAGCGTAGGCACCGTGGGTTGGGTTTCACCCTAACGAGACCATTCAGGCTGGGGGGAGGTGTGGGACCCAGTAGCTTGAATGTAAGGCAGAGGGTTGGGTAGGAGAGGTGAGCTCCAGAGACGGCCACCTGAGCCTAGATTGGGCCTCCATGATGGTGAGGTCCTCGGGTGTGACATAGTGGCAAAGTGGACTATCTTGTTTGTACAGGTCTGCAGCCTCCCTAACTCCGTCCAGCCCGCCCCTGGAGAATCGGGGCTGCTGTGAGGGTGAGTTTAGGGAGGAGTACTTAGCGTAATGGCTGCCCTAGCTTCCAGGATAATCTGTCCTTTAGTCTATAGAGGATTCCAAGTTTCCCATGGATGGCTTTGGTGATTTGGTCTATGTGATTTTTTAGTGTGAAGCCTTGGTCCAGGGTAAGGCCAAGGTATTTGGTGGAGGTGACCACCTCAAGTTTTACAGCCCCCCTGGACTGGAGTTGTAGGAGATGTGACCTCTCAGATCCCAGGGATCTAGGACCAAAGAGCATTACCTTCGTTTTGTTGGTGTTTAAAACCATTTTGTTCAGAGTGAGCCAGTCCTCCATCTGAAGGATGTCTTCTTGGAGGGCTGTCTCCAACTCTGATAAATTGGAAGCTCTGTAAATGACCGCATCATCCGCGTCTTGATAAGCGCCTGCTGCTCCGCAGTGTGTATGCAGGTCATTTATGAACAGTGTAAAGAGAAGGGGCCGAGGATTGACCCTTGAGGAACCCCTTCTTTGAGTGGAGCTAGCTTGAGACTTTATCCTCCCACTTGACCCTCTGGTGCGTCCAGAGATAACTCTTGAACCATCCCAGTGAATGGGTGTCAAAGGCCAAGTGAGCGTATTTTTGTAGTACGAGGTTGTGGTTTACCAAGTCGAATGCTTTACATAGGTCAATAAAGACCGCCCTGTGCTGACCCTCATGTCATTATTGCTCAGTACTTCATGAGAATTTAGTTAGCGTAGTATCCGTCCCATGCTTGGCTCTGAAGCCGTGCTGTGACGGTGAGATTGCCCGTGGGTTTCTAGGTATTCTCGAGTTGGGAATAGACTAGCTTCTCCTGTACTTTTGCAATGACACACAGCAAAAGAGATAGGCTCAGTTCTCAATGGGCTCTGTTGACCCTCCTTGTGTATAGGAATCACTAGAGCCTGTTTCAAAGCTTGGGTACAGACCCTCCATAATAGACCGGTTTATCAGCCAGGTTAGGGGCTTAGCTAAAGCTGGAGCCCCCTTCTTGAGGATTCTGGTTTGGATCCCGTCGGGGCCCCCAGATCCTCTCGAGTGTAGGGATTTAAGGGTGATCAAAACCTCCTTTTCCCTGACCAGCCTCAGGTGAAACAAAGGGCGGTCAAGGTCTGGGGCTGTTGTGCGCTCGGCTCACCCTCCTGTCAGGGGGTCCGCTCTTGTATGCATCCAGGTTCGTGAAGTAACGTTAAGGTCTCAGCAATGAGAGATCCTCGTCGATTAATGCCCATTAGCCAAGATTGGGCTGGTGTAGTTTTTGCTCCCTTTGAGGAGTTCATTAATGTGCCACCAGAGCCTGGGATTGCCTAGGTTAGTTTTTGAAGGTTGGTGATATAGACTTTTTAGCTAGCTTTATGGCCTTTTGCATTGGTTTCTAAGGGCCCTGTAGCTGGCTAAGTCCCCAGTAGCATTGATTTCCTGTACTTTTTCCAGGCCTTGTCCGGGTGGACATCAGAGCTTTAGAGAAGGCAAGATCCACTTATAGCAGCTTCCCTTTACTCTGTGGGTTTTCATAGGAGCTAAGAGGTCAGTAATTCTGGTGAGGGATGTCTGGAAAAATTTAACGGCATCCTCCAGGTTAGGTAGGTGTCTTATATTGCTCCAGTCGATGCCATTTAAGTACCCAATGAATTGGTCAGGAAGGAAGTTAGAGTAGTCCCTAGTAGTAATAATCCTAGGCAGGACTTTATTCGCACAGTTCTTCCAGATGGCAAATACTGACGAATGGTCGCTCAAGGCATCGACCAAGGTCCCTGCCATTTTTACATTGCTGGGGGTAGAAGCCAGAACCCAGTCAATTATGGAATACCTTCCTGATGCATGGTTCATTCTGGTCGGTAGGAAGATGACTTGAGTGAAGTGGGAGTCATTTAATATACCATTGATGGCAGACTTCGCCTCAAGGGCCCAGTTTAGGTTGAAGTCGCCCAGTAAGATAAGCTCAGAAGCAGATTCTACTGCTGGGTTCTTCAGGGCGCATCCAGAGAACCGAAGCGCATTGCGGGGGGGCTATTCGCAGCCCTATTGTGAGGTGCTTAGCCCCACCTAGAGTGAGCCGTATGAGGATTGCTTCTATGTCCGGGGTCATGCCTTGTGGCATGCTAACGAGGGAGGACGTAACTGTGTCCCTTACATATACCAGAACCCCACCCCCTCTTCTCGAGGGTCTGTCCTTTCTGCAGAGGGCGTATCCAGAGGCAGCTACCTCATGATCCAGAATGTGGGGCTTTAGCCAAGTCTCCGAGACTGCTAGTATGTCTGGTTTGTAGACAGCTAGCCATGCTTGGACTTCGTGGATCTTAGGTCTCAGGCTGTAGATGTTCATATGCACCAACCTCAGACCCTTGGCTCCATCCCAGGCCTTATCTGATGGGGAAGAAATAGATTCATTAGGTGTCCCTGGGCCTGGGTTAGGCTGGAGGTCTCCCGCCAGTAGTAGCAGCACTGCTAGCAAGCGCCGAAGAGTGAGGGTTAGAGGTGGTAAAACCAGTGTAGATGGACATGGGGTTAAGCTCCTAGTGAGGAGAAGGGATCGATAGAGGATCCCTTTCCTAGAGAATTCATGCGCCACTAGGAGAAGGATGTTGCACCTGGAAGAGGGGCAGCTGTAGTGTCTTGCCGTATGCATTCCTGACCCCCCACGGGCATAAGGGGGGCAGTTGGCACTACTAATGAGCCAATCCGTCCCTAGTTGGGCCAGAATAAAAATCGTAGCCAAGAGGATGCCCTTGTTCCAGTTCCCAGGGTTCATCTTGAAGCTTTTCAGGGCCACCCGCATGGATCTCAGGTGCCTAACCTAGTGGGTCGAGGAACCTGGACTGGCGTCTATCCCTGTGGTTGCAGGCGCATGCAGCAACGTCAGCTGAGGATACCAGAGCAGGTTCAGCCTCCAATCTAGATGTGTTAGGCAAGCGCGGCTCGCTGCCTTTGGGATAAAGGTTTCCTGTCTAACCTACTGTTATTTAGAACAATTAACTTAGAGGGGAGACAACAAAATCAGGTCAGCAGCAGAGGTACAGTTGGAGTATCCCAGTGAGACAAATATTAATGCAAGGATCCCTATCAAACTCTGGATAAGAGGCTGATTATTAACTTAATAATAATTAACTATAGTGCTGATACTCCTGTAACCAGACTTAACTATCAGCAGGGGTAGGTGGGATTTAAGCTATGCAATCACATTTCCTATTATTAATTTTGAGTAAGCAGCAAGCCAGTTGGCTATATGATTAAAGCTTCGCAATCACAGATTTTTTTTTTTTTCTCAGCGTTACAGTAGGCTAACAGTGCTTAGGACCAGTTGCTGTGAGGCTGTAGTTGGCAGAAGTGACAGAGATTAGCTAGGTAGAAGCAAGAGTCATAAGTGTCAGAGTCATAGGCAATTGCCCAGAGTGGCAGGCTGCCTCAAGTTTGGGCTAGCAGTTAGGTTTGAAGAATCTGCCCCTGGGAAGAGAGGGGCACTCTGTGGTGAAACCGGCAGCTACAGTTGGAGAGAGAGGCTGGCACCCCTACGGCAAGATCTTAGTTCTGCAGGTCGTAGCTTTAGGCGAACCGCTGCAGACGCCACCAGGAGCTCCTCCTAGGATGGTGTCTCGGGACCATAATTGAGGATATCGAAGATGGCAGGGCTACAGCCAAATTAGCCTATTTAAGACACCACTGACTCAGGGCGGGTGGGCTGGAAATTTAAAAGAAAGCGAGTCACGGACCCTGTAGCTCTCCGCTTGTTGGCTTGGCGATTCTCTGGATCAGCAGGCAGATGGTCCGAGGGAGATCCGCCTGCCAGAGAGCTGGCCGGGCGCCCGACCCCTCGGAGTCGACCAGGTATTGGTTTCAGGGGCCATTGAGCAAGTCGCCTCCCGCCCAGTCCGCTATGCGTCCTAGAGTCACGCTGTAGAAGGGAAGCTTTTAAAGGCTCAGCTGCATCACCGACGTAGCTCTACATAAAAGTGGGACCGTCCACCCCAACAATCACCGCCGATCTCCATTCTCCCTCACTCTTTAAAGCCCTCCAGCTCTCTGAATACCTAACCAAGTACGACATTATGTGCCCAGAGCAGCACGGTTTCTGCCCAGGATACAGTACAACCACGCCTCCTGGAATTCTCCCAACACCTGCATGTTGCTCTCGACTCTGACAGGCCTTGCAGGAGCAGTGTTCATTGACCTCTCAAGGCCTTTGACACTGTCTGTCATCCCCTCTCACTCGACTCTCTCCACCAACTTGGCTTCTCTGGCGGTCCCATTTCCTGGTTCTCTAGCTACCTCTCTGCTAGATCCCAGTGTGTCAAGATCAGCGGCTCCCTATCCAGCACTCTTCCTGTTCATTCTGGGGTCCCTCAGGGCTCCATCCTAGGTCCAATACTTTTTAGTTTCTACCTCAACACCCTCCCCAGCTCATGTACCGGTAAAATGCTCCTCTACGCCGACGATGCAGTCCTCGTTGCCTCACATCACAATCCCACCTCCCTCCAGTTATCCCTCCAGCAAGCTTACAACCAAGCTGAAAGGTGGTTCGGTGACCGCAGACTGGTCATTAACGTAAGGAAAACCAAATCAATGGTCCTCTCCCACCACCAAAATAAAGGTAAAAATACCCCCCTCTTGATTATCCCCAGCACTCTGCACCCGCTAGAACAAGTGACCACATACAAGTACCTAGGCGTCACGTTCGATACAGCCCTCTCCTTCCACACTCACATTAATGCCCTGTCAGCCGCCATTAACTCTCAGATTGGTCTGCTATACTGGCACAGGGACTGCCTGCCTCAGGTTGCCCTTAGGCTGGCCATCACCTCCTCCGTCTTGTCCCTCGTGGACTATGGCTTACCCATCTACGCCACAGCTGACAAAACTGCCCTCTCCAAAATCCAGCTCTCCATCAATAAGGCCTGTAGGCTGCTGACCGGTGCCCCCAACCGCACTCACACCTGCCTTCTCTATACTACCACCAGTCTGCTCCACTTTGAGGAGCGACTGCTCTACCAGATCTGCCTTCTCGCTAAGAAATCACTGCTAGGACTCCCCGGGGTCTCCACCTCCCTACAGCAGTCATCATCATCCATCACCACCCGTAGCTCTGTTAAGGCCACTTTCAAGGTGCCCAGAACCAAGACCTCTCTTGCCCAGAGATCCTTCCTCTACCGAGCCCCCACCTGGTTCAACTCCCTCCCAAGCTGCATCTCCAACTTGCCAAAAATTGGCTCCTTCGAAATAGCCCTTCGGAACCATATCTTTAGTACCCGCTGTTGTAGGTGCACTAACCCCCTGTTGTAACCTGTGGTACCTGCCCGCCTTGCCCCCTGGCTCGACAACATCCACTGGACAGCCTCTCCTTCCCCCAGACCCACTCCTTCCCTACTGGGTCCAAACAGGGATGTAACCCACTGTCTTCTCTGAGGACCTACTATATCCATGAGTGTAACTCACAATTTTGTAACACTGTGCAACCTAAGTAACATACAAACTACTACATTATGTAACCTAAGTGTATTTATGTTAAAGATCATGTGCAGTGTATCTTATCTGTGTCAATCTTCACCATTCATCACAGATGGTTACCTGGCCGGAAGTCAGGATCCCGTGGGAGCTTTTGTTTTTTTTAAAGGGTAGGCGGAGCCGACACACCATCGGGGCCGCCACGAGGCCGACGATCGTGTGGCGCCGAGATAATGTTAGGCTGTGTCGACCACTTGCCTGCCAGTTGTTCAATCTCCGCTGTCAAAGTCACCTCGTGAGGAAGCTTCAAGAAGATTGTAGGCCTGTTTGCATCCTTGCCTGACTAAGTCCGTCCGGTTACCCGTCGGTTCTGTTTTCTCCCCACTCGACGCCGCCCGATAAGATCTTTCCTTATTTTTTTAATTTTGCGACGTCGAGTCTGTTTTGATGTTTTTTTCCGTAGGTCATGTCTCAGTCGGAGGGCAAGAAGTCTTCGAAGACGGTCGGCCCCCCATGCGACGGTGCCCTTGCGGCCGAAAATTCTCCGACACCGACCAGCATGACTGGTGTCTTGTGTCTTGGCCCGCTTCACGACATGGACTCGTGCGATGCCTGCTTCTCCATGGACCGCCGGGTCCTCGAACAGTGTGTGGAAGTGGGCGAAACGCCGACTGGGTAGGTTACAGACTGTCAGCTGCCGCGCCTCCTCGGCTTTCTCCGGTCCCCTCCGGTTCTATATGGACCGAGGAGGAGGGAGCCTGCTACTTGTAGCTCAGCCATTGCCGAGGCTCCTTCCACGGCACAGGAGGGCCTCGCCCGCCTCCTCCCGGAGCGGGCGGAGGCGCCCCATGGCACTCGCCTCTCGGGGTGAAGGCTCCCCGGTGTCATTCCCCTGCTCGGAAGGCCGGGTCGGCGCTGCTCACGGCCGGCCGGCGCATGCTCGCCGTACCACGGCGATTCTGGCGGGCTGCCGCTGCACCAACTTGTCACTTGGCGCTGTGGCTCGCTTGACGCCTGCCTGCGGCGCCGACACTGTTCGCGGTGCCGTGAGACCCCATCCAACGCCGCCCTTCGCCATGTCTCGCCTCGGCCTGAGGTTGAGCATGGCGCCATGCCAGGAGCTCGGCGTTGTGGACCTTAAACTCCTTCTCCAGCCGGTGCCGTCCGATGGCGCCGTCCGCGCTCTTAGCGCCCGCTCGCCAGCACCGAGGCCAAGCGGCGCTGTGTCTGTCACTGGGTCCATGCCTGCGCCGCTTCTCGGCGCGCCACCACGGTCTCGGTGTTGCTCAGCCAGGAGCCGGGCAGCATCGGGACAGTTGGCGCTGAGGGTGCCGCCGCTGGGCTGTTGTCAGCGCCGTCCCTATCCTTAGTACTGCTCCGGTGCCTGTGGATCGGATGGTGCCAGCGACTAGTCCTGGCATGGACCTCTGACTCGGGGCGGGGTTGTGCCTCCCATGGGATCCGCCGCTGTGGGGTTGCAGAGGGCACTGGCACCGACTTCGGCACAACGTGGGCTTCCGGCCCGGTGGCAAGATAGTTCTGCCCGCCCCTACGGTTTGGCTCAGAGCTTCGGACTGTGCCTCTTTGGAGTCGGAGTGAGCTCCGAGTCAGGCAGAGCAGTCGCACCCGGGGTTGGCTGGGATGCTGGGCACACAGTGGTCTCGTCGGCAGGTGAACCAGCCCCCTCAGAGAGGTCGGTGGCCCCGAGACTAGGGTCAGTGGTGCTGACCAGCAGGCAGTGATACGTGCCACCATAGCTCTGCAGCCTGGTCTTGGGGGTTTCATCGATCCCTCGGTTGTGTACCCCCTCCAGTGGTGTGTCTTGATCGCCCGACTTTGGGGCCCATCGGGACGCCCTGCGGGGAGGTGGTACTGCTCCTAGATCTCCCCCTTCGGGGCTGCCCAGAGATGTCAGCTACCTAGGCTGGCCCTCTCAAGGAGGAGGACTCTTTCGACTCTGAGGGGTCGAGGGTGTGGGTCATGCGTCACGGCCCTTTCTGGGGTCCACCAGGCCCTGGAAGGAGCCCTAGTGCAGATTTCCACTTCCCCCTCGGTTTTTTGAGGAGTCCCGTTCTTTGAGGCAGGGGACTGTCCTCTGGACCTTACGACGCGGGTTGCCTCACTGGGGATTCTTCAGGGCGAGCCAAGGCAGTACCAATGTGGTTGTGCAGCTGTCGGCTGTGGGGTCTTCGGGCACCTTCTTGGGTGCTCTGAGTCCGCTCCTAGCCCTGGTGGAGGTCAGCCGACTTCTCTTCTTGGCTCTGCCCCCATCCCTCTGCCACATTCTCCTGCACTCCCAGGCATCCTCGGTCCTAGCGGCCCTCTCACCTGGGAGCAGTTCAGAGCGGTGGCTGCCCAGTTCCCTGCTTACGTTAGGGCAATGGACAGCCAGGTTTTTCAACCTCCCCCCGTGCAGCCACCCTCTGAGCACATGGTGACCTCCAGCTCCTCATCCCCCTGTTCAGGGGGAGAGGAACCTTCTGTCCACATCTCTTCGGCTGCTGATCTCTTGGAGTATCAAGCTTCCTCATAGGATGTTGGAGGATTTGCACCTTTCACCCTCCTCTATCAGCAATCCTGAGCGTCGCGCCGCGCCTTTCTAAGCGATTTGGCGAAGCTACCCTTGTGGTGCCGCCCTCGCGGCTCCCTTCGGGAGACGTCAGTATGCTTCTGGCAGAGGCCCTCTCGGGAGTTCCTGCCCCAAGGGATCTCAGCCAGAGGTATTGCGCACCCCCGGAGTCTCCCGGTTCCATGCCTCATCCACAGTCTGGTTTGACGCACTTGGATACTCCTGAGGGGCTTCGCGCCCTTCGCCGTGACCGGCCCCCAGATCAAGACTCCTCAGATTTTGATTTTTGGGGGAGGAGGACCTTCTACTCGGCATGGTTACTCCTCTCTATTTCTGCTCATCAGGTCCACTATGCAGCCTACAACAGGTTCTTGTGGTCCAGGCTAGGTCAGCTCCTAGCCTCATTGCCTGACTCGGAGCAAACCAGACAAGCCCCACGCACTCTCTACCGTGGCCCTGGGCCCCAGCCAAGGCACCAAGCGAGGGCATCTTATGGCCATTGAGGTAGTTACCAGGGGTCGTGGGGACAGCCCCGATCTGCGGCTACATCTTTCCCGGTTGTCACCCTTGGCCTGGCGTAGGGTGATTAGCTCCGCCCACCAGGGAACCTACCTTTTCTCCCATAGAGTGAGACGGTGCTTGTCAAGGCAACTTCCTTCCCCCTCTGGGGGAACTCCGTCTCTCTCTCTCTCTCTCTCCCCACTCTCGGGCCTCTCCAGGCCCTGAAGGTTCCCCCCCTTAGTGTGTCACCCACTGAAGGCTAAGGGACTTTGTCCCTTAGGGTGTAAAAGAAACAACCCCTTCAGGGGCTTGGTACTCACCCATCTGTGATGAATGGTGAAGATTGACACAGATAAGATATGAAAATGCATTACCTACCGTGGTATCAGTCTTTCTATGTATCTTCACCATTCATCACAACCCCACCCACCATCCCCCTGGGGCCTCAGTCTCTGGGTCCTCCTCCCTCTCTGTGACCCCCCCTCCTCCTTAGGAGCGGGGTAAAGTAGGGACACACAGGGGGGTATTTTCCAATGAGAGTAGACAGCTCGAGCGGCACTCCTTCTCTACCACTTTGTCTCCACCCCGGTGGGGTGGGAGTTGGTAGTTGCCCTCCTTCTGTTCTCCTCCTGGTTTCCATCCAACTATTTCTCCTAAAAAAAACAAAAAACAAACAAAAAAACCCCTTTTTTCACCAAACATCTTTTGCTGAGAGAGTACTAAATCCATGTACCCTGTCCTTCCTCCAGAATAGCCGACTCTGCTTCTTGGGTATTTGCCAGTTATTCTGTGCCTTGAATTCTGGCAGACAGCTTTGCTACTCCTTGCAGTTCCTATACAATCTGGTGATGGACAAGGGTCTCGGATACCTTAATACCTCTCCCTCTCTCCTAAATTCTTTCCCCTCCCTACCCTTCCCTCCTTCCGCTTCCAGAGATTGGGGCCCCTACCCAATCCCCTTAGTCTAACCTCTTCTTTGCTGTCCTCTCAGTCGTTATTTCTCCTTTTAGTTCAGTCATCCTTTCCTTTTTCTGTCCCTTGGACTCTCTTGTCCCACCCTCCATCCCTTCCTCTTACCTCTCCGTGACTCAGAACTGGCAGGCAGGCGGAGTCGACACAGCCTAACGGCCACCCCTTGAGCGCCACGCAGTACATCGGCCTCGAGGGCAGTGCCGATGGTGTGTCGGCTCCGCCTGCCCTTTTAAAAAAAAAAAGCTCCCTGCTGGGTCCTGGCCTCCGGCCAGATACCCATCTGTGATGAATGGTGAAGATACACAGAAAGATCATAATTACAGGAATGCTATTTCATTTTTTACATATTTTTTTATAGAAGCTTAAAAAAGCTGAAATTCAAGTCCTTGTGTCATAATTAGTGTTTCCTGAAAATTTCATGCTGTTCGGTTTTGTGGTTTTCTTTAAATCAGAGTTATTTCTGCCCTCTCAGTCAAGCTTAGAGTGCGATGACATCATTTTGGAGTAGCTTGCTGTTTCAGATTCCCCATCAAAACAGCACTCTGTAGAGTTTATGGTTTGCTGAGCTGTCCAGGTTTCTTACTAACCCAGTCTCTGGTTTGTGTTTAGATCTGCTTAAAATATATCATTCTCTTCCTTTAAAAAGCTGATCATTTCATTTTCAATGCCGAACTGAAGTAGTGGAAATCTTTTTCTGTGAGAAATCAGCTTGTCTGTATCATATCTCTTGTTATTTGTAATCAAACCTCAATTTTTTTTCTAACTATATAATGCAGGGCTGTTTAATGAATATAAAATAAATATAAATGTTGTTCATTCACAGAAACAGTTGTTCTTTGATGTAGCCTTCATAAATACAATCATGTAAGAACACTTTTTTTCACGTCAGATTGACAAACAGGTGCTTGTCACACTTTGCTACAGTATTTCAAGCGCATGTACTGTCAGAACTCACAAATGTCAGTTCTTTGGTGGTTTCTGTGTGAAAATACATCATGTACTGTATGTGTATAACTAGAAACACTAGATGGCATCCTGATGCAACATGTCTCTGCTCCACAGTTGAGGCAGCTGCAGACTACTGCCACCAGTCCCCTGCCCTACAAGCCCCATGCCTTCTGCTCCACATTCAAGGTTGCTGCACTCTGCTACCCACTCTGTTCTCCCACACAGTCAGGGATTGTACACCTTGCTGCCTCCATCCCCTGCCTAAAGAATCAGGACTACTGTACCCTGCTGCTCCCTGCCCAAACAATTGGGGTTGCGCATCCTGCTGCCCTCTATCCCCCACCCTTACAGTTAGTAATGCTGCACCTGTTCCCCCTGTTCCTGTCTCCACAGTCAGGGCTGCTGTGCTGTGCTAATCCCTACAGTGCCAGGTTCACTGCCTCCACAGTTAGGGCTGCTGCACCATGCTGCTCCAGCCATCAGAGGTGGGGTGTTTGCTGCACTCGCTACCTACTTCCATTGCCCCAAATGGTCAGGGCTGCTGCACCACGTGTACCCCATCGCACAGTCAGAGCTGTGGTTCCCTGATACCCCATGTGTCCTGCTCCACAGTTGAGGCTTCTGCACCATACTGTCTTCTATCCCCTGTCACCACAGACAAGGCTGCTGCACCCTCCTCCTTTCTACATAGTTGGGATTGCTGTGGCCTGCTATGCCCTAGAGCACCATGCCTCTGCAGTTAGGGCTGCTGCACCATGCTTCCTCTTGCCACAAGATTCAGGGCATTTGCTGCACCCTGTTGCATGCCTCCACAGTTGAGGCAGTTGCACCCTGCTGCCTCCTTGCCACCAGAGTCAGATCCTTTGCTACACTGCTGAGACAGGAACAGGGGGCAATATGTGCAGTGTCCCTGACTGTGAGGGTGAGAGAGAGGGTAGCAGGGTGCAGCAACCCCAACTGTTTGGGAAGGGTGCAGCACAAGAGTAAGGGCATTGCACCCTGTCCCTGCCTGTGCAGGCAAGGGCCTGCAGGCAGCAGGGCACAATCGTGGCAGGGGACAAAGGACACCATGGTGCAGAAGCCTTGACTGTGGGGCTGGACACAGGTGGGCATCAGGGTACAGCAGCCCTGACACTAGCACAGGGTGCACATTGTGCAGCAACCCAGCCCATTTGGGGCAATGGAAGTGCATAGCAGGGTTCAGCAGCCCCAACTGTGGATGCAGGCGGCAAGAGACTCTAGGGTGTTGCGCAGCACAGCAGCCCTGACTGTGGAGATAGGAACAGGGGCAACAGGGTGCCGTGGCCTTGGCTATGGGGGTGGGGACAGAGGGCAGTAGGGTGCAGCATCTCTGACTGTTCGGGCAGGATAGGGGTAGCATCAGGATACGCAGCCCAGACTGTGGGACAGGTGCAGCAGCGTGCCTGTTTGGGACAAGGGATGTGGGCAGCAGGGTGTAGCAAAGGATCTGACTTTGGTGGCAGGGAGACAGCAGGGTGCAACTGCCTCAACTGTGGAGGCATGCAACAGGGTGCAGCAAATGCCCTGAATCTTGTGGCCAGTGACAGCATGGTGCAGTAGCCCAAACTGCAGCGACAAGGGGCTGTAGAGCACAGCAGGCCATAGCAACCCCAACTGTGTAGAAAGGAGCAGGGTGCAGTAGCCCTCTCTCTGGTGACAGGGGATAGAGGACATCATGATGCAAAAGTGTTGACTGTGGTGCAGAACACTGGGCATCAGGGTACAGCAGCCCTTACTGTGAGATGGGGTACAGTTGGTGCAGCAGCCCTGCCTATTTGGGGCAATGGAAGTGGGTAGCAGGGTGTAGTAAAAGCCTCTGGTCGCTAAAGCAACATAGTACAGCAGCCCCAGCTGTGGAGACAGGGAACCTGGCACTCCAGGGCTTAGCACAGTACAGCAGCCCTGTCTGTGGAGACAAGAACAGGGGGCAACAGGTGCAGCTTCCCTACCTGTGAGGGTGGTGGAGAGAGGGTAGCAGGGTGCAGCAACCCCAACTGTTTGGGCAGGGGGGTGGCAGGGTGCAGCAGCCCTGATTTGTTAGGCAGGGGATGGAGGCAGCAGGGTGCACAATCCCCGACTGTGTGGGAGAAGACAGTGGGCAGCAGGGTGCAGCAGCCTCGAATGTGGAGCAGAAGGCAGGGGGCTTGTGGGGCAGATACAGGTGGTAGTAGACTGCAGCTGCCTCAACTGTGGAGCAGAGACATGGTGCATCGGGATGCCACAGTGTTTCTAGTTATACAGATACATGATATACTGTATTTTCACACAGAAACCACCAAAGAACTGAAATTTGCGAGTTCAGACAGGTGCCTGTCACACTCTGCTACAGTGTTTCAAGCACATGTACTGTTTGTCAATCTGACATGAAAACAAATGTTCTTACATTAATGTATTTATGAAGGCTACATCAAAGACAGACTGTTTCTGTGAATAAACTAAATTTAGATTTATTTTAAAGTCATTTAATAGTCCAGTGTTATATAGTTAGAAAAAAAAAATCAGAGTTTTGATAAGAAAGAACTAAGAGCTGTGGCAGACAAGCTGATTTCTTGCAGAGAAAGATATCCACGTCTTCAATTTAGCATTGAAACTGAAAAGATCAGCTTTTTATGAGAAGATAATGATATATTTTAAGCTGATCTATCTAAACACAAATCAGACAGTGGGTTTGTAAGAAATTTGGAGAGCTCATCAAACTATTAACTCTACAAACTACTGCTCTGATTGGGAATCTGAAACAGCAAGCTACTCCAAAATGATGTCATCACACTCTAAGTTTGACTGAGAGGCTATAAATAACCTCCGTTTTCAGCCACTGTAGGGCAAGTTAACAAATGCTGATTAAAAAAAAAACACAAAACCAAACAGCATGAAATTTTCAGGAAACACTAGTCATGACACAGGGACTTGAATTTCAGCTTTTCAAGCTTTTATAAAAAATATGTAAAAACCATTGCACATGATCTTTAAATGTTCCTTTTACTGCACCTGTAATGTTATCCTCTGTGTTAATCTGCACTGTAATAACTGTCTTAATGTCTGCCCCTCCCCGCGATGAGGTGCCTTTGTAAATGAGTCTCTGACTCAAAGGTTGTAAACCCGATTTGTAATGAATAAATAAATAAACCTGTGAATTGTGTCTCACCTACAGACCAAAGCAGCAAAGCCAGCCGTTATGTCCTCATCCAGTGCCAGGCAGACCATATCAGAAAGTAGGTGCCGACTTGTTTGAGTGTAATAGGAAAACCCATATAGTTGTAACAGATTATTACTCAAATTATCTAGAGGTAGTAATACTGCCTACAACTACCAGTAAAGCTGTAATCACCTGCATGAAGTCAATCTTTGCAAGACATGGTGTTCCAAATGAAGTGTTCACTGATAATGGTCCACAGTTTTCCAGTGTTGAGTTCAAACAGTTCACCTATGAATGGGAATTCATACACAGTACTTCTAGTCCCAGTTTTCTAAGATCAAATGGACTGGCAGAGAGCTCAGTAAAAACTGTGAAAAGAAGAAAACACATGATGGAAAAGAAGATTTTTACAAAAGCCTACTGATCTACAGAAGTGCACCATTACAGAATGGACTTTCTCCAACGCAAATGCTTATGGGAAGGAGGATCAGGACAAATCTGCCAGTACATGAAAAGCTTCTGAAGACTCATGACTCCGAACAGGTGAAACAAAGCAAAGAAAACCAAAAGGAAAAGCAAAAACAGGTACAAGACAGGAGATCAAGAAACTAATCTGATTTAAGGCCTGGAGATCATGTGCACCTTAGAGACTACCGCAAAAGAATGTGGCTGCAAAGGGGCACTGTACAAGCACAAATTGCACCAAGGTCATATCAGATTGAAACATAAAGAGGAGCGGAGGTGAGGCGGAATCGTTTGGATTTAAGACTTCTGCCAAAGGTTGAAGATGCCAATTTGACTGAAGTTGACTTACCAACTTTCACAGCAGTCAGTCAAGACAACACCAAAGAGACTGCTAGCAAGGACGATTTGGAGCAGTGTGCATCCACTGAAAAGTCACCAGAGAAGGAAGCGAGACCCAAAAGAGAGAGATCTGATGTCCAGAGAGACTGACTGAAACTTGTTAGATAAGTACAGTGGAGTGAGTGGTAAAGACTTACTGGACAGTGAAGTGCTAGTGACCTCTCCTCTCAAGATTAGGTTTAGTTTAATTATAAACCTCAGTTTATAAGAAGTTAAAATAATAATGACAATAATTTAGCCAAGTTACTGTAAGCCAATAATTCAGTTTGAAAATAATATAGAACTTTTCTTTAAGTGAGGAAGATGTGATGTTATAGGAATTTAACATACTTATTAGACGGTCCCTAAGGTAAATGTAAAAAGCTGATGATTTGTAGACAGCCCCTAGAGTGTGGGGTGTTATGGGAAGTTTGATTGCCTGGAGCAGTATGTTTAAGATGGCTGCACAATAAAGATGAGTAAAAGCTCATGCTGGTTTTGTGATTGCTAACAAGCAAAACACTGCTTAGCACTAATATTGTTAAGATTCTATTAACCCCAGGGGACTGGGTAGTTACACATGGAAAAAACATATCATCACTGATTTAGAGGGCTTTGGCAAGCTAACTGGTTATTCTATTATGGTATAAGTTTCTATTTTTATACAGGCAAATTCTGTTTATGTTTGAATTTTATACACGTATTTAAGATGCACTTTCTTTTAGTGCTATTATAACCAGCATCACAGTCATTTCTTTATATAGCTATTCCCCTGCTAACTGTATTTTTTGTATTTGTTTCATTAACTTAAACCAACTTTTAATTTGTCTACTACAACATGCACTTTCTTACTATTGATGCACTTCATTTTCCGGCATTTCCAACGACACAGTTCAAGTTCCAAATGGTCAAGCAGCCGAGGCAGTGATCACTCCTTTTTCCCCATTTCCTTTCTTGTGTAGGAGGATCCACCAGTCCACAATCAGTTTGTCTCATTTAAGAACTAGAAAGGGATGCAGGAGAAAAAAAACACAAGTATTAAATCATTCCAAACTGTTTTTTTTATTATAATTTTTTCTTCTTCAAAAATGGCTTTAAATCCCACTCCATGTTTAGGCCTTTAGGTTGCAAACTGTCTAGGGTGATGATCCAAAAGCTTTCTTTCTTTCTGAAGCACTATGTTCGGTCTATCTCTCCCCTGGGGTTGCTTTCTACATATTCAATCGCTATGAACTTTTTGCCCTCAGTTTTATTATTGTATCTCTTTGCAAAATGCCTGCCCAATGATTTATTAAACCTGCTTTTATGTTGCGGACATGTTCTTGAATTGTTTGGCGTACAGGTCTGGTGGTGCGACCTACGGTGTATATAGTAAGTTGCATGGGCACCAGATACCATGTATATGCTGCCACAGTTCATGAAATTCTTAATCCTAACACAGTAATCATACCCCTCCAGTTCAAATGTTTTCCCTTGACCGTGATATTCACAAACATTACATCTCCCACATTTGTACATACCTAATGGTGGGGGAGGTAACCACATTCTGCTGTTCGCTTTGAGTGTTGTGTACCTACTGTGAACCAGTTTATCTTTAAGATTTTCCACCTTTGAGAATGTCATTCTGAGACTTTCACCTAATTCAGTTGCTAGTATGGGGTCATTAAGTAAACTGGCCAGTACGTCCTAACTTTGGCACCAATTTGCCTTGCCTGGTTACTATATTGTGTCACGAATGTGACTGGTTCGTTGTTCTCTGGTTCTTCCTGCATCTCCTTTAACTGTGGTTCAAAGCTCAGTGCTTATGTTACATACTGTAGCTGAATATTGTAGGTTGTGCTTGGGATAAAGAGGCCAGACCAGTAAGCAGGAACATGCTTGTAAGGTACAAGTAGTATGGAATGATTCATGCTTAGGTACTTGGCATAGACATGAGCGAGTCAGTGATCATGGTACAAAGTACTTGGATAGTATTCAAAGTGCTTAGATGCTTGAACTGATGAGTCGCTTGTTATGATTTGATAGTTTCTTTGGCCTTTCTCTGTATCCCACCTGTAGGGAGGATGCTTAGTCCAGTATTATGAGACCCCCCTCCCAAAAAAATAGATATCCATGAGTGTTCTGTTTCCGACTGTTTAAGGAGTCTAGGAGGATGACATCCCCAGGAAACGAGTAGCAGTATGATCACCTCCTCCAACTCCGGAGAGTGTGACCAGCAGCACGCAGGAGAGGAAAAACCCCTTTGAGGGAAACCTCTGAGGACCCATGGCTACTGACCTGCCCGTCCTTCTGGGCATACTAAAGGAGAGTAATCCTAAATATATTAATCTGTTAATCCAAACCCCAAAGTTGTAGAACCCAATCCATAGAAACGGAGAACTGAAGACGTATTGAATCGTGACATGTCAGGTGAATAGAGCAAGCATCCATCTAGTAACTCCAAGTTTGAGAATCCATGAGCAGGCCGGATTGAAGTAGAGTGGGATCCATGGTTGATATGAATTTGAAGCGATGCGTTGCAGGCGGTGAAGCACTCCAGCATGTGAGGATGACTGCACAGAGGAGATCCAGGAATCAAGGCTCAGCATCCATGTCCAAAAGGAGGATCGTCAGGTCAAGTTCCGCATGGCAAGATTAGCAAACGAAGGCTGTGGTGATGAAGCATAATAACTGGCATATGCTGTGTGATTGGGATAATGGAGCAGTAGGAACCTCCAATCTGGAGAAGGGAAGCAAGTACATGAAGTAGATAGAGGTCGTGGTGAATAGGTAGACATAGGTCAGACGTAGTTCCAGCTCTTGGGGAGCGCAGATTGTAATGGCGAGTTAGTCGTGATGACCTCTAGGCCCTATGAGGGCGAAGCAGGCAGTTATGAGCAAGTAATGTAAATAAGTGGACCTGTATGTAGGTCGGCTGCAGTATTAAGTAAAGCTGCATGATGCAGACATAGTAGCAGGGAAGTAGTAGTAGTGCAAGATTACATACAGTAAGCTAGAAGTATGAATAATGGTACTGGCAAGGGAATCGGAGAGCTTCATGTGAATCCAGATGGTTGCATAATTAATGTTGACATATGGGTTTCAAGGCCAGTAGATACCTTAGCTAGAAGTGACTGGTTAAGAATATTCTGATGAGTCCTGAATAGTCGAGCATAGGAATCCTAGATGGTGATAACTGAAGCTGAGTTAAATGAAGCAGCATAGTCACAGAGTCTGAGAAGCCTTAGAGCATTGATCAGGATAGTGAAAGTCTTTCGGATAAGCTCAACTGAGTGTCCAGGTCAGCGCAGCAGTAGTAATGTCATGTGACTGAAGAGGCAGGGCAGAAGCATCCAAAGAATAAATGACGAAAATCTAAACGATCCAGATGTAATGGCATAGTAAAGGAGCTCCTAGGGCTAACTGACACGTTGGCAGGTAGGCAAACAGTAGAATATGCGAATGTCCAGGCCCTGAGCTGGTGAGGCAAGTGTAGAGTAGAAGTAGGTAAATCCCTCGGCCCGAAGGCAAAAGCAGGTCGTAGAAGTAGGTGATTATGGTGCAGTAAAATATAGGAGCAAAGGACCTGCAGGTCTGGCGAAATGCGATGGCGAACCTCTGGCCCCGTGGGGCGAGGCAGGTTGCAGAGCAGTGGTAGATAATGCAATGGAAATGTTGAACTGCTTGCAATGCAGAAGAGCAGCAAAGAAGGGAGGAATAAATTGTAAATGGTATTGCAATGGCATATCATGAGTTAGTTCAGTGCGGAGTAGTACTGTAGTTTCAAGGCAGACTTATGAGAGTAGAACGGTGCTGTAGACTGTCGTATCCTGAAGATGATGATGATAAGGATTGCAGTGAAAAGACCTAGGCAGAAGAGTTGGGAACTCGATGAGAGGTAGTAAGCATCTTGAAACTGTAAACTACAATGTTTTCGGCATTAGTTCCATCAAGGAAGACAATAAGAATAAAGGTCGGCAGGGAGTCCTGGTGGAGATGATGGTAGAAACTCCGGGGAAGTTGAAGTAGCATGGTGAGGAGCATCCAAGAGAATTGAAGAGAATACCTCGATGTACTCCAGAAATAATCCAGTGGAAGCCGGAAGCTTTAGGAGCGTATCTGGAAGGGGTCTGGATGAAAAAGCAGCTCTGTAGGAAGCATCCATGGGAACGAAGGGCAGCTAGCCCAATAAGATAAGGAAGTGCGGCTAGACCACGTGTAGGTCAGCCGATGTCTGTAGATGGTATGATTGAATAAGTATGTTAGCTGGTGAGTAAACTGAATTAGCAGCTGAACTGAAGAAGGTTAGCATGCAGCTAGACCATGCTAGGTCATCTGGTAAGGTAAGTACAATTGGCTGCTAGCCCCACGTAAGCTAGCAAGCACAGCTGGATCCACCAGAGGTCAGCTGGCAAGGTGAAGTAAAGTGGCTGCTAGCCTCATGTAGCTAAGAGCACAACTGACCACACGTAAGTCAGCTGGTAAGGTAGGTAGGTAGGCAGCAAGGCCCCAGAAGTGGTAACCAGTACGGCTGGACCACACGTAGGTCAGCCGATAAGTGAGTAGCAGGAAAGGAAAATGCAGTGTAGCCAGATATGAAGCATTCAGGGACATAAAGTAAGGAAAAAATATAGTGTAAAGTAAGCCATTGGTGGAGCATAAATAGGCATCCCAGACAAAGGAGAGGTGGAGCAGGGTGAAGCAGCAGCATCCAGAACAGAGGCAGCACGACTGGACGCACAATCCAAGGTATCCTAGCAAGGATATGGAGACTGAGGAAACATGAAAGGTAGGCAAGTAGTCCGATCCTCCTACATTGCGGACAGGCGACCGATCAGCAAATGAGACAGGGGGTACAATGTGCAGCAACTTCCATTAGCATGACACAATAACAAGTTCAACAGGAAGAAGCCCTAAGTCAGCGATAGGAAATGTATCGAGCACCATCTATCGATATACATTGAGCATAGAATAGCAGCATACAGTATGAGAGCATCAGGAAGCTATGGAGCCAGGGTCAACTGCAAGCAGGGTGCTAAACAAGCTCATGACAATGGAAAGGCCTGGGACGGCTTAACATAATGCAGGCTCCCGACTGACACCTGAATTGGTAGTGACAGCAGACAGAGTTAGGAAATGGGCAAATAGCGATACGTAGAGCTCCAAAGAAGTCCCAAACTTCCCAGTAAAATGACAAGGCGAACATTGGTAGGTAGCTGAGCCAACTAAATGCTGGGGCATGTAAATGCTAAGTAGAAGCAGCAATCATTACAGACGTAGGCAGCAGTAAATGCTTAATCAGTGTGAAACTCGGAGGTGCTCAGGTACAGGGGCAAAGCGAGTAGCCAAGAAGCAGCAGCAGTGGAGAACTGTGCACCTGGGAAGTGTAACAGTGTGAACTGGAAAGCGCGTTGTTCTGGAGCTTGCATCCAGACCGGGAATTAAAGGGCGAGGTGATATAGTACAGGCATCCAGGCAATAAGGTTAAAATCCAGAATGCTACACCTTGCGGTTCAGTGCATGAGTGGAGCATCAAGTAGTCGGAGTCCCGGTGCACATGCAGGCTGAGGAATGGCAATAGTATTGAGGAATAACAACCGCACCAGAGAGCTGCATGGCGCCGAGAGGGCCATATGCAGAGGGCACGTAGCTTGAAGAAGGCAGCACAGAGAAGCTAGGTAAGTCCAACGTGTCCAAAGGAAGGCAATGGTAGAGACAAGGTGAATGCTCCCACGCATGGAGCGCAAGGAGCCAGAGGACATAGGAGCAGGGTAGGAGGAGTTGGAGGTGGACAAGTTGCTGCCTGGCCGGCTGAGAGAGAGAACCCCAAAAAGAAAAATAGCAGAATCCAGAACAGCACAAGAGGTAAGGAGCGGGACAGGGGAAAAAACAAAAGGGTCAGCAAAGCAGACAGAACGAAGGAAGCGAAGGGGGAGAACCAACAAGACAGGGAAGGGACGGAAGGGGGGGCCAGCTGCGCCTCTGGAAAGCGAGTGCGACTCGCTGTAAGCAGGGTAAGTGCGCAGCTGCAGGTGTAAATAGGATGTGGGGGAGGATCTCTTCCACCATTTAACTACGAGCATAGCCCGAAAGTTTCTTTTCTGTTTCTTTGGTTTCAGAAGTCTATTTCTGTCATCCTTTCTAGTTTTTTCTAGTGCCTCGCTCAAGTTCCCTCTTTCATAACCCTGTTTTCAAATCTTTTGAGCATCTCCGATGCCTGTATCTCAAAATCCTCCTCCCTAGAGCAGTTTCTTTGAAGTCTCAGGAACTGCCCATATGGGATGGACTTAACTAGAGTAGTGGGGTGGGCACTGTCTGCTCTTAGCAGATTATTCATGGCAGTGGATTTCCTAAAGTTCTTGGATTGCATTTTTTTGGTTTACATTTATGAACAATGTTAGATTTAAGAAATCTATATTCATTCTACTTTTGTTGTAAGTATATTTCAAATTCATCTCATTATTGTTAAGCCAGTCCATGAACAATGCAATCTCTTCCTCTGGTCCGTCCCAGATACATAATACATCATCACTAAATCTGTTCCATTTCCTACTGTTCTTAAGAAATGGATTTTCCATCTCTGGAAATACAATGTTTTTCTCACATGAACCAAGGAAGAGATTTGCATAGGTGCTGCCCCATTACTGTTCTCTGTTTCTGCAAATAACATGTTCCATCAAACTCAAAGAAATTATGCGATAGGACAATCTGTAGGGCTGCCACAATGAAATCTGTGGGAAATTCTGTGCTCTAGGGGTGCTCTCTCAGAAATTGATCGCATGCCTTGATCCCTAGCTCGTGGAGAATACTGGTATATAGAGACTACACGTCAGTGTAGATCCAGGTGAAATGAGGACTCCATTCAAAATCCTGAAGTTTGTCCAGAATTTCAGTTGTGTCTCTCAAATACGAGTCCACATGTGAGAGACAGTTTTTAAAGGAAAACTACACCCTCATATCTTTTACATTTTGTTTGTTTCCATGTCAACAGGCAACTCTTTTCATGTAGCTGTTAGAGATGCATGCAACTGCCTTAGTCTGTTTTCATACTTTGTACTAGGCCTTGTAACTGTCCTGGGAGGGTCCACGTGGTGGTTGTCGAAATCTCATTGTCCCTGAGAGCTGCATTAGCATATGAGAACATGATGCGTAATCAACCTTTAAACTCCCTAGTATGCCTGTCTGCTTAATTAGTCTTCAAAGAAACAGGCTGCAAGAAGGTTTGAAATACCACTTTTACCTTCAGTGAGCTTTGCAAACTATCTGAGTTGTAATGCAGGGTTTTTCCCTTTAAACATCATTCAGTTTATATGTTTCCAGGGAGTTTTTACAGAGTATTTGTTCTTTCAGCATAGAGAAACATTATACAAATGGTTGCTCTGACATCATGTTCTCATGTGCTAATGCAGTTCTCATGGACAATAAGATTTCAACAACCATGAAATGGAGACCCCCAGGGCAGTCACAGGGGCTAACATGAGCAGTGAAAACAAACTAGAGGTAACACATATAGCCACAGCTACAGGAAAGGAGTTGTCTGTTGGCATGGAAACAAAATCTAAATGATATGAGGATGTAGGTTTCCTTTAAGAAAAAAATGTATGAATTGGTTCAGATTATCTGTAATGGATCCTGTTCCAGATATTATTGGACACTCAGGTGGATTTTCAAGTCTCTTATGAACTTTAGGAAGTGTATAGATGGTGGAGGTTGTTGGGGTATCGTTCCAAATATATGTCATCTCATTTGCAGTGATAAAACTATTAATTTTTCCCCATTTTCTCCATTCCAATAGACTCAAAAGTTCCTTTTTAAAGACATCAGTGGGGTTCCTAGATAGCTTTCTGTATTTTGTACCATCATTCAATAGATGCAGGACACTTTTTACATAATCATCAGTGTCCATAATCACAGGTTCCATGTGACTTCAGCAATGGAATTATGGCGACAAGTACGGCAGCGGACACTTCGGCAATGGCAATAACAGCAACAGTAAGTGTGGCGACCGCAATAACAGTAACTATTTCTTTTCTGCAGGGGGCTTTGCCTCCAGCACCTCCACTACTAAATAACCTACCCCGGTTGTAGCTCCTCGGGGAGCTAGTATCGCCATTATTACTGCCAGCGTACTTTTCATGGTCAGCTGTAATTGCTATGCCCACTTGATGTTGCTCAAATTGTTGTAGCCGTAATTCCATCACTGAAGTGACGTGATACCATAATCACAGTATTCCCCCCTTTGTCTGCTGTTTTTTCCTTTCGTTGCTTGTAACTCCCTCAAAGCTTTTCTTTCCGGCCCGCTCATGTTCATACTGTATTTTTACTGGGGTTGGAATTTCGAATGGTATTATCCAGTTCCCTTAATACCACATTCTCAATACTTTTTAGTAATGGGTTCCCTGTGTTTTGGCAGAATTGTGATGGTGCTTTAAAGCGTCTTTTTCTCTCCTGCTTAAAACTTCCATCTAAGTTTTCACTTTCAAAATCTCTACCTGTGTCATCATCACCCAAATTTAGTGTATTTCCCTCCTGCAATAATTCCTTTAATGCTTGCTGTTCTAACCTTTCAGTATCCAGCATACTTTCCCTTGAGCATTCTGCCTGCACTGTAGTTTTACTCAATTTAGTTAGTAAATTCACCATTTCAATAGCCACAGTTTCTCCCCCCCCAGTTCACATTCAACATTAACCCCCATTTCAAATAGTTTTTTTCTTTACATGTTATTCTTTGTCCTATTTTTCTGAATAGTTTAAATTAATCCACCTGAGTTTTGAAACAGTCAGTGTCCTTAGAAGGGGTAAAGTTTAGCCCTTTTTCCAGCAAACTAGTCTGAATGTCACTTAGAGTTAAGATTCAGAACTCTTAGTTTTTCTTGGTATTGCTGCAGAGTTCTCTTTCTGGACCTTTCTTGTCTGCCCCTCCTGGTTTTCCGTTTTTTCCTTTTTCCTGTTGACTCTGTCTTGGGGCTGCTGTTTTCCTCTAAAAAAAAAAGGGTCTCTGCTTGTTCCTAGTCTGGGATAAGTTTCAGTTCTTCTTTCAGTTTGAATCATCACCCTTTTCTTAGAGCAGGAGCATCCCCTGCTATATGATCTAGACCTCCGTGGCCAGGATAGAATGGTAGTTCATACCCTCCCAGAGCCACTTAAATAGCAGTAAAGCTGAAATGTTGAGAAATTACAGAAGGGGCACCCAAGTGATACCCAAAAAGCGGCTACTTAATGGGAGGCACATCCAAACAAACTCCACCCCCTGAGGAAGACCACACCCCTGGTTGAAGCGCTGGGGAGCGCGTCTGGAAGTGGAGGGACTGACTCTTTTGGGGAAAGAAGTTTGATTGTATATTTGTACCAATAAACCTTAGAATTGGAATATTACTAAGAAAGTGTCTCTCTGATATGTACTTTGAGTGTGGAGCGCATTGGGAACTGTTTTGAGTAGTTGGGGCTACCACCCCCCATCTCTGTACCTGGTTTTCTTAACGGACAGTGCACGCAGTGAAGGAGGAGGAGTGGATTCACCTACATACTAGCACTGATTTTCTGTCTTCCACTGTGCACATAAGCACTGCAAGGACCGTTGCTTTAGAATCTTCCTATCTTCTTCGGGGATATCTAAGTCATCAGGTCACATCATAGGAACTTCACCGTCGGTGAAGCAGGATCCACACAGAAGATTTCTCAGCAGTACAACTGGGGCCGCCCACACCGTCGACGTCCATTGACGTCATCAACCCTCTATAAAGGCATGAGTGGTCACGCTTCCTCCTCAGTTCTTTCCCACTGCTGTTGAAATTGGTGATGGGTTTCATGGGAGCCTTGACGCAGTTTCGCGGCTACTTCTGCCTATGGCTTTTTCCTACTTATTACTTTTAGAATCTCTTTTCTAAAAGAAGATTTTTTTTTGTTTATGTCAGGAGTTAATCCTTTGTCCTCTCACTCTGCAGTTACTGCCGCTGTGGAAAGAAGACTGCATCCACAGATGAACACTCTCTCTGTGTCTGCTGTCTTGGGCCTGACCACAAAGTCTCGGACTGTGAACTATGCCAGATGTTTAATCCAACAACCCTCAGGCGACGCAAAAAGGCACAAAACAATTTCCTGATAGAACAACAGGTAGCCAGTTCTGGATAGGGATCATCAGGGTCCCAGCCTCTCAGTTGCTGGTAGGGTCATCGAGCTCCTAGGCCTCTAAGGCCCGAGACAAGTCCTTGGGGGGGAAAAGTCATAAAAAAGACTGAGATCAGGACTGCTCCCCCCAGCGGTGGTCTTATTCCCCAGTGGCCTCTCCTCCTTTGTCTGGGGGTTCCTCGTCAGCTACAGCTGTGCTGATGCACAAAGTCATTGTCCAGGTCTCCATGCCCTCCAGACCCATACCTACAGTGCACCAGCTCGATTCTCAGGATGGCCGGTCATCGACTGTCTGCTGGCTCCTTCACAACGACAGGTATGTCATCGACTGCCCCCCTGTCGAGGCCTGACCTCTTCATTCACTTGGGTTACAGGCTTTTTGGGTTCACAGGGTCCATCAGGTGGGTTCATGGGTTCATTGCACCATCGATGCAGTCTTCGACAGTTGTCGGTCTTAGTGAAATTTTAGCAAAATTTACTTCGGTGATTGTTCACCAGCTGGGCGCATATAGGCCCACATCACTGGCACCGTCAATGGCAGCTTCATCATTGATGACTCCTTGTAGGCCGCGGGATGCTCCCCACAAGCCATCAACAGTGCCTCCGACGTCAGACCTGGATTTAGAAGAGGTCGACGTGGAGGAAGATTACCATCATGACCTCATTCTTCCTGATGAGGAAGGTCCACAGCTTCCTCTGTCAGTGAGGATTCTGTCAAGCACACCCCTAGGTCTCCTCCTGAAGACCCCACATTTTTCAATGTGATGAAACAATTATCCTCAGCCAAGGATTTCCATAGTGAGGAGGAAAATGTCACCAGAATGGATCTGGTGGACTTCTGGAGATCCCAGAGTTTCCTTCCATTATCATTCCTCCTATTGTGTCTGCCTTGAGGAATGCTGCTACTGCAGCCTGGCACAGGCCAGACATGGTGCCAGCTGTGCCCCACAGGGTGGATAAACTTTGCTATGCTGCCCAGCCTGAAACAGATTCAGTGGTCATTAAGGTAACCCATGACAGGTCTAAGGTACGTAAACAGCTTAGCTTCCTCCCCCTGACAAAGAGTCACACAGAATTGACCTTTGGGGCAAGAGGGTTTATGCCTCCTCAACCCTTGGGCTGAGGATTGTTAATTACCTGTCCCATACGGTAAAATATTAGAATTCTAACTGGAAGAAGGGCAAGGCTGCCGCTCAGGCCCTCCCAGGCGGCACACAAAAACAGGAGGTTCTCAAATGCTTGCAGACTGCTGAGGATGTTAGCAAGCACCTCCTCAGGGCCCTCTATTGCATCTCCGACCCTATTGCCAGGGCTGGTGCTGCTGTCATCTGCCTGCATAGGCACTCCTGGCTGAGGGTCTCTGGCTTTGCTGCTGATGTTCAGCAGAAGTTGCTTAATGCCCCTTTCAGTGGCACTAAGCTCTTTGGGCCTGATGTCCAGGAAAACATTAATGATTTGCAGGCATCCAGCAGGGCTATCAAATCTGTCCACTGTCTCTACCATACGCTGCCTAAGGATAGCCAGTGCTCTCCCTTTCTCAAGGCCCCCAGTAGATCTGGTACAGCCTCCCAGCCCCAAGGCCTTGCCTGCCCCCTCCAATGCTGAAGCTGCAGCCAGGCATCCCAGAGGTGATGGGCCAGCCCCAGCGGATGGATCCGCCTCTGCTTGATACTTTGCCAGATCCCCTTCCCTCTTCCGGTCCCCGACCAACAGGTAGTGGTCAGAGGTCGGTTCTTCTTCCATCTCTATCAATGGAAAACCGTAACTTTGGACACCTAGATTCTGCAAATCATAGAAAGGGGTCACACGCTAGAGCTCTTTGAGCAGCCTCTAGAAACCCCTTCTCTGTCCCCCAGCTATCCTCTGGCCCAATTGTCCATTCTCTGGGAGGAGGTACAGTGCCTTCTGTGCAAACAGGCCATCAAGCCAGTTCCCAGGTGCCAGAGAAACAAGGGGTTCTATTCTAGGTTTTTCTTTGTCTCCAAAAATACCGGTGATTTGAGGCCTACTTTTTGATCTAAAGGACCTCAATCTGAACATCCAGTATAAAACATTCTGGATGGTAATTTTGCCAGGCCTGAAGACTCTTCTCAAGACAGGCGACTAGCTCTTTTCAGTGGACATGCAAGACGCTTACCTGTACATCTTGGTCTTTCCTCCTCACAGGAGGTTTCTCTGTTTTCTGTTTCAGGGTGAGCATTATCAGTTCAAGGTGCCACCCTTTGGCTTGTGCTCTGTGGTAGAGATCTTTCCCAGGTGCTTAGCAGCAGTAGCTGCAGCTCTCAGAAGGAAGGGACTGGATGATTGGCTCCTAATGGTCCCGTCCAGGGAACAGCTCCTGTGGGCTCTGGAGAGAACTCTCCAGCTGTTCCTCTCCCTGGGCATTACTGTCAACCTGCCCAAGTCAGTCCTGGTGCCATCCCAAAGACTGCAGTACATAGAGGTGGTTCGAGACTGGGGAAGGCTTTCCTGCCTCAGAATAGGGCGGAGTGCCTTATAGCCAAGACTCAGGAGGTGGCCCAGAGCCATTATACTCCTGTCAGGGTGTACCTGAAATTGTTTGGTCTGATGGTGACTGCCCTTCCCACTATTCCACTGGCCAGGCTCCATATGCGCATTCTCCAGTGGAATCTTGGAGTGCAATGGGACTGAGGTACGGACAAGTTAGATCAGTTAGTGCTGGTCTCTTCACCAGTCCGCAAGGTGTTCCAGTGGTGGATGGACCCCTTGAACCTGCTGCAAGGAGTCCCATTCCAGATCTCTTCTGTACAGCAGATCCTCACCACAGATGCTTCTGGTATGGGCTGGGGAGCTCACCTGGGTCATTTTCAAACCAGGGCTCCTGGTCTCAGATTGAGACCTCCCTGCATATCAATTTATTTATTTATTTTATTTGTTAGATCATCAGTTTAGAGACCTTTGAGTCATAGACTCATTTACAAAGGCACCTCGTCAAGAGAGCAATACATCAATGCCCTGGAGATGTGGTGGTTCTGTGTGCTGTACAGGCCTTTGAGAACCATCTTCTTCCGGGTCAGCTGCCATTGCAGTCAGACAACCTCAGTGTATTGTATTACATTAATGAGCAAGGGGGAACTCATTTGTACCCCTATGCAGGGAGTCCATGAGATTATGGTATTGGGCGTTAGATTATGGCCTCATCCTCTCTGTGGTCCACATCCCAGGCATGCTAAACACTCTGGCGGACAGCCTCAGCTGGACTCAGTCCAGCATGCATGAGTGGGAACTCCTCTCATCTGTTGCAAAAGACTTGTTTGAAAGATGGGGTCATCCAGAGTTGGACCTTTTTGCGTCCCCACTCAACGTAAAACTCCCCAATTTTGCTTGCTCAGTCTGGGGCCTGGAGGTTTCTGGTGAGACACATTGTCCCTCTCCTGGAGCGGGAGGTTTCTTTATGGATGTCCCTCATTCCCTCTAATTCAGAGGGTGCTCATCAGATTGCAGATTAAGGGGACCAGCATGATCCTGATAGCTCCATTCTGGCCCTACCAGATACGGTTTCCCCTGCTACAGCAGCTGGCAGAGGAACCTCCAGTTCCTCTCCCCCTCTGCAGGAACCTGCTGACTCAGGCTCGGGGGACCCTGGTCCATCCCAGCCTCAGGTCGCTCCATCTACATGCTTGGCTACTGAGGACGTAACCATCATCAGACTTGGAGTCTCCAGTACTGTAGTGGATGTACTAGTGGCAACCCGGAAGCCTTCCACTCGAGCCACTAATGACATAAAGTGGAAGCGGTTTGCTATTTGGGCTACCAAACATAATCTGGATCTTTTCACCTGTGGTGAGCCAGATCCTGGACTACCTGATGTCTCTGTCCAACTCAGGTCTCCAGTACTCCTCTTCCCTCAAGGTGCACCTTTCGGCTATTTGGGCTTTTCATGAGCCTGTAGGTAACTGTACTATAGCTCAGCTGGATGTCTCCAGTACCTTTTTGAGGGGCATCCTGCATTTGAAACCCCCAATCCATTCTCCTGTCCCAGCTTGGGATCTGAATTTTGTTTTGGAAAAATTGACTCTGTCTCCTTTTGAGCCAGCCGCAACTTGTGAGCTACGCTTTCTTTCTTGGAAAGCATTATTTTTAATTGCCATTACTTTTGCTTGAAGAATTTCAGAGCTTCAGGTGCTCTGGTGTGAGGAGCCTCATTGGCTTTTTCATAAAGACAACAGGATTCTCAAAGAAGTCCAAAAATCCCACAGCTGTGGGGGAAAAAAGCCTGCAGCACTGCAGAAATGCAGTTGCGTGATATTCTCAAAGAAAATCCCGCAACTGCGGGAATTCCGCAAAAGTTCCGCAGCTGCGGAGTTTCAGCAGCTGTGGGAATCCTGCAAGTGCTGCGGATCCGCAGCTTTGGAAATGAGTGAGGAGGCCCAGCAATAGTAAATCCATGTACGTGAAGCAGCAGACATTAACAGTGCTGTCATTGTATGAGTCTGACGGCACCCACATGGATACCTACCACCAGTCCCTCAACTGGGACCAGTGCAGCACCATAGGTACCAGCAATACCATGGCACCGCAGTGGCCGACAGTCAGTGCTGGTCATCCCTCTCTGGGGTGATCCTGTTGCCTGCAGGGGTGGCACTCGCTGCAGGCTGGTCATGCTCTACTGCCTGTGGGGCTCTGTCATGGGCTGTACTGGGAATGGTGGTTGTTGCCTGTTGCCATACTGTATCATGGCAATGTGTGCTTTTGTTGCTGTAACATCAGCCACTGCTATACTATCTGAGATGCATTCCCTGTGGATCACCTCCACCTTAATTGATTCCAATTGTTGGAGCACTACTGCAGTTTGCTGAGGGAGTGTTACACCTCATTCCACTGTGTGTAACATTTTTTCCGCAACTGTGGAAAAAAACTGGCTGTGAATAGCCTTGCAGGAGCTGTGCCTTACTTAACTCTCACCTTTTTTCCCCTCAGGGACTTCCACAGCTGCACTTTTTGCCACAGTTCGTAGTGTTTTTTTCTGCAGCTGTGGAGCTGTTTGTGAATAGCATTTGGAGCAGTCTCCCATTGTTTTCTGTAGCCTGGCCAGTTTTGGGGACTTAGGGAAGGTTTTGTACCTTCTGAAAGCTTTGTGAATCCAGCCCAAGGTGTCATTGCACACAAATCCTAAGCATCTCCCTAAGGTGGTTTCTAAGTTTACACTGAACCAGTCTATCCACCTTCCTGTTTATTGTCCCGAATGTGCCAATCCAGGGGAAGCACTACTCCTTACATTAGACATGTGCAGAACTTTGAAGTACTACCTGCTTCGGACCAAGGAATGTAGAAAGTTGAAGCAGTTATTTGTTTCTTTCGCCCCACGTAGAGAGGGTGTTTCAGTTTCTAAGCAGTGCTTATCTAAATGGTTGGCAAATTGCACTGTGTTCTGCTACAACAAGTGTGGCAAAGAATTGCCAGGAGCGGTAAAAGCTCATTCCACAAGGGGCATGGCTACCTCTGTGGCTTGTTTCCAAGGGGTCTCAGCCAAATCTGTGCAGCTGCCACTTGGAGTACCGTTACTTTCACCAAGCACTACAGTCTGAACATTGCCTTTATAACCCATGCAGGATTTGGCAGGGCTGTGCTGCAGGGACTCCTGTCCTAAGTTTATGGATGGCCTACCTCCCAAACTGTCTGTTTGCATCTATAACTGCTTGGGACTCATTCCTATGGTGTGACCTGATGACTGAGATACCCTCGAAGAACATAGAACAGTTACATAAGAACTTACTGTAACAATAGATCTTCTAGGGGATTTCAGTCATCAGATATGTTTTCCTTCCTACCATCCCCCTTTTGGGGCTCCTTTCTGGAACTGTCTGTATGGTTTATCCAGCCTTTCATATAGGCCTGGGTACCTCTTTCTCTCCATGGTCCCCCATGGCAAGAGCTATGCTCCCTTTCTCTCTGGGGGGAAGAACTGAGGAGGGAGAGGGGCAATTCACGCCTTTCTAGGATTGATGACATTGACAGTGTGGGTGGCACCAGTTGTACTGCTGAACATCTTCCATGTGGACCCTGTTTTACCGATGGTGAAGTTCCTACAGTGTGACCTGATGACTGAGATCACATCGAAGATCTGCTGTTATAGTAAGTTCTTACGTAACTGTTCTATCACAGGGTAGTAGTATGTCTTTGTACTGTGGGGGTGGGGGGAGCTCCTTTTTTCTCGACCATCAAAACTGTGGAGACAGTGTTGAATTATTAAATAATGAAGAGGTTACTCTTTTATGATTAGACTTGTTTAAAGTTAGATTTTTTTTACTAGCTGCGTATGATGGTGTGGGAACTAGGTGGGAGGATACTAAACAAGAATTTGCAAAGTTATTTCAAACTATTGGTTACAGTAATAGTAATGAAAAATATCTACACTAGCACTGTGGAAGCAGTTACAAAACTTAATTTCTAGATCACATATTGATGGTATAGATTTCACACATCAAATCGAGAACATAAAGGGAGAAATAAGGCAATTTCAGTATGATAGGGCTGTTTCTGTTGAACAAGACCTAAAATTTGGTACTTGGGGAAAACCCAACATTTGGATAGATTCACGGGTTGTCAGGATAGGATTCAGCACAGAATTATATCTGGGTTATATAGGAAATCTGAAGGATAGCTGGTTACTACTTCTAGTGAAATTCTGAATGAAATAAATTATTATGTCTTAAGAGAGTTTTTGTACTGAGGCTGATATAGAGGGGGATCCTAAGTGTTCTGAGGAATTAGAAATTCCAGATATACCCAGCCATTTAAAGGCTATATTAACCAGCCCAGCACAAGTCTCAGAGGTGGAATGGGCTATTAAAAGCTTAGGGTCAAATACTGTCCCAGAGTCAGATGGACTACTATCTGCATTTTGCAAACAGTTTGTCAGATTTTGCCCAGTGTTACAGGTGGTATACAGTGAGATCTTAGAAACTGGCAAGGTATCTATGTCTGTGAGGACATCATTGTTAATTTTCCTCTTTAAAACCGGTGACAAGGCTGACATTAAAACTGGAGGCCTTTGAGCCTACTGAGTACTGACCAAAAAATTATTTTGAAAATGTTGGCGCAGAGACTGTCAGAAACTGCAGCAGTAGTCCTTGACAAGTCACAAACTTGTGCCATTTAGCAAAGGAGTATATTAAATAATCTCATTTTATTTAGAGCATTGTGGGAAAGGGTAAGGGAAGGAACGGTATGGTGGAGAGCTTCCTGCTTTAGGTTGACCAGGAAAAAGCTGTCAATAAAAGTACCATATACTTTTATGTATAATGTGTTATTAAGATATGGCATTCCAGATCAGTTTGTGAGATGGGTGAATATACTGTATCGTAGTGCTGTTATGGTACCCTATGTTAATTTTCATCTAGGTGCGGAAGTACATATACGGAGGCGAGTAAGACAGGGATGTCCATCAAGTCCCTTTTGGTACATTTTTACTTTAGACCTGTTAATCAAACTTATTTGACAGAACAGGGATATATGGGGAATTAGTCTGACAGAAGATACACCAGAAATTAAAACTATTGCTTATACAGATGACCTTTGTGTGGTTCTTGGAGATGAAGAATCAGACCAGAAAGTCCAACATCTTCTAGATATATTTTCCCCAAGTAGCAGGAGCTAGAATACATGTTCATAGAGGTATGGGTGTACCCATTGGACCAGAGGGAGGTGAGATAGGGATGGATAAAGTGGCAGATATAAATTTGTCAACAGACTCCTTGTTGATATTAGGAATAAAATTTGGAGCTGGCCTGCCGACGCAGAGGTTGGATTTCCGCTTGCGACGCCGACAACCCAGGTTTGGGAATAGACCCGGGAGTCGAAGGGCCAGCCGGGGGAGAAGGATCAAGCATCCCAGGGACTGCTCTTCTTCTCTGGGGGAAGGGGGGAAGAGTGTCCAACACTTTATGGATTCCTGGCAGAGGCTGGGGGTACTGCTGCAATTGGTGCCATTGCATTGGGGGGGCAGGGCAGACGCTGGACATCATTGCACATCCCTGCCCCCAAGGGGAACAAAGCAGCAAAAACAGCCGGCCTCCTGACATGACGACCCACTCTGCCCAACGCCCACTGCCTCCAACATCCGCCAGGCGGGGGTCCCGCTTCTGTGGCCCTGACCCGGAGGGGGTGAGGCAGGGATTGCAAACAGTGTCCATTGGAGGAGGAGCACCCCCAGCAGCCCTAAGCCTGGGCATGGGGTGGCGGGGCAGAGCGGGTCCAAGGATAGGGGGGCACCAGCAAAAAAAAAAAAAAAAAAAAAAGAATAAAATTTAGTCCAGGAGATGTATGTGACCTTGGAAAACTGGAAAGAGTGCGCAGAGAAAGCTGAAAGAAAATTGCTGTTTTGGAAAAATAGGCTATCAAAGAAGAAAAAGGTGTTTTTAATTAAGATCTTGTTTTCTATATGTGAGCATGTTATATCCACTTCCGTATGAGACAGAAACAAAACTATACAGTATCTTTTTTCAGGGCTTATGGGGAAGTCATTTAAACCTCATTAAAAGGGAAGCTACTTATAAAGATTACAAGGATGGAGGAGTTAGAATGATAAACCCTTTAGTATTTTTATGACAATTATTATGTCCTATAAAATTTTTCCAGCACTAAAAAACTTTGACAAACGGGTGCCTTTGGTCCTTAACAAAATAATTCCCTGGTATCTAGAGTGGAGTACTGGTAGGTGGCAGAGCAGACTTAAGGACTAGGGGCTCTATGCACTAAGGTTCAGGTTATACACACAAAATGCATGTGCTGTATAATGCCCGCATGGCTACGCAGCCCTGGACAGGCACAAGATGCATGGTATTTACAGCCGTGAGTACCACAGGGCACCTGTCCATGGCCCCCCCCCCACACAGCTGTGCAGTGGTGTGTCATAGCTGCATAGGGCATGGATCATGGGGTGCAGTTGGGCATCCATTCGGATGCCCGACCTGGCTCCCGTAGTGGATCCCCTGCTGTGCACATGCAGAGGATCTTGGTAAGGCATGGGTCCTGTGAATTGGGGTCTGATGGGTGACTGCCTAAATGGCTGTCCCCAGCCCTCCTTGACAGCCCAATGGGCTAGGGCAGCAGTGTGTCATGGGTCCCTGTGCCGTCACCAGCAGGTGTTCGTTGGGGGGGCGTATAGGTTACATCTGGGTCCTCCATCATGTAACCCCTGGCCTGGCACACTGCACCAACTCCACACCTTAGAGAATGACGCAGAGTGTGGACACACCCCCTGGCATGCCTCCGGACTGCCCGCTGTGGCTGTGGTGGCGGCCGGGGAATCTGGTGTACAAGGCACTAACGCGTCTCTCTTGAATGCCATGGGTGGTCTGCTGGGCCCCGCTGCACGGCAGTTGGTCATGGGTATGCCTACTCACTGTACATACATGGCACTGTAGGCTTTTATGATTAGGGCCCTATTTGCATTTTGTACCAATGTACAGTATGTTAATTATACCCAGACTAAAATTAAACAGTGGAAGATATCTCCAGACCAATCAGTAGCACAGAACAGAAAACAGTTATATTTGTTCATTATATCCACTCTGTTTTCTCATCCTTTAATGTTAAAACATTGTCTGTTGGGTAGAGAGTAGGAAGCAGCGACTCAGTTACAAATATTTGTGGATCCTGGCCCAAATGTGAGGCAGTACATGGCAGTAGGGTCACTCAGGACTTCCTCATAACATCATAGGGCAAGCTGTCACACTGTGATGTGTGTTGTAGCAATGTACAGTATCTTACTTCAAACAAACTTGTTTTGAAATGCATATCCCATACGGTCGCCATAGATGCTAAGTGCACTATCTGTGCCTTACAGGCTCATATAGGTTGAGGAACCTGGGACCTTTTCTCCTGTGTGGCTTTGTTACCCAAAGTTGTTAAGTTGAAATTTATAGTGTGATGCCTCCACCCCAGGAAAGTAGGTGGGCTAGGTCACAAACTAGTACTGCCCCTGGGAAACAGTACCAACCCACTATGTTTCTCACATAGCCCTCCCACGTCCTACACAAGGCAATAACAGTTGTTCCCCACAGCAGCTTATGGTCAACAAACAATAATCCAGAGTCAAGAATTCAAGTAAATTTGAAAGGGATTTATTAGGGTCAGAAGCAAGGCCCTAAGGGAGGGAAAAATCAAAGGTTAAAGCTAATGAAAATAAATACCAGCCGTGCCCCAACTGTTGCTATTTATGTGACCACACAGCCTGCCCACACTACAGCCACACTACCCCTGTCTGACTGTACTGCTTGGCACAACCCTCTTATACCAGTATCACTCTAATCCTAGGAAGCTCCTGGGGAGACTAGGTACTTGGGTGTTAAAAAGGTTTAGGCTCCTCTCGGTTGCACGTAGTTGGCTGGTGTCAGTTCCTCAACTCTCTTAGTTGTCACTTTCCACAAGCCTGCCATTTGACTGCACTCTCCATATGGGATCTCAGGGATCTCGCACTGAAGATTATTCGATGGATGAGTGACTGTGAGCACACCCGCTGCTGGATGTCACCAGGCAGTGATGGCTGGCTCAGTTGCTTCTGAGCTTCTCTGGCGCAGTTGCTGTGCAGGCCTCTCTGGCCTGAATGGAATACAGTCTTTCGGTATGTTTCAGTCTCAATTGTAAGGCAGTCTTTCTGAGCCTAACTTGTGTTTAGCAGTTCAGTATCAGTCAGCCAAGTCGTAGTGTGTCTGCATTAAGCAGCTCCTCCTTAACACCTGGAAGAGCAGACTCTTTTTCTCCCCAAGGCCTCAGCAGCGCTGGCTTGCACTCACAGATGGTAAGTCTGTATCCTCTGATGGGCAGTAACACATTCTGCAAGCAGGGCAGTTGTATGTCACAAAACCTGAGCAGACTGCCTCTCCATTGACCAAAGTTGAATGTCAAGCCCAATGGAGGGCTTGTCTATTGGCTTCTCAACAGTGAACTCAGAAAAATTAGCAAAGTCCTTTAGTAGCCTGTGAGCCTTCTGGTGGCTCTGTAACAGGCACTGCTGTACAGTTGGTTGCTCACTGTCATTGGACCGTGATTGTCAAACTAACAGGGGTCAGATGTGCAAAAGGTGGTAGGTATTGGTCCCAAAAGCACAATCTACAAAAGTCATTTTTAAACAGTACTGGCTTCTCAAACTCATTTTGTTCCCTTATCCCATATCCTGCATGGGCAGTCACTGGTGTCCGATGAGCCGGGGCCACAGTTGGGGAAAGTTCCCCACCCACTACAAAGTGTCGGACATGCTCTTCATGGGCAACAGTGAGAACCTTTGATGCTTGCACACAACTCCAGGTACAGGAGGCACTGAAGAAGTAGCACTCCTCTTCACTCACTCAACGACTCCTACTGTCGCTGTCCACAGTCCCTGGAGGTTGAGAGGCATATCAAAATGACCCCATTGTAAAAGGGCTCCATGCTTATCAGTACACCTAAGCCACACTGATTGAGGGGGGGGGTGGTTACACTCCCAGTATTACCAGGAAGTTCTGAATGATCTTATTGAAATTTCCTCCTGTATTTGTGAGGCCAGTGCAGTTTTAGCTCAGTGAGAAAAGATTGGTTTTGCCGTACTCAGCAGTGGAATTAAATGTTTTCATGGCGTATGCATCACACTTCCTGCCAGTGCTGAAGATTGGGAGGTGTTACTGCACTTGGCAAAACACTGTTTCATAAAATGCAACTTCTGATTGATCGTTTGCTAGCATAGACATTACTGAAGTCTTAGATACAGTATCTACTGAGCCCTAATGCTGGGATTGATGCCGGAACACCTGACCTGATAGGCCTAGAGCAGTAGATAAAGAGCTGCAGTGGTCCATAGCAAAAACTGATGGCCTTGAGCCACTGATGATAGCAAACACTTTTCATGACAAAAAAATTAGAAAAAAAATCACTGCAGGAAGGGCTTTTTCATCAGTATATGTATTTGAAGCCAGACTTACTTGCAGTATATTATAATAAGCAAACTAGTGGTGCCAACTGGCTGCAGAACATTAGCTTAACTAATGTGCACTCCCCTAGCTGACAGCTTGTTTGTTACAGATGGCAGTAGTCCAGTGGTGGGAAACGTATCACTATCTGTAAACACAGTTTAATTCCTGACACTTAGCTGCATAAAAATGACTTGTGAGATGAGAAGTGTGTCTAAATCAGAGTACAGATGATACTGTTAAGAGTGCTAACCATCTGCATCGTGACCACATCTGTTTTAGCATTGACTTGGATATTTCGGAGTGTCAAGATGGTCAGGGTTCTGAGTTGCTAAATATAGGTTACTCCAGGTGGTGTTTTTGTACGACAGAAGAGTCAACAGTTCATTATCGTAAACAAGATAATTTTTATGTGTATATATATAAAATTCAGAAGAAACTGTATGCCGAAGGATGCATTTGTAAATCTTTGCTAAGGTTTCACTTTTTGTAGCTAGCACACAGAGCAACTGCTCGTTAATGCAGAAGAACATGAAGCTGACCTGTAGTCTAGCAGTAACATTTTTTGGTTAGCAAACACTTCAGAAGAGCATAGTAGTTACACTGGTTTGCTCTGTGCTGGACAGTGGTGACATTTGCCCTATTACAGTATGCTGACCATATCCCAGGATTGCCTGCGACTGAAAACAGATATCTCCATCCCCCTGTGAACCTGAGTTGGTTTTCTAGGTTGGCCTGGCCCTTCTTGAGATTCATCCAGCTCCTAGCGGTCCTTTTCTTTGTCACCCAATGATGTATCCTCCTTTTCTGGTTCTATGATGTCCTGCCCCTAAGTAACACAGTCCAACAGAATGTCCATCAGGCTTTTATTTCCAATCCTTGGGGGAGTTCTTTCACTTTGTTCTTGAAAAGTGGGTTAAGAAATGAGATCAGCACATGGTGCTCCATTTCGTACATAATATTTAGTCTGTGATCATTTAGCAGAGTGTCCTGCAGTCTGCCAATGAGTTGCACACCATCACTTTGCTCCTCCTCTTGCTGGAACTCTTTGGTATGTGTTGCTAAGAAATGGTCAGAAAACAAATATGTAATAAAATCGTGATTAATTTATGTATTTGTAAATAGGTGTCTGGGAGAGGCACATTGAGCCGAGAATCATTTCCTTGGGGGAGGGGGATACAGAGGAAGCTGTACAAAAAGTCAAACAATACAATAAGAATAAACAGCAAAAGTGGCAAAAAGCAGCAGCTGTACAGGGCCTGGCTACACTACAAAAAGCTTGAAGTAGGCATTTAAACTAAACTAGGCTGATATATAACCTACAGCAAAGAAAACATACAATGACTGTATATAATATACAGTACAGTTAGAGTATGTAAAAATGCAATTATACATAAAATTGTATAAATAAAGTGTAAAATGCATATAAGCTGTACTAACATTGCAGGAAAGTCAACTAACTAGGTACTTCTCAGTCTTCACAGTGGAGGGAGGGAGGGAGGGAGGAGGACAGACCAGCAGGAGCAGAAGGGTGGACACAAGTGGCAGTCAGCCACAGCAAAGGAGGTTTCTACTGGGAATTATTACATGGTTGGGGGTTGGCCCGAGGCCAAAGGCCGAGTGCCTAGAACCACCCAACCATGCATTCATTCCCCAGTAGAAGCCTGCTTCGGAGTGGCTTAATGTGCTTGTAACATGGCAAGCGCTGTTAATCAGTGATTATTATAAAGGGCATTTTTTTATAAAAGATAGAGAAAAACAACGGTTTAGGTAGTTCAAATCTTTTACTGTAAATAAGTACAGGATGTCAGAACCATGCGAACAGTTATTTATATAGTTATACTGCAAAACAAAGGCAGGCATATATAACACTTTTAGCACAGTATAACACATTGCGCTGGTTTTAAAAAAATTTCCAGCAGTACATATTTCTGTGCATCTCTCGATGTTATACAAGGACACAGTTCAAAACGGTCTTCATTAATGCCACATTGTATCCTTGAATTCGTCGGCTGACATTTTTGCATATCTCAGTTCCTAATGTGTGCTTTGGTGCGACACCAGCAAGAGGTTTCAGATGGAATCAATTGTTTGTATCGATTGCAGTGCTCACAGTTGGCGGACTGTTTAGGGGCCTTTGTTCTTGTTCTTGTTCCCAGTCGGGCTAAAGGGGACTTCTGTGGTGACATTTGGCAGTAGCTGATACTGGGAATTCCAACCCCTGTCAGTGCAGGTGCAGGAGACGTGGGGATGCTCCACATGCAGGTGGCTTATTGTTGCCCACAGAAGATATGGCAACTGAAGGAACAGCATCAGCACGAGAAACGGCAGCTGCAGGAGAAGCGGGTGTGGGTGAAGGAGAAGCAGCGGCTGCAGGAGAAGCGGCTATTGGCGAAGGAGCGGATGTGGAAGAAGCGGCTATGGAACAGTAAGGAACCAGGGTCTTTGTGGCTTAATGCTTACATATCTGTGGGACAAAGCAAAATGACTTGAAAGTATTGGCTGCAGGACGTGACGATTATCTGTGTAAAAGAGTTCCCCCTGAACCAACACTCAGCGCCCCACGCTGAATCCCTGGAGGAAGCCTGGGTATGTATGGGGTGAGTTGATTACAAATCCGTACTTTATAAATGTCATGCAAGATGTATTGCCATATACATTTTTCAGAAACCGAGTTACGCTACTTTGTGCGATCTCAGTGGTCCACTGGATGGATGGGTGGGACAAGATAGCGTTATGTATGCAACATGTGTTGCTCCCGATTACACAGTGGTTTAGTACAATACTACAAGTTGGAGTAGGCATGACTTGGGAATTAATGCCGTTTCTAGCTTGTGTCACCTGTGGTGTTTTATCCAATCACTTACCTACTTTGGTCTCTTACATATATTGCCATGTTACAAGTCCATTTTCAGAGGAAGGAGTACTGATGGGACCTGCAGCCCTGAAAGTGGACAAGGCTATGGGACTGGATGGGGTACATCTAGGGGTACTAAAGGAACTCGGGGGGCTAGCTGCCCCACTGATGACCCTATTTAACAGCTGACTGGAAACAGGCGTGTTCCCTCTCCATAAGAGCAGCAGCAGGAAGCTAGCAACTATAGGCCGGTCAGTCTCACATCAGTGGTGGGGAAATTAATGGAAATCCTGTTAAAGAAAAGGCTGGTAAAGTATCTTCAATCCAGTGGGCTACAAGACCAAAGGCAGTATGGATTCACGGAGGGAGGTCAATGCTGACAAATCTGATTGATTACTTTGACTGGGTGACCAGAGAAGTAGGTCAGAAGAAGGCAATAGATGTGGCCTATCTGGATTTCAACAAGGCCTTTGACATTGTACTGCTTAGGAGACTTATAAAAAAAATTGAGCAGCCTAGGGGTGGGACTCAAAGTGCTAAATTAGGTAAGGAACTGGTTAATTGATAGGTGACAGAGGGTGGTGGTTAATGACACAGGATGAGAGTGACCCGTGGGGTGTTGCAGGGCTCAATACTGGGACCGTTCCTCTTCACTGTCTTCATACGTGACATTGCAGAAGAACTGGAAGGTCAAATGGGCCTTATCTGCCGTCAGTTTCTATGTTTCTGTGTAAGATATGCCTTTTTGCATTTAACACCAAAATCTGTAATAGGGTGGACACTCAAGAGGGGTGGAGAGAATTCTTAGGGACCTTGGGAAACTCGAGGAGGGGTCAAATGTATGGCAGCTGGGGTTCAATGCCAAAAAGAGGAAAATCATGCACTTAGAGCATAGGAACCCAGGAGCTGAGTATGGGGTGGTATTGCCATTGTATTACTCGCTTGTGAGACCTCACCCGGAGTATTGTGTCCAGTTCTGGAGGTCGCCTCTCAGAAAGGGCATAGACAGGTGGAGGCAATCCAGAGAAGAGTATCCCAAGAGACAGTTTCCCAAGATCCCTGTGTATTCTCTCCACCTCCTCCTGAGTGTCACCCTATTACAGATTTTGTTATCATCTACAAAAAGGCATACCTTTCTTTCCAGTTCTTCTGCACCCTCACTTATGAAGACATTGAAGAGGACTGGTCACAGTACTGAGCCCTGCGGCACCTTGTTGGTCACTCTTCCATCATTAGAGTGAGTGCCGTTAACCACCACCCTCTAATGCCTTTCTGTTAACAAGTTTCTAACCCAATTCACTACTCTGGATTCCACCCCTAGACTGTTCAATTTCTTAATTAGTCTCCTGTGTGGTACAGGGTCGAAGGCCTTGCTAAGGTCCAGATAGGCCATGTTCACTGTCCTCCCCGATCTATTTCCTTAGTCACCCAGTCAAAGAAATCAGTCAGATCTGTCTGGCATGACCCCCCCCCTCCCCCCAATGAATCTATGATGTCTGTGAGCTTGCAGCCCATTGGATTCAAGATACACTACCAGCCTTTCCTTTAGTGGGGTTTCCATTAATTTCCCCACCACTGAAGTTAGACTGACAGGCTTATAGTTGCTAGCCTCCTCTCTGCTGCCACTGTTGTGTAGAGGGATCACGTCTGCGCTCCTCCAGTCCTCCTGAATCATGCCTGTTTCCAGTGAACTGTTGAATAAGGCTAACAGTGGGGCAGCTAGCACCTCCCTCAGTTCCCTTAATGCCCTTGGGTGTGTCCCGCCTGGTTCCAAACTGTAAGTTCCTTTAAGATTCTTTCCACCGGCCCAGTGGCGCTGGACGCCATACCTTGCGCCACACTGGCGACCTGGGTTCAGGAGCGGCCCCGGGTGGCTGGGGGTCGGTGGGGGCGGGGAGAGATTGAGCGTCCGGAGGACAGCTCTCTCTTCCCGGGGTGGGTTAGGGCTGCGGGTTGCTCAACGAGTGCCCTCTTGTGGAGGCTGGGAGGGTGAGCTGAATGTAGTGTCGCAGGGTGTACACCAGGGGTAAAGCTATGGCTCCAAGAAACGTAGAAAAATAGAGAAAAAAACCCTCGCTGCTGATAGGCGAAGGTGCCTTCCCTTCGCATTCCACACTCCCGTAGTAGGGCCTGAAGTCCTCTCTGCTTTCCTCCTCTCCAGCCCGGTGTCTCAATACTAATAGAAAGAGTGCCTGGGTGGGGTGACCCTTCCCGGAGGGCAGACTTGGGGGGGATACCCGTGCCGGGAGTAGCAGAAGGACACAGTAGGGCCACAGAGTGGTAGAGAGTGGCAAGGTAGGGTCGCTGGAGAGAGTTCAGCGGTGCGGGAGAAAAACAAAGTTTGAAAAAAAAAAAAAAAAAAAAAAGATTCTTTCCTCTGAAAATGGACTTGTATTCACCCCTCCCCTTTGTTCCTGCTGCCCCCTGGTGGTCCATCCCCCCCTTCCTCCACTGTGAAGACTGAGCAGAAGTACCTGTTAAGGATGGCAGCTTTTTCTTGGTCTTCCTCCATGCAGTCTCCCTCTGCCACCTTCCTTATCCTCTCTACGCCTTCCCTTGTTTTGCTCTTCTCGCGTATGTACCTGAAGAAAGTCTTATCCCCTTTAGCTATTCCTTTTTCTGCACTTTTGCTTCTCTCACTGCCTTTCTCACCTTCATCTGTTTTATTTGGTACACCACCCTGTCATCCTCCCTCTGCATTTCCTTATACCTTTTGAATGCTGTCCTTTTGTGCTTCACTACTGTGGCCACTTCCATAGAGAACCATAACAGTCTCTTTTTCCTTCTTCTTATACTCACTTCCTTCATGCAGAGACTTGTTGCCTTAATTATGCCCTTCCTTTTTTTCCCCACTGTGTCTCTAACCCTCCCTGGCACTCCCCCCCCCCGTGATGCAATTTCTGGGGCACTCTTTCATGTCTTTAAAATCCGCTCTCCCAAAGTTAAGGACACTCATCATCATGTGATTTGCCTCTGTTCCCATCTTAATATTAAACTGTGTGGTGATCATTGGTACCTAGGGACTGTCCACTGTGACGTCTGCAGTGCTCTCCCTGTTTGTAACCAGTGGGTCCAACACTGCCTGCCTGTAGTGTGATCTTTGTCTGGCTGCCTGAGAAAAGCCCCTTGTAGGGAATCAAAGATATCCCTGCTCCTTGCCAGAGCTGCTGTTGGAAGGGGAAGGCTGCACTCCACATCTGGCAGATTGAAGTTACAACTAGCAGCACCTCTCTCTTATTTGCCATCCTGATCATGGCATCCCTAGTGGTTAGCCAGCTCCTCGCCCTGTCCTGGAGGTCTGTATACACCACCCCTGTGTGGATAGTGGCTCCAGAGTCTGTCTCCAGGATGACCCACAGCAGCGCCAGTCTTTTCTTTTCCTCCAGGTGCCCCTGTACCTCCGTGGCCTTGATTTCGTCCCTCACAAATAGTGCAGCCCTTCCTCCCCTCCTCCCTGCTGTTTCTCCTGAACAGAGAGTAACTCGCTATGACCATGTCCCAGTCATGGCTGTCAGTGCATCACGGCCTGTTACGGCCACCAAATCCAGGTTTTCATCCACCATGATGGCTCCCAGGTCCTGGAATTTTAATTCCCAGACTCCTTGCTTTGGGGCACATAGCTCCCCATAAGTTACTTCCTCTCTGCCTGCTTCCCTGCCCCCCCTTCTACGTCTGCTGTCCCTGAAGTTTCCTCGTGCCCCACCTCTTCCCTTGTTACCTTCTCCATTACCTGTCTCCTTTACTCCTTTATTCTTGTTTTCTGATTTATACCCCCCTTGTGCTCTGCCTTATCGCCACCCTTGTCTTCTTGCACCCCTGCTCTAGAGAAGTTTACTCTCCTTGGTTCCTCCCACCCTGTTGCTCCATCATCTGAGGGGCATAGTAAAGGCCTCTGAAATTGCATTCTTGTTGGCTGAGAAAATTCTAAAGTTTTACAGTTTTCCTTGGAGCCAAAAACTTTCAGACATTTCAGTTTTATTAAGGGATATCAAGGGAACATGTAATACTCCATTTATATGCCCCTTCTGTCATTTTGCTAAAGAACTAGACATGGCTCATCAACTGTTGCTGGATAGCACGTATGTATTGTAACACTTGTTGATTAACTTGAGAACAGAAACACTGCCAAGTTCAACTGAACTGCACAGGTTTGGCTTACAAAACTAGTTTTTTTTTTCAGCTGAAATTTCATGTACAGTATGTGCTGATAGGCTGTTATCAAAGTAAGCATGGTATGTCAAGTTTTTGATTGTTACTTCAGCTGCACGTGTAAATTACAGGCAATCAAACAGGCATTTTACACTGGCAGCAGCTGCCATCCTTATGCAGAAACTGCTGTCTGTTCGTTATGAAAACCATCCATAGCCACAAGGCTTCAGTGCAGCTCCATATGCAGAGAGTGCTTTTACAGTAGAGCTTCCTCGGTGACCTGTGCTCAAAAAATGTTTTTTGTTTCCTGAATATTTTTTCCCCCCCTGATGCAACACATTGCATTGGTATCCTTGCTTTGCATATGTTTAGAGCTGCTTCAAAAGTAACTGGAATTTCTTACAGAGACAGCGTGCTCAACAAAAATTCAGCTGTAGAAACACCTTAGTTCAGTGTAAGGTCAGTCAGCCTTGTTACTGCTGTGCAATTCGGTATGTGTGGATGACAATATATAATTTATGCTCTTATCAGTGCTGATGGCTATAATAAAAAATTCTGACTCATTCCTCTGTACGAACAAGACATTTAGTTAACAGTTAAGCATTATTATAACATGGGGTGTGTAAATGAAGATGGTCATTGTATGAAGCAGAGCAGGTGACCGTTCATTAATCAATGTTGTAACATGGGAAAAATAGTAGTACTGGAATCCAGAAAGCGGATAGGACAAACGGTGTCAGGTGGTACAGGAGCAACACGGCATTATGGCACGATAATGCCATGTTGCTATTGAAGTACCTGCGGCAACCACGGAGGAGACAGGAGCAGTGTGGTAAAATACAGAGTGTGCAGAACAGGGAGTCGCAATATGTGTGAAAGTAGAGCGGGGGGGGGGAGCAGTGACGCGAACGAGGAGAGTGGAGCAATGGGGCGGAATACCTGGACCGCAACGCAGCCTGAGAGGCACCAGAAGGAAAAAACAGAGAACTGTAGATGTTTTGTCGTGCATAGTACAGGTGAGACGCAGCTGAAATGGGTGGTGTGGGAAATGCATGTAGGGCAGTGCAAAGATGTGCAAGGCAGTGAGGGAAGCAGCAAAAAAGGCAGAAAGTGGAAGACAGAAAAGCGCGAATGTAGCGAGATCGGAGCTACAGGGAGAGACACATACAGCAGGTCAGATGTTATGCTAAGCAGACTGACGGGCACATAGCGACACAGAGAAATCAAGGTATAATAGACCTCCTAGCATTCCAATGAAAAGAAAAGCCACTCAGATGTGAGAAATATGGTGAAAGATATGTTGACAGATAGTTTCATAATACTTATGTTTGCTGAAGTTTTCACAACATCAGGATAGAAATATGTGTCTCTTCAGTGTTCACAAAGTGCAACATAGAAAAGTTAATGGTGCAAAATGTGTCTGTGTTCTCTCTTATGACAGTATCAAAATAAGAGAAACACTACACACTGTGTTGTAGAAGCCATGTTACAAGCGCTTTAATCCACTCCGAAGGTGGCATCTAATGGGGAGTTAATGCATGGTTGGTCGTTGTAGCACAACGGCCCCAACCATGCATTAACTCCCCATTAGATGCCACCTTCGTCATGCATTAATGCTTACTTAACGCACAGTTGGTGTGAACAGTCCTGGCTCCACAATCTCTCTTCAGAAGCCGAACTTGTTCCCTGTGCAGGCACACTAAAAGTCTGCAGCAGCCATTACACTCCCCCCACTGTCGCTGAGTACAGCAGTGGCTTAGTGCAAAGTGCAGTCCCAACTATTTGCCCTTTGTTATTGTGTACAGCAATAAAACAGGGCTTTGTCATCAGTTTCTCCTCCTCCCTGTCACTCCTGTCTGTTGTCTTCCCCACCCACCCGCCTCGCGGATCTCCAGGTACCTCACACTGACGGGGCGAGGGAGTGCAGTTGCGTCCCACACACTTGTTGCTCTTTTTCTTTGTCTCTCTCTCCCATTACTTGTGTCTCAGTAGCACCTTAGCATGTTTCCCGGTCACTTTTGCCTCATTTGCTTTATCTGTTTATGTCGGTATCTCTCTCTCTCTCTCTCTCTCTCTCTCTCTCTCTCTGTCTGTCTCTGTCATTGTGGTGCGGTGCTGTGAGCAGTGGAAAACACCCAACAGTGTTGTGAGGAGAGAGAGACTCAGAGACAACAGTACAGGAGTTGTCAAGTACAAGTGGCAATCCTCCTTAGTAAAGCGAGAGGGAGAGCATGTGTATCACATCCCCACTATCCGGAAGAAGAAGCACTGAAGGGAGACACAGCGGGAGCGAGAGAGAGACAGAGGTTTCTGTTCACCCTCTCGTCATGAGCCAAACGTGTCACCTGGCGATGTGCTCCTTGTCGGTTTCTAATGTGCAATCATGGCAGACAGAGAGACCAAGGCAGCAGCGGGACACCAGGAGCCATTTTGTGGTACAGTGACAGGAGAGGGAGTGAGGCAGCAGTGGGAGAGCAGGAGTCGTCGTGTGCAGAGTGAGCCAGAGACAGCGAGGCAGCAGTGGGAGAGCAGGAGCCACAGTGTGGCAGAGAGAGAGAGTGAGTGTGCAGCATGCAGAGACAGTGAGAGTGCACCTGGGGCAGCCGATGGAGAAGGCATCGGTTCTTGAGCCATGCAACATAGTGGGAGGGGAAGTCAGAAACAAGCAAGGAGAGAGAGACAAAAAGCATAGGTGTGTCACACAGTGGCTGTTGCTGGCTGCTTCAGTGAGGGTGTCTGTTTGAAAGGGCTGCTAAGATTTGTGCACCCGCACTCAGCAGTCCCCAATGCCCCTCTCCCTGCTCTGCCCACTCCCGGTGTCCGTGCTCCCTGTGTCACAATGCATCAAAAGCAATACAGAAGTGCTAGACAGAGAGAGAGTGCTGTTGGGGCACAGTTGGTGTATATGTGTGTGTGTGTGGGGGGGGGTTGTGCATGTTCTGGCATGTGTAGGAGTAACTGTCATGCACAAGTGATGTCGCAGATCATATCAGTAGTGTATCTGTGACATTTCTCTGTGCATAGCAGCAGTGCAGGCTGCATTATTTGTTAGGGGCTATTTTGCAAGGTGGCAGCATACAGTACCTGTTTAAACAGCAAAAAAACACATTTTATGATCTTTTCTTGTTATTTAAACATGACCCATGTTTTAAGCGCAATAACCCACTCCAGGGTGTGCTATCATTGGGGATTAACGCACACCCTGTCATTGGTTATTAAGGAATAATCCGACATGAGTGTGTGTCGTGGCTGGGATAATGTCATGCCTGGGGTGAGTTGGCACGGTCGCAGGCCAGCATGCTAATCGACCAGAAGTGACGTTATTCCAGCACGGCTGTCAACACCCTGGAGTGCATTATTCCTATTATACAATGGTTTGTTTGTGAAAATAAAAGAAAAGTAAGATTTTTATTTTTTGTAGTTTTAAATTCATTTTTTGAGTGGAGGTATATGGATTGAAAAAAAAGGTCCATAATTTTCCATCTGTCCAGAAGATGGCGCTGTTGCTAAAGGACACTGTTACTGTCTGGCTGGTGTCTCTCTTCAGGATGCCCCCCCCCCGTGCAGTTTTGTTCTGTGTCTCTTTCCTGTGTGGAAATAGTACGTTTTCTTTCTTTCTTTTTTGTTTTGTTTACGTTAATAGTTATTAGCGGGACAGGGAGCAGTAGTGAAGGCTGGATCGGGAGAGGTGTGACGGTAAGCGTCATGTGCAAAGTTACCTTCTGATGCAGAAGTGTTTTAAATGTGAAAAAAAGATTTTAGAAAAGAGCTGCCACAGCTCCAGAGTATTATAGCCAGAATGTATGTTGGAAGTGAGCATCGTTAGTGTGGCAGTGCGGAAAGGCAGGGAAACTGATCATTGAGTTAAGAGGCATGTGCTCTCCTTTATTTTAAATGGAGACATGTTTATCACTAGTAAAAGGGGAACGAGTGACAGGTTTTGTAGAAATACAGTGGACGGTAGCTGGAGTGTACGAAGGTAGTTAGAAGACCAGGGTTTTGTTTAGTATGTCGTGGCAATGAAGGAGGTAGCCAACGTATTTCAGCGGAACTGGAGAGAGAGACACGCTCTGCCTTTTTGAAACCCACGCTGCTGATCGCGGGTTAAGTGAAGCCGATCGCAATGATGGCTTCAGCTTCATTTTTAAATATTTGGCTAAAATGGGATATGCTGCTGTGAAGTGGATAGAATTGCTATCAAAGAGATGGTATTGGGATATTTGGTTGCTCTGATATTGTGTGTGGGAGGAGTTCAGTTTTTTTTAAAATGAGAATGTACTGGCAAACCCCATTGCAGACATGTCAAGTGTGGGCAACTTGAACATGTTAATGGAGTGATTCTTTTCATGTCATGCAACCACGTCTGTCTGGTGGGACTAGATCCATGATGTTATGCTGGGATAACATCACGGGTCCAGCCCAAGACTGACCAATCAGAGTCCAGGATTTTTCCTTGCCATTGTATATTGCTTACTTAAAATGAGGGATGTGTTGATGGCATAGCATCCTTCAGTTTAAATCACAGGTACGGTATTTGTGGATTTTGAAAAATGCCACTGATACTAGAAAAGCATATATTTGGATTAAATGGTTGTAACATACCATAGAATGCATTTTGGCAGGGTTATTTTGTGGAATATCAGGAAATACTGCAAATGTTTTTTAATTGAAAGAAACAACATCCAACTGATTAGAATAGTTAAAAGTATGGCATTTGCAATACATGCTTATTTTGTTCTTTGTAGTGCCTCCCATCTTTCTGCTGCTGCTTTGGTCAAGGTTTTTTTTCCAGTGGCCTAGGTCCATATGCAGCAGTGGTGACTCGAGCAAAGCCTTCAGAGAGGGTGATAAGTTTTCTCTCATTGTTTCACAGTGAAAGCCCTTTCATCCCCATTAGCCCCTGGCAGCTCAACTGCCATGGCCACACCATACCTACAGCTGGGTGGGGGGCATTTTTTCGGCTTTTTATTTATAAGTCTAACTACCACCACCTGCAAGCTGTGTTGACTAAGCCTGGTGATGGTAAAGGGCGAAGTATGTTTTTCCTTTGCATACATGGTGCCTGGGTTTGTGGTTACAAATGTGCTTGGAAAGTGGCATGGTGCCTCCATCTATGGGGATCCTTATGACAGAGCACTGCCAGCATGTTTCCTCACAGGAAAGAAATACAAACCCCGCCCTCTGTGTCAGAGAATATAATAACACAATCCCCATCCCCACTTAACACTCTAAGCATGCAAATAAACAGCAAGGCAATAATTGCAAAATATGTCAGCAATTACAAATAAATAACCAATGGGTTTATTTTGGGGTTGCAGAACAAGGTAGGGGACAAGGGAAACACAGAAACATAGAAGTTGACGGCAGATAAGGACTGCAAGGCCCATCCAGTCTGCCCATTTTTTCTACCTTATGAATGTACCATAGGCCTGTACTCTGTCAGTCGTCTATTTTTTCGTACTCATCTGTATTGCTCCCTTATGCCTATGCCATGGAAGCAAATGTAAAAATAAACAAAGACAGCAGTTTGTATTCATCTCCTTTGTATGGCATGTCTTAGCAACTCTCCCTCCACTGGTGTACCAGTTAACCAGAGAATCTCTCGGGGAGCTCCCAGTTGCAGTTCGAGTGTGCACACATATGCAGAGTTGCAGGCATTTGATGCTTGGAGCTCGGTGCGGTACCATGCAGATTTGGTTGCTGGCTGCAGCAAATTACACAACTGGATGGATAGTAAAACAGTGGCTCCTGGTTGTAAGCTGCAGCTGGGGCTTGATTCTGTGGTTGTGTAGCTATGCCCAGAAAGTATGTAGCTAGCTAGCTAACAACAGGAATTATATATAAGCTGTTTGACCAAAATCCAGTAATTATAACCTTTAGACGACAAGCTGATACTGTTTCTGTGTGGACGGCTCCTCTGCTTAGGCAGATGATGGCTGGATGGTCTTTCCTGTCAGCTGGATACACGTTCCGGTGGACCAAATGCACTTCCAGTGGTGAAGGTTGCAGGCTGTGATGACTTTGGATGATGGAAGCTCTGTTCTGTAAGCTGGTTACAGGTGCGGCAGACCCAACATGCTTCCAATGGTGAGGGGTGTAGACAGTGAAACTCTGGATGGCGATGATCTTCTTCATTCCCCAAGGGGACTTACCTTCACCCACTCCGACAGGCAAGCAGTCACTCAGGACCTCAACTGGTTCAATCCCCTGTCAGAATAAAATCCTAACAGCAGTAGAAGGCAGTGGCTCACCACCTTCCCAGATGCAGAGCAGCTTTCAAGGCAGCCTTTGCTCTAATTCGGTGCTAGAGCCCAGGCTTGGCACTCTGGCTGCATCAGTCCCCCCTTTTCAGGGGTCTTAAGTTTGTTTTGGACAAACCTTTTAGTTATACAGGAATAGCAAGTGAGACCTATTCAGAAACACTCCTCTCCTCAGAGGTTTTGTTTCAGACAAATCTGCCCTATTTGCACATGGCTCTCCCTTGTGCAGAAATCCAGGAATTAAATATCAGTGGCTAGCATCTCATGCATTATTCATTACACAAAACCCTTGGCTGTCAGTTCCAGGGGAAAGCATGCATACAAGCCTTGAGCCAGCTTGCAACTCAGAGCTGTTCTGCAGAGTTGAGCTTCAAATAGATGTTAGTTTCACAGTGACAGAATGTACTAATTTAGTTGTTTTGCAGAGCTGAACTAGTCTCCAAACTGAAGTCAGTTTTACAGGGACAGAATGTACTAATGTAGATGTTTTACACTTTATGCAGTTTTGAGAACTGCTTAAAACTGAGCTAGCTCCTTGCTGTGGGCTCTCCGACCCTGAAGGCAGTCCAGGGGCTGGTTGAGTGAAGAGAGGTGGCAGTGCACCAGCCACGGCGTGAAGGGCACTGAACAAGCCTGTAGAGCAAATGACAGTGTCCAGTCCAGCCCCAGGTTCTATAGCTGCAGTCTAGACCAGGACTGGGGTGAAGGAGTGGTGCAGGGGAGGGCGGCAGCAGTGCTCTGGAGAGAGCCAAAGGCAATCCCTCCTTTTAGGAGGGGGTTACATAAATTTAAAGCAAAAACGTACAATAAAATAATGCACAAGAAAGTTACATAAGTTTATCACATTAACATTGTGTTGAAAAGGATTAAGTAGACACTTTCCCTTAATGAGGGAATACCGTGATATGTGCAAGTCTGCATGTCTGTTAGCAATAGGCTGTGTCTGATATGTGTCCTGTATCAAATTTCTTCTATATTAAGTAATATTTTACCTTTTCTGTTGTTTGCTGATTGTTTTGTGTTTTCCCCTTTCCAGCAGCCATAAAACTCCAGTCCACATGCGCAGGTGTCATGATGCCAGCATCACAGTGACGCCTGATGCAGCTTTTAATGGAAGTCAATGTGGAGGCCCACATTACGGAGTCTGTTGATGCTGAAACTAATAGCAGCATCACAGACTCTGCACAAAACAGTGACACTGATGTGTCTGATTCAGTTTCAGAATTGAATGAGCCAGTATCTGAGGATCCTTACTGTCTGGATCCCCTTGGTAGCAATTCCGATGGCATTGCTGAATTACAGGACAGGCTCTGCATTTCAAAGCATCCAGAAATGAACCCTTTTACTGTGTCATTTTCAAAGACTCCCCAGACTATTGGATAGTTACAGTAAAAAGTACTTTCAGATACGACAATGAACAATTTCAGCTCAAGGTTTTAGACACCACTAACTACCCTGGAGTCTGGAATTGAGATTTACTTTAAATCCCACCTTCCATTCCTCCATTAGAACTAAGAGGACCAGGAAGAGAAACATATATGGTATTACTTGGATAAGACAAAAAAGATCAGCAGTATGGCGAGTCATTTAAAAATGCAGGACGCAAAACCGCACAGCAATATCACAACTCAGTTAAAAATGCAGGTTGCAAAACGGCACTACAGAAATAGTAGCATTTAGAAACACAGATTATAACTACTGCGCATACATATACTGAAGGTAGAGTCCCACCATCCCCACACTTAGCAGACGATTGTAGCTCAGTGGACAAAGCAACAGAGCTGCAGACAACTATGTCCTTATAGTCACAGGACACATCCTTGGAATAAGACTTTCACTTGACAGATTTGACACCTGTAATTGATGTGTGTACAACAGTGTGGTTCCGCTACAGCCAGAAAACACACTGATAGGTATGTTCTCCCTTACAGTCCCATTAACATTCCTGTTTTGGAAAAGAAACAGCCTTAAAATAGATTTAATTTAACCCATTTCAGTTCAGTGCTGCTGACAGGTTTGACAGCTGTAAGTGTGCGGTTCACGTTTCCACCAGAAAACACACTGATGGGTATGTTCACCATTACAATCCTCTTAAAGAGGGAGTCCAGTGAGCAGCACAGTAAAAAAAAAACAAAAAAACTTACAGATCTGACCTTAAAATCTGATGATGTGCCCTTACAATCATGGGACACAGCGTTGCAGTAACCCTTTACATTGACAGATTGTGACAAGTCTGACAGATGCAATTGATGTGTACAGCAATGTGGTTCCCACTACATCCAGAAAACACACTTACAGTTGTGTTCACCCTTACAGTCATGTTAACACTTCCATTTCCCAAAGGACACAGCCTTACACTTGCATTTATTACAGCCCCTTTCAGTTCACCGCTCCTGACAGTTTTGACAGCTGTAAGTGCTGCTTGAATCAATGCAGTTCCTGCTCCAGCCAGAAAAACACACTAATAGGTGTGTTCTGGACCTGACATCACTTTTGGTGTGGCACACTCTGCTCTGTTTCTCTTACCCGGAAGTGGGACCGCGATTTTTTTAACTAAGAAAACGCAAAAGGGACTACAAATACAATTGCAGTATCATTGCGATTCCGCTAGTTGGGCCATCAGGGACAGATCAGTAAGTGATTTTTTTTTACAGTGCTTCTCAATGGATTCCCTGTTGCATTGAAGGATTTACAGTATATGATAAATCCATCTAGTTTTCAACAGCTAATATAGCATAGAGCTTTTCAGGGATAACATAAAGGATCGGGATAATTGAGGATAATTAATTAAGGATAGGGTGGTGAATTACTTGGAAAATAGTGGCCTGCAGGATGATAGACAGCATGGCTTCACAAAAGGGAGGTCATGTCACACAAACCTCATAGAGTTCTTCAATTGGGTGACGCAGGTGGTTGATCAGGGAGGGGCAGTGGACGTAGCCTATCTGAACTTCAGTAAGGCCTTTGACACTGTCCCTCACAAAAGGCTAGTAAATAAGCTGGAAAGCTTAGGAGTAGGATGGAAAATTACTATGTGTGTGGAAAACTGGTTGGCGGGCAGAAGCCAGAGAGTGTTGGTAAATGTTGTGCACTCTGGTGTGTGTGTGTGTGTGTGTATGGGGGTGACGAGTGGGGTGCCCCAGGGTCAGTATTGGGACACCTCCTTTGTAATAGCTACATTAGTGATATAGCGAATGGGCTGGAGGGAAGAGTATGCCTGTTTGCAGATGATGCGAAGATCTGCAGTAGGGAGGACACCCGGGGGGGGGGGTGGAGGCCATGAGGAGGGACCTGAAGATTCTGGAGGGATGGTTGGAAATGGGCTACTGAAATTCAATACAAAGAAGTGTGGGGTGATGCACTTGGGGCACAAAAACCTCAGAGCAGCTTACACTCTTGGGGGAAGGGGGGATCAGAAAAAAACGAACAGGAGAGGGATTTGGGGATTATAATATCAAGCAACCTTAAAGTGGGTAGCCAATGCAGCAAAGCTGTGGGGAAGCCAAATGGGATATTGGCATGCATTAGGAGGGGCATAACAAGCAGAAGTAGGCAGGTTCTGATGCCTCTTCACAAAGTCATGATGAGGCCACATCTAGAGTACGGGGTCCAGTTCTGGAGACGGCATCTACATCGGGATATAGATGAGACTGAGAGAGTTCAGAGAAGGGCAACCAAGATGGTGCATGGTATGCAGGGGAAGCCATACGAGCAGAGGTGCAGGGAATTGGATCTGTACCCATTGGAGACCAGAAGGGAGAGGGGAGACATGAGTGAAACTTTTAAGTACGTAAAGGGTATCAATTGGTTGAAGGAGGGGAGCTTATTTAAAAGGAAGGAGGTGGCTATAACTAGGGAGCATAGCCTAAGATTGGAGGGAGGAAGATTTAGAGGAAATGTGAGGGGGCAATTCTTCACAGAGAGGGTGGTGGAGACCTGGAACAAACTACCAGAGGAGGTGGTGGGGATTGAAACTGTGGTGGGATTCAAGAGTGCATGGGGCAGATATATGGGATTGCTTGGGGGGGGGGAGGGAAGGTCCATGAAATTGGTGATGAACAGGGGGAGGTAAGAAGCAGACTCGATGGGCCGTTTGAGTTCTTTTCTGTCGACAAATTTCTATGATTCTGTAATTTTAGGATAGAGCAATTCTCAGTTTACCATAATGGCTACTAGCCATACTTTATCCCACGAGTTAAAACTATGAACATCACTCACATTTCCAGAGAGTTAGCATGTATGGACCCTGTTAAGTACTGCATCTTTACCCCCCTGACCCCACGCCTCCCCAGATACAGTAGTCAAAAATTCGACATATAACAGGAATTAAGAAGTAAATGTAATCTTACCCAAACTTGATCATTTATATTGTCGAGCCCACTTACAGTGAATTCAGGGCACAACAGTGGAGGTGGATACCACGAGGGTAGGCCCGTTCTGGTAAAGAGATGAAACCTGCACCATTTTCACCACACAGTCTGCCATACACGTGGTGCTCGCTGTAGACATGTATCAAAGTGAAACATCTATATTCAAGCTGTACCTAATCATGTCAACCCTGCAACTTTTGCCCCAAACAATTCAACATTTAACAAAACAATTATAGCTGAAATATGCAAACCCTTACAGCTTGTATAGAGTGAAGGATGTAAGTAGTACAGTTTGCTGGAATATGAGAGCAAGTTACAACTTGCTCTCATATTCCAGCAAACTGTAAGTAGTACAGTTTGCTGGAATATGAGAGCAAGTTGTAACTGATTCGATAAATTGTCCAAGGAAGCTGGTGGCATCCATGCAGAAAGCTGTTAAAGTTTTGTTTAAACACAAATAATATAACAGTATGAAAGCTTAAGAACTACTGCAAGTTTCAAACTCGGTTGGTATAAGCAAACATGTAGGCTCTGAAGTCAGTGGCCCACATTTTCAAAGGAGACGGGCGGTGCATCTTGGAAAAAAAATGGAGATGAGCCGCCCATCTCCAAAAAGGTTCCGCCAGACTGCCATATTCAAACAGGGGAGATGGGCCACCCAAATCGAGTTGAGCCACGGTCCAAATATAATGTGTGCGGCCCAAGTAGAGGGGGTGTGTCAGTAAATATTCTGCTGAAGGGAATATTCAGAAAAGATGGATAACCCAAGTGCAGGACATGGGTGGCGCAAAGTTAGCCATGGAAAGAGCATGCCTAAATTGGCCAGCCACCCACAGGCAGGCTACAGTAGTGCAGACAAGAACACAGCAGCCTGCCAGCCCTTGTAGTCCAGTGGCACCCCCCACCCAGCCCTGATCCCCGATGCACATAACAGTCACAACACCCACTGTTCCATAGTGTAGGTGCCCCCCCCAGCCCCACTTCCCGTGCACAGAAAGGTAATAAGCACCCACTTTTCCATAGTGTAAGGTCCCCAACCCCATCCCTGATCACACAGGATTGTAGAATGTACCCATGTTTCCATAGAGTAGTGGACCCCACCCTCCCCAATCCCTGACCGCACTAAAAGGAAAAGGCGTGCTGGTCCCAGATCCCCAATTGAGTAATAACCATAGTCAGATCTGTTTCCGCAGTGTAGTGCCCCCCCACCCCTACCCTGGTAGGCAGGACCCCTTCCTCACCCCCAAACCGACTCAAGTGCCGGCGGCTGGCACAGCCCTCCACATCCTGCCACGGTCCAGCTGACAACTGAACGGTCACGGCTCATACTGTACATAGTACGAGCTGATTGGATGTGCTCATAATATGTATGAGTCAGTGACCCAATCAGTTGGCGGCCGGCAGTGGCAGGGGTGTGGAGGGCTGTGCCAGTCGCCGGCTTGGGTCAGGTTGGGGGGTTCAGGGGGGTCCTGCCTACCAGGGAGGGGGGCCGCTACACTATGGAAACAGATACAGCTATGGAGTATTACTCGATCAGGGATCTGAGACTGGCATGCCTTTTCTTTTCAGTGCGATCGGGGATCAGAGACGGGGGGGTCCACTACACTATGGAAAAGTGTGTTATTCATTACTTTTCAGAGCATTGGGGAACGGGGCTGGGAGAGGGACCCTACACTTTGGAAACATGGGGTGTGCATTACTTTTCGGATAATCAGGGAACGGGGCTGGGTGAGGGGACTCTACACTATGGACCAGTGGGGTTTTTGTTTACTGTTATAAGCATTGTGAAACATAACTGGGAGGGGGGTCCACTACACTATGGGAATGTGGTGTGTTTTTACTATTATGAGCATTGGGGAACGGGGCTGGGGGGGCAGACCAGCCCGGTGCATCCTGCTGTGCACAAACATGAAAATTAGCCCATAATGAGCATGAGGCCCGTTTGCTCCATGCATGCCCAATGAGCTCATTTGCATATGCCGACTGAATATCGCCCTTGGGGATGCAGCGCATCTGGGACGCACGGTGCATCCCCCATTTGCGGTATTCAGCCCGGACCCCGGCTGCACTGGGCTCATTGGTGGCCACTCCCTTTTGCGCAGCCCATCCAGGATCTGATATTCAAACAGGATGCGCCATTTGTTGCAGTCACACATCCTGTTTGAATATCCCATCAGGATGTGTCAGCTCGTTTACTTGGGTGGCGAATGTGGATGCGCTGCGCATCCAGCTGCCATTGAAAATGGGGGCCAGTAACTATAACTAAGTAACAGTAACTAAATAAGTGTTGAGGTTTCTTACCATTCTTCATCTCCAGTACACATACCCACCATCCCAGCCATTTCTGCTTCTGTTTGTTGTAGGAGCTCTGTTGCTCCAGAGGGTTCATTGAATAAATAAATACATGTGGTCATTCCACGAGATTTGAAGCTTGGCTAGTATGAGTAATTGATGCTGCACCTTTATAGTGTGCAGCGAGATGTACACAGTGTGACAGGGAGATCCTGTCACTCTTGAGGACCGACCTTTTCTTAAATCTGTTGCAACAGTTCTTCTATTTCTTAGCCTTATCTATCCTTTGCAAGTTCTAGTCCTTAATGTTGGCCACCTATGGGCACCTCCTCCCCTTTCTTGACTATGCTGTAGTATCCTCTTTAATTTTCCTTTTCCCTCTCAGGTACTCATACAGAGAGGTTATTGTGGTGAACTCCGAGCTGATGTAAAACAACAGGCTGTGTTTCTCGTTGTTGAATTTAGAATGCAATAGCACTGTGTCATAAAGTACCTTGAAGTATATGCCTTATGTGTATGAAACCTGTAAATGTTGAAAATACCACAGCACTAGGTGTTTTTAATAAAGGTAAAAAGTTACTAGGGAACTGTGTTATAAAAATTAAGTTAGTTATATTATTTAAAATGCATGTAAATTACAGATTGTTTGAGAGGCCCTTTGGCACCATGCATTCCTGCTGTAAGCTGAACAAGCCTAAAATGTCATGCTGATTTGCATATACATCCCATGATGCTTTGCATTATGGGGTTATCGAAACATAGAAACATAGAATTTGATGGCAGATAAGGACCGCTTGGCCCACCCAGTCTGCCCATTTCCCTACCTAATGAATAAGCTGCAGATCCTAGTTAACCAGCAGCCTACTTCTTCCTACCCCCCCTAGAATTACCTTATGACTGTCCCATGCATGCTTGAATTCGACCACTGTTTTTGACTCCACAACCTCCTCCAGAAGGCCGTTCCATGCATCCACAACCCTCTCTGTGAAAAAATACTTCCTTAAATTACCTCTGAGCCTCACCCCCCCATCTTCAAATTATGCCACCTTGTTCTTGCACACCTCTTTTTTTGAAAGATGCTACCCTCTTGGACTTTGTTGATTCCCTTGAGGTACTTGAAAGTTTCTATCATGTCCCCCCTCTCCCTCCTTTCCTCGAGGCTATACAAATTAAGCTCCTCAAGTCTCTCTTCATATGTCTTCTGGTGCAGACCCTGCACCATTTTAGTTGCCCTCCTCTGGACAGCTTCCATCCTGTCTATGTCTTTGCGGAGATTGGGTCTCCAGAACTGCACGCAGTACTCCAGATGGGGTCTCACCAGCTGTCTGTACAAAAGGATAATAACTTCCTGTTTTCTACTGGTGATGCCTCTCCCTATGCATCCCAGTATCCCCCCAGCCCTCCTTGCTGCCCTCTCACATTGCTTGCCGCCTTTAGGTCATCTGATATGACTGCCCCAGGTCCCTTTCCATTTTTGTTGTTGTTAGTATCTCACCCCCCATTGTGTACTCTTCCCCTGGGTTTTTGTTTCCCAGGTGCATTACCTTGCACTTCTTAGCATTGAATCTAAGCTGCTATACATTTGACCATTCCTCTAACCTTGCCAAGTCCCTTCTCATCCTTTCCACCCCACCTTGTGCATCAACTCTGTTGCAGATCTTTGTGTCATCTGCAAAGAGACATGCTGTTCCTTCCAGTCCCTCTGCAATGTCGCTTATAAAGACATTGAAGAGGACCGGTCCTAATACTGAACCCTGTGGTACCCCACTAGTAACCCCCCTTTCTTCAGAGTGGGCTCCATTTACTATTACTCTCTGTGTCCTATTCTCCAGCCAATTCTTTACCCAAGCTGTCATCTTGGGACCCACTCCCAGGCTGGCTAACTTATATATTAATCTTTTGTGTGGGACTGTGTCAAATGCCTTGCTAAAGTCTAGGTAGGCCATGTCCACAGCCCCTCCCTGATCTACTACTTTGGTCACCCAGTCAAAGAAATCTATCAGATTTGTCTGGCATGACCTTTCTGCTGTGAATCCATGCTGCCTTGGGTCCTGTGCCCCTCTGGCCTCTAGATACTCGACAGTTCTTCCGTTCAGAAGTGATTCCATCATTTTCCCTATCACTGAGGTTAAACTAACAGGTCTGTAGTTTCCTGCTTCTGTCCTGCTCCCACTTTTGTGAAGGGGAATCACATCTGCCCTCCTCCAGTCCTCGGGTACCACCCCATCCTCCCATGATTTGTTAAAGAGGGTAGTCAGTGGTGTCACTAGTTCTACCCTTAGTTCTTTTAGAATTCTGGGATGAATCCCATCAGGCCCCATTGCTTTGTCCACCTTCAGTTTTAAGAGTTCTTTCAGAACCCTTTCTTCTGTAAATGGGCTGGTATCAACTTCTGTATCCAGAGTGTTTCTATTGTTTGTTTTAGGTACCTCCCCCTCTTCATTTGTAAATACTGAGCAAAAATATTTGTTTAGTGTCTCTGCCTTTTCACAGTCACCTCTGCCCCCATTAAGCCTCACTATCCCTTCCTGGTGTTCCTTCGCCCCTGATGTACCTGTAAAGGTTTTATCCCCTTCTTAACTGAGTTGGCTATCTTTTCCTCGGTTTGGGCCTTTGCTGTTCTGACTGCCTTCCAGCTTCCTTTTGCTTTAACTGATACAATTCTCTGTCCTGCTCCTTCTGTGATTCCTTGTACTTCCTGAATGCTTTCTTTTCTTGAACCTTCACTGCCACTTCCTTTGAGAACCATAGTGGTTTCTTACATCGCTTTGTTTATTTGCTTCACACAAAGGCTTGTTACCTCTGTGATGGCATTTTTATTATTCCCATTGTTCTTCCACCCTCCTTCCTGCCCATTTGCTAGTGCATTCCTTAGGCACTCACCCATTTTGGCAAAGTCAGCCTCCTAAAGTCCAGTACTTTTGCCTTTGTATGGCTTGACTCTATTGCTATGTTTATTGTGAACCATACTGTTCGATGGTCGCTAGTTCCCAGATGGCTACCCACTTCTACATCTGTGATCCTCTCTCCATCTCCATTTGAGAGAACCAGGTCTAAGATTGCTCCCTCTGGAGTGGGTTCCAATACTAGTTATCTAAGGCATGCCCCCTGTAGGGCATCTAGAATAACCCCACTCTTCGAAGTGGCTACTGCAACTGCACTCCAGTTAATATCTGGCATATTTAAATCACCCATCAGCAATATCTCCCCTTTTTCTGCCATTCTAAGTATTCTTTCTATCATTTCCTTGTCCATTTCCTCCCTCTGAGAGGGGGGTCTGTATACAACCCCTGTGTGGATTGTGGTGCCATTGCCTGTATCCAAATTGACCCACAGTGCTTCTTCTCCTCCCTGTTTACCCTTTTGTTCTGTTGCTTTGATTCCTTCCCTTATGTAGAGAGCTACTCCTCCTCCTCTTTTACCCTCCCTGTCCCTCCTGTAGATAGTGTATCCTGGTATGTTTACGTCCCAGTCATGGTTTTGTGTGTACCATGTTTCTGTGACTTCCACTATATCCAGATGTTCCTCCTCCATCAAGGCCACTAATTCAGGAAGCTTGTTACCCAGACTACGGCATTGGTACTCATTGCTCTCCATTTTTGATGGCTTTACCTTCTGTTGTAGCATCCCCACTGACCTTTCTACCTCGGTCTTTTTCTCATTTAGTACCCTGTTTTGTAGGGAGAGGCTGGGATTTTCCTGCTGCTTTTCAGTGCCTCCCTTGACTAGTTTAAAAGCTTGCCAATGAAGCATTTAAACCGATTGCTCAAAAGACTTGTTCCCTTCCTGGACAGATGCAGACCATCCTGCCAGTATAGGCTGGTGTCCCTCCAGGTGGAACCCCAGTCCCCAATGAAGCCAAACCCCTGTGCTCCACACCATTTTTTCAACCATTCATTAAACTGCATGGTGCAAAGTACCCTCGCCTCACCCATGCCATTGACAGGCAGCACCTCTGAGAAGGATACTGTGTGTGTACTACTTGTCTTAGGCCCCTCCCCAACTCTACAGAGTCCTCCTGCACTGCTCTACTGTCATGATGAGCCAAGTCATTTGTCCCTAGGTGGACACTGACATCCAGCTCAGACACCCGTGCAGCTGTTCTTGTGATCCTGAGGATGCGCTTCCTGTCCCTCCAAGCCATGGCACCAGGCAGGCACCTTACTTCAGTTTTCCCAGCTCCCCCCAGTTTTATCCCCCTAATAATTGAGTCCCCCACCAGGAGCTGCTTCCTTTCCCTGTGGTGTCCTCTGCCTCCTTCCTGTGGGCCTCCCTTGTGACAGTTGTCCTCAGCCTCCTTAGCCTCCTCTGCAGGTGCATCCATAGGGGAACTATGCTCCCCCAGAATGGTGTATGGATTGTGGAGTGGAACAACTGACTGGGTGTGCCTCTGTTCCACCATCCTCACCCTCCCTGAGCCCACTGTGGTCCAACTGCTGTGCTTTCTTCGCAACCTCTGAGGTAGTGGTGGTGGCTGTGGTGCTCCCTGGATGGGGGAGGTTCCCTTCCTACTGTCCAGTGTGGCCTGGGGGAAGGTTCCCTTACTACTGTCCTGTGTGGCCTGAAGATGGGCAGCTTCCTCCCTCAGGGCAGAGAGTTGTCTGCAAATAGGGCAGCATCTGAGCCTCCAGAAAGACTCCCTGAAGACTGTTGCCCCACAGCCATTGCATTGCACTGCTCCCCACATGTTTATCTACTTTTTTTTGTGTGTGTGTGTGTGTGATTGGTTTGTTATATACAAATATATATATTATACAATGTGTATGCTTATATTGTCAGTGCAGTGTGCTAGAGAGGATATGACAGTGATATGCACCTTGCACTCTTGAGGAAATGATGTCAGAACCCCAGGTATAAAGGAACTATTTCCAGGGGGGTGGGGTGAGGGGTGGGCAGGGGTTGTGCCTAAACTGTGCCCTCATGAAACAATCAGCTAAAAGCTCTGACCCACCGCTGCGATGAGTGCCTTCCTGTCAGCAAGATGCCCTACACAACAATTTGACAGAGAAAATACCCTGCTAATCAAACAGAGAAAAATCCAGACATCTAAGTCAGACACAAGTAAACCTCCCCAGCCCCAAAACAGCCTGGTGATTTGTGCTCTGAAAGCAGTCAGCCCCAAAATAAGTCAGATGGCCTTTTAAGGCACACACAGAAAAACACAAAAAACAGTTTCCACCCCCTGGGGCACTGTCTGGGTCAAATACACAGCCTGTACCTGCACTTACTTCAGGACTTATGACAGATTCTTAGCCCAGTGTTTAAACTCTTCCTGCACTGAAAATCTTAACAATTGTAACAAAAGTAAAGTAAGATCCACCTCCCTCTGTTGCTTGAAAGACTGTCTTTCTTGATAATTCTAAGTTCCTTATTTCACCTTTCAGTTAGAAGTAGCCTCCACCTGCAGAATATCTGCTACACTCCAAAGACAATTGTAAGGTTCACCTCCCTCTGTTGTGAGCACAACTCGCTTTCTTGCAAATCTTATGTTCAGTATTGCAGCTTCCAGCCAGAGGTAGCTTCACCTGAAGAATATTAGCTGTTCTGATGTGTGATGTTGTGTTTCTTTGAAACTTGGCTTTATTGCCAGTGCCCTTTGGGGTAACCCTTGCTTCAGTGCTTCTGCACTGAGGTTCTTTGTCTTTAGCTTGTTTTGGGGTTCTTCTTTTTTGAGCTCCCCATCACCCAAACACACAAGACCAACACAGGGATGAAATCATTTTCACTACAGAGATAGATCAGTAGAGCTAAGTGCAGAGGAAGGACATGCATAGTCTGTTGCTGCAAACAGATGTATTGAAGAAGGGATATGCCATTGTTTAAAGTTATTCCCTGTGTTTTAAATAAACATCACACAGAGATTCCGGTTGCCCCCTTCTGCTCGACACCCTGGCAGAAAGACCCGAAAACAGACCATTACAGTCGCTGTAATGGTCTGTGTTCAAGTGCTGCTTTCTGTGGGTGTTCTGCTTGGAGTTGATTATATTAATATCCGGAGGGTTTGAGGGGCAGAGCCCCCTGCAAGGGGGTCAGAGGGGTGTAGCCCCCTGCAAAAAAATCACTGCCTTTTGAATGGCACAATACCAGTGTAGGCATTGTGCCATCGGTCTGCGCGACATTAATATTTTTCCTGCCGTGCAGACTTGGTGCTTCCTAGAGATTGTGTGTTGAACCTGAAGTTCTGTGTCTGGTCCATCTGTTATCCCACAACCCCTCCACACACAGTAATTAAATCCTTTTGATGTGTGGTGGAGTACAAGAGGTCTGGAAATAAAACAGCTGTTTTCTTTTAGTCATAGCTAAGATCCTGTCTTGGACGCCAGGGGCGTCACCAGAGTTGTACAGTTGGGGGGCTAATGGCCCATCGTTAAAATCTTAACCCAACTAGAGGGGTCCGGGGGCATGCTCCCCTGGAAAATTTTGATATTTTTACCTTTAAATGGTGGCCTTTCCTGCATTTTACAGGTGAACAGGAGCTACCCTGGCCAACCCAGATGCTGACATTAAAATACTTTTTTCTGAAGAGCTCCACACACAAACACTTCTGAACTGCCCCACATTAAGAGGGACATAACACATTTCATCCCTTAGAACTGCTCCTTTCCACACCCATAAGATATGGAAAAGGTTCTGCCCACACAGAGAAGATGCTGCAAAGTCAGACTTTAAAGTAGAAATTCAGAATACTCAGACACTGATTTGCTGAACATTACACTTTGTACAAAATTAAAAAAAATGCACTAGTTTCAAGTGTTCTGAGGTAGTATCTCCTAGCAGTGTGAGATGGGAAATAAATTTAGAGGGGAATATGTATGGAAAACCAAATAAGCAGACACGCTACCTATACCAGAGTGTCTGGTCAAATAAACACACTAGCTACCTGCATTTTAATGAAATACAACACAATTCAGATCAAAGGCAGTGCCAGCAGTTATTTAGCATCAATGAAGACTCCTTCCCCATAGCCAGGTCTGTGATGACTGGGTCCTCACTATATGCCCTACCCCAGTAACAAATTAGCACTTAAGTTATACGCACCAATGCAGCTGTGCATGTCAATCCCTAGCTCAGTTACAAGCTCACCCTCCCAAATCAGATTGCACTGTGCTGTACATCTTTAGTATACATGCAGAAATAATGGACTTGAGCTTTCAGTCTTTTTAAACTCAGACACCTCCTTTGTGAAACCAGCTCATTCTTATCCCCTAGCCAAGAAAACCAGTACCAGGCAGAAACAATGGCAGAAGCAGAATATTTTACATACTGGAACAGTTTCATGATGGACTGTTGCTGTTTTTTTTCGTTTTGTTTTGTTACAAGTATCATGAAAAGCTTAGACTAATTACCCTTCTCGTTTTAACCAACACAGAGAAAGCAGATTGAATTCATAGGATTTTAATAACCAGGGATTGATTTTAAGTTAATTCACTGACCAGGAAACATTCCTCCAGGATTCAGAAGCTACCTCACACATTTAATAAAAAGTCAATCATTTCTTATTGCTTTGATGCCTCAGCATGCCACTGCTTCAGTCACACTCCTGCTGCATGGACTACTGCTCCTTGAATGGGGGCTCTTTTATTTTGCAGGAGGACTAAGCAGGGCCAGATCAAGCCTCTGGGGGGCCTGGTGCACTGGACCTCTGGGGGGCCCATGCGTACGCAGTGTTTATGACATGTGAAAATCCCCAACCCATCTAGAGGGGTCTGGGGGCATGCCCCCAGAAAATTTTGAAAAAATGGTTGAAAATGGTGCACTTTAGGGGGTTTCCTTATTGTTTTCTGATTTTTTTTCCTACTGTAAAAAGTGATACTTTATGCTGGAAAAATACTGTACATGCCACTGCCTCAAATCATATATTGTATGTTTCCATATTCACATATATGGATAGTACAAATTTGTATGTGCTTTCAGAATATGAATATATAAACATACGGTGGATATTACTACAAATATATATAATATTTGCAAAGTGAGACAGCGTAGGATAAGGTCAGTGTTCAAACTTTGGGGAGGTCTGGTGGGGGGGCTTGAGTCTGGAAGGTGTGTACTACTCCATTTGCAAAAGAAAGGGTGCTACAAGAGCTTGCTAAGCTCAGGGTGGGCAAGGCAGTGGGACCTGATGGCATACATCCCAGGGTACTAAAGGAGCTAAGGGTGGAGCTAGGATAGCCATTATCAGAACTGTTTATTGAGTCTCTGAGCACAGGAGAGGTCCCGTTTTTTTTTTTTTTTTTTTTTGAGAGTGACATCTTGGAGTGCCTAAAGAATTGCTAGTACAGAGAGTACTCAGCAGCCAAAGACAGGTGTAAAGATGATTCACTGGCCACTGAGGTGGAACGGATAGGGATAAGGCACTGACTCCAGGGTCTGTTGGTCAAAGCCTCACATCACTTCTGCTGGTGCCAAGAAAAGGGCCAGAACTTGGCCACGTCGGAGTCCCTATGGAAGATATCTAGGGCAACAAAAAAAAATCTCTGTATTTCTCCTATATTATAGTGGCCCATCCGGGCCTGAATGTGGACAACCTCTGTAAAAAGTGGTGAGGCCCCAGAAGAAGACAAGACTCAGTGTGTACATCAGGGAGAAGAAAGGGGAACCTAGATGAATATGGATTTGCAGGACTGGACTACACAGTCAAAGGTAGTAGAGATGTGTTCATCTACCCCAGAACCCTTACAGGTAGTGTGCAAACAACCCAGTTACACAAGAATAAAAGGGGCATACCAATCAAGACAGTCTGACATAGTCAATAAGAAACAATTTCGTCAAGAAAATGGGCCAGCTTCTCCAGCAACCACAGGGATGTACCCTGTGTAAGAGCTAGTGTAGTCAATCCAAATAGGTGCATAGCACGTCCCATGAGCAGAGCAACTTCCAAGCACAGTTACACTGAATAGTGCACAGGGGCATGTGCTGCATTTAGTAACTATCAGGAATATACCCCAGGCAGGGAGGAGGAGGACAAGAAAGAAAAAGGTAGAAATAAGCTGCTTTCCAGAAAATCCCTTGTTTTGTTGGTGGAAGGGCCCATGGTATCCTTACCCCTGACACTTGGTCGTTTGTCACCCCATTCTCTATTCATCATAATTTCCCCAATACAAAATCAATTTATGCTAGTAGAACATGGCATTTGCGTGACTTAGCAGTTGCAAATGTATCAATAATGTCATCAAAGCTGATTTGTCGAAGTATATCACTTTCAATACTTAGAAGAATGAGTGCACTCAGACAGTCATCTCGCATTGTAGATCGCAGTTTGTTTTTTAATGAGGGCCATTTTGCTGAATGAGCGTTCACCTGAGCAGTTAGTCACCATCAGTAACAGGTACATGCGAAGAGCGACAGAAACATTTGGAAAGATCTCTTGCAGTTCTTCAGTATGAAGTAGTGATGCTCGAGATAGTGGTGAATCACAACCTCTTGCCTTTGCAAAGTTGATGAACTGAGACATTTCACCAGGGAAGACCTCAACAGACAAGTCTGATGGGTATTCTTGAGCTATCTCTAAGCCTCAAGATGTATTGCCTCATCAGTTAAGACGTCAGAGTCCACTATAACTTTGAAGCGATCATAGACACTTTGGTAAGCCGAAATCCTGTAATTCAAAGCCATAATGAGGCAATCTATTATAACCAAGTAGGTCTCAGTCCGGAATTTCTCTCTGCCAGTTAGAACAACTCCTTCAGATTGCACGTCGTCATACTGCATGTTTCTTTTCCTTTTCCTTGAGTGATCAGTTCTGTAATTAGAGGAGCCAGATAATTCTTGTGCTCGCATTTCAAATTTATCGAAACAATCACGTAATGTGTTGACAAAGCTTTCGAGAGATGTCAGTAATTCAGCAGCTGATTTAAGATCAATTTTGCTATGTTGCAAAGATTTGCTTGTCGCATTGAATCTGACAAGAATGGTATTCCACAGATCACAAAGAAATGCTGTTTCGACTAACTCCATTGTTTGGGACAACGAGTCTGCCTCATGTCTTGAGGTGCCATTCTGATGTTCATCATCAGCGATTTCTTCCAGAGCAGCTTTGATGTCGGCATAGCTGTCAAAGAGTGCCTTGGTTGCATCAGCACCTGCAGACCACTGTGTGTCAGACAGTGACTTCAGTGGCAATCCACCACCTTTCTCCTTTAAGTGTTTCATCAACACTGACCAACGGTGTGTAGACGCAGAGAAGAAAGTGTATACTTTCTGAAGAAAGCCAAAGAAGCTGACTGCCTCAACACAGCAATCAACAGAATTAGAACCAACTAGGTTCAGAGAATGGGCAGCGCAAGGTACAAATATTGCTAGGGGGTTCACTTGTCTGAGTCGTGCTTGCATGCCAGAGTGTCGTCCAGCCATGTTGTTTGCATTGTCGTAAGACTGGCCACGGCAATCCATGAAGTCAATGGCTTCAGTCTTCAAGTAGTCTAGCAGAGTATTTGCTAGGTCTTCAGCCATATGACTGCTGATTTGCAGGAAAGTCAAGAAGCGCTCAACTGGAACACCATTTAACACATACCGAGCAATCACAGTCAGCTGATCAACGTGAGTTAAATCAGGCATTGAATCAACAGATACTGAGAAATACTTGGCCATTGCGATTTCTCTAACAATAGTGCCTCTAACATGGTTCGCCATGATTTGAATGAATTCTTCAGAAATAGTTGAGGACAGGTAAGCAGGCTTTCCTCGACCAGCATTACCAAAGTTTTCTATATGTGTGGCCAGAAAGGGATCAAACTTTGCTATCAATTCTATGCAACCAAGGAAGTTGCCATTATGTTTTGATCCAATTATCTCATCATCTCCTCGGAAGGCCAGGCCTTTCTCAGCCAGAAGAGTAACAACAGCCACTACCCGACATAATACATCACGCCAATACTGCTTTCTCTCCTGACACTGCTTCTCCAAACTGCGGTCAACATGGCAATATTCTTTGCGATGGTTGCAAATGCTGAGAATGCAATCTCTGTGCACGTCACTTTCTTCATGCGTGCGGATTCTCTCGTCACCTTTTTTCCAGTCATTAAAACCGTCAACTTGCGAAAACTGATCTTTCTGACTTGTCATCAGCGTGCAGAAGAAACAGTATAGAGATCCTTTTGAAGGACTATATAGCATCCATTTCCTCAGATGCATCTCACCATTTGTCCGCCTAGTGTAGAACATGTGATTTTTCATGAAACGGAAATGCCCCTTTGGCTGTCTCTGTGTTGGGTTGTAATAACGCTTTGACTTCATGTAACTGTCAGAGTCAGTCTTATTCTGGCAACTGTCTGGTCCTTTCTCAATCCAGAAGTCCACTGTGGGGAACGTATGGGAACCACTCGCAGGATCAGTTGATCGACATTCACATTCATCATGAACTGAGTGTGATGAATTGCTGATAGGCTCCTTCTATCCCAAAAACATGTCATCATTTTCATTTGTGGAAGTGGCAGTCAAAGGACACTGGTGGACAACCACAGTATTGTCTTCAAAATGTTCTAAATCAGATTCCGCATTAGGATGTGCCTGCGATACTTCAGAGTTGACAGTAGCATTCACACTTGCTGAAGGATAACTAGTTGGGGTGACAAGGACATCAGCTGACACAGAAGCATTAATCGCAAAAAATTGACTGAGTCGAGGGGTCTTTGCCAACATGGAATTCAGTTTATCTTGCTTCTCTTTCGCAATGCGATGTTTCAGAGCACCTGATTGCAAAACCCTTCGTAGCATTTTCTTTAATCTTATACACACACTGTCTCCACACGTCCCAGTCAGACCTGGGAAACAAAATGAGGGATTGGAAAAAGAACTGCATACAGTAGTAATTGTTAGTAATCACACAGTTAACTGGCAACATAGTTGGAAGCCACAATAATGTTAGTCTCTAGCAAAAATTTTAAGACGCACATTTTTCTTTTCTTTCATTCCTGAACCAAAATACTACGGGATGATGTTTTTAAATGTTTCCTCTCCCAAGTCATTCCCACCATATAAAAATGAAATTGACATCCTTGGTACAGTATTAAAGCAGCACTGCAACAATCCAGTGAAATTTTTACTTATACTTTTTTATGAAATTTTAGATTGCCACCCACCTCCTGACTTGTCTTTCCATAATTTGAAGCTGCCTTATTACTTTTTTTTTCCATGTTTGAAATAATACAAGGAGTTCTCTTTTTAATACGGCTCGGACTAGGACTTCATCAGTATTATCTGCTGTTGTTGTCCATCAGTTGTTTAAATATCACTTCTGTTGTGTCTAAAATGAACTATCATGTTGCAGGCAGTGCTCCCTGACCTTATGGAACAATAGGTGTTCAAAAACAGCTGAGAATATTGATGAAGACCTGGCCCAGGCCATATTGAGAGGCGCGCTCCTTTTATTGTTTCAAACATGGAAAAAGTACTAAAACAGACTCACATTGTGGAAAAATTGGTATAATACAAGTCAGAAGGTAAGTGCCAATCTAAAATAGCATAAAAAAAGTGTAGGTCAACATTTTCACCAGATTCATGCACAGCTGCTTTAGCCAAAATTATCAGAAACATGTGGAGCACCATTATTCATCCTCTCAAGCTGCCACTTAGAAAATGGTTAAAAGTATTCCAGGCTTCTGATTGGCTGAGGGACTTCTCTAGCTGGGCATCTATCAGACAATAGATGCCAGTCTATTAAAAGTATCAGCCCAGCTAACCCCATGACCATCACCACAGTCCTGCTGCCCAACCTGGTCTCTAATTGGCTAAAACACCCTCATTTCATTTTCAAATCTCCGCCATTGTATTTGTCTCGCTTAGTGAGAGCTGAGACCACACACCAGTCCACAAGACATTCTCCCGATAAAATTATGAACCTAATGCGTATCCCTGCTGAAATAAGCAGAGCACAGCCAGTAGAAAAGAAATAAATGAACCTGTTTTCACAAACTTACTTTTCTTTCTATTATCTCCCCGTCCACACCTGAGCTGTCAAGATTTGGCAGTACAATGGACAACGTGGCATTTTTGCCCCATTATCCACACAAATCCTGATCACACTTTTAAAATCAAAAACTGAAAACCACCATTTTTTTCTATCAGTCACCAAGACAGCCACTGAGTTGGCGAAGCTCCAACCCTCATGCACACATACGCAGACACCACCAAAATGACAATCTAAATAAAGATCTCCAAAACCAACAACAGCAGTTTTCATTTTCAGACTATGAGTGCTAGCACGCCGCCTGCTCACCGCCACACATCCCTTACCACCTCGCCGATGCTCACCTCTCTTAACCCAAAGACAAGCAACTCTATTTTTTCAATCCACATATAACCTAATTTTTAACATAATATTTTTCCAGGGTGGGCAGTATGGGCTATATCCACCCCTTCCAGGGGCTATAAGACCCTCCGCCTGTAGCATCAGGCATCATTATGCCCCTGGGTGGGTGGGTACAGCCCAATACTACAACCCTGTTAAATATTATTAGTTGCACACAACATGTATCAAGCATGCTTTTATTTGAAATTACAAGCCATGATGTGGCTCTCATACAGATATGTACTGTACACTATTCCCATAAATTTTAGTACAAAATGATGATGAAAACTAAAAGGCAGTTTTACTTACCTCTGATAAACTCTCCTTTCAGCCTGAAAATGAAAGAACTACTGGTCTAGCCAGCATGTCTTCTCTTTTAGTAGTCAGACTCTATAGCAAAATACTCTAAAAATAGAAAAACAGAAAAATAAATACTGTATCTTGAAGCCAAATAAAGCCCTCTGAACTGTAAAGGCCATTACAGCACTTGCTGCTATGCACATTGACAGATGGGACTTCAGTTTGACGTCTCATCCTAAAGACGGCAGCTCAGAAGTGCAACACCTCCCTCATGCAGCAACCCTAGCAATAGGTGGGAGAAGAACAAATCCAGACAGCAAGTCGGGTCTTTACATTTTGCAGCAGGTAGGGCAAATTGACACATGCACATTGACTTGGGTCCACATCTTAATTAAGCCAATTCTGGGCTGATGCACCCAATATAAAAGAATCCATTTGAGGCAGATACAGTACGGAATAGAGACCCGGCTAATGGGTGGTCTACCTCAACGTTGGTAGCTGGGTAACTTCACAGCAGGGGCCTGAGGTGAATACCAAGACACTTCCCACTCCTTTTGAAATCAAATTAGTAAGTTGCCAATCCAGGCTGAAAAAAAATATGTTACATTTATCCCTTTTGTGTGTGTGTGTGTGTGTGTGTGTGTGTGTGTGTGTGTGTGTGTATGTGTGTAGGTGCCAGGCGTTGAAAACAAGATTTACAATTTTAAAACTATACTGTAGGTGTAGTTTTTGTGTTATTAGTCATGCCAAATGTCTGACTGCGCCTTTCATTTAATTTGTTTCTGTTTTTCAAAATTAACAAAAAACTGCTATTTTAAAGGAACGCTTTCAATTCAACCCTTTCTGCATCATGATACTTTTAGCTGAAAACCTACATTTTATGATTGCTCACCTTCTATAAAAAATGTATGAATGTTTTATGTACTTTTCTGAGTAGATCTGAAATACATGGTATTATACAATGGCAAGAAATAATCTTGGACTGTGATTGGTCAGTTTGGGGCTGGACCCATGGCGTTACCCTAGCACAATGCCACGGGTCTAGTCTCAGCCTCACTATGTACCTGGAGATGACCTTGAGCACATTGAGCATCTTGAACTTGATTGTTTCATCTGCTCTTAAGAAACAAAAAATATTTTTCCACACAAAAATGTCTTTAAAACTTTTTTTTTATTCTGTATAACAACGAGCCATTGTATAATAGCAATAATGCACTCCAGGGTGTGTGTGTTGTTTGAGATAACGCCACGCCTGGGGCATTGGACGCACTCAGCCTGAGGCCTCGTGCCCAACCTCCCAGGTGTGGCGTTATCCCAGCACGACACACACCCTGTCGTGCATTATTCCTTTAATGGTGTGCTTATATACGGTACCCTAGCTTGTTTCTTTTCAAATCCTTGACCTACACTTACAGACTTCTTGAATATTAGGAACACAGTGCAGCCACTAAAGAGCATTATTACCCTCTCTTCTCCCACTGCATTATGAGTGGCTAGACTGTGTTGGGGGTGTTCCCAAGTCTAAGAAAGATGTAGTGGGAGCTGAGTAAGGACTGTAAACAAACACATTGTTTTGTGCTAACACCATTATAGTGGGATCTGTTTTTCACTTTTTAAAAGAAGCAAGAATCCGAATAAAGCTTCCAGTGACACCAGCAGTCTTTACAGAATGTAACCAATCATAATAGCCATTTTTTTTTTAACTAGAAACACTTTCAGGCCTAAGGGGTTAACAGTGTCCCTTTAAACAGAAAAATACAAGCAGTTATTAAATTTAAAGAAAGAAAGCAGGGGATTCCCTTAGGCAGGAACCACGTCAAACCATGACTCATCCAGTTCCTGGGAACCAAGCAGAAACTAGACAAACCACTAGTTTAATTAAATGAGTAGAATAAACACTGTAACACAGAGTTATTCAAAAATTAAGTTAAATAAATAAAAAGAAAAAAAAAGAGATAATGTTAAACAGATAAAAGTGAAGACTGGAGAAGACTTCAAGGACATTGCTTTCTTCGGGCAAAGAAACAAATCTGGTGTTTAGCCAATGGGGGAATGTGACCGCTGTGCAGAGTTTAAATAATGTTCTAAATTGCTGACAGTACAGGTTAGAGTAACAAGCTGTGAATGAGCTCGGCACATCCAGCAGAGCCAAGTTTAATTCCTCAACCTCCACTTGGATACTGTGACTCTGAGCATGTGCTCCAGGGTTACCTCTGTTAAAAGACATTGTGCCTAGTTGGCCTTACCAGGTTACCAAAATCTCTAATTAGCAATAGCTTTTAGTTTAATTCTCCAGGACATCAGTCACCATGGAGATGACATTTGTTAGAATGGCTTGTGGAGTTTTCTTGTTAAATAAGTGCACTAGAAGGGAGGGGGATGCCAGAATCGGACCTTAGGGACCTAGGTTCAGAAATGAACTCAGGTCACAGGGGAACCATCGGGGGGGGATGAGGGAGAGGAAAGGCCATTTTAAAATATACTGCACAGCGAGAGTAGTCAGCCCGTCGTGATAGATACTTGTACCACCAGTGATCTAAATCAGAGATTAACTTCGTTTGTTTAGATTCCAGTGAAAAGGATGATTTACCCTCTGAATTCAGCATGCACCTTATGGTGAATGATTCACCATAATTTATGGTGAATGATTCACCATAATAATTGGTGCATGCTGAATTCAGAGGTAAATCATGAATGTAACTCTGTGGACGGCGGGGTAGAAATCAACCCTGTAATGGACCTTGGCAGTTCACAAGAGAAGGAGAGAGGGGTAAAACTGTTTTTTTTAATGGATCGCGGGTGGATTGATGATCCCCGGGAGCTTACAATAAAAATTTTACTATTTTTTATGTTGGTGTGTGTTTTGTTGGGGGGGGGCAGGAGTGGCTGCTAACTAAAGTTCCTCCATTCTCTACGGACCAGATAGGCAGTCTTGCATGTGTTTACTTGGCAGCACCTCCCGAAAACTTCAAGTGCTTCATTGTACTTTCGAGGGTAAAAGGTACCAAATCCTAGTTGGTGGAAACGGCTCAACCAGCAGCGCACGATCGCAAGTTTCTATCTGCAAAGTAAGAACTGCTACTAGTATACTACTCTGTCTCCCACTCTCCCTCGATACTTCGTCCACATTTGCAGACTGCAGCACAGGAGTTGCTTTTCCCTTTGGGATCAGGAGAGCCAGGAGCCAGCCAAAACCCAAAACGAGATTAGTTGGCACCCAAACTGGTATTTCACTCCCTCCCTCCCTTTCACTCTGTGTCTGTTGCGAACTAGTCCTGCCGGAGTAAAGTCCTATGTGTCTCTTGCTCTCCCTCCAATCACATGCTAACACTATGTTCCTAAGATGGGCACACAGAGAGATGTGTATCAAGGGGACCAATACAGACAATATATGTACTCTTCATTTATTAGGATTTCTGTGAACAAGTCCAAGGAGGGGACAGGTCTTGGGTCTGAAGAAAAGACTGAGGTAACAGAGTACAGTGTGCATTTTGTTAAAATACTGCAACTGTTATGTGTTTACTTGCATAAGTGCGCAAAATGCAAGCTGTATTTTCTAAATCCTGCTATGCTTTACAGTGCTCTGTGCATAGATTGTCTATGTGAAATATTAATTTGCATATACCTATCTACTACTGTTAATTATAAAATGTAGCTAACCAGTGTTTAGTAATAAATGTCAGACTTTTTTTTATAGTACTGCAAGTTGCAACTGATTTGTGAGTGACGCCGCTTGCTGGAGGTTTTATTGCGGTGGGAGCGCTAGCACAAACAAAGTACTGGCCAACTTGAGGGAGGCCGAGAAGGAGGCCACCCCACTCTCTCTCTCTCACCCTCCTCAGCTGTCAGGAGCTGGGACCTTCAACAGCATCAGTAACGGCTCCTCCTTCCACTCCCACAGACCCGGTGGTAGCCAGCAACAGCACTCGGAGCCGGGCAGCATCAGCGGTGAGTGAGGTGACTTCTGGCATGTTGGGGGCGGACGGGTTATTGCCGGAGGCTCAGGGCGGCTGGCCAGGCCGTGAGGAGGATCGATCGAGTGCTGAAGCCAAGCGCTGGGCTTTCCTTCCTGCTCTAGCCTCTCCTAGACTACCAGTTTCTCCTCCGCTCCTCCCGAGTCAGTCGGTCTGCTCTCCTACTACTACCTAAGTACCATGCATGATCCAATCCAGGCATGACTCGTCCCAACTCGGCCTCGGCTTGAGTTTTCAATTATTACTGACTGCTCCCTTCCCGCTGGCTAATGTATTTGCGTACTGACACTGTGTACCTCAGACAGTAAGTAAATGTGTGTGAGTGATTTGCTTAGTTTTTTTGTCTCCTCTCACTAGTCTCAGTCAGTACTGTACCGACAAGTAAGTTTTATTTGAATTAAGTTCGAAAACTGAACAGATTAGCCCGGGAACCTCTTCAACGACAACGAGCAGACCCAACCCACGTCTGCTCAGCTCTATCTCCTCCAAACTGCGTTGGTGACTGTGTGTAATCAAATGCGTAAATACCTTACATGCGCAGAAGACCGGCAGTCAGACGATAGACCCACGCACCCCACGACTTCTCAGCAGTCTGCCTGCATATCATGTGATCCCCGGTCGTCCCATTGGAGTCTACTAGGGCAAGTCAGGCGACACTGCTGGCAAAAACAGGAACAGCAGGGGCCGCCGGCAGCAAGTCCTTTAAAGCAGTGGCAGCCACTTTTAAACGGCAACTTCATGCTTTTTTTTGCCCTATATTAACACGCAAGTGTGGCGTTTCTCAGGGGGCCCCCCACGGTGAGGTCCTGGGGCATTTGCCCCCTCTTAATCCGGGCCTGGGACTAAGTGTAGTGAGATGAGCGTTAATCATACATACAAGTTAATAATACTACTGACTTTGTTCTGGTTATCTCACCCAATGCCAGCCATAGTTTACTTTTGGCTTCTTGTTCCCAGGTGGGAGCTGGATTCTGCCTTGGCTGTTTTCAACCTGATGCATCTGCACTTTCCATGTGACTCACAGACAAGGTCAGGCTGCCAAAACAGTATATGCAGTATTCACATTATTTGGATTGATACAGGTCAAAATATTTACATCTGCGAGCTCAAAAACGTTATGGCAGGAAAATATCACTGTCTGCACATCTTATAAATCAAAAAATAGCATATCCTGCAAAAACAATCTTTCAAATGTAAACGGTCGGTCCCATTTGAAAAATATCACCCTGAATAGCTAGGAACAAATATCTGTTCACAGTATGCAATGCTCCAAATATAATCTGTTGTGATGTCAGTTGAGAGGTGTTATTTTGGGGGTTGGAGGGAAGACATGCAACAGCGGGCTATTCAGATGTTCCAGTCCTTACAGGGGTTAAATGCAGAGGCAGGCGGTTTTATGGGGTACCAATTAAGGGCCCAGTGTCAGGGCAAAACACACTTGGCCACTTCTGCCTTCAAAACCTGGGAGTCTGGAGCCTTTCTGAATTGCTGAAGTGTACAGCAGCACTACCAGATCCGACCACCATGGTTTCCTAAAACACAATAACAAAACGACAGCACTGACTGGGCACAAGAAGCCAAGTAAAGCTAAGTGATAGCTGCGCGGTTATCCTACACCGGTGAATAAATCCGCTCTCTCCCATTCACACCACTGCTTGGGATGCTTGACTAGCCAGCTCTAACAGATTACACTCAGTGCATCTGTCCCGTTTATGATTTGCACTTAGAACTCCACCTACAGTACAATGTACACACTTTAGTCAACAGAATGCCTCTCTCATGGTCGCCTGACTCACTTCAGAAATTCAATTGCCCTAAAATTTGACAAACTTGCCCACCACCTTCACTCATCTCCAATCTGAGATGGATCTCACTGACTTGCTCACTCAATAAAGGGCATGTACGGCGGGGGGGGGGGCGAGAGCAGGTACAGCTCACCAGCTCACTGTCAGAGACTGTGCCATAAGGGCTCACTTAGTGCTCACTCCATCAGTTGTTACCTCAGGGTGGGTCCTATGAAAGCTGTGTGTCGGTGCTCACTTGCTAGTATCTCCCTCAGGATCCACTCATGTTCTGATTTGTAGCTGTTTCGGTATCGGCATCTGCTACCTTTACTCTTATCTCTCTCACCTCCTGCTCCCACGCAAAGTTAGTTCATTTTAAATAATGATGACGTGTCGCTGCCGCCTTTGCCTCAGAGTACACGCGCTTCGCGCTTGCCGCTCTCAGTATCGCGATGGCATGATGCTGTGGTGGTATTGTGCGTAGAGGAGCGCAGCAGCTGATTGGCTGTGTTGTGGCATCATGTAACTAAGTGACCAATGCTAGTGCTAGCGATACAGTGTCAGACATCAGCTGCACATAGCACCAATGTTGTCTTCCTGTGGGACATTAAAAGCCCTGCTTTTTGACAGTTATGCAAGTTGCAGAACTGTCAAAAAGCGAGACTTTTAATGTCCCCCCAGGAAGACTTAAATATTACCACAGAAACGGGATGATCTCAGCAAAACCAGGACAGGCAGCAACCCTAATTATTGGGGGGGCTTTGACTTATATTGGGGGCGGCTATAGCCCCTCCCAAACCACGCTGGTGATGCCACTGTTGGACGCACACTCTGGTGCACACAAATAGGAGGGTTTGAGGTTCCATTCCACATGTTGCAGCTCTGCAAGGGGTGATCCGGTACACCTTTTCAAGAGCTAGGGCTGGAACATCTTTAGACATCCCTGGTATATGCGGGAGCAAACTTTGTATGTATTCCAGTAGATCCTCACTCATGGCTTGTTCTGAAAGTCCAATCACCCTTATATTATGCTCCCTTGTCTGGTTCTCCGCATTCTCCACTAGAACCAAGTATTTGACTACCTGAAGCTAAGGATGGGGAAACTGAGAAATTCAGCTGCACTAGTGGACTTTGTTTTACGCCCAAACGTCTTAGCCATGCGATGGCAGGTCGCAGCAGTCTGATGAAGCTTTGGGAGACAGTGGTTCTGGCCTGGACGAGGTGCCACTGTCAACGTTGAATTCCACTCACCGCACAGCTAGTTAAAACCATCCAAGATATGGACAAGAAGCTTGATGCTCGAACTCCCCAGGTAAGCACTTTGGAAACTTGAGTGGATTGTATAAAGCAAAATGTGCATCATGCAGAGGGTTTGTTCCTCAAATCAATGGATGCAACAACAAAAAATAATTAACTCTCTGTTGAAACAAAGGGGGGAGTACGCATTCATATCTGCAGCCCACAACAAGGGTGCTGTAAGGTCAGCCAGCAGAGAGTCCCTGCCACCCAGTGACTGTGCCCTTCCCTCAGGTTGTTCAACCTAAGTGATCGTCAGCTCAGATTCCTCCATTCAAGACTTCCTGGGCCCATAAGTGAATTCCTCAACTTGGCAGTCCTATGTGATTTTCCTGCACTGCTGAGAAAGCCCAGGTAAAAGGACTAGTACACCCTCAAGTAGTAGATTTGAAATATTCATTCTTTTAAGTAGCTGGTTATTTCTTCTTATATCTAAAGTATCTGCCTAGCTTTAAAAGAAAAGCACAGTTGGTGCTCACACTCCTTCCCGGGGTGAGTAATCTGTAGGTGCACACACTCTGAGAAAAATAACAGCAAAGGTGTGTCTGACAAGCCAAACAGTTGGTGAAGCACTCTATTTAGTTCAATAAAAACTGTTTGTAAAAGCGAGTAATCATAGCGCTTATCCACTTCTTGCTGACTTCTTTATTGAAACGCAAGTAAATCATGTCCTAACAAGCCAATCATAGTGAAAAATAATTTAAATATGCATATTTTGGTCCCGCGAATGGGAAGCCAGCACAGTGAATTGAACACATGTAAGATACATGTGCACACAACAGCTGACTGTTTTGGCTTATCTGACCACGCCGTCTGTAGAGCTGGTAGTCACTCATGCTGAAGTATCAGCTGTTGTCGGACTTGTCAAACACATCTTTGCTACCTACCTAGCTAGTTTCTGCCTTCTTCTAATATACTGTAGCAGCAACAGTGCCCCCCCCCCCCATGTGCTGCAAAGTGCAGATCAGTACCCCTAGCCAAACCAACAGGGAAACTGGGTAAATATAAATATAGAATTATGTAACAGCTATGAAGAGGCTTACTCCATTGACAACCTCAAACACAAACAAATTACAAAAAGCCTTGAATAATTTTACAAAGAGTTTCAAGCACTTACAAGGGCTGAAATTCACTTCTCACCTAAAATACCTGAATTTAAATTATTTTTAGTAGTCTTCTAGCATTTTCCTTCCATTTCTGACTATAATCTTGCCTTCCTTGGAGCCTGAAACATCCTACAAATGTAGACCTCTTTCTTGACATTTTGCATGCAGGAGATTGCAGCCCCAAGACAACAACAACAATATTTGGCTTGTGCCACCAAGGCTGGATTTGTAAAGGGCAATGCTGTTACTCCAAATAGGAAGAAATGTTATTGCATGTTAAAACAATTTCTTCTAGCACACTGGGTGACTTGATGAGCATGATAGGAACTGGGGGGTTCTGAGATAGGCCGTGGTTTGGGTTTAATTATATTAAAAATGGGTGATAGGTAGAAGTACTGGGCAGGGGACAGAGGGGAATGTGGCATGCTTTTCTATTGCCTATAGCTGATAAGCTTCAAAAAGAGCGAAACCAGTTTGATTTTGCACAGAATGCGACAGACATATGGCATATGTATATAGGAAGATGGTCAGGAAGGAAAGTGAGCCATGCCTTGGCTCTTTCTAGTACTAGTTGGGCCAGTATTATGTTATTTGAGAATGTGGGAGGGAGCCAGAACTGCTGGAGTGGCTTCTGCAAGGTGACTGGCCAGTTTTCACCTCTTCACTCTCCTGTGTCTGCTCCTTTACTGGACTGGTTACTACTGTCATGGGTTAAGCAGTTGAGTGGGCAGACAGCGAATCAGATTGCCCAGTTAGGATGGAGGGATAAAGAGCTGCGCCAATGACTTTGCTCTTTCAAGTACTGACTTGACTAGTATAATGTTTGTCAGGAAGGTGGAAGGGAGAAAGTGCCGCTTGAGAGGCTGATGCAAGGTGATTGGTGAGCTGCCACATCTTTTCTTCTTCTTCGGTGTCCACTCCCCTTTCGGACCACCGACTCTGCCATGAGTTGGGTGGGCAGATGGCGACATGGATTGCACAGTTGGGCAGGAGGGATAGTGAGCCATTTTTTGCTAAACATATGGCACAGCAGCGAATTTTCTACTCCCTGTGCTAGGTGGCAATGTGCTGGCTATGGTAAGTGTTGGGAGGCAGTCGAGGTTGCCAGCAGGGAGTGGGAGTATGTGGTTGTGCTGGCTGTGGGAATGTCACTGTGTAGTCATGAGAACACTAACAGCGTGTTCCTAAAACCTTTGCTGTCACGCTCTTAAGAGGTTTGCTGCTTGTTCATGTGAGCTTCATGTCCAGCTGGCAAATAAATTAGTGTCATGGGTCAGGTATGTAACAGACACTAGCCTCAAACACTTGTTTTCTCTAAAGAAACAAACAACAAACTCTTTCATGTCTCTTCAATGCATTCCAGGGTAACAGCTCAGCAGCATGTTCACTTTTCCTAACAAGGGATTAACATCCAAATTCAGTCTACACTGCTACATTTCCTCCCCCCCCCCAGCAAATATGGTACTCAGCCAATCTGGTGGCTAAATAGTGTTTGTGTTACTTAAATAAAAAGGGAAGGCATCCTTACAATTGTACTGGTAACATGTCTTTACACTTTTATAGTTAGATTATATAAAGTTTTTTTCTCATACCTACAATAATTTGTGCTAGTAAATGAGCCCCTTTTGTTGCTCTCAGTTTTTGGAAATGTCTGTATAGTAGTTAAATATAATGCTCAGGAAAGGTACTGTATTGACAGCACTGAAAACTGAAGTCTTCTGTTTATCCACATGACAGGTATGGCATGGACAATCATAGTGCAGACTTCACTGCATCCATCCGGGAGGGGGAACCACAGTCATCGGTGGGCGGTTTAAATGTTACTTAAACTAGCCGAGGGGGGGGGTCGTGGTAGAACTAGGGGAGACAGAAACTGTCCTCCTCCATAGGCTGAAGTGAAGTAGAGAATAGGGAGAACCTGAGGGGAGAGGAACCAGCAGGTTGCAAATTAATAAAGGAAGCAGGGGCAGAGAAATGGAGGGGAATGGGATCAGGAGTATTAAAAAGAGAGGGGAAAAAGGGGGCACAAAAACAAAAAAAGGGGGGGTGAACGGAGTGCTAACAAAATCTGGAGGGCCATGTCTGCGAATGCTAGAAGTCTAGGAAATAAGAGTTCGTACCTAGAGGCCATCGTGGCAGAGGCTGACTTGGATATTGTGGCCATTACTGAGTCATGGTGCACTGAAAACCATGACTGTGATATAGCTTTACTAGGCGATGCTCTGTTCAGGAAAGACAGGATGGGGGGGGGGAGAATGTGGTGCTTTATGTGAGGGAAAGCAGAAAAGTAACAGAGATGCAGGGAATACGGGGGAGGCAGAGGTATTGTTGGTCACCCTGGAGATGGGGAATAGAGCCACTGTTCACACTGTTGTGAGTTACAGACCTCTGGCATAGGAGGAGGAGTTAGATAAGATACTGATGGAAGCAATTAACAAAATGGCAGAAAAGGGGGAGGTGCTGCTGGTGGGGGACTTCAGTCTGCCAGATATAGATTGGAGCCTCCCAGCTGCAACTTTAGCTAGAAGCAGTGACATCCTAGACTCCCTGCAGGGGGCATTCCTCAGGCAACTAGTCAGTGAACCCACTCATGATGGGGCAACACTGGACCTAGTACTCACTAACAGGGACAGTATTGCAGACACGTTAAGGTGGTAGGCCACCTGGGTACCAGCGATCACCATACAGTGTGGTTCAATATAAGGATGGCTGCAGAATCAAACCCAAAAGGGTGAGGGTCCTGGACTTCAGGCAGGCAGATTTTATAAAGATGGGGGAATGCCTCAGGAATGCCATGGCGGCGGAAGAGGGGATGACCTGGGTGGGGGGTGGAGGAGCAGAGTGAAGCTAAAAGGGGGCTTAGTTAAGGTGACAAATCTCTGCTTCAAGTAAGTGAGCAAGAGCAAGAAGAAAAAGAGACTGCTATGGTTATCAAAAGAGGTGGTGGAAAAGGTAAAGGCCAAAAGGGTAGCATTCAGCAGGTATAAAGAGATGGATAGGGAGGTGTATCAGGGGAAACGGAGAGAAGCAGGGAAGGCAGTCAGGAGCACAAAGGTGCAAACTGAAGAGAGAATAGCCCAGGTGTTCACAAAAGGAGACAGACATTTTTTAGGCTCGTAAATGAAAAGAGGAAGGGATTGTTAGGGTAAATGGGGAAGGGAGGGGGGACTGTGCAGAAGGGGACCAGGCAGGCATCCTGAACAAATACTTTTGCTCAGTGTTCACAGAGGAAGGAGAATAGTAGGTACCACAGATAAGTAACAGGATCTATGGAGTGGGGGAGGTGAGCACTAGTCTTTTTTCGGAGGAGAGAATTCCAAAGGGATTCGCTAATCTGAAAGTGGACAAGGCAATGAGACCAGACAAAGTGCATCCAAGGATACTGAGAGAACTCAGGAAGGTACTGACTGCACTTTTGACAGTCCTATTTGACGGCCCACTAGAAACACGAGTGGTTTCTGAGAACTGCAGATGTAGTCCCACTTCACAAAAGTGGTAGCAGTGTGGAGACTGGCAATTATAGATCATTCGGTTTCACATTGGTGGTGGGAAAGTTAATGGAACATATATCGTGAATCCAACAGGTTACAAGACCCAATAAAGCATGGATTCACGGTGGGGGCATGTCAAACAAATCTGATTGATTTCTTTGATTGGGTGATCAAAGGAATTCGATCAGGGTGGAGCAGTGAATGTGGCCTACCTAGATTTCAGTAAGGCTTTTAACACCGTTCCACATAGAAGACTAGTAAGCAAGCTCAGTAGAGTAGGAGTGAGGCCAAAGGTTGTAAACTGAGTAAGACACTGGTTATGGGATAGGCAGTAGAGGGCGGTGATAAGCAGAGTTCACTCCAAGAAGGAGAGGGTGACCAGCAGGGTGCCTCAGGGATCAGTGCTGGGACCAGTCCTCTTTAAGATAGAAACATAACATAGAAACATCAAATTTGACGGCAGATAAGGACCGCTTGGCCCACCTAGTCTGCCCATTTCCCTACCTGATGGATAAACTGCAGATTCTAGTTAATCAACAGCTTACTTCCTCCTACCCCTCACTAGAACTGCCTTATGCCTGTCCCACAGATTCTTGAATTCTCCCACTGTTCCTGACTCCACAACCTCCTCAGGAAGGATGTTCTATGCATGCACAACCCTCTCTGTGAAAAAATACTTTCTAACATTTCCTCTGAGCCGTCCCCCCCATCTTGAAATTGTGCCCCCTTGTTCTTGCACACTTCTTCTGAAAGATGCTACCCTCTTGTACTTTAATTGCCTTGAGATACTCAAAAGTTTCTATCATGTCCCCCCTCTCCCTCCTTTCCTCAAGGGTATACATATTAAGCTGCTTTAGTCTCTCCTCGTATGTCTTCTGGTGCAGACCCTGCACCATTTTGGTTACCCTCCTCTAACAACCTCCACTCTTTCTATGTCTTTGCGGAGATGGGGTCTCCAGAATTGCATGCAGTACTCCAGATGGGGTCTCACCAACTGTCTGTACAGAGGGGATAACAACTTCCTGTTTTCTACTATTGATGCCTCTCCCTATGCATCCCAGTATCCCCCCAGCCCTCCTTACTGCCTTCTCATATTGCTTGCCCACCTTTAGGTCATCTGATATAATTACTCCTAGGTCTCTTTCAATTTTTGTTGTTGTTATTAACTCACCCCCCATTGTGTACTCTTCCCCTGGGTTTTTGTTTTACAGATGTATTACCTTGCACTTCTTTGCATTGAATCTGAGCTGCCACATATTTGACCATTCCTCCAACCTTGCCAAGTCCCTTTTCATTCTTTCCACCCCACCTTGTGTATCAACCCTGTTGCAGATCTTTGTGTCATCTGCAAAGAGACATACCTTTCCTTCCAGGTGCTCTCCAATGTCGCTTATAAAGACATTAAAGAGGACCGGTCCCAGTACCGATCCCTGTGGTACCCCCGCTAGTTACCCTTCTTTCTTCACTGTGGACTCTGTTTACTATTACCCTTTGTGTCTTGTTGTCCAGCCAGTTTTTTATCCAGGCTACCACCTTGGGACCCACTCCAAGGCTGGCTAACTTGTATATTAATCTTTTGTGAGACTGTGTCAAATGCCTTGCTAAAATCTAGGTAGGCCATATCCACAGCCCCTCCCTGGTCTACTGCTTTGGTCACCCAGTCAAAGAAATCTATTAGGTTTGTCTGACATGACCTTCCTGCTGTGAAACCATGCTGCCTTGGGTCCTGTGCCCCACTGGCCTCTAGGTACTCAACAGTTCTTTCCTTCAGAAGTGATTCCATCATTTTCCCTACCACTGAGGTCAAACTAACTGGTCTGTAGTTTCCTGCCTAACATAGAAACATAGAAGTTGACAGCAGATAAGGACCGCAAGGCCCATCCAGTCTGCCCATTTCTTTTTCTACCTTATAAATGTGCCATCAGCCTTTGCTCTGTCAGTGGCCTATCTATTCATACTCATCTGTATTGCTCCCTTATGCCTATTCCATGCCTGTTTAAAGCCCTGCACTGTATTCACAGCCACCACTTCCTGAGGTAGGTCATTCCATGCATCCTCCACTCTTTCTGTGAAAAAGAATTTCCTCACATCCCCCCTTAATCGGCCTCCCTCTAGTCTCATGCTGTGTCCTCTTGTCCTGCTATTTTTCTTATATTTAAACATGTTAGACTCTTTCACCTTGTTAATGCCCTTAAGGTGTTTGAATGTTTCGATCACCTCTCTCCCTCCTTTGCTCAAGGGTATACACATTGAGCTGTGTTAATCTGTCCTCATATGTCTTCTGATGCAGTCCCTGCACCATTTTGGTTGCCCTTCTCTGGACTGCCTCAATTTGGTTAATGTCCTTGTGAAGGTGTGGCCTCCAGCACTGCACGCAGTATTCCAGATGGGGCCTAACCAATGTCTTGTAAAGAGGGATTATTACCTCCCTCTTACGACTTGTGATACCCCTACTAATACACCCTAACATCCCCTAGCCTTACCTACTGCTTTAGAGGTCTGCTTGGATGATTTCAGGTCATCGGTGATGATGATGCCCAAGTCTCTTTCTTCCTTTGTGACTGCCAGCAACTCCCCTCCCAGCCTATAGGTGGCTTCAGGGTTTCTCTTCCCTATGTGCATGATCTTGCACTTCTTTGCATTAAATCCCAGTTGCCACTCTTCTTCACCATGTTGCTAGTTTATCCAGATCTCTTCTCATTCTGCCCACCCCATCTGGATCATCTACTCTGTTGCACATCTTGGTGTCATCTGAAAACAGACAAGCCTTACTCTCTAGTCCATCTGCAATGTCAATAATGAAGATATTGAAGAAGACTGGCCCCAGGACTGATCCCTGACGTACCCCACTTGTGACTTGCATCTCTTCTGACTGTATACCATTTACCACCACTCTCTGTTTTCTGCCTGTCAACCAGTTTGCCACCCAGTTGACCAACTTCTGGTGCACCCCAAGCCTACCTAGCTTATTTATCAATCTTCTATGTGGAACAGTGTCAAAAGCTTTGCTGAAGTCAAGGTAGGTGACATCAACTGCTCCCCCTTGGTCCACCACTCTGGTTACCCAGTCAAAGAAATCTATCAGATTAGTTTGACAGGACCTTCCTTTTGTAAACCCATGCTGTCTTGGATCCTGTGCCCCTATGGATTCCAGGTGTTGCTCTATCCTTTCCTTAAGGAATGCCTCCATAATCTTGCCCACTACTGAGGTAAGACTGACTGGTCTGTACTTCCCTGCCTCCTCCCTGCTACCACTGTTGTGGAGCGGGATCACGTGAGCCCTTCTTCAGTCTTCTGGGACCTCTCCTGTGCTCAGAGACTCACTAAACAGTTCTGCTAATGGCTCTGCTAGTTCCACCCTTAGCTCCTTAAGTACCCTGGGATGTATGCCATCAGGTCCCATTGCCTTGTCCACCCTGAGCTTAGCGAGCTCTTGTAGGATCCTTTCTTTTGTGAAGGGAGTAGTGCTCACCTCCCTCCCCACTGTGTCCATGGTGCTGAGCTGTGGGCCCTGCCCTACCTTCTCTTCAGTAAATATTAAGCAAAAGTATCTATTTAGGATAGATGTTTTTACAGGGTCCTCCTCCTCACATGCCCCCTTTTCTCCTTTGAGCTTAGCAATACCCCCTCTGGACTTTCTCCTTTCACTAATATAGCTATAGAAAGTCTTGTCACCTTCTTTTACTGTTTGTGCTAGTGTTTCCTCAGTTGGGACTTTGCCTGCCTTACTGCCTTCCCTGCTTCCCTTAGGGCAGTTTGGTATGTCTCCCTTTGTTCATCCTGCTGTGTTCCCTTATATTTCCTGAAGGTCAGCCTTTTGGCTCTGACCTTTTCTGCTACTGTATATGAGAACCAAAGTGGTTTCCTTCTTCTTTTGCACTTCCTTTTCTGTCTAACACAATGGGATGTTGCTTCAAGTATTGCATCCTTAATGCTTGCCCACTTTGCCTGTACCCCCTCCCCTGTGTTTCTTTTTGCCAGGGCTAGCTTAACTCTTTTGGCCATCTTCTCAAAGTCAGCTCCTCTGAAGTCCCATATTTTTGCCTTGGAATGAGATATTTTAGATGTAGTGGCCAAATTGAACCATACCATGTGATGGTCACTAGCCCCCAGGTGACCTTCTACCTGGAGATCTGTGATCCCTTCCCTGTTAGTCAGTACTAGATCTAGGATAGCCCTGTCTGTCGTGGGTTGTTGTACCAGTTGTTTGAGGCCCTCCCCCTGCAGGGAATCCACCATGTGTCTCGTTCTGGCAGATGTTCCTGCTGGTATTGATCAATCTGTATCTGGCATGTTGAAGTCTCCCATTATCAGAACCTCCCTTTCGCTGTCATGTTTTGTATATCTTCTAACAATAATGTGTCTGTGTCCTCCTGGTCTGGGGGCCTATAGACAACCCCAGTTCTTATGGCTGTCCCATTTCCTGTTTCCTGGGTGACCCACAGTTCTTCTGGCTCCTTATGTGTATTCTGAATTTCTGTAGCTTTGATATTTTCATTGACATACAGGGCCACTCCACCCCACCCTTTTTGCACCTCGGTCTCTTCTGAACAGTACATAGCCGGGTACTGAAGTCTCCCAAGTGTGGTTACTGGTAAACCACGTCTCACTAATTGCTACTATGTCCAGTTTAGCCTCTGACATTATTGCCTGCAGGTCTGGGATTATTCCCAGGCTGTGAGCATTTTTGTACATGATTTTCCATTGGCCAGATTTCGGTGTGTTAGTTGTTGGGTGAGGTTTGGCATTTTTCCTATGCGTCGTATGGGGAGACAGACCTTTTTTCTTACCTGGTGATGCAAATGAACTGCAAACATGCTGAATCCCTGTTTGACCACTAGTTGAGGGGGGAGGGGTGTTCTTCCCATTCGATGTATGGGGTGCTGCACCTCTCTCCCCATTTGCTAGTTTAAATATTCTGCAAAGACATCAGACTTCTGCCCCAGTGCACTGACTCCCTCCTTAGTCAGATGCAGTCCATCAAATTTAAAGAACTTTCGCTCCCAGAACTGTTGCCAGTTCCCTACAAATCTGTGTCCTTTTTCCTGGTACCAGCCCTTGAGCCACATGTTTAGCTCCCCTATCTCCTCTTCTCTGACCTTCTGTCCATCTGCCCCCCTCTCCCAGACTGGCAAGATCTCAGAGAAGGAGATGTCGGATGAAATGGATGATAGTTTGTCACCCAGCCTGGTCAGGTGTTCCTTGGTCTCCACAACTGACCGGCTGGCGAGATCATTAGTCCCTATGTGTACCAGGGCGTCAATGTTTTCTCCTGCTTTGTGAACAATTTTAGCAATGCGGTCAGTGTCTCTCCACGTTGATGTACCTGGGAGATATCTGACCATTACCCCTGGCTGGAGATGGGTGTCAACTCCCCGAATCGTGGAGTCTCCTATGCTTAGAAGTTTTTTGGATTTCCTTTTTGCTTTTTTTGTTCTGGTTCCTGATTTGGACAAGTTTTGTTGTGTTAGCTCCTGTGCTGCTGTGTCTTGCTCTGCAGTGTCCTCTGCCCCTTTGTTTGATTTCGGAGGTAGAGGCAGATACCTGTTTGTAGTGTTTATATGGTTTTTGGAGGTAATATGTTGGAGAGCACAGAGTGACGGGGCACCCGATTTGCCCCTCCTAACCACCTGCCAACCTCCTCGACCAACTACCCTCTGCGGTCGAGGTTCTTCTGTTGGATGTTGGGGAAATGGTGGGTAGTTCTTATAATGTATTTCCTCTTGAATATGAAATTTGAGGTGTGAAATCTTTGCCCATGCTGCCCGGAGCTGAGCCCTAAGATCTCCCATGGCCCAGCATGTAGGACAGTGTCCTAAATCCTGTAAGACTGTCCTTCTGAAAAGTGTTCCACAGTACCTGCAGCTAATGATATACATTCCAGATAAGTTGCTGGGTTTATAACCTGGTCAGAGTAATTAGAAGGAAAAAAATGCAAGTAATGGTTTGATTTTGTGTTTTGTTTTCGTATAACTTGTTATAACAAGTTCAATTACTAGTACCCCTGTAAATGAGCTCACCTTGTGGATGCCCCACTGATCCACCCCTTCCTGCTTTGCCACAGGAAATGTCACAACTGTGGTACCCTATAAAAGGAGTGTAGCGTGGGGTGGTTGGGGATGGGGGTGGGTGGCTGGGCCCTTCCATTGCCAAAAAAGAAGAACCACGGATGAAAGAACAAGGAGGTAAGAGCAGAAACAGTCAGTCAGCAACAAATGCAGTAACCCTGAAAGCTTATCCTAATGTTAGATAAAACTGTAAAACCTGTAAAGCACCACCTGTAATAATGTCAGAGAAGATATACCCTGTAAGAAACACTTTGCTACAGAGAAAAATAAAGCAGTAACAGAAGATATACCTTGCAAAAGACAATTTGAATCAGAAGATTACAGCAGTAATCTGTTAGCACACACCTGTAGGCACACCTTGTAATAATGCAGAAGAAGGTATACCAGCAACAACAATTTGAATAAGAGAAAAATAAAGCAATGAAATGATAGCAACAAACAGCCTCTGCCCTTCTCCCACTTTTGTGAAGTGGAATCACATTTGCCCTCCTCCAGTCTTCAGGCACCACCCCATCCTCACATGATTTGTTAAGAGAGTAGTCAGTGGTGTTACTAGTTCTACCCTTAGTTCTTGTAGAATTCTTGGGTGAATCCCATCAGGCCCCATTGCTTTGTCCACCCTCAGTTTCAAGAGTTCTTTCAAAACCCTTTCTTCTGTGAATGAACTGGAATTGACCCCCTATTCAGAGTTTCTCTCTTGTTTGGTTTAGGTACCTCCCCCTTCTCTTCCGTTGTGAATACTGAGCAGAAATATTCGTTCAGTATCCCTGCTTTTTCACTGTCACCCTCTGCCCACTTTCCCTCCTCCTTATTAAGTCTCTGTATCCCTCCCTTGGTCTTTCTTCGCTCCCTAATGTACCTATAAAAGGTTTTATCCCCCTTCTTAACAGAGTTGGCTATCTTTTCCTCAGTTTTTGCCTTTGCTATTCTGACTGCCTTCCCTGCCTCCTTCTGCTTTAACTGATAAAGTTCTCTGTCCTGCTCCTTCTGTGTTTCCTTATATTTCCTGAATGCTATCTTTTCCTCCTTAACCTTCCCTTCCACCTCTTCTGAGAACCATAGTGGTTTTTTCCTTTGTTTTGTTTTGTTGATTTGCTTCACACAAAGGCTTGTTGCCTCTGCGTTGGCTGTTTTGATTATTCCCCATTGTTCCTCCACCCCCCTCCTTCTTGCCCATTTCCTAGTGCTTTTCTGAGGCACTCTCTCATTTTCCCAAAGTCAGCCTTCCTAAAGTCCAATACTCTTGTTTTTGTATGGCCTGACTCTATGGCTGTGTTTGTGAACCACACTGTTTGGTGGTCACTTGTTCCCAGATGGCTACCCACTTCTAAATCTGAGATCCTTTCTCCTTCCCCGTTGGAGAGTACCAGGTCTAAGATTGCTCCCTCCCGAGTGGGTTCCAACACTAGCTGTCTGAGGCATGCCCCCTGTAGGGCATCAAGAATGACCCTGCTCTTGGATGTGCCTGCAGCTTCAACAAGCCTTTATGTGAAGCAAATCAACAAAACAAAACGAAGGAAAAAACCACTATGGTTCTCAAAAGAGGTGGAAGGGAAGGTTAAGGAGAAAAGGATAGCATTCAGGACTCCACTTAACATCTGGCATATTCAGATCCCCCATCAACAATATCTCCCCCATTCCTGCCATTTTAAGGATGCCTTCTATCATTTCCTTGTCCATTTCCTCCCCCTGAGATGGGGGTCTGTACACAACCCCCATGCATATTGTGGTGCCATTTCCTGTCTCCAGGGTGACCCATAGTGACTCATCAACTTCCTGTTTGCTCTTTAGTTCTGTTGCTTTAGTCCCTTTCCTTATATAGAGTGCTACTTCTCCTCCTCTTTTACCCACCCTGTCCCTCCTGTAGACTGTGTATCCTGGTATGTTGACATCCCAGTCATGGTTCTCTGTGTACCATGATCTTCCTGGACATAAAGTCTCCACCACTCATTCACACTAATGGGTTCTGCACTGGAGGCACCAGGACCCAGCGGGAGCAAACTTTTTTGCTAGAGGGTCGGCGCCAGAGATGGAGCCGCAAGGAGCAGCACCGCGAGCCTCAGCTTGTGCGGAAATGACTATCTCGGTGTCGACCCTCCAACTGCCTCAGTTCCTTTTTTCCCGCCATCGAGTGCACTTCAGTGACAACGTCGCCGCCGCCGGGAGTCAAACTTCAAACTAGCAGGTTAGTTTTTCAGTTTTATTGTTTTGTAGTAATATTTCGAATAAGTTTTGCTTAGTTTATTTATTCTTCATTAAAGAAGAAGTCTCAGCCTACATTGACGGAGTCGACCATGAGCGGGTCAGGTCACGGTAGGGAGACTTCGTATGAAAGCTGTTCAGTCAGCCGGGCTGGGTCCGGTCCGCCGCCTTCTTCGGAGGGGGGTCTGACAATGGACAGTCCGATGCCCGAGGGGGGTGGGCAGTCCCCTCAAAAGCATAAAAGTAAATGGTCGCACTCTTGGCACCGTTCAGCCTCGAGTTCTTCTTCGACCCACAGGTCGAGAAAGAGAAGGCATCATGCAAGGTCGCCCTCTGATATGTCTGTGCGTAGATGGTCAGTTATTGGGGCTAGTTGCCGGTCTCCTCCTTCAGAGTTGCCGGTTTCTGTTTCTGGTAGCCGACGTCTTCGACATCAGAGCCCTACCCCACCTTCTGGTAGGTCTTCAGATGAGCAGTTTCATCAGTGGGCTGCTCTTATAGAGCAGTGGGCTCAGAGGTTGGTCCAGCTGCCTGGCCCGGTCACTCAGGGGCCTTCAGGCTTCTTGGGAGATCAGGTACGGCGATTGAGCTTCCCTAGTCACATGGCACCGTCTTCGGTGCTGTCGACTCCACGCTTAGGTGTTTTCCCCCCTCACACAGCTGCGGCGCAAGGGGCCACACCGATGCCTTTATCTCCTGGTATTCATCCTTCTTTTTCCTCAAATCCTGTTTTTAGGAGTCTTGGGATGTTTTCAATGCCCTAGGCATCGATGGCACGCTCAGCGCTGGGGCGTCTGTCTGCGGCGTCCTCGGTACCATTGACTTTCTCGACGCCATGCGCCTCGTCAGCAGCATCCTCAGTGCCGTGTGCTTCGTTGGTGCCGTGTGCTTCATCGGCGCCATGTGGCTTCTTGGCACCGTCTGGACTCTCAGCACCATCTTCGGCGCCGTCTGGCTTTTCGGTGCCATGTGGCTTCTCGGCACCATCCGGCCTCTCGGCACCATGCGTATTTTTGGTGCCGTGTGTTTCTTCGGCGCCAAGGCCTGTTTGGACATCATCCAGCCTTCAGGACTCCTCTTTTAATCCTTTTCCTTGCTCATGTCCTTCTGATTTTCACTCCTTTCCTGTCCATACCGTCCCTTCTGGTGATGACATTGAGCCTGACCCAGACCTTAGGCTGGGTGGTGATGTGGAAGGAACAGGATATATTCCTGCTGCAAAGCCTGTGGTTGAGAACCTGTCTTTTAAGTCTCTGCTGAAAAACTTGAATTCCACTCCTTCTCTCCAAACTACAGATATCAATCCTGGGAAACTGTTAAGACTCCAATACCTCCATGTTCCAGAGATCCCTATGGATCTGACTCCTCCAGTACAGCCCTCCTTTGAGACGCTATCTCAAATGGTATGGAATAATCCTGCTCTCATTCCTTCGGTGGCTAAGTCCATAGATAGAAAATATGCTGCTCCCAATGATCGACCCATTTTGGCATCCCAAGCCTTTGCGGATCCTAGTGTAGTCTTGGCAGAGAATGATCAGGTCGTCCTTCCCCAGACTACTACAGCTCGACCTATTAACAAAGAATCTCGTAAGATAGACACTTTAGGTAAGAGAGTCTTTGCTGCTTCCACCCTAGGTATGCGTATTGCCAGTTACCAAGGCTATGTCTCTCAACATGAGTGTATTGTTTGGCATTCACTCAAACAAATGGTGGAAGCTCTACCGGAGTCGGACAATAATTCAGAGCTTCTTCAAACCCTAACCAGGGGTATCGAGTCCAACAGCCAGCAGGTTAAAGCGCTATGGATGCTTTCGATACTGCTTCCCGAGCGGCGGCAGTGGGCATTTGTACCCGCCATCATTCCAGGCTGCGCACTTCAGGTTTCACAAATGATGCTCAGCAACAGGTAATGGCATTGCCCTTCGATGGCTTGTATCTCTTCGTCCCTCAAGTAGAACAGGCTCTAGAGGCTACACAAAAGACTAGGTCAGCCATTAAATTGGCTCGATCTCCTCCTGTCCCCTCTCGAGGGGTGTTAATAAACGCCAGTTTCATAACCGACAGTCCTTTTGAGGCAAAGGCAGGGGAAATTTTAATAAAAACCATGCCCCCCCAGCCTCAAAAGAAAATGCAGCAGAAGGCGCAAGGACCCAAAGCGCCCAGTGCCACCTTCTGAGTTATTGATCCAAGTCCCACCTCAGCTGCCCGAAGTGGACTCTTCCTCAGCAGTGGGAGGTCATCTGACTGACTTCTACAATCAATGGAAGTCCATAACCTCGGACAAATGGGTCCTCCGGATAATCCGTGAAGGGTATTCCCTCAATCTTTTGGAGACCCCTCCGGATCATCCCCCCAGATGATAGCCCAGGCTGTCAGCTCTTCAGTCAGAACTTCTTGCCTCCAAGATACAGAGCCTTCTGAACAACAGGGCAGTGGAAGTAGTTCTGCTGGATCAACGGAACACAGGGTTCTACTCCCATTACTTTCTGGTTCCAAAGAAAATCGGGGGCATGCACCCCATTTTGGACCTCAGAAAACTAAACAAATTCCTTCCCAAAGAGAAATTCAGAATGATATCACTAGGAACCCTGTTACCTTTGTTTCATCAACATGACTGGTTAGCCTCCTTGGACATGCAGGATGCTTACCAGCACATTCCTATTCACCCAAAGCATCACAAATACCTAAGGTTCATGTCTTTGGGACAGCATTATCAGTTCAGAGTCCTGCCCTTTGGGCTATCCTCGATGCTGCAAGTTTTTACAAAGTGTTGTGCAATTCTTGCAGCGCATCTCAGAAAAATCAGAATACAGGTGTTCCCATATCTGGATGATTGGCTTCTAGCAAGCCCTTCCAGACAGTTAACTCTAGATGCCGTAGCCACAGCTACACACTTTCTCACATCCATGGGAGTCCTGCTAAACCTAAAAAAATCACAGCTTCAGCCCTCCCAGAGGCTCCTTTTCATAGAAACCCTTCTGGACACCTCCTGTGTGAAAGCTCTTCTTCCAGAGGACAGGAGAACCGATATCCTTCAAATGGCCCGATACTTAGGAGAGTGCAGCTCGGTTTCAGCTCTCTCTCGATGCAACGGATGCTAGGTCTCATGGCATCCGCGGTGTTCACTGTACCCCAGCACGCCTCCACATAAGAACCTCTCAATGGTTGCTCAGTACTCAGTGGTCCCCGACCACTCACCCTCAGTTCTTTCTCATCAAGGTGACAGAACCTCTGAAGAGATCACTCACCTGGTGGTCGCAAGAGGACAATGTTCTGGAAGGGTATCCTTTGCTCCTCTGGATCATCAGATTTCTATTACCACAGATGCGTCCCTGATGAGGTGGGGAGCTCACTGTCAGACTCTCCACACTCAAGGTACGTGGACTCAGGATGAGTCCCAGCTTCACATAAATGTCTTAGAAATGAGAGCCGTCCTTTATGCAGTCCGGGCTTTGAAGGACATTCTCTGTCACAAGAACATTCTCCTTCAAACAGACAACAAAGCAGTGATATATTACATCAACAAGCAGGGCAGGGCAGTGCTCACTCTTACCCCTTATGCAGGGAAGCGATGAGAGTGTGAGAATGGTGCTTGCAGCACAAGGCTCTAATTCAAGTGGTCTACCTGCCAGGAGTGCAGAATGAACTGGCAGACCATCTCAGCAGAACAGAGACAGATCCTCACGAATGGTGTCTTGACTCAACCATAGTTCAGTCACTATTCGCAGAGTGGGGAACTCCAGACCTGGACCTTTTTGCATCCCCACTCAACACAAAACTGCCTCTCTTCTGCTCCAGAAATCCACTGCCTGGCATTTTCTGTCAGGATGTGTTCAGGCTGCAGTGGACAAAACGCTTTCTATACGCCTTTCCGCCTCTTCCTCTAATTCAGAGGGTACATCTCAAGTTCGAGTCCCAGGGGGACAAAATAATACTCATTGCTCCCTTCTGGCCTCGACAGATATGGTTTCCACTACTCAACAGTATGTTGGAAGCTCATCCGAAACCATTTCCCCTTCAGACCTTCTGACTCAGGGGCCTGTGGTCCATCCCAACCTGAGGTCGCTTCACTTTCATGCTTGGCTCCTGAAGAGATAGAAGTGAACAGGTTCAATGTCTCTCGCAGGGTTTCAGATATTCTTCTGGCTGCGCGCAAGCCAGCCACTAGGAAAACTTACACAGCCAAATGGAAGCGTTTTTCGCTCTGGTGTGCAAAATCCTCTTTGAACCCCTTTTCCTGCCCAGCAGATAAAGTTTTTGAGTACCTCTTAGACTTCTCAAATTCAGTTCTGCAATACTCTACAGTTAAGGTTCATCTTTGTGCCATCTCAGCTTATCATGAGCCTGTACTTTCCTTGTCACTGGCTCAGTTACCTGTGGTTAAGAGGTTTCTTAAGGGAATTCTGCATACCAGACCTCCACTAAGACGTCCAGTCGCAGCCTGGGACATTAATCTTGTGCTAGACATGCTCACTTGAAAACCTTTCAAGCCTCTAGCTACCTGTGAGTTAAAATTTCTCACATGGAAAACGGCCTTCCTAGTGGCCATTACCTCAGTCCGCAGGGTCATGCCCTAGTCACAGACCCCCGTGTACTGTGTTTCATAATGACAAAGTAGTTCTTAGGACCCATCCTAAGTTTCTCCCTAAGGTTGTTTCAGAATTCCACCTAAACCAACCTTTGGTCCTTCCTACTTACTTTGTGAACTTCTAAAATGAAGGAGAGCGTTCTCTTCATTCCTTGGATGTCAAGAGAGCTTTGCGCTTCTATCTAGATAGTACAAAAGATTTCCTCAGAGCTCAACAACTGTTTGTTTCCTTCAGCGAGACCTGGCTGGGTCAACCTGTCGCTATCAGATATATTTCAGCATGGCTGGTGGCATGCCTTCGCCACTATTATTCCATGGCGCAGGTTAAGCTGGAGGGCAGAGTGTACGCTCACTCTGCTAGAGCAGTTATGCATCCCTAGCAGAAACCGCAACATGCCTATTGCAGATATTTGCAACGCGCACCTGGAGCTCAGTGCATACTGTCAAACACTATGCCCTGGATGTCCATGCCAGACGACATCTTTCTTTTGGCAGAACCATCCTTAATGGCCTCCTGTCCTAAAAGTGTGAGCTCTTGGTCTCTCCTGCCGCCCTCTTGGGGGATTATTAGCTCGGTACTCTCCCATTAGTGTGAATGAGTGGTGGAGACTTTATATCCAGGAAGATATGGAAATTACGTACCTACCATAATTCTTGATCTTCTTGGACAAGTCTCCACCACTCATTCACACGCCCACCCTCCATCTCCCGAGCTCACCTCTGTTGTTGGTCTTCACTCCCTCAATCTTTAGGCTGTGAAGACTTCTGTGTTGACCCTTCTGATACGGGTCGTCCGGACTGTCTTGTGTCCGTTTTTTTTTTGGTTCGCCTATCCTTCTAGGTTAGGTTACGCTGCACCTCCTCGGAAAAAAAGGTACTGAGGCGGTTGGAGGGTTGACGCCGAGATAGTCATTACCGCACGAGCTGAGCTCGAGGTGCCCTTCCTCACGGCTCCATCTCTGGCGCCGATCCTCTAGCAAAAAAGTTTGCTCCTGCTGGGTCCTAGTGCCTCCAGCGCAGATCCCATTAGTGTGAATGAGTGGTGGAGACTCATCCAAGAAGATCAAGAATTACGGTAGGTACGTAATTTCCATTTTCAGTTACTGTCACAATATCCAGGCATCCCTCTTCCATCAAGGCCACTAGTTCAGGGAGCTTGTTACACAGACTGCAGGCATTGGTACTCATCACCTTCCATTTTTTTTATGGCCTTACCCCTTTTAGCCCCATCCCTGTCCTTACTGCCTTTTTCTGCATTTACCCCATCCTGCTCCCTACTGACTTCTCTGCCTTAGTGTTTACCTCTTTAACTACTGTGTTTTGTAGTGGGAGGCTGGGATTTCCCTGCTTCTTTTCAGTGCCTCCCCCCTTGGCTAGTTTAAATGCTTGCCAATGAAGCATTTAAACCTATCACCTAGGATCCTGTCCCCCCCCAACAGATGCAGACCATCGCGCCACTATAGGCCTGCATCCCTCCAAGTGGCTCCCCTGTCCCCAATGAAGCTAAAACCCTGAGTTCCACACCAGTTTCTCAACCATTCATTGAATCCCATGGTGCGGAATACCCTAGCATCATCCTTGCCATAGAGAGGCAGCACCTCCGAGAAGGTTACTGTATATGCTACTTGTCTAAGGCCCCTCCCCAACTCTACAAACTTCTCTTGCACTGCTCTGATCCCATTCACAGCCAGGTTAACATCTTTATACATGACATTGCAGAGGAGCTGGAAAGGAAGGCATGCCTCTTTGTGGATGACGCTAAAATCTGCAGCAGATAATCTGCAGCAGGGGTGGAAAGGATGAGCAGAGACCTAAGAAAACTAGGAAATGTGACAAAAAAGTTGGGATGGATAGTGGCATACTGGGGTGCATAGGGAGAAATAGCACCAGCAGGAAGAGGGAAGTGATGTTGACCCTGTATAGATCACTGGTAAGGACCCACCTTGAATACTGTGTCCAGATCCAGAGTCCACATCTCTGGAAGGACATTGACAGAGTGGAGGCAGTTCAGAGGAGGGTAACTAAAACAGTGTGGGATCTTCACCAAAAGCCCTATAACAAGAGACTAAAGGACCTCAATACGTTCACCCTGAAAGAAAGAGAGAATATGATAAAGACCTTTAAATACCTCATGAGTAAATAAGGTACAGAAGGGAAGTATTTTTCAGAAAGAAAGGAGCTCAGGAACAAGGGGACATGCTTTGAATCTGGTCGGGGGTAAATTCAGGAGAGATGTGAGAAAGTACTTCTTCGCAAAAGAGTGGTGAATGCCTGGAACAGCCTTCCACTGGAGGTGGTGGAGGCGAACACAGTGGTGGGGTTCAAGAATGCATGGAATAGGCATAAGAGTATTTGAGTGGAAAGGAAGGGGTGAGGGAGTAAGAGCCAGAGATCGATTAGGGTCTGCGATGATACTGTAGGTAGGGGAAAAATAGGCAGGCTGTGCAGGCCAGGTGGTCCTTATCTGCTGTCAAATTCTGTTTCTGTGTTTTTACTACACTTCCCCATCAATGTCCTTCAACCCTGTTATGTGAGCTTCATGTGAAAGAGTGGAACAGGTGTAAGATTGGCATCTTAGACATCAGCAGTCATACACAGGATTAAGCAAGGAAGCAGGGGACTTTGCCAGTCAACTAAGATAAGGCACCTATTCACTCCTGTTCTTGCAGTCACTGCTGGGAAGGGTGGAAGGTAAAGGGTAGGCCTAAACTGGGAATAGGTGCAACACTGTGTCAAACAAAACACACTTACACAGGGGTGCTTTTTAATTTTTTTAAGACAAAGAGAGAGCATTGTGTGAATTGTAAGGCCAAGGGGCTGCAGTCTGTTGTGAGTGGCTTGGCTGCAGTCTGTTGCAAGCGGCGCTTGTATTTTTCTTTTATAGGCAGTTTGCTTCAGTTATTGTGAATGTCTTGCATCAACAGCATGGTGGAACATTGAACGGCTGAAATTTTTAGCTGCTCAAGGAGACATAGGGTTTATGTCCCCACTGGGGTAGTAGTGGTACAGCCTGAAGCAGTGACATCAGCATTGAACCCTAGGTACATGAGGAGTCTGGTTACAGCGGCTACTTGGTTTCAGCTGTACTACTAGAAGCGATAGCAGCATAGATAAGTTCTTTGTAAGAATTTTATTTCTAATGTTTGCTGTTTTGTTGAGGAACTGTGTGACTCTGGGGCAGCTTGGGGCTCTGTGATGACAGGAGGCACCCTTAAATTTAGAAACCTGTGCCTGTTAAGCTGAGGCTTTCAAATTGACTAACCTGCCAGCTAACACTCATTTCTGATGTCTAGGGATCGACAAATCCCATAGCCCGATGTCCAGAACTATCAAATCTGGTGGCTGGACAAGCATTTCAGTGTTAGTTGGTTGTCCCATGGACAACCACTTAGTACTGTTGTTTTAAAATCTTTTCTCACCTTTTTTGCAAGTCCTTCCTTCCCTGGTCCCACCACTAGAGTGCGTCTCAGAGGTCCAGTGGTTGGCGGCTGAGTCGTGGAGAACACCGGTCACATGCCGCAGTTGAAGTGGCAGTGACATGACCACATGGTAGCCAAGGGGAGTCAGCAATGTGGCGCGTTCACTTGGGCACCAGGAAGGAGCGCGGAGGAGCTCTGCAGCTGAAGACAAGACTGACAGGTTAGTGATCCAATTAGCAAGACTGCCTGTTGGTTCTGAAAAATGCCTGGCCATGGCAGTTGGAGGATGGTGGGAGGAGCTTCCGAGAGAGAGAGAGAGAGAGAGAGCGAGAGAGAGGGAGGGAGAGAGGGAGAGCCATTTGGCATCTAATCTTGCAGCGGACACATGCGTTCACGGCAGCAGCACTGAGTTTGGGTCTTTGGGCTCTCGGGTTTGGGGGGGCCAGGTCCTGAGGAGAATTAAAAAAAGAAAAACTCAAAAATGTTTTGAGAAAAACCAAAAATCACTAGTAGCAGCAACTTAAAGGGAAAGAAGGTGGGGGAAGATCATAGGGAAAGGTGCATTGCAGTCGAACAACGAAGTCCTGAAGAGTCAGAAGGCCCAAAGAAACAACAGAAAGAAAAAGAAAACCTCTGTAAAAGGCAACAAACAGAAAGCAAGTTTAAAAAAGGCACTTATTAAAAGAAGATGTGGGGGGATTGTGGGGAAAGGCAGGTGATAACACCAGCGGGTCAGACGGACCCAGAGAACCACAAAACAAAGAAAACAAAAACTAGCTTCTTTAAAACAAACAAAAGCAAGGTGGAAAAGCAAAAGGCTGGGTGAAGTAAAAGAAGATTGGGTGGGGGGAGAGAGATTATGGGGAAAGGCAGGTGAATATACTGTAAAAGAACTCCTGATCTTGTCAGCAGGGTCAGATGGCCCAAAGAAACAAGAAAACAAAAGAAAAACTTTCTAAAAGGCCAAACAAAGAGAAAGCAAGTTAAACAAGCATTTGTCAATGCCAAATGTTGTCTTGCTGGTGTTGGCATTGGTAGTGCAGAAGTTAGAGAGATGCATAATAGGAATGGCCAGCCCCACCCTGCAGAGACTCAATCAATCAATCAATCAAAGTCTTTATTTATCCAGGCGATCATCATTGAGCAATGCTCATTTGCAAGATGGACCTGGTTAGAACATGTGTACATGGCTGAACATACCACACAGTGATAATACATTCACAATATGGGCAGAGCTCCATGATAATAATACATACAAGTAAAAAGCACACAGGTAATACAAGCATAGATAATACAATGCATGGGTTCGTAGGGGTGTATGATAGTACAGGCTGAGTACAAGTACAGGGTACAATGCACATATACATGCTGAACGGTGCCTATAGCAACAGGCTAGGAAGGTAATAAGATAACATGGAGAGGGAAGGAGGGAGGAAAGTTCAAGGGTATAAGAAGGGTAATGTGGAACGCTGGGTGCAAAGGGTGGAGGGGGAGACATCAAAGGGGGTACTCAATCCAGAGGGTTGGGGGAGCTCCAGCTAAAGAAGGGAGACTGGGAGAGGAGTTATAGTGAAATGTCAAAAAGGGCAGGGAAGAAGATACCTGAAACTGGGGGAAGGCAAGGCAGTGGAAAGGCGACTACGAGCAGGTCCAAGCCAGGAGGCGGACCAAGGTGGATTTGAACTCCAGTCCTGGGTGAGCGAAGCAGTTGCAAACTTCTTTGATTGTGCAGGAGTTTAATGCCTTGATGGTGGGTATTGAGACAGGGGCTCTCAGTTTAAGGGTTCTTTGTAGGTTATTCCATAGGGTGGGCAGCGTAAAGCTTATTGCCGCTCTGCCGAAGCGAGATTTTGTTTTAGGTATTTTGAGAGTGATGTATGAATAGCTTCTAAGTGCGTAGTTTCCTATTGCATTTAAAGGAAGGCAGCCAGAGATGTAGGGAGGTAGTTTTTTTGCACGAGCATGGTAGGTCCAGAGTGCAGCATTTTTGTGGCGCCTGAGTTTAAGGGAGGTCCACACCACAGCAGCATACAGCGCACAGTGGTGAGTAGTAATGGGAAGACGTGTGATAAACCTCAGGGCTCAGTGGTACAGCATGTCCAGTTTTGCTAAGTAAGAGCTGGGGCAATGGCTGTACAGGAAATCAGCATAGTCAACCAGTTATAAGAAGGTGGATTGGACCAGTCGTAGCTTGGCATCTGTGGTAAGGAATTGGTTGATTCTGAAGAAGAGTCCTAGCCTTTGTCGGAGCTTTTTAGTAAGTCCTTGATATGTTCGGTGAAAGAAAGTCTGTTGTCAATCCATACTCCCAGATATTTGAATTTTGTGATGAATTCCAGTTTTTCTCCTAGGATTGTGGTTATTTGGGGAACTGACCCACAGGCCGCTGGGTTGGCTGCATAGGCGAGCGGAGTGAAAAGCATCGCTTTTGTTTTTTTAGCATTCAGGAGTAGCTTTTTGTGAATTAGTTGGCTTTGCAGGAGGTTGAATTTGGCTTGGAGATCGTTGCAGGCAGCATCAGGCGTAGGCCTACTAACATAGAGAATGGTATCATCTGCGAATAAGTGGATGTTGGCATTTTTAATGCAGTTGTCTGACAGGCATTGGGGTGTGCTTTTGGGTCATTGGCTGTAACGCTCATGCCATTTCACCTCACCCTACCCTGCAGACACTAACAAGTGTCGCGGTGTGCCTTGGGGTCTTCGGGCCTTAACGCCACCCCATTCGTAAGGAAATGTGCTGAGATGTGGCAGTATAGAGAATGGGGTGAACTTTGGGGCAGAAGAGTCCAAGGCACACCTCGATGCCTGTCAGTGGCTGCAGGCTTGGGGTGGGGTGAATGGCATGAGCATTACAGACGTAAATCCTAAGTCACATCCCTGACACCTGTCAGTCTCTACAGTGGCGTTACAGTTGGAAACCTTAACGCCTTAGGCATTTGTTGATATTTTCACCCAGATTTTCAACATGGGCTTTCTGTGACCCCACCTCATGAACAGTGGCACTAGTAGTTCATTAACTGAAAGGTGATTTTGTATAGGGACTGCGCATTTACGGCCACAGGTGCGAAAACACATTTCGGCAGGATGTGAAAAATGACAGCTGTACTGTTAGTGAGGAGGGTAAAAAATTGTAATGTTGAAAATCTGGAGTGAAAATATGAAAAATTGGTGAAGTCACGAGCGTGCATAGAAGCTGCGCAACATACGCCTGTAATGCAATTATTTTGGGGATTTTTTTAAGTAATTTTTAAACATAGGCATTTTGGGACCTCTGCTCATGAACAGTGGCACTGTGGTTTTGTTAATCTGTCCCGAATGTTGATTTCCCACAGGGACCACACCATTCAATCAATCAATCAAAATCTTTATTTATCCAGGCGAACATCATTGAGCGAGGCTCATTTGCAAGATGGACCTGGGTATAACAAGGTCATGTACAAGAACGGAAAAACCATACATAAGTGTGTATATATGAATGTATGAACACAATGCACTAATAATACATAAGGAATATGGTGCAACAGATAATAGCCACACACACAAGAGAACATATCATAGGAGTATCATATAAAATTTCAATACCCATATATAGCTATAGTAATGGAGCATGACCCGAGGGAGCCAATTTCTAAATACTGCACGAAAACAAGTACAGCAGAGGGAGGGAAAGGAAGAATAAGTGGGTGGAGGGTAGTAACCCAGACTGAATGAATAAAGTTAGAGTCCTAGGGACCTGAAATCAGGAACCAGGATCAGGCAGCATAAAGCTGGTAGGGTGAAGGGATAATGGCATAAGTACAGAGGAAGGCATCCAGAGTGAGGGATACTAGGGGTATACTGAGGGAAATAGAGTGATAGAAGGGTGACAAAGGAGGAGCTAAGGAAAAAGGGACATGCAACTCAATCCGCTGTCTGAAATGGGGAACATCCACCATATTGGGGGAAGAGGGGATAAATACACAGGATAAATATGAGGGCTGGACAGGGAAGCTAGAAGGCAGGAACGAAATTCACATGAAGAATGAGTTTACAGAAGTAAGTAAGTAAGAAGAGAGTAAGGAGAAAGGAAACCTGCAACACAGAGTTGCAAGATTAGGATCAAGGAAAACAGTTGCAAGGTTCCTTAATGAGACAAGAGTAAAGGGTCTTGAAAGTAGTAACGCTAACAGGAGTACTCCGCTTCAGTGGTTTCTGAAGATTGTTCCATAGAGAGGGCAGCACAAAGCTTATGGCCGCTCTACCACAGCGAGATTTGACTTTGGGGACTGTCAAGGAGATGGATGTAAAGCTCCTTAGGGCATACTTGCCTAGCTGGTTTAAGAGGAGGCCGTCTGCAGTGTATTTGGGGAGCTTATTGGAGATTACTCTAAGAGTCCATAGAGCAGCATTTCTATGCCATCTATACTGGAGGGAAGTCCAGTCCATGACTGCATATAGTGATCAGTGGTGTGTAGTGAAAGGAAACCCCATAATAAATCTCAGGGCTCTGTGATACAGCATGTCCAGTTTTGAGAGGTAAGAGGCAGGACAATGACTGTACAGGAAATCTGCATAGTCGATCAAGGAGAGAAACCTTGTTTGGACCAAGCGTAGTTTAGCATCCTTTGTTAGATAGTGGCTGATCCTGAAAAAAAGGCCTAATCTACTATATGTCGTAGTTTATTTAGTAAATCCTCTATATGCTCTATAAAGGGGAGCCTATGATCCAGCCAAACTCCCAGATATTTGAATTTCAAAACAAATTCCAATTTTTCTCCGAGAATTTTAGAAATTTGTGGCACTAGTCCTACATCGACCGGGTTAGCTGCACGTACCAGAGGAGAGAAAAGCATCACTTTGGTTTTCTTAGCATTGAGCAAAAGCTTTTTGTTTAGGAGCTGTTTTTGTAATACATTAAATTCAGCTTGCAGGTCATGACATGCAACTTCTGGGGTTGAGCGGCTCAAATAGAGTACTGTATCATCTGCAAACAGATGAATGTTGGCCCTGGTTATAGAGACATCAATGTTGTTGCTATATATAGCAAACAAAATGGGACCTAATATAGATCCCTGAGGAATGCCTCTTAGAACTGTTTTGAGGGTTGAGAAGTCACCTTCGGCCTTTACTTGCTGGAGACAGTAAGAGAGGTAGTTGTTAAACCACCGCAAGGATAGTGTATCCAGCCATATTGCTTGCAAGGAAGGGAGTAGCAGACTATGGTCGACAGTGTTGAAAGCTTTGCTTAAGTCTAAAAATACAGCACAAACGTAGTTTCTGTGGTCCAGTTCTCTTTGCCAATCGTTGGTCACCTTTGCAAGAGCTGTAATGGTGCTATGTTTCGCTCTGAAGCCTGATTGGACAGGATTTAGGAGATTCATAGATTCTAGGTATAGTCTCAGCTGATTACTTACAATTTTTTCCAATAGTTTAGACAGGACGGGAAGAATAGAAATTGGCCAATAGTTGTTAAGATCACTGGGATTTCTTGAATTAAACAGAGGAATGACGTGCCGTTTTCCAGATGGACAGGATGATCCCTTGGGACAAGGATATGTTAAATAAGTGAGTAACAGGCACAGCTATCATGTGCTGTACCACTTTCAGAAAATATGGATCTAGAGAGTCGGCACCAGAACTTTTCTTTGTATCCAGCTTCAGTAGCAAATCTTCTAATTCTTTGAGAGAGGTAGGATGCAGGGAGAATCTCGAGTCCGCAACACAAGGTTCCACATCTTGGGTGCCAAGCTGTAGGCGTAGTAGGTTTGCAGGAGAGTTATCAAATGCTAGGCCTGCAGTCACAAAGTGGTTGTTAAAGGAATCCAATACCTCCAGCCTGTCACTAATAATATCAGTGCCAGAAGTGATCTTGTCTGGTAGAGAGTTTCCAGGCATGTGGCCAGACAGATCCTTAAATGTTTTCCAGAATTTAGTTGGATTCTTAGTGGCAACATCAAATTCAGTGTGATAAAAGGCCGCTTTTGCACCTCTAATCATTTTGGTGCATGGATTCCTAGCCCTTTTAAACTGGCACCAGTCTGAAGGCCCCTAAGATTAATTCATTGAAAATGTAAGCCAATTGCATAGTTTTTGGCAGATAGAAATCTCGCCAGTGCAGGGAATATTTCAGTTAATTGATGAAGGCAAGTAAGTCAAAATTCCGCCTAGATCTCTTGGCTGAGAACTTTGGGGAGGATGATGGTTTATTGATTGACCTCACACTGGCGATGAAGCAGCGATCACTGATGTTACTGAAAAAGGTGCCAGCATGTGAGAAGAGATGCAGTTTACTTACTAAAATAACATCCAGCAGTGAGCTATGGCCAGGGTTCTTTTTTGTTGATATGCGTTGGTTCGTTGATAAGTTGCATTAGCCCATGTGTATCACAAAAGGAAGAGAGAGGTGTTGAGGCATTAGATAGCCAATCAAGGCTGAGGACTCCAAGGATGATTGATTCTAGCATCCCTTGCCCAAGGATGGTGTTGAGATGTGTTAAGAGCTGTAGACTGGCTGAAGGGGTCTCTAGCACCCTAATATACGCAGTGACCTATTGGGTGAGATCACAACCTTAAGAGATAGGCATTCGAATTCATTCACAACTGTTGTAGAGTCAAGACAAGACACTGTAAATTTATCCTTGATGTAAATGGCTACCCCTCCTCCTCTAGAATGCCTATCTGCTCTAAATAGTAGATAGTTCGGAATATTAATCTCTCTGTCAGGAGTAGCAGGTTTGAGCCATGTTTCGGAGATCATTAAGATATCTGGTGCAGTGTGGCGGACCCACGCCTGGATCATGGATATCTTTTTCAATAGGCTGCATACATTAACATGAAGGAAACTCATGCCTTTGAGGTTAGCAAGGTCTGCTGGCGACGTGATGGCATATGATGGCCCAGGATTAAGCTCTACGTTGCTTCAGTATAATAATAGGAGAAACAGAATCTTTCTTAGGGCAGCAAAAGTTAGATTAAGAGTTCTGGCATTTTTACATCTGCACATTTTAGTATCTAGGGTAGGCAGCCAGGTACCCCCTTGTAATGCTCTTCCGATTTAGTATAGTGAAGAATGGGACCCTGACTGCAATACGCAGTGCAGGTTCAGCCTTAGGGGAGACGGGTGCCGTGCATTGCAGAGGTAAATCGGCTCTAGTTCCACTAGGAGGGATACAGCAAGAATAGTACTGGAGAGGCGGGAGGTTGTATATACATAGATAGCCAAGGGGTGAGTTGTTGATCATGTGGCAAAACAATAACGCATCATAGTCTCCACAAACATTATCTTGTGAGGCCTGATCAATGCCGCATGGCACAAAAAGGAGGAGGGACCATAGCAAAAGACTCTGAGTACCCCACATGATGGACCCCAATGAAGTGCACAGATACTAGATTTAACAGAAGAAAGATTTACCTCCAACGGAAGCAGGGGGTATAGATACTAGATTTATCAGAAGGGAGATTTACCTCCGAAGGAAGCAGGGACTGAAATAAAGAAATTAAGAATATTATCTAGTGATAATGTTATCTGTGGATGTAGGCAACACAAGGCAGAGCGGTAAGGTTGAATACCAGTGCAGGGTGAGTAGTTTAGTGATGATCCAAGTTATTAGGCTCAGGAATTCTGCGTGTCCTGTGGCTCGCCTTTAGAAAATATGAGGAGAGGGAAGAGAAGCATGCCTTAAAAAAGATATGAAAAGTAGGAGGAGAGGAATGAAACAGAGCTGTTGTATCATAGGAGGGTGAGACCTGGATGGGCGTGATGTTGTAGGGGGTGTGGGAGGAGTGCATATAATAAAGATTGAAAGGGGAAGGGAGGGTGGGTGTAAAAGTTTCGACTTTAGCCGTACCTTGAGGCGCTGAGTGTCTGCTCTTGTGGAGGCAGGCGGCGGCTAAAGGAGCGCCGACCGCCGCCGGCCAGGAATCCCTTGGTGGAGAGCAGAGAGCCCTGGAAAGGCTGATTCTCGGCTGTGGAAGCAAGGGAGACAGCAGTTTAAATGCCGGCTATAACAAAGGGGTGAACAGCACAGCATTCTGCGCCAGATGTGCGAAAACACATTTTGGGCAGGATGTGAAAAATGACAGCTGTACCATTCATAAGGAGGTGTGAAGAAATGGCAATGTTGAAAATCTGGAATGAAAATATTAAAAATTCTCGAAGTTACGAGCATGCGTGGAAACTGCACAATGCACTCTCGTAACACAGTCGTGTTTTGGAATTTTTTCACCAGATTTTCAACATAGGCATTTTGAGACCTCTCCTCATGAACAGTGTCACTGTGATTTTCTTAATCTGTCCCTAATATTGATTTCCTACAGTGACCGCGCCATTGTGCGCCAGATATGCAAAAACACATTTCGGGCAGGATGTGAAAAATGACAGCTGTATTGTTCATAAGGAGGTGTGAAAAATGACAGTGTTGAAAATCTGGAGTGAAAATATTAAAAATTCACAATGTTACGAGCATGCATGGAAACTGCGCAGTGCACACATGTAACACAGTCATTTTTTGGAATTTTTTAACCAAATTTGCAACACAGGCTTTTTGGGAGCCCACCTCATGAACAGTGGCACTATTGTTTTGTTAATCAGTCCCAAAAGGTGATTCCGCACAGTGACTGCGAAATCACCTTTCGGGACTGAATACGAAATGACAGTGATTGATTTCATGAGGTGGGATTCCATGAACCCCATACTGAAAATTTGGAGCCAAAAGTTAAAAAAATGGGCGAGATATCCACCTAAGTTGAAACCTCCCCATTGATGCCATTATACAGCTTACTAGCATTTCTTCAGTTCGCGGTCGGCTTTAAAGAGTGCAGACATGTTCCTGCTCCACCGAAATATGGGGTGGGGGGTGTGGGGAGTTGGGGTGTGCAGAGGGTGGGTGCAGGTTGGGGAAGGGGGTGCCACCGACAGCGAGGGACCATTTTTTTTGTTTCAGGTACTTTAAAAAAAAAAAAAGAATGCTGCGGACAGTTTCTTTCTTTACAGGTGTAAGAAAACAAATGTTGCGCACACTGAGGTGGGCTCCCAGTGTGCTCCATGACTTTGGGGGTGATGTCAGCCACACTGGGGTGGGCTCCCAGTGTGGCACACAATGGGCGTGGGCGTGGGGAACAGGAACATGCCGACGCGGGTTGGCTTCCAACTTCATGGAGGCACACTGGGGTGTGCCCCAGTGTGCCACACAATCTTGGGGGGGGTGTTAAGAATGCGACAGGGGGATTGGGCACACCGGAAGTCGGGTTTCTAGGGATTGTGAGAGGTGGGTGGCGCGAGCCGCTGCCATGTTTATTGAAATGTTTGACCAGGCAAGGCACGTAGGGGAGGCATGTCATTTGTGCCGCTGCATGACGAGCTTGTCTCTGATTGCAGTGGCAAGTTTGTTTCAAGTTGGTGGCACTGCATAAAACTTGTGTCACCACTAGCATGCTCACTAATTGGTGAATGAGGGATGCACCTTCTAAAGTGCGCCCTGCATTCGCCAAAATTGACACACCTCTGCATTTCTCCTACTGCCACAAAATGTTGCTTGCATGTGTGCAACACAACATAAAAAAGGCACTTTATCAGTCTTTGATGTTAAAGGAAGACTGGGGGGGGGATCATGAGGAAATTAAAGGTGGATGAAGATATCAGCGGGTCTGATAGATGGCCCAAGAAAACCACAAAACAAGGAAAAGAAAATCAGCTTCTTTAAAAAAAAAAATAATACAGAGAAAGTAAGTTTAAAAAAAGGCTGTGTGAAGGAAAAGTGAGGGTGGGTTAAATCATGGGGAAAGAGAAGCAAAGATAAGAACACTTGATCCTGCCAGCAGGGTCAGATGGTTCAACGAAACAAGAACACAAAGAAAAGAAAATAAGCTTTATAAAAGGAAAAATAAGTTCAATAAATAAATAAAAAGAGCAAGATAAAAAAAGACATTTTGAAGTAAAAGACGACTGGGGAGGGGGGCGCTGTGGAGCCCGAGCAGACTAGACTCACTCAGTATCAGCTCTATGCATTTATGACTTTGGAAAGCAATAAAAGTTTAAATTTCGGAAACCTGCAACAATTTAAACATATATTTGAAGAAAGCTCAACCCTAAGAACAATATGGGAAATCCTGGTAGAGATCGGGGCCAGACCGACTCAGGAAAAGGGAAACAATCAACTGTGGGGCCATTGGCCCATCCAGTGCAGATGACTGAATCAGCATTGGGCCCAAGTACTGAGACGGAAACCCTACAATCGCTGGGGAATAAAATGCAACTCCTGATAGCATTGGTTTCAGATTTAAGCCAGAAAATGGACGGATTTAACTCCAGGATAGTGCTACTTGAATCTACAGCCGACATTATAAAAACAGAAATGATAGATGTTAAGAAGCAGGCGGAGGTAGCAACCAGTGTGACTGTCCTGAGGGTAAAGGAGGAACAGCATTTCAGGGCACGATTAGAGACCCCGGAAAATCAAGTACGTTCTGCCAGTATCAGAATCTTGGGCCTCCCCAAGGAAATTGAGGGGGACCATCCAGTAATGTTTCTTAAAGCCTGACTTGCAGAGAAACTACAAATAGAAGGAGACCCTGATTGTTTACATCCAAAAAGTGTACCGCATTACGCCACGCGGTCGTCCGGAGGCCTCTAACAATCTTCGCACCTTACTTGCAGTTACGGCCAGCATGGGAGAGCGAGATCGGATTTTGGCATTAGCCAGGAAACAAAGCCCGATTTCTCAGGACGGACAATCTATCCACATTTTTCTAGATATTAGTTTTGCGACACACCAGAGAAGGAATAAATTTGATGGTACACGGAGTATCCTAAGAGAGGCTAATATCCCCCATTCTATTGTTTTTCCAGCTAGGCTGCGTATTGTTTATCAGGGCAAGGTCTGGGCCTTTACAGATCCTGTGGATGCAGGTCGATGGGCTAAGAAGATACAGGAAGAATCACGGAGATGCAGAACAGAGGAGGAAGGGGAAGGTGAAGAAGATTTGGGTTGAATACTTGAGGACTAACTCTGTTTTCAGACCCTTTAATGGGTGAAAAGGTTATAACTCTGTATTTCTTCAAATTATGGGAGGACAGAGGGGGCTTAGACAGAAGAAGGTAACGCTGATGCTCTTAATATGTTCTCTCGTTTTGGAGGCCTTCACCACGTTTAAAATAATGGACTGTGGAGTGCTTCAATGTTTACATTGTTTTTATATAAGCAGGTCACAAGTTAATTAGTTTATATAAAATGAGTGTGTTGTTCACTTTTTGGTAAATTAAACTTAAGGAGCCTAGCATGGTAAAACGTTCCCATTGGTGGGCTAGTTCTTGTTAGGAATTGAAATTATATATTCTGCTTTTAAGGATTAACCATACTGCTCATGGGTTTCATTCAGTAACTTACATAACTTTAGCCCTAAAGTTGGAAAAAGTTGGGATTTTCCCCAGCAGCGGCTCTAGCCTCAAATGGTTACCGGGGCACAACCGATGGCAGCCAGGGCACTGATATATTGTTACTATGGGGGAAGCTCTGCACCATATGGGGCACCAACTGGGGCACAGCATTTTTTTACCGGGGCACATGCCTTGTGGGCCCTGTGCAGAGCCACTGATTTTCCCCCCGATGTTGTATCACTGATATGATAGATGCAATATTTAATCCTGTGATTAAGGGACTTTTGTCCTATTGGTACTGTATCCTGTATATGGACTGTCGATCATATGGAATGTACATTAATGTGCACTAGTTGTAAAACTAATAAAAATAAAGTATAAAAAAATAAATAAAAACAACTGGGAAGGGGGGCCTTATTGTGGGGAAAGGCGGGTGAAGATGAGGCACGCCTGAACCAGCAGGGTCAACTTAACAGGAGGCCCAAGGAAACCACAAAACAAAGAAAAGACAATAACGATTGAAAAAACAGCAAGTTAGAAAAAAACAAGGCTTTGTGAAGGAAAAGGAGACACTAGGGGTGGGGGAGTGGAGAAAAGGAGGTGAACATAAAGCATGCCTGAATCAACCAGCAGGGTCAGGTGGCTCAAGGAAGCCACAAAACAAAAGATAATAAGCTTTTAAAGGATAAAACAGAGAAAGCATGTAAAAAGGCATTGTGAGGAGAAGAAGAATCATGGGGGGGTTGTTGGGAAAAGTGGATGTGCAGTACCTGATGCCAGAGCCAGATGGACAAAGGAAACCAGAAAAAGAAAATAATCTGCCACACTTGCGTTGTGTTGTGCTGCACTGCCCTGGCTTGCCTGTTTTTACATAGTCACAGTGGCACTGGCAGTGGCAGCACATCACGAGAACTAAACCGCAGCTCTGTATCTGCATAGTATTAATAATACAACCCCCCATAGCCAGCCCAGTGGTGGTGAGGGTTGAGGCACTGGACGCCACACCTCGCGCCGCACCAGTGACCCGGGTTCGGGAACAAGCCCAGGTGCTGGGGGTCGGCAGGGGAGGGAAGAGCTTGAGCATCCAGAGGACTGCTCTCTCTTCCCATGGGAGGGATCCAGGGAGAGATCGCATAAGGAGCATCCTCTGGCAGCGGCTGGAGGTGCTCAACGTGGCGACGCTGTGTGCTCACAGGGGGCGGAGCGGTGGCATAGCATTGTCTTGGTTAGCTGCGCTGTGGGGGGACAAGTAGAAAAATCCCCACTTCCAGGGATAGGCGAAGGCACCTCAGTCTTCATAGTCCACACTCCATCACCGGACTCATCCTCCTCTCCTCGGCTGACTCGTGTGCCCCGACGCTCTGTACTATAGATAGAGCGCCCTGGGCGGATAGGGTGGCCCTTTCTTCTGGGGGGCTCAGATCTGGAGGTTGCGTCGGGGTTACACGCGGGAGAAGAGCTAGCAGGTCTCAGATGGGAGGTAGAGACTTGGGGGTACCATGGTTGCCGGAGAGAATTCCCTGGGACACAAAAGTTGAGCAGAAAGAAATGGGGAAAAAAAAATAATACAACCTCCCACACCATGCACTTTGTTGCTACACAATTTTTAAAAAATTTTCCTTAAAATATAGCCTTCTGACCATGGACTACCACTTGCAACAATGAGAATGCTATTTTTGGCTAGGCCAGTTGTCCTTTAACTAGCACGTAAATTTAAAATGTGTCAATCCCTGCTGATGCCTACAGTGCCTGACTGAGAACCACATGCAACTTTTAGGGTGTTTGTTCTGGGTTTACTACTAATACAGACTGGTGCCTTCAGGTAGATTCGGAGTTCTCCATCGGGGGTTAGTCAGATAGTTAGGTGGAGTTGTATGTTAGGTTTCTGCCTTCTCCTCTACCCCCAGCATCTGTCAGGTGATATTTCTGTCTCCTTCCTGTGTAGAATTTTTCATTTTAGCCACTGTTTCCTTCCAGAAGTTGTGGTCTTTAGGACAGGCTTGTGTGTCTCTCTCATAGGTAGGGACCTGGCAGCTTGCCGTTTCTGACCATGGGACTGTGTGGCTGATTTGGTGCCTTCTGTACTGGAGCTAATTACATATAGGGCTAGTGTTTTTTCATTTTTGGTTCGTTTTTGGGTGTTACTGGTTGTCAAGTCTTGGCTGATTGGAACGTTCGGGGTCCATGTCTGTGGGCGCTGCAGACTGCTCCCCTTCCCTCACAGCACTCAGAGTGCTTGTCCTTTCCTTAAAAGTGTACCTCTTCAGGCCCTTTAAATTCCCTCTCACGTGGCTCTCTGCCAGCCCCTTTGGCAGTGCTTTCTGCCTTTTGATTGCCTCTCACACTGGCTCCCACCAGCTCCTTACATACTTTTTTCATTTGGCTTGTGAGCATTTACTTTAGCGAGCACAGCATGGCATACAGTATTATCAGTAGGCCATCCTTCCCCACCATAATATGTCATTGGGGCCTTTTTATAAGTCTATAATTAGGTTGTTTTTTTTCATTTGTTCTAGTTCCTATAGCTGCTTCCCTTACTCACTTATTAGCAGTGCAAGCCTTGTTTTTGCACTTTATGGAAATTATATTGGGTGGTAGTTTTTTCACATGTTTTTTCACAGCTTGTACTTTATCTTATTGTGGCTTTCTGATTGATGAGCTTTCATGGCTCTGTTGCAGCTTAGGTATGTATACCTTTATCTGTAGCACAGTATATATGTCGTGTATCTTTAAGAGATTGCCTTTATAAGCAAGCAGTTGTGGAGCCACACGTCCTGATGAAGCCTCACTCATATGAGGCTTAGTGCCATGCTCTCTATCATTGAATAAAGTTGGATTTGCCATATTTTTGGGCATTTATGTATTTCTTTGCTAAGTGCCACCATTGTTTTGTCCTTTGTCATTGTTCTAGTTTGGCACCTCTCTGTATTTGTGAGTGCGCAGTATTTATGTCGGACTGATTCCCTCTCACACTGGCTTCCACAAGCTCCTTGGCAACGCTTTGCGCCTTCTGTGTTCTCCCTAGCAGTGGGGTACATGCATGCTATCTCAGGGACATCATGTGCTTCCATGTGATGTTAGCGTGCACATGCTTCTTCTCTGTGTGCCTCCCTTCCTCATTCGGTGGCCCTCTCTAATGCTGCTAGTGGCTCAGTAATGGTAAGCCTGTTTGTGCCTCCCTCCCTCCCCAGCCTTCTGTAGCACTGCCAGTGGCTCAGTACTAGTAAGCCTGTTTACTCCCCATGGTGAAGACCCCAAGTGGGGTGGCAGAGGACCCCAGAGGAAGAGGAAGCGAGTCCTGGTGGGGGACTCGATAGTAAGGGGGATATAGTTGGGGACAGGTGGGGATGAGGAAAGGAAGGTATGCACTTTTCTCCCTTGTTCCTGTGCACTTCAGTGGGGCAGCCTTCAGTTACACTGCTGCTCGGTGTTTCATCCCTCGCTTAGTGCTGGTAAGCCTGTTTGTTTTTTTCTGCTTTCCTTCATCCTCAGCATAAGGTTGGTTCTGTCGTGATGTTCGCACTGTTTATCACACCTGGTTTTGTAGAGCTCTTAAGCACAACTTTCTTCAGTGGGCAGTCACCCAGGCAGGTCAGCTACAGCTGTTAATTAAACAGCAATTGGCTTGCCACTACAGGTTGTCAATTATTATCCTACCAGTGGTAGACATATGATTTAGGTGTAGGTTTGAATCCCTCTCCATTCACTGGCAGAGTTATGTGTAGTCATAACCATAGTCCTGTGTTCAACTAACATGCAGATCGTAGTGTCTTATAAGGCTCAAGTAAAGGGTACTGACCCCTGTGGGCATGTATGTTTATATTTGTGTTTGTATGACAGTTAGACAGTTGGGTGTTTTTTTTTGTGGAGGTGATCTGAGGGGTATAGAGATTAAAAGGGCAGACCATCTTACAATTACATTCAGGCTCAATGGTACAATGGCTTATTGTAGACAATATTTGTTGTTTAGAGATGTAAGAACTGCCACAGGATGGAGACGACCCCATATGAGGTAGTATGGCCTTTACTGTGTAGCGTACCTTCAAGTACACAATTTAGAGTGTTTCTGATGGTTTCCGCAGCTGAACCACCAGACCGGGGGATGGGAGTGCACTAGTAGTACTATTTGGCAGTGGTTAAGCTGAGTTGCACAGTATCTGTATTGACGCTCTTCAAGGAGAGACGGCATGCAGATGAGCCACAGGTTGGGTCTCATACTGTTCCTGTGAAAACACGCTAATACAAAGCAGGCTCTTCAGGTCGGGGGGCATAGAGGCAGGTCCAGGTGCACCAGAGCAGTGTGCCCCTGCTCACCCAGATTTGCAGGTGACTCCCATCCTTGACAAAAGGAAGGTCAGCAGGTGGTAGAAGGGAGTTTTGGGGAGAATCCTGCCCCGATGCCCGATGGACCAGATCCATCAGATGAGGGAGAATGTCCATCCCTCAGAGGAGGAGGAGGGGAGTGGATGAAACACAAGAGGAAGGATCTAATTCATGCCAGACTCAAGGCAAAGATGACTTGGGTTAGGAGGGCCTACTCCCTCACTGAGGGACCACTTAATCCTCCTCTGCTTCTTCAAAGGGTGCCAGGAGCAAGGAGTGGCTGGAAAACAGTGGGCTCGGGGAGGGTTAGGGTGGTGGAGTGTAGGCACAGCCCAAATCTCATAGCACTACAGAACTCCTGCGCTGCACTGGCAGGGCAGGACTGTTCCTCAGAGGCACCTGAGGTAGTAGTGGGACAGATGTGGAAGTCCTCCATGGTGGAGACCCCAAGTGGGGTGGCAGAGGACCCCAGAGGAAGAGGAGGCGAATCCTGGTGGGGGACTCAATAGTAAGGGGGATATAGTCAGGGACAGATGAGGAGAGGAAGGTAAGGTGCCTTCCAGGTGCCATGGGTTGTAGGGATGGAAGGAGGATCCTAAGGATTGCCAGGGAGGGAAGGAGGGAGAGAGTTAGATGTGATTGTCCACTTGGGGACAAACTATCTGGCTAGGGAGAGGCCAGAGGCAGTTCAGGAGGAGTTCAGGAAACTGGGGCGGGATCTTAGGCAAACAGCACAATCTGTCACTTTCTCGGATGTGCTACCTGTCCATGACAAGGGGGATGACAGGAGGTTCCACACCAGGGAATTCATCTTATGGTTGAAGGAATGGTGCTGGGCAAAGGGATTCGGATTCACTGGGGACTGGGGCTCCACCTGGAGGGATGAGGCCTGTACTCCTCCAGGAGGGGAACTGAGATGCTTAATGAGCTGTTTAAATGCTGCATTAGGGAGCATTTAAACTGGCTGAGTGGGGATGTGGAATAAGGCAGGAAGTCACAGTCTACCTTCCCCCCCACCACAAGCTTACAGGATCAGAAGTGGGAATTCCGAGGTGGGACGGCCCAAGGGGAACAAATGAAAATAGGTAACCAAGAGAAAGAGGGAAAGGGAAAGAGGAGTGAAAATAGTGGACGCAAACGGGGAGGACAGAGGGGCAATAAGCGGGGAGGAGGCAGTAAAAGATGGAGATCCATGTGTGCAAATGCTCCAAGTCTGGGCAACAAAATGGTGGACCTCGAGGCTACCATGGCAGCAGGAAACCTGGACATAGTAGTACTCACAGAGACCTAGTGCAATGAAAACCAGGACTGGGAAGTAGCCATACTGGGCTGTGTGCTATTCAGGAGGGACAGGGAAGGGAAAAAAAGGAGGAAGGGTGGCTCTGTATGTGAGGGAGAACATACCTGTAAAGGCCACAGAAATACAGTGGGGACAGAGTAAGGCGAAGGTTCTGTGGGTAACTCTGGAGACAGGGTAGGGGGCCGCTGTTAGTATAGGAGTGATCTACAGACCTCCAGCACAGGGGAGGAGGGAGATAAGGATATGATAGAGGAAATCCAAGGGATGGCTAACAAGGGTGAGGTACTACTAATGGGAGACTTCAATATACCTGATGTGGATTGGAGCCTTCCTACTGCAACAACAGTTAGAAGTAGGGAAATCCTAGACTCCCTGCAAGGGGCATTCCTTAGGCAACTAGTAAAAGAACCCACTTGTGAGGGGGTGTTACTGGACCTGGTACTGTCTGACAGGGACAGTGTCACAGAGTCACTGAGACAGTGGGAAGCCACCTGGGCACCAGTGATCATCATATAGTGTGATTCAACATAAGGACCAGGCCAGAACCTAACCACACTGAAATGAGGATTCTGGACTCCAGGAGGGCTGATTAAAAAAAAAAAAAAATGGGAGAGCGCCTCAAAGAAGCCCTAGCAGGAATAGGGAAAGAGGGAAGGGTAGAGGAACATTGGGCAAAAATAAAAAAAGGCAATTGAGAAGGCAACAGACCTCTGTGTCAGGAAGGTTAAAAAGAGCAAGAGAATAAGAAGGTTGCTATGGTTCTCAAGAGAAGTAGCGGAGAAGATAAAAGAAAAGACGCAGGCATTGAAAAGGTGCAAAACAACACAGAAGTAAGAGGATAGGGAGAGTTATCAGGAGAAACAAAGGGAGGCGGGGAAGGCAGTTAGGAGAGTTAAGGCACAAATGGAGGAAAACATAGCTAAACAAGCAAAAAAGGAGGATAAAAATGTTTTAGGTATACAAGTGAAAAGAAGAAAACCAGGGCAGGGATAGCAAGAATAAAAGGGGAAGGGGGAAGTGTGGTAGAGGAAAAGAAGAAAGCTGACATACTGAATAAGTACTTTTGTTCAGTATTCACAAAGGAAGGGGTAGGAGACAGGCCACAGATAGTGGAGAAGGGCATTAAGGAAGGGAGGTGGACACTTGCCGGTTTACAGAGGAGAGAGAGTCCTTCGGGAACTAGCAAAACCAAAAGTAGACCTGGTTCGATTGTTTGGACACAGAAGGTAATTGTAAATGGAGTCCACTCTGAAGAAAGAGGGGTTACTAGTGGCGTACCGCAGGGTTCAGTATTGGGTCCAGTCCTTTTTAATGTCTTCATCAGTGACATTGCAGAGGGACTGGAAGGAAAAGTATGCCTCTTTGCAGATGACACAAAGATCTGTAACAGGGCTGATACACAAGGAGGCGTGGAAAGGATGAGAAGGGACTTGGCAAGGTTGGAGCTATGGTCTGACGTATGTCAGCTAGGATTCAGTGCAAAGAAGTGCCAAATAATGCACCTGGGAAACAAGAACCCAGGGGAAGAATACACAGTGGGTGGGGAGGTAGTAACAACAACAAAAAAGGAAAGGGACCTGGGGTAATCATATCAGATGACCTTAAGGTTAGCAATCAATGTGAGAATTCAGTAGGGAGGGCTGGGGGTATACTGGGATGTATAGGGAGAGGCATCAGCAGCAGAAAACAGGAAGTTGTTATCCCTCTGTACAGACAGTTGGTTAGACCCCATCTGGAGTACTGTGTCCAGTTTTGGAGACCCCATCTCCGCAAGGACATAGACAGGATAGAGGTAGTCCAGAGAAGGGCAACTAAAATGGTGCAGAGTCTGCAAGAGAAGCCGTATGAGGAGAGACTAAGGAGCTTAATATGTATACCTCGAGGAAAGAAGGGAGGGGGACATGATAGAAACTTTAAGTACCTCAGTGGAATCAACAAAGTCCAAGGGTAGCATCTTTCAGAAAAAGAGAGCAAGAACAAGGGACACAATTTAAAGATAGAAGGAGGGAGGTTCATGGGCAATGTGAGGAAGTATTATTTCACAGAGAGGGTAGTGGATGCATGGAACAGCCTTCCTGAGGAGGTTGTGGGCCCTAAAACTGTGGAGAATTCAAGAATGCATGGGACAGACATAAGGCAATTCTTGTGGGGGGGTAGGAAGAAATAGGCTGTTGGTTACCTAGGATCTGCAGCCTATCCTCTAGGTAGGGAAATGGGCAGACTAGATGGGCCAAGCGGTCCTTATCTGCCGTCAAAGTCTATGTTTCTATGTTTAGACAAGGCAATGGGGCCAGACGGGATCCACCACAGGGTACTGAAGGAACTAAAAGATGAAATGTCTGCACCTTTGGTGGCCCTGTTCAATCTATCACTGGATACGGGGGAGGTTCCGGAGGACTGGAGGAGGGAAGATGTGGTCCCACTGCACAAAAGTGGAAATAGGGAGGAGGCAGGTAACTACCGACCTGTAAGCCTGACTTCAGTGGTGGGCAAGATTATGGAAACACTGCTTAGAGAAAGGACTGGGGAATAACTTGAAACCAGTGGGTTGCAGGATCTGAGGCAACATGGGTTTACGAGGGGGTGGGGATCTAGTCAAACAAAGCTGACAGAGTTTTTTGACTGGGTTACAAGGAATGTGGATCTGGGATGAGCGGTGGATGTGGCCTACCTGGATTTCGGCAAGGTCTTCAACTCCGTTCCACACAGAAGACAAGCTAGGCATCATGGGAGTGGGTCCAAAGATAGTAAAATGGATAAGAAGTTGGCTAAGTAACAGAACTCTGAGGGTGGTGGTAAATGGAGTTCACTCAGAGGATGGTAAGGTGACCAGCGGGGTACCTCAGGGGTGAGTACTGGGACCAGTCCTCTTCAGTGTCTTTATTAGCGACATTACTGAGGGGCTGGAAGGAAAGGTATGCCTGTTCGTGGATGACACAAAAATCTGCAACAGAGTGAACACACTGGGGGCGGGGGTTAAAAACAATGAAGGATGATCTAAAAAAGCTGGAAGACTGGTCAAGGGTTTGGCAATTGGGCTTCATTGCCAAACAATGTAAAATTATGCATATGGGGTACAGAAACCCAAGGGCAACATATTAGTTGGGGGAGGTGTTAATGACCACAATATAGGAACGGGATCTGGGGGTCATCATATCTGATGACCTGAGGGTGGCAAAGAATTATGATAAGGCAGTAAGAAAGGTTAGTAGGATGCTGGGGTGCATAGGGAGGGGAATCACCAGCAGAAAACAGGAAGTGGTGTTACCCTTGTATAGATCAGTGGTGAGGCCACAGCTGGAGTGCTGTGTCCAGTTTTGGAGGCTCCATCTCAGGAAGGGCATAGATCAGGTGGAGGCAGTACAGAGAAGGGCAACCAAAATGGTGCATGGCCTGCACCAGAAGCCCTATGAGGAAAGACTCAAGGAACTAAATATGTACTCACTGGAGGAAAGGAGAGAAAAGGGAGACATGATAGAAACATTCAAACACCTCAACGGTATCCTTAAGGTACAGGAGGGAGGTATACTGCACAGAGAGAGAGATCCTCAAAGACAAGGGGGTATGATATGAAGCTGGAAGGGGAGAGACTTAGAGGGGTGTGAGGAAATATTTCTTCACAGAAACAGTGGTTGACACCTGGAACAGCTTCCCAGTGGAGGTGATGGGTACTGAAATTGTAACAGGATTTAAACGTGCATGGGATAGACACAGGGGGACCTTAGAAACAAGACAGGGGTTGGGGGAGGACAGAGATCAGTTAGGATCTATGGTAGCTCAGTAGGTAGGGACTTTAGGGCTGACTGAGTGGGCAATTAGGTAATTTTCTGCTGACAGCTTCTATGTTTCTATCCCCTTTGTACAGCTGCATGGTGATGTCACCATGCTGACATATTGCTATCAGTAGGAGAAAGCACTGGACAGGATTGTGAGATTGTGGTGTTCCACTGAGCTGTTTGGTTTTGGAAATTACTCACACAACTCTGTTCTCTCCGTTTACTACAGTGGTCTGTTTGTGTCTGCCCCTGCCTGAACTATATGCAGTATTTCATTGGTGGACTGTAAGTTTGTTACATACTTCGACTATCACTTTGTTTAAGCCATTGTTATGTCTGCTTGCACACATTTGCAAGAAACATAGTGCCATGATCCGAAAATGCAGTGCCGTACAGTTGAAAGGGAGAGCTATGCATCAGTGAGCAGCAATAAGATATCGCCTGCTCATGTCGCCTCCCACACACACCTGCGCACACTGTGCTCGTGCTCCCCACACACTGCAGCGGCGGGGAGTGCCCAATCCCCGTCGACCTTGCTGTCTTCCCCAAAAGAGTTCCAGATGCCATGCTGGGTGCCCACTGGCATGGCAACTTGTATAGCCAACAGGGATGCCCAATCCCGTCGGCTCCGCCCTCCCCGAGACTACAGGGTGCCATGCTGGCCGACCCCAGCATGGCAACAGATCATGGCAGTAGGGTCGACGGGTGCCTAACCTCGCTGGCTCCATGGACCCCAAACAGTTTTTTGTGCCACGCTGGGAGCCCACCCCAGCGTGGCAAACGCTCACGCCGCCTGTTTTTAAAAAAAAGAAACCTGAAAGAAAAAGACTTTCTCGCTGAGTGTCCTGACCCAATCTCCCTCACCTTCTGTGCACCTACCTCCCACACCCCGACCTCACCCCATACTTACCTCCGGAGCTCGGCACAACGATCTTTGGTGGACCGGGAACACGTCTACACTCTTCAAAGCCGACCGCGAACTGAGGAAATGCCGGTAAGCTGTATAATGCAATAAAATAGTTTTTTTTCAACTTTAATGCATATCTCAGGCATTTTTTGGAATTTTAGCACCAAATGTTCAACAATAGGTTTTTAGGACCCCTTCTCATGAATTCTCTCACTGTCATGGCGTTAATCGGGCCGAAGGGTGATTTCGCAGTCACTGCGTGAAATCACCTTTCGGGACCGATTAAGGAAATGACAGTGTCACAGTTCATGAGGTAGGCCCCCAAAAACCCTATGTTGAAAATTTGGTGAAAAAATTCCCCAAAATAACTGTTTTACGAGCATGCGTTGTGCTGTTCCTACGCACGCTCGTAAATTCGCAAATTTTCAATATGTTCACTCCAGATTTTCAAGATTGCCATTGTACTATACCTCCTTATGAGCAGTACAGCTGTCATTTTTCGTATCTCGCCCAAAATGTGTTTCCGTGCATGTAGCGCACAATTGCGCAGTCGGTGTGCAAAATCAATGTTCAGGACAGATTAAGAAAATCACAGTGACACTGTTCGTGAGCAGAGGTGTTAAAATCGGTATGTTAAAAATTTTGTGAAAAAGTCCATAAAATGACTGTGTTACAAGCGACCATTGCGCATTTTCCACACAGCCTCGTAACAGAATGGATTTCTAATATTTTCAGTTCAGATTTTCACCACTGGCATTTTTCCACACTTCCTTATGAACAGTACAGCTGTCATTTTTCACACCATGGCCGAAATGTGTTTTCGCACTTCCAGCTCAGAAATGCATGGTCGCTGTGGGAAATCACTGTTTGGGATAGATTAAGAAAATCACAGTGACACTGTTCATGAGTGGAGGTTCCAAAATTCCTGTGTTGACATTCTGCTGTAAAAAATTCCCCAAACTAATTGCATTGGGATGTCCTTTGTGCATTTTCTACGCTCGCTCGTGACGTCACCATTTTAATATTTTCACTGCAGAATTTCAACATTGCCATTTTTTGTGCCTCCCCATGAACAGTACAGCTGTCATTTTTCACATCCTACTCGAAATGTGTTTTCACACCTGTGGCGCCAAATAGCATAGTCACTGTGCAAAATCAGCTTTCGTCTAACAAACTGATACTGCCACTGTTCATGAGGTGGGGGTCACAAAAAAAAACATGTTGAACATTTTGAGTGAAAATACCAATGAACGCCTGAGGCATTAGGGTTTCTGACCATAATGCTCCACCCTGAGAGACTGACAGGCGTTGGGGTGTGACTTGGGATTATCGCCTGTAATGCTCGCTCGTTCCACACCACACACCCTGCAGCCAGAGAGGCATGAGAGTGCTATGGACTCTTGGCCTCAAAGTTCACCCATTCTCCTATACAGCACCCATCTCACCATATTTCCTGATGGAATGGGGTGAACATAGGCCAAAGACCCCAAAGCACACCGTGACACTTGTCGGTGTCTGCAGGGTAGGGTGAGGTGAAATGGCGTAGTCGTTATGCCTGACGACCCAAACGCACACCCCAATGCCTGTCAGTATCTGCAGGGTGGTGGTGGGGTTGGCTTCAGTTCAGTACTTCACTGCCATTCCTATTATGCATCTCTGTAACTCCTACACTACCAGTGCCACTGCCAGCAAGCAAACATTCAGCATTGACAAATGCTTGTTTTTTTGGTGTAGTATGAGCCTGAATAATCCACTCATGTGTTCACCATGATCCTCTAGGGTCAGGCACTATCAAGTTCGGCTGTCTCCTGGATGCACTTCATCTAGAGGCCTCTGTTTAATTAGAGGTACCAAATGTTTGCAGGAAGGAGACTAATGTATTGTACACACCCAGCTCACATGTGGAGAACCTTAAACATTCTGTCTGTCAGCAAGTCTTAGCACTGAACTGAGAAGACAAACTGGCTTAATGAAAGAATCTTGTGTTTTTGTTAGCTGGTTTTAGCACTCTCTCTTTTGCAACCCTGGCCCTGTTGAAGTCCCTCCCAGCAGGCATGAGTCACATGAAAGTTATTTTAGTTTAGTGTTTAAATCTTCGGCATGTTGCTGACTTTTTCTCCCAAGCCTTCTCTTACTGACTTCTTGGATCACCTGCTCATCTGATCTGACATGATTCAGTGACACATCTGATTTTGGTAAATGATTATAATCCTGTGCTGTCTATTCTGTACATGTTGTCATGTTGCTTTCTGTGAAGTCTGTATTTATGGTTGTGTTAGCGATGGAAATCACCTTGGGCTGTTGAAAGGTTCTCTAAAAGTAAAAAATAACCTACATACCTGCAGAAATACATATCTAGTGAACTTCCCTGCTGGATGGGATTCACATTAGGTTGAATCTGTGCTTGGGAATACACAGAGGGCCATGCCAGTTTCAGATAGTTCTGGGGAGAGAGAGAGAGAGAGCCTGAAGAAGGGAACCCGTACATGTGGATGGTGCTGACGGGCCCAGAGTATTACTGATAGCCCTGAGCCTGGGTCAGTCACAGCTCCACCCATCTGGGAAGGACACCCCAGAACACTCTGGAAGTAATGATGGCTACCATTGCAGAGACTGGTGGGGCTGGACGCTTGCTCCTTTGCCTAAAGAAGACATGGTTTGCTGAAGAGTCCTGAAGTCAGAGGCCCACAAGGCATCCAGAAGGTATGATTGTGATTTCCAGACAGATCCCCTTGGACTACCATAACAGGTGAAGAAACCCCTTTCTTCCAATAAACTCATCTTGGGAAGTGGAAAGAAAAGACTCTGTTTAAAGTTCCTAACTGGCATGGGAGGTGGGAAGGAACTGCAAGCTGAGTAAAAGTGTAGCCTGGCTGGGACCTGGGAATTACTGTAACAGCAGTGTTTAAAGGAAAAACAACCTGTTGGTGAAAGGGAACACCACTATAGACAATTGACTTTGCATCGCTTTTAGCCCTGTCCAGCCCTGTGCAAATGCTGCTCTATATTGTTCTTGAAGATTTCCTTTACATGTTTTCCCAGTATCCAAGAAAATGATTTAAAATATTGTTCAGCCCCATTTCAGATTATATTTTATTAATATGATATAGTCATATTCCCATGTTCTTTTTTACCAAGAACATTTGCATGACTGGATCTTTGTGTCTGAGACATCATCTCATCTGCCTGCTCCCCACCCCCACTGAAGTCATAATCCACTGTTTGTCAGATCATGGTCAGTTGCATGGTAAGACTATGATGTCACAAACAGAGCATTGTATCTTCAGCAGATGAGAGAACGTTTTGGGAAAAAAATCTTGTTTTCATGCAAGTGTCCTCAGTAATAGAGGATAATGGTCCATAAATACAGAAAATGAAGGAAATATCAGTTAAATAATATCAGAATAGTTTTTTATATAAAATGTTTTATTTTTAATAAATAAACATAACAGTGCAACAGATGATATCATCAGTCCTAGCCAGGGCAAGGCCCCTTGGGTATACAACTCTGAATGACGTGAAGAAGAACATTTAATACAACATATATTAATGTATGGAATTGTACATGCAGAAGGCATTATTAACTAGTCTGACACCAACTACTGTAGCGTTAGTGACTATCTGATTATATATTTATATATATTTTGATATACAGCACTTATATATATATATAGATATATATTTTGTTGGGGGAGAGTTATCTGGCACAAGACAGGTAACTAGTGGGGTCCCCCAGGGCTCAGTGCTGGGGCCAGTGTTGTTCAGTGTCTTCATCAATGACATGGGCGAAGGCATTAAGGGCAAAATGTGCCTATTCGCGAATGACACCAAGCTCTGTGGGAGAGTGGACATAGCTGAAGGGATACAGGACCAAAAGGAAGATCTGGAAAAGCTGGGGAGGTAGTCCAGTATCTGGCAGCTTGGGTTCAATACCAAGAAATGCAAAGTTATGCATGTTGGAGCCAAGAATCCCAGGACAGAGGTACTGCCTGGGTGGAGTCCGAGTATCTGCATCAGAGGAGGAGAAGGACCTGGCAGTAATGAACACTGATGACCTGAAGCACTCCACACAGTGCAAGAATGCAGCAGCAAAGGCAAACAAGATGCTCGGATGCATATCTAAGGGGATCAGTAGTAGGAGAGAGGAGGTTATACTGTCCATTTACATGTCAGTGGTAAGGCCGCATCTAGAGTATGGAGTTAAGTACTGGTGCCTACACCTCAAAAAGGGCATTAACCTGCTGGAGAAGGTCCAGAGGAGAGCTACAAAGATGATAGTGGGTCAGCAGGGTAAAGCATATGAGGAGAGGTTGAGGGTACTGAACATGTACTCCCTGGAAGACAGGAGAGAGAGAGGGGGGGACATGATTGGGACCTTCAGGTACTTGAAAGGGATAAATAAGGTTGATAAGGAGAGTCCCTTTAAGCATAGTGGCAACCATAACATGAGGGGGCACAGTCTTAAGCTGAAGGGTGGGAGGTCAGGAAGCATTTCTTCACAGAGAGGGTGGTGGACACTTGGAATGAGCTGCCAGAAGAGGTAATCTCATTGAAGACAGTGGGCAGCTTTAAGAGAGACTGGGACAGACATAGGGGAAGGGTAAGACTCATGGGTAGGGAGGATGGGAGGAGTGGGGTGGGGGGCAGGGACAGTAGCTGAAGCTGTGGACTGTGCAGCACGAGCAGACTTAATAGACCAAATGGCCTTCTTCTGCTGGCTTCTTCGTATGTTCGTATCTGATAATCATTTTACCCTGAAATGTAGAGCTGTATGCAGTTCTATGTTAGTTCACTAACAAATCAACGCTCAGTCATTTTCTACAACAATGGTATAGACTTGGCTGAGGATATTATTTCTGTGGAGGTACAACTCTGAGAAGTTCAAAACCACAACGTCTTAGAACACACTAAAAACAAACATTTAGTTAACCAATAGCCAGAAACTATATACAGTTTTATACCATATACATACAGTAATAACATATAAAGCTGGCCCTGTGGCGCTGAGGGTTAAGGCACTAGTCACCTCACCTTGCTCCACGCCGGCGACCTGGGTTCAGGAATGAGCCCGGACCATCGGGAGTCGGCAGGGGCAGGGAGGGATCGAGCATCCGATGGACAGCTCTCCCTTCCCAGGGAGGGAGTAGGGTTTCACGTCGCTCTTGAGCGACCTCTGACGTTAGTCAGGGGTGACCTGGAGCCTGCTGTGCTAAAGTGCTGGGGTGCGGAGCTCGGTAGATGCTGGTCATCATTGTGTGTCCAGGCTCTGTGGGAGGGTGGTGGGCAAGGAGAAAAGTAAAAATACCCTCTGCCTCCTGATAGACGAAGGAGGGTCCAGAAGGGTTGGCCAACAATGCCCAAAGTCAGGCTCTCGTCTCCTCCGCTCTCCTCCATGCCTGGTCACCTATCTAGATTCTAAATAGAGCACAGGAGAAGCAAGCTGGTGGTCTCAGAGCTGGGAGGCTGGGTGGCCAGGTAATGGTTGGAGAGCCGGGGCCCAGGAGGAATGAGAAGAAGAAAGCTTCAGGCAGGCGGGATAAAGGCAAGCTCTGAGAGACCTCTCCGGATAGAGTTCAGGTAGGGAGAGTGATAAAAACAATTGTAAAAAAAAAAATAATATATAAAACACAATTATTAAAATTTATACTATACTGTGTTATTTTATGCACATCCTCTATTTGCACATGTAATCATGATAGCCAGCTAACTGCTACTCCTGTATACGTTACCCTTATATTGTTCAAAAGGTTTTGTATCATTAGAATCTCACCTAACTGCATGGTGGTACTACATCCGTACACCACCCAAAGGGAAACAGTGTGTGTCTCGTAGAGAAAAAGTAAATGATTTCCTCCTTGTGGATTTACACATCTCAGCTACTCTATGCCCTTTCGACACCCCAGACTCTGATTCTTCAGCCATGTGCAATGTTTTGGTTTATTAAAGTTTTCCAAAGTCGTTTGTGTTTTATGTAGAACCCTGAGATATGAGGTAGTTGTAACTCCAGTGCTCCATTCAGAGCAAGCGTTATGTTTGAATTCTGTGTTTTAGAAAGGTTTCCTGGAAATCACTGGTGGGGAAAACACTTTAATGAGCTTTGTTTTGACTGTATCTTCAGATTCACTAGTGAAAGCATGACTTCTGGTAAATGTTTAAAGTTGGTTGCTCATGCGTCTTGTCATTAACTTGGGAATGCCAGCCCTTCATCTGAGCAAGATGCAGTACTAGCTAAATAGTGGAGTGGGTTCACAAGGGTGGAGCAGTCCTCATGTGGAAGCAATCCTCCGCTGCTTCCCATTATACCATTTTGCCACAGGAGTATTGAAAAGACTGCATACCTTTAGCACTGCCTCACATCTCTCAGTGGTAGTTCTCAAATGGGACTGGAAGTTGATTCTTGATTTAGAATGTCTTAACCCAGAACAGGACTGCTTAGATGAAACCTCTTTTTCTGTGGGGTCCTGCAGTGACCAGTTTTTTAACTGTGAGAACTAAAGCAGGAGGAGCCCCAACTGACTAGCTCAGGGCTGCACAGTGAGTCTGAGACTATTACTGGGATCCCCTGGTTTGAAATGTTAAATTCTAACCAGTCATGTGTTTTTTTCCATACTAACAGTAAGCCACTTGCAGATGTTGCATGTCTGCAGTACCTCATGGAAACAGTCTTTTCTGCTTGTCATGTTGTATTTATTACTGTTGTATTCTAACAATGTGGATTCCAACCCCACACACTTACAGATTCCTGGCTTGCAGAGCTAGCATTAGGAAGACTTTGAATAATTGCAACCACATTGTGTGCACCACCCTCTTATCTGATGCTTGGCAGCCTCTAACCATCAGCTGTTCTACTTTTCAATCTTTTTTGCCCATTTGTGTCCTGCTTGATTTCCCCCACCACAATGTTGGTGCCTCCATTGTTGCTCCCTTCCTCTGGCTGGGAAGGCAGGCAAGCAGCTGCTCTCCCAGCCAGTGCCACAGTAAGGTCAGCCAGCAAGAGACAGTGGGCATTACAGGCTACCCACAGGAGCCCAGGGCCTCATCTGCATGACATGCCCTGCCCCCTGCTGGATCAAGCTAGAGTCTTCCTTTCTGTGGATGAGATTGGTTGCAGTCGATTCCCACTCCATGCTGACTGCTTTGTTGTTTTCAAACAAAATCCAGTGACCCCAAGAGCTTCTTAAAAGAGCCTGCAAATCATTTGAAGTTCTTCTGTTTTCCTACTCACTTTCTGCTTCATTCCATGATTTCAGAAAGGGGTTCTTGGTCTCCTCATTTGTCTGAACAGTGATTAGCCTGACCACTGACAGCAAGGTGACCTCTTACTGGTTACGTTTCTATGCTTTCAAATTTTAACACGCCAATGTGAGCTGTGATACCACTGCCTTCTCTGTTTGTCTTTATATGGAAACCAGCCTCAGACTTCATTTTTTAAATCAGAATATGTAAAGCATGTTGGATTATAAAATGGGTTGGAAATTTCCTGCTTCCCAATTAGCTAAATAAATTCTCAGACCCACATGTTAATTGCCCAGAAATTCACAGGTTGAAACAAGTTCAGGTAATGGGATTGGAATTTCGGGCCAGTCACATACAGAATTCATGAGCCACTTCCCTCATCCTTAGCTTCCATTACAAACATGGCTACCAATTTCACTCACTGAAAATCTTCAACAAGTCCCAAGGAAGTAAAACTCACTTACATTTTAAAAAAATAAATTATTAAAAATTCTTTCCTCTCATGATAGCCTCCCTACACACATAAACGAGTGTTATTCCTGGTGTTTTTTCAGTTACCATAAGAAAAACCTCTCTTATCCTTACCAGCTTGTCAGAGCAATCTCTGCTGCTTACACTGCTTCAGATATCATTGAGACCAGGGCTCCATATACTCTACTATCTCTACCCAACTTGTCCAACTTGTCCTTGCCTACTCTTGTCCCTTATTCTAAGTCCTCGCCTCATTCTGCCACTGGCAGTGATCTCCGCACTCTGAAGGGGCCATTTCCAGGTATGACTCATCCTTCCCTTCCCTATCCCTTACCCCCACCTCTGTCCTGCCCACCTCTCTACCCCCTGCACTTGGTCAAAGGAATTAGTTCACTTGAGCTAATAAGTTGCACTTTTTGTTCTGTCTGAGGTGCTCCCAGATTGCTCTAGCCATATGTTAAGTTGCCCTTCTCAACATATAAATATATATTTTTTTTTGCTCACTTTTCTCCAGTAATGTTCCCCCCATCTTTATCCTCTCCTTCCCCTAGCTGGTTTCCCCTTTCTACCCTTTACCCTCCTTGATGGCCCCCCACTGGACCGCATTCATTCAATAATTGCTAAATAATCTGCCTATTAACCATGATCCATTCCTTCAAGGAGTTGGCTCCAAGGCTGCATTAAATTTCTGTACTATGTACCTCAGATATTCCACAGGTATGATATATTTAATTGTATGTTATGTCACAAATGTATTATTATTTATGATATTTCTTAACTGTATGTCTTGTTACAAATGTAACTGACTGTTTAATTTCTCGGATATGTTAAATGTAAACTGTATCTCTAATTCTTCATCCAATTGTAACCCCTCACACTGGGAGATGAGCAATTTGTTGCTCAGTGTGCCTTCCTAGTGAAACATTTCAATAAATAAATTAAAAATATAAGGTGTTCTGTTGTGTGTGAGGAGGTAAGCATTCTGCGAGAAGAATTCTGCAGCAGTTTGAATTACTTTGTTTCATAATAAACTAACATTCTGCCTATTGAATGTGTGGAAAGATGAATGACTGACAGGTGGTGAAGGACTAGATCTTCCAAGAATCAGTATTCACTACTAATTCCCACTTGTGGGTCTGTGCCAGAGTGGTGGAGGAATCTTGTTCCCCTAACACTTGGTCTGAGACCCGTTTCTCCTTTTCCCAGCTGAACTGATCTGGCACTGATCCAGGAGGCCTGGGTTACAATCCCAGTTCCCCTAACATTCCTTTAACCTCAAATTTCACTGGAATGGTGATCAATGGTGGTGTAGTTTTGGAATAGTAAATTTACACTAAATGGTAAAGACAAAGAATGAAAATAAGTGCAAGAATGAAACTGGTCTCATATCAGGTCCTAGCGGAACAGTCTACCTGGAGCTGCCGGAGGTGCTAGGAGCCCCACAGGAGCCAGAACATCTGAGAACGTCTAGGTGTGAAAGGCACTTGACGCAAGCCCCATGTGCCTCATTACACACCTGGGCATGCATTAACCCCTGACAACCAATGCCATGCTGTGTCTTATTGCTTATTTATAAAATGGCAAGAAAAAAATTCTAGAAATTTCATTGGTCGATAGACATCACCAGACCGTGCATGAAATCTCTATAAATGTACGGTCAGATGCCGAAACTCATTTTTCTCCCCCAGAAGACTACTTACAGCCATTTTATAAGTGTAATAAGCCCATCCAGTGTGTCAATCATAGAATCTTAATACACTTCCCAGGGGGTGTAAAGACACTCGGCCTTCGGCCTTGTGCTCCTGTGATGTGCATTAAAATCCTATAATGCACACCCTGTCATGGCTTATTATTTACATATTCTTTGAATGGTTGTATGGACTAAAAGATTTATGTGAAGCCGGCCCAGTGGCGCTGAGGGCTGAGGTGCTGGAGACCTTACCTCACGCCATGCCGGCGATCTGTGTTCGGGAACAATCACGGGTCACTGGAGGCTGGCAGGGGAGGAGAGGGACTGAGTGTCCAATGGACTGCTCTTCCCCTCCAGGAGGGAGGGATTTCAGTGGTCGGCACATTGGGTGTCCTCTAGCGGAGGCTGGGGGAAATAGCACCACTGCTCTAAGGAAGGGGGCGTGATGGGGCAGGCGCCGGGAGGAGCGCATGCAGACACGTGCATGCTCCTTCCATTGGCATCATTGCACGCCCTACATGCAGGGGCGAAAATGGAGGAGGAAAAACTGGTCCCGGTCGAGCATTGATGAGCCATCCACCCGCCCGCCGCAGGCCCCAACCCTGAATGGTGCTCCCCACACTGGATCCTGAGAAGGTGAGTTGAGCCGAGCAAGGGGGACTCCTCACCACCCCACCATGGGGAGGGGGGCAATCAATGGGAGTAGGGGGTGGTGGCCTGATCTCGGGGTACGGGGCTGGATGGGGATGGCAGCCAACCGGGGACCTAGGGGCAGAAACAATGGAAGAAAACCAAAAATAGATTTATATGAAAAAGGTTTAAAATGTAGAGTAGATATAATGCTTTTAAGTACCTGTCATGACCAAGCTGAAACTAAAAAAAAGCCACTCTACCTAAGTAAACCACCAGTGCAGACTGCACACAGAAAAATGGAGGAGTAGCTCACACACAGGCTGTATCAGAGACTAAGCAATACTTAGTTGTGAACTTATGGCACTGCTGCTGCTAACTAAAATGAATACAGATTTGCCATAGCAAACCAACAAAATACTGACTGGCAGACTGTTTGCTTCTACCTGAGTAGCTGCCTTACCTCGGGTATAGTCATGCACCCTAAAAGATATAATGCACAATGCACCCGAGATATGACATTATCCCAGCAAAACATACACACTGTCATGCTTTATTGCATAATTTAATGCATTTTTTAAAGAGCATCTGTCATGCTCAAGCTGAAAAAAGCCCACTGAGGGGTCGTATTTTGTCTGTGTGAAATTGGCAGCTTGATTCAGTCTGCTTCCCTATCACTTGACCCCCACTTTGTGTGTTGATGTTTTGTGGTGCCATAATGTGGTGAGTGCTCCTACACTCTCCATAGGTTTCAGTGGGGCATCTTTTAGGATATTTCTTATATTATACTGTAGAGGGTAACTTATTTCATATCAAAACCACTGTTAGTATTGTATCATTTACAGTTTATGCTCCTCATGCCTCGGGCCCTTTTCCCCAGATGGGCACTGCCTCACCCCTGGTATTCCTGCCACTTATCTGAAGTGGTTTTCAATGGGGTTACCCTACACCCTTGCCTGAATTCCTGGGGTGCTGAGTCCAGTGAGCAAGGTCAGGGCCTGAGCGTGCCGGGGATCACCCGGCACAGACATGCTTTCTTTTTCCTGTTTCTTAGTCCCTGTTCCTGGGTTGATGGCATAATAGGGATTCCAAGCTTGTGCATCCAGAGCCCTCTAGAAGCGTACTCCAGACGATGTGCTCCCCCATGCTGCCACTGCACTGCCACCTGTAGTCAACTAGGTGGCAGTGTGGTAGCAGCCACATCTACCCTCCCTACCAAGGGGAAGGAGTCTGCCCTCTGGAGTGCTCAGTATTTCTCCCCATGGCCATCACATGCTGGTCCACACTTGTTCCAAACTGTTCGGCAGCATCGTGAGTGGTAGCTCAGCCACTGCATAGAAAGGCCAAAGCTACTATTAGTTTGCGCAGTGACTTCGACTTTAAATTTCGTGATATATAATATGAATAAAAAATGTCACATCAAGCTTATAAGCGCTCTGCAGATTGTGGCATGATGAAGCATTCTCCGGATTATGAAGTCACAAAATATTAGTGAAGTGGGAGTGAAGAGGCAGCTAATTTCACAAAGATTTACTATGATCTTTCTCTGCCTTCTTGAAAATCATTAAAGCTATCATGTTTTCAGTTGGAACATGACAGGTGCTTATTGTAAATGAGCAGAATGAGGCACAGCAGGGTGCGTGTTTTGTATGTAATGAGACATATGACAGGTTGGGTGGTTTGAGAGGAAATCTGCATGCTCGGGGGCGTAGTGAAACCTGATGCCGCAGGTTGAGGGTCTTACAGCCCCTTGAACTACAGGTATCCCCAACAACTCTCACCCTGGAGTGTTTTATTGTGCTTAGAAAGTGGATTGTGTCACATATTTTTATAAAAAAAAAATAAAAACATTTAAGAAATACGTTTTATGTGTAATGTAGCCCCTCCACAGAGGGTGCTAGGGAGGTTGCATTTGTATTAGTACTGTGACTGCTGCCCCATGTCTAATAGGAATTTTATTTTGGCAGTTTGTCTGATCCGTGATATTTGCACTACACTGCTTGTTTGGCTTCCTTGCTGTTTTGTGCCAGGAGCCAGATAAAATGTGCAGGTTGGTTCTTCTAAACCCCATTCTGGAGTTTAGGGGTCAGAGCCAAGAGAGACAGACTGCCTGGTAGGGGGCAGCTTTAGGCAGCAGGCATCCAGGAAGGTAACATCTCGGAATGTGTGAGGAAAGCAAGCAAGTGAAAGGGAACGAGTTTAAGTAATAGATTGAATGGGAGCAGGGGAGCGGAATAGGAATTGCAATGACAGAAATCAGAACCTACATAGAACAAAAGATGTTGTGTGGCTGTTAAGTTGGACTGGGAATGAGGTAAGAAGTTAGTACAGGTGGGCAGGTCAGGAATCTTTCACCTAGAGGCAAGCCAGAGCTGAGCCAGGGGTCTGGCTTGACTCTGCGAGCCAAAGCATGAGTTGAGTCATAGCTGCTGCAGACTGTTCTCTTTGTAGGAGTTGAACATTTCAGACATTACTCCAACTGTTCAAGCTGACAAAATGCTTACTTTGACCATAGCTGGCTTGGCTTGACCTTGGCTCTCAACTGCTTATAGAGGTCGTACCAAGCCGAGTTAGGCACTAGGCCTGAGTGTGCTCTGGCTTGCGCACCTCTAGAAATTAGATAACTTTTTTCCCTTTTTCAATCTGCAGCAGGGAACAAATTGGCAGTAGTTCAAATATGAACTTTCTAAAATCAGCACATGAATATTCCAGTAAAATGGGCAAGGCTGAACCTGTTCTTTGTTTAAGAGAGCAGTGTTTTCAGATAAACATTGTATTAGAATGCCATCAGCCAATCAGAGTAAAGGATTTTCCCAGCCCTTTTTCTGTGATGCGATAATGTCATGCCTCAGGTGCATTGTGTATGCCTCATGCCTTCAGTCCCCCCTCCCCAAGTGACATTAATCGGCATAACACATGCCCTGTTATGCCTCATTGGGATTATTCTCCCCATTTTTGACTACGGAGACATTGTTTACAGTGCTGCTTCAAAGTCCACTTTAGCTAGACTGAACCTCCTTTTTCACACCTTCTGTCACTTTGCCCTTGACAACCCCCTACTTACTCACCATTATACTCTGGACTCATCCCTCTGACTCCCCTCTCTCGATGCCAGACACCTTACCCACTGTGCTTCCTTTATATCCAAATATTGGGTTGTCTCTCTCTCTCCCCTTGCATTTTGCTTTCCCATCAGCTACCTCTTTCTCCCTTTGCAATGCTTACTCTCCCTGTCTTGCTTTCCCACCAATAAAATCTACTGCTGACTGTTGTAACAATATTTTTATTTTTTTATTTCGTTTTTGTTGACTGGGTAAGTGCACTAGACAAATCCTGCCTATTTTCAGGCACGACCCGGGGGAGGGGGATACAGATGAATGCCAACTGACCTTGAACCAAATTAAGCTGTTGGTGGTATTTTTTTTTAGTGAATGAGGGAAATTTGGCCAGGACACAGGGGAAATTCCCCTACTCTTTCGGTAGGGGGCTCGGCCGTTGCTCTGCGATGGCCACTTGGTGCTCGGCGTTGGAGGAGGAGGAGGACGTGTTGGAGGTAGGGGAGTTGGTCTCCCTCCCTATCTCTTCTTTGCGGGAAACCGACCGGGAACGTAACGTAACGGCTGCGGGTATGGTCTCTGTACTCCAATCGGAGACCTCGCAAACGGAAGAAAGACCGGTTTCCACGATGGTGGAAGGCAATTCCAGTGTTACCTTTATGGAAGTGGCTGACGTTGGGAAAACGGCAGGTGAGCGCTCTGCTGGTTTTACACTCCGACCGACTGCTGAGAGTCCTGTCAGTCAAGGTATGACGTGGACTGACAGGGCTCAGCTGTGTGTACCAAGGAAGGCGGCTGACTGAGCGGGTGTCAGTGAGCGAGCTCAGGGGGGCTCAGAGTTTTCGGGGGCTGAGGAGACTGGCAGCTGTTCGCTTCTAAGCGAGTGCCGAGAGTCTCCTCTGAGCTCCTCCATGACAGCAGTAGCGGCTTGTACTTCGACTCCCTGCTCTGTGGACTCCGGGATTCGAGAGGAACACAAGGACAGTGTCTCCTGCATTAAGGCTCAGCGTGTTTTGGATACGGGGCAGACGGGCGTGTTGACATCCCATCTTACAGGTACTGTGTCTTTTCCTGGCTGGCTGTTGTGACCCCTATACCTGCTTCTGGCGGTGCTTCTGCACAGGCCACAAACTCTGCCTTTGCTTCTTTGACTCCTGTATTGTCTGCTGGCCCACAGAAGCCTAAAACTTTTGCTGTTCGACTACGCTATGGGGTGGGCTGGAAGTTTTTCCAGACCGTTTATGTGTTGGGAAAACATTGATTAAGTCTAGTCTACAATTTTCTCCCTCTGAAATTTATGCCCCGATTCACACTTCTGGGGATAATTATTTTGACATTAGCTGTAAAACAGCATTAAGTTTAGACACATTTTGGCATCGTTATCAGGCAGTTCAACACACTCCATTATGGTCACCTTTTTTTGCCATTCCGCTTACGAAGCCCACAATTAAAAATGCCACTGTTTTGTTTAAAAATGAGGGAGTAGCAATTGATGATATTGTTCGTTGGTTATCTGCTAAATGTACTGTGCTGGGTTTACCTGATACAATTATTGACTCTGAAATTTTCTGGACAGGGGGGTGGAAATTACAGGTGAAATTACCAATTGTTAATGGGGTTATCCAGCATTTACCGAGTTGGTTTTACTTGGGCGGAGATAGGGGTTTCATTTTTTACCCGTCAGCCTAAATCATGTTTTAGGTGTAGGGCCATCACATCTTAGTAATGCTTGTGATCAGCTCAAATGCTCTTCTTGTCTGGGTTCCGGGCATGTGAGTATTAATTGCCCTCATCCATCCTACTGTACTTTATGAAGCAGCCTCACACTCTTATAAAGAGTGTCCGTGGCCTCACATAATAATCCTGAGATGCCTTCTGAAAGTCAGGATGAGACTGTTTCTCAGGCCCAACGGTCTGCTCAGGCTGAGCCTCAGTTTCGCCTTTGCTCCTGCGCCTTCCACTTCTCTGTCTGGTCCCTCTTCCCCTCCAGTTGACCCGGTTTTGGTTCCACCACCCCTTGCTGAACCCACGCCCGTCCCGAAGGTGCTATCAGTCGAAAGAGGTTTGGTGCATCCTGCTGAGGCATCCACCTCTGCTGTTTCTGGGGTGCAGCCAGTGACTCTTAGTACTTCGGCTGAGCCCTGTGCTTCTAAAGAGGTTATGCCCCCCCCCCGAAGACACAGATTGGGTTCCAGTGGGTAACAGGAGACAGACGAGAAGCTCTCTCATGAAGGGGGTTCCTCTATCTTCTGACTCTCCACCCTCCAATTTGGTGGTTAAAAACAGGTTTGCAGTTTTACATAAACATAAACAGACTATTGAAACTGAGGAGGAGTCTGATGCTTCCTCTGTTGCATCATCCCAGGTAGAGATGTTAACTGACACTGAGCAGGTTTCTGGAGACATTCAGATTAGTAAGAAAAAAAGGTGCAAAATGAAGTCTCCAGGGAAAGGAAGAGGTAGAAAGAAGTCCTGAACTTTTAAATGTCGCACTTGGGGGATGTTTTGTCTTTGGGCAGTTTAAATGCCAATAGCCTTAAAAATTCTAAAAGGAGACGGGCTATTTTTTTCCCTCCTCCTGTCTCTACCATTGAATATTGTGTTTTTACAGGACACTAGGCTCCATTCCCTGCGGGGAACTGGGCAGGCCTCTAGGGTCTGGAGGGGTGGCCTGTCTTTCTGGTCCTTGTCAGAGGAAGTGTGTGCTGGAGTGGGGAATCTTGTTAAAGATGTGGACATACAAGTTACTAGACTGCTTGACTTGATTCAGGGACGGGTCCTTATTTTAGATGTAATTATCCACCAACAAGAGTGGAGGTTAATCAATATTTATAACCCTCAACTTAAAACACAACGGATTCAGACTTTGAAAGCTATCCAGCCCTTTCTTCATTCTTCAAAATCAATTATTTTTGAAGGGGACCTTAATTGTATTCTGGCCTTGTCAGATAAGACCGGGTTTACCCAAAAGTTATATTCTGACTCTAATTTCCTTAACACCTTGTATGTCACTGCTAATCTGCAGGATGGGGCTTCTTTTGGTCCACACCCTCCGGTACACACTTTTCACCGTGGTAGATTTACCACGAGAATAGATTATTTCTTTATTTCTTATTGGTTGACAAGTATTCAGTTCTTCCATGTGAATATTCTGATCATTGTGTGTTAGTGTTAACTATAGGCTGTCCACGTAACAAACCTGTTTCTCATACTTTTTGGAAGATTAATATTTCTGTTTTAGGAGATGAAGGAGGGTGGCAGGACCTGTATAATCTTCACCAGGATAAGATCTCAGTGTTTGACCTATATGATAACCCGGCCTTTTGGTGGCAAGATGCCAAATCAGATGTTAGGAAATTCTGTCGGCAGTCTTCTAGACAACAGTCCTCTAATCAGTATTTTAAATACCTTAATTGTAGACAGCACTTGCAAAAATTATCTTGGCAAACAGAATGGGGACTCAACTATTCTGCACAGATTCAGCAAGTAAAAACTGAGATGCTTTCATATCAGTATGAGAGAACCACCTCTCTCTTTTTGGAACAAAAATATGGGAGGAAAGGGGCGGCCAAAGTAGTCAACCCGTATGATAGTAGTCATCAGCAGGTCGAGTCTAAATATATGCCCTCTTTAATTTCCCATAATGGCACCCAGATAAGTGATAATCACAATATTTTGAAGGAAGTCTCCTATCATGCCCAGACTTTATATAGTCAAGCTTATGACCTACAGGCCTGGGATAGTTTTCTGGATTCTTTACGTATTCCCTCATTATTCCCCGACTGTATCAGCGACTCCTGTCGGCCTACTACTAGTGCAGAAGTGGATTCCGTAATTAGTCACCTGAAAAATACTGTGACTCCTGGTCCTGATGGCATCCCCAATGAGTTTTATAAGAAAGCTAAAGCTTTACTATTACCCTATTTAACGGCAGTATATAATGTCATTTTACAAGGAATATTACCAATACCGCTTGCCTTAGCCGATAGTAACTTGATTTTTTTATTTAAGCATAAAAATGATAAAGGCTGGACAACTGGCACCCCATTAGTTTGTTGAACTCTGATTGGAAGATTTTATGTAAAATTGTTTCAAATAGGCTTTCCCAGATTGCTACCAAAGTGATTTTTTTATACCCAAACTTGTGCGATTCCAAATCGTACTATGCTTTCTAATTTAAAAATCTTACAGGAAGTGTTTTATGGGTGTAATACGCAAGGTTATGTTCTTAGCTTGGATCATTCTAAGGCATCTGACCAAGTTCCACATAACTATTTATTTGCTGTCTTGGTAAGATATGGGATACCTGCGGAACTTATTCTTTGGACCAAGAGCCTATACAGGTATGCCTGCACAACTCCATTGGTTAACGGGTTAAAAGGTTCACATATTCCTATCAGGAGAGGGGTGCACCAGGGGTGCCCCCTGAGTCCCCTGCTGTATGTCTTTTCTATCAACCCTCTCCTTAGAAAGCTGAATGACGAGGTGACTATTAGACATATTTCTGCACCACCGGACGTAGCTTTTCCCAGTGCTTTGGCTTATGCAGACGACATCTGTATTCTGATAGCAGATCAAGCATCTGGTGAGAGGGCTATTGATGTTGTACGGTCCTTCTCCTTGATTTCTGGTTCTGAGTTAAATACACAGAAAAGTGTGGCTATCTCAGTTCATATTCCATTATAGGCAGTTTCTACTGACATCGGGGGAATAGTTATTCAGTCACACAAGATACGTATTTTAGGTCTTTCTTTTGGCCTGACTACTGCAGCAGAAAGCAATTGGATTTCTTCTATGGAGGTAGCTGAATCCAAAATTGTTAGATGGAGACATTTTCCCATGTCCCGTAAGAAGCGTATCTATCTGCTCAAAACTTGCATCCTTCCCATTTTTTTATTGGTCAGTTATATTTTTCCCCTCCCTATGCATCTTGAAGCCCGCCTGTATAATTTATTTTTTCAGCTTTTGTGGGGTAGCAGACTAAACCCAGTCAAAAGATCCATTACTTACTGGCCTATTAAACAGGGAGGTCTTCACATGGTGAACCCAGTGTTGTTTTACTTTTCTATTTTTGTGCACTCTAATATTTTTCCCTGTACAGCCAAAATGACAGATTGCTGGGTTCATAGTTTTTCAGCCCGTTCTCAATATTTTCTGGACAAATGGCAGGCCCCTGTGTGGAAACCATTTACTAAAATTCCTACAGGGACGTCTGGATATCTTATTGAAATTTTTAAAAAGATAAAACAGTGAAAGGTGTCCTACACGATAGAAGAGTTACAGAATAGAAAACGGTTATATTCTTCTGTTCTGCAAACAATGTTTTTGGTTTCACCATGTTTTGATGTACCTTGTGAGACTCAATGTCTGACCAAGCAATTACTGGAGGGTCGGATCCCAGAGAAAATGTGGGATACCCTGTGGTTATGTTGTCATAATAATTTGAACGTTAGGGGAAATCAAGCTCATAAACAATTGATTGAGAGGTATTGTGTTCGGGACACCTGTATATGCCAAATTGAATCCATGTCACACCTGTTTTTTGAGTGTCCTTACATAGCGCCATTATGGACTCAGTTGGGTCAGGAATGGGCTTTGCCAGTGTTCTCTGATCTAACTTATTCAGACTTGATTTATGGGAATTTTGGGCCTAGATGGCAAGTCTTTTTTCCTGGTACACTGAGGGTTCTGTTTGCCGTCTGTAAATGGTGTATCTGGCAGAACAGACGTCTGTTTGTACTTCAACAAAAGAAGGCTTCTTTGTAGGAGCTACGGGGCCACATTATGAAAGAAATTGCTCATATTTATTGCTCTGAGAAAAAATCTTTGCCTGCAGCCTTAGTGACATTTTGGTGGAGAGTGTTGCCTTTAATCTTGTTTGAAGGAGTTACTTGAACGGTATAATGTGAGGGGGGTTCTGTGCTAGAGGATTGTTATCTATATTCCTTTTTTTTTTGTTGTTCTTAATCTGAACTGAAGGTCTTTTTGTTTAGTTTTTCTATGTATTTCTGTATGATTGTATGATTTTTATATTACCTGTCTTCAGTTTTTGCCTTATTATATTATTTTCCAATAAAAAAATTCCCCTACTCTTTTTGATAAGTGCCATGGTATGTTTAACATCCACCTGAACTACCACCAATCAAGGCAGATGGGACCTCGGTTTAACATCTCATCCGAAAGACAGCACCTCAGAAGTGCAGCACCCCTCTCATGCTGCACTACAGTGTCATTACTGGGATATTAACCCAAGTGCCAGATGTGGGAACTGAACCCACAGCCCTCTGATCTCCCGGCCTCAGAGGCGAGTGTGCTACCTACTGAGCCACTGACACTGACTTAGGTGACACTGACTGAATAGGTTAAAATACCAATCTCTTATTATGGGCACTTAGCTAGGCCTTTAGCCCCATGTCCCAAAATTTGCATAATTATGTAAATAATTATAAGATTGGCTCAAATCTTATTTTGCCTATTGTATATAAGTTCTGGATAATTTGAAAAACTTTTCTGTCACATCTCATATAGTATATAAGAAAATAGATTTTTTTTGTCCCTGTACAGTTGTTTCAATTACTAATAATTTGCATAGTTATAAAACCTTGTAAACATAATGAAAAGCAATGTAAACAAAACAGAGGTTTCAGAAATCAGACAAAACAAACATTCCAGAAAATAAGTAAAACAACAAAGAAATAAGCATTATTCAAAGCAATGAATAGTATTAGCTGTATGCCATGCCTTCAGCATGCTTTTGTATATAGCATAACCTTCTTGCATAAGAACTTGCAAACTCTTTACATTAGTGTCTTGGATTATATTTCTGTATAAAACTTATTTTAATACTTCATGGCATGCAAACATTTTCATATTTTTTTAGAATGAGCATGTGCTTAACCATGTACCCAAAATCTGTGCTTAAAAGCTAAGTTTTACCATGCCACCCCTCAGCTAAGCCAAATTAGAATATTATAAAATAAATTAAAATAATACTTGTATATCTGGTTATTGGTAGAGGCTTGGTCTTCTTGCTTTTAACTTCAAAATCTTGCTGAGTTTTCCTCCTCCTGGACAATAAAAGTTTTGTAGTGTTTGGACCTTGTTGTAGTCTCCATTTTTACTCCACACACACTTGAACCCTGGACATTGAACTCCTCTGGCATCAAAACAGCAGTGCAAGCTTGCTTCTTCTGGTTGAGACATCAGTGGTTATCTCAAGTCCTTTGTTCTGGTTTTGGCGGGAACTCCAAACAGTAAAACAATGACAAATTTCCACAGCACCAGCATCAGCTCCTTCTGTCACCTCAGTTGGAATCAGACTAACCTGCCCCTCTTGGGACCTATCTTTTATTACCTCTGGTCCAGAGTGACATTATCGCCTTACTAGGCCATCATTGCACCAGTTCTGATAGGTCCTTACACAGGAGAGGGAATGTTGTTTTTTTCTTTCAAAGTCTCCACCACTTGCTTAGAAAGTACAGTCTCAAGTCCCAAATATGTTTTTTTCATAACTCTTGGATGCAACATCATACAATTTCCATATGAACATTTTGGAATTTAGCTCATTAAAGGCAGTGTTCTGAGTCTTAACCCATGTATCTGAGACAAGTATTTCCTGAGAGAAGTTAATAAGGACTAGAACTTCATTTTCCAGTGACATCTTTTAAAAACAAAGTGGTACTTTTGCTTCTTATGTTTCAGGCTCCCAAAGGAGGTAAGTCTTTCCCAGGTGGCACTTAAAAAAAGTCCTTAAAAGTCAAAACATTCTTCCTGAGGATAGTTTATTTTGTCGGTGAGCACTGGAGCATGCAACCATGCTGTCTGCAGCTGTGAGAGACCTCTTTCAGTTGGTGTGGTACCTTTCTGCATCCATCCACTTGTCCAAAAGTTACATTTTTGGATTTGTCATGACATCAACTTCAATTTAAGATCAAACACCCCTTGGCCTGGTGGCGCTGAGGGATGAGGTGCTGGACACCACACCTCACACCATGCTGGCAACCCGGGTTCAGGAATGGACTTGGGATGTCGGGAGTTGGCAGGGGAGGGAGAGGATTGATCATCCAGAGGATGGCTTTCCTCTCCTAGGGTGGGTAGTGGACCTTGCATCGCTCACCAGTGCCCCCGATGGAGATCAGGGGCACTACAGCAGTGATGGGGTGGAGCGGTGGCAGATGTTAGCACAGTGTGCGCAGATGTCATTGCATGTCTGCGCTCCTGGGGAAACTTACGATAAAACCTCTGCCCCCTGGATAGGCGATGGCACCTCCAGTGCACCGCCACAACATGCTCAACGCTGGGCTTACCTCGCTGGCTCTCCTGATCCCCAGGTCTGCTACGGTTCTGACAGTAGTGGGTCCCACCGGACCGAGCAGGCAGGGGAGTGTCTGTCCCTGATTTCCCTGGTGAGGTGGCTTCAGGCAGACGGTATGTGGTGGCAGTGAGAGAGGATGCCTGAGAGAGTTCCAGGCACGGCGGAGATATTAAAAAAAAAATATATAAAAAGATCAAACACCCTTATTTAACTCTAGTAGTTTTGGCACCATAATTTTTTGTAAATAACAAGGCTTGTAAAGTTGCTGCAGACATTAAAACTTAGTCACTTAATAGAGCAACAAACCTATCAGCTGATGTAATTTAGTTCGTGTAGCATATCGTGATTTCTATTTAGTAACAAACAAAGTTCTGTACATTTTAAACCAAATGGCGATTCACTTAAGTTTTTTCCTTTTTTTTTTGAAGATAACTGTTGTACCAAGCTGTAACATCCTTGTAAATTTCAATAAAAAGTGACATCTTGGCATGTGGTTACCATAGGAACCTCTATAGTCTTTGTTTTGATAAGTTGCAAGCAGATATCTAAAAGATAACGTCACAGCCTACAGAGGCCAGCTTTTAGGGTAGTCCTTAGTTTAAACGGAAGTTTTAAGACAAGACCATTTTTTTCCAGTGTTTCACTTAGGGAGGCATCTTCCTTTTTTTAGAGTTCATGTAAGCAATTTTTTTTTTCTTGTAGCACTCATGTAGACAAGAATGATGACCAGATGCCTTAGGATGACCTCCCACCCTAATTAATAATTAAGCATTTATCAATGATATAAAATAGTAATTATAAAATAATGAAATTATAAAAAAAATTGTTATAAATAAGTTTTGTTCCTACACTGAGCAAGCTGCTCTCTGATTTCTCTTTCCTAAATTATGGGTCTCTCTTCCCACTTCCATTCACCCTGCTGCTTCCTTTCCAACTTTGAAATCTCCCCTCCATGATTAAAATTTGGATGGACTCCTATTCACCTGCCTTCCACCCCACACTGACACCAGCACTGCCTGCTCTTCTAGTATCAGTCATATCTTTTTCGAAGATATCTCTTTCATCAGGCTACACTTTGGAACTTATAGCCACCAGGCAGTAGGACTATGTGGAAACCTTTGCAGGCAGACAGCCAGTGGCCATCCACAATGACGTCAGACATCAGCATCTACATAAACATGGGTGGCCACTCCTCTCCTTAGTTCCCAGCTGGTGATCAAGGTTCATCTGACCGCTGTGGAAACGTCACTGCAGTAGCTGCCATTTTATTTCTTTACATCTACGAAAGTAATCACTTATAGTGATTTTTGCTGACCTGCATGTTATTGAAAGAACCCCTTCCAGTACTGTGATTGCTGAGAAAAGATCTACACTGGAGACTCCTGCAATGTCTGTGTCTACTGCCTAGGCCTAAGTCGCAATGTGAAAGCTTGTGAAATCTGCCAGCGGTTTAATGCTGCAACTAGCCAGTGCTGGAAAGGGACTTTGAAGAAATGTTTTCTCCAAAAGACAACAGAGAGGCTGGAGAAGGAGCTTCAGTAGAAATCCACATCGCCCACTCCGTTGACCAAATTGCGGTCATCTAAATCCTGGGAGAAGACGTCAGGGAGTCACAAGCATAAGCACTGGGACAAAGAAAAGGCTTCCCTGGTGTGTTCCAGGTCACTCCTGCATTCAGCAGGTATGACCTCTGCTTCGACATTGTCCACCCCCCAGCTGTCGACACAACACTAAGGTCAGGGCTGGCATAGGCAGTACCAGTCCTAATATGGCTGGTGTGTGCCATCAGTGTTGGGGGCTCTGCCTTCCTTGTCGACCCCTTCAGTGGCGCCCATTGACCAAAGCAGTACCGATGCTCAGGCAGTCCTCTTGTCTTTTTCAGACATGATAAGACTTTTACTGCCTGGTATTCCTGTCCCAGGGTCCTGTCAATGGGGACTACTTCCAATCCCCCATCGATGTCATAAGGAACTCCCTTGCCACAGCCACTTCCTATGCCACCTCTGATGATGCCGGCACACTCTCTCATTCCCATTGACCTGGTTGACGACGAATATGAGTACAGTCCTGATCTAGTGATGCAGAAAGAGGAGGATGAGACTGAAGATTATGCTGAGAGCCGCTATGAACATGGCACCAGCTCCACTGTCTCCACCTGCAGTGAGGACTCTGTGGTGAACACACCATGGTCCCCTTCAGAGGTCCCTGCCTTTTTACCATGATGTAACAGATGCTGGCTGCCATGCAATTTGGCCAGGCAAAAAACATAGCACCGACCACCAACTCATAAAGAACAGGCAAACATCAAATACAAGGTGCAAGAAGATGTATTTAATAATAAAATGGTCTGTAAGCACAGATACCTCTCATATACAGTAGGAACGCTGTTAGGAGCTCCTCACCATCGAAACCTTGTTTTGTTGGTGAGCAGCCCCTACCAGCATTCCTATGTGAGGGGTATTTGTGCTTACAGACCGTTTTATTATTAAATAGATCTTCCTGCACCTTGTATTTGGTGTTTGCCTGTTCTTTTTGAGTTGGTGGTTGGTACTATGTTTTTTGCCTGGCTATTGTATTTGCATTGTGCACATCCAGTCGTGGGGCAGCTTTTCTTTGTGTGCTGCCATGGGATTTGCCCTGGAAGAGCAGGATACTACTGAAAAGAACCCGCTGGAATTCCTGGAGCTGCCAGAGTCTGCTGCCATTGTGGTGCCTTCTCTGGTCCCAGCCTAGTAGATGCCACATGTGCAACTTGGTACAGACCAAATAATATACCATCTGTCCCCAGAAAGACAAATAAAATGTACATGGCCCCTTCTGGGAAACCTTTTTATGACATACAACCTGAGACCAACTCTTGTGGTGATTAATGCTGCCCATGACAGATCTAGGGCAGCTAAACACCTGTGCTCCTTCCCTCCTGATAAAGAATCAATTTCAATTCAATTTCAAAGATTTTTATTGTTCAGCATAAAGTTTTACAATGCAAAATTTTAGAATTTTACAAAACTTAAATATTACTACGTGTAGTACCATTAACATTATCAACTCAGGTATACATTAATTGAAGTTTTCCAAGCCAATTACAAATGTGCAAAACATCAACAAATCGCCATTACCTCAATCTCCTAAAATCTGGCAACTAAACAAATGTCCTTCTTACAGGTGTAATAGAGACAAAAATGTCACCAGTTTTTCCAAAATCACTAAGTTTGTATTATTGAACAAATTATTATTATTATTTTTTTTTCTTAGCCTGGCCCCTTAACCCCACGATCGGGCTTGCCCTGACCACGGCACCCGACCCTTACTCTGGGAAGCACCCCCCCCAGGAGTGGCGCTGCCGAAGCAGAACTGTCATGGCTGAAGGGTCGGGCACCGTGTCTGGCTCATACGCAGGGGCCAGCTTTTTTTTTCTTTCATATTTAGAGTCCCCTTGGAGCTAGGACGTGCAATGACGCATGTGTCTGTCCTAGCTCCATCCACGTCTAGGTGCGGCATGCTTGTCCCCCAGTCTCCACTAGAGGGCAATCAACGCTGACACTCTGGAGTCCCCCCACCCCGGAGAAGGAGAGCAGTCCTCCGGACGCTCAATCTTTCTCCTCCCCCGCCAACCCCGACGACCCGTGCCTGTTCCTGAACCTGGGTCACCGGCGTGGCACGAGGTGTGGCGTCCAGCGCCTCAACCCTCAGCACCACCAGTCTGGCTGTATTGAACAAATTAATAATTAACAGGTCAGGAGGGAGAGCAGTGTCACAAAGGATTTCTCACAGCCATTTCCTTTTGTGATTTTCAAATGTAGGACAAAGCAATACAATGTGTTTTAAATCATCTTCAACCGAATTTCCACAACCACAGAAAGGGGTTATTACATTTTCTCTTTTTTGCTCAAACAGTATATAATTGGCCCTATAAAGTTCCATCCGATATCTTGTAATGATTCGTCGATGTTGGAGATTAATAAGTTTAGTTAAGTAGAATTCTAACTGATGAACCTGCGTTATATCCTTAAACCATCTGTAATTTCTGAATTCTGATATTCTTTCTAGATCTTTTGCCTTTGCGGTATCCCTTATCCTAATTTTAACCTGGGAAGTAATTTCTACCATAGGTCTCAAACATATTTCAAGTAATAGATGACCCAGACCCCGTGCGTAAAGTTCCTTCTGTATGAGTTGGATATTTGGTGAAATAAACCCAAGGGTAATATAAGAAATTTCCTCCTCGAGACACCATCTGGGCATTCTTATCTCTGGAAGAAGAAATAATCCCAACAAAAAGTTTATACACCTTTCTAGTATTAATGTTTCTAAAGAAAATTGACTTAGTTCTGAGCATACTACTTTTGATGGTACTGACTGTGGTACCATCAAGATGTAGTGGTATAACTTATTAATAATACATTCCAGGTCCTTCAGCCTGGAATCACCCCATGCCCCGAGGCATACATTATTCTGGTTTTCAGTTTTGCATTTAGGACCTTTAAAATACCCAGAACTGTCGCTTTACCCAGTTTTGAATTAAATATTCTCAGCGTGTTAGACGCCATTTCCATCTTGGTTAGTAGAAGTGTACACTGACCTTTTCAGGTTGTGTTCTGAGAAAAACGTACACCTAAATAATCATATTTGTCTGTCGTAATTATTTCATTATTAATAGGTACCTTTGGTAAGGTTCTGCATCTATTGCCAAATGCTACTGCTTTCGTTTTCTCTCAGTTAACAGCGTGTTTTACATAGATACAAAGATACATAGACACTGTCGGCAGATAAGGGCCTATTGCCCACCCAGTCTGTCCATTTGAGCTTGTACGCTCCCTTTACGTTTTTCTAGAAGTCTGTTGCCTCTTACCTCCAGAATTCCCTTATGTCTATCCCATGCGTTCTTAAATCCTGTGGATGTTTCAGCCCCCACTGCTTCCTCTGGCAGGGTGTTCCACTTGTCCATCACCCTTTCTGTGAAGAAATTCTTCCTCACGTTTCCTCTGAATCGCCCTCCCTCCAACCTCATTCCATGCCCTCTAGTCCTGGAACATCTTTTTCACTGGAAAATAGTGTATTCCTGTACCCTATTCCTCCCTGTAAGGTACTTGTTTGTCTCTATCATATCCCCTCTATCACTCCTCTCCTCCATGGAGTACATATTCAAGTCTTTCAGCCTGTCCTCATAGAACTTGTGATGCAGTCCTTGTACCATCTTTGTTGCCCTCCTCTGGACCGTCTTTATCCTGTCTATATCCTTACGTAGGTAAGGTCTCCAGAACTGTACACTGTACTCCAGGTGGGGCCTCATTAGTGTCTTGTAAGGAGGAATTATGACCTCCCTTTTCCTGCTGGTGATGCCCCTGTCTGTACATCCCAGCATCCTTTTTGCTTTACCTGCTGCCTTGTTGCACTGTTTCCCTACCTTGAGGTCCTCTCAGATAATAACCCCAAGGTCCCTTTCCTGCTTGGTGCATTCTATATCCTCACCCCCAAATGATATGTTGTTCCAGGGTTTTTTGTGCCCCATATGCATTACCTTGCACTTTGGGTTGAATTTCAACTGCTAAACCCTTGACCATTCTTCAAGCTTCTGCAAGTCCCTCCTCATTCTGTCTACACCCTCTGGCGTGTCCACTCTGTTACAGACCTTTGTGTCATCAGCGAACAGGGAGGTTCTGCCTTCTAGGTCCTGCACAATGTCACTGATGAAGATGGTGAATAGGACCGGTCCCAGCACTGATCCCTGTGGTATCCCACTGGTCACTCTTCCCTCTGTGGAGTGACAGCCATTTACCACCACCCTCTACGTCATGCCACCCAGCCAGTTACCCACCCACCGCACTACTGTCCTGCCCACTCCCATATTCCCCATTTTGTTTAATAGACTTCTGTGTGGCACAGTGTCAGAGGCCTTACTGAAGTCCAGATAGGCCACGTCCACTTCCCTCCGTGATCCACCTCCCTTGTCACCCATTCGAAAAATTCAATGAGGTTGGTCTGGCATGACCTCCTCCCAATGAAATCATGCTGCCTTGGGTCCTGTACTCCATTGGCAACCAGATGTTCCACCAATCTCTCCTTCAGTAATGCTTCCATGATCTTCCACACTGCCAAGGTCAGGCTGACTGGTCTGTAGTTCCCTGCTTCCTCGATGTTCCTGCTTTTGTATAAAGGGGACTACATCTGTTGTCCTCCAGTCTTTGGGTACCTCTGCTGTTTCCAGTGATTAGCTAAACAGGATAGCCAGAGGTTCAGTCATCACCTCTCTTAGTTCCTTTAGGACCCTGGGGTGCACTGCATCTGGCCCCATTGCTTTATCGACTCTTATTCCTTACAGTTCCTTTAGGACCTTTTCCCATGTAAAGGTACTTGTGTCCATTTCTGCGCCATTCCAACACTTGTACTTCCTTCAGATCCAGTACCCTCCTCTTCCTCAGTAAAGACTGAGCAGAAATATCTGTTCAGTATATCAGCTTTACTGTTGTCATCTTCCACGTGGCCTCCGTCCTCCCCCTTCATTCTCACTATCTCTCCCTTTGCCCTTCTTTTTTCACTTATGTACCTGTAAACCAGTTTTCTTTACAAAGTATTGCAAATTTATTTAACTTTCTTTATAGTCCCAATAAGGAGCTTGAAATTAAAACCAGGTTGTCCGCGTAGGCTAATAGGGACAACCTGTTATCCCCAATTTTAGGCAAATGAAAGTCAAGGTCTTGCAAGTTCTCCAGTGTAGAATTGATAAGTTGAACAGGGTTGGGGCCAATATGTACCCCTGATGTATGCCTAGATTTGTTTTTATAGATGTTAAAGAACCAGAATGATTTGTTTCATGACAAAGAATCTAGGAAGTTGGATGTCATAGGGAAGAGGATATATGACTCTGCCTCACTGGGCCTTCATATTACTAATTACCAGGCTCATATGATGAAATATCAGAAACCCTCTGGAGGAAGGCCAAGGCTGCTGCACAGGCCTTGCCTGAGGGTACCCCAAAACAGGAGCTACTGAAAGCTCTTACTGCTGGGGCTGATGTGGGCAAGCATTTGCTGTGCACAGCCTACGATGTTTCTGATGCTTTGGCCAGGGCTATGGCCTCTAGCATCTGTCTCAGGACATAGTCATGGCACAGAGTAGTAGGTTTTGCTACACATGGGCAACAAATAATTTTTTTTTGTCAGTTATGTTTTTGCACCACACTAACCACTGCAGTTCTACCTCCCACCTGAAATATCCGCCCCCCGGGAAATCGGGGACAGACACTTCCCCTCCTACCTGAATGGATGCCCTGGACTACATCCACCAGGCAGTCAGGGAGATCAGGAGAGCCGGAGAGCGAATCCGGTGTCGGGAGTATGACGGCAGGGTACAGGAGGGCTCAGTCGCCTATCCAGGGTGCGGAAGATTTTTCCTTGTGTGTTGCCCCGGGCGCGGACATGCAGTGGCGTCCTGCTCACACCAGGCACGCTCCCGTACACGAGTAAAAGACATCCACCACTGCTCAATCCCCTTTTATGTCCCATGCTGACTGTGACAACCCCCTCATCCTCCAGATGTTGCTAGTGCAGCGCGAGGGAGTGCCCACCTGCCCCAGGAGAGGAGAGCTGTTCTCCAGACACTCGATCCTACTCCTCCCCTGCCGACCCCTGATGACCCGGGCTTGTTCCCTAACCCGGGTCACTGGTGTGGCGTCCAGCACCTCAACCCTCCATGCCACGTGGCCGGCCACAACAAATAATTCTTAATGCCCCATTTGGAGGGCAGAAATTGTTTGGTCATGAGGTCCAAGAGATTCTCAAAGATCTCCAGGCCTTGGGCAGGACTTTGTAGTCTGTGTACTCCTTCTACCATACCCAGGCTAGGGGTAGGAGCTGGGTGTCTTTTGCCTAGCTAGTGCCAGTCCCCGCCACTACAGCAGATGCCCATTCAAAAGCAGGTAGAGGAGGTGGAGCTGATAGAGCTGCCCCCACCAGCTCAACCTGACTCCTTGTACATCCCCAACCACCTTTACCTCCGGGGTGGTTTTAGGGGGTCGCCATGCCCTCACTTAGACCAGTGGAGGGAAATGACTATGGATGCATGGGTTCTGGAGATCATAGAAAAGCGGCATGCTCTGGAACTTCTTGACAACACTCCAGATCATCCCCCACTTGTGACAACATATCCTCCAGGGTACCTGCCCCTTTTGCTGGAGAAAGTGCACACTGCACTACAAAAGCAGGCCATAGACCCAGTTCCTCTTAAACAGAGGAACATTCTACTCCAGGTACTTCCTTGTCCTAAAGTGGATAGGAAATCTGAGGCCTTTTCTGGATCTAAGAGCTCTAAACTTCTTCATAGAATACAAGAAGTTCAAGATGGTCACTTTGCAGGGTCTCCTTCCGTTAACTGCAAACAGGAGATTTGATATGCTCCCTGGCTATGAAGGATGCATACCATAGCAAGACCCAGAAACCTACAGAAAATTCTTGAGGTTCTTGTTTCAAGGGTAACATTACCAATTCAGAGTATAGCCCTTTGTTCTGTCTTTGGCACCACGGATCTTTACCAAATGCTTTGCAGTGGTGGCAGCAGTCCCTTTGCAGGGAATTCTTGTACGTTTTCCTTTACCTGGACGATTAGCTGTTGAAAGCCCACTCCAGGGACCAGCTCTTGAAGACTTTAGCTTGAACCATACAGTTGTTCGATGCACTGGGGGTGACAGTCAACATACCAAAATCAGTGTTGACACCATGCCAGTGAGTGCTGTACATAGGGGCAGTTCTCAACACGGTCTAGGGTTTGGCTTTCCTGCCTTTGGACAGGGCCGACCATCTGGTTGTCAAAGCACAATTGGTGCATGACAGTCATTATATCTCAGCAAGGACATTTTTATGTCTGCTGGGACTCATGGCTATGGCCATTGTCACAGTAGCACTGGCCAGGCTGCACATGCGGATCCCCCAGTGGACCTTAAGAGTCCAATGGGATCAGCTCACAAATGACCTAGAACAGATGGTACTAGTCACATCCCCTGTGCGCAAAGTCCTCCAGTGGTGGGTGGAACGCAACAACCTACTCAAGAGCATACCATTCCTGATCCCATCTCCCCTTCACATCCTCATCACAGAGGCCTTGGGGATGGGCTGAATGGGCTGTAGGGCTCACTTGGGCCCTTATTAGACATAAGGCAGGTGAAACCAAGTAGAGTGTACTTTGCGCATCAGTGTTCCAGAAATGAGGGCCATTCTGTATGGACTCCAGGCCTTCCAGAACCAGTTGTCCCTGGGTCTTCTATTAATATAGATGGACAATGTCAGCATGATACTTTACATCAACAAACAAGGAGGGGGCTCGTTCTTATCCACTGTGCAGGGAAGCAGTGAGAGTTTGATATTGGGCTCTGGAACATGGTCTAGGACTATCAGCAGTACATGTTCCAGGCATCCAGAATGTCTTGGCAGACAAGCTCAGCAGGTCACAGTCCAAGAGGCACAAATGGGAACTGCTGACATCAGTGGTCGATGACCTTTTTGAAAGATGGGATCATCCAGAGTTGGAACTTTTAGCATCCCCACACAACGCAAAACTGCCGCATTTCTGCTCACTCACTCCAGAACCTGGAGTTTTGTGGCAAGATGTGTTGTCCCTCTGTTGGAAAGGGAGGTTTCTATCTGCCTTCCCCTCCTTCCATCTAATTCAGAGAGTTCTACTCAAGCTGAAAGTGGAGAGCGCAACTCTGATAATCATTGTTCCCCATGGCCTCGGCAGATAGGGTTTCATCTGCTTCAACAGCTGGCAGTGGAACCTCCACTCCCTCTGCCCCTGTGCAAGGGTCTACTGTCAGAGGAACAAGTTCAAGTTCAAGTTTATTGTAGGAAAACTCCGTTGAGCAAGCTCATTCACAAGGAGGTCCTTTGACACAGACAGGTAGTTACAGATTGCATAATCAAAAAAACAGTATAAATTCAAGTACAGAATTATGGGCAAGCATTAACATGTTGCATAAAAATGACAATGACGTAGAAAAATACAAGTACAGAAAAAAGTTACTAAGTGCTTGGAACAAGGGAACAGGGAACCCTGGTATACCCAGACTTGAAGTCTCTTCATCTGCATGCATGGCTGCTGAAGACATAGCCATAGCTTGATTTGGGGTGACACTAAAAGTGGCGAACGTTCTGGTGGCTGCTAGAAAACCATCCACCAGGAGTACTTACTCCATGAAGTGAACGGTTTGCTTTATGGGCTGTTTTAAAGTACTTGGATCTGTTTACCTGTCTAGTTAATCAGATTCTAGAGTACTTGCTGTCCTTATCAGATTCAGGCCTGCAGTATTCCTCCATTAAAATGCAGTTGGCTGCTATATTAGCTTTCTACGTGCCCATGGAGGAACGTATGTTTTCTCCGCTGGTTTCCACGTGCCTATGGAGGAACGTATGTTTGCTCAGCTGGTTTCCACGTGCCTATGGAGGAACGTATGTTTGCTCAGCTGGTTTCCACATGCCTATGGAGGAACGTATGATTGCTCAGCTGGTTTCCACGTGCCTATGGAGGAACGTATGTTTGCTCAGCTGGTTTCCACATGCCTATGGAGGAACGTATGATTGCTTAGCTGGTTTCCACATGCCTATGGAGGAACGTATGATTGCTCAGCTAGTTTCCACGTGCCTGTGGAGGAACGTATGTTTGCTCAGCTGGTTTCCACGTGCCTATGGAGGAACGTATGTTTGCTCAGCTGGTTTCCACATGCCTATGGAGGAACGTATGATTGCTCAGCTGGTTTCCACGTGCCTATGGAGGAACATATGTTTGCTCAGCTGGAGGTAGCCCATATGTTCTTTAGAGGCATTTTACTTATAAAGCCTCTCATTCAAAATCCAGTCCTGGCTTGGGATCTGAATTTTATTTTGGAAAGCTGACTTTGGCCTCTTTTGAGCCAGCTGCGACTTGTGGCTTAAGTTTTGTTTCATGAAAAGCATTCTCTTTAGTTGCCATCACTTCTGCTCGAAGGATTTCATAGCTGCAGGTTCTAATATGTGAGTCTCCTGATTTTCCACAAGGACAGGATGTTTTTGTGTACTAATCCTAAGTTTCTCCCCAAGGCGGTGTCTGAGTTTACTTTAAATCAAACCATCCAGCTGCCAGTTTATTATCCAGACCATGCAATCCAGAGGAAGCATTGTTCCATGTTAGATGTGCATGGAATACTCAGGTACTGTGCACAGTGTACGAAGGACATATAGTCTGCAATATTGCCTGCCTTGTTCGTATTTGCTGTATGAGGAAACTGTGATGCATTAAGTTTAATGAGACACTCGTCTGTTCCATCAAATAATACTCACCCCCCCATTTCCCAACCTAAGAACAGTTAACAAAACTTTTAACAGAACTTTTTTGGCCAACAGGGCCGTACTTTTCAACTTTCAACTTTTATTGGATATCAGATTGAGATAATAATATCTCTTTTACAGTTGAATCCAAACATATAACATCATAAGACAAAATAGAAAACTTAAATACAACATTTCAGTTTCAATATAAAATTAGAGTTTACATTATGAATATGAAGCATAAAAACATATTTTATCCATAGCAACTGCAATGTTTGTTATACAGAGTCATCAATGAGGACCTAAAGCGTTTAAATGGCAACAATACTGTACTGTGTAACTGTTTAGACAGTTGTTCCCATGTTTTGGGCACTAAACTTGATATAGTTTTATCACCAGTTTTAGTCCTGTATCTTGGTATATAAAAACTTATTTGGGTAGAAGACCTTAAAGAATATTGTTTTTGTGACCTAATTTGTAATAGATTTAATTAAAAAAATGGTAATGTCTGCAGCACAAACTTATACACCAGTAAATTCCAATGAATATCTCTCCTATCAAACAATGAGAAAAAAACTGAGTTTTGGTATAAAACACAGCAATGAGTTCTAAATGGGAGATTTATTACAAATCGTAAAGCACTATTGAATAAGACATCTAGTGAACACAATAATGACTTTTTAGCGTTTTTATAGATTATGTCACCGTAATCCAATATGGGTAAGAACAGAAGAAGTAGAAACCAATACCGTCCTAATCTTTAAACTGAAAAGAGATTTGTTCCTTTAAAAGAAACTCAAAAGCCTCTTTATTTTTTTTGACATAGATGTTATGTGTAGCTCAAAAGTCAGGTTTTATCTACTATAACCCCTAAATATTTATAGGATTCGTCACGTTCTAAGATAGTTGTTGATAAAGATCTAAGTTATTTTTTAGTTGTCTCTTTAAGGTCTTTCTTACTAAATAACATCCACTGCGTTTTTTGTTCATTCAAGAGCAATCTTAATTCAATAAGTTCCCTCTGTATTTTATAAAAATCTTGCTGCAAGATCAACACTGCTGTGTCTATATCATCACATCTGGTATACAATGTAGTATCATCAGTATAAAGTTGTATGTAGGTCTTAGATGAACAATAGTTTGTTAAATCATTTATGTATAGCAAAAAAAGAAGGCGGCCAAGCACTGAACCTTGGGGTACCCCATTTATCAAAGTGGTTGGCATAGAACAAACACCCCCCAATCTGACAGATTGTAACCCCCCATTCAGATAATTATGAATCCAACCCAATGATGGAATACCTAGACCAACCTTTTTTAATCGATTTAATAATATGATATGGTGTACAGTGTCAACCGCCTTCAGCAGATCCAGGAATATTGATGGAACTTCCTGGTTTCTGTCAAAGGCATTCAACATGTCATTGACCACTTTTAATATTGTATACGTTGTATTATGCCCTTTTCTAAAACCAGATTGCAAATGTGTTATTATATTGTATTTAGTAAGATAGTTTAACTGTAAACACACAAGTTTTTTCAGATATTTTTGCACATACTGGTAAAATTAATATAGGTCTATAGGAGCTTGGATTTGTTGGATCCTCCCCTTTGAATATTGGATTAACAAAAGCTGTTTTCAAATTGATTGGTAATTTACAACTATCTAAAGAAAAATTAAAAATGTATGTTAAATGAAGTACCAATATTTCAACCGCTAATTTCAAAAAAATAGGAGAGATCTCATCACATCCAGGACCTTTTCTAATGTCTAAGCTCAGCAGCTGCTTTCTAACATCGTACATTTCTATTGGACAAAAGGAAAACACATGTCTATTCAACTTATAAGTAAAGTCAGTATCCAAAACAGGAGAAGGCAGTCCAGGATGTATTTTATCAAATGTGTCACCAACAGAAACAAAGAAAGAATTTAACATTTCAACTTTATCATTATCTGTAATTGAAACTTTCTCTTCAGATGCTAAGAATGCTGGTAAAATAGTTGGACATTGCTTCCCCTTCATTGAATCAACACCTTTCCATAAAGCTCTAGGATTTCCTTCTGATGAGGAAAAATAATTTTCATAATATTTCCTTTTTGTTTTCCTAATGTGTTTAGTACAGTTGTTCCGAGCAACCCTATATGCTAACATATCCGTTACTGCCTTGGTCTTTCTAGCTGGATGCCATAATTTTGACTTTCTATTTATTAATTCCTTCAGTTCTTTTGTTGTCCAGAGCACTTTTTTTTTCTTACATTTTTTAATTTTAATGGGGCATGTTTATTAATGTCACTCAAAAGGGAAGTTTTGAAAAAAGCCATGCTGTGTGTACATCTGGACATGTATACAGTTGTTTCCATTGGATCTCTGCTGCATCTCTCAGATATTCCTGTTTATCAAATAAATTGAACATCTTAACATAAATAAATTGTGATTGAGATTTTTCCACCAAAGTATCTCTAATACATGAAGTATAACAGTGATCACTCACATTTTCATGAACTGCAGGTATATATCTCTCAGGTCTGTTAGTAAATATTAAATCCAGTAAAGTATGTTTATTATTGTTTGATTTATGTAATCGAGTAGGTGTATTAATCATTTGTTGTAAATTAAGAGCTGCAAACTGATTTAAAATCATAAGCTGAGGAATCAGCATATTCTAATTAAAATCCCCAATCAATATAGTTTCACATTTTAAAAAGGGAGCAATATGTTCACACAGAGTCTGTAATGCTATAGTTTTAGCAGATGGGGGGCCTATAACAAACTATAATATTTAAATGAAGTCCTGATTTCCCTTGCATTTGTACTACTAATAAGTCTAATTGATTTGGGGGATGTTTTTTGCAAGTTTCAGTTGACCCTTATATATATTATTAAGATATATCACAAACCCTCCCCTTTTTTTTTGTCTATCTTGTCTAAAAATATTATAATTTTCTAAGAAAACATCATTGTTATCTATTTTAGATGAAAGCCAAGTTTCTGTTAATGCTAATACATCAGGCTTAACTATGTCAACTTGAGTTCTAATTATATCCATTTTGGGTAACAAATTTCTTACATTTAAATGTAAAAAGCCGACATTTTTCCGTTCACCAAAATCAGAAAGGGAATATGTACATCGCCAGAGATCATTAAACTCATTAATATCAGCTTCCTCACCCATACAAACTTCTTATTTGGGTACATATTAGATTTTTGTAATCCTTTAATATGTCTACAATGCATCTCTGACGTGCATACATGTGAAATCCCTTGCCCTTTAACTGATGTTATTACAAAGCTTTCAGTAAAATCTAGATTCTCTGCGTATACATTCGGAAGAAATATCTCATTCCCTGCAGGTAGTTACCTAAAGCTGATTATTTTCCAAATTTCCCCCACTGAAATCACCCTTTCCATTACTACACAATATAGCAACTAGTACAATTATCATTACCTCACGCATAACAACGTACATACCTACTGTAAAAGTTGTAGAAAGGCCAGAAATAAACTATCAGCTACTAACCTGATCACAAACCTAAATAAGTGGATCAAATTAAACTTTTGTAAAGACTTTAAAATCAGAAATTTCTATACCGAGTGGCGCAGTAGCAGCGCAAACTTTAAATACTTGTCCTGCCCTCCTCCTTGTGCAGCGTGGACTTTATCCTCCACCCCCACACAGCTGATACAGCTTTACAACATATCCGAACCAGAAACAATTTAAACTATTACCCCAGTGGATGATCAAAACACAGAATCTTATCACACATCTTCTCACCCAGTGGGGAAATAAAGCAGTAAAGCTGATTGTGAACTTTCAAGGTTGGGGAGGAAATAAGTTACCACCCTATGGCCTCAAATAATGAGAAAAAAATATCTCCCACTTCTTCAGGGCTGGAAGAATGTCCAGGGCAAACTATGTCCTGGGCTTCCTTCGGGTTCGTTAGCCTCCAAACTATATGTTGAATAAGTAAGAACAGAAAATTAAGGGAAAGGGTAATTAACTTGGGTACTGGCACACCTTGTCAATATGTTGGCTGATACCTTCACCCTCTTTTTGTAATGCAACCTGAATTTGGAAAGTGTAAAAAAGCTACTACAGAGAGATGCTATTATTGCAAGAACCCTCCCCCAGTATATAACAATAAAAAAACTGGTCTCCCCATAAGTGCTTTATCCCCGAGCAAAAATGTCCCCCAAAAGTGAAATCATTGTTTCAGTCCTCCTACCTTCTTCATGGCTCTCTAATGTTCAACAGAATAAAAAATAGAACAAGTAAACAGTATTCAACATACGTGGTTGTTCTCCTCATGATTACTGCCCCCTATTTATAATGTTCTAAATGAATATAATAATTCAATCTGGTGGAGTTTGTATTGAAACTGAAATTAACATAATGGTAGCCAGGAACAGCAAGTCTTCATTAACAACATAAATGGGCAGTCTTTACACTCTGAGAATATACTGTAGCAGTCTGTCTCAAAAAGAAAGTGCTTAACTTTGAAAGTCTAACAAGCTGTTCCTGCTCTTAAAATAATACACAGTAGTGCTATATATTTTTTGGAGGTTTTTTGTCCATTTCTTCCTGATTGTGTTCTTTCCTCTCCATTTTTTTTTCTGCTCTGTTTAAAGCTTCTTAACACACATCCATCAATTAAAACTCTAGAATGTTTTGCTAGTATCTTAAAAGTCAAACGGGGCCAGTATTCACATTAAAATATTGGCACAGTATGTTGCCCCAATCCGGTGTTCTAAAAGTTTTACTTTCGACTGAGTATGTCTTCCAGACTGCCTGCATCTGAGAGGCTTACTCCAACCTCTTCACCAGATCATTTAAAATAATAGCACCAAAAATATTAATTTGTGTGTTGTTGGTGTAAGAAGAGTTTAAAAGTAACAGAAAAGAGAGAAGCTGAGACCAACAACTTGACGATCCATTGAATTTGAGCTGCTGGTCTCAAAACCCTTCGGGGGGGTGGGGGGAGTCAGGAGACTGTTCTGCAGATGACCATAATATTCCCAGACTTGTACTTATGCAGCATCGCCTTCTTCCTCTTTCCCATCCCCTGACCTCCTGACGACAAAGAAATTTCTCTTACCATGAGGTATACGGCACATCAAATGCGGCAGTTCAAATCATCCCAGCACAGGTTTGTCTGTGCATGGCTGCCCTTATATTGTCTTTTATAGTGCATGTGTGCCTGCAACAGCACAAATACAGTAAAAAAAAAAAAAAATCCAGCACCAGCAAAAATTGTCATTCATTTAACTTAATTGACATTTTTTAAGAAAACTCAGCATTTGCACATGTACAGTGTGGCTTCAACGGCTATTAGTGTTATTGGAGCTGAGGGAGAGCGCCATTTAAACAGCTGTCAGAAGATAACAGCAATGTCTAAACATTTAAAGTTTTTGTGTTTTTTCCTACGTTTGGCAGTGTTGGATATCAACGATTGTCACTGAGGGGCTGAGCTGCAAGCGTAAGACGTAAACAAAAAAAGAGTGGGAAAAAGGTCCACTATATGTCTTTTCATTAATCAAAGGTTGGGGGGCCATCAGCTGCATGAAGACATTCCAGTTTCTTGTTCCATTTTATTGACACACCTAGTAGGGTACAATAGATTATTGATGACACTGCTGTGGTACTACAACCCTAGGCTTACCACTAAAATCCATTGGAAACAGCATTCCACGACACACCACAGTACTTTATTTTTTCATTTTATGTCTGTAAGGAGGAGATCATGAGAGGAAAGGATGTTTAATTAATAAAAAAAATTTTTTACATATAAGCAAGTTTAGCTGACCCATCGATACAGTGATACCGCTACCACTTGCATTCCCATCGACCTGCGCTTGGGAATGAGCACAGGCCACTGGGGGATGACCGGGGAGGAAGGATTGAGCATTTCAGGGATTTCTCTCCTTCCTCCGGGGGCAGGGGATTATTGCTACTGCTGCTTGCCTGTCACCTGGTGGAGACCACCTGGGAGCACAGAAATGGAGATGCCTCCACCCCTGGGGAGGAAACCCAGGAGGATGCAGGAAAAAGCCCATTTTGGCAATGCCTGCACCCCCCACAGGCTCTTACAAGACCAACACAGCAGGTCATCCACCACAATGTGATCCTGGGTAAGTGATGAATAATCGGTAAGTCCATGAGATGGGTAACAGGGCTAGGAGGGGGTGCCGTCAGCAGAACCGGAGAGAGGGAAAAAAAAGCTGGATTAAAAAAAAAAAGGTAGTTTTACTTTTCTGAGGCTTTGCTATAGGTTTTCGGTAAGTAATGGTGGCAGCCATGTTTGGGATAGCAATCAGGGATGAGTCGAGTGAGACATGAATTCTGGATGTGATTTGCCCAAATTTCAAATTACACTGCCTGAACTTGTTCCAGCTTGTTCATTTCTTGGGGATTAACATATGGGTCTTGCAATTTATTTGGCCAACCCAAAAACAGGACATTTACAACCCATTTTGCAAAATGTGATCCACACCTTGGCTGGGTTTGTGAGGCATGAGGCATAGCTGAGGACCTTCAGCCACCTGGGAAGTGGCATTGTCCGAGACAGTAACACACAGTTTGAAGGGTTTCTTCCTGTTTTGGCTTCCTGCTCCTAACCACACAGCCACGAAATTACTGAATCCCAGAGGGATGCTGCACTAAAACCCGCAGATCATGGGTTGTAGTCGATGTGTTTATTATCTGATGTCAGAAAGGTATGCAGACAGAAGTACAAAAAAAATATATATACAGGTACTACATTCTAAACTGGTAAACAGTCTCTTCTTCGGATACAAAGATAAGAAGGCACACAGCAGTATATGTAGACAGTGGCTCCCCACCACCACCACCACACACATACAAACTTTTTGATTTACAGGCATTCTATAATATATTACTGCTATTATTAAATTAATTATATGTAAATTAAAAAAAAATCATCAGGAACCTTTTTCTAGGCTGTGGTTTTAAAGATATAGTCACCGATCAGATCAGAGGGAATCACTGTCCCATTTGATAACAAGATATTCCACTGTTGTAATAGTCATTGTCTGCAGTAGACGTGCAGTGGTGGTATTGTACTGAAAACATATTTGCATGAACAGTTGCTGTTTTCTTTTTGGCTGTTGGACACTGCCAGGATGTTCGACTTTATACAAATTCTGTATCCAGACCTTTGCTGTAATTTATGGGGCTTGTATTTCTGTATGTTTGTACTTTCGTATTTTTATTACCTGTCTGTGCGATTTTAGAAAAGTATGTTTGCAGTAACCCTAAAAATAATTAGTGCCAGCTTTATTTTGTCTGAAAACATTCCTTATGATCTCCTAGCACCAAACTGGGGTTAAGATAGTTTGTATACACACGTGTACTTTTTTCCAGCCTAAGTCCCATCAAGACATAAACACGGCATTAAGGGCTTAGGATGATAAACATAATAAACCTTTGCATGTAATTTGCCCTTTATGTTCTTTCGACCATGTGCATGAGTTGAGTGCCAGTGTTGCGTGGTGGGTGGTGCAGAAAATCTTGTTTTAAAAGGAATAAAAGCAAACACAAATTTACCTATAGCATAAACAGCTGTCCTGATCATTTCACAGATTTTGAACGTTACATTTGTGTGTCTACTTGCTATAGGCAAGTCAGACATATTGCTATCTGTATAGTGGAACTGGGAAAGTGAAGAGCATTAGAAAACATGCATCTGATTTCACATTGTTAATATATGTCATTCAATAAAATGTATTTTTTTTTAAACTTGCTATTTATGGCTCATTCTGATCTCCACAACCTGCTTCCCTCAGAAGCACCAAAGGACCACCCAATCCTGACGTTCCTACCTGCCATCACAATCCTCCATTGAGCCATGGTTCTAGCCCCAGGTGGGGACAGGAAATGGGAGGATATTCACCCCAAGTCTTTATGCATCGCCAGGAGGTGCTGCTGGTAGTTGTGTGTGGTCCCGATGTACTAGGGGTTTGTTGTCTGCTGTATTAGGGGCCTTTTCATGAGTTTGTCCCTGCCCTCTGGATGTCAACACACAAGGGGCTCAATGTAGCGGTGCGCAGAGTGGTACATCTCCCAAGAGCCCAGCTGACATCCTCACTCCCACTCTGCCATTCACTATGCTGCTTACTACATGTGGTCACCCTGGTCGCAACACTGCAGTGGAGGCAGCGACCCTCCCTCCCTAGAGGAGGAGGAGCGTGCCCACTGGGACTCAGTCCTCCTTGAGTGGCCTGGGCTCGCTCCAAATCCAATGTCACTGGCATTGCGAGCACTAGCTCTGTTGCTGCTCTTCTTTCATGAATCATGGAATCCCACTCTTGAGTCTAAGCCTGAGGTGCTAGGACCCCACGGGAGTAAATCTTTTGACCATGGGGCCAATAGTAGCTACTGGCTGAGGGCATCTGCGTAACTGCATATGGTGATGCGTACCTGCCAATGATTGTTGCTGGCTCGCTCACCCACCCAGTTCTGTTTTTCTTGCTATTGAGTGTGTACTAGGAGAGCAGATCACTTTGCCTCTTCATTGCCATTTCTTTTTGGTTTGTTATTTGCTGGAATGCCTAATTCATCGAAGAAGGGGTTAAAAGACTTCCCTTCTAATTTTGTGCTTGTAATGAAAAGATTAACAATGATAACAGGCATTCAGTATGTTTTGCCTGTCTGGGGCATAGCCAAGACATGGAGTCCTGCAAGGCCTGCTTTTTGTTTTGTCTGCACTTTCCAAATCCATTGCATGAGGTTGGGCCATCCAGTCCCATCTTTCAGAGGTAGGTTTCAAGTCAGGTGGTCACTAGACAGGACTGTGGACTACTCCCCCAGGTCCACTCACGACTTTTCAGTGATGGCCTTACCAGAAAAAAGTCATACGCTGACCACAAAATAAAGTATACAGATTATTTTATTAAGTGCAGACAGTGTGCAAGACTGAGGACTAGGCTTCTGACATTTTGCACCTAATCCAGGTGCTTAATCACTTTTCTGGTAAGGCTGATCTTATCTGTGTCACTCTTTACCATTCATCACTATGTGGTGTACTGCGCCGGAGCTAGGACCCCACGGGAGACTTCCCCCCCATGGGCGGAGTCGACGCAGGTTCGGCGCTGCCCTCGAGGCTGATGTTCCACGTGGCGCTTGCGGGTTGGCCGTTATCTGTCGTTGACTTCGCCCTAGCCTCAGTTCTTCTACTCTCGCTGTTGAGTGTAGACCTCATGTGGAGACTACAAGCAAGTGCGTGTTTCATGGATTCATGCCTAGTTTTACTGGTTTGGTTCTCGTTCTGTTCGCCCTGCTGGCGATAACGCTTCTGGTGCCGATGAACCATTTCAATTTGTTTTAAAGCTAGCCGAGTACTATTTACTGTTAATTTTTATTTTTATTTATTTTAGTCTTTGGTAACTGGGTAAGGCCCACTAAGCACAAGTGCTTGTTTTCAGGGGTGACCTGCGAGCACTGGGCGGTTAAGTGACTTTATTTATTTATTTAGCTTTTGTTTACCGGGTAGGTACACTAGACAAGTAATATGCTTATTTTCAGGAATGACCTGGGAGAGTACAAAACATACAGGATACATACAAGGCAACTTAGGAGGAACAACTTATTACAGGAGGTACTAACAATTGTAGAAAAACAAATGCACAAGCAGCAATTCCACCACATGATAGGATTACATAGATTGACATTAGTGACAGCAGGATTCGTCTGAAAACATTACCTACGGAGGCTTGAAGCAGTCACACACTGATGATAATTTTAAGTGCGACCACAGGGAGGAGCGAAAGATCCCATGGGAGGGGGCCATGCGGACATGGTCAGGAAGAGAGTTCCAGAGTCTGGGCACGTAAGCAGCAAAGTCTCGGTCCCCCATAAGAGTCCGGGTGGAAGGGACTTTGAGCAGTCCAGCAGACTGGGACCTAAGCTTGTAGGGCATGGTGTCCATTTTTGGGAGGAGATTCACCAGTCCCTGAGGGGAGCGGGAAGCGAGCACCTTCTTGGAGAAGCTTCCAACACCGAGATCCAAGTATTCAGCTGGAGGCAACCAGCGGAATTTATCATAAAGATCACAGCGATGGGTGAGTTTAGGGGCAGCTAGTGCAAACCGACAAATATTGTTATATGCCGTGTTCCACCGGGCAAGGTGAATTTGGGGGGACCGGGCAAATAGGTGGAATCCATAGCTGAGGGAGGGAAGAAGCACTCCTCTTGCAAGTGCAAGTCTCACCCCCGGGGTCAGGTTGTATTTGGCCCTATAGGCCAAGCCAAGCTTGCAATGTGTGCTTCTACAGATGTTGAGGATATGACTCCCCATGTCAAGTTGGGGGTCAAGAGTAACCCCAAGATATTTGATTGAGTTCACCATTGGCAACGAGGGTCCACCATCACAAGGTATGTTGAGCAAGGCTGATGAGGCTTTTATCTTGGCCGTGGAACCAAAAAGCATGGCCTGTGTTTTATTAGGGTTCAACACCAGCCTATGGTGAGTAACCCAGGCCAGGACTCTACTGAAATCATCAGTCAGGCTCTGGTTTAGTGCTGCAACATTGTGGGAATGGGCCACTAGCACCAGATCATCTGTGTATTGAGTGGCTTGGCAATGAGAGGTCACCTGTGGCAGTTGATTGATAAAAAGCGAGAAAAGAAGAGGGCCCAGCACTGATCCTTGGGGGACTCCCATAGTCACCGCCCTGGGCTCCGAGAGGACCTTGTTAAAGCAGGTACGCTGCTTTCTACCCTTCAGGTAGCCCGTGAACCAGTTCAAGGCATGGGAGGAGAGACCAACAGCCCATAGCTGCTCCCCAAGAAGGTCATGGTTAACAAGGTCAAAAGCTTTTGATAAGTCTATAAATGTAGCACCGGACAGTTTACCTTGGTCCATGGCGGATCTTATGCTAGAGGTTACAGTAATCAGGGCAGTTGTGGTACTGTGTCCCTTTCGAAAGCCATGCTATGCCCTGGATAGCAGATCATGAGAGTGCAAATACTCCGAGAGTTGCTCGGCCACCACCTTTCCGAGAAGTTTTCCAAGGGATGGGAGGATTGCAATTGGGCGATAGTTGTCAGGAAGTTTGGGATTGCCCTGCTTCAGAACTGGTACTATCCTTGCTTCCTTCCATATATCAGGGATTTTCCTGAGCTAAGGGATAGATTAAAGATGTGGGCAGCAGGGAGGCAATGTAGAGGCGCTCCTGGCTTGAGAAGCCGAGGTTCAGTGAGACCTGGGCTGGAATGCTGGGCGAGGCAGCAAGATGTTTCTGGACGCCCCGAGGCTGATACTGCCCTGAGATTGAACTCACTCTGATGATGTTGATCAGCCTGACTCGAGAGTGACGGGATAGTGAACGGACTCCCCCATCCGTCGTAAGTCGGGAGGTGAGGGCCGAGAGGTCAGAGAAGTGACAATTGAGGGAGTCAGCTATGGTTTGGGGATTATTGCATGAGACGCCATCTATGACCATATCCGTGACACCCGTGCTGGAGGATCCACTAACTAGGGATTTAATGTTCCTCCAGAACCTCCTGGGGTCTCTGGCAGAGCTGAGTAGCGCAGACTTACAGAAGTCACTTTTTGCTACCCTAATAGCCTTCTTACACTGGTTCCTGAGGTGCCGATGTCTCTGGAGTTTAGAAGGATCTCTGATCCTAGCATGAGCCCAGCATCTGTCTCTTTCACACATCTTGGCTAGAAGATTTCCATTCAGCCAGTAGATAGCAGTTCCCTCACCCTCCGGTGATCATGGTGCATGCCTATCTTGGAGATCACCAAGGTATCAATAAAGCAGGAGGTTGCAGCTGGGGGTCAGAGGCTTCCAATACCCTGGTCCAGTCAGTAGACCTTAAGTCATCCAGGAACCTCACTGAGTCAAACCTGGAATAGTTCCTGGACTCAGTATAATTTTGTGTGGGATTTTAGGGGAGGGAATTTTCCAGACATAGAACACTGGGGAGTGATCAGAGATAGAGTCCGATAGTGTGCCTGAAGTTGATATTCTCTCCGGGCGGTTGGTCAGGATCCAATCCAGCAGGGTACTCGAGGAACCACTAGCGGACTGTCTAGTCCGGTCATTAATAAGTTGGGTAAGGGATAAGGTGGCAAGTTGAGGCTTACATTTCTTAATATTGCCACTCTCCCAATTGCTCAGAGTCACACAGTATGCAAGTGGAGGTTGTGAGAATCAAACTTCAGGTCTGGTCTGCTTTACCACACGGTCATGTCTCATCCCGGGGGCAAGAAGTCGTTGAAGGCGTGGCGGCCACCAATGTGTTGGTGCTCCTGTGGCCACCTTTATTCCGTGATGGACCAGCATGACCATTGTCTTTCCTGCCTCGGCCTTGGCCACGACATGGACAACTCGATGCCTGCCTCTTTGATGGACCGTCGAGTTCTTGAGACAAAGGCTAAAGTCGGACATGCGCTCACGACTGGGGCTGGGTTTGCAGTCAGGGCCAAGGTCAGACTTTTGACCCTTCCTCCAGGTCCCCTCATGGTCCTATATAGCCCGTGGAGGAGGGGCTACCTCTTCTAGCCTTGAGGAGGCCCTTTCTGCCTATCGGGGGAGCAGGCGGGGCACTGCCCTGGCGGTAAATCTCTCTTGAGGAGGTGAATGCTCCCCGGTGCTTCGGCGTCCTGGGGCCTGCGGGCTGGGCCGACACTGTCCTCGGCGATGTCTGTTGCAGTACTGCCTTGACTCCAGTGCCGCTATGCTGCCGAGGCCTGGGTGGCATCAAGGCCTGCACCGCTTGACTCCTTTGGAGGTGCCAGGGATGACGGGCAGTGCTGTGGAAGGTGTGACACTGTTTCTGGGACCCTTTCTGGTCTGGCGCGCAGTCAGTGCCACCTCCAACTCCGTTGCCGTTCGCGGCACAGGGGAAGGGGACAGTGCCGAGGTCAGTGCTGCCTTCGACTCTGGTGCCATTCACGGCACTGGGGGGGTGGGGGGCGTGCAGTGTTGCTCTCTGTGCCGTTTCTGACTCTGGCACCATTAATGGTGCTGAGGAGGACTGCGGCGTCGGCCGTGGTGCCATGCTTGGCTCCAGTGCCGGGGCTGAGGGCGGTGTGACTCGCGGTCCAGGAACTGGCAGGGATCAGGGAGTGGTGAAGCATCTGGCCTATTTGTCCACTTCCTTGGAAGGGGACTCGGGGTCTGATCCGGATTGGCTTCCGGATTCTTTGGAATCTTCCGATCCCTCGCTGTCTAGCACCTTGGCCCCCGCTCAACCTCCCTCTGTGGGTCAGACATTGCCAGTCAGTTCTGGGGTCAGACCCCTCTGGGACTCCTGGTACCCTACCTCATCCCCTTTCAGGTTTGACGTGCCTGGACACCCCCTCTGGGCCTCGTGCTCTGCACCTTGATCGACCCCCAGACTCGGACACTGCAAATTTTGATTTCTGGGGGAGAAGGACCACCTATTCGGCATGGATCCTTCTTTCAGTAGCTGCACATTAGGCCCACTATGCATCCTATGATCGTTCTTGTGGTCCAGGCTAGGACAACTCCTAGCCTCAATGCCTGACATGGAGGAAACCAGGCAAGCCATCGCCCTCTCTTCTCAGGGCCTGGAGCTAGCAAGGCACCAAGCAATTGCATCTTACGACACCAGTGAGGTAGCCTCCAGAGTTATAGGGACAGCGATTTGCACTAGGCAGATGGCATGGCTTTGCTTATCCAGGTTGTCACCCATGGCCCGGCGTAGGGTGATTTCCTCCGCCTACTGGAGAACCCACCTTTTCTCCCGTAGGGTGAGACGGCAGCTTTCGGGGCGCTTTCCCTCACCCAGTGGGAGTTCCTCGTCTCACCCGGACCAGTCCCAGGCCTCCCCAGGCCTGTAAGAGTTCTTCCGTCTGGTGTCTTCCCCCACTGGAGGCTAAGGGACGTAGTCCCTTAGGGACGTATTGGGCCCCCTTCGAGGGGGCTCGGTACTCACCAACATAGTGATGAATGGTGAAGATTGACACAGATAAGGTATGAAAAATATGTACCTACCGTAATTCTTGATCTTTCTGTGTATCTTCACCATTCATCACTAAATCCCACCCACCTTCCCCCTGGGGCCTCATTCTCTAGGCTCCCCCTCCCCTGTGTGTCTCCCTTTTGTTCCAACTCCTCTTTCTCCTTTCCCTTGTGGTCAGGAGGCAGGGGACTCTGGCAACATGCAGGGAGGAGTTCTTTCCTGTAAGGGTTTTTTTGGGTGGGGAGTCCTCCCTTCTCCTTGCCTTTGGCTGCTTTCCCACTCCCTTGATTTGGAGTGGGGATGGAGGGATGGGTGGACTCCTAATCCCCCTCATTCTCCAAACCCCTTGTTTATCCTTATTTTGAACGTCCTTTGGACTAATCCCTCCTTTCTTTGTTAGGGTTTTTTCCCCTTTATTTGGAGGGAGGAGGGGAAGGGATGCCCCTTTATCTACCTGGAACTCCTTCTCCCGAAAGCTTTTTGCTCCTCTTGGGGCTGCTGCTGCTTATTCTATGCAGGCTTCACCTGCTTGGCAGCTTCTTCTAAAATAGGCAAGACTGGGTGGTCCAGGCGGTCTTTGTCTGCCATTAACTTGCTCAAATCCTGGGGGCCCAGGTTCAATTGCCAGGGGTGCAGTCCTCTCTTCCCCCTTCCTTTTTCCTATTCTTCCTCCTTCCCTTCCCTACTTCCTTTCCAGAGATTGGGGCCTCCTTCTCCCTATCCCTTAAAATTAGTTTTCTGCTTTCTGCCCTCTCTGTCGTTTATTTCTCCTTTTGGTTTTTATATCCTTTCCTTTTATCTATCCCTTGGGCTCCCTTGCCTCACCCCTCCACCCCCTTTGCTACACTCTCCGGCATCTCAGAACTGAGGCTAGGGCAGAGTCGATGACAGATAATGGCCAACACGTGAGCGCCATGTGGAATTTCGACCTTGAGGGTGGCGCCGGCTCTGCATCGACCACCCCATAGACAAAAAAAAAAAAGTCTCCCACGGGGTCCTAGCTCTGGTGCAGTACCCCACATAGTGATGAATGGTGAAGATACACAGAAAGATCAAGAATTACAGTAGGTATGTAATTTTCATTTATCAGCCCAGTTTGTTGGTTTGGTTCCAGTTTGGTTTACCATGTGCTGCAGCTGTATCTGGAGCAGTCCCTATTTGTTTCTTCAGCTGGTGAGGACTCAACCACAGCCCACTTAACTTCAGTGACAGGCATCCCCAGAGTCAGGAACAAGGCCTTTGGCTTTGTCCAACACTTTGGTGACATCAACACTGACCATCAGTGATGCCATTGCTTCCGGTGTCAGTGACGTTAGTGCTGCCAACTCTAATAGTGACAACATATCTTCTTCAAGGATATCTCCTTCTATTGAACCACATCATGTAACTGTAAGCTGCTGGCATCGGGATCAGGACTACCCAGAAACTTTTTGCAGGCTGGGAGCACCCACTTCGACGTGCCTTGTCAGCGCCCTTATAATGTTGGATCCCTAGCAGGATATAACATCAGCATCTCCATCATGCCTCAATTCTTTCTTCTGACATCAACTGCTCATCAGTCCACTGCTGCTGAAGAATGCAGCTGAACTTTTGCAAGTCTTCACTGTCGCTGTATACATCTATTTGTTATTTAAAAACTAAATTTTATGCTTCAGTGGACAAAGAACTGTTGTTTCACTATTGCTGTTGTGGCACTTTGAAGATTTAGAAAGATGAGGACCACTCCGTTTCTATCCATTGCCTTGGCAAGGACCATAATGTTAAGGCCTGCATAGTCTGCTTTGGTTTTAACCAAGCTACCAGGAGACATCACAGGAAAGCTTTAGAAACATTTCTGTTTGTACAAGAAATGGAGAAACGGGCTATGGCTTAGACAGATTTTCTGTCGTGATCTGCTCCCACTCCTGCTTCCCCATCAACCTGTCGATCTCCATGATTGACGGCACCCACTGCTGACTCTTTTAAGGAAGGAGACAAGTCATTGAAGTCAGCGGATAAATACCGTCATGCTGAAAAAGTGAAGCACCAAAAGAAAAAAGAGGCTTCTCCTGACCATTCCCATTCACCACTTAGATCGTAAGTCATTGAAAAAAGATAAGGCCCCAGCTACGGCCGAGGGTTCTCCCCGGCTGTCTCACAGACACTAGGTCGAGGTCCAGCATCAGCTCGTCTTCCCCATGCAGGGATTCGCAGTCTGTTCCGCCATTGGGCACTGTCCTGTTGAGGCAAGAGCCATTGACGCCCCCTTCTGGCTCCATCAACTCTCAGGCTTTTTATCAGACAATGTCTGAACTGTTTCAGTGGATAATGCTGCTGTTGTCAGTGCCTCCTGCTCCTGCTGGTCCGTCATCAGTGATCCCATCGACATTTCATTCTTCTGTCCCTGCCTCCCCGGCATGGTTCAGATGCCCTGCCATCGATGAGTCATGTGTCGATGGTGTCTCCTATGGTTCCTTCACTGGTCATCAACCTGCAGCCTATACAGGTGGACACTGACAATGAACTGAAATATAATCCAGCAAAACTTGTAGGAAGAGGAGGAAGCAGTAGAAGAGGAAAAGGAAATAATAGATGTGGCTGGTTGAAGTTCCACTCTGTCTTCTTGCTCTGAAGGAAGTGTGGTGTATACACTCAGATCACCCCCTGAGGATGCCTCACTCAAGACCTTCCTAAACATGATGCAGGCCAAATTGGGATTTCAAGTTTAGGAGGAGGATTCTTCCAAGAGAAATCTTTGAGTTCTTAGAAGTCTCTGCCTCTCCTCCTGCAGTCATCATCCCTCCAGCGTGTTCCACTCTGGAGGATGCTGCATTGGTGGCCTGGCATAGGCCTGCACAACTGCCTCCTGTACTTAGAAAGGCAGATGAACAACAGCCTGCCCTTCCGGCAAAGCCATATTATTCACTACAGTCTGAAACAGCTTATGTGGTCATTATGGCTGCCCATGATATATCTCAAGTGCCCAAGCATTTGAGTTCCCTGCCCCCAGATAAGGAGTCAAGAAAGCTGAATGTCATAGGGAAGAGGACCTTTGCCTCTGCTACCCTTGGCTTTAGGATTTCAAACTATCAAACGTGTACCTCTCAGATGTCACACATCATGAGGTACGTCACTCATTTTATCTCGAAGAAATCCTTTGACCCACATGGGGAAGGTGATATTCCATACTTCCCACTGAGACTTTAAAGCAGAAATTCATAATAATCTATTATGCTCAATTATCAGCAAACATTATGAATGTTAGTGCACTGGTACCCATAGTGTTCTAAGCTTTCACTGCCATGTTTGATGATATGTCATACATTTTTCTCATTTGTAACACATTTCGGTGAAGAAAGGTTGAGAGATAAAGATAGATAAATATATGGGAAATAAAAAATGTATGTACCACCGATAAGAGTAAATAGGTGGGAGTTCAATTAAGCAATAAACCATGACAGGGTGTTGATGATGCTGGTTTTACCCACGCCTGGCGTGGTTTGTTCACGAGGCCACAGGCCGAGTGAGTAAACCTCACCAGGCGTGGGTAAAACCAGCATCACCAACACCCTGGAGTGGTTTATTGCACTATACAATGTGTCGCTTAATATTTGTTCAAAAAATAGAAAAATAATTATTTTTGTATTTTTTATAGCTTTGTAATGAATTTGTTCTTACACTACAAAAAATAGTGCAGTGTAACCAAATCCTCTAAGCAGATGCAAAAGCCAGAAAAATACCCTGCATAGATAATAACTTTATGTAATGGAGATGGGGAGGTTGACAGACACATACTTAGAAACATTAGGATACCAAAACAACAGGGTGACAGACACATACTTCAAAACATTAGGATACCAAAACAACAAAATCAAAGCAGAACCGTAGGATAACAGACTGGAATGTTAAACAGGAAGAGGTCGGGATTAAAGAAGTTGTGTTCACCAGTTCGCGGTCACTCCGGCGATCCCGCCGCCTCGTACATCCTGCCGCTGACAGGACTCGAAACTGCACAAAGAGGGCACAGCTACAACCGGCCTGCCTTAAAGTGTCGATTTTTTCGCGGTCCTCCAGCGATCCGCCCGCCTGTTACATCTACGCTGGCTTTCGTACAGCACTTCGGAACTGCACAAAGGGGCACAACTGCAACCTGGCCTGCCTTAAAAGTGTCCGATTTTTACAATTCTGCAAGTTCAGGAGCTGGCACTTGCTTATGCAGTCGTAGTCGTGGAGAACACTCGGTTGGAATTTACAAAAGGGAAGAAAAAGCGATGTTCTTATGGTGCCGGTGCCACAGTAATGTTTAGTGAGGAAAACAACATGGCGGCTCGGAGTGATTTTTACTTTTTTTTTTTGGCAGTTAGTGAGATGCGGCTGGCTGGCACTTGTTCCTGTTGGTGATGCTAGATTTTACAACAGGGTGATAGTGCCAGCTGGCCAATGAGAAGTTGCTATTTTTTTTGCCATTGTGTAATTAAGGACAAATTGTCTTCAGAACTTGTAAATTATCTGTGAACCTACGAACCTATAATCAGACATGCATGATTAAATATCAGAATTGCCTGTGGAAGACTATGGCCACTCTAGCTGAAAAATTGCCCGAGGGCCCGGATAACATGTTGGTTTGGCAAACAATTGCTAGTGGGCAAGAGGCTAGTGAGCATTTGCTAAGATCAGCATATGATGCTTCAGATGCTGCTGCCAGGGCTGCTGTCTCTTGTATCTGCATTAGGTGCCACTTCTGGCTTAGGGTGGCTGGATTTTCCTCTGGTGTGCGACAGTCAGTAATGAATGTTCCCTTCAGAGGGAAACAGCTGTTTGGTAATAATATTGAAAATAATTTGCAGGAGCTGCAAACTTCAAGAATGACTCTTAGCTCCCTGCACACTTTGAACCCTAACCCCGGGGGGGCATGGTTCTTTTCGTAGGCCCTATTCCCATCCTGGCAGAGGTTATTACAGAGGCCCAGACTATGGATCACATGGGCTTCAGCACTCTATCTCCCGGGCCACTGCCTGCTCCCAGGTGCCATGTCCACCTTACCAAAGGCCGACCATCACTGGAGCTCCTGCCACCCACAGTGCCTTCTGACTCTCCTGCCTTGCCTCCGGCCTCCCTACTTCAAGAAGTATTAGTAGGAGGCTGCATCTTGCTCTTTTAGTGAAATTAAGGGAGATTACGAGAGATGCCTGGGTTGTAGAGGTTGTTCAGCAAGGACATGCCCTACAACTCCTTACTATTCCTCCAGTTACTACTCATCTCCCATTGTCAAACTAGTATTCTCTGGGACATCTTGCCCTTCTGCCGGATGAGGTCCAATGTTTCCTCTGCAAAAGGGCTATAGAAATGGTCCCAGCTGCAGAAATTAACCAAGGTTTTTATTCCTGGTACTTTCAGGTTCCAAAATGGACAAGAGATTTAAGGCCTGTCCTAGACCAGTGGGACCTGAACAGATACATAGAATACAGAAAGCTCATAATTGTGTCCCTAACTCCCTGTTATCTGTATTGTTACAAGGGGACTGAATGGTAGTGCTGGACATCTTTTGGTTGAAGTAACACAGAACACTAAGGTGGTCCATGATGAGAAGAGGATGAGGGTGGTATTTGAGGTGTCATTGGACTCTGAGGGTGAAACCTTGATGACCTCAAGTAGAACCCAGCTCTTTGACCAAGATTCCTCAGACGGTCAGTCTGTCTCATCGGGATCAATTTCTTTTGGTGGGTTGATCCAATTGGTGTTGGAGTCCCTGGAGGTAGCTTTAGAGCTTGTTCAGAAGTGGGCTAAATACCCATTCACTGACATCCTAGATGGGACAATTCACCGGGGTCACCTTCCTGATGGCTAAGGCCATCTTCGGACTAGCTATGTAGCTTTAGCAGCACCTGCATTCTGCCCGGCATTCCCCACCTGCAAGATCCACAAGTATGTGGTCCCCATGGGTACCCTCATAGGGTCCTCAGATTGAAAGGCCAAGAGGATGTAAGTAGGCAGCCTGACAAAGAGTCCAAGAAATTGGACTTCACTGCCAAGAAGATCTGCATGGCTTTCTTACTTGGTCTCCAGCAGGCCAGCTACTCAGTAATGATGGCTAACTTTGGCCATTCCCTTTTTGGGCTGGTTGGGATCCTCCTCCCTCTGCTTCCTGCCAATTAACAGCAAGGGGCCCAACAAATATGGAACCAGTGAAAAGTACATTAAGCATCACTCGTGGAAGCCAGAGTCTTGATAAATTATTTTTATTTGTGACCAAAACAAGCCTGGACAGAGTCCTTCCCCAGTGCTTTGACCCTACAACAGAGTCTTCCTCAGGGGGCAAATCTCTATGGAACCAAGGCTGTATATTGGCTAAATACCAACTCCTGATGGCCTTATATATGGGCAATTCCTGTGCTGTGGTGATAGCTACGGCTGTCTTCATAATCCATAGGGCCCACCTTGCTGAGACTGTCCACCTTCACAGCTGACACTTTGCTAAGCTGGAGGATGTCCCATTCCTGGGCACTGACCTCTTTGGCCCTGGGGTGCAAGGCCATCTCACACGTATTGAGATGTCCAAAGTCACCCTGGACTCTGGCTTCATCTCAGAAATACCTAAAACTGCCTAAGCCTAAGAAAAAGGCCTTTTAATTTCATGGCTTTTAGCAACAGCACCCTCAGCACCAGCCCCAGCTGGGGCAGTTTCAGTGCTGGCGTCCAAAACCCAAGTTTGGCAGCCAGGGTCAGAAAAGGTTGAGGCAGCAGAGGTGCTTCTGGTGCCTAGCTGCGCAGAGCCCCCTCCAAGGCTACAAAGTGACAGGTTGCAGGGTACCATTCTTCCTCCCATCTGATCCCTGTCCCTGGTCAAGGGTTGGTTGCGCCCTTCCTCCCTACCCTCATCCCCTTGGGAGCATAAGGTGCCAGAGGACTTACTGTCTGCACTAAGGGCCAGCATCGCTCAGCTTCTACAGCACGAGGCAATACAGGGGGTCCCAGACATTCTGGCCACACAGGGCTATATGTCCAGGAACTTTCTGGTTCTGAAACGGGTGGGAGCCTGGTGCCCATACTGGACTTACTCTACCTTCAGTCTCTGCACCCCTCGGCCTGGTACCTGAGTAGCTAGAGTTCCAGGCCTTGGGCCTCACAGATATACACCACATTGTGGAGGCATCCAGAAAGGAGTCGACTCACAGAATATATGCATTCAAGTGGCAGAGATTTTTGCTCTTTTGTCAAGAGAAGGAGCTTGATCCCTTTGCTGGCTCAAAAGCTGTGATTCTTGAATACCTGTGGTCCCTGTCTCAGTCAGGATTGTGAACCACGACCCTTAAGGTGAACCTAGCAGCCATTTCTGTATACCAGGCATGGACTGATATGCCGATGGTGGCACAGGAGAAGTTGGTCAGGCACTTTATCAAAGGCCTGGATCACATGTCTTCTCCGGTGTGCGAACCACCGCCTCTGTGGGATATACTGCTGGTACTGGCAATGCTCATGGGCAAGCCATTCATGCCAATGCACAAGTGTGAGATGCCACACTTGTCATGGAAGACTGTCTTCATGGAAGCTATTAGATCACCTAGAAGGGTAATTGAGCTCCATGTGCTCTCGGTGGAGCCTCCCTTCTGGGTCTTCCACAAGTACAAGGATGTCCTTCACCCCAACACAAAATTCCTCTTGAAGGTTGTGTCGGAGTTCCACCTGACCCAGGTGATTAATCTCCTGGGGTACTTCACCAGTCCAACCTCAGACGTCCATGGCAGATGCCATACATTGGATTTGCAGAGAGCACTATCCTATTACAAGAGCACATGGCAGGAGTTTGCAGCAGGGCTTGCCAGCTGTTTCCCTTTTGGGGGGGGGGTCAGAGGTTATACCATTGCATCATGCTGAGTTATTATATGTCTCATATCTCAACTCCCAGTGAGGCATGGATCAGAACCCTTCATTTAGTGCCATGGTATGAAAACATCGTAACGCCCCAACCCCTCCTGTCCTGTCTATTTCAATCTATATTTATCAGCTAAATATGTAGCCTAATAAGGGGTTGTTTTACAGCAGTATTACACTATTATTTATTTATTTAAAAGTTGATAACTGGGAAATACACCATTGAGCTAAGGCTCGTTTCCAGGTGCGACCCGAGGAAAGGGTTACATAGGGATAAAACTGACTTTAAAGCAAAACAAAACAAAAATTTGCAAGTAAGCAATTGTGGGTCACAGTTACAAGACCCCAAATAGTAGGTAACAGCCAGATACAGGAGTACAAATAAAGACCCACATTTGAACCACAATTATAGTACTAGTACAGGTGCAGGATCTACAGTAACACAAAGAAAATTAGTGTGCTGAGCATTAGTCACAGGAGCAAGGTCCACAGTTCAACACTGGAATCCCTTCTGAAATGAGGGGAGAGTGGGCTACGAGTAGTTAATAACTAAGGGGGGGAGACTTCATTTATATAAGAAGGTGAGAGTTGGGAGCAATTAGAGCACTGTTGATGGGGTAGAAGTCTGATAAGTCTTTTGGTAGAGAAAAAAGGAGGAGGATAGTCAGAGGTCAGAGTGGAGTTTATGCCAGAGGAAAGGGAAACGAAAGGAGAAGGTAGATTTACCTGTACAGAGTGGGGCAAGGGATAGAAAAGGTGCATGTGTCTCTGTGGCGAATGGAGTAGTTTGAGGTGGCAGCTTGGGAGAGGCAGGAGGAGAGGTAGGTGGGGAGGGTTCCAAACCAGAACTTTGCAACAAAGGAGACGCAGTGAACCATTCTCTTGTGAGATAAAGGCCACAAGGGAGAGGGCAGAATAAAGGAGACATATTGGGTAAGGGGGTGGTGGGGGGGTGGTAGCTAAGTGGCAGAAAGAGTTCAGAAGGGTCTCAAGTCTGGAAAGGGATGATTGAGAAGCTGTGCCATACACCACGTCAGCATAATCACAGATGGACAGGATAATTTTGGATACCAAAAATCCAATTCAAATCAATTCGTCTCTGCACTTAGTCCATATTTTATTGTAAGTGGTGATATTGCGCTGACTTGTATAATGAAGACACTCCATGATCATGCAGTCTAGGAATAGGCATCGCCACAGAAATATGTGGAAGGTTTCTTGTTTTTCCAACACTTTGCTATGCATCTTCTCATATTAAAGCTATATTCATTAATGTTTTAAGATGTTGTGACGGAAGATTTTGTCTTGAACTAGTTCCTAATATGCAAAGTTCAGTTTCTATTCTGATATTTATTCCTGGTATTCTATTTGTTGTGTCCAAAACTTTATTCCAAAGTAGAATAATATCTTTACACAATGCTATAACGTGGTCCAGGGTCCCTTTACAGGCTCTGCACCTATTGTACCAATAGGGAGAATTGCACTGTTCATTTTATTAAGTAGGTGCAGTGTGCAGTAAAACCTGTGAAAGATATTAAATTGAATTTTTTGATTGGTGTTGGTTCAGTTGCCATAAGAAGATTATAAATTTTAGAAATTATTGCTATTCTTTGTTTTGTGATCTATTAATTGGTTGAATAGATGTCATAGTCTTTTTTTTTTTTTTAATCTGGGTCTCAATTCTTTGCTGTACTATGCTCTTCTTTGTAGATAAATGAAAAAAATCATTTTGATGAATGCCATATTTCTCCTTAATCTGTTTGAAAGGCATCACGTTCTCTTCATCATGTAAGTCTTTCAAATACCTCATCTGCCCATCTCTTGTATTCCATGCCCAGTGATGGTACATGGTTATAATTTAAGTACATATGAGTTTCTCTATTCTCAAATTTTCTTTTTTTATAATAATTTATACAATAGGTCTTCTCTCCAAAGCTTCAAGTCGGGCCTCAAAGTGCATCTCCTTGAACTCAGCCTTTACAGCTGCAAACGTTAGCCCCCACTCTTTCCCCCTTCCCATGCAGGTCTCAACCACGACCACGGCGTCCCATGCTTATTTCAATGAATGTATCTACTATGACCCCTGTTACTTCAATGTATAGTGCCTAATGTACAAACAGTATTGTCAACTGTAATTATTGTCACTCTTGTATGTAATAATCCTAACAAATCTATGTTGTCTATTGTATGAAAATGTATCTTGTCTAATGTATGTAACCATTGTCTCATGTAACTTATCCTGGGTCGTCCCTGAAAAAGGGACCTCTGGACTCAGTCGGCTTACCCGGTTACCAAAATTTAAATAAATAAATAAAATGCTTCTAATAAAGTTCTAGTCAATTCGTTTTTTTTATCTTTATCCTTTTTTCATGTTTGCATACACTAACTGTCTTGGGGTTACATACTTTGTAAGATATGTTTCATAACCTACCCACCATAGTATTCTCCAATTTGTTTCAACAAGGCCGCTTGGTGGTATTTGCTGAAACATAGAAACATAGAAGTTGACAGCAGATAAGAACGCAAGGCCCATCCAGTCTGCCCACTTTTTCTACCTTATGAACAACCTTATGAATGTGCCATCGGTCTTTACTCTGTCAATGGCCTATCTATTCATACTCATCTGCATTGCTCCCTTATGCCTATCTTATGCCTGTTTGAAGCCCTGAACTGTATTCATATCCACCACTTCCTGAGATAGGCTGTTCCATGCATCCACCACCCTTTCTGTGAAAAACAACTTCCTCACATTACCCTTAATCAGTCTCCCTCTGATCTCATGCTGTGTCCTCTTGTCCTGCTATTTTTCTTATATTGAAACGTTAGACTCTTTCACCTTGTTAATGCCCTTAAGATGTTAGAATGTTTTGATCATATCTCCTCTCTCCCTCCTTTGCTCTAGGGTATACATATTGAGCTCCATTAATCTGTCCTTATATGTTTTCTGATGCAGTCCCTGCACCATTTTGGTTGCCCCTCTCTGGACTGCCTCCATTTTGTTAATGTTCTTTTGTACAGGTGCAGCCTCCAGTACTGCATACAGTACTCCAGATGGGGCCTAACCAGTGTCTTGTAAAGCGGGATTATTACCTCCCTCTTATGACTTGTGATACCCCTACTAATACACCCCAACATCCCTCTAGCCTTACCTACTACTTTAGTGGTCTGCTTGGATGATTTTAGGTCATCTGTGATGATGATACCCAAGTCTGTTTCTTCCTTTGTGATTGTCGGCGACTCCCCTCCCAACCTACAGGTAGCATCAGGGTTTCTCTTCCCTATGTGCATGATCTTGCACTTCTTTGCGTTAAAACCCAGTTGCTACTCTTCCAACCATTTTGCCAGTTTTTCCAGATCGCTTCTCATTCTGTCCACCCCATCTGGATCATCTACCCTGTTGCAGATCTTGGTGTCATCTGCAAACAGGCAAACCGTACTCTCCAGTCCATCTGCAGTGTCACTGATGAAGATATTGAAGAGGACTGGCCCAAAGACTGATCCCTGAGGTACCCAACTTGTGACTTGCATCTCTTCTAACTGTATACCGTTTATCACCACTCTCTGTTTTCTGCCTGCCAACCAGTTTGCCACCCAGTTGACCAATTTCTGACCCACCCTGAGCCTACCCAGCTTATTGATCAATCTTCTGTGTGGAACAGTATCAAAAGCTTTACTGAAGTCAAAGTAGGCAACATCAACTTTACCCCCTTGGTCCACCACTCTGGTTACCCAAAGAAATCTATGCGATTAGTTTGACAGGCCCTTCCTGTTGTAAACCCATGCTGTCTTGGATCCTGTGCCCCTATGGATCCCAGGTGTTGCACTATCCTTTCCTTAAGGAGTGCCTCCATAATCTTGCCCATTACTGAGGTAAGACTGACTGGTCTGTAGTTCCCTGCCTCCTCCCTGCTGCCACTCTTGTGGAGCGGGATCCCATGAACCCTTCTCCAGTCTTCTGGGTCCTCTCCTGTGCTCAGAGACTCACTAAACAGTTCTGCTAATGGCTCTGCTAGTTCCACCCTTAGCTCCTTTAGTACCCTGGGATGTATGCCATCAGGTCCTGTTGTCTTGTCCACCCTGAGCTTAGCGAGCTCTTGTAGGACCCTTTCTTTTGTGAAGGGATTTGTGCACACCTCCCCCCCCCCCCGTGTCCATGGTGCTGAGCTGTGGACCCTGCCCTACCTTCTCCTCAGTAATTACTGAGCAGAAGTATCTATTTAGGATAGATGCTTTTCCTTGATCCTCTTCCAGACACTTCCCCCTTATACTCTTTGATCTTAGCAATACCCCCTCTGGACTATATCCTTTCACTAATGTATCTATAGAAGGTCTTGTCCCCTTCTTTTACTGTTCATGCTAGTGTTTCCTTGGTTTGGGCCTTTACCTGCCTTACTGCCTTCCCTGCTTCCCTTAGGGAAGTTTGACATGCCTCCCTATCTTCGTCCCACTGCGTTCCCTTATATTTCCTGAAGGCCAACCTTTGGGCTCTGATCTTTTCTGCTACTGCTTTTGAGAACCAAAGTGGTTTCCTCCTTCTTTTGCTCTTGCTTTTCTCCCTAACATAGTGGGATGTTGCTTCAAGTATTGCATCCTTAATGCCTGCCCACTTTGCCTGTACCACCTCACCTGTATTTCTTCTTGCACACGTTGAAGCCTCCCATTATCAGAACCTACCCTTCAGCTGTCATGTTTTGTAAGGCGGAAGTCTGGAAGTTTTAACCCTGCCTCTTTTAATGTAGATTTAAGTTTGTTTATATTAATTCTTGCTTTTTATTTTTCCATAAAAATTTCCCGATTACTTTTTTTTTCAATTTTAAGAACCAGTTTCTGTTTATAAAAATGGGAAGTGATTAAGTATAGTGGGCAGGATTCACAAAAGGAATGTACCAGGCATCCAAGATGCGCTGGTGCATCCCCGACTTGTGCATTAGCGCGATTCTGTAAAGGGACTGATGCACCTGCGCATCGCTGATGCACCACACACTACCCATAATGTTATGTGGTGCTTCTGGAGGGGTTTTGCAGGGGGCATGCCCATGCATATGGTACACAGCCCAGTTCACAGCTTGACTTCAAGGCGCATCTCCGGAGCAAGTCTGGAGATGCGCCTCCGAAAGAAGATAAGTCTATGATAAATAGACTTAAGTATGTGTCCACCCACAGGCAGGCTGCTGAACTGCAGACAGCAGCACGGCAGCCTGCCCACCCTGGCAGTCCAGTGATCCCCCCCCCCCGCCTGCAGCACCGATAGAATGCCAGTCATTGCGGCATACTTCCCATTCGAATAGTAGAACCCTCCTCCCTGCCCTGACCCGAATGCAACATCGAATGGAGTCCTGATGACTCCCTGGTGGGGCACTGGCCCCCTCTCCCTGCCCGTATCCCCGTAATGGCATAAATTACGTCCCTCACCCATGGTATGCTATTGTATCCCCCCTCATTGCCCATATCCCCGTAATGGCATATAGTAACTCCCTCACCCATGGTATGCTATTGTATCCCCCCTCACTGCCCATATCCCCGTAATGGCATATAGTAACTCCCTCAGCCATGGTATGCTCTCAAATCCCCCCTCCCTGCCCATATCCCTGTAATGGCATATAATAACTCCCTCAGCCATGTTATGCTATTGTATCCCACTCTCCCTGCCCCTACCCGATCGCACTGGCATTCCACTCCTAAAAGTATCCCTGGTGGTCCAGTGGACCCCCCACCCTCTGAGGCACTCCAACCCCACCCCGCTCCCCCCGTCCTAGCATGTTCCAGCTGTTGGCGGGCAGCTAAACCTACTCACACACCACCACGGCTGCCCGCGGACAGAGCTGTCTGTGAATGACAGCGTACTGTACTACTTTATACCCATTGGTAGACCGTGTCAACCAGTGGGCTTGCAGTGAGTACTGTCACTCATCATTCACATCTTTGTGAATGATGCAGGTCATTCACAAAGTTTTGAATGACAGCTTACAGTACACACTGCTAGCCCATTGGTCAACATGGTCTACCAGTGGGCTTACAGTAGTACACTATGCTGTCATTCACAGACAGCTCTGTTGGCAGGCAGCTTTGGTGGTGTGTGTGTGTGGGTTGAGCTGCCCGCTGACAGTCGGAACATGCTGGGACTGGGGGAGCGGGTGGGATGGGGGTGCCTGAGTGGGTGGGGGATCCACTGGACCACCATAGATTCTTTTGGGCGTGGAATGCCAGTGTGATTGGGTGGGGCGGGGATGGGGATACAATAACACCTTTCTATAGTATGCCTACGGATATGGGCAGGAAAATGGAGATATAATAGCCTACCGAGGCCGACGCACTATATTGTGACTTATGGGATACGGGTGCTGGGGGGGGGCACTAGCCTAGGGTGTTGTGATTGTGTGCACTGCCACACTTGCAGGGCACCCGGCACATTCTGATGGGTGCATCCCTGCAAGTAACATGCAAATGGGGCCATAATGACATGCAGATGGCCCCATTACGTCTTCCATGCCTAGTGGCCCCATTTGCGTGTTTGTGGCTGTGAATGGCAACTCATGGCGCAGCGCTTCTGAAAATGTGCTGCCCCATTGGTTTCCCAGCCTGACCAGGGGGTTGCGCCGGCACTTCTCGGGCTGGGCGCAGCTGTGATATTCACAGAGGGGATGCGCCAGGAGCATCTTCTGTGAATAGCACAGTTTGGACTCGGCGCATCTCATTTTCACTGGGGCAGCTGAGATGCACTGAGTACAAAGGCTTTGTGAATCCTGCCCAGAATTGTTTTAGAGTATACTCATTTTAATTACCTGTACTCTTCCTGTTAATGTTAGTCGTAAATCCACCATTTCTCCAGCATATATTCTATTTTTGGTAGCAATGGAGTAATATTCCATTCTAATGACTCCTGTTTTGTCTGGTCTAGTAAAATTCCTAAATATTTCATTTTTTCTTTTTCAAATCTGAAGGGATGATTTTGAAACTGTGCAGGATTAATAACCTTTGAGTTGATAAATACTGCCTCCCATTTACCCCAGTTAATTTTGTATTTGGATACTAGCCCACATTCACTCAAAATCTTCATAATAATACTTAGACTTGCTTGACTCCTTCAGGTATAATAGTATATCGTCTGCATACAACGAGATCTTTAACTGCCTGCCACCTACAAGTAACTTCTCTGTATTTCTACAGTTCCTTATTAATATAGCCAAGGGTTCTCTATCTAGGGCAAAAAGAAGCAGGGATAAGGTACATCCCTGTCTTGCACCCCTTTTTAATTTAAAGCTGTTAAGTGTCCTGATTTGTTAAAACTCTTGTAATGGGGGATTTATAGATTAATTTGATCCCATTTATAAAATTTTGGCCCAAATCTGCTTTTTCCATTATTTGAATTAAATATGCCCTTTCTGCCCTGTTAAAGGCTTTTTCCTTTCTGCATCAAGAGATGTAACCATTGCATCTTTTTGATTTTCCATGGATAATATATCTATTGTGTTTCTGATATTATTGAAACCTTTTAAATCTTAATTGGTCAAAATGTGTAACTGAAGGTAGTATATTTTCCAATCTGGTTGCCAGGATTTTTGTATAGATTTTATAGTCTGAGTTCATCATGGAAATTGGGCGATTTAAGGCACACAATTCTGGGTCTTTCCCTTCCTTCAGCAAAATTATGATGAGTGGCCTTAGACAGGTAATACTCAGTTCTGACTGTCTCAGGAGTCACATGAGCAGTCAGCGGTAACCAAAGTGCCACAGGGAGCCGTGGTCTGAGTATCACTGGTCTAATGCATATTCCTAGAATGTCTTATTGCACTTTATTTATTTATTGTATTTATTTCAGTTTGGGATTAAAGACCTTTGAGCCAAGGCTCCGTTTACAAAGGTTCCACGTCAGACAGAGTACAGTAAAAACAAAACTAAACAACATTAGAGTACAGTGGTACACAGAATGTGATCATTGAGGTGTACAGAACTAACACAAACAGCAGAATTTCATAGGAATGAGGCTAAAACTGGTAAATTTGCTAGAGGATACAACCTCAGTATAAGTTCATTTAACACCATAATCTAGAGATTCACCAGGAGATCTCATTGTCAGTTTAGTAAGGGGGAAAGAAGAATAGCATATAGGGAGCAGGCAGATCAGGGCTAGATGCACTGGCAGATGGATAGCCAGGGAATGGCAGTATCGAGGGGTTGAGCAGAGTAACCAGCCCGAGAGAGGCTTTGTTCAGGGTAAGCAAGAGAGGCAGCCTACTTAGGTTTAGCCATGTGGGGAAGGGGGGAGCAGGGAGAGGGAAAGATAGGAGTAAGGGAGAGGGTATAATGAGGGGTAGGGAGAGGTGGGGGAGTAGTTGCCAAGGGAGATGAGAGGGGAAGGAAGTTGTGGGAGGACGGGAGGGTGGAGGTAGCGTGAGGGGGAAGTAGTTAAGGGTAGTAAAAGGAGGGACTGGGGCATGAGGGGGTGGAGTGTGTTGGGGTCCGGGAATTGTAAGTCCTTCTTAAGGAGATTGCTTGGTCGATCAGGGCAGTTCTAATTTAAGTGGTGTAGTCAGGTTAAGCAAGAGCACTCACATTTCCTAGCAAGAGCTAGGTGCATCCAAAGTCTGGCTTTGAAGTTGCCGATCCTATTGCACTCAAGGAGGTCTGGTGGGAGGTCATTTGTCCATTTGGGTTCTCTGAACAATAGGGATCTTTGGGCAATTGAGGTATGCTTGAATCATACCACGAGCCCACACCTGGAAGCCCTCCGTGTATTGATAGTAGGTTGGTAAATTTCAAAGAGAAGTGAGGTGGGTGGATACAGGAGTTATCCCAAGTAAGGCTTTCTTAGACAGTAGGCAGGTCTGGAATTGGGCCCTGAGGTGTAGGGGTAGCCATCTCATTTCTTTGCATAGGTCGCATGTGTGTGTCTGGTGATCTGCACCCAGGACCAGCCTGCATGCTTTATTTAGAAGTGTTTTAACCCTTTTTAGGGCAGTATCGGTGCCTGCGCTGTAGATTAAAAGGCTGTAGTCTATGGTAGACAGTACAGAGCAGGAGGTGACAAGTTTTAGGGCCTGTGGTGGTGCCTGTACAGAACACCTAGTTTTGCATTGGCCATTTTGATAACATGGTCCACATGAGTAGCGAAGGAGAGGGTGCTATCAAGGTGAATCCCAAGATATTTAAAAGTGTCCACTTGTTCCAAGGTTTGCCTGCTGTGAGTCTGTATCAGCATTTTCCCCGAGTTTTTTTCTATTCTGCGGAAGCGAGAAAAGCATGCTCTTTGTTTTTTTATAGTTGAGCAGCAGTTTATTGGCTGAGAACCAGGCCTCCAGCTTGTGGAGATTCATTTCAAGTTTACTAGTGATGGCCGGTAGGTTTTTTCCACTTGCGGAGATGACCGCATCATCCGCATATAGCACGATATGGTCCTGACAGACTGAAGGCAGGGGATTTATGAATAGGCTAAAAAGTAGCAGACCCAGAATAGAGCCTTGGGGCACACCAAGAGTCACCTCCCTGGGTTTAAATAGTGCGCCATTGATTTTGACGCATTGTGTCCTTCTGGAAAGGTAGCTTTTGAACCTGGTGACCGTGTCAATGGACAGGCCTCAAGAGCTCAGGCATTGAAGGAGGATTTGATTGATGACAGTGTCAAATGCCTTTGTGAGGTCAATAAAAATAGATCCCACAGCAAAACTGTCATCAGACGCATTGTAGATTTGGGTGGTGAAGTCAACCAAGGCGGTAATGGTGGAGTGGTTATTCCAGAATCCATGCTGCTGAGCACATAGTAGGTTGTGCTTCAGAAGGTACTCTGAGAGCTAGTCAGAGACAATTCATTCCAATGCTTTAGACAAGTGAGGGAGAATGGTGATGGGCCTGTAGTTAGTAAGGTGTGTGGCATCACCTGATTTAGGGACTGGGATGACGAGAGCCTCCTTCCATTTGTCAGGGAACACGCCTGACCTAAGTGAGGCATTAAAGACTTTGGTTATCGGTTCAGCCAGTTCATTAACAGTAAGCGCCACCATTTTCATGTCTATAAGTTCTCTCCCCATTCTTGTCTTTCCTAGGACATGCTTTACATACTTGATGGTGTTGTTTTTAGTCAGCTGCTTAAAGTTGAAAGGGGAAGGGGGCTTCCCACTGTTTGGGGGAGTTGTTATCACTAATTGGGGATGAGGGGACAGGTAGTCACTGGAAGTACAGACTTAGGTAAGTGAAAGCTCGATTGAATGCATTTGCAGTGGCAATCAGCTCCTGTAGTGTCCCGGCTGCAGTGACGACTAGGTCCGGTTGGGCTTTAGGGGGTTTGCCAGTGAGTGATTTGATCGAGTTCCAGAACTCCTTTCCATGCCCCCAGCTCCTTTTTAGTAGGTTATTGTAGTTGGTTGCCTTAGCTTGATGGATGAGCCTGGTGCAGTTGTTCCTTGCGGTCTTATACTTAATGAGATCTGCTACACTACAAGATGCTTTGGCCCTATGCCAGAGGTAATCCCTTTCCCTCATAAGCTCAGTAATGGAGTGTGTGAGCCAGGAGTTAGTACTCCCTGTTTTTTTTATCCGTAAGGTGCAAAGATGTCGCAGGCTTAGTAAAGATTGCAAGGAAGTAGTTTAGGGCTTGATTCCCATCCTCAGCTCTGTCCAGAGGTGTCCAGTCTACTAACCTCAGGTATTGCCTAAAGGATTCCAGTAGCCCAGTTCTCAGGGAATGGTTTCGTGAGACCTGTGGATTACTACTTTTGGACTTATTCGACCATGTACACATGACTGCAGAATGATCACTGAGGGTGTCAGGAAGGACAGTGACCTCAGAGATGTGTTCTGGGCAGCTTGCCAGTAACCAGTCGATTAGCGTGCTTGTGCCAGTTTTGTAATTAAATCTGGTGGCTGTAGGGACTAGTTGAGTGAGGTAGAGCCTGGATACCTGGTCCTGAACTGTTCAGGAGTAGTTGGCCAGCCAGTTGGTGTTAAAATCACCAACAATAATATGCTCCCAGTTGGTATCGATCTGCTCCAGGCTGCTTATAACCTGTTGGAAGCCAGAATTAAGAGACCCAGGAGGTATATACACAACGGATAGTAGTAACACCTTGAGCTGCTTACCTATTGTGAGTTTGAGGCTGGGGTTTGTGCCTCTTTGGTTTGAAAACTGCCTTGATCCCAATTTTTAGATAAACTAAGCAACCTCTACCCCGCTTGGACATTCTGTCCTGTCGGAACACTATGTAGCTGTCGAGAGCTATTGAGGCATCACAGGTCTTGGGCAATAGCCAGATTTCGGTGAGAGCTATAATATGAGGTTGAAGTAGCTCAACCCAGGCCTGGAACTGAAGTAGTTTGTTTAGGAGGCTCTACGTTTAGTGACACTATCTCGAGGTGGCCTAACCTCTTGTGTGGGCTGGTGTGTGGTGGCCTGGGGTTCGGGGGGACATCTCCCGTGATAAGTAATTGCAGAAGCAGCAGTTTTCTGAGAGTGTGTGCCCAGTGTATCCAGCATAGCTTTTTTGCTTTCACCTGATGTTGGTCATGGGTGTTGAGGGCTATTTCAGCGGTACGGCAGCAGAGGAGGGCTGCTCCCAGGATTTTGTGAGGTGCTGGGGGTGTGTAATTTTTAGGTGTGATTTTTGAAGAGCTGCGTAAGACTTTCCTCAGAGATGGTACCACTAGGCTGTGGTCTGATGAGGGGGGAGAGGCAAGGACTGGAGTCGGGGTAAGTCACATGTCCGGGAGGTGACCAACCTGCTTCATGCACAAGGCAGGGGAAAAGGAGGATTAATATTCCTTTATTTACAACTGACATCATAATTGGGGTAAGCAGGAAGTAGGTTCTGATCCTGAAAGCCTATGGTGTAATGGTAGAGGAAATAGGGAGGCAGTAGTGAATCGCTCTGTTTCTGTGGATGCAGGCGTACCTTGAGCTATTAGGCGGGGTCTCAGATATATTGGGGAAGTTTGACCGGGCTGGTTGCAGTCTTGGCTGCAGCCCCAGGGAGGTGATCTTTAGTTGAATTAAGAGGACTGGTAGGATGTGGCTGCAAAGCCCTCAGGGTGGCACGGTGTTAGGCAGAGTCCCAGGGGGAGTAGGGAGAAGTACTATGGGGTGTTCAGTTGAGATGGAGGGAGGGTGGTGGTAGTAACCCTAACTGGGGGGGGGGAAGGGCTTTAAGCTAGTGCGGATGTCAACAAAAGCCGCTAGAGGAGTCATGGTGTGGGGTAAGGGGGGTGGAATGGGTGGCAGGTGAGAGGGATTAGGATGTTTAAACAGGGGAGACAGGGATGTGTGCCAGAAGTGTAGTGCTACAGGTTGCAGAAAGTTGTAACAGGCACTTAAGGAGGATCCAGAGGCAGACACAAGCCAACAGCTGAGGAGAGGCGGGGGATGAGGGGTATTTAATAGAGGCTGGGGTTGGGGAGGGTGGGTGGGACAAAATACAGAGCTAAAGACTGTAACAGACTGTAATCTAGTTTTAAATACAAGCCTTGAGTATTCCAAAAAAGGCGCCGAACCAGTCCCGACCAATGGCAGACTGGCTGGGCTGGTGAGCGTCAAATCGCAGACCTTCTTTGTGCTGGTGGAGTCAGTCACAACAGCGGCATACAATCTACAGTTCCTTGGTGGTTTGGCTCACCTGGTTAGCGTTGGGCTGTAGAGCAGGAGACCGAAGGAATGCTGCTGGTGAAATCCAGGGCGGCGGCAGTGCTACCCTCCTCTGGAAGCAGGCTGGGTGCAGGGGAATGTGGTCGCCGTGGTCCGAGGCGGTGGAGCAGCCAGCTCGGGCAGCAGGCTGGAAGAGAGGGAGAGAGGAAAGGACAGAGATTAGGTAACTTAAAGGAATCTGAGATGGTGCCCTAACTTAATTGGTGGGTGGTCCTGGTCAGTGAACAATAGCTAGGGGCAGGTACTGACAAAAGTGGGCATTTGGAGAGGTTCGGGGGGAGGGCTGTCTGTGATAGACATCAGAGGGACAGAGCTCGAATGCTTATAAAATGGCTGTTCATATTTTATATGCATGAAAAAATGTAAATTAATAGGTTAAAATAATAAAAAAATTAAATCTTTGTCTGAATTTTACATAAAATAGTTCTTCCACCTGCATGACTGTGTTAGACAGCAAGTTGCAGCAAAATTGAGTGATTAGCTGGCTTCAAATAATATATTTCTTTATTTTATTTAAATCAGTGTTATAGAGGAGTGTACAGAACTAATGGCCAATAGTTGGAACCGTGAGTACTTGCTCGATCAAAGCTGCAGTTGTGATTAAAAAAAAAAAAAAAAGTGTACCGGCAAATCCATTTTACTTATTTTTCCCCTAAGACTTTAATTAGCTGTTCTAGTCTATAGGACTGAATGTCAGTGTGAAAGGACTGAGAGAGAGGGGGAATCGAGAAGCTCAGCACAAGCTCATAATGTTGAAGCGTTGTGTATGAGGACAGTGATGCAGGAAAAAGAGAGAGAGAGAGAGAGGGGAAGGACCGACGAGATGACTTCTGTACAGCATCAAGAGAGAAGGCAACGAGCGTGAGACAATGTGTGTGCGAGTCGAGATTGGTCAGTAAGAGGCATCTTTTGGGGGGTGTTGTTATGTATTGATGGACCCCTGGTTGAGCAAGGGATGGAGCAGAGTAAGCAAGTGTTTAAAAACCTGAGCTGCCACAGAGGGTTTTCAAGTGCCGAGCAAGTAAGCAAGCGAGTCGGGAGGAGGATGAATGGGTTAATGGTTGCTTAGTACTGGGAAGATCCACAGGTGATAAGGAATCTTAGGCGATATGTTGAAGAGCTACGGTCTGAGTATCACTGCCCTAGACCCAGTCTGAGGTTCAGTCAGTTTAAATGTCTAATTTATATGTCAAACGTCTGCCCCAGTGCTCAGGCCCCTCCCACTTGTCAGTTGAAGTCTGTCACCCTTGAAGAGTCACCTGTCCCAGGAGTCCCCCTGTCCTCCACAGTGTGGTACCCCCTTTTCTGACACCATCTCTTCAGCTGTCCATTAAATTCCTGTATTACATCACTCCTTATCCTATCCTGTTTCCCCTCCCTCCCCACACATGAAGGATTTCGGAAAAGGCCAGGGAAGCTGAGTGTTTGTCAGTCTGTCCCCTAGTCTACAGAAGTTCCGCTTCACCATCTCCACTGACTGGTTCACCAGATCATTGGCACCCAGGTGTACCAGTACCCCCTGTTCCCTCTTCACCATCCTCCCTATCTTGTCTTAATCCCAGATAGCTGACACACCCCAGGAAGGCAATGGACCATCCAGCTCCCCCTCCACCATCTCCTCTACCCCCTAATCATTGAGTTCCTGACCACTAAGACTCTCTAAGTTGACTTGCTCCTCTTGGGTGCACCATTATGTCCCCACCAGCGCAGTTAAATGCCTCAGTCTCCTCTAGATGTGTGAAATGATTTACTGTCTGGGTGTTGGGGAGCTGGACAACCTCCTTATGGCCACCCCTGCCCACTCTCCTCTCCCCCCCCCCACCACTCTCCACCTAACTAGACCATTGGATCTCTGGGGGAGTGGGGGTGTGGGCTCCAGCTGAGCTGATGACGCAGCTGGGATACCTCTATCCTTGCTGCCACTACCTGGGCATCGAGCTCTGCCAGGTTCCTGCAGATGGGGCAGTGTCTCCTCCTCCTCTAACAGATGGCCTTATAAATGAGCGCCCCATAACCATTACAACTAATTGTCCCCCCTCTGAATCCCATCCCCATAAAGACCTGTACAAAACAGTTGACTAATTTCATTTGTAGTGTTCACTCAGATAGGATGCAGCTGAAAAGCTCAGCTGTAGAACAGAAATCAGGGATAAAACTACTTTGCAGCATTCACCTAGATATGATGTAGCTGTAGGCCTATCTATAGTACAGAAAAACAGTAGTATAAGCAAGCAATAATACCTGACAGGGTGGGCGGTATTGCCCATACCGCCCACCCTGGAGGGTATTATTGCACTCAGAAAATGGGCTCTGTGGCATATTATATAGATATTAAAAAAAATTTAAGAAAAAACATTAAAAAAATACATTATGAATTCAGTTTGTCTGTGTTGTAAAATAGTCCATGTGTTTTGTACTGTTTTGTGTCCTGTCCCCCTCCCCAAACAGAGTTATTGTATTCTTCGTATCCCCTTCCTGCACCACAACCTCCACAGTGTTTGCAGCCATGCCTAACATAAACATCTGACAAAAGTAAAACCATCAGAGCAGTAAATAAATAATTCTTTACATCAAGTACAGTTTTTTTGTTTTGTAGTTGGAAGATTTGGCAGTTAGGTGCACGACCTTGACCTTGCGCTACCCTACAATGCAAAACCAGGAAGTGCAGAAGTAAGAGGTGGCATGGCAGTGGTGTAAATCTTTATTTTTTTTTATTTTAAAGTTTAACACATCACTGGTGTTATGGTTTGTGGCTTTCCACTGGGAGATGTACTTTGTCTGTGCAGGGGGTGGCTGTGTAGATGACGGGGCTGATGGCTGCAGCGAGAATAGCGCCACGTGCCTTTCGGGACTAAGACAGTGAGAGTGATTTGAAAGGGCAGACTGGTCATGGAGCTGCTCGGACTGTTGCTTCATTTTGCTTTTCTGTAATGTGGCTACTTTTTTGTTAAATAGTGATTGCACTGAGTTGCGGGGGTTCCGAGCTGTGGGAGTGGGGATCCGAGTCGCAGGTGTGGGAGAGTGAGAGAGACCAAGAGAACTGCAAGTAAGAAGAAACAAAACTGTTAAATGGTGAGATAGTGACGAAAAGGGTGAACCACTTTCAGTGATGCCAGTGGTTTGGTAGCTGGCACTGAACTAGGGAGATTTGGGGGCCAGTATCTCTCGCTAAGTGGGTAAAAAAAAAATGACAGTGATTTCATATTGTAATTACTTGTTCACAGCCAATTAGAAAGCAGGGTGAGCAGTAGTATACTAAAGTGGGTGAAGGGGCACTGTAGGCTGGTACTTTTTATTTACAGGCTCTTACTATAAATTAATGTACCCCTGCCAGCCAATCAGATTTCTAGGATTTTTAAGCCAGTTTTCTAAACTACCTTGTGGTGCTCACCCAGATAGGGTGAAGCTGAAAGATACAGCTATAGCACAAAACAATGCTGCAAATTAAAGCTACACAAGTTATAGCACAGAACACAGGTATGAAATTAAACTTCAGATAAGCAGTGAGTATTAACTGTAACTGATGCAGACAGGGTACAGCTAGGACCTAGTAGCAGTATGCACAAACAATGCAGTTAACTGTTCCTATACACTTTTACCTGTAATGAGATGGACAGTGTTCCTGGCTGCTGCTGTTTCTCCTACCTGACACCAAATGATGCCCTTTGAGCTCAGTCCTTTGCATGGAGGGCCGCTCTGTGTGCGTGTCTAGATACAATGGATGGAGCCTCCTGATTGTGGAGAGGCTCTGAAGAGGTGTAGCTAGGTCAGGATCTTTGGAAGTTTTGTGTCTGGCTTAATCTGCGATCGCCACATGGAGAGGCCTCTGGGAGTCTGATCAAGCCCTCACGTCCATCCCTCACTGTCCCACTGCATACAGAGCAGCAGAAAAACTGAAAGGGTTGACTGGTGTTTTAAATTTTGCAGGCAATTCAGGCCTCACCTCTGCCCATGGGAGGAGCCTCCCAATTGGTGGAGAGGCTCTGGGGAGATGTGGTTAGGTCAGAGTCACTGGAGGTCCTGTGTGTCTTAATCGGTGATTGGTTGCATGGGGAGGGTTCTGGGAGTTTGAGTGAGCCCTCACATTGTTTCCTCGCTGTCCCACATCATTCTGGTGGATACAAAGCAGCAGAAAAAACAAAAGAGTTGGCTGGTGTTTCAAATCTTGTGGGTGATTCAAGCCCCACCTCCACCCATGGAATGAGGTAGTGGAGAGACCCTGGGGAGGTGCATTTGTGTCAAGGGCTCTGGAGGTCTGGCGTCTGAGTTAATCAGAGATTGGTCACATGGAGAGTGCTCTGGGAGTTTGAACGGGCCTCTTGTCCTTCCCTTGCTGTCACAAGGCATTCTGGTGGATATAAAACAGCTGAAAAACCAAATGTGTCAGCTACTGTTTTAAATCTTGTGGGCATATCAAGCCCTGCCTCTGCCCATGGAAGGAGCCTTCCAATTGGTGGAGAGGCTCTAGGGAGGTACGCTAGATCAAGAGCTCCAGAGGTCCGGCATCTGGCTTAATTGGCTATCGACTGTGTGGGGAGAGCTCTGGGAGTTCGAGTGAGCCCTTATATCCTTCCCTCACTGTGCCACAGCATTCCGAAGGTACAAAGCAGTAGAAAAACCAAAAGGGTTGACTGGTGTTTTAAATCTTGCAGGCAATTCAAGCCCTACCTCTGCCCTTGGAAGGAGCTTTCTGATTCATGGAGAGGCTCTGGGGAGATGTGGTTAGGTCAGGGTTTCTGGAGGTCCTGTGTCTGGTTTAATCAGTGATCGGTTGCATAGGGAGGGCTCTGGAAGTTTCACTGAGCCCTCATGTCCTTTTACTCGCTGTCTCATGGCAATCTGGTGAATATAGAGCAGCAGAAAAACCAAAAGGTTTGACTGGTGTTTTAAATCTTGCAGGTGATTCAAGCCCCACCTCTGACTGTGGAAAGAGGTGGTGGAGAGGCCCTGGGGAAATGTGGTTTAGTCAGGGGCTCTGGAGGTCTGGCATCTGGCTTAATAAGTGATTGATCACATAGGGAGTGATCTGGGAGTTTGAATGGTCCTGTTGTCCTTCCCTTGCTGTCGCATGGCATTCAAAGCAGCAGAAAAAAACAAAAGGGTCAGCTGGTGTTTTAAATTTTGTAGGCATATAAAGCCCTGCCTCTGCCTGTGGAAGGAGCCCCTGATTGGTGGAGAGGCAGTAGGGAGGTGGGGCTAGGTCAGGAGCGCCAGAGGTCTGACGTTTGGCTTAATTGTCAATCGGCTGCATTGGGAAGGCTCTGTGAGTTTGAGCAAGCCCTTACGTCCTTCCCGCACTGTAACAATGAAGGTGTCAATGTCCGTGATATCCACTATTACTTGGAAATGTGGTATGATGTCTTGGGCCAGCCAGAACCCATTCTTGACATTGAAAATATTTGGAATGATGGTTGGAGTTTCAAAGTCAAGTTATGACTGTCTGACTCTGGGATTAAACATCTACCAAACAGCTTTTTCCTGGGCAGGGACAGGGGGGTCTGTTTCTATGCCAGCCAACCTAAAGCATGTTAAAAGTGTGGGGTCCGAACACATCTAAGTAGCGCCTGTGAACAGCTTTACTGTGGATTATGCAGGGAGTTTGGACATATTGGTGTTGCCTGTAGAAATCTGATTAGGTGCAGTCTGTGTGACCAGAGGGGGGCATAATTACTAACAATGCCTATGGGTAGCCAGGAATGTAGATGATGGTTTTGACCAGAAGCATCTGATGAGGAAGGCTTAAACATCCGGTACTCCAGCATTCAGTGTTAACACCCTTGAGAGTATTGCCAGGGCTGGTGATATGAACGTGTACCCAGTCTACAACAGGTGCAGCCTACAGTGTCCACAGCACCTACTGAACCAGTGCCCCCCCAGGCTGGTACATTTGAGCCTTCCCCCTGAGCTGGTATTCTTGAACCTCCCCTCAGATGGTGGAATTGGAGGTACCTGAGGATACTGTAGATAGGATTTTACCTGATAAAAGTACAAGACAACCTACTCCTGGATCACAGGCTCCTCCAGAACAGCAAGTAGTTATGCCTCCACAACCTGTTGGCATGACTGTGGTGCATAAAAGGGTCACAAGGTCATCAGACGAACAAAAATGACCTCCCTTCTGCTTCTCTGGAATAAGTCTGAAGTGTTGCAACAACAGAAAGGCTAGAGAGATTTTGATACTGAGTCTGATGTTTCCTCTGCACAATCACAAATTAGGTCAGAAACAGAAGAAGAAGGTGAAAAGCCAAAACGTAAACCAAGACAGCAGAGAGCAACAGCTTTTCACAGGATATTACCTTAGTAGTTATGTCGGTGGTACGTGACGTGAGTGAAAACAAAAACGGCAAGACAACAGTCCGTGAGGGAATTAGGGTGAAACCGAAACGGTGACAAAAGTTTTACCCCTTCCCGGAGGCGCTATGACCTTGGAGTTTGTTATCTAAGTAAGGGGGTGTAGGGGGCAAAAAAAAGGACACCATTCATGTCCTTGCCATAATTCACTCGCGATTCTCGGCTCGCCATTTTGGGTTTGCCCTTTTCACATGGAACCGTTATATCTGGGTGTGCAATTGTGTTTTATTTAGCACTTCAGCACATTCCCATGGGCCAGCTAAATATAGCTTTGCTTAATACGTGCAGTATAAAAAAAAAAAAGAAAAGACGGGCTACTTTTTCCCTGCTTCAAAATTATAAATTTCATATTACAGTGCATCTCACTTAAACCTGATAAATGCATAACCCACATAAATGCATAGAATTTCCAAGTCCGGATTTTTTCCTATACTTCCTATGTTAAATAGACATTTTAAACGCATTTAAGGATCCTTTTTAAATGCATTTTTTTCCCTCAGTTGTGTTGCTCATGTGTGGACTGACTAGCCCAATTTTATTGACACTGCCTGTAGCTGCCTTACTGATTAGCAATTAATTGTCTGTAAAGCTGCTCTAATAAAAATGAGGTGTTAATCACCTACTTCAACCTTTTAACCATCAAATCCAAGTCACAGAAGCACCTTCCCTCACAGTGAAATCAAAGCAAAGAACCCAAAAGAATGTCACAGAAGCACTTTATGAATCCCAGAAGCACCTTCCCTCACACAGGAATCAAACAAAAGAATGCCACAGCATGTCATTAGTCACTTTATCCCAACCAAAGAAGCACTTAAGTGCTACTGGCATTTTGTTTTCCTACCCAGCCCCCTGGCACATACTGCAAGTTGGGCTCACCATTAAAAGAATACAAGATATATATGATAAACACATAGCCCTCTTCAAGGCATACTTTTTGCTGGTCCCAAGGGTATGCGTTTAAGAGGTCTGCACTGTACACTTCTGTAGGCGACAAGATTGTCATCTCTCTTTGCTATTGCACAAGTTAAGTAAACTTGGACATAAGATCCTTCTTTCTGGTCATTTGGTGAGGATAGGGCTGATGGGCTGGGAATCCTGTTCAAAACTCCTAAATTCAGTGTTACTAGACTGGTGGACATCTGCCCTGATAGGGCATTATTGCTAGATTTTAAACACAAACCCATCTTGCTTAGGTTAATTAATGTACTGTATATGCTCCACATTTGTAATTGGCTAGGATAACCCTGTTTAAACAAATCAGGCCATACCTTCATACCTTTGGTTGTGGGGGTGGAATTCAAATGAGGAGTGGATGTTAAACATAGAAATGTAGAAGTTGACAGCAGATAAGGACCGCAAGGCCTATCCAGTCTGCCCATTTTTCTACCTTATGAATGTAACTTGTAAGGATTAAGCCATGAGAAAGAATGGGTCTACTGTGGAATTAATCCATGGTTTTGGGGGTTGGACCACGAGGCGAAGGCCGAGTGGGTCCAACCAACCAACCATGGATTAATTCCACTGTAGACCCATCCTTTCAAGTGGCTTAATCCACTTGTATCATGGCTAACAATTTAGTAGGTAACTGTTTATGATTATTATTAGACAACAATATTATGAATAAGACACTGTAGTCAAAATGTCACATTTCTATGTCTCTCTACACTGTCTTTGACGTTGTATGCAGTTCAAAATGTGCGTGTGCATGTTGCAGATTTGTGATCTATTAATATGCTGATGTGCTTTTCTGTATCTATACATCGAGTGGCTATGATCTGCAGCACTCACAAACACACTGCTCCGTGTACAAGATTTCCTTTCTCTCTCTGTATTTTCCTGTGTTTCAGCTCTGTTGTCCAGTACTTGTGCTGTTCTTTCCTGTTGCACTGTGGGTATTTCAGCCCCAATTCCATAGTACCATGCACACTGTGCTACTGCTACGACTTACAGCCAGTTTTCTTCAGCGTGATAGTATTTCTACGCTTGCAGCTCCCTCACACTGCGGGACTTTACATTGCTGCACTGATTCCCTGCTGTTGCTACGGGTCTTCTACTAACTGCGATTCCTGTCACTGCTCACATTGTTTTCTTACACCCACGGTCATCTCTTACTCTGTCAAGATTTCTGCTATTATTCCCCTTTCCTACACTAGCTGTGCCAGTCTCTGAGCTGTCTCACCTTGCTTGCTGTGTTGCGACTAGGACGCGAGGCACGTAGGCGCTTCTCATGCTGCGCTGTGTAGACAGTGCTCCTTCCTCGGTGACGCTGTGCTCCACCACCTACATACCAACCGTTGTCTAATACTTTTTGCGCGCACTCTCTCCCTACCGTGATCTACTGTAGTATTAGACCACAGTTGCTGATGTACCACATAGTCTGTTTCAGCCTATCTTAGTGCTTCATTTTTTTTCTGGTTTTTTTTTGCCATGTTACAAAGACCTTTACTCTGTCAATGGCCGATCTAGTCATACTCATCTGTATTGCTCCCTTATGCCTATCCCATGCCTGTTTGAAGCCCTGCACTGTATTCATATCCACCACTTTCTGAGATAGGCCATTCCATGCATCCACCACCCTTTCTGTGAAAGAGAACTTCCTCATATTACCCTTAATCAGCCTCCCTCTAATCTCATGCTGTGTCCTCCTGTCCTTCTGTTTTTCTTGTATTGAAAATGTTAGACTCTTTCACCTTGTTAATGCCATTAAGATGTTTGAATGTTTCGATCATATTACCTCTCTCCCTCCTTTGCTCTAGGGTATACATATTGAGCTCCGTTAATCTGTCCTCATATGTTTTCTGATGCAGTCCCTGCACCATTTTGGTTGCCCTTCTCTGGATTGCCTCCATTTTGTTAATGTCCTTGTGAAGGTGTGGCCTCCAGTACTGCATGCAGTGCTCCAGATGGGGCCTAACCAGTGTCTTGTAAAGAGGGATTATTACCTCCCTCTTACATAGGGTAACCACCTGTCCCTATTTTCGCAGGACAGTCCTGATTTGGGCAGGTGTGTCCTGCAGGAAAATATGAAAAATACTACATGTCCTGACACTATAGTAGAAAAAATATTTTCTTATTTTCCTCTAAATATTGCAAAAAACTATAATAGCTTAACTAAAATACCTTAATAAGAAACAACTAAAAAACTACAACACTTAGTCTTAATTCTGATTATTTAGAGAAAATAAGTCTGTTGCATAGGTCAGGATTACATATTGTCTTGCGAAAAATCATGTCTCAGTAAGAAATGTCCCACTTTGGGCTTCTTAAAAGGTGGTAACCCTACTCTTACGACTTGTGATACCCCTACTAATACACCCCAACATCCCTCTAGCCTTACCTATTGCTTTAGTGGTCTGTAGTGGTTAGAACACCTGGGTCTGAACAAAAAAAAATGTATTGTGGTGTTGTTGCCTTAAAATATGTTTTATCAGTTGCAGGTCTTGCAGATGCCTATCGTTCTTTATATCCTAATGGGGAATTCAATATTTTTCAAAATACACTGGCCACAGTGATTGATTACTTTTGTGTATCCCCTACTGTTTCCTCTATTACATTTACCCTGTGTCCCATAGAATTTTCAGGCCATCTCCTTGTCAATTATAGTTGAACTACTGGTACAGCACCCCCTACTGGTGGGAAAAGCAGATTGAGATTTATCACCTTCTTAGTGGACCTCTGTGAAGTTAAATTGCAACTCTGTCAGTTGCTACAGGCTAGAGCTGCTGTTTTTTGTATGTATGATAACCCTGTCAATTGGTGGAATGACACTGACATTTATATTATAATGCTTCTAATTATGGAAAAGAGGCACAATGGTCTACATTTATAAAATATTTAGCCCTCAGAGAGCTAGTATATAAAGTGCTTACAAAAGCTGAGTAAGGTTCTGGGAATTATAGGCCTCAGATAGACTCTATAAAAGAGAAAATGTTTTAAATTCAATATAGTTGGGCCATTTCCTTGCAAACTTTAATGAACTTTGGGACCAGGAAGACCCACTTTGTTGATCCCTTTGCAGCCTGTAAATCATGGCAATCTTAATAAATTTGCTTGGAATTTAACATTTAAATGTGTATATTCTGAGCAGGATACAACCACTGAGGGCAACAATGAAGCTATGGTAGAAAGTATGAATACACTTAAAGCCAGTTCACAGTATTGTCCTATTTATAGTCCTGTTGTTTCAATGTTTATTAAGAAATGTGAACTTGACATGGAAAAACTGAGAGACCGTGAAAAGGAACGATTGTTTTCTAACTGCAGTAGTGGTGAAATGAAAGCCCTGAAAGATCTGGCCAACGATAAAACTATAGTAGTCAAACTGGCCGATAAGGGTGGGGCCATAGTTATAATGAATACCACAGACTATATTATGGAGATACAGAGGCAATTGTCCATTACCAACTACTGCTGCAGGATTGAGAAAACATGTATTGCTGAGTATATAGAACAGGTTGATAAGTTATTAAGCAAAGGGTTTGTGAAAGGGTAGATATCAGATACACTGTTTAAGGCTATGACTGTTTCCCATCCCATTTTACCAGTGATCTATAGATCACCTAAGATACATAAAGGTTTACAAAATCCACCCGGAAGGCCAATTATGTCCGGTAGAAGATGACGTACTGAACCCCTGTTTATGTACATAGACCAGTTCTTACAACCCTTAGTCCAGGACCTACGGTCCTATATCAGGGACTCTACTGAAGTTATTAATTCAATGGAAAATGTAGAGACGGGCAAGGAGCGTTTTTCTTGCAACCCTCGATGTCAATTCATTGTACCCTGTCATACCTCACGAGGAAGGATTCTAAGCTATGAGAAGCTATAAGACATTTCCTTAATTTAAGGACAAAAGAACAACAGGTTGAAGTCTCTACACATTTTTCACTTGAACTAGCAGATAATGTTCTGATGAAAAAAAGCTTTTTTATTTCAGGAAAATGTGTATTTGCAGATAAGAGGGACAGCGATGGAGGCTGCTATGGCCCCCAGCTTTGCAAATTGATACCTGGGGAAATGGGAAGGTGCTCATCTGTACAGCGCCACTACAAATCCATACTTTTTTAGTGTGGATTTGTGGCAGCGCTTTGTAGATGATATACTTATCATCTGGAAGGGCACCCAAGAAGAGTTCCAACAGTTTGTAGCATAGATGGAAAGTACAAGTAGTTGTCTTAGATTCAGATATACCATCCATATAGATGAAACCAATTTTCTTGATTTAAAAAATGTATCACAATGCAAATGGAGATGTTTGTGTCACTTTATTTAGCTTCCAACATCATGATCCATCTTTGCTTCAAATATTGGACTTAAACCCCAACCATTGCCTATGGCATCTGTTGTGTTTCTCCCTTAGAACAGTCCTTCCTCCCTAGGCCATCATGTCCAACCCTCTCCTGTCTCATCTGACTGTCCCTCCCCACTTGCCAGGCCATACCTACAGTACTTATCAAAGGACTCTTACATCTCAATCTTCTTCACACTTTGACGCTAGAGGAACTGCCACTCCTGCTTACATGTGACTCCTCCAATGATGTTTACTGTATAAACTTTAACTCATTACCTTATGTCCATATATCTGTATCTGTGCAATTGTATTTAAATGGCACTACCTCTTGTTGTTGAACCTATTACTATGTTCTGGTGGAAGTATCTTGTTACATGTGATGGCTATATGTTATTATGTTGTTATTATTACTACTATGTAATTGTTATGTACGTTATGTCTTAACCCTGTTGGCAATTGTTTTGCCCCAGGTCCATCTTGTAAATGAGCTTGTCTCAATCATGTTCCGCCTGGCAAAATAAAGATTTTGATTGATTGATTATTTCAAAAGCCCACAGATAGAAATAGCCTATTGCGCTACGAAAGTTGCCATCCTCCCCATGTCAAATTTAACATCCCTAAGGGTCAACATATCTGCACATGTAGGAACTGTACAGAAGAGAATGAATTGCAACAAAGTGAAATATACAGATTTTCCATTTTAGAGAAAGAGGTTATAGCAACCACAGCATCATGCATGCAGTGGAGACAGTGGAAAATCTTGACAGAGCAGACACATTGCAATATGTGAGAAGGAACAAGGAAACACGGTACACATGCCCGTTTGTTACAACCTATTCTGGTTGCGCAAACCTTGTTAAGGACATAATAAACTGAAACTGGTCGATTTTGGAATTGGAGCCGAAACTGCTTAACATAGTGAGTGAGGGGCCCAGGGTAGTATACAGACACTGTAAAACCATTAGAGATATGGTTGTGACAAACATCTTGCCAGGCCCTGAACTGATTAGATCCCAGTACTGCTTACCTCCCCTGAACAAGTGCACATCGTTGTGGAAGATGCATATATTGCCCATACATAAGTCCCTGTAAATAATTTCAACATCCTAGATGAAGGAGACAAGTAGGAGAACAACACTTTATAAACTGTACAAGTCAGGGTGTTGCATATCTCCTGATTTGCTGCTGTGGTGCTTCCTATGTGGGGTGGAGTACCAGGCAGTTCAAACTCCAGGTGGGGGTGCATGTGCGAGCTCTGGCAAGAGGGGATGACACATATGTTATAGTTAAGCATGTCAGAAAAATACCTCAAAATGACCCATGATATCAGTTTTGTTGTGGTATAGAAATTGTCACTGTAGGCCACAGAGTAGGGGGACACTGAAAAGCTGCTAGGTCATAGGGAGAGCTGTTGGATATATGAACTAGGAGCCAGAAGAGCCAAGGGTATCAATGATAACACTGATCTGGCAGCATTCTGAATGAATTCAGACATTAGTAGAACCTATAACCATTAGGAAATGTATCATAACTGGTTTGTTTAATGTTTAGATTGAGATCATAAGATACTGAATTAATAACGATGTCTAACATAGACAGTAGAAAATATACTGTTTTGCAACATGAAGTTTAGTAAAAAATGAGTTAACTGATTACTCCTTCATGAATTTGATAAAATTGGATGTTAAGACAGTACCTGGATTATGGCACATTGATGCAGTGGTGGGACCCCCCACTGTAACCAAGAATTTTTGGTTAAGTAATAAAGATTGCCCCATAGTGGTAGTCACACCACATACTGCCTGTCCAAGAATATAAGGATCTTCCCATGTGAGTCTTCACCATTCATTACCGCTTGGTGTAAACTGGAGGTGCACACCCACATGGGAGCTTTTTTGGGGGGTTGGCGCCGATGGCGCTGCCTAGGAGGTGGTGCACAAGGGTTGGTCGTTAGGCGCCGCAGACTCCTTCTCCACCCCAGTTCTGTTTCTCCCGCCATTGAGGTCGCACCTGCTGCATGAGTACAGAATTTTGCTGCTGTGTCACCCGACCTTCTCCATATTCAATGCCACGTTCTTGTTCTTCAGTCCTCCATCGCGGTTCTGAGTACCACCTGACGCCATTGAACCCGGTAAACCCATTCCTTTTATTTCTTTCCGACGGCACCGGGTCTTTTCCATTGTTTTGTTAAATTGTTTTCGCATCATGTCTGCTTTGGGGGCTAAGAAAAAATCCAAAGTGGGCCGTGTCCCCTTGCATTAGTGCCCCTGTGGCTGGCATTTTTCCATAATGGACCGACATGACAGTTGCCTTCCTTGTCTGGGTCCCAACCACGATCTGGACAACTGCGATGCCTGTTTCTCCATGGAGCACTGCGTTCTTGAGATCTGCGTGTTTAAAGTTGGCAGGGCCCTGCAGAATTTCTGAGGACGGCGTCGTTCTAGGGGTGCCGTGGCAAGAACTCTTGAAGCTACCTTTCTGTGGTGCCGGAGGAATGGCTCGGTTCCCTGTGGAGCCGCATCGGGAGCACTGCCACAGCAATCACCTCCTTGGAGGTGCAGGCTTCCGTGGTGTTGTGGCCCGTGGCTGCTGAGCCCGGCACTGGCAGACCCTTGGCACCGCCTGCCAGCATTGCCTTGGATGGCGGTGCCAGTGATTCAGGTGGCACCGCCGGCAGTGTCGTGTCCCACGGCAGTGCGTTCACAGCGCCATTGGTAGGGGAGCTCCCGGGGTCATTAGTCTGGCGGTATGTGTTTTCTCCTCCTCTTTGGAGGGGGATGATTCGCTGGCTGACCTGGACTGGCGTCCGGACTCTTCGGAGTCAGGGAGCCCTCTTGGACATGGCACCAGGTGCCCCAGAGCTCATCTCCCAGGCACTCCGGATTCTACGGTCTCTGCGGGCTCCCACATCGACCCCAATGTCAGGGGCCCTGTGGTGGATAGAGGATGTGAGGTGCTTGGGGTGATGGTCCCAACCTCGGGAGCTGGGACAGCTGCCATCTCTGGTGCTGCCCTGGCTACCAAGACTGAGACAGGGACCCCCTCTTCTGCGGCCTCCCTCAGGAGGTCTGTGGGATCAAGGGACCCCTTAGTGCTGGGTTTAAGGAAGTGTGTGGCCTCGGAGTCCAAGGGGTTGAGAGGCGGGGGTTAAGCACGAGGGCCGTCTTCCACTACCCTGGGGGGGTGGGGAGAAGTTGCAGTGCTGAGCCCCGCTTATGCTCCTCCTCTGAGACTTCAGAGGTGCTCTTGGTTGGCTGACTTTCTGGATCCATGCAACCCCGGTCGCACCACAGGGGAGATTCTCCCTCAGGGCTCAACCAGGATTTGTTTTCACATTTGCAGCGTACGCTGACTGGGTCGGCCCCTGGATCCTCCCCGTGTGAGAGGATCTTCTGCGAGGTCTCAGAGGCCTGGCAGAGGCCAGGCACTTTCAGTTAGGTGCCCTTCCCCAGTCCCTCTGCAGACACCTCCCCTTCTCCCAGGCTACGTGGGCCTTATGGGGCCCTTAACCTGGGAGATGTTCAAAGCCACTGTGGCAGCCTTCCTTAGGTGTGTTAGAGCCATGAAGGAGCAGGTCTTCTGCCTATCTCCACCGCCACAGGAGGATTCTGAGCATCCGAGCTCCTCTACCTCCTCGGTTTCCTCATCTGAGGAAGAGGAGCGTTCTGTCCACCTTTCATCCAGCTCTGATTTCACTGAATATCAGCGGTTCCGTTCGAGGTTTGTTCAGGAGCTCCATATTTCACATATGGTAAGATGCAATACTGAGCGGGAGACACTCTCCTTTTTGAGTGAGTTCAGTGCGAACCACCTTGTGGTGCCTTCCTGGCCTATTCCCTTCCAGGAAATGTCTGTCCGCACTTGGCAGTCACCACCACCTCGTCTCCAGCCTCAGTGGACTGCAGGAGGAGGTACTGTGCTCCCTTGGAGTCTCTTGGTTCTCTGCCTCACCCACCCTCAGGACTAACGGCTTTAGATAGGCCTTCCAGACTTCAACCCCTCGGCACACAACCGACCACCGGATCCGGATTCCACTGAGTTCGATCGGTGGGGAAGAAGAGTTTTCTCTTCAGCTCGTGTGCTGCTTTGCATCGGCTCACATCAGGCTCACCATGCTGCCTACAACAGGCACCTGTGGTCGATGCTGGCACAGGTGTTAGCATCATTGCCTGGTTCAGAGGAATCTAGGCAAACCATTGCCCTCTCTGCACAGGGTCTGGAGCTTGCAAGACACCAAGCAAGGGCATCGTATGACGCCAGTGAGGTGGCTGCCATACTGGCAGGGACAGTGATCTGCATTAGGCAGATGGCATGGCTTCACCTGTCTAGATTGTCACCCATTGCCCAGCATAGGGTGATTTCTTCCGCCTTCTGGGGGACCCGCCTTTTCTCCCGCTCGGCGAGGAGGATCTTACAGGGGCTTCTTCTGTCCCCTTGGCTACGGGGGGACAACTTCTTGTCCTGACCAGCCTTTGGCCATTTTTGATCTAGTGTGGCGTCTCCCCTGCAGGAGGCTGAGGGGTGTTGTTCCCTCAGGGCAGTGCCAGGTCCCCTCCGGGGGGCTTGGTACTCACCCAGCAGTAATAAATGGTGAAGATTGACAAGGGAAGATATTAAAATTACATGCCTACCATAATTCTTGATCTTCTCTTGTATCTTCACCATTTATTATTGATTCCTGCCCACCTTCACCTCTTGGGCCTCAACTGCTAGGCACCACCTCCACCCTGCTCGCCTTCCCCCTCTTCAAGGCCAGTTGGGGGCAGAGTATCCCCTGGTACCTCAGGGCCCTCTGTTTCCTTCTCTAAAGCCACAGAGTGCCCAATCTAGGAGGGTGGCGAGTAGGGTCTTCACCCTGGCCTTGGAGAGAACTCCCTGAGATTCTCAGTGGGGTACACTGTGGGGTCCTTCCATGTCTTGGCTCGGATCTGTGGTCCGTTGTCAACTTGATTATGGGTGGGGACTCTGTCAGTGCATCCCGTGGGAGGACCCTTAGGAACCCCTTCCCCATTTTCTTTTTTCTTTCTCGTTTCCCCTTACTCATAGGGGTCATTCTGGACAAAATCCTCTCCTGTTTAAGGGAATTTTCTTTCCCTTGGCTAAGCCCTCAGGTGGTAAGCTGGAGCGAGCCATGCTCCAGGACTTTTATCCCGAATGTGGGCTTAGGGGTAGAATGGGGGGGAATCAGACTCCGCCTTGCTTTATATTTTCCAAGACCTTCTCAGATTCTCTTTCTGGACCTAGGTCCAGTGGTCCTTGAAGCTGACAGGATCCTTGCACCTGTGTCTTCATACCTCTCAAGTTTTTGAGGCTAAAGATAGGCCAGTGGTCTTTTGGCTTAGCACGGCAGGGGTCTCCCCTTCTTCATATATGTGTGTGTGTGTGTGTGTGTGTGTGTGTGTGTGTGTGTGTGTGTATATATATATATATATATATACAGTATATGTATATGTGTATAGATATATATGGTATCTTTTATATAGGATATATTTCTCTTTCCTTTCTCTCCCTTTTGCTGTCCCTTCCTGTGCTGCTGCCCAGGGGCTGGGGCCCCGAGGCCAGTTAGAGAAGTTCTGTTTCCTCTGTCTTCTGGCTGGCTTATTCCTTTTTCGGTTTATATCCTTTCCTTTTTCTGTCCCTCAGCTTTCTTGCCTCTTATTTGGATTTCTCTATCCCACTTTGTTTCTTCCTCTCTGGCAGAACAGAACTTGGGTGGAGGAGGAATAGTCTGTGGCGCCTAACAGCCAACCCTCGTGCACCACACAGTGCGTCAGCCTCGTAGGCGACGCCATCGGCAACGACTCCTCCTCCCCAAAAAGCTCCTGTGTGGGTGCGCCTCCGGCTTATACCCAGCAGAAATGAATGGTGAAGATACAAGACAAGATCAAGAATTACGGTAGGTACCTAATTTTCATTTTTAATTGGCTGCAGCAGCTTTTTTAATTATCACTAATTAATTTAGACACCTGATTGGGTGAAAGATTTTTTAAACTGCACTGATGGGCTGTATAAGTATTGTCACATCACAGTTCACACTAGATCTTTCTGATGAAGCTTGGCAGCGGCCGAGCGAAACGTTAATAGCACATCTGTGCGGCATTTGCCGTTTTTGAATTATGCTCCTTTTTGAGAGTACGTGTGTTATGGCATTTTCTGTGATTGAAAATATGGACCTGTAACTTTGTGTCCAGTCAATCCTTTTGTTAACTGTGAGTGCTGAATCATTTTCTGTCTCTGCTGTGTTCCAGCCTGTAAATCCACTACAGAAAAAATGGCGATGGGACCTTGAGACTGGGAAATGGTTCCCTTTCTGGTAATACAAGTAGTGGTTGAATCTGTGGCAAATACTTTTGCTACTGACTGCAACTCGTGTCAGGATCTGAACTTTTTTGTTTAAAGTTAACCTTCTGAGTTTTACAGACATTCAGAAATCCAGTCTGTTGGGTGACATTTAAACCATTATTTTGGGTTTATCATGTGGTTCTTCGCCAGGAAAAGATGGATTACCAAATGAATTATGTAGAACTTTCTCTGAAACCTGGAGTAGACTTTTGGTCCCGGTGTTTCATCTTATTCTGTCTTCCAATAATCAGTATCTCTGTTTTGGAAAAGCTCTATTGTTTTTTTTTTTTTCAAGAAAGACAATAAATCAGACTTGAGAAATTGGAGGATGATCAGTTTATTAAATTCTGATTTTAAAATCTTGTCAAAATTGCCCTGCAAGTGCCTACAATCTGTGGCCAAAGTATTAATAGGACCTATTCAAATGTACTGTGTTCCTAATAAGGTGCTAGAGGAAAATGTGTTTCTGCTTAGAGATATGCTTGAACTAGGTGCACAGAATTTGGTCAGTAGATAGATACACCCTGTCGTTGGACCAAGAAAAGGCCTTTGACGGGGTATCATACTTAGAATTATTTGAGGTCCTAAAGTACTGTGGTATCCCTTCTGAGTTTATTTCCTGGCTACAACAGCTTTATAATGTATGGTAAGTGCCTATTAACCACCAAAATCAGCAGTAACACAGCTTTGTTATGCACTGTTTAGAATTTTAAAAGTTGTTAACCACACTTCAGAACTTCCAAACTGTGGCATAAGAAAAAAGAATGCACTAGAGTTCCATAATTCTCACACATAGAATGCAAACAGTGTTTTTTTGACCATACACTATAAAAGATGATGGCTGGGGATCGGGTGACAACCATGCTGAAATCACCTCTCGTGGTGACTAGGGCTATAGCTGCGATCTCGAGGTTTACCATGTTGCCCTAGCAACCACTCAAGGTGATTACATAGACGATAATGGCTGGGAATCGGGCGATAACCATGTTGTAATCACTTCAAGTGGTTGCTAGGGCAACATGGTAAACTTCGAGAGCGCAGCTCGAGAGGTTTGCTGTAGCCCTAGCAACCACGAGAGCTGATTACAGTGTGGTTGTCACCCGATCCCCAGCCATTATCTTTTATAGTATATGGTCAAAAAAACACTGTTTGCATTCTGTGTGTGAGAATCATGGAACTTTGGTGCATTCTTTTTTGTTATGCCACTGTTTAGAAGTTCTGAAGTGTGGTTAACAGCTTTTAAAATTCTAAACAGTGCATAACAAAGCTGTGTGACTGCTGATTATGGTGGTTATAAGGCACTTACCATACATTATAGTGTGGTTATCACCCGATCCCCAGCCATTATCCTCTGTATAATGGGGCCACAGTGATCTCTGTGGTGAATGAACACCAGCGTGCCCCTGTCCAGTAACAATAGGGGTGCGGCATGGGTGACCCTTTTGCCCTCTTTTGTATGCTTTCTCTGTTGACTTGTCTGCTTAAAACAGTTGTTACCAGTCCACTGATTAGAGACTTGGAACCTCCTGATTTGGTATCACAGCTGAAAATTTCTGTCTGTGCAGATGACATTTGCCTGTTCCTTGCTAATGCAGACTCGTGGGCCAGGGAACTGGCAGCAGTGGATACCTACTCTCAAGTTTGTGGCTCTGCCACCAGTAGAACAAAGACAGCTCCATAGCTGGTATAAGCATCTCCAGTGTAGTGCTCAGAATTCTGGGTATACAGTTTGTTCCAGGGGACATACCTGCCTTCAACTGGGTGGAGACATTGTACGTAGAAGGTTACTGTTTGAAAACTTTTGATATTCTCCAAACTAAAGCACATACATATTGTTAAACAGTTTTTGTTATCATTATTCACTTATTTGTTTAGCCACCTCCACTTGAATTTGAAACTAGGATTTCTAGTCTGTATTTTCAGATGTTATGGGGGAATCGTTTGAACCCCATCAAAAGAGACAGCACTTATCTTTCCATTAAGATCGGGGGTTGGGGAATATGATCAATCCAGTAGTTTTTTTTTTTTTTCTTCACACATTGTTTTTTCACTGTGCAGTAAAGCAGGGTCTTCTACCAAGTACCCTGCTTTGGCATCGATGATTAAAATGGGGGTTGGGTCCTTTTGCTGTCATGGGGAGCAGGAGGCCCCGAAGTTGTTTGTCTTTTTTCATTTTGGGTTATGCTCGGCCCAGTCTGAGAAAGCTGAGTTAGTGAAGGATCTCCCAAGTCTTCCATACTATCTAGTTGATACAACTGTATAAGGAAGTGATGACTTGGATCTATATCCAAAAAGTAGATTTCCCTCATTGTCAGCCAGTGAAGACACCCTTAGTGTTACCACAGTTGCTAGACACTAGGGTGCCACAGTGCACGTGGGACATCCTCTCAGTCAGCTGTCATGGCAGAATGGAGGTACATGGCAATATGAAACACAAATGCCTGGATGACAGATTATGTCCCATACAGGAGTGCACTCAGCAGATTGGAACATAAGAACATTTTCTACTGGACTGTCCTTTCATTGTTGCATTTTGGAAGTTTCTTGCACCCAGGTGGTGCTCACTTTGGATTCAGAGGCTTATGTATGGGAATCTGGTATTAGGGGATTTTCTGACACGTATAAGCACACTAACAGCTATCTTCCACTGCCTGAAAGTCTGTCTATGGTAGGCAAGGAGTTAATATGTGTTGCAAGAGTCACAGCCTATGTGTGTGTATATATATATCTATATATCTCTATACCAAAGAGAGAGAGAATGGAATATGGCGCCCCCCCCCCCGGAGCTTAAATTGAAGGAGCAGGCTACATTGTCTGGACGTCAATATAAGCAACTGTGGGGTAACATTAAATGGGTGCAAGTATGATTATAGTATTACTTTTTTGGGGGGCGGCTTTATGGTTAATTTATCGCCTTCGTACCGGCACCCCCTTCAGCCTGACCATAGATACATAGACAGTGTCGGCAGATAAGGGCCTATGGCCCACCCAGTCTGCCCATTTGAGCTTGTAAGTTCAGTTTGTTTTCCTAGAAGTCTGTTGCCCCTTACCCCTGACCTCCAGAATTCCTTTATGTCTATCCCATGCATTCTTAAACTTGCCCCCCCCCCAGTCCCAACATCACGGAATCACCGGGGCTTACCTTATGCCCGGCCCGGGAGCGGAGCCTGCAGAGGGCGGGCATCATCCTGCATCTGGCGGTTCCCTTTTCTCTCCCTTATTTTTATCCGGTGACGGCCCCTTCCACCCACCCGTTGGCCTAGCGCCTGGCGCTCCTTCTGGCCTGCACTGTCCCCTGGCCTCCACCACAAGGCAGGCAAGAGCTGAGGGATACCATCTTCCCTCCCCGGAGAGGAGAGCTGCCTCTTGGCGGCTCCATCCAGCTCCGCACCCTCCCCCCCGCTGACCTCTGGCCCGTGTTCATTCCCGAACATGGGTCGTCGGCATGGCATGAGGTAAGACGTCCAGCGCCTTAGCCCTCAGCACCACTGGGCTGGCAGTGTATTATTGTATCTTCCTGGACATAAAGTCTCCACCACTCATTCACACTAATGGGAGTTCGCTGGAAGTGCTATGACGCAGCAGGAGCAAACTTTTCCAAGAGGGCTGGCACCTGAGATGGAGCCGTGAGGAAATGGCACCGCGAGCACCAGCTCGTGCGGTAATGACTATCTCGGCGTCAACCCTCTAACCGCCTCAGTTCCTTTTTTCCCTGCGGTTGAGTGCACTTCAGTGATGATGTTGCTCGCCCACCGGGAGTTAAACTTCACTAGCAGCAATAGTTCAGTTCATTGTTTTGTAGAATTATTTCAAATTAGTTCCGATTATATATTTTAATTGTACAACAGAAGTCTTCAGCCCTCCATTGACGGAGTCGACCATGAGCGGGCCAGGTGATGAAAGGGAGACTTCGTATGAAAGCTGTTCAGTCAGATGGGCGGGTCCAGTCCGCGCCTCCCGGAGGAATATGACAATGGACATCCAATGCTCAGGGGATGAGCGGTCCCCCCGAAAGCATAAAAGGAAATGGTCCCATTCTCGGTGCCGTTCGGCATTGAGTTCTTCTTTGACACATAGGTCGAAGAAGAAATGGCATCACTCGAGGTCACCCTCTGGTATGTCTGTGCGTAGATGGTCGGTTATTAGGGCCAGCCGCCGGTCTCCACCTCTGTCGGAGTCACCAGGTTCTGCCTCTGGTAGTTGACCTCCTCGACACCGGAGCCCCTCCCTGTCTATTGGAGGAACTTCCGATGAGCAGTTTCACCAGTGGGCTGCTGTTATGGAGCAGTGGACTTGGAGGTTAGTCCAGTTGCCTGGGCCTGTCAGTCCGACACCGGGGCCTTTGGGCCATTCAGTTTCAGAAGGACGGGTAGGGCGGTTGGGCCTTCCTAGTCGTGTGGCACCTTCTTCGGTGCCGTGAACTCCACACTTGGGTGTGTATCCCACTCACATGGCTGCGGTGCAGGGGTCCACACTGATGTCTCTGTCTCCTGCCATTTTTCCCTTTTTTACCTCAAATCGCAGTTTTCAGACCTGGGCTCTGTCAGTGCCGTGTGCAGCGCCGGAGGCTCTGGCTTCAGCTAGCGCCTTCCTCCTTGTTCTCGGCGCCATTTTCCTCTACGGCGCTGGGGACTGGTGCGGCGCCAGCCGGTCTTCAAGGCTTCTTTACTCCGATTCTTTCTTCTTCTGTTCTTCCTCCTGATTTGCACTCCTTTCCTGTCTATACATTCCCCCCTGGACTGTCAGGAGATGATTTTGAGCCTGACCCAGATCTTTGCCTGGGTGATGATATTGATGGCACTGCCCTGGGAGCAGAGATCAATCCTTCTGCAGAGCCTGTTGATGACACTGCCCTGGGAGCAGGGACCAATCCTTCTGCAGAGCTTGTGGTTGAAGACCTTTCCTTTAAGTCACTGCTCAAAAATTTTAATTCTAGTCTTTCTCTCCAGACCACAGAAATCAATCAGGGGAGACTTTTGCAACGCCAATATCTTCATGTCCTGGAGATCCCTTTGGATTTAACCCCTCCGGTACAACCCTCCTTCGAGACCCTCTCTCAGATGGTGTGGAAGAATCCAGCTCTCATTCCTTCCGTAGCCAAGTCCATAGATAGGAAGTATGCCCCTCCCAAGGATCACCCCATTTTGGCCTCACAAGCCTTTGCTGATGCCATTGTGGTCTTGACAGAGAATGATAAGGCTGTTCTTCCTCAAGGATCTACAGCCCGACCAATGAACAAAGAATCTTACAAGATAGACACCTTAGGTAAGAGGGTCTTTGCTGCCTCAACCCTGGGTATGTGCATTGCCAGTTACCAGGGCTATTTTTCTCAATATGAGTATGCACTTTGGCATTCCCTCAAAGAAATGGTAGAAGCTCTGCCCGAATCAGAAGTTAGCTCAGAGCTACTCCAGACCATAACTAGAATTATCAAATCCAATAACCAGCAGGTTAAAGCTGCAATGGACGCCTATGATACTGCCTCCCGGGTGGCAGCAGCTGGCATCTGCACCCTCTGCCACTCTTGGCTACGTACTTCGGGCTTCATGAATGATGCCCAGGAGCAGGTCATGCCTTCACCTTTTGACGGTATGTATCTGTTCAGACCTCAGGTGGAGCAAGCTCTGGAGGCCACACAGAAGAGTAGGTCTGCCATTAAGACGACTAGACCTGCACCCACCCCCTCCCGAGGGGGTGCGAACAAGCGTCAAGTCCTTTCGGGGCAGAGGAGGATTTAACAAAAACCACAACCCTCAGCCACAAAAGAAAGCGCAGCAGAAGGCACAAGGTCCCAAAGCGCCCAGTGCCATCTTCTCAGTTTCTGGTCCAGGTCCCACCTCAGCTGTCCAAGCGAGACTCCTCCTCAGTGGTGGGAGGACTTCTGACTCAGTTCTACAATCAGTGGAAATCTATAACATCAGACAAATGGGTCATCCGGATAATCCGCGGGGGGGGGGCTCTCTCAATCTTTCGGAAACCCCTCCGGATCATCCTCCCAAATATCAGCCCAGGCTGTCGGCATTATAGTCAGACCTTCTTGCTTCCAAGGTACAAGGCCTTCTGAACAACAGGGCAGTAGAAATAGTTCTACTGGATCAACGAAACACAGGTTTTTACTCCCATTACTTTCTGGTCCCGAAGAAAACTGGCGGCATGTGCCTCATTCTGGATCTCAGAAAGTTAAAAGTTCCTTCACAAGGAGAAGTTTAAGATGATATCATTAGGTACCCTTCTACCTTTGCTTCATTGACACGATTGGCTAGCCTCCCTGGACATGCAGGATGCCTACCAACATATTCTCATACACCCAAAGCACCACAAATACCTAAGGTTCATGGCATTGGGTCAACACTATCAGTTCAGAGTCCTGCCCTTTGGGCTATCCTCGGCGCCTCACGTTTTTACAAAGTGTTGCGCAGTTCTCACGGTGCACATCAGGAAAATTGGAATACAAGTGTTCCCATATCTGGACGACTGGCTCCTAGCAAGCCCCTCCAGACAAGAGACTCTGGAGGCCATGGCCATGGCCTCAGACTTCCTCACGTCCATGGGAGTCCTGCTGAATCTCAACAAGTCGCAGTTGCAGCACTCCCAGAAGCTCCTCTTCATAGGAACTCTTCTGGACACCTCCTGTGTGAAGGCTTTTCTTCCAGAGGACAGAAGGAGCGATATCTTACAGATGGCCAGATACATCAGAGAACACAGCTTGGTTCGAGCTATCTCGATGCAACGGATGCTGGGCCTCATGGCATCCTCGATGTTCACTGTACCCCTAGCTTGTCTCCACATGAGAACCTCTCAGTGGATGCTCACTACTCAGTGGTTCCCAACCATTCACTCTCAGTCCTTTCTCATCAAGGTGATGGAACCTCTGAAGAGGTCACTCGCCTGGTGGTCACAAGAGGACAATCTTCTGGAAGGATATCCCTTTGCCCCTCTGGATCATCAGATCTCCATTACCCCGGATGCATCCCTGATGGGTTGGGGAGCCCACTGCCAGGATCTCCACACCCAGGGTATGTGGACTCAGCATGAGTCCCAACTTCACATAAATGTCCTGGAAATGAGAGCCTTCCTCTAAGCAGTCCAAGCCTTGAAGGACATACTCTGTCACAATTTTCCTTCAAATGGACAACAAAACAGTGATGTACTACATCAACAAACAAAGTGGCACACACTCTTACCCATTATGCAGGGAAGCAGTGAGAATGTGGGAGCGGTGCCTGGAATACAAGGCTCTGATTCAGGTGGTTTACCTGCCAGGAATACAAAACGAACTGGCAGACCATCTCAGCAGAATGGATCCTCACGAGTGGTCTCTCGACTTAACCGTCGTTCAGTCACTCTTCAAAGAGTGAGGAACTCCAGACCTGTACCTTTTTGCGTCCCTACTCAACACAAAACTGTCTCTCTTCTGCTCCAGAAATCCAAGACCTGGCGTTTTCTGTCAGGATGCTTTTAGGCTGCAGTGGACAAGATGCTTTCTATATGCCTTTCCTCCTCTTCCCCTAATTCAGAGGGTACTTCTCAAATTGAAGTCTCGGGGGCAGAATGATTCTCATTGCCCCCTTCTGGTCTCGGCAGATTTGGTTTCAGCTACACAACAGTCTATCAGAAACCTCCCTGAAGACGCTTCCCCTTTAGACCCAGGGTCCCGTGGTCCATCCCAACCTGAGGTCGCTTTACCTTCACACTTGGCTCCTGAAGAGATAGAGGTTAATAGGTTCAACGTTTCTCGTAGAGTTTCAGATATTCTTTTGGCAGTGCATAAGCTGGCCACTAGAAAAACCTACACTGCCAAATGGAAGTGTTTCTCTATCTGGTGTGCAGAGTCCTCTTGGAACCCTTTTTCCTGCCCACCGAATTAAGTCTTAGAGTATTTTTTAGACCTCTCGAATACAGGTCTGCAGTACTTCACAGTCAAAGTTTATCTTTGTGCCATTTCGGCATATTACGAGTCAGTACTTTCCATGTCTCTGGCTCAGTTGCATGTAGTTGTGAGATTTTTAAGGGGTGTTCTGCATACTAGACCTCCTACCAGATGTCCAGTCGCAGCCCGGGACATTAACCTTGTGCTAGACATGCTCACTCGTAAACCTTTCGAGCCTCTAGCTACTTGAGACTTGAAGTTCCTCACTTGGAAAACAACCTTCCTGGTAGCTATTACTTCGGCCCGTAGAGTTTCTGAAATACATGCACTGGTCACAGACCGCCTGTACACTATATTTCACAAGGACAAAGTAGTTCTTAGGACTCATCCTAAGTTTCTCCCAAAGGTTGTCTCAGAATTCCATCTAAACCAACCTTTAGTCCTTCCTACCTACTTTGCGAACTTCCATAATGAAGGGGGGCATACACGTCATTCACTGGATGCTAAGAAAGCTCTGCGGTTCTATCTAGATAGAACAAAAGAAATTGGCAAGGCTCAACAACTGTTTGTTTCCTTCAGCGAGACCCGGCTGGGTCAACCTGTCGCTATCAGATGCATTTCAGCATGGCTGGTGGCATGCCTTCGCCGCAGCTATTCTATGGCACAGGTCAAGCTGGAAGACAGAGTATACGCTCACTCTACCAGAGCAGTTGCGGCATCTCAGGTGGAAATCCGTAACGTGCCCATTGCAGATATTTGCAGTGCGGCTACCTGGAGCTCCGTGGATACTTTTGTTAAGCACTACACTTTGGAAGTCCAACATGTGTCGTTTGGCAGGGCCATTCTTAACGGACTTCTGTCCTAAGCACGTGAGCTCTTTATCTCCTGCCGCCTGTCTTGGGGGATTATTTAGCTTGGTAGTCTCCCATTAGTGTGAGTGAGTGATGGAGACTTTATGTCCAGGAAGATTTGGAAATTACATACCTATCATAATTCTTGATCTTCTTGGATTAAGTCTCCACCACTCATTCACACGCCCACCCACTATTCCCCGAGCTGACTTCTCTGTTTATGGTCTTCACTCCCTAAATGGCTGGGCTGTGAAGACTTTATTGTTGGCCCTTCTTACATGGGTCATTCGGACTATCTTATGTCCAATTTTTAGGCTAGTTCTTCTAGGTTAATTACGCTACACCTCCTTGGGAAAAAAGGTACTGAGGTGGTTGGAGGGTCGACGCCGAGATAGTCATTACCAAACAAGCCGGGGCTCGCGGTGGCGCTTCCTCACATCTCTATCTCTGGCGCTGGCCCTCTTGAAGAAGTTTGCTCTCACTGGGTCCTAGCGCCTCTGGCGAATTCCCATTGGTGTGAATGAGTGGTGGAGACTTCGTCCAAGAAGATCAAGAATTACGGTAAGTACGTAATTTCCATTTTTTGGGGGTCCAGTGGGTTTCCTTTTCATGTTCTATATCTTTTGATTAACCTTTATTTTTTTTTTTCATTTGTATAGTTTGTAAAGATGAGCAAGTTTGATGGTTTGGTGGAAGTTTATTCTGTATATTATCAATTGGAGAATTGTTGTATATTGTATTTTTTTTTTTCTTCATGTACATGTGCCTTGTTTTTCTCTTTTTGGTTTCTGTTTTTTGTCAGATTGTATGATTTTGTTCCAGTTTCTTTTAATAAAAAGTTCCCTTACTCCTTTTCAGGAAGTACCATGGAATCATTACTGTCCCCTTGAACGACCATTAGAACAGGCAGACAGGACCTTGGTTTAGTGTCTGTTCTCAAAGACAGCACGTCAGGAGTGCTGCAGCACCACCCTTATGCTGCATTTCAGTGTCAGTTTTGGGATTTACCCCGTGTTCCTGGTGTGCTGCTGCAGCCCACCTCTCTCAACTATGGACTGACAATCTTTACCCTTGCCGCAAAAATTAGCCTTGCTAAATGGGATGTGGCCAATAATAATATTTGCCTCTGCCCTTGCTGTCCCTCGACTTACCCATCACTGTGATTTATACAGTCAACTACACTGGTTGTCCCCGGATAATTATCGCTCAGTTATCACTAATTATCGCTTAGTCTTGGGCTGCTTCACAGACAAAATTGTGCGCAGTGCCACCCCACCCGCCCTGTCCAAATTCCTTCGGCCAGCTCTGCCATCATACCGGCTAAGGTCAGCTGATTTGCAACCCCTCCTTGTCCCCAAAACACGTATACTGTCAGGTGATCATGCCTTTGCTGTTTGTGCCCCTGGATTCTAGAATACCCTACCTGCAACCATCAGATGTACCCCCACCCATCCCATCTTTAAGAACTCCCTCTGGTTGCACCTGAAGTCTGCCTCAACCTATAACTTTTCCAAGGCTGCTTGATGTCCCTTACTCCTGTTTGGACCCTGTTGTGCACCCTCCACTTCCCTGGTTCCCCTACCCCCCTGAGCTCTAGTAAGGGGAATTATCTACCCTGCATGCCCTTCACCTCAGCACTTACCATCCTCAAAATGGGACAAATTGCACTTGTTTTATTTCCACAAAATGTAACGATTGTTTTCTTGTACTTACCTTTAATGTATATGCTTATCTGTTCATCCTGTACCTGTTTATTTGTATCACCTGGCTCAGTGCTTGTATTTCACATTGTTGTAATTCCCTTGCACTGTTCTGTAAACCATGCTGTTGTAATCTCCCAGGTTGCACCTGAAAATAGGCATTCCTTGTATAGTGTGCTTACACGGTAAACAAAAGCTAATAAATGAATAAAATCTTCTGATATTCTGGCCTCAAAGGCCTGTGTGCAACTCCCAGAAACCATAGAAACAGAATCTGATGGCAGAAGTAGACTGATAGTCCATCAAGTCAGCCCATAGTTGTTACTGCCTTACTCCCCCCACGGCCCAGGGCCATTGTGGGTTATTTATCCCCTCCCTCTCCTTTCCTGGTTCCTACAAATGGGAGTATGAGTCCCCTGGCTTTCTTCCATCCATGTTTGAACCCATTAATGGTCCCTGCTCCCACAACCTCCACCGGTAAGCTTTTTTTTTTTATCACATCTCTATTTCTCACCTTGCAGCCACAGTCATGCTGTACATCCAGCCACTGCTCCTACCTTCACCTCCGACCCCAAAGCCGACATGCCCAGCTGGCATACGCAGCTACAGTTGTGAGAGGGGCTCCCCTTAAGCCCCCATGCCTGGCGAGGATCCAGTACCAGCACACGTCTATTTCAGGCATTGTCGGCTGGTGAAGCTAGCGGCTATCAAGCTGCCGCAGACCATGCTGCCTTTACCCTTTTTCTCCCAGTGGGAGCACGGATGTGCATATAGTCCATGCACAGCGGCAGACGCCTGCTGCAGCCCCCGCTGAGCACCTGCTACGCATTGCATTTTCTCTGGGCGCCCCAGGGACCACCAGAGCACAGTGTGCACTCCACCCTTTCCCCAGGACTAGGAGAGCTGTCATCAGACGCTCAATCCTAGTTCTTCCCTGACGACCCGGGCTCGTTCCCGAACCCGGGTCGCCGGTGTGGAGCGAGGTATGGCATCTAGTGCCTCAACCCTCAGCGCCACTGGGCCGGCTATACTGGTAATCTTTTCCAAAGATCCACCACCCTTTCTGTGAAGAAAAACCTCCTGACATCCTTCTTGAATTTACCCTCCACCAGTCTCCAAAAATGCCCCCTCATGACTGCATCTCTGTTTATAACACATCCTCTCAATTTACTGTATTTATACCCCATTGGGAACGTATGATGACCCCCCCCTCTGCTGTCTGGCCTCTAGTGAGTACATATTCAGGGCTGTCAGCTGTTCTCCATAAGATCTTCCCTGTTGGCTGTGAATAATTTGTGTGACCTTTCGTTGCACTTGACTCCAGCCTATCCATCCACAACCCCAGGGCCATCTGTCCTAAGGTGCAAAGGAACCAGCCATACCTTAACATCCTTCAGGCTATGAGGGTAGGGGTTGCAGCATATTGTATACACTGATGAAAGTACTACTATGAGGAAAGGCTATTTGCTGTACCTGAATTTGGGGCTGTACTAGCAAAGAATAAAAAACTCACTTGAAGCCTGATTTTATGTACGGACATTCAGCATGGTTTTAAAATTACCTCCATGTTTGTTGCACCACAGAGGAATTGCACAATGCTTTCTTTGAATATTTTGGCTAAACTAGTTTCAACATTTGTGAGTTATTTGATTTTACCAGCCAACATTATGTAGGGCATTGCACAGATCAAGCACCCATGCACCGGGTTGATTTAATCTTTTTGCAGAGAGCTTCAACTCTGTCTGGTATGAATTATTTTCACTTGCTCTTTTGTTTTAGCTGTTTACAGTATCTTTTTTTTTTTTTTTTGGTACTTGCTGAATGCTGTTTTTCCTTTTTTTGAAATATTTTGCTTTCTACAGTATATTTTACTTGCTGGTTACTCTTGTTTCATTTTTACTTTAGATAACATCACTGTACATTTAACACCTACATGCAGTTTTAGCTGTGGAAAAATATGGTAACAAAAAACAGCTGTGCCACAGAAACTTGGACTAAACATTACCCACTTTTATCCCAAGGAAATCAAAGTTACAGTATTTCCTGTGCAAATTCTGGAACGTGTTCTGGTTGAGTTACAAGATATTGCCTCTGTTCCTCTCTATAGTAACAGCATTAAAAAGCTGGGAAAAAGTTACAAGTCTTTCATAACTGAGCAGAAGAAAAAAATCCATTGGAAGTGCTGTATCTGCGGAGCTTCTCTGCGGGTATTCCTCACCGTTTCCACTCACATCTGGGGCCAGACATTCAGTAGCCCAGTGCTGGCATGCAGTGAAACAGAGCCACAATGTTTGCACAGTTTCATCTTGTGCTGTCACTAAGAATATTCCAGTTTTGTGTGTCACATTAGATAGAAGGGATTTTTGATTCATAGCTATGAACTGCACTCGTCTGTGGCTATTTGAGGGACAGTTGTTGTTGTTTGTTATTAGGAAGTGCCATAGAGCATATGCTTATTTGCAGTGGCAACCTAGTGTGCACAGTACAGTCATACAAAACATTGACAGTTGTGCTGTGAAATAATTGTAAACTGGTGAAAACCACTGTAGGTATGGTACCTGTGAGCCCATATTGAAATCACACTGGTAAAACAGTTTTTTGTTCTTTTTTTTGTGTTGCATTTCAGCAGCTCATGGTGTTTAGTCCAACCCTGTTTTGCAAATGGATGGGTCTCAGTAACTGTAACTTTTTGTACTGTACACCCAGCCTGATCAGTATGTCTCAGTAGCAATCAGAGTAGGCAAAAATTAATTGTAAAGGGATCAGAAAAAAAAAAAAAAAAAGGCCGGCCAGATAGCGCAGCAGTAGAGTTACTGCTTGCCATCCAGATGACCTGGGTTCGCACCCTGAGTCTGGAATGTCAGGTGCTGGCCAGCGAGGCGGGGTTCAGGTGTCCATTGGATGTCTCCCGCTTCCGGGAGAGAGGGCACCTCCTTCCACTGCACAACTGCCCCTTCTTGGCCCTGGGGGAGGGGGCTGTCATGCAGGAAGGAACAAGTGGTCCCTTTGGGGTGACCTTACGTCAGCATGTACCCATTCATCTGGCATTTGATGTGCAGGTGTTACAACCCAGAGTGGGACTGGCAGGGGAGCACTGAAGTTGGGCCGGGGCTTGGCTCACCCACCCTTCCATTCGCCCCGATAGATATCTCGCCAAGGCCACCTCTCAGGACCATGCCCTGGGGTGAGAGGAGGAAAAGGGAATAAAATCTCCAGCAGCTCCAGGCAGATGAAGCTGCCCTATGTGCCCATACCACGGCAGGGTCTCCTTGATTCCTCCCATACTTCGTCAGCTCCACCCCATGGGCCCTGACTGGTAAGTGAAGTATGTTCCTCCTGGTTTGAGGGGGACCGGGGGTCCTGCCCATGGGGGATAAGCTGTGGGTTACAGTCAAGGTACCCAGAAGGTTGTTGAGCAAAGGCTGGTGCATACTTCTCAACCTCTTGCCTCATGAATCAGGGATAAGGCTTAAAAAAAATCAGGGACAAAGATCCCAAATCAGGGACACATCTTAAAAACTGGTACTATTCTCTCAGAAAGTTGATAGAATAAAGGGATTTGTCCTAAGATGCATTTTCTAGGTCAGCCCAGTGGTGCTGAGTGTTGAGGCGCTGGACGTCACACCTCGCACCGTGCCGGCGACCTGGGTTCAGGAATGGACTCGGGCACCGGGGTGCTGGCAGGGGAAGAGTTGAGGACTGAGTGCCCGAGTGGTGCTTTCCTCTCTGGATCAAGGGGATGGGACGGCCCGGCAAGCCAGAGACACCGGGTGGAGACCAGGGGTACTGCAGCAAGCCAGGCAAGCATGTGCTAGCGTAGCCGACACAGGCAGGGTTGCCATGCGCCAGAAGCATCGGGGCGTGCCCATGTATGGAGGGAAGGGACAGAGAAATGGAAAAACCCGGTCCTAGGGGTAGGCGACGGCACCAACCTCCATGCCCACAGCCGGGTCCAACCTAGCCGACCTTCATGGATCCTCCGCCCGGGGCCCACGTCTGCAGCTGGAGTCTATAGTTGACGAACGCCCAAGGTAGGAGGAGCCGCCCAACCCCGGAGGGGTTAAGCTGGGGGTGCCAACTTCAAGATGGGATGGGGGTGAGGAAGGTACGGATGGGTGGACTTCAGGCAGGGCAGGACTCAATTTGGATGTCTGAGAGAGGCTCCTAGGAACGTGACCGGAGCGAAAGAAAGTTGAAGAAAAAAAAAAAAGATGCATTTTCTGAAGAAGAACAAGTATGTTACTTTAATGTTTGACATTATTTTATGCTATTAATCCCCACTGTTCTATCACGAAAACTCAAATTTTACGAGGGACAAAGGAGAATTTTTAGGCAAAATCAGGGACGTCCCTGAAAATCAGGAACAGTTGAGCGGTATGGACTGGTTTTGGGCTGGATTATCTGGGACATCACATGGTGGGTGGAGGTCTTGGGCAGGTGGAAGGAGGTCCCGGTAGCTGGCGAGGCGAAAATGGGGACAAAAAAAAGATGTGGTACTTGTCTGGGGAAGTTGCATTCTGTTATGCCGGTTAGTCTGAGCATAATTGAAGGGACCTGATTGTTAGAATCAAAGAGTCAGTTGCTAAAGTTGCCCAGCTGTGTTTGGGAAATATTAATGAAATGCATGTGCAGTATACTTGTGATGAAGAATAGACTGACATAGACTCAGGGAATTGCTACCAAGCTGGTACCTTTTCTCAGACTGAGGACAATGGGTACAGGGCTTTGGACTGAGCATGACAGGAAACTAAAAGGTAATTGCTCACTGCAGGAGGATTACAAGTAAGATATCTGCCCAGGTACTTCCTTAAGTCAGTGCCACATCTCCTTCGCCTTGGAAGAAACCAGTCTACAAAACAGTTATATCCTACCTACAGAGGTGAAGTACTTTGCAGGCCCCAGCAAGTTCTGGGATTATTTCATAACCCTTTGAATTGATGAGAACTTGCTTTAACAAACAACCACTCAGTTCAGAGGCACTACGAATGGTTTGTTCACAAAGAAAGCCGCTGTGCTGCCTGATGCTGCCTTGTCGGATATTTTCCATCTGGAGCGGTAGCTGTGGGTGCAGTAGGGAGCTCAGGAACAGCTACTACCAAAACTAATGAGGGCATTTGAGCCAGGACAGGAGCAAAATCCTCATTATCCTTCTGGTCTAGAGAGGTGTCTTCTGCTGATGCTGGTGAGGAAACAAGTGATGGTGAAAGTAAGCAGTGATCCTCATATATGTGTGTGGTCCATTGACCTACACTTACCCTGCAGGTTAAAGGACCCTGAGTCTTCTGCCTTGTCCCCTGAACTCCAAAGTCACTTCTGGCTCCGAACTCTTGGACCATCATCTTCTCTCCAGATGAAAAATGCAGGGCACCTGCGTAACTCTGTTTTGCCCCTTCTGCTGTTGGAGCTCGTGCTTGTGCAGTTGGTGAGCAAGTCAGATTTTAGGAGAGACAGTCTAATTTGTGTATGGTGTTTAAAAACATTTCAGCTGGTGTCCTCTGTAACTGTATATTTTGACTCTCACCCCGTATTGTTGCAGCCTGAACATGAGCTGATCAAGGATTTGTAGGTGCTCCACCATTGTGGGTACTGTAACCATACTATCGCCCATGAAGCATACGGCCCAGTCGAGGCCATCTAAGCCATATTCCATGGTATAATGGAAGATGGCTGGTACTTTTGATACCCTATAGGCCAACCAGTTGTACTGATATAGTCCGTTGTATGTGTTGATGGTTAGAAATGTTTTCAAGTCAGAGTTGAATTCAAGCTGCTGGTAGGCAAACTAGAGGTCCAATTTGCTGAAGGTTTGACTACCCATTAGTGTGGCAAATAGATCCTATGTATTAGGTAAGGGATAGGGGGATAGGTATAGGAGGCTGGATCAGCACATCAATTTACTGTGGCCTTGTAGTTCCCACACAGCCACAGTGCCTTGTTGTGCTTCGGGGCTGTGATTATTGGCACAGCCCAGTCAATCCAATGCTCTCTGGACATGGTGCCATGTTGTTCCTGCCTGTCAAACTCTTTTGTGACTGCCTCCTTCAATACACAGTGCACAGGTCAAAGTTTGTGGAAGATGGGGCAGAACCTTCTCACAATCGGATCCTCACTCTGAAGTCCTGAATGGTGCTATATCTATCTTGGAATATTGGGGCCTGTTTTCCTTGCAGTCATTTAATCACCTCCTGTGGCACCTCTGCCAAGGCGCAGAGTAGGAAAATGTTTTGCCAGTTGAGCTTAATCTTCTCCGGGCAGTTAATGCTGAGCAATGCAGGCCTCTTTCCTTGTACCACAGTGATAGGCAGGATCCACTCTCCTCCCTTGTAGGCCACCAACATTTGTATCTCACCCAACACGGAAATCCAGTCACCTGCATAGGATGTTAGACAGATGTCGGATGGTTGCAGTATTTACTGGTCGAGACAGGCAGTGTGGATGTGCTTGGGCAGCAATGACACTGATATTCTGGTATTGAGCTGCATGCTCAAGGGTGTGCCCGCTAACCCCGGACTCAGGCAGATGCCATCCCTATGGTCTTGCATTGTGTAGATAGTGAAGAGGCGCAATGAGTCATCTCCCTCTGGTGTCTGTGGCAGAGTATCTGTTACACACTGTGCCCATGATGTCTGTGTTGTTGTTGTACAGACCTGTGCTAGATTTCCCACTTTGTTCCAGTTGTGGCACATTTCTTGATGGAATTGGCACTTGTCTTGCTGAACGTCTCTTTCTCTTTGGTAGCAAGCTTGCTTAGCCTTGGCTTGTTGTGGTGGTTTCTGAGGAGCTTGATGAGATGAGCATCATGTTGCGGGGCCTTCCTTTGGTGCAGGCTGATCCCTGTGAGGTTGGGCACAGGCGACTCTGTGGACGGCCCCCTGGGTGGGTCTGTGTGACCTACAAACTCCCTGGTGTCTTTCCAGTTAAGTTCAAGTGCTTAGAGAGTCTTTGGAATACAATGACTGCAAGTATTATATATACCCTGATTTAAGCTTTTCTACATAGCAGAGGAGGAGGAAATTTTTAGTTTATAGGCAAGAGATACTAGAAATTGGGGCCCAGTTCTTTCTGTTACCACCAATGAAGGTAAAGATAATTAAAGACGGAAAATCATACATATTTTTTGCAATTGATCAACTTGTGACTTTTTTAAGGTCTCAGTACTCTGCCCAAGATATCGGGGAATCACTTTTATACAATGGCAAGAAAAAATCCTGGACTCTAATTGGTCAGTCTTGGGCTGGACCCATGATGTTATCCCAGTACAACATCACGGGTCTAGTCTCAGCCTCACTGTGAACCTGTAGATGATTGTTTGCTTGATTTGTTTCTGCTTGATTGTTTCATCTTCTCTTAAAAAAACTAAAATATTTTTCCACACAAAAACATCTTTAAAATTATTTTTTGTTCTGTATAACAACGAGCCATTGTATAATAGCAATAATGCCCTCCAGGGTGTGTGTCGTTTGGGATAATGTCACGCCTCTGTCGTTGGACGCACTCGGCCTGTGGCCTTGTGCCAGAACCACCTGAGACGTGACGTTATTCCAGCACGACACACACCCTGTCGGGCATTATTGTTTAAATGTCTTTGGATCAAGATATTATTGAAAACTTGAATAAGATGGACTTTTAATACTTTATTTTGTCAGGGATAGAGAGTTAAGGTTTATTTACATATCAGATTGCGATGAGGGGTTGGTGCTGTTACTTACGCTTTGTTTATCTTGCCTAAGTTCTCCTTAATTTCGTTGTTGGAAAATGGAATTTCTGGAGCTTAGCTGTGGATTATCTTAATGGTGTGTGGATTTAATTTGGGATGTATTTATATACTGCAACTGCTTAGTTATTATATATTGTTGATTTAAGTTCATTTCTTTCTCTCCCCCCCCCTTGTTCTCATTGATCTGGAGTAGTTGTATCCTTATGTTACACATAATGAATGAATTATTTAATGTAAAGTTCTTCTGCTAAGAAGTTGTAGAGAATATGTACATAAGCATGAAAATCCTGAAAAATAAAAATATGATACAAAAATAAGTTCAGGTGCTAACATGATGTTGGATGGGGACTTGAAGTCAGTTCTGGTGCCCTAAGAAGGCACTGTATGTAGTGGTCACCACAAAGACCATGGACAAATTGGTCCCTTAAGGTGTCGTCAAGGAATTGTTCATATTTACACAAGGTTGCCAATTTTTCCAAGGCAGTTATTATGTCTCTCAAAATTAAAGAAGGGTTAGGGTTACACTAAAATTTCTCCAAGAAGAAAAGACAGCTCACTGCTGAATACCCACTGCTTAAAAATGTATTTACTGTACCCAACGTTTCATTCAGACTGTTGAGCTTTCTCAAGGGGATTTAGTTTCAACAACTGTTACAAAAGCAAAAATCAAAAATGTTTGTATTTTTGCCAGCTCCATGGCACCGCCAAGCCCGGGTACCAGGAGCAGAGACTGGCGAGGGAGGGGTTCTGTAAGTGTCCATTGGATGCTTCCCTCCCGGGGGGGGGTGGGATTTGCCTGGGGACCTGCGGACGGATTGATGGCGAGCTTGGGGACGTGCTGCCTCGACACGCCCCCTCCCCAGGAATACCCTGTGTACTTACGCAAGGCCGAGAACTGCGTAGCCAGGACACAGAAAAATGGAAAAATACGCGCGTCGACCGGATGGCAAGCGCCTTGGCCCCTGCCACCCAAAGCCCCTGAGCCAGCCCGGACCCAGCCCCGCAGCACCTGGGATACAATGTCAGCTTCATGGCCATTCCCCCCCAGAAGAGAGGGACCCTCCCGGCATAGGGATATGCCGGGCTACCCAAGGTAGGCTGTAAAATTGGGGCTGGGAGAAGGTGGCAGGAGGTCAGAGGGTGGCAGGAAGGTGCTGGCGCTCCGAAGGAGTGGCCAGTCGGGGTGTGTGTGGGAGGTGCATAAAAAAAAAAGTTTGTATTAATAACTATTCATAGATAAATCAAAGTTCCAGTATACCAAAAATATATGAGGCACAAACCTGTTACCATATCAATGTGATACGTTCCACGTTCTCTATAAAACATATTATGACATTACCTACCTAAAAACAAAAGACAATAATGTTTGCAGTTAGCAACTGCTTCACTTCAAAGTTTCATGTAAACTTTGCCTAATATTGTACCATATCGTGTCACCGCCTCCATTCACTGTTTATTGCATTTCAAAAAGCAAAGTGTCTAAAAACCTCGTAAATGAGAGTAAATGCATACTTATCTGCACCGGGTTCTTTAGCTTATTTTGTTGCAGTTGTGTCTTTCTCACTCAGATTCTTTGTCCTATTAAAGAAATAATTATAAATATAAGAATTCTAAGAGAACCAGTCCGCTGAATATATCGCAAAGTACTGTTTGTGAAAAAAACTACTTTTACGTTACTGTTTCATGTGTTTGCTTTCAGTAGTGGCATTCATGCAGACAGATGCAAACCCTCCTCCTGAATCTTGAGTCGCTGACCCTCCCACAAAGTGACACAACACATCACCCAGGTGGGGCCCCGAGTTTGGCTGCTAAGCAACTGACAACAGTCACAGGCTGGAATCTGGGACCGGGAGGTTTGTCAGCAGGCTCGATTATACTGAATGGTGTGAGCCAGGACTCAAAGGACTTAAAGATCTGGCGCTGTCAAAATATAATTTTAAACCTTTAGTGCTTTTTTAAAATTAACATAAAACAACACCCTGTAATTACACTATTGTGCACTGGAAATAGCACGTAACATGAAACAATACTCTCTTCATGCTAAATGTGGAGATCGATATGAGGGACTAAAGTCACATGTTTCTGGATGGGTCACCTCTTATTGTGCATTTTGCGCTTGCTTATCTACCTACATATATAATATAACAATCTTTTGTGGACATTATTTGCACATAATTCTTTTGAGGTTAGTATTGCCATCTCCAGCGTCCTTTGAATATATTGCACCTAAATTTATCCGTATAAGTAATATTGCTATTTACTTACAATGTATACATTTTTGACAGTATAAAAGAACCTGTCTGGATTAATATAAACTGATTTTCTATACATGCCAATTTAATTTCTAATAAGCAATCTTTGAAATAATTTAAAAATGGTGAAACTAATATTACAGTGAACTTGTCCTAGAATAGCTTATATTCATGCAGGCTTTCTGGAATTGGCAACACCATGAACAATAACGATATACAGTAAATTGTACATGACTCCCATGGCCTGTTATCCACCCAAGCCCTCTCCCCTCATAGCATCCCATCTACCAAGAGGTCTCCCTCACCAGCATGCCTGCCAGTTAGTCTGTGTATCCATTCCTATTCTTGGATCTAAAACATGCATGTTGAAGAGCCACTTCATTTCTGCTCAATCCAGCTTTTGTTATTATGATGTCTGCAAACGGCTCTCCCCATTTTTGAAGGCAGTGGTGGAATTGATAGTGCTGTACTATCACAGTGGGTTTTGGCTTGAAGAACTATAAGAATATGCCTTTAAGTTGGTTGTAGTTGCGTCCGCTCAATATTTATTTATTTTTATTTATTAAATTTTGATGACCGGGTAGGCCTGCTGAGCCCCGAAGGTCCCTTTTTCAGGGGGTGACCCGGAAATAACATTACAAGGTGATTAACAGAGAGGCAAATGGTTACAGGGTACACACAGATAATTTACAGTGTCAAGCTGCCACTTTTACTCAGACTGAGAATAAAGGCTACAGGGCTTCAGACTGAGCTTAACAGGAAAATAGGAAGACTACTAATTGCCCACTACAAGAGTACAAGTAAGACAGCTTCCCAGTTACTGTACTTCCTTAAGGTCAGTACCACATCTGCTATAATAGGGATGGATATCTTTTTATTTTATTTATTTATATTTCGGGTTACAATACCTTTGAGCCAGAGGCTCTTTTACAAAGGTTCCACATCGGAAAAACATATGAATACGATGACATATAAAAACAATAATTTTGACATACACTTCAATAACAACAAGATAAGTACAGTTGAGGCAGGGTAGAATACCGTCATGTCGGTACATTCAGGGGAGTAGCCTAAGTGCAGCAAAATATGGTAGAAAAACAAGTTAGATCAGGGGAACATGAACATGGAGGTGTGGAGACAGACTCATACATGCTGTGAAAAATGTAACCAATAAAAGGATCAAGACAATCATGAGGTAATAGTACGAAAATGAAGCTGCCCGAGGTAGACGTTGTTAGAGGGTGGGGGTGAGGTGTACAGAATGATGGGAGTGGGGGAAGCGATGGACACTTATGGGGTGGTGGGAAGTAGAGGAGAGAGCGCAGGCATGATAGGGGAGGGAATGGGGTATATAGGGTGAGACCATATTGAATACCATAGGGGGGTGGTGGGTAGAGAAGTGGTTGAGAGGGCAGGGTAGTGGTGGTGGGAGCAGTATCAAGAGTAGGTGGATGGGAGGAAGGGAGGTAGTCAGAGGACTGGGGTTGAGGTATAGGGAGGTGAGGGGTGATGGGGTAGTGGCGAAATGGGAGGTGGAGGGGAGTGGGGAGGGTGTTAAGGGTGGGTGGGAAGGAGAGGAAAGGTGCCACGTGGAGAGGAGCAACTTATAGTTGGTAGTCACAGCTACTAAATGCAGAGAGATGTTTCCTAAGATTACACTTAAAAGGGCCAATCCTGGACTCTTCCCGGACACCAGTGGGGAGATTATTTAGCCAGCAGGGTGCCATGTATGAAAAGCAATGCTGCACCTGGGAGGTGCGTAAAATTGAACTTTTTTTTTTTCAACTATGTTTCTTGCCCTCAGCCTGGAACGCTCTCAGGCCTCCTGCTCTCACCAGCTTGCTCTACCTCCCGCTGTGTTCCCCGACCATCTTCAAGCTTGTTGCGGTTCCCCGGGTCGGGCAGGTCAATCCAGAGAGACCGCGGGGGGGGGGGCAGTGGTGGGGAACCAGCGTTGGGAGTGTGGCAGTGGCTTTGGCAGGGGCCGTCGCCTATCCAGGGCTTAAGGGGTATTTTTAGGTAGTGTTTATGTCCCGACATGGAATGTGCAGTGCAGCCAGCCGCCGCGTGGTACTTCCATCCATGTCCAGAAAGTGACGCCCGGCGTCTACCCCTAACTTAGCGAGCCCTTGTGCATAAGCAGTGCCACTGGTCTCCACTGGTGCCTGCCGCACCGGCTTCCCCTGATCCCACCCTGAGAGAGGAGCAGTCCTCGGACTCTTGATCCTCTCTTTCCCTGCCAACCCCCTCGCGTCCGGGTCGCTCTCGAACCCAGGTCACGTATAGCGCGAGGTGTGGTATCCAGCGCCTCAACCCTCAGCGCCACTGGGCCGGCTTTGTACAATGGAACTTGATACACCAGTTTAGAATACCCCGAGTTTGGTGGGGCTTAGATGCGGGGATTAGGTATTTCTGAGTGACGGGTAGACTAGTCAAGGCTGATTTTTTTTTTTTTTTTTTGCCAGAAGGCAGGTCTGATAGGTGATTCTGCCCTTCAAGTTTAACTAGTTGGTCTGTGTATACAGATCGCAAGTATGCGTTAGCCTCTGAGCACCAGTAATCAACCTGCATGCCTTGTTGAGGGCTGTGCAGATCCTTTTGAGCGTAGTGTCCATGGCTGATAAGTAAACAACTAAGCCGTAGTCAATGATAAATAGAATTGAACTAGTTACGGAAGTCCAGAGCGCATTTGGGGTCATGCAGTGCCTGTGCCTGTATAACAGTCCTGTCCTGGTATTAACTGCCCTTGCAACAAGGTCAGCATGCGTACCATTCCTGCAGAGATGAAGTCAGATCTGACTTCATCTCTGTAGGCAAAACAAAATGGTTATATTAAATGCATGCTGAAAATAGAAAATGGAGTTAAAAATCTACGTTTCAACCTTTGGTCTTCTTTAGGAAATATCTAAAAGAGGAAAAAAACAAAGTTAGTGAAGAGGGGAGGTAAAATAAGGGCTATACATGTGGGGAAAGAAGAAAGGGGAAGACTCAAGGAGAAGTGATAAAAGGCAAGATTAAGAGAGAATCTGTGACACAAAGGGGTGATGATGAGAAAGACAAGGCATAATCGGAGAAAATGAGCTGGATAAGTCCCCAGGTGGGACTAATTAACAGGGCCTAGTAAGAAGGCTGAAAGGTGACAAATGTGGGGGAAGGAAGGAGGCAGAGATGGAGACAAATGTTGAAAATGAAAAGAAGTTAGATGTGTACAGATACAAACAGACTTTAGGGAAAACAAGGGCTGAAAGATGTTAGTGGAAAATAAGTCTATCATTTAAACCAGAGGGCTGCTGGGAGCCAAGACGGATGATCATCTTGGTTTCCATGTTTTTTCTATGGTCAGAATTCCGGAAGCCCTGCTGAAGGACACAAACAGAAAGGTAATTGGCACTGTGGCCCCTGCAAATAAAGTGGGATACAAGTGGTTTATTAGTGTCTCCATTCCTGACTGCCCTGTAATGTTCCCTGAAATGGTCAGCAAGGCGTCTACCAGTCTGTCCGATGTAAATAGCTGCACACTTCCTGCAAAGAATACAATATACCACATTAGAGGAGGTACAGGAGAACTCCTTGGTGATGTGGAAAACACCTGTGGGACCCTGAATTTCAGTCACACTGGAAATAAATTTGCAGGTGTAGCAGCGAATTCTGTTGCAAGGTTTGGTACCTGGTAGAGAGGAACTGTTGGGAGTAGGTAGGCTGCTTTTTACTAGGAGATTTCGCAGGTTGGGTGGCCGGCGGTAGGAGGCAATAAGTGGTTCAGTAAAGGAAGCATCAATGACTGGGTCAGTTTGCAAAATAGGAAAGTTACTGGTGATGATCCTGTGAAGAGAAGGTGTACTCTGATGAAAAGGAACCACTAGTGGAATTCGCCGTTGTTCGTCTGTGACAGTATCCTTCCTGCGGGGGTTGAGGTTGCAGGGCATGTTACTGACCTGGGAGAGTGCTCTGGCCACTGTGCTTTTAGGGTATCCTCTGTTGATATTTGGGCCTGCTCAGCAAAATCATCCTCTTCACTGCATAATCTGCGAAGTCTAAGAAACTGTGAATAAGGCAGGCCATTCTTGACATGTTTAGGATGGAAGGAGCCGTGGAGGAGGAAACTGTGAGAGTCAGTGGGTTTGCAATAAACTGATGTCTTCAGTCCAGTGTTCTGTACTGACAGTTGGATATCCAGAAAAGGCAGTGTAGAGGAGGATACTTCAACAGTGTACTGAAGGGAAGGATAGGCCGTGGTAAATTTGTCTAGGAAGACTTGGGAGAGTCTCCCTGGAGCAGGAGGTGGCCCCCACACAGTCATCTATGTAGCGTTTGTAGAGTTCAGGCACAATCCCTGTGAATGAGAGAAAAAAATGTTCCTCCACCCAGCCCGCAAATAGATTAGCAAAGCTGAGACCCATCTTGTTGCCCATGGCCACTCCACTGACCTGCTGGAAAAAACTGTTATTAAAAGAAAAAGCACTGAGTTTAAGAACAAATTCTGCCAGATGAGTTAGTGTGTGTGTGTGTGGCTGCTGGACTTCCCACTTATTCAGGAAATGCTGCAAAGCTGTCAGGCCATCATCGTGGGGGATCACTGTGTAAAGAGATTTGATGTCCATGGTGAATATGAGCTGTTGCGAGCCACTGAATCTGAACATGTCACATAACTGGAGAACATGGTTAGTGTCTTTAACATAGGGGGCAGGGACTCTACGAGTGGTCTCATGAGGCTGTCCAAAAATGCAGAGATGTGGGGCAGGAGCAGGCAGACACAATAGGATAGCCAGGGGTACCAGTTTTGTGGATTTTGGGAAGGAGCCAAAACTTGGATGTCTGGGGATGCTGAACTAGGAGTCTTTTAGCAGAAGTAGGGAGCTCTTTGTTTTCAATAGCCGAGAGTGTAGAATATATGTCCGCTTATTCACATTTTGTAGAGCTGGATGGGTTTTGAATGTAGATTGACTTACATGCTGGGAGTGGAAGATATTTCTTACTTGTCCTCTACTCCGTAGCTGAGAATTTCTGGGTCCTCTATATGTAACAACCTACAGAGTGATTTGTAATTAAATTGTATGTTGTCTGTAAATGTACAGTAGCTGTACTGTACTTCTGTTATAAATTCTCTCAGCCTCTGAAGATTTTATTAAAGCTATGGCAGTGTAAAGTCTGGAGAGTTAAAAAGTATTTACCAGTGCTTTGCAGAAGAGTAGCCACAGGGCAAGCTATAGTCTGTTACTACGGAGGAAAGTTTGAAGGGTTCAGTAAAAGGGTGGTGGTGGTGTAGGGGGGGTCACGGTCAGTCTGCACTATTGCCTTGGTGCTGGCAGACCCTAACCGTGACAGTGACATATAACTGGATTTGGCTTTCTGAACATTCTTATCACTAACAATTTAGCATATTTAGCAGTTTTCTAGCCACTGAAGTTGTACTGTGTGTAAGCAACAACAATGTAATTAGTCTCGTACTGTATGCTTATATGCTGCTGTTATGTAGTGGAGATCCTATAATTTAGAATCCTTAGAGACTAAAAGGATCTGGATGTGTAGGATATTCTTTCTGGAGATGTAGAATCATTGCCGTAGATTAAATGACTGCTTGATCTCCAAACATGAATGTCAGTGCACTGAGAAAAGGGGAAATGGCTCTGAAAGACTGATGCAGGCATGTGACAGGACCAAGAAAGCACACTGAGCAAAATTTAGTTCCAGATGTGACCTAGAATCACAGGGAAGTTAAGTGACTTGCTCAGGCATGATCAAGTGGCAGTTGCCAGATTCAAACTCAGTTCTGCTGGGTGGTAGTAGTAAAGTTTATTTACTTAGACCCCCTTCCCTGGAGGCTTATGGTGCAGTACAAAGTGCAATAAATCAGTCATAAAAAAAAAAAAAAAATGACGTATGACAAACTTCAACCACATCATAAAATAAACTAAGACAACAAATTACAGTAATGCGCATACTCAGCGGGACGTAGTTCAAGTATTATTAAATGCCTCCTGAAACAGATGATATTTAAGACCACCTTTTTTATGTTGGCTTGCGTGCATGCGCAAACAACATATTAGGGTAGTAGCACTTTCAGAGGTGTGTCAGTGTTGTAGTGAATTCAGGGGATGCTTTTGTCGGTGTGTCCCTCAGCCACCAACCAGTGAGCTTGCTGCCGATGGCAGCAGTTTCAGAGAGTGCCACCAACTTGAAACGAGTCTGCCGTTGCAATCAGAGACAGGCTTATCATTGCAGCGGCAGATCTGACACGCCTCCATAATGTGCCGTTCCTGGTGAAACATTTAAATACATATGACGGCTCCTGCCATCTGCTACACAATCCTGACATTGGGATGCCCAATCCCCATGTCGGCACCCCCCCCCCCTTAGTGTGTCTTTCCTGGTTAAACAGTTTCCCTTTTCTGACACCGGGATGCCCGCTCCTGGTATCGGATATGCCCCCAACCCATCTATTGACACTGACATTGGGGTGCCCAGTCCCGTGTCGGCATCCCCCACCCAATTTTGGCACACTGGAAGCCCACCCCAGTGTGCCAGTTTTTTGTGTGTCTAAGTACCAAGTGGTCCAAACCTGTAAATAAAGAAAACCTTCCCTCGTAGTCTGTTTTTTTTCCCTGCAAAGCAGAAGACGGTCCCCTGTTGTCTCCCTCATTTCCCTTCCCCATCCCTACCCTCCCTCTGCACACCCACCTCACCACCCCACCCCACCCTCACCCATACTTACCCTCTGGAGGTCAGGAGCCGTGATCTTCTCTGAAGCGGGACACGTCTGCACTCTTCAAAGCCGAACTGCGAACTGAAGAAATGACGGTAAGCTTTATAATGTGGGGTTTCAACTTAGGTTGATATCTCAGCCATTTTTAGGTATTTTGGCCCCAGATTTTCAACATGGGGTTCTTGGGACCCACCTTGTGAACATATAACTGTCATTTAGTTTCTCGGTCCCGAAAGGTGATTTCACTGTCTAAGCTCGGAATCACCTTTTGGGACCGATAATGAAACAACAGTGCCACTGTTCACGAGGGGAGGTCCAAAAAAGCCCATGTTGCAAACTGATGAAAAGATTCCCAAAAATGACTGTGTTACCAGTGTGCATTGCGTAGTTTCTACACATGCTCATAACTTCACCAATTTTAAATATTTCATTCCAGATTTTCAACTTTGCCATTTTTTCACACCTCCTAATGAACAGTACAGTTGTCATTTTTCACATCCTACCCAAAACATGTTTTCGCACCTGTGGCACACAATGGGCACAGTCGCTGTGCGAAATCAACTTTTGGAACAGACTAACAAAATCACAGTGCCACTGTTCATGAGGAGAGGTCCTAAAATGGCCATGTTGAAAATTCGGTGAAAAAATTCCCAAAAATGACCACGTTACGGACGTGCGTTGTGCCATATCTATGCGCTCTTGTGAGTTCGCAAATTTTTCATATTTTCTCTCCAGATTTTCAACATTGCCATTTTTTCACACCGCCTCATGAACAATGCAGCTGTCATTTTTCGCATCCTGCCCAAAATGTGTTAATGCACCTGTGGCTTCCAATGGCGCAGTTGCTGTGCGAAATCAGCTTTCTGGATTTTTGAAATCACACTTTTTTTATTCTCTCCCCCACATGCCAGAGCCCGCTCAGTCGGGAGATGCTCATCACCTGCCCTGCTTCTCTGCTGTTACCTGGATCCCCAGTGGACCCTCACGGAGCCTTTGCTATATCCCCCAGGTGGGTACGAGATGAGGTCCAAACACCCCGAGGCAATCTGATTTCGTCGGGTCCCCTCCGGTGGTCAGGTAGGCAGGAGCCATTAGGGTCTGTGCTGTGGAGCTCCTTCCCCTTGGCACTCCGGCGTCATTTTCCCTGTTCTGGGGGAATGGCATATGCCCTGATGTCAAGGTGTTTCTGTTGACATCCACCACTCCCTGACCCTCTCTGTTTGCACTGCACTTGCTGTGCCCCTGGCTTCTGCCAGAAGCCAGGCAAGTGCCGAGTCTGTGCCCCCTTCCCACCCAGGAGAAGAGAGCTGTCCATCGGACGCTTGATCTTTTCCCTCCGTGCCGCCCCCGGTGTCCCGGGCTCATTCTTGAACCCGGGTCACCAGCGTGGCGCGAGGTGTGGCGTCCAGCACCTCAACCCTCAGCGCCACTGGACCGGCACCTTTCAGGATTAGGTAACAAAATGATAGTGCCACTGTTCATGAGGTGGCATTCGAAAAAGCCAATGTTGAACATTTGGAGTGAAAATACCAACAAACGCCCGGGGTGTTAAGGTTTCCAACCATACACCCACCCTGTAGAGACTGACAGGCATCAGAGGCATAACTTGGGTTCGTCGGCCGTAATGTTCACAATATTCTACCCCACCCCCACCCTACAGCCAATGACAGGCATTGAGGTGTGCCTTGGGTTCTGTCGCCCTAACGTTCACCTGTTCTCCTATATTGCACCCATCTTAGCTTATTTTCTTATGGAATGGGGTGAGCATAAGGGCCGAAGACCTCAAAGCACACCATGACACCTGTTGATGTTTGCAGGGTGGGGTGAGGTGGAATGGCGTAAGCGTTGTGGCCGATGACCCAAAGCCACACTCCCAACGCCTTTCAGTCTCTGTGGGGGGGGTGTTGGCTTTAGTTCAGTACTTCACTGCCACTACTGTTATGCATCTCTAACTCCTACACTACCAATAGCAATGCCAGCAAGCCAACATTCAGCATTGACATATGCTTGTTAAACTTTATTTTACAGACAGTCACATTATTATTGAGGATAGTGATACAACTGTAGCACAGTATAACTACTATGCTTTATATGTTCTGTCAGCATGATGAATAAACCATGGGTCTCAATACAAGATAATGACATACAGGACATTCAGCTACTTGACATACCAGGATCACAATACTCGCCTCTCAAAGTCCTCCACAAATGGGGCCTTTCTCAGAACTCTTGAGAGCATATTCCACAGTATCATGGCCCCCACAGTGAACACCTGGTTGCCTGAGTCTTCAGTCTTGATATTGGTATCCTCAGAATGCTCTGACAGGCACAGCAGAGAGGGCAACAGGGGGAGTGAGGAAACAAAAGTTCAACCAAGTGGCCCGGGCCCATACCGTGTAGGATTTTACAAGTTAGCAAACCAACCTTGAAAGTTAGGCGCCACCTCACCGACAGCCAGTGCAACTCACACAGCACCAGAGCACATGACATGACCTAGGCAGGTCCGTCAGTAGTTAACTCTCTGTATTCTGCACTAGCTGCAGGAGGCGTAGCCATGTTGCCTTGTATCAGTCCACATGCTGACACAGGACCCCCTTGTGTTCCTAGATTTTTTTTGTTTGAATATATTTTCCTATGAAAAGTCTTACCCCAAACCTTGAGTGAAAGTCCTCATTCATATTTTGTAACAGGCATTTCCAATAAAGAACATAACATTATTGTACAGTATGTATGGTATACTCTTCATGATGTACAGTTTTAGTGAGTTACACACTTGATAAAAAAGCCCTGATTTGCTAAGTCCTGTAACTCATCTGTAATGTGAGTTGTGTCACAGCGAGGGCTTGCAGTTTTAAATGGAGATGTGCATGTTATGCTCACTTCATGTGCAAAAACATCTATGCTTTGGTTTATGAGAGAAACCATTTTTTAGGTCCATAATCAGTTGCTTAGTACTGGCTTGCTTTTCCAGTGGTTTTTTTTTCACATTATGTAGTCAATACAGGGTGTGTACTGTCTGTATTTCATAGGAGCAGTACATCTTACAAACAGACTAAACAGTAATAAGAAATTGAAAATTAAATGCAATTCAAAAACAATTTTTTGTTTCATGCACTTGAGGAAATACAGTATGGAAACATTTTAGCTACAGGGGCAGACTAGGCTTTTGAGATGTCTCATAGTCATAATGTATCCTCCAAAATTTCTTTGCACAGCCTAGATTTTCTAGCTCACTTCATGTTTCCACTGCCTAACATGATTGTTCCAGGCTTCGTTCCCAGATTGGTTATTGGCAGACTGATTGTAGCCAGGAAGGCAACCCACCTGGGTCTGACAATTGTAAGGAAAACAGGAACACATGATGTATTTTCTGTATTTGTTTTTCTGCTCGTTTCCTTGCGGAGATTTACTGAAAAGAAAACAGTGATCAACTGCTTTGGTCAATAATAGCTATAGTTCAGTAAGGGCATCTGAACAGCACTGCCATCATTTTTCAAATAAATACCTTCATTTGAAAACAACTTTTCTGAATGGAACAAACAGATGTACATGTTGCTCGTTGGTTTCCAGATCACTTTTCTAGTTAACAAAACAGCAACAACTGAAGACTCCATTCATGCTGTTGACAAAGATAGCATAGTTAAGCTGTGATACACATAGCTTTAAAAATTAGTTAGAGGCGATGTTTGCTCTTACATCCAGATGAGTACATATAAAACTATACGTAGACATAGATCTGAAAATCACCTGGCTCTGCAGGACATATAAATCATGGTCTAGGTTTTCAAAATATTCAGTTTCCAAGCTGCTGCCCTGCACATACGAACATACGAAAATGCCGGCAGATTAGACCATGAGGTTCTCTCTTCCATCCCTCCCTCCCCTGATTTCCATACTGATTTCCCATGAACTCTACCCTCCTTACCTGTACCCTGCCCATGTATCTATCCCATCCCTTCTCAAAACCTCCTACTGATTCCCTTGATACCAGCTCCTAAGGTAGCGCATTCCAAGGCATCACCACCCTTTCTGTGAAGTAATGCTTTCTCAGGTCTCTTTTGTACTCCCCACCAACCAATTTCAGGCTATGACCCCTCGTGATCCCTTCCTCCTTCAGTCTGAAACCCTCCTCTGTGTTTACTGTATTAATACCCTTCATATATTTAAAGGTCTCGATCATGTCCCCTCTATCCCTTCTGTCTTCCAAGGAGTACATGTTTAACTCTCTAAATCTCTCCTCATAGGGCTTATCCCCCATTCTGAGGATCATCTTAGATGCCCTCTTCTGGGCTCTCTCCAGGAGCATAATGTCATTCTTTAAGTAAGGGCATCAGAACTGCACACAGTACTAAAAGTGCAGCCTCACCAAGGATTTGTACAATGGCAGAATTAGCTCCTCCCTACTCAAAGTGATCCCCCTAACAATGCACCCCAGCATTCTGTTTACCTTAGCTGCTGGTTTCCTGCATTGTCCTGAGTAATTCATTTTACCAGTGATCACTACCCCCAGATCTTTTTCTTCCTCCGAAACTGTTATCTGTAACCCTCCCAATTTGTAGCTGTACCCTGGATTCCTAGCTCCCAAGTGAAGTACATGGCACTTCCTAGAGTTAAGCCCCAGCTGCCATGTGACTGATCACTTTTCTAGTCTTTCTAGGTCTTCCTGGAGTGTCCTCCTTCCCTCCTCACTGTCCACCTTCGCACCTAGTTTGGAGTCGTCAGCAAACAGGTTTATATTACTTCTACTCCCACTGCAAATGTCTGAAATGAAAGCATTAAATAACAATGGACCCAGGACTGAACCCTGAGGGACCCTGCTAATGACCCTCCTGGGTGTCAATAACTCTCCTGCTACCACCATCCACTATTATCTGTCTGTTATCCAGTTCCCAGTCCACCTCACCAACCTTTCCCTCACCCCAAGTCAGTCAGCTTGCCTAACAGTCTCCCATGCAGCACCGAGTCAAATGCCTTACTAAAGTCTAGATAGAAAACATCAACTGACCTACCACCATCCAGAGATCTTGTCACCCAATGAAAACATTCAACCAGATTAGTCTGACGAGATCTCCCCTTGGCAAAACTGTGTTGCCTGACAACCCAAAGTCTACTTACTTCCAAGAATTTCACCAGCCTTTCTTCAATATACTTTCCAGTAGTTTCCCCACTGTGGACGTCAGGCTGACCGACTGGTCTATAGTTTCCTGGCTCCTCCCTTGATCCACTCTTATGGAGGGGCACTACGTGTGCCATTCTCCAGTCCAATGGTACATTTCCTGTTTGGAAGGAGGAGCTGAATAACTTCATCAGTGGTGCTGCCAGGACATCAGTCAACTCTTTCAGGACTTTGGGGTGGATCCCATCCGGACCTGGGGCCTTGTCTGTCCTTAAAGACCTAAGGCCCTCCCACACTCTCTCCACTGATATCTCATCACATGTTAGTGACTCCCCCTCCCCACCCTTTACCTTAACACCCCCCTGCAGAATTGAACCATCCATTTCCCTCATAAAGACTGAGCAGAAGCACTCATTTAGTACCTCAGCCTACTGCACTCCCTCTTCAGCCCACCCACCCTCCTTTTTTAACCTGGTAATCTGCCCCCTACACTTCCTCTTCTCCCTGATATATCTAAAAATTCCTTCTTCCCTACCTGATTCCCTGTCACAACCTTAGCTCTTTGGTTGCTTTGGCTGTCCTTACCACTCTACTCACCTCGGGGAGGGATCACAGGGCAAGTTAAATTTCTGGGGCTGTGGAATACTGTTTCCATGGCCCCTTACAAAAAAAAAAAAAAAAACAAGTCCCAAAGCGGGCAAAATGAGTGGAGACCAGGATTAGAACCCTGGTCTCCAGTAGCCCTGGCCGAGCTGCTGCATGCCCCAGCCCTCCATGCCACGGGAGCAGCTTGACCAGCTACCTGACCCCTGTTGCCCTTGTCCTTTCTTCAGGACTATGACAGTGACCAGGCTGTAAATCCCTGGTCACTGTCCATATGTGCACTTACCAGACTAGCGCCATATAGTGTGGCGCTATTCTGCTAGCACCCATCTAACCGGCTACCTTTCCTTGACCTCACTTTCTTGCTTTGGGACTTAGTGCAGGTTTCAGTGGCCTCCAACAGGCCTACTTTTAAAATTTCCCATCTGCGATCCGTGTCCATGTCCGCACATATTTTCTCTAAGTGACCTACCAGAATGGCTACCATCCTCCTGAAATCCGCCCCCCTAAAATTCACTACCATTATATTAGTGTGATTTCCCTTCCTCCCCAGGTCCAGGGAGAACCATACTGTCAAGTGATCACTCCCAGCAAGCAGGTTTTCTACTACAACATTCCTGCTCACTGTCTGTCAGAACAAAATCCAAGATGCTTCCTTCCCTGGTTGGCTCTGCCAACAGTTGTGCCAGGAAAACATCTTGAACTGAATCTGGAATCCTTTGTTCTTCAGCATTTGTTGATGTCATAGTGCGCCAGTCTACCACAGGCAGGTTGAAATCCCCCACCACCACTGTCCTACCTCTCCATCTGCCATGGTGATTTGTTAGGTTTGTCACCATTTCCCTGTCTTGTTCCTCAGTTTGTATTGGTGGTCTGTAGACTACCCCTAGATTGACCCTCTTGCCCTTAGCATCATGTAAGGTGATCCACATCATTTCTACTCTCCTGTCCTCAACCTCCTCTCTACTACACACAGTCCCCTCCCTCACAAATAGCACTGCCCTTCCCCCCCAACCAGTTATCCTGTTTCTCCTAAATGTTTTGTATCCTGGGATTATCAGGCCCCAGCCATGATACTGGTTGCCCAAGTCTCTGTGATCAGAGCCACATCAACTGCCCCCCCAACATTGCCTGTAACTCTGGTATCTTGTTCCTGAGACTCCATGCATTGGTTGAGACCACCTTCTAACCATCTGTCCTACTCTTCCAAGCCTCCCCTTCCCCCATGCTTTTGCCATTCTGTTTGTGCATCCCATCCAACAGTTTTACAGCTGGAGGGAGAGGCGCAGGCTCTCCCAGTCTTTGCGATCCTGTCTGCCCCGCAAGACTAAGCCCCCCCCCACTACTAGTTTAAATCATATTAACCTAGCATGTACAGCCTGATCACTGTGTGCTGTTTTTCATCATCTTAAAAAAACAAGTGCCAGTCAATTGTTAGAGACGTGGGATTTTCTGTCAGAAAATGGCTTTTCATATGAGGTCTCAGACCTCAGCATAACGTGATCGCGGCACATCAGCATACATAGTAATGGTATACATCCATTTAGAATTATCCCCATTAATGGCCAAATAGCTATAAAGCTCAAATATCCGTCAACATACATTCTTTTCTGCGTTTAACACTGATCGCACAGCTGTAACATGCTCCATCTGCAAGAGCGCCAGCAGATGGCATGAATAACAGTTTTACAGTATCTGTAGACTGATCCCCTTGATTGTATGACTCTCCATGTTTTGTTAGAGAGCTGCTTATAATTTGTATGATTAATGAGGTGAATGGTAGTGGCAGTTAGCTAATGACAGCAGCGCTCGGGGGGTGGGGAGCGAGGACAAAGCGGTTCAGATCACAGTTATTCAGTTCGTGCTTTGGCAAGTCCCAGTTTTTTTTCAAGCTGCATATACTAAAAGGGATTTCCCAAAGATGATGGTATGTTAATCCAGTGGACCTGCTCTACGTTAACAAATTCAGCAGTGCAGATGTGATTTTCAGTAGTTTGAAATCGTGAGTTTAGGACTGAGTGCGCGCATAACAGTCAGACTAGCAGGTTAGCTGACGGTAACACGCATGCTCATAGTCAGAGTACTGAATTAAAAAAATAAATACAGGCTGTGGAATAGCATAGCTTCAACTTTCACGCCAAGTACTAAATGGAAGCAGCGTGAAAAACAGCAGTCTTGTGTATGGTAATGGAAAAGTGTCTTGGGAAATTTTGGAATAGGGAACTCTTTTTAAAACGGAGTTGTGTGAGATTTATTAAAACAAATGTTTCTAATCTTTGTTTTTCATTTGAATGTATAGACGTTGTACATATCAACTGTAGCTACATAATGCAGGCTGTTAGAGAAACACACGAAATAGCTTCACAGATATTTGACGCTAAACCAGTTTCTTTGCAGCAAGTCTACACGTTACAAAGTGGAGGGACTATTTGACATTAAAATGGGCATTTTTGGATAAATTGTGCCACAAAAAATTAAAATAATTAGGTTTTTTTTGTGCCACATTATACCTCAAGGGGGTGATTAACAGACTGTTAATCTAACCCCTGCACACCCTTTATTGCTTAAATTTATAACTCTAAACTCCCCCATTTTACATGTGGAGTAAGAGTTTGTATGTGCTCTGTATTTTCAACAGAGTTCTTTGTAGCTGTAGATATCAGCACATGTGACTAAATCCATTTTGAAGTTAGCAACATGTTATAGTTAGAACACTAAACATATTGGCAAACTACAGAATTGTAACTCCACGATGTTTCTTCTTCGTATTCCTCCTACACCCAGTTTTTCTCCTGCTTCTCCTCTCCTCCCTCCCTTCCTTCCTTCCTCCCTCCCAAGATAGCCCAGCTGAGATGCAGCATCTCATTTTCCATGGGGTCCTGCTTCTGCCTATTTTCACAGCGTGGTAGACTGCAGCACTGAGAGGTGAGATGACTTGCCCATGGTCACACAGTGATTACGTGTCACTAGAAGGGTTTGATCCTGTGATCTTCGGTTCCCAAATCGATTTGTCCTCTGTCTTGGCAACATCATTGCCACATTTTCTTGGTCACTAAGGGCGTGGGGGAGCAGTCTCCTTTAAGAACAATAACAATGTCAAGTCTGGTTTGTGAACTGGTCGAATGGGTGTGCTGTTTAACACTTCATGCTTAGCCCACCTCAAATGAAGCACGAATATTGAGTGCCTTACAGTATGTAATATACCTTCACCATGTTTCTGTGTAATATACATAGTAACATAGTAATTGACGACAGATAAGGACTGCTAGGCCCATCCAGTCTGCCCTTTTACCCTACCTTTATTAGCGACTGCTGACCCTACTTGGTCATCAGCGTTATCCTCTCCTTCCCACCACTCGAGTTCCCTTGTGCCTAACCCATGCATGTTTAAATCCTCCCACTGTGCTTGCCCCACCACTTCCTGGGGCAGGCTATTCTGTGCATCCACCACCCTTTCCGTGAAGAAAAACTTCCTCACATTTCCCCTTATCCTGCCCCTTCTAATCTCATATCATGCCCCTTTGTTCTTGCACTTCTCCTATACTGAAATATGTTGCCCGCTTGCACCTTGTTTATGCCCTGAAGATATCTGAAGGTTTCAATCATGTCTCCCCTTTCTCTCCTCTCTTCAAGTGTATACATATTGAGGTCTTTCAGTCTCTACTCATGTGTCCTCTCTTGCAAGCCCTATACCATCTTTGTTGCCCTTCTCTTTTTGTGATACGAGTCATTTTTCTTTTATCTTGTGAGGTGTGTTGATTCAGTTTTAATGACTGTACCATAAGTCAACATTTAGGTTGTAATGTACAGTATGTAAAACAGCAGTATTTGTTAGTCACTGTAAGCAATAATGTTTGCCTGGCAAATATGTCAAGATACCCATTTTTCTTTTCATTTTCTTACATTCCCGAACAAAGATACAGGATTTCAAAGTTTTTAAAAGTTTCTATCCCTGTGCCATGCACACCATGAAATAATTAAATATCTTGGTACAAAGCTGTGCAGTTTACCATCAGAAGCATCCACATTATAAATCTAGCATGTAGATTCAACAGCTTGCCTCAACGGAAGAGATTTTTAAAAACTGCGAGTGGTGGCCATCTTTAATAAAGTGAGTCATTAATTACAAAATTAGCTATAAAAGCTGTTTTAGCAATCTCTGAGAAAACCAGAAATACAGTCTAAGGATGTCAGAAATATAGTTTTGCTAAAAAAAAAAACCAACAACAAAAGAAACAAAAAAAATAAGCTACGTGATTAAATGTTTTGCCAATTACAAATAACTACTACTTTAGCTGATAATGTGCTAGTTGGGTCATTATACGAGGCAATAATGTGGTTGTCGAGTGAATGAAGTATGAGGCCAGAGACTAAGTACTTGATCTTCACAAGGCAATCACATTATTACCAAGGATAGTGACCAAACTATAGCACATTATAACTATTGTGCTTCATGTGTTTGTTGCTGTGGGTATAGACCAGTCAGAATGTAGGAAAGAGGATGATATCACTATTGTCATTTATTGACAATAAAATGACTGTTCTGAGTACTGATTAAGTCGTTTTAGTGAGAATAAAATGACTGGTGTGAGTTTGGTTAGGAATAAGGTGTGTGTAAACCTGGCTTCCGATTGGAAGAGAGGAGCTACATGTAATATAATTGTCAGTAAAATGGTTACTTACCTACTTACTCCACACCTTCATTCTCCAAAACCTGGGGGAGCAAGAAGTGTAACCTGAACTAACAAGGCCCATGTAAGTTGAGTGGTGGTGTTCATATATACATAATGTTGCAGTAACATATATAAATCAGCCTTAAAAAGTATCCCCAAAGACTTATATGGGGCACACCCACGCTGTCTCCCTAGTTAGACGTCACAAAACAACTGAGTGCAGGGGTGGGGCCTGTAGCTGGGAAGTGGAAGGGATTGACTGGCCACTTGCTTGGGTCAATTTATGATCCCTTCCCTCCTGTAGAGGGCCAAAATAAAAAAATCAACTTTTTACAGGAAATGACTCATGCTAGAGTCAGATAAGCTTACACCGGTTACAACCCCCAGTTTTTTTTTAATAGACTTTGTTTAAAAATGTGGAAAATATATAAAATACATACAGCAACAAGATTTGCATCAACATTGCATTATCACAGACACAGAAAGAGTGAGCAAGGGAATATAAACACTTAGAACAGTCAATATTAAATGTAGTTTATGTAACAAACAAATGGGAGTTGCACTACACATAAACATACCATGCGATTAGCATAACCATTACCCTCAACACTACAGTGGGAACGAACCTGGTTCAGTAGCAGCCTCCAAGGGATCCCAAATAGCATAAAAGGCCAATTGGCTCCCATTGGCTCTGTGTTGTGCTTGTTCTATTTTACGGCAACAGTATAGGTAGTGACTCACCTGTGTTATTGTGCATGGGGCCTGGGCTAGCCAGTTTTGAGCAATAGTCTTTTTTTCGTTCAAGATATCCAGTTCCCACAGTTAACTGAAATGCAGTGGGAGGGAGATACCAGTATCGGCTCCCAGCAACAACTCCAGTGGGAATCTAGAGGTGGGATGGTACAAAACTGATTGCATTATAGAGTGGACATCAGCCTGGAATCTGGCGACTTGCATATAATGAGAAACGTGTGCAGAAAGTCACCAACCTCCAGGATGCATTTGGGACACATCTGAAATTTGTCCGGGTCATTCCTTTGCAGCCTAGAAATGGTTATGTATGCTCAGTGCGGAAAAACTAGCTGGATTTGTCATAGACGGTTGGTACGTTCTCCCAGTTTATAATAGGCAGCCACCCTTTCCCATATAAAATCTGAGATATCAAGCCACAGATCTTCTCACATTTTTCCCTGACCCCTGCCATGGGAGATGAGCCTTGATCCAAGAACAATTTTTACAAAGCGGTAATAAGTTTACAGTTTGGGGGCGGGCCAGTACAGTAACTTCTCCAGTGCAGAACCCCCATCTGCCACTATGCCCCTGGGTGCTATAATCTCAAACCATTGCTTAATTCTGAGGTAAATAGAGAAGTTGCCCTTGGGAGGGCTATATCTGTTCCAAAGCACTATAAAACTACAGAGGTGCTGATTCTCATAGAAGTGCTGTATTGTATTGTATGCACTCCCAGATGGTGCCATCTCAGTAAGACATGGTGCACTTGGACATTATAACTTTTTTGACATTTAAATACGCTAATAAGTGTGGCATGAGGGGAAAAAGCACCCAAATGTTGTACATGTTGGTGGGCTCATTACCAGGTTCTAAATAAATTCTTTGTATAGGGTTAGACAATTTTTGGAGGTGGATTGCCTAGCAATGCTGGAAACAGCAGGTCTTTATGAAGTGTAATCCCTGGATCATCATCCTCCTTCAGCTTGAGCCAGTCCAGGGGTTGCACGTTGGGTATGGGGAGTAGATATGACAGTTGTGCTGCCCAGTAGTAAAAACGGAAGTGCAGTAGAGCACTGCCTCCCCCCTCTAGGGGCTTTTGTAAGGTGGATCTTTTAATCCTGGCTGGTTTGTTGTTCCATATAAAAAAACGAATTGATTCTGCACTCGATGTTGTATTAGTTCACATTCACTAAGTCTTTTTTTTTTTTTTAATATATTTTTTCACCCAGCTGCCGGCCCAGGCTTAGTGGGGCGTACTTGCCAATCTGCTGCGTCCATCCCCCCTGTTACAGGATCGTCCTGCTCAGCAGTAGGGTTTGGGATTTTACATGTTCCTTTTTACTGCATGATCCCTAAACCCACCCCTTGAGGTTGCCGGCATGGAGGGCCAAAGTCCAGGCAGGAAGCTGTGCGGAGGCACAGCTTCCACCAAGCACCTAACAGCGTCCTCCCCTCCTGACACTGTCCACTAATCGAATTGGTGCCAACCCTCCCCAGGAGAGGAGAGGAGAGCTGCCATACAGTGGCTCGATCCAGCTCCTCCCTCCCCCTCTGCCGACCCCCGACGACCTGGTCCTGTTCCCGAACCTGGGTCGCCGGCGCAGCGTGAGATGTGGCATCCAGCACCTCATCCCTCTAGCGCCACTGTGCTGGCATCACATTCACTAAGTCTTGAAAATTATTCAAGTCCTCCTGAAAAGTGTTTCAAATTTAATGCTGTATGCTCTGGGTGCCTTGCCCCGTTGAATCTCTTATTGGCCAAGAAGATGTCCTTAGCTTGTATGGTGTACTATATAACTATGCTTTTGAATAAAAATTAATCTCCTTACCTATATAGATGCACTAGTATCAGAACTGCAGCACCCTATTGTGTTTTATCAACTATCTAAGCAGTCATAAGAATAAAAGCTACTAAGGTGCGCATAGACAGTTCTGAACTGACAACTCATGTTGGCAACAGCCTTTTAACCCTTTTCCTTCAACCCCCTCCCTCCCATCTAGGTTGAGGTATTAAACTATGACCATTTAATAATGCTTTTTAACAATCAATCCCTTCCCCCCCCCCATCTTTATATGTTGTTGATGTAGTAATGTTATATGATGAGTTCTGCTTTTAATCCTTTGAGTCTAATTGTTTTACATTAAAATTTGAATAATTAATTATTGTATGTACCAAATGATTAAGTGCTTATGTGACTGTTTAAACACCTACTGTCTGAACTCATATACTCTTGACAAAGAGCCAGAGCAGCTTGAAACGTAGAGGAGAAGTGACGATACTGTGGGTGTACCTTTGGTGTGTTGTTTTACATATGCTCAAACATGAATAAATGATGAATCTTATGAAGAAGCTTCACCTTGTTTTACTTTTGGAAAGTGTTTGAGACCAGTTTTTGCAACAGTGTTCCATACAAAGGCATACACGAGAGCATAAGTGGCCTTGAAAAATGCGGGAGGGACTCATATGGGCAGTACTTGGAAAGATAAAGACATTTAGGAAGCATGCGCATTTTGACCACATTAACTCTACCCAGTACACATATGGACAAACTGCACCATCTAGCAGAATCAGCTTTTGAAGGAGGTTAGTAGGGGTTTATAGTTATGTCTGTAAAGATCCTCTGGGGACCCTGATATATATACCAAGATATCTGATTCTGTTAACCATCTGAATCCCCATTGGGTTACGAGCAAGGAGGTCTCGGTTTAATTTACCCACTAGTAAGAATTCACTCTTAGCCCAGTTAACACTATGGCTGGAGAACCACCCATATTCAGTGAGCAGACTATGCATCTCTGGGATACCCATTATTGGATTCTGCAAAAACAGTAAGGTGTTATCAGCAAATAGTGCTAACTTATGTTCCTCATGACCCCCTCTCCCATACCCCTGTATACCTGAGTGGTGTCGGACTGCCTCTGCCAGGCAAGCACATACAAGAGAGGAGACAATGGATATCCCTACCTCGACCCATGAATAAGAGGGAAGGCAGGGATTAATCCACTGTTAATTAAAATGTGTGCCTGTGTGGCCTGATTAAGGCTCCAACCCAATGAATGAAGCGGGGTCACAACCCAAATCTGTGTAATGTTTCAAACATGTACCCCCACTCCACATGGTCAAAAGTCTTCTCCACATCGAGGGTAAGGACTGCTACTCCATAGCCGGAGGAGGTTCTTTACCATTTGTGAATAATATTAAGGGCCTTGTGCACATTAGTTTTCCCTTGTCTGTCTTTGATAAAACCTGTCTGGTCAGTATGCATGACCTGTTGCAATACTGGCTCCAGCCTGGTGGCCAGGATCTTAGCTAGAATTTTGTAGTTGGCTGTCAGTAGGGACATTGGTCAATATAAGGCACACTTTGAGGGGTTCTTACCCTGCTTCAAGAGTAGAGTTATAGTGACTGACTTCATACATGGAGGGAGGGAGGGTACCTTTATCACTACTTTTGTGTATCCTGTGGGACAGGAGCTCGATCAGATCTGGCACAAAAGTTTTATAAAAATCAATTGGGAGGCCGTTGGGGCCAGGGGCCTTGCTTCCCCTAAGCGCATGTATAGCATCTGTAATCTCAGTATCAGCTATGATCCAATCCATTGCAGATACTGTGCCTCCATCCACAGGACCAACTGAGACTTTAGAAAAGAAGCTGTCAATTTTTTCTGGAGATGGCCAAGATTCTTGGGTGTAAAGGAGCTTGTAGAAAGTACAGAGTGCTTCCCCTATAACCTTGGGATCTGGACTAAGCTCCCCCCTCCAGTTAAAATGTGTGGGATGGCCCTAGCACTCTCCCGGCTCTTGAGTTGCCAGGTCAAGAGCTTACCCCCTTTGTCCACTTCAAGTATTGCCCTGCATGTGAGAGCAAAATGGCTCTAACTTCTCTGTTGCTAGGGTGTTTTACCACCACTTCAGTTTTTGAAGCCTGTAGTAAAGAGGCATTGTGGGGTGCTCCATGTGATCTTTTTCCATAGTGGCTATTTTGGCCCCAAGTTTTTGTTTTTTTTATTTTTTTTATCTCAGAATCTTACAACATTCCTTTAAGCCACCAGGTCAATTTCACTTGTGTGGTAATTTGAAAAAAATACTCCTTTGCCCCTGAGGAAGACAAGTGGGGTGATTTAAAAGATATAAAATCAGTGTAGATGTCCACTTTAGCACTTTTCCCCCTCGAGGTGGGTATTGCCCTGTATCCTGCCTTTTCTTCCAGAATAGACGCTTCTGCTTATGTTGGAGTTATTGCCAGTGATTCTGTGCCTTGAATTCTGGCAGTATAGCCTTCTGGCTACTCTTTTGCAGTTCCTATACAATCTGGAGACTGGTCAAGGTTCCAGGCTATGTTTCCCCCCCCCCACATCCTTACTTCTAAATTATTCCCTCCCTCCCTCCCTCCTTCATCTTCTGCTTCCAGAGATTGGGGCCCTTCCCAATCCCCTTAGATTTCCAGCTTTCTTCTGTCCTCTCAGTCATTTATTTCTCCTTTTAGTTTGTATATCTTTTCCTTTTATCTGTCTCTTGGACTCCCTTGTCCCCCCAACCTTTCTTACTCTATGGCGACTCAGAACTGGCATGAGGGTGGGGTCGATGACACCTAACAGCCAACCCGTGAGCGTCACGCAGTGCATCGACTCTGACCACCCCCCCCCCCAAAAAAAGCTCCTGCGGGGTCGTGACCTCCAGCCACTGTACCCAGAAGTGATAAATGGTGAAGATACACAGAAAGATCAGAATTACGGTAGGTATGTAATTTTCATTTCTATCCCCCCTTTTCTGTCTCTTGTCTGTAAGATAGTGCAATCAAATTTCCTTGTGAGACGTAGGAACTGATCACTCTGACAGTCTCGCAATTCTCCACCTCCCTCAACCTCACTATAATGTCCTCTATTATGTTTTTTCATTGCCACCAGTGGAAGCTGATTCAAGCATCCGGATTAACAGGCTTTTTTCACTGGCTGTTACCTGTGTGCTCCCTTACATAGAAACATCGAAACATAGACTTTGACGGCAGATAAGGACCACTTGGCCCACCCAGTCTGCCCATTTCCCTACCTCCTGGATAAGCTGCAGATTCTAGTTAACCAACAGCCTACTTCCTGCCACCCCCCACTACAATTGCCTTATGTCTTTCCCATGCATGTTTGAATTATCCCACTGTTTTAGACCCAACAACCTCCCCAGGAAGGCAGTTCCATGCATCCACCACTCTCTCCGTGAAAATTTTTTTTCTCACATTACCCCTGAGCCGTCCCCCCTCTATCTTTAAATTGTGTCCCCTTGTTCTTACACATCACTTTTTCTGAAAGATGCTACCCTCCTGGGCTTTGTTGATTCTTCAGGTACTTGAATGCTTCTATCATGTCCCCCGCCCCTCCTTTCATCAAGGGTTTACATATTAAGCTCTCTCAGTCTCTCTCTCTTCATATGGTTTCTGATGCAGACCCTGCACCATTTTAGTTGCCCTCCTCTGGACTGCTTCCATCCTGTCTATGTCCTTGCGTAGATGAGGTCTCCAAAACTGCACACAGTACTCCAGATGGGTTCTCACCAACTGTCTGTACAGAGGAATAACCACTTCCCTTTTTCTACTTGTGATGCCCTTTCCTATGCATCCTAGTATCCCCCTGGCTTTCCTTACTGACTTCTCACATTGCTTACCAACCTTTAGATCATCTGATATGACTACCCCCAGGTCCCTTTCCATTTTTGTTGTTGTTAGTACCTCCCCTGCTATTGTGTACTCTTCTCCTGGGTTTTTGTTTCCCAGGTATATTACTTTGCACTTCTTTGCATTGAATCTAAGTTGCCATACGTCTGACCATTCCTCCAACCTTGCCAAGTCCCTTCTTATCCTTTCTACCCCCCCCTTGTGTATCAACTCCGTTACAGATCTTTGTGTCATCTGCAAAGAGGCATACCTTTCCCTCAAGACCCTCTACAATGTCATCTATAAAGATGTTAAAGAGGACTGGACCCAGTACTGAGCCCTGAGGTACTCCACTAGTAACCCCCCTTTCTTCGGAATGCGTTCCATTCACTATTACCTTCTCTGTCCTATTGTGCAGCCAGCTTGCTACCCAGGCTACCACCCTGGAACCCACTCCCAGGCTGGCTAGCTTGATTATTAATCTTTTGTGCGGGACTGTGTCAAATGCCTTGCTAAAGTCTAGGTAGGCCATATCCACAGTCCCTCCCTGGTCTATTACTTTGGTCACCCAGTCAAAGAAATCTATTAGATTCATCCGACATGACCTTCCTGCTGTAAATCCATGCTGCTTTGGGTCCTGTGCCCGCTGGCCTGTAGTTACTCAACAATTCTTTCTTTCAGAAGTGATTCCATCATTTTCCCTACCACTGAGGTCAAACTTACAGGTCTGTAGTTTCCTGCTTCTGCCTTGCTGCCACTTTTGTGAAGGGGAATCACATCTGCCCTCCTCCAGTCCTCAAGTACCACCCATCCTCCCATGATTTGTTAAAAAGTGTGGTCAGTGGTGTCACTAGGTCCTCCCTTAGTTCTTTTAGGATTCTGGGGTGAATCCCGTCCGGCCCCATTGCTTTGTCCACCTTGAGTTTTAGGAGTTCTTTCAGGACTCTTTCTTCTAGATATGGCTCACCTGTACTGAGACTGCCAAATGCTGCCCCAGAAAATATTTCAATCTTCACAAAATTCCTGCACAACCACCACCAGTAATAAATACCATTAAAAAAAGTATTTTTAATGTGCAATATATTTATTAAATGTATAACATAGTTTAAAAAAAAACTAATAGCAGTGCTGTTATGTGTTTTTTAACTTTATTATATATTTAGTAAATGTCATGCCACGTTTGCACTCTGTTCCATTTGTTATGCAGAAAGAGTTACAGTAAATGCAATAAATCTGATCTTATCTGTGTCAGTCTTCACCTCTGGGTATAGTGGCTGGAGGTCACAATCCCCGCAAGAGCTTTTTTTTTTTTTTTGAGCGGAGTCGACGCACCATCGGCATCGCCCTCGAGGCCTACGCACTGCGTGGCGCTCGCGGGTTGGCTGTTAGGTGTCGACCCTGCCCTCCCGCCATTTCTTCGTCTCCCGCCATAGAGATCGCTCCTCGTGGGAAGCTCTCTGCACAAGAGGCCTGCTGTCTTCTTTCAAGCCTTCGATGCCGACATAGTTCAGTGCCGCTCTTATCGCCTGCCGGTTCCGTTGTTCGCCACCACTCGGATGTCACTGGTAAGACTGTTCCTTTTCTTTATTGTTAGCGATGTCATGTCTTTTTTTGGTTGTTTTTCCATAGGTGATATCTTGGTCGGGAGCAAGAAATCTTCGAAGACGGGATGGCCTCCTATGCGTCGATGCCTGTGTGGCCGTAAATGCTCCGTCACGACCAGCATGACCATTGCCTCGTGTGTCTTGGCCTGCTTCACTACATGGATTTGTGTGATGCCTGCTTCTCCATGGACCATTGTGTCATCGAACAATGCGTGTGGAAAGTTGAACAAGCTCCGCCGACTTTTTGGGGATGGGTGCGAACTCGCCAAGCCACGGTCTCTCGGCCTTTCCTCCGGTTCCCCTCCCAGTTCTATATGGACTGTGGAGGAAGGGGCTTCTGCTCCTAGTAGTCTCACCATTGCAGAAGCCCCTTCCGTGGTGCAGGGAGGCCCAGTCCACCTCCGGAGGGTGGTGGAGCACTTATTGAAATCGCCTTCGGGGTAAAGACTCACCCGGTGTCATCCCTTGGGCAGGGAAGCCTGGGTCGGTGCTGTCTATCGGCACTGTCTTGGGCCTCGGCGTCGTTCACAGTGCCATTGGCCCAGATGGCACAGTGGTTGGCGCCGGTCCGTCGCTCAGCACCATCTCTGTTGTCGGTGCTGTTCGCGGTGCTGATGGTGCCGTGGGAGGCTCTATGGCACTGTCCTTGACTGTTTCTCTCCTTGGCGCTGTTTGCAGCATCGGGACTGAGCATAGCGTTGTGTCCACCTCTTGGGCCGCTTGCAGTGCTGAGCGAGGACTAGGTGCCGTGGGGATTACCAATCTCGGCGCCATTTTCGGTGCCGAGAAAGCTGTCGTCAGCACCGTCTCTGGTCTCAACGCCGCTTGCGGCGCCGTGGACCAGGGGTGCTGTGGGTGCTGTGACAGGCTCTGGCTCCGATATTGCTTCTGCCCTTGGCACTGTGTCTTCTTCACACACTGTTCATGGTGCGGTTGGGGGCTTCAGCGCTGACTCTGGTGCAATCCCTCAGACTGGTACCCCATTTGGTCAGGGTGGCAGCAGGCATCGACGTACCGTCGGCACAGGACTTCAGTCTCCACCTCCTCGGAGGCGGAATCGGACTCTGAGTCAGATAGGCAGTCTGACCCTTTGGAGTTAGCTGCTCATGTGGACACCCTGGTAGTGTCCTCAACAGACCGGAACCAGCCCCCCCCGAGGAAAGAACAGTTTCTCCCAAGTCCAGGGTCAGGGGTGCTGACCAGCGGGCAGTGGTACAGGCCACCATTGCTCTGCAGCCTGGCCTCGGAGGGTTTTCTGACCCCTCAGTGGTAGTACCCCCTCAGGTGGTGTGCCTGGATCGTCCAACTTTGGGGCCAATCGGAGCACCCACAGGAGGGGGGGGTGCTGCTCCCTGGATAGTGCCTTCGGGGACTGACCAGAGTCGCCAGCTGCCTAGGCTGGTGTTTTCGAGGAGATGGGCTCTATCGGACTCTGAGGGGTCGAGGAGTAGGGGTTCGACATGGCGACCCTTTTCTGGGACCAACCCAGGTTCCATAAGGAGTCGTAGTGCAACCCTCCATTCTTCCTTTTCAGTCTCCTCGAGAGGACCCTGTTCTTTGGAGGTATGGGACTGTCCTTTTAGAGTTCCATGGCCCTGGTCACCTCATAGTGGGGAATCTTCAGGGCACAGCCTAGGCAGTTCCAGTATGGTAGACCAGCTGTCGGCTATTAAGTTTTCTGGAGCTCCGTCTTCCCTTGGGGCTTCAGGTGTGCTCTTTGGCCAAGGCAGAGGACAGCCGATTCCTGTTGTCAGCTTTGCCCCCACTCCTCTGCCACCTTCTCCTGCTCTCCCAGGCATTCTTGGTCCTAGTGGACCTCTCTCCTGGGAGCAGTTCAGGGTTGTGGCTGCTCATTTTTCCTCATATGTTAGGGCCATGGACAGGCAGGTTTTCCAGCCTCCCCCTGAGCAACCAGCTGCTGAATCTTTGAGGTCTTCCGCTTCTTCATCCTCCTCTTTGGGAGGAGAGGAACCATCTGTCCACATCTCCCCTGCTGCTGATCTCACGGAGTATCTGTGTTTCCTTGTGAGGATGTTGGAGGACCTGCATATCACCCAGCACAATCTGAAGCACTCGATGCATGCCTTCCTAGGTGATTTCAGTACGGACAATCTTTTGGTGCCCTCCTGGCCTGCTCCCTTTCGGGAGACATCGTTGTGCTTCTGGCAAATACTTTTTTCCGGAGTCCCAGCCCCTAGGGATCTGAGTCAGCGATATTGTGCCCTCTGGAGTCTCCAGATTATATGCCTCATCCTCAGTCAGGATTGACACAGCTGGATACTCCCGATGGGCTTCGCACCCCTCACCGTGATCAGCGCCCAGATCAAGATTCTATGGACTTTGACTTCTGGGGGAAGAGGCCTTTCTACTCGGCATGGTTGCTTCTTTCATTTTCAGCACATCAGGCCCACTATGCTACCTATGATAGGTTCCTGTGGTCCAGGTTAGGTCAACTCCTAGCCTCGATGCCTGATATGGAGGTAACCAGACAAGCCATTGCACTCTCTGCATGTGGCCTGGAGCTAGCAAGGCACCAAACGAGGGCATCTTACAACGCCAGTGAGGTAGCTTCCAGGGTTGTAGGGACAGTGATCTGCTCTAGGCGGACGGCACGGCTGCATCTCTCCCGGTTGTCACCCTTGGCCCGGCATAGGGTGACTTCCTCTGCTTACCAGAGAACCTATCTTTTCTCCCGTAGGGTGAGGCAGCATCTGTCGGAGCAACCTTCTATCCCCTCCTGGGGGTCACGGTCTCACTCTTCCCAGTCTCAGGCCTCTCCAGACCTGTGAAGGTTCTCTCTCTCGGTGTGCCACCCACTGAGAGCTAAGGGACTTAGTCCTTTAGGATTCAGGGCTCCCTTCGGGGGGGGGCTTGGCACTCACCCAGAGGTGATGAATGGTGAAGATTGACACAGATAAGATATGAAAATTACATACCTACTGTAATTCTGATCTTTCTGTGTATCTTCACCATTCATCACAATCCCACCCTCCATCCTCCTGGGGCCTCAGTCTCTGGGTCCCCTTCCCTCTCTGTGCCCTCTCCCCCTCTTTCCGTTGGTCAGAAGCGGGGTGACCTTGGGCACATAGGGGGATGTTTTACTTTTTAAGGGGAAGAGTGATCAGGATGGGGGCACTTCTTCCTCAATGCCTCAGCTCCACCCCTGTGGGGTGGGAGTTGCTGGTTGCCCTCTCTTCTGTTCTCTCTCTCCCTCGCTCCCCATCAGCTTTCTCCCTTGTCTTTGTCCTTAAGGATTCAACCCTCAAATTAATTTAAGAAACTAGTTTTCTTACACCAAAACCTGATTTCGAGGGGGGTATTGCCCTGTATCCTGCCTTTTCTTCCAGAATAGATGCTTCTGCTTAAGTTGGAATTATTGCCAGTGATTCTGTGCCTTGAATTCTGACAGTATAGCCTTCTGGCTACTCCTTTGCAGTTCCTATACAATCTGGAGACTGGTCAAGGTTCCAGGCTATGTTTCCCCCCCCACATCCTTACTTCTAAATTATTCCCTCCCTTCCTCCCTCCCTCCTTCCTTCATCTTCTGCTTCCAGAGATTGGGGCCCCTTCCCAATCCCCTTAGATTTCCAGCTTTCTTCTGTCCTCTCAGTCATTTATTTCTCCTTTTAGTTTGTATATCTTTTCCTTTTATCTGTCCCTTGGACTCCCTTATCCCCCCAACCTTTCTTACTCTACAGCGACTCAGAACTGGCGGGAGGGTGGGGTCAATGACACCTAACGGCCAACCCGTGAGCGTCATGCAGTGCATCGACTCTGACCATCCCCCCCCCGAAAAAAGCTCCTGCGGGGTCGTGACCTCCGGCCACTGTACCCAGAGGTGATGAATGGTGAAGATACACAGAAAGATCAGAATTACGGTAGGTACGTAATTTTCATTTCTATCCTCCCCTTTTCTGTCTCTTGTCTGTAAGATAGTGCAATCAAATTTCCTTGTGAGACCTAGGAACTGATCACTCTGACGGTCTCGCAATTCTCCACCTCCCTCAATCTCCTTGCCTTCATTTGCTGTTTCTATCTCCCCCCTCCTTGCGTATCTAGGTTATAAAAATATGTGTGACTCTTTTTTGTGAAACTGGAATTCCTTTGTTTGACAATGTATATAGTTATATTGTTGAAATGATTGCAAAAATCTGTTTGGAATGCAGTAGGTTAACTTTAAGATGCAGTTTGACCCCCACAAACTCTTTTGCAGAGTTGTCAGCAGGAGATTAGTTTGGGACACCATATTCTGTTTTGTTCCCCTGCAGTAAAGAAACTGACAAGAACTCTGATACATTTTGTGTGAAAAAATGATGTTTCTTAATGAAATCAGGATGCAGAAGTTAATTGTAAGGCAAATACTTCCTATAAAAAATGATCGCTCTTTTGTTAGAGAGAGAGAGAGTGAAATTTAGAATTAGAGATACCCTCAGAAGAAGGACTTTGTTCTGTTTGAACTGCCTATGTTAAAAAACATTCTGCATATTTTTTTATTTTTATTCCATTATTATTATTATTGAGAATAATAGAATGCTATTTGCGAATTTAATAACTGCTCCTAGTTTTCCTATGCTTCCTGAACTATGCCTTGATGACAGATGGTGACATCTTCAAACAAAGGGATCCTAGTTTCACACAAAGATACAGATATATTTTTATAATGTAGATATGCGGGGGGGGAGAGAAAAGATAAACAGCAAGAAACAGCAAATGAAGGTAGGGAGATGGGTGGGCGGAGAATCACGATATTGTCAGAGTGATCAGTTCCTAGGTTTCACAAGAAAATTAGATTGCACAATCAGACAGACAAGAGACAGAAAAGGTTAACTCTTTCTGCATAAGAAATGGGACAGGAACTTATTCAATCCTGTCACATCCACTTAAAAAAAAAATGTGGTATTTATTACTGGTGGTTGTTTTTGTAGTAATTGGAACTACTTATAAAATGGGTCTAAAAATCAAAAAAAGATTTAATTGGTTAAAACCAGTCGGGTGACTGTGTATTATTACAGCATAATTCACAGTCATCCTGGTCCTGATTCTTCTTCTTCTTCTTCCTAAACTTGACCGGATTTTTTAGTAGCCACATCACACTATGAGCAAATCAGTTCCCCTACAACCCAAACTGACCTTCCATCACAAACATGGCTGCTACCTTTACTTACTAAAAACCTTAATCTAGACCCTAAAAATAGAAGTACCTAGAATAAAAAAAAAAACAAAATTAATTAAATGTTTTGTCCCTGATCATCATACACTCCTCACACACATAAACAAATTAGAAACATTAAGTACTGTTCATAGTTTTCATTACTAGTGTTTCTTTACTGACAATGAAACATCTCCTCCTATCTTTACCAGCTTATCAGGGAAATCTCTGCTGCTTACCCCCATGGATATAAAATGAGGATCTGACTCCACATGAGGCTTTTGTTGAGTATGTGTGTGTGTACAGTATGATGGGAGAGGAACATTCTACCGGTGGAATTGTGCAGAACTTTGAATACATGTATTCCATGGTAAACATTCTACATGTTAAATGTGGAAAAAGATATGATAGTCTTTCAAGTACCTTAGGGGAATAAACAGGGTACAGGTGGAAAGCATATTTCAAAGAAAACTCTGCACAAGAACAAGGGGGCTTGATATGAGGCTGAAGGTTGTGACTCAGATCCCTCACTAGGGACTTACAGTTCACTGCCACCACCAGAGTTTTTTACCAACATGGCCCAGGAAGCCTGTTTCTGACTTCCTCCTTTGCACAAGGTCAGGAAGGTCAACACAATAACTGTGGGTAGAGTGCTTTCTCAGAGAGGGACTGCAAACAGAGTCCATCAGAAATAGAATTACCCTTTTAAGTAACACACAAGCAGTCGCTGATTCTTTAAAAATAGACTGTTTACTAGAATACTACAAGTATTTACAACAGGATGTATTTACATGAAAACAAAAGGGTTGCACATTTACTAAGACGCAGAAAATAAAATCACATTTAACAGATAGGTATTGTACAGCAAGAGTCTAAGCTATCCTCCCCTACAAATCCTTCACCTGCCCTACCTAAAGAAGCACTTTCCCCTCACTGTGCTATCTTACCTCAGCTAGTCTTTGTAATGGCAGGGGCCCTGGTCTTTAGATGTTTCACTCCAAGAGAGTGAGCTTGTTTTAAGCCCCTCAGTATATTGGCTTTGCTCCAAGTGGGGAGGGTAATACTCACTCTGAGTGACAAGCCCATGTTGCCTAGCCCTCTTTGAGAGTGTGTGTGTGTCCTTGGTGAGGGATGTACATCACAACTGGCCCTGGTAGCTATATACACCTCGTCCTCCATTCATACTACCCCGGTCCTATCTGTATCGGTCCCCACAGCTTACGAAGTCCTTGTCCTCTGGCTCTACATGCCTTACTCTATACCAATCTATGTTGCTGGGATTTACTGCTGCCCAGGCCTCTCCCCTACTATTGCCTCTAATTTTCTCTCTCAAATTTCCGCCTTCACATCGAACGGCGAACTCTATATACTAGGCATCTTTAACCAAAACTGGCCTGTCCCTTCCCTATCCAAGCTGCATAACAACATCGCGGCCCTTAACGTAACGTAGTTGATCCATGAGTCAGCCTGACTAAATACTAAATCAGGCAACCACTCAGTCATTGATTGGGCCCTAACCTCACATGTCCACAGAGTAACCGAATCAGGTCTCCTCCCAGATGCACTTAATAATCATCATATGATCTACTTGGTCCACAAACTCCACTGCCCAAAAGCCCTGCATAAAACATTGTTGGCCCGCTCATATAAATCTCCAGACCTTACCCACCTCCTATATGACGTAGCCCACACTGACTGGTCTCCTGTTTCCTCTGCTACCACAGTTAACAAAGCCCTGGACTATTTCCAAGCCCACTTTCTTAACATCTGGAACAAGCATGCACCCTTTAAGGACACTCGAGTATGCGGAAACCACATCCCGTGGATCACACCGGAATTGATGACATGTATGAGAGCTCGAGACCGGGCTTGGAAGGCTCACAACATCTTTAAATCAAATGCTGACACTGACAGATATCGAGCCCCCAGAAATGCCTGCTCCAAGGCTACAAGGTTCTCTAAGTCTGAATACTTTAGATCCACCTTTGATGCTAACATATGTACCGTCAGAATTCTGGAAAGTTATTACCTCCCTCTTCTCTCTCCCCCTCTAAATCCCAGACTCCACTCATCTATGTCAATAATGCCATTATGTCTGCCAACCTCTCAGTTGCCACTGAATTCAATTCTTACTTTACCTCATGTGCTGCTGCTCTACTGGCTTCTCTTCCTCCTACCCAACTAGTCAGGTCTGTCTGAAATAACTCACACACAAGCACCCTCCCTAGTGTCCTCTTCTCCTTCTCTCCAGTCTCACCTCATGATACTCTAAATGCTCTCCTCACTCTCAGTCCATCTAAGGGTTCCTCACCTGATGGTCTTGACCCCAAACTTCTGTTCCTCTCCGCTCATGCCATTTGTTCACCACTTTGTACCTTACTAAACCTTTCCTTCTCACTGGTCTCCATCCCTGACCCATGGAAGCACACTGTAGTTCTCCCACTACCCAATGGAGGTGACCCTTCTATGCCTGGGTACTACAGTACTGGCCAAGCTTTCTCTTACCTATTCTCACTAAGCTTCAGGAACACCTGGTCCTCTCCCAACTCTCCTCTTACCTCTCTGACTCTGCCTTTTTCACTCCCTACTAATCTGGTTTTAGGAAAGATCACTCCACTACCACTTCCTTACTTAGGCTCACCGATTCCATACTCTCAAGTATGGACAGTGGTCTAATTACATCTGCGATCTTTGTCGACCTTGCAAAGGCTTTTGACACTGTCTCCCACCCTCTCCTCCTAGATAATCTGCGATCTGCTGGCCTGTCTGATTCAACCAAAAACTGGTTTAGCTCCTACTTAACAGGCTGGACATAGTCAGAATTGCTAATTCCACCCCCCATTTCAGATTAATGCTGGCATACCCTAAGGCTCCATCCTTGGCCCCCTACTATTCTCCATATTCCTTAATGACCTCCTATCAATGTGCACCTCCTTCTCCATCCATATGTATGCTGATGATACTGTCCTTTTCTACTCTGGACAGTCACCAACTGATGTCGCTTCCACACTTCAGCATGACTTTGAGAAAGTTCAGCAATGGCTAAGCTCCCATCAGCTTTTCATCAATGCCAAGAAAACAGTCTCCATGACCTTCATCACTAGGCAGAGACTCTCTAGGCTAACTAAATTGCCCTCCTTCAACACCCTTGATGGCTCTACTCTAGAGGGCACTTCCTCCTTTAGGTATCTTGGGGTCTGGCTAGAGCAGCACCTAAACTTCACTGGACACATGGACTCCATCCTGAAAAAGCTGCACCCGAAATTAGATGCCCTTTACGGGAACCGAAGCTGCCTACCTCTACAGGCCAGGCGGGAGATTGTCCAGAAAATGATGCTTCCCATCTTCGACTACTGCGACATAGTCTACAGTGCCACGCTGAAGTCGTCCTTAACCAGATTGTACACCCTTTTCAATGCTTTCTGTTGTTTCGCTTTGGATGCCTCTTCATTTACCTACCACTGTGATCTATGTCGCTCTCTAGCTTTTCCTTCCCCGGAAAACCACCGTCTAGTCCACTGCATAAAATTTGTCTCTAAATTCTGGTTTGATACGCTTCCCCCTTACCTTGCCTCCTCACTGTCCTCTTGCCCCACTGCCCCTCTCTCCCTCGGATCCAGTGACTCCCGCACCCTAGATTTACCACGACACACCACCTCTATAGGCCAATCATCATCATTCTCCTATAGGTTCCCTAAGCTCTGGAACTCAATGCCTCATCAAATCAGGCACTCCTTCTCCCCGTTGTCCATCTCGACCTCCCTCCTCAACTTCCTGTCTCCATCCTGCAGCTGCTCCTAATTTCCCCTCTGGCTCTTCACTCCTCCTAATTTCCCCTCTGGCTTCCCCATCTCCTTTCCCAGCCTAGCACGTAACATGAAGAGAAACCAATGTACTTTATTGCACTTCCGTGTCCGCATTATATGTATTAGTCTGCAGTGCTGTTAATTTGCTCCTCTCACATCAAATTCCAATGTTTATCTAATGCTGCTGATGTATTGTTTTTTTCACTCTGTTGCTTCTCTGTTTTATATTATCTTTGGAAATGTGTTGTTGAGTATTGTGTATATACTTTTCTATAATACTGCATGGAAATGTGCTTTTCATTACTGTACTCCCATGTTCCCCTTCCCCCAGGACACTCCGTGAGACAAACAATTTTATATTGTTCAGTGTGCCTTTCTGGTGAAACTTTACAGTAAATAAATAAATAAATACTGTTAGGAAATACTTTTTCACTGAAAGGGTGGCGGAGCCATGGACTAGCCTTCCAGCAGAAGCGGTGCAAAAACAATATGGGGGTTCAAGAGTGCATGGGATAGACATTGTGGTACCCTGGAAATGTGCAGAGCAGGAGAGCCACAGATCAATATGATCTGGGCTGCAGCAGTGAGTAGGGAAATGGGCAGACTAGGTGGGCCATATGGTCCTTATCTGCTGACAGATTCTATGTTTGTATGTTTCTGTAGTGGAAAGGTTGGGGGGGAGAAAGAGCTGTAGCTCAGACGTGGTCTGCGGTAATAGTGTAGGTAGGGAGAAATTGGCAGACTGGATAGACTAAGCAGTCCTTATCTGCTGTCAAATTCTGTTTCTGTGTTTGAATTACATAGGCAGAGGCAGACCCAAACTGCTTAAATACATTCCTTGAAGTTCAAAAAAGCACATACGTTTGAATGATACATGTGTGTTTTCAGGTGAAATCTGCCCACACCCCCAAAAAGCAGCCTGATGGGTTCAAAAGTTTTGAACACATTCTCATTAGAATACTAAACCTGTATTGATTTAAAACATAAGTAAGGTAACAAACTTTTTTTTGTATGTATAAAATGTGTGCCACACATGGTTTGCAAAGGCTGCTGTCTGTATTATGTGTTCTTTTTGAGTTATTGTTCCCCAATGTACTCTCCCGAGCTGTATGTGAAAATAGACATTTACTTGTCTCATGTACCTTACCCAGTAAAGAAAAATTAAATAAATAAACAAATAAACTCTCTTTTATTGTTATTAGTTACCCCCTACTGGAATACGAACTATTTTATGTCTACTAAATTAGTAGTAGTAAAAAGTTTATTGTTTGACAGCTTTGCCATTACAATATAAAAATCAGTATAGCATATAACTTAAGCAGATATATCCATCGGAATGTCATCAGCATTTCTCAAATGCAACTTTTAAAAATCTCAGATCAAGACTTGGCATCAACAATAAATAGAATAATTCTTTAATGTCCTAAACATTGATGCTCATTTTGTCTATTAAGATCAACATTTAATATTCATTTAGTTACCCAAGGGGAAATTTTTCTCTTCCTTTACTGTGTTACATTTAGTAAGGATATAGACATGTTTTCTAGAATATATAAATCTTCTGAATCGAATAGTAAATCAAGAATATAGTGAGTGGGCATTACTAAAGAACCAATAATTTCTCCTAAACATCTGGCTCTGTAATTGTTATACCAGGGACATTTAAAGATGATATGATGTAAGTTCTCAGGTTCTTTTAGATCTCAGTGACAATCTCTAGATATTGAGGGGTCACCAGAATATCTTGCTTCCTGTATTCAGGGTTCTGTAATTGAGTTAAATAGTATTTTAGATTATGCTCTTTAGTGTTATTCACCAGCCATGGGGAAACTTTTATCACTTTACGTGCCTGCAAATCTGTTTCCTTAGCTTTATTAGTCACTGTATCTGTAATCATTTTGAGATATGCTGGGCTGATCTTGATTTTTAAAACCAGCTGTTTGTTTAAGTATGTTAGGTTATAATAGTTCAGCAATTCCTCAACTTTTACAAGTTAGTTTAGTTTTTGGTTTTTGATCCAAAGTTTCTTTTTATGACTGTGGGTGGAGCCTACAGCCATCTTGCTGTATGTAGCTCAAAAAATGGAAGACTGTGGAACAAATTTTTTTGAGTTTTCAATGTATCCTTCCACAACTATAAATCACTTTGCCAGTTGCAATAAAATACTCCCTTCTTTCTGTTTAGAATGTTGTAGACAGAACTCCAATCTGCTTATCAGATGGCCATTACGAAAATGAAACAGCTTGTTAAATAGTGGTTGCGTGTTACACTGGGGATTTGTTTACCCCTTTCAAAATGCAACAGCTTGCACCTTTAAATACTTAGCATTTAAATATTTTCTTGCTACTAGCTTCAGTTGGGCAGGTATTGTCTTTCAAGAAAGAGTCATACCTCACCAATTACAAACCGTACTGAAACTAACTAGCACGGTTTCAATAAACTTCTACAAATCGCTAAGTTCAGCCAAAATAAAAGACACCTGTAACTGTCATTAAGTCTCTTCCTTCCCCATGTGTGCCATATTTATCCACTGGTAAGGTATAATTGATTTGTCATATTAACTGCTTTCCCTTCCCCTTCTACTCCTGGCTTTATCTTTGCTTACACTCCACTGCTACTCTATCAAATCACTCCTCCCCCCCATATCAGTTGTAGACTGTTGTTTGTTGTAGCTGCCAAAATACTATATATGTATTGCACACACCAGTCATCATGTTTCATTTATCAGTATGCAACCTGTAAGTCGCTTCCCTGTCTCATATCAATGTTTACCACCTGCGGTCACCCTATGTGGTACCCTTGTATGTATATCCAGCCTGTATCATGTAACGTGCATTTCATGTATATACTGTTATTACCTATCTGTGTTTGTACTTTAAGTGTGTATGTCACAGGACCTCCTTGTGAATGAGCTTGCTCAATGGAGTTTTCCTGCAATAAACTGGAACTTGAACTCATAAATGTCACCTTTTCCCAGCAACGAATCTGAAAAAGGGTTACACTGTTTTTTTAACCTCTTAAGACACTATCTGATAAGAACTGTCTCAGACATATTCCAGGTCTTCTGTGAACTATCCAGGCTAAATATATAGCAGTCAGCAGGCATTTGGGGAAAAATATATTTTGTGTTACAGCAAACACACACACACATTGTACACACCATCCTCATGGCCACAACATTCAAAATAAATGCCGCAATCTAATATGTTCTAAAACAATAAAGAAACTATTTGTTTATGTCAGTGAACATAGTGAAGTTCAGTTTACAGTAGATTTCCTTTAAATAGTTCTTATCCTATATTTTTTTATTTACTCAGGATGTCCCAGATTAGATGCAATATCTTGTTTTCAGTGGGGTCATGATCTTACCATTTTTATAATATTTATTCAGGATAGCCTAGATGTAAATTATTGTTTTCCGTGAGTTCTGATTTTACGCAATGCAGCGTAATATTGTGTAGAGGTAGAGCACCACTGAAAATAAGATGTCATGTCTTCTGTGAACTATCCAGGCTAAATATATAGCAATCAGCAGGCATATTCTAGGAAAACACATTGTAAAAATGTGTAAAAGGAAGACCACATTGAAACTTCCTCTCAGCATATCTGCATTGTGCAAATTCATTAGAAATAATGGGTAAACGCATCCCAAAAGCTCTCCATAGCCATATTGGCTCTGACCAGAGTTTGTTCACAAGTGCTTTTGCTGATAGGGACTGTTCATTGGCGGAATTAAGTTTTAACCAAAATCTAATCATCCTTATATGTATTAACTCTTTCAGGCCTGTTTGGCCTATTTGTGTTCCAACCAGTGAATTTGGAGTCCCAGCAGGGACACCTATGACTTGCTTGTATACCTTGTTCACCACTGTATTAAGTTTTCTAGGGTCCGCCATCCCCCAGGTCTCTGCAGCATATAGCCCCTGGCTGATAACTTTCACATTTATAGCTCTCAGCATCGGTAAAATAGGAATCCCCCATATTTTATGTTAAATCTTTTTAAACCTAGAGCAGGTTTGGACATCTTATCAGCAGTAATTTTAGTATGTTTATTTCATATTAAATTAGATGAATAAGTTACTCCTAGATAGGTAAACTCCTTAACAAAATCCAGCAATGACCCAATGTAAGCTTACTATAGTTCTTCTTAGAACCAAAGATCATAATTTTGGTTTTTTGTGGGTTTGGTTTAAAATTTAGTTTCTTACATACAGAGTCATAATTTTTTAAACTTCTTTGAACACCTAATCTGGTCACTGAAACTATGGCCAGGTCATCTGCATAAGCCAGTAGTGGAACTAATTGCTGACCTACTTTAGGTAAATGAAAATCCATGTTTGCAAGATCAATAATCATTTTGTTTATATAAATATTAAATAAGGTAGGCGCTAAGACGCAGCCTTGTCGAACACCGATGTCTGTTGGTGTTTCATTTGTAAGTGCCCCAGTATTAGTATATTGAAGTTTTGTCCATGTATTTGTATAAAGGCGCTTTATGAAGATTATCAAATTTGGATCAATACCTCATTTATGCATTTCAAACCATAGATGTTCCCTGACGATAGAGTCAAACGCTGATTTAAAATCCATGAATGCAAAAAATAGTTTATGTTTTTTCAAAGTGCATTATTTTTCCACTAAATGATTTAGAAGGAAAATTTGAGCAGTGATAGTGTCCTTTTTTAAATCCCGCCTGCAAGGGAGATACAATTTCATGTTTATCTGTCCAGTCTAATAATCTATTAAGTAATATTTTTGCATAAACTTTAGCCAGTGTGTCTATTAAACTGACTGGGCGGTAGTTCTCAGGGTGAGATCGATCCCCTTTCTTATAGATAGGTATAATATGACTTCCACACTATGTAGTAGGCACATAATCGAAATTTCTGGCAGCCATTGTTGATCTAATAGATAGAAATCCAATGCATTTTGTTACTAAGTTAGAATGGAACCATACTTAAATGAAAAGTCCTTTTGAATTTTTTTTAAAATATTTTCTTCTTATTTTCATTTATTTTAAGTCAGATATTTAAATTCCATTTTATAACTGCAGTAAGACACTCAAGGGAGTGCCATAATAGTGATGTAATTGTGCTTCTCAGGTGCAGTTAATGGCACTTGGCTGCACCTCAAAATCGCACACCTCAGATGCGTTGTTAGGCATATCACCATAAAGCACACCCTGTCCTGTCTTATTGCTTACGTATATAACCTTTACGCCAAAGCACCAAACAGCTTATTGTCTATAAGAACTAGAAATTATTTCCTCAAGTCATACCACACTGCTTTGGTACTGTAGCTGCCACTGTGCTCTGTAGCAAACTTGCAGTCCCACACAAGATATTATAGGAAAATTATATCCCTTTATTCACTGTTTGCAGAGGTCAGTTCCAGTATCAATTACAGGTTGTTTGATAAAGTCTCTGTACTGTTTGGATGTTTATTAGTACAGGGCTCAGTTCTTCCTCTGTCTTTCAGGGTGTCCCTTTCTGTTATACTGCTGTGTGCTAGTGGAGGCAAGAAAAACTAATCCTTAGATGTTTGTTTTGTATAAACAAATCACCAGTAGAAAACAGGAGATTGTTATCCCTCTGTACAAACAGTTGGTGAGAACCCATCTGGAGTACTGCATGCAGTTCTGGAGACCCCATCTCCGCAAGGACGTAGACATAGGACATAGACAGGATGGAGGCAGTCCAGAGGAGGACAACTAAAATGGTGCAGGGTCTGCACCAGAAGCACAAGAAGCCATATGAAGAGAGACTAAAGGAGCTTAATATCTGTACCCTCAAAGAAAGGAGGGAGTGGGGGGGGACATGATAGAAACTTTAAAGTACCTCAAGGGAATCAACAAAGTCCAGGAGGGGTAGCATCTTTCAGAAAAAGAAATGTGCAAGAACAAGGGGGCACAATTTGAAGATAGAGGGGGGGACGGCTCAGGGGCAATATGAGGAAGTGTTTTTTTCACAGAGAGGGTGGTGGACGCATGGAACGGCCTTCCTGAGGAGGTCATGGGGTCAAAAACAGTGGGGGAATTCAAGAATGCATGGGACAAACATAAGGCAATTCTGGTGGGGGTTGGAAGAAGTAGGCTGTTGGTTAACTAGGATCTGCAGCTTATCCATTAGGTAGGGAAATGGACAGACTGGGTGGGCAAAGCGGTCCTTATTTGCCATCAAAGTCTTTGTTTCTATGTTACCTCTCTGAGATTTTATCATGGGGACTTTCTTACTGTTCAGTCTTCATGATAGACTTGTACAAGGGTCACCAATAACATCTGTAGCCTGAGAACAAATAACCAAATGTCTATCAATGCCTGGACCAATATCTGTTTATTTTATGTATTTTATTTGTTATTTTTGCAGATCTGGGATAGCCATATTTAAAGGGGTACTGTCAACTGTTTTTGCATAATATTATTTCTAGTTGAAAACCCACATTTTATGATTGCTTACCTTCCCTAAAATTAAAGGTGGGCAAGCTTGAGCTTAGTGCCAGGCTCGTGTGGGATTGACATCTATAAATCATTGACAGCCAAGATCAAGCTGAGCCAGTTATGCTCAAAGTAAGCATTTTTGTCCGCGCAAGTAAATAGTGTAATGTCTGAAACATTCAACTCCTGTGTAGAGAACAGCCTGTAGTAGCCAGGACTTGGCTTGTATTTTGGCTTGCAGAGTCAAGCCAGAGTCCTGGCTCAGCTCTGTCCTGGCTCTAGGTGAAAAATTCCTGGATTGCCCACAGACTGATGTCAGACATGCAGTGCTCGGAAGTGCACACAGCAGCGTCATTGACATCACTGCACACCCACGCTGTGGGTGTGTGTGTGTGATGAGTACAAGTAGGAATAACCCCAATCCTCCAGCGCTCGTGATGGTCGGCCCCCATCAGCACTGCACCGGATGCTCCCATGGTGCTCCCTCTGAGCCTGACTCCCCGAGGGTCTTCCGCGACGTGGGGTAAGTGATGTGGGTGAAGGGAGAGAAGGCGAGGGGGTGAGCTCGGGCATGGCGCCTGGTGCAGTGCCACTGGGACTGACTGGAAAGAAAGGGGAACCATAAGACCACCCCTGCCGAGGAGGTAAGGCAGGAAAAAATATATAACAAAAAAAAAAAAAGTAGGTTACATACTGTATATAACACTAGGATATCTCTTTCATCAGACCACACCTATGGAACTATAGTCATCAGGCACTAAGACCACATGGAAACTTTTTGCAAGCAGTCCACTAGGGGCCACCCAAGACAATGTCCAACGTTGGCTCTTCCTATATAAACGTGGGTGGCTCCGTCACTCCTCAGTTCTTTTCCCGCTGACGACCATTCTTGTCGGGCCTGCAATGGAAACGCCACTGCATAGTATCATCGTTTTATCTTTGTAATACAAACAATCACTTTTTAAAGGGATTTTTGGAGGCTTGCACAATATATCATCTCCAGAGCTGTCAGCATCAAAGCTTTTTTGATATTGCAAGTGCAGCAAAAAAATTTACTCCAAAGACTCACACGATGTCTGCGTGTGCTGTTTAGGCCCAGACCTCAAAATAAAGGCTAGCCCGATTTGTAAGAGCTTTAATACAGCCACCTGGCGATGTAGAAAGGGTGCTTTGGAAAAGCACTAAGTTAAAACAGCACTTTGCCCAAATGGAGAAAGCACTCCAGCAGGAAAAAATCCCTGTCGTGTCACCAGTCCACTACTTGGGATATAAGGGATCCACATCCCAATGAAAAAGTGTGGATCTCATCACCACAAACACAGGGATAGGCCAAAGGATAAAACCAGGACCTCTTCCTGTATGCTCCAGGTCACCCGTCAGATTAGTTACGACCTCCTCTGGCCCGTTGACTGTTCTGGGGGTGACGCCGCCTGTCGCCCAGACTATTGACATCGCTGGGTTGATCTCTTGTGCCTCCAGGCCTACCACAGCTGATGTGTCACAGTCGACGTTGGGGCCCTTGCTTACTCTGTTGACATATGCTGGCATTCCCCTTGACACCACCGTTGGGTGTTGATGTAAAGGCAGTTCTAGCATCCCATAGGGACATCCTTAAATACCTACCTCCTCCTCCATCGATGAATGTCCTGTCGATGGGGTCCACACAGCAATGCCCTATAGGCCATCGATGGCTTCTTCAGCTCCACCACTGCATCCTCCAGACCACGCCGATGAGGACCAGGAATACAATCCAGAGTTGATTATGGATGAGGAGGAAGAAGATGCATGGGATAAACATAAAGGAATTCTGGAGGTCAGGGGTGAGGGGCAACAGGCTTCTAGGAAAACATAAAGCGAACTTACAAGCTCAAATGGGCAGACTGGGTGGGCTGTAGGCCCTTATCTGCTGACACTGTCTACGTATCTAAGTAAGAGCGAGAGGAATTTGTGGACAATATGAAATAATTAGTTACACAGTCTCTACTGGGAATGAAGACTCAGTGGTTTATACCCCTAGGTCTCCTCCTAAGGACCCCTCCTTCATCACAGTGATGCAGGAGCTTCAGGCTACAATGTGGTTTGATGCAGATGAGCAAGATATTACTAAGAAGAACCTAGTGGACTTTTTAGAATTGCCTGATACCCCATCAGTAGTCATTCCTCCCCTCCTACCAGCCCTGGAGGATGCTACTGTAGCTGCCTGGTACAGACCTAATATGATACCTGCTATACCAAGGAAGGCAGATATGCTGTACCAGGCTCCCTCAGGCAAGCCCTTCTTTGCAGGCCAGCCAGAGGTGGATTCTGTGGTCATCAGTGCAGCCCATGATAGATCTAAGACTCCTAAGCACCTTAGCTCTCTCACTCCTGACAAGGGTCCAGAAAACTTGATGTCCTGGGCAGAAGAACTTTTGCCTTAGCATCTCTAGCACTATGGATAGCTAATTACCAAGCACACATAGTAAAATACCACAACACTCTTTGGAGGAAGGCCAAAGCAATAACCCAGGCTCTCCCAGAGGGCACTTCTAAACAAAAAATATTAAATGCCTTGTCTACAGGTGCTAGTGTAGGGAAACATCTCCTGCGATCCACTTATAACATCTTGTATGCTTCTGCTAGGGCAGCTGTCTCTGCTGTTTGCCATAGAAGGCACTCCTGACTCAGATCGGATGATTTTGCTAATGATGTTAAGCAATCCATCCTTAATGCACTTTTCAGGGAATACAAGTTGCTTGGAGCAGACGCACAGGACATTCTTTCCAACTTACAGGCCTCATGTTGAACCTTAAAGTCTGTACATGCTATGTATCATACCCATCCTAGGCAGCGGGTACCCTTTTCGTTCAGCCACTTCCAGACCTAGATCTGCTACTAGACAACAGGGCAAGGTTAGAGCTGCAGCAACCTTGCCCCCACCAGCCTACACCCAAGGTGCCCACTCAAAGGCCCCTAGAGGTGGCGCTGTGGAAGCAGCAAAAAACAGCACTGCCTGACTCTTTCACTCTTCCCACCCCCACCCCCACCTGTGCCTTCAGTGGTGGTGGTTGGGGTGTTGCCTTTCTCTCCACCTGGACCAGTGGAGAAGGGAAACTTCAGATGCCTGGGTTCTACAGATAATAGCACAATGTCATGCTCTGTAGCTTCTGGAACCTCCTCCAGACAATCCACCAGTGCCTGCCTGTTATCCTCCAGGGCACATTCTCTTGTTCCTGGAGGAAATTCACACTCTGCTTCAAAGGAAACGGGGGTTCTGTTCTCAATACTTCCTAGTCCCAAAATGGACAGGAGACCTGAGACCCATTCTAGACCTCAGAGATCTGAACTTGTGTATAGAATACAAGAAGTTCAGAATGGTCATACTGCAAGTCCTACTTCCACTGCTCCAAGTGGGGGAGTGAATCTGCTGCCTAGATATACAGAATGCTTACTTGCACATCAGTATTTGCAAATCTCACAGGACATTTCTAAGATTCCTGTTTCAGGGAGAACACTACCAGTTCAGGGTATTGCATTTTGGCTTGTCATCTGCGCCACAGGTATTTATCAAATGCTTAGCAGTGGTAGCAGCAGCCCTCTGCAAGGAAGGCCTGTATGTCTTCTCATACATGGATGACAGGCTTCTCAAAGCTCATGCCAAAGAGCAGCTGTCCCACACCCTATAATGTACCAGACTTCTGTTCAACGCTCTAGGGATTACTGTCAACGTCCCAAAGTTAGTCCTGATCCCATGCCAATGACTGCAATACATAGGGGCAGTCCTAGACACAGCACAAAGCCTGGTCTTCCTGTCCAAGTACAGGGCCAAGCATCTGATAGCTCAGGCCCAGATAATCTACTGTACAACAACAGGCATGTCACAGCCAGGACATTCCTGAGGCTTCTTGGCCTGATGGCAGCTGCCATTATTAAGTACCCCTGGCAAGGCTGCACATGAGAATCCCACAGTGTACACTAAGAGTTCAGTGGGACCAATGCATGGATGATCTAGAACAAAAGTTCTAGTTACCTGCCCTGTCAGCAAGGTACTTCAGTGGTAGATGGAACCCAGCCACTTACTCAAGGGGGTTCCCTTTTCGATTCCCTCCCCTCATCAAAGTTTTACCACAGATGCTTCTGGAATGGGCTGGGGGCACATCTAGGGCCTCGTCAGACATAGGGAACATGGGCGAAAGTGGAGAGCACCCTCCACATAAACATCCTAGAAATGAGAGCTGTTCTGTATGGCTTACAGGCCTTCTAGTTTCATCTTTCCCACTATATCCCTTTTTTTTTATAGGAAGTATGATAAGGAACTTCCTGGGGTTGTTCATTGTCATTCCACTAGAGGCTTGTCCACATCTGTTGCATGTTTCAAAAATGTATCTACTGCTGAAATCTATGAAGCTGCTACCTGGAGTATTGTCCACACCTTCACTAAGCACTGCAGTCTGGATATCCCTCTTGAAAATGGTCTGGCTTTGGCCTAACTCTGCTACAAGACCTACTTTCTTAGGCCTGTAAGCTCCTGCCATCAGAATGTTTATGGTCAGTACTGCTTGGTACTCGTTCCATAGATGTGGCCTGTGAAAGATATATCCTTGAAGAAGCTAGGACAGTTACGTACTCACCATAACAGTAGATCTTCAGGAGAATCTCTTTCATTAGGCCATGCCATCCCACCCTCCATCCCCATATCAGATCCTGAGACTCTGGTGATTGCTGTCTCTTTCTGCATGAGGGCATATCTGCTCTCACCTGGTCGGCAGAGCCCTAGGTTCTCTCCTGGCTCCCTACAGGGAGGTCCTCCGAGCATGATCTCCAGCAGGGAACTGGGGAGGGAAGGGGCCATCCACGCTTATATGGGAGGTCCGACGTCTGACGTCATCATGGGTAGCCCTAGTGGACTGCTTGCAAAAGTTTCTGTGTGATCCTAGTGGTATCAAAAATAAAACATTGCCATGAAATGTAACAGTTGCAGATGTTTCCATTGTACTAAAAAAATAAGCATGGTAATATACCATATAGCTGGCATCAACTTTGAAGGGACTTTGGGTCTGTCATGTCCACCACCTGCCTCACAAGTAGGTAAGTAAGCAATAATGCCAGAAGAAGCTAGTTTAATGAAACTGGCTGGGCTCTATTGCCAGGATGTCTGTGTTTTCCAGCCTTTTTGTGAGTTATATTTTGCACTGTGCACTTTATATTTAAATAAAAGTTATGGTGCAATGCTGTGTTGGTCTGGTGCTGTTTTTTTCCTGTTGCTGGCATTATTGTTTTGACCGAGCACAGGCTGCTCTGATGGAGCGACTTCCTGGTTCTCTCATGTAAGCAAAAACCCACGTCAGGTCATGCGTTTCTTAATAATTAAAGCATGCCCTGGGTGAATTAGAAGGCACGAGGCCAACGAGCAAGTGTCTTTCAGTGCCACCAGAAAGTAAATTAGTTCTGAAGAATTGTATGCCCTGAAGTGGGTTATTGCACTTATAAATGGAAATGGGGTTTTCTTTAATGGAAAAATGTGGTATTGTCATGTAGTTAGACTGTTACTAGGTAGAATGTGTGAATATGATAATGAAGGTCAAGAACCCAGGGGAAGAATACACAATGGGGGGGAGGTAGTAACAACAACAAAAAAGGAAAGGGACCTGGGGGTAATCATATCAGATGACCTTAAGGTTAGCAAGCAACGTGAGAAGGCAGTAGGGAGGGCTGGGGGTATACTAGGATGCATAGGGAGAGACATCACCAGCAGAAAGCAGGAAGTTGTTATCCCTCTGTACAGACAGTTGGTGAGACCCCATCTGGAGTACTGCATCCAGTTCTGGAGACCCAATCTCCACAAGGATATAGACAGGATAGAGGCAGTCCAGAGGAGGACAACTAAAATGGTGCAGGGTCTGCAAGAGATGCCATACGAGGAGAGACTAAAGGAGCTTAATATGCATACCCTTCAGGAAAGAAGGGGGGGGACATGATAGAAACTTTTAAGTACCTCAGTGGAATCAACAAAGTCCAAGAGGTAGCATCTTTCAGAAAAAGGCGTGCAGAAAAAGGGACATAATTTAAAGATGGGAGGGGCAGTTCAGGAGCAATGTGAGGAAGTATTTTTTCACAGAGAGGGTAGTGGATGCATGGAACAGCCTTCCTGAGGAGGTTGTGGGGCCTAAAACTGTGGGAGAATTCAAGAATGCATGGGACAGACATAAGGCAATTCTTGTGGGGGGTAGGAAGAAATAGGCTGTTGATTAACTAGGCTCTGTGGCCTATCCTGTAGGTAGGGAAATGGGCAGACTAGATGGGCCAAGCGGTCCTTATCTGCCATCAAAGTCTATGTTTCTATGCCTTTGAATGCACCTGGGAAGTGCATTGATTTTGAAGGCACCTATGCCCTGTGGAGGGCTGTGTTTAAAAAAATTGAGAACATTTTTATTTTAATGATAAAAAGTTGTATTTTCATTGAATGAGGCTGTTTCTGGGTATATTAGTTTAGGTTTGCAATTAAATGTGCATTTCTAGGGATTGAATGCATGATCAGGTGATGCTTTAAGTTTCTAGAATTTGTTCTATGATTGAAAGCCATTTTATCAGAGTAAGTACTGTTTGAGAACACATAAATCTTTCACCTTTTACAGAATAAGTACTGTTTGCTATACAGACATGTGCTAACTTAAAGGGGTTCCCTACCCACTCTGCTACCCAGGGTAGGTTACCACTTGAAGGCCTTTATTGTCTTGTTGCCCACTGTCTCCATAGGGTGTTCCATAGGTTTCCGGCCCTCTGGGATCAGATGTTCTTTCTAATGTTACTGCTAAATTTATCACCTCTGAGCTTGAGGACATTTCTCTGTGTGCTGCTGCAGGAAACCAGATGACACATCTCTGTCAAGCCCCACGTCCCCTTTTAGCCTCCTTTTTCTTCAGTGTGAACATGTTAAGGAAATACAGTTTTCTTTTACTTTTTAAGGTGTTTTATGAACTGTGTTTTTTTTTTTTTAAAATGCACTTGAAGGAACAATAAATAATTATTTTTTGCTAATTATACTGTATACTCCAAGCAGCTGAGAGGGACCAGAGATTATTCAGAAGGCTGTTTCCTTTTCATTAAAAGAGAACTACAGTCAACATTTGCAAAATTATATGTTACATAGAGTGTTTGGATCTGTGTGTAGTCCTAGTGTGTCTTTTTCTTCATTAGCTGTTGAGTTTTTTTCTAAATTTGCTTGTTAATTCTGAGGCCGTGTGAATTTCCATGTTTGAAATTTTTATTGCTTTTTCCCCCTAATATGCCTCCTGTTCCATGTGACAGTGATGCGTCAAGACCATTGAGTCAGTAAGTGATAGCTGCTGAAGCAGCAGCCTGCTGTTAGGACCCGATGTTCTTGTTTCAACTTAATAACTCTTTCTAATCCATATTTTTTTGTTTTCTAGGTATGTGTCTCAGTCTAGTTAGCAGGAGTAAATGTTTTATTTTTAAAGCTTTTTGTTTCAGTAAACTACACAGCCATTAAAAGGCACTGAAATCACTCCAAGTCATCAATGCAATACTCCGTGAAAACCAAGATGGTGCAGGGTATACAGGGAAAGTCATATGAGCAGAGGTGTAAGGAGCTGGATCTGTACACGCTGGAGACACAGAGGGAAAGAGGGGAGACATGATTGAAACTTTTAAATATGTAAAGGTGCTCAAAGTGGGAGAAGAGTGTTTATTTAAGAGGAAGGAGGGGGCAGAACTAGGGGGCACAGACTCAGACTGCAAGGAAAAAGATACAGGGGCAATATGAGAGGGCATTTCTTCATGGAGAGGGTGGTGGAGCCCTGGAACAGACTACCAGATGGAGTGGTGGGGGCTAAATCGATGGAAGAATTCAAGAGGGCATGGGACAAGCATATGGGGCTGAGTATCAGGCGGAGGGTGGGGGCTGGCAGGGAGGGGGAGGTGTAGGGGGAATAAAAGGGCACACTAGATGGGCCCGGTATAGTCCTTCTCTGCTGTCAAGCTTTTATGATTCTATGATTCTCTAGTAGTTTCCTTACGGAATAGCCCACTAAATTGTCCCTCTGGTGTTTGCCAGACTGTGAGTGTAGCCTTTATTCATGCACACTGGATATGGAAAGGTATCACAGCTCTACTGCTATAAACTTGATGCTAAACCAGCATTTGCTGAATCCCTGGTCAAGGATGCATCACTGTCACATGGGACAGGAGGTATTGTGAGGAAAAAAAAAAAAAGCAATACAAAATTCAAACATGGCAATCCCCAGGGGCCATACAACTAGTAAGCAAATTTAGAAAGAACTCTTAACAGCAAACAAAGGAGAGGAAACACTAGGATAACACCTACAAATCAAAACATGCTACACAACATAATTTTTTGTAAATTTTCTGTAGTTCCTCTTTAACCTAACCTTGTCAGAACAATGCGATTTCTGGATTCTGTTCAGCAGTTACTAGATAATTGATAACAGTCTTTACTGCCAGATACTTACACCAGCAATGAAGGTTAGTAAGCCATAGCCAATGCCAGTCACATAGGTGATTTTGTTAGCAAGGGTATTATCAACAAATTCTATTGAAAATATATATTTTTTTAATTCATGTTCTTTTTTTAAGCTTTCAGTGTTTCCTAAAATGCAGTACTTGTTGTAACATTTAATGAGATAATAGTAACTTAAAAACAAACAAGCCTGATGGTTTGGCTTTATCAGCCATATTTATAGCAAGAGGTCACTGTAGTCACCTGGCTGTGTGGTTGTGCAGTTGGAGTGAATACAGTTCTGAATGTGAGCAATATGTGTATCTTGTTCTAATCATAGGTCTTTATTTTTCCAGGAGGTTGAAGAATATTATGTTAAGCATGAAAATTCCCCCCTGAAATGGAAGCGACCGTCAATAATTGAGAGACTGAAGGTAGGATGTAATATAAATACAGTGTAAGACTTACAGTGGTAATCGCGCAAAAGCTGCCTGGTAGCGTGGTAATACCTGTACCAAGTGGTGGACAAGTGCAGTACCCTTTGAATAACATGTGTATTGCTAGCACGCAATGATGCACGATGTGCGGTACTGTGCAACTTTTGCGCGATTACCACTGTAACTAACATGGATTTTGAAGACTTTCAAAACATGTGAAGTTGAGGCTTGCACAGTTTGAAAATGCTTGTAAGTAAAATGCATACTAGAGCAGCAGTGGATCTAGTGGTTAGAGCACAGAGCTGTAACCCTGGAGAGACAGGTTTGAATACCTCCACTGCTAGATCCTAGCAGCATGACCCTGAGTAAAAGAAAGTACTTTACAGTACCTCTGTGTGCTTAACCTACTCTCCTAGTATGCTTACAGCTCCACAAGCTTTCCCAAAACTCCCTCAGTGTCACAAATATTCCCTTTTGTGTCCAGTGGCTGCTCTAACTGTTGATGGTTCACAAAGTGCTTGGAAATTCATTGTGTGTGAAAGGCGCTGTATAGTACCAAATTCCGCTCTTAAAATATTAGGGTATGGTAGCTCAGTAAGAAGCAGGGCTTGAAATATTCAGTGGCAGGCCTGTACCAAAAATGCTAGCCCTAATACAGGCAAAGACCACAGTTAGGTTTTATCTTTGTAGGCCCTATTATCTCCTTCTACCCAATCAAATGATTATACACAATGTCTCCTGATGGGTGCAGCTCAAGTCTCAACAAAGTTCTGGACAGTCGGTACTGCAAAACATTCTGTAGCTTACCTCAGAGCATACCCTGGTCCAAAATATAGGCCTCTGGAAGGATACCCCACTGTGCAAAAGGGGTTCTTTGGCCATGTGATGTATGCCTATCCCGTGTCAGATGGTGCTTCACACATGGGATAAGTCTGATAAGGTTTTCCCTGCCTGGCCCAGAATGAGACCCTAGTCATCTGGGCCTCACCTCAAGCAGCCTGGAAGAGATGCTATTCAGAATGGAAGCATATTCCCCTGTTTTGCCCTTGTACAAGTCCTTGCAAGATGGCCGTACTGACGCAAGTGAAAGGAAGTCCATCCCCAGCACATTTATTTATTTATTGAGATCTAGGATTAAACACCTTTGGGCTGGGAGCTGGTTTACAAAGGTTCCACATCAGTGGGAGGGAAGACAATAATTACAAAGGTTATACAAACAAGAGTGTGTAAAACATGAACTGTAATGACAAAGGTTATACAAACGAGAGTAAAAACATGACAATAATATGTACAATACCATAGGTTTGAGTACACAGTGAGCAATTAATGCGGGCAAACTTGACCTTAGCTGGCAAACAGATAGTTGGAGATAGGCAGATAGGTGTTAGAGAGGGGCAGAGGAGGCAGTGGGTAGGAGAGGAGGGTGGGAGTGAGGTGAGAAAAAAGGGGCAGCAGTCATAGATATTCTCGTAGTGAGGGGGTTTGAGGGAGTGAGGGGAGGTATAAGGTAGCCAGTGGCCATGCCAGTGCAGTGAGCCGCTAAGTGGCAGGGCAGAGAGGTGATGGGAGGGAGGGAGTGAGGGGGAGGGTTGAGGCAGCAAGGGGCCATGCCAGTCCAGGGAGCCGCTAAGTGGCAGGGCAGATCACCCTAACACTTCTCTAAGACCTCCTGTGTAGATGCTAAAAACATGTCACAACCTACGTCTGATAAATATGGTCCTTCTTAGCATACAACTGCGGTACTGTTGTGACAATGTCATTGTACAGCAGCACATTACCACCAGTGGTGTCCATAAATGGGGCATCTCCATGTTGATCTTCAGACCATCTCGACTGCTCTGGGATCCTTCACATGGTGCCCATTGTGCTTCTGAATAATGAGGGATCAAATCAGTACAATACCTGGCCATGCTTCCCAGATGGAGCACAGGTAATGCTTCATGTTACAAAGCAGGCTGAGGAGATTTTTCCAGCCCCATATCATTGCCACCCAGATGTATCACCAGCACATTGGTAGGACATTGTTTTTTTTCCCCCAACTCTCTGTTGAGCTGTCCCCCTGGCTTGCTCACCAGGGCTGGGGTTGCTTTCTTCTACTTCAGCTACTTTCCCTGCTGTCCATCTGGCCATCTGCAGTGGAGGTGAAGACCTAGAGGCTCCCCAGTCGAAAGTGATGTGGATCCAGTGGTGAGTATGGTAGGCAGTGGGCAGGGTTCCACCTGCCCTTTCAGTCCCGAATTTTTCAACGTAGGCCCCTCCCTTCCCCCAGGAGCATGCTGTGTCAGAGGATGTTGGCAAGCCGACGCATCCCAATGACCCTGATGCTCGCTTTAGACCCCAGCACTGACGCTTCTCCCCAGCACCTCCACCGGTGGTTACTCAGGTGGCAGTAGACCAGTGGTGCGGTGTATCCCCCCCTCCCCAGAGGAGGAGAGAATCCCGGGGATGCTCAGTCCTCGTCTCCCCAGCTGCACCTCTGATGGTCCTGGCTCGTTCCCGAACCCAAGTCATCGGCATCATGAGCAGTAGCGCTACTGCTACACCAGCGGACTGGCTGGGGAAGACATTGTTGCCAAGCCTTGGCATTGAGCCTGGGCAGCAGGTCCCTGAGTCACATCCACCACTGGCCCATCCAACACATTTGCACCTGCTGAGGGTTAAAGAAAAGTTTCTCACTCCCATTGTACCTGAATGACAGCAGGGGTTGGGGAACCCTGCCAGGGGAGTAAGCCCAGAAGGGAGAAAAGTTGGAAGTAAGTTCTGGTGGACATTGGCGTGGCGGGCTGGGGTGTCAGGCAAATGGGGACAGACCAATAGGAGAGAAGCAGATTTTTTTTTTTTTTAAAACTCAAAGTTTATTTCTAGAATCAGGTGTACAACTCTTACATGAATTTTATCACAGGAAATGCATCATTTTCTATTAGTTATATTCACATCGGAGAAGCAGATTAAAAAATTAAAAAAGTTCACATGTAACCTCCAAAGGAATGTGACCTTCACCAGCTGAGGGCCTGTTTCTGGCTATAGGTCATCCCCCTGCTATTTTGAAATGCCAATGCTAATGTAATGTCATGCAAACTAGACTAGAATATTTAGATCATAATTATAATACCCAAGCGGTTTTATTCTCAAAGGGAGTGGAGTCATGTGATAAATGTCATTAGCACCATCATGGCTGCTCACAAACTGCATAAACAGCTTAGAAAAAGTATCTGAGATCATTTATTATTTCTTAAACAGCTGGGGCTCTCAGAGGTGGGGAAACCCCAAGTTCTTTAGTTCTCAGGAAATAGGTGTCATTAGAAACATCATGGATTAAGCCCATGTACTTGGGGGCTGGCTGGTGGGGGAATCGAGCATCCCAGGAATGCTGTCCTCTGGGATTCGAGCATCCCAGATGATGCTGTCCTCTGGGTAGGTGACACACTGGTCCCTACCACTTAAGTGCCACTTCGGGTACTCAGATAGTGCAAGCTTCGCAGGGACAGCAGCAGGATGGGTGATGCTGTGACCTTGCAGCGTGCATACCTGTTACATGCTTGATCGTGCATTCTTGGCCCATTATTTTTTGGGGGATGAATCAAGGCAAAAAACACCCTCCCTGCCCAGAAGGATGATGCCAGCATGGGGAGTCACATGATGTACCGCTCTGAGTAGCTGCATGCTTGATCAGCTCGTGGATTAATTAGGTTACTTTTTGCCTTCCTTCCCCTTCAGTTGTGGAGTTTTTTTTTGGAACGATGTATGAGAGTTACCGCTACTTCTTGATTTTTCTGTTTTTATCAGAAATAGAGAGATAGTATGCACCTGGAACCTATTGACGCCACTGGGGCTTCTGATCTACCAAACGACTAACCAGTTTTAGCAGAGGGAAAGAAGGCTCCAAAGTGGTATAAGATGGCTGACATTTCCCCTCAGCCACAGCCACAGCCTCCATTTCTTGTGCCTTTAACTATAGAATGCTTTTTGAGAGAAAATGGGGGTTTGAAAGAAGCCCTTTTGGAAACAGCAACCAAAGTTTGATCCCTTTGCCCAGCGCTGGATGAGCTCTGTAGACGCATCGGGGACACAGAAGCCCGGGTGAGCTCTATCGAGGACCAGGTGAAAAAAATAGAGCCTGACATTGTTAATTTGAAACGGAAGATGTCTCAACTTGAAGAACGCCTAGAGGTTTGCTTTCTCCCCCGCCTCCCCCCTCCCATTCCCTCAGATCCTCTGTCACTGGATTTTGTTGGTCCCTGTCGATACCACTATCATCAGTCAGTCAGGCTTTACCCATCATTTCCAATCTCAAACTCTCCCCCCAAAATGGCACTCCTCCACTCCTTGCCTCTGCTTTACATAACTTTCTCTTATCTAACTGCTCCTGCTTTAACCCACCTTGACTGTCCTCCTATGCTTCTGCTCTTCTTCATGACTCACATCACCTATTAAACCCTCCACCCCACCAGCCTGTCTCAGCACACTCTCCTCCCCTTTTACCACCATGTACTCTAATCCTCAGATATGCCTCTTGTAATGAAATGCATATTTCACAAGTATGATATATTTAATTTTATGTTATAAATGCGACTGAATGATTATTTATGATATATTTTTTTAACTGTCTTGTTACAAATGTAATTGAATGTTTAATTTCTTGTATGCTTTTTAATGTTAAACTGTTTGTCTAATTCTTCATCCAGTAGTACCCCCTCCCCTCCCCCGGTTGCACCGGGAGATGAGCAACTTGTTGTTTAGTGTGCCTTCCTGGTGAAGCATTTCAGTAAATAAATAAATAAACCTTGAGGGGCAAAGCCAGTGCAACAATTTAGTGTTACTGGGTCTTCTTGAAAATGAAGAGGGAGCTGACTTTCTTGCCTTTATGCAAAGGTGTACCTGCAAAGTTGCTGCCCTGTCGCCATTCGACCCCAGCATACAGTACATAATAGAATGGGCTCACCTTCCTCTACAGCCACATCCCTGACTGGAGATCACTCATGCCTGATCATTTTCAGTTTACTTAATTTTTTAGAAGAGGTGCATATTCTGAAATGGGTTTAGGAGCAAAAGGAGCTGTTGTTGGAAGGGTACTGCTTGCAACTTATACAAGATTTTACTCTGCATGTGAGAGTTCAGTGGTCAGCATACCTAAGTGGTTCTGCACTGCCCACATATCATTCTGATTGCTGTACCCAGTTCCATTGCAGTTCACTACAGACCGTGGCCAAAAGCAGTTTACCTCTGCTGAACAGGCGAAGATGGAACTCCCAACCTTTTTTCCTCGACTTTTTTCCGAGGGACGCTGTGGAAGAAAATCGCTCACCTGATCTGGCTTGGACTGTTATTTTAATTTTCTGACTCAGGAGCCCTGCTCTTTCATTTTCTCTTATATTTTTCCTTTTTTGTGTGACTTGGTTGAACAATTATTTTGATTAGATTTCCTCTATCCAAATCAGTTGCGTTGGTATTTGTGGTACAGCAGACTCGGACTTCACAGCTTTACTAGTGCTCTCAGGGATTATACTGTTTCCAATTATCTGTTTTGAAGCTATCTTTGCTTTTATAAATATTTTACTTAATAATATTTTTATACAAGGGGACTTTTGTTTTCTTTTTTTGGACTTGTTAAGTAATTTAATACCTCTTGCAGGTCCCGGCACAGTACTTATAGTGATTTACAGGAGCCTCAGAAAGTCTTGAGGATGTAATGGGACTCTCCCATAGTTTATCCCCAATATGTTGATTGTTCTGTTGTTCTTAGTATAGCCTGATTTCTGTTAAATTGGTCAATATCAGTTATGGATAGTAGTAGGACAGATCTAGATGAGTGTGTCTTTTCTTTGAACTTTTTTTTTTTTTCATGGTGAGAGACTGGAGTTACGGTGGTTGCTTACAGTATGTTCCCGATCTGCTATGGCAAAGGGTCTTCATGCAGTGTTCTGATTTCTTTGTTACTGTGCTGGCATTTAGCAAAGTCGAGGGGTAGTTGAGAGAGGATGTCATATTTAACCTAACAAGTTCTGGTTTTGAGGCATACTTCTGTTAATTGGCAGGAGCACTACTGTGGCAGGGTGTTGAATATATTTTTCTTTCAGTGGCATATGTAATTACCTTTTTTTATTGTGTTTGTACCAGCTCCTCCTACCACTTGCCAGTATGTTACACTATTATTAATTATACTGAGAACTGTTTTTGCTAAAAGAAGTTCATTTGGATTCGAGGACTTCCCTTCAGTTTTATCCATTGAACCTCAGCAAGTGCCTGAGCTCCATCACTTTATTTACATTTGTGATGCTAGTTGTGACAGGGAGATCCTGCCACTCTTGAGGACTGACCTTTTCTTAAATCTGTTGCAACAGTTCTTCTATTTCTTAGCATAATCTATCCTTTACAATTTCTAGTCCATAAGATTGGCCACCTATGGGAACCCCCTCCCCTTTCTTGACTATGCTATAGTGTCCTCTTTAATTTTCCTTTTTCCTCTCAGATCCTCGTACAAGGAGGTTATTGTAGTGACCTCCGAGCTGATGTAAAACAACAGGCTGTGTTCCTCATTGTTGGAATTAGTATGCAGTAGCACTATATCATAAAATACCTTGCTGTGTATGAAGCCTGTAAATGTTGAAAATACCGTGGCACTAGGTGTTTTTGATAAAGGGAAAACGTTACTAGGGGACTGTATTATAAAAATTAAGTTAGTTGCGTAATTTAAAATGCATGTAAATTACAGATTGTTTGAGAAGTCCTTTGGCACCATGCATTCCTGCTTTAAACTGAACAAGCCTAAAATGTGATGGTGATTTGCATATAGATCCCTTTGCATTATGGGGATATGTATGATGTTGTGTTTCTTTGAACTTGACTTTATTGCCAGTGCCCTATGGGCTAACCCTTGCTTCAGTGCTTCTGCACTGAGATTCTTAGTCTTTAGCTTGTTTTTAAGTTTTTCTTTATTGAGCTCCCCATCTCTCAAACGTAAGGAATAAAATAATTTTCACTAAAGAGATAGATAAGTAAGTGCTGAGGAAGGACATGCATAGTCTGTTGCTGCAAACTGATGTTTTAAAGAAGGGATATGCCATTGCTTAAGGTTATCCCCTGTGTTTTAAATAAACATCACACAGAGATTGTGTGTTGAACCTGAAGTTCTTTGTCTGGTCCATCTGTTTTCCCACAACCCCTCTACACCGGTGGGGATTATCATTCCTTCCAGTATCACCATATGGCGTTGGAAGCATCCATTGCTTAACTTGACCCAACATGCCCACACAGGATGGAATAAGTTTAAGCTCTTGTTTTTGTCTTTCGGCATAGCTTATAGATATAGCAGCACCCTGTCTGCACTAACCCTAGCTTCTCTAATAATGGGGGTTCCCCGGCATCATTGTTTATCACTTTACTATTACAATGGGATGATCTATCCCTTGTTTTTGTGGTTATTTCTTAGGGGTGGGGAGAAAGTCGGGAGGAGGAATGGTAAGGTTCATACTAAGGTTCATACTAAGGTTGGAAAGGGAGCTAGAGAGCCTTAAGGCCCATATAAGCTTCCTTGAATTAATAATAACTAAGAGTAAGATCAGATTGTATTACCCTATCCAAGCGAGATTTAAATAATTGCTTAGTACTACTACAGATAATTTCCATGGGTAGAGCATTAGAAGGTTTTCTAATTCGTAATGTGTAAAAGTATTTCCTTGGCAATAAATTAAATTTCTTGAGTTTTAATTGAAGTGGGTAACCTCTGAGATTAAAGATATTATCTTTAAACACTAATCCAAGGATTAGCTAGTAAATATGGATCTTTCATGATGTCGAACATAAGAAGGAGATTCTCTCTCAGCCTTCTCGTTCTGAGAGGCATCACATTTAATGTAACTAGTCTAGATTCATATGGAACATGGTCTAACAATAAATAGATTTCTGCTTTCCACAGCGCTGTTCGAGGGAATGGTATTGGTCCATATTGGACCTATATACTGGAGAGTCGGTCCTTGGGACTGGGGGATGGATTACAGAGCTGTTGTATTTTTTTTTATTCTCTTTTATAGATTCTTCAGCTGTATTTTTTGTATCTACTTTGGTGTTCTCTGTGGTGTGGACTCGGGGCTGGGAAGGGGGAGGGCTCATTACGGGGACCATTCACACATCATGTTGGATTTTCCTTATATTTGTGAGTGTTTAACTGAATTATATGGTGCTTTCAGTTCGCTGTGTTACACGGAATGATGGGAGGGGGTAGGTCAAAACTAAGAGACATATAATACTCAGGCATCTGTGGAAGCTCAACATTACAGTGGCTTGCCTCCAGGAGGCACATTTGAGGAGGGAGGACAGTCTTCTTTTTCACTGAGACTGGGTGGAACAAGTGTTTGTGGCTGGAAATAGTAAGAAATGAGGAGGCATCATACTTATGATCTCCAGCTCTTTTCCATTCATTCTAACGCCAGAAATACGGGACTCAGAAGGGCGTTATGTCATAGTACATGGCAGTGGAGCCAATCGGAGCTTGCTCTACCTCAGTTTATGGCCGTCATATAGATAATCCCACCTTTTTTCTTGCTTGTCTACTATTTTGGCACCTTTTGCAGGCCTGCTGATAATAATCAGAGGAGACTAGAACCTTGTCTCTCAGCCTAATCTTGACAGGTCAGGCAAGTGTCATTAGGGCCTTTGTCTGGGCTAGTAGGCCCTCTAAGAACTTATGCATGCCCTTGGATTGGTGGATTCATGGCATATTTTACATCCAGTGGACAGGCAATACTCCTTTTACGCTGACCCTCATAAATCTTTATCCTGATCAGTTATTTTTTTGTGGTTCAGGAGGGGGTCCCTGGCCTCCATACCTGTGTGCTAGAGGCCTGGGTAGTCTCCAACCACTCCCTGGTTCTCTTACAACTAGATTTGTCCCACAGCCTGACCAAAATCATATGTGGAAATCTAATGTACAGCTGCTCCGAGATCAGCACTTGGCAGATTGCCTTCGGGAATATATAATTTCACTTTTTCTCAGAGAACAATGGTAGTTGATGGAGCAGATCACTTAAGGTCTGCTGCCAAGTGCTATTTCTGGGGTGAGGCAATTTGTCTAATTAAGATTCATAAGAAAAAGCAGGTACAACTCTCTTCTGATCTATTGCAACAAATTTGCCCTCTTGAAAAATACCTTAGCCCTAACACTCGAGAACACGTGTGGCAACACCTTAATAGTCTTCGAGCACAGTATACTGCCCTGCTTTGAGAAGAAGCAGAATTAGCACCTTTTAAAACTAAAATCAAATATTTGGACCACAGCAAGAAGGCTGTCCATCTTTTGGCCTTGATACTAAGATAGCTTAAAAACTAGTAATCTTATAAAAGGGATACGCTCAACGCCTACTTTTCCTTTAGTTATCCTGTCTAGACAAATTGCAAATTGTTCTTGATCTTTTTATCAAGCCTCATATACCCCAGATTATTTGAATGTAAAGATGCAAGAAGCCCTGGAGAACTTTCTCCAGGACCTTCCTTTACCAAGATAAGGGGCTGCACATCAGGCCATACTCCAGGGTCTGATTACTGCAGACGAATTTAGAGAGGCAGTACAAACCAGGTTGGTGGGAGAAATCCCCTGGTCCAGATGGCTTACCCGCTGAATTTTTTAAGTTTTACTTGGACGAGTTAAGGACCCCATTAATGTCCATCTATAACCAATGGTGTTACCAAGTACTCTCTGATCCTGCGCTAACAGAAGTTAGGATACTCTGATTCCTAAACCCAGCAAGGATGTGACCCTAAAGGACAATTATTGCCCTATCTCTTTGATAAATGTTGCTCTAAAAGTCCTAGCCTACATTTTAGCTAGTAGGCTTATGCTAGTTTGGTCTAAGTTGACTGGGCCAGAACCGGTTAGTTTCATTTTTATTTATTGAAATGTTTCACTAGGAAAGGCACACTGAGCAACAAGTTGCTCGTCTCACGGTACATCCTGGGGAAAGGGGAATAGGGGATAACAGTGATACATGAACACTACACAATAAAACAATACATAATCAGTACAAGCTGGAAACTATATACAGGCAGGTTGCAACAGATCACAACAGCAACATGCATCAAAGTGCTCAGCAAACTCAAGAAAAATATGTACATAAGTGCTCTATAGGAGAACAGGGCAGATCAAGTGGAACAGTTAAGAAAGCAATTGTAGTGGATTGAACAGGCTGAGAAAACAATTTAGGTTGGAAGAAAATAGAAGGGTGGTCAGGGCCATGAACAGTTAGTTGATAGAAACTCGTGTAGGGCAGCAGAAAGTAAAGAGATGGAGGATGAGTGCCAAATTTGGGGGGGTGGTGGGAGTTCCATAGTTTAGGGAATCGGTGAGAGAATGCTTATTGACCTACACTTGTAGTGCAACGAGGAATGGCCAGAGTGCGAAAGTTATTTGATATAAGGATGTGGGAGGATGGAGGAGGAATGGCTAGAGAGGAGGATAAGTAGGTAGGGAGAACATCAAATCAAAATTTGGAGATGAATTTTACACAGCGGGAAGTACATCTGTTGGTGAGCGAGGGAAAGGACAGCAAGCGATATAAGTTACAATGATGAGTAAGTGGGGGAGAGTCCAGAGCAAAGCAACAGAAGGAGTTAAAAAGGGTGTCCAGTCTGATTAGGGAGGCCATGGGAGCGGCACTGTAGACTATGTCGCAATAGTCAAAGATGGGAAAGATCATCTTCTGGACAATCTCATGCCTTGCCGGTAGAGGGTTGCAACTACGGTTCCAGTATACGGCGCCTAACTTGAGACACAGTTTTTTTAGGATAGCGTCGACATGTCCAGAGAAGTTGAGGTGTTGGTCAAACCAAACCCCAGGGTATCTAAACGAGGTGGTGTCCTCAAGTTTTGTCCCATCAAGGGTGTAGAAGGAGGGCATGGAGATTAGCCTCGAGAGTCTCTGCCTAGTGCCAAAGGTCATGGAGACAGTCTTCTTGGCATTGAGAAAGAGTTAATGAGAGCTAAGCCAGAGGTGGAGCTTATTAAAGTCTTGTCGAAGTCTGGAAGTCACATCAGAGGGGGATTGGACAGAGGTAAATAAGACGGTATCGTCTGTATACATGTGTATTGAGGAAGATGTGCAGACCATAGGGACATCATTAAAAAAAATAGAGAAAAGCAGGGAGCCAAGCATGGTGCCCTGAGGGACATCAGTGCTAATAGGGAGTGGAAGTGAGATGGAGTCAGCAGTTCAAACTAATAGCATCCTGCCTGACAAGTAGGGTTGATAGGGTTGATTGCAATTATTTAAGTATATTATCCCTTTTGAATTCATAACTTGGGTAAAACTTCTATACTCAGGACCGTCAACCTGAAGTTTTTGCGGCAGTGTTTTGCCCCTTCCATTCCCCCTAGCTCTGGAGACACGTCAAGGTTGCCGTTTATCCCCTTTGTTGTTTAATTTATATTTAGAACTTCTTTTACTGAAATTTAAATCTACCTCAGGTATTAAAGATATCCAACTGGCTGGTCTGGAGTATAAATTGTCTGCATATGCAGATGGTATCTTGCTTCGTGTCATTGATCCTCAAGAATCTATTCCTGCACTACTTATTGTTGGTTTTTAATATATGATGTTGCTATGTATTTATTGTAGTTATATGTTTTTATGTGATATTTTATATTGTGGATTCTGACATGTAAAGCACCTTGATACTTTGAAAGGCGCTTTAAAAATAAAGTTATTATTATTATTTATTAACACTTGCAGTTGTGGCCAACCTCAGGTCATTTGCAGGCTACAAACTGAATGTTGGTAAGACTGTTATGCTTCCTCTTACCCTACAGGTTACTAGGTCAATGGGAAGTGATTTGGGGCTCTGCTGGGTGCACCGGCACATGACATACTGAGGGATTCAGATATCTTCACGCTTAGAGACCCTAAACACTCTTAATATTGAACCTTTACTTAAAGAGTAGCTGACGCCATTAGGGCAATTTTAATAAAACATAATAGACACAGCTCAGCTTGTATTTCACATTAGTTCTGTATTTCTCCTCCCTGTTATTTATTACTAAGGCCATTTGCATTAAAATAGTATCTTTGCTTCTGAAGAGTTCATCTATTCCTGTTGCCTTCTCCCTACCTGAGGTCATAAAGCTCTACTTGTGACATCACAGTTACACCAATGGCAACAGACTGTGATGTCACAACAGCGGACTATGACATAAAGTAGGGGGTAAGCTAAAGAGACAGATGAACTTTAAGGGATATAGAGCATGTTTGGAATGCAAGCTGAATTGTGCCTAAATATTATGTTTTTCAAAGTTTTCTTTGATGTGTCAGCTGCTCTTTGAAGTTATTTTACAGGATCTTAAGAGGTGGCAAGCATTACTGTTAATGTTATGGGGTAGGAGTAATATTGTTAAAGTTAATATTTTACCCCATCTTACCTGTCCATTGGCCATGCTGAATCTTTTTCCCCCACTGATATGGTTCAAGACTCTTTTTCATTCTTCCCTAAGTTCTTGTGGCAGGGTAAACCACCACATAGTGTTTTTTCCAAGTTAACTTTCCCTATAAAGGTTGGTGGACTTAGGCTACCGAATTTCCTGTTTTATTGTTTTCACCATGCAATGCCAAAAATATTTGCGGTGGCATTCTTCTTATGTCCAGGATCAAGGGACTTACATCCCACATTGACTTGGACTGGAAATGGCTTTGTATCGATCGGTAGGGGTCACTTTGGAGAAATTGCTGCATCTCCCACTTCCCCCAGTGCCCTGGGTTTTGCGTCACATACCGATTATGTGGTCCCTTAGGGTCTATAAATAAATGTATAGAGTCCTGGGGATTGTCCTGGAAATTGACCTGACTCAACCTATTGTGTATTGTCTAAATTTTTGTGTAGCGGAGAAAGCTTTTGACTTCTTGCTCCTGGCCTGGTCTGTGTCAGAAATCATTAAGGGACCTGACAGCTGTAGACTCCTTTCTTTCCCTTCAAGCCTTACAACTGTCTTTGTATACACATACAAGGGGACACAATGTATGCCTGGTAGGTGGTAAATTCAGAACCAATGTTAGAAAGTACTTTTTCAAAGAGAGGGTCATGGACCCTTGGAATAGCCTGCCAACTGAGGTGGTGGTGGCAAAGACTGTCGGGGAATTTAAACGGGCTTGGGACAGTCAGTGTAGTCACCAAAGCAAGAGCAGCAGATAAGGGAGGGGGTAGACATTTCAGGCAGACTAGATAGACCACAAGGTCTCCTTCTGCTGGCAACATCTTATGTTATGTCCTGTTTCATGGCTCGGGATGGTTTTAAGTATTTGCAGCTTTGACACTGCATTTTAAAACATCTGGGCCCCCCGGACCCCCTTCTTGGTCATATCAACATGGAGACACATTGTCATCCCTAGCTTCCTTGGCAGGACTTCCTTGTGCCATTTCTCAAAGTCATGCTGCGTTACAGACTCTAGATCCTCAGATGCCTGAAGGTAACGGTCCTTACTGGGACTCTACATTATCTTTATCTTTAGATATGAATGATTGGCAGAACGTGTGACAAGACCTCTACAAATACTGTACATCAAACAAGATAGACTACGTTTACAGCGGTTTAAGATTTTACACAATTTATACTTCAATCCAAGTAGGTCATACAGAATGGGATTGTCAGAGTCTATTATTTGTCCACACTGTGCCTTGGATGACGGCACCCTTTATCATATTTATGGCAATGTTCCCAAATCACACCCTTCTGGATTGCTGTCAAGGGCTATTTAGATCGCTTCCTGAACCTCCAAGACACCTTTACTCCTGAAATTTGCATACTTGACTTATATACTGTATGGATGAGTCTTTGGTCCAAGGAAGGGGGTAAACAGCTTTAATCCTGGCAATTGCCAGAGTAATCATATTGCACCATTGGGCAGAGGCATCTGTTCCAACTCTGGAGTAATGGCATAAAGGAATTTTTTTAGCTTTAAAAATAGAACAATCAATAGCCAACATGACTGGTCATCACACAACTTTCCAGAAGCTGGGGAAAACATTATATACTTTGCTGACAGTCGTGAAATGACTGTGATGTGCACCCCTTCTTATTGTCTTAGTTCCTCTGACTTTTTATGTGCCTCTGTCTTAATTTTTTTTTTCTACTTATGGGTCTGGATGTGGGATGGTGTGGATTCCTGTACAGGTTGGGGGAGAAATAATGTGGGAGATGTGTTTGGTGTTCTTGGAGTTTGGTTTTGTTTGTTGTTCTGTCTTTATTGTGTTTTTGCTTTTATTTGGATAATTTTTCAATAGAGTGCATCAAATTAAAAAAAAAAAAAAAGATCATGCAAGCATACTGCAGCCCCGAATCACTGGCCAACACAGAGGATCTCACTGCTACCAAATTTGTAGACTTTGGTCAGGGGGACTACACCTCCCTCCACTGGCCCTATCACTGGAAGGTTTTCTAATGGGGCAGGTAAACAGGGCTGTCAAGGGTCCATGTTAGGTGACGGGGCTCGTTGGTTGCCAGAATGAAGGAAAGCTAGGCTGGGATATGCAAAAACACAACTTTAAACAAAAAAAAAGGCACCATTGGTTCCCAGAGGAAAACCAAACAGCAGGTGGGGAGGGATGGGACCAGTATGCCCTCAGGAGAGGGAACCTCAGAGAAAATGCTCACCCTGGGAAAACTTCAAAGTGTCTGAGGAATTCCTTTTCACATGTCACTCCCTGAAGCTACCTCCAGTAAAATCCGTCTCCGAAATCTGGGGAGACGTTCTACAGTTGAAATGATGTAAACATTAAAGGAAAAAGAAGCACTCTAAAGCTAGTCAGATTAAGCAGTGAAGCCCAGTGTGCATGGCATCTGAAGGCACAGTGAATTTTAAAGCACCTGAATGTAATGGACAAAACTGTGTAAGTGGTCAATAAAAATATACTTTTCCTATAACTAATTCTTCTGAAATTACATTCTGCTGTACCTTAGGAGTAGACCAATAATTAGCTGCTGCAAGTCACACTGGGGTGCAAGGCTACAGGAAATGAACAATTCAGAAAGGAAAAGCTAGCACTCACAGAACTGCAGTAAACAATTTATTTCTTACCAAATGTCTCTTGTGTGCTCTCCATGTTAGTGTTTATGTGGTGGTGAAAAATAAATTCTTTGCTGCAGTTCTGTGAGTGCTGGCTTTTGCTTTTTTGAATTGTACCTTAGGAGAGAAGGTTTTTTCCATTTTGAACAATTAAGCTTTTGAATTCTTGTCCTAAGGTTACTGGTTGCAAAAGCCTGGGTATGTTCAAATGTAATTTGAAGTCATATTTAATATCTGTATGTAATTGCATGTGATTCATTTTTTGTAATGTGTGTTATATGCAATTTGTGTTTACTTTTGCTGTGCTCTCTGAATTTTAATAATGTTATAGAACTCAGTATTGTTGCACGTATTACTATATGCTTTTGTTTGTTATTAATTGTTCTATTATGTATGCACTTGCACCAGGTCATCTGTGAAAATGGACATTTATGCTGTCAGATTTTTACCCGGTTAACAAAATAAACAGGAATATATTTTTTTGTGTGTGTGTACTGAGTTTTACACAAAATGCAGTGGTAACCACCTTTAAAGCCACATCTAACAAAGCTGTCTGGTGTGTCCAGAGGGGAAAATGTGTTAGACAGCATTGGGCAACTCAATACAGGTGAGCCATACCAATGTGAACAAGAAGACAGTACACAGGTAGCGGGCCATAAAGAAATGGCCATTAAACCAGCTCCTTGGTAGGAGTCCCACTGCTGGCAATGATAAAACGTGCAAAGCACTTTCCAGTGAGCATGGGCATCACCATTATATTATGACTAAGTCTAGCATAAATGGCGCAAAGTGCAATTCATGCTTGTACTACCTTGGCCAGATTTTCAAAAGTGGAAAAATGACACCATGTACAGGGGAAAAAAAGTTACGCACGGTAGGGTTTCCTTGCGCAACTGCATTTTTTTTCCTGCATGACTGTCAGTTTGAAAAAAGAGGATGCGGTTTTGCAACTTTTTCCACAATTTGCGGCAGCTTGCACATATTTTTCCACAGTTATAGAAAAGTGCTGCCCCTTGTATTATCAGGTATAGCACTATTCCCCAGCTATAGAGGAAAAAGGAAAATGCCATCCATGCACATCAGATGCTGAAAATAGCAGTTTCACAGGTGCAGAGATTTTCCCCTACACCAGGGAGTTGCAAACAGAGACTTAATCCCTGGCCTGCTTCAGGCCCTTTGAACATCATTGAACACAACAGAAGAAACATGCAATCTGCACGTCCTTTAAAAGCCATACCTCGAGGGAACCAGGTTACAGAAGCTGCCACGGGAGGAGAAGGATTTTCTGGATTCCCCTTTGGGAGATGAAGAAGTCCTGGCCAGCCTTCAGGCACTAAAGGCGAATAAGGCCCCTGGTCCCGATGGCATGCCAACCAAGCTTTATAAAACACTGAAGGAATTATTGGGCCCCCTGTTGGGTGAGGTTTGTAGGGAAGTGAAACAAAATGGTATAACCCCACTGAGCTGGCAATATGCACAGATCACAGTATTACATAAAGAGGGTAAAGATCTGGGGGAATGTGGGCCTTATAGACCTATTTCTTTATTAAACGTTGACCAGAAGGTTTACACTTCCATTTTGGCCAAACAGTTACAAAAGGTAGTGGGGCGTCTGGTATATCCAGATCAAACTGGTTTCATGAATAGGAGACTCTTACATGACAATATCCGGCGGCGTCTCCTGAACCTGATTACCCATCAACAAGATGCTAACGAATGTACCCTGGCCATTTTTATGGTCATGGAGAAGGCCTTTGACAGGGTCAACTGGTATTTTTTACACCGGACCCTGTTAGAGAGGGGATTTGGTCCAAAGTTCAGAGGGAGTATGAAGGCCCTGTATGCTGCCCCTCAGGCCATGGTTCGAGTTAATGGATTCACGACAGACAGGTTCTTCCTCACGAGGGGGACAAGGCAGGGATGTCCCCTGTCACCACTTTTATTTGCCATGTGTATAGAATCATTAGCAGTAAGAATTAGAGCAGCACACGGCATTAGGGGTATTAAAGTAGGGGATAGAGAGCATAAGATATCTCTCTATGCTGATGACTCCCTCTTTTTACATCACCTCACCTGAAACATCCCTATCCGCATTAAAAAGAGAATTAGAAGGGTATGGACGGGTATCGAGGTATAAAATTAATTATGACAAATCGGAGGCCTTGCGGTTCAGAGGAACGGTTCCTCGGCAGGTGCTGGATAACTTCCCTTACAGGTGGGCCAGGGCTAATATTGTGAGATACTTAGGGATCAGGATCTCCCCCCAGTTGTTGGACCTATTTGAATTAAACTATGGGAAGCTCTGGAGGGAGATCTCTACTGATATTATGAGATGGAGGCTCCTCCCTCTCTCTTTGGGAGAAGAGTAGAGATAATTAAAATGAACGTATTACCCCAGCTTATGTTTTTATTCCAAGCGCTCCCAATCGGGATCCCAGGGAGATACTGGAATATGATCCTGGGAGACTTGTCTGGTGTTGTTTGGCAAGGTGATAGACGTAGAGTCCGGATGGAACTTCTCTCCCAACTTAGGGAAGGGGGAGGCCTTGCCTTTCCTGACCTTAAACTGTACTATATAGCAGCCCAAATAACCCTGGCCATCTCATAGTTAAAAAGGGAAGGGGAGGAACATTGGCAGGGCATAGATAGGTTTCATTCCAGATGGCTCTCTCTGACTTCCCTGCCCCATGATCCGATTGTTGGTGCTGTCTGGCAGACAGTTAAGAGTCCCTGGACAAGACACACTGTCAGGGTCCTCATTAGGGCTAGAAGAATCTCTCAAATGCCCGACGGCATAGGCCCATTAACCTCTATTCTGGGGGATTTAAATTTCCTTCCAGCTCAGACAGATTTGGGCTTCAGAATATGGAACAATAAGGTCCTGGTCAGGTTCCGCAATTTACTACAGGGTGATATATTGATGTCCTTTGAACAGCTACAACAAAAATATCATCTTAATAAATCTAACTTCTATAGATATCTACAAGTGAGACACTATTTAAATACTAATAGGTTAATTCCAAAAATTGCAAGAGATTTAACAGGGTTGGAGGAATTTATGTATTGGTCAGCCAAGTTAGCTGGTCAGAGGAAAATAATATCTATGGGCTACAGGGCTCTCCAAGGAGAAAGAAATGAATATTTCTGGACCCTGAGGGATAGGCGGGGAGAGTGAATTAGGACACCAAATCTCAGACCAATGATGGCAAGAGGCCTGGATAAAAGGCTGGCGTATCACGGCATCCCTGACATGGAGAGAGTTTTGTTGGAAATGCCTTGCCAGATTTTTCCACACACCTTCGGTTAGAAGATATTTTCGGACTGGGAATTCAGATTTATGTTGGAGAGGATGTGGTCAGGTGGGTACACATGCTCATATCTTCTGGTTTTGTCCAGAGGTTGAAAGGTTCTGGCAGGAGTTGTCTCAGACCCTCAGTCAGCTATGGGCAGTGGTGGTTCCCTGCTCTTTTGATTCCTTCTTTTTGGGATTGGACCTTGGAAGCCTTGGGAGGGAAGGTCAAAGGTCTCTATTCAGGCTGCTCTGCCTTGCTGTGCTCAAGGAGATTACGTCCAGATGGCTCACTGCTGTCCCACCAAGTCTGGACTCCTGGCGCCACAGGGTGGAGAAGCTCAAGCGAATGGAGGGCTTGATGGCCAAACTAAGATTGACAGAGGAGAAACATAGGGAGCACTGGGGAACATGGGAAAGAGGGGAAACGGGAGAGTTCTGATCAGAGATACCAGCACCAATCTAGCTCTGGCTCATAGCCTTTGGTTCCAGGTGGGTCCGGAAGTTTCGAAGGGAATGAAGGGCCAGAAATGGCCAAAAAGGGATGAGTGTATTATAATTGAGTCCTTGGGTCCTTGTAGAAGTTGAGAATACAAGAATTGGACTGACCCCCCAGATTGCCAGGAGTTATAGCATTCATATTTGCCATGTGAGTCTGTTGAGCCCTTAGTTAATAGGGGCGTTGCCTCTAAAGTCCAGAGTATAATTTTATATCCTGCTTTTCCTTCTAAACAGTTTTGCAAAGGAATAATATTAGCTTCTCTAAGTAATAAGGTTTTGTGCTCAACTTATAATAGCTTCGATATAATATTTTATTGGCCTAGCGGTGGGGACATGCAGTTTCTATTGATTCTTGGAAGACTTACGGTTACCTCAAAGGGAGGTATAGCTCATAATTATCGGACTATTAATATAAAAAAAAAATCTCTAAGATTGATGTCTTATACAGTATGATAATTGTGTAAACAACTGATGGAAAATTATGTATCTCATGTGATAAAATGCATATATGAGCTGTACATTTGAATCTGGAAATAAACTTTGAGTTTCAAAAAAAAAATTTCATGCCTCTGAAGTCTAATATGGTGATCTGTTAATTGAATATCATATCCGTTGTTCTTGGGTAAAACAGCATTATAACGTGTTGCACAGTTACGCAAGAGCAGTGCAATGGAATTCTGCAGGACTCTGTACACGTGAAGGATTTGTTTTAACAAGCTGCTTTCCATGCCGGCCCAGTGGTATGGAGGACTGAGGCATTGGGCGCCTCAGCTTCTGCCATACCAGCAAACTGAGTTCAGAAACAGACACGGGTCATTCAAGAGCAGGCCCTGAGGAGGAGGATCGAACTGCATCTCAAGGACAGCTCTCCTCTTGGGGAGGGATGCATTGCTAGGCATCTGCCACTTGGAGGGTCTATTCTAGGTGGCAGTGCAGTGGGAGGCCAGGGAAGGTGTCTTGCTGCTTAACGCTGGGGGCGTCTCTGCAGAGGTGAAACTTGCACAACTGCATCAATGCACGCATTTTGAGCCTAAGTAGAAAACCGAGGAAAAAAACCTGACTGTCAGGTTGCAGGCCTGGTCCCCTGCAAGCCCCACACTGGTGACTGGGTTCTCCAGGTCCTCTGGCAGAGGATGGATGGGCAACTGTTATGTCCCAGAGAAGCAGGGTGATGAAGTTGAGAAATGATCCAGAGTGGGTCCTATTGAGAAGAAAGGAGATGAAACAGTAATAAAACAAAAAAAAGTTGTTTTTCACAACTATGGCTGTAGAAGCAGTCAATTCAAAATGCACAGAAAGAAACTTTACATCCTTATTGATTCCACTGGACCACTAGGGGAAAACTTTCTTTTGTTTTCCTTTCTTTTCAGTAGAAAGTTAAAATTTAGGAAACAGTTTTATTTAAATTTTTTTAAGTTTACAGTTTATTTACCCAGGCTAGCTCAACTGTGGGTCATTCATTCTTTATGGTTATTCGGAGCCAGGCTGACTTACAATGGCTTTATATCTTGTTTTCAGTGGGGCCCTGCTTTTATGCAGCTGGATGAACTGGAGCATTGTGAGGTTAAATGACTTGCCCAAGGCCACACAGTAGGTATCTTTTAGCGGCTGTAGCAAGGTTTGAACCATTGATTTTCTGGTTCCCAAGCCAGTGCTCTAACCAGTATACCACAGTACATCCTAAGGTTAAATGGAAAACTTAATTAACGAAGAGGGTTGGGGGCACTGCCCTGACTATGGTGGTCCCACTGATTGAAATGGTCTGTTATCAAAACCTGCATTTTGTTTGCTTTTAATTTGTGGAAAATCTTTGATGACACTTTGAAAATGGCCCATTAAAATTAATTGACAGATGTTTCCATTTTGTTTCTTGAAGTTTGGCAGACCATGCTGACACAGAAAATCTTGGGAGCTGGTGGTATGACGTGTCCATGGTACATTTACAATATACTGGATGCTAGTCAGGTCTTATGGAAGTACTGTATTACAAAAATTGGAGAGTTTAAAAAACTAGAGCTGGATTTTCCTCATCTGAATTCCAGTGCAATAAAGTGTGCCTCTCCTATGCACCTAAATCTATCAGAAATGGCCCAGTGCGCACCACCTGCTTGTATTAGTTGAATATAGTGGGCCATTAGTTGAATATCCTGTCTGTGGTTCTGTGGCTTAAGTAACATTATAAAGCAGTCTATCTTCCTTAGCCAATCACAGTGCTACTTTACTGTACCTCTTACCCAGCGTACAGTTGGTGCCTCACACTGTTATGATCAGCTGATTCCCACTGCGCCGGCACTGCTTTCTGTTAGAAACGCTGTGGCTTGTACTGGTTTCGCAGTTTATAGAGTAATTCGGCATCAAATCATTAAAAACAGCTTAAGAAAGTTTTACAGCTATTAAGCTGCTCCACCCACTTTGCCTAGCTCGTTGCCATTACCTGCCTTGTAAGCGGCGTCATCACGCCCTGCAGCGCATGGGATAGAACCTACCATTTAATAATGTAAGGGGGGAGCACAAAACCAAAAGAAAATAAACTCATTTTTGTTACCTTAGTTATAATCTCTCTTTTGTTTTTTCATTAGAGTCAGTTAGACTGCTTCATAATATAACATGTTGCACAATTGTGGAGGTGCAGTGCCATGAAAGAAATTGTTCAGGATCCTGTACACATGAAAGATTTATGCACTGTAAGCATAATCCTTTTTTATAATTCATAAAATGTCTGAGATTGTAACAAATGCTTGTCTCTCTTCACTGTCTGGCAGGGGAAAGCCAAAGCTGAGGGTCTTTGGAATCTCTTCCTACCAGCAATCAGCGGTCTTAGCCAGCTGGATTATGCCTTCATCTCAGAAGAGACAGGAAAGTGCGTCTTTGCTCCAGAAATTTTCAACTGCCAGGCGCCAGGTTAATATACTAAGTTTTCCTCTCTAATCCAAAACATGGTGGTCTGTCTTTGTTTGTATGTGCTATAGTGTGCGAGTGTTGGAGGTGTTTGTGCACATAAGCCTGCTTTTGTGACCACTCAGATGTAGTAAATATTGGGAAACGGGGTTAGTGAGGACCTGAGACAGTGCTTTGTGTATTTTGAGCTACTTGCTTCTGACTTAAAAGGTTTCATAGACAAGACATTCATATCTTGACATATTTAGTCTAGCTGAAATATTTAGACTTCTGTGATTTATGGCTGGTTGCAGTTTGGAATACTAAATCTTTATTTAATGGCACTCCATGATACAGCCTCGTAAACTCCAGTATGGTTTAAGTAAGCAATAAGCTATGCCAGAGAGTACATTAAATGATTTGTGATACATGTCCCTGGGTGTGAGGCATGAATTCAAATGCCAAGTTTCCGTAAGACCCTGGAATCCTTTAATACACATTTTAAAGTGTCTTATTGTTTTTATAATATGACCCATGTGTGGATAAGTACATTTAAAAAAATAATAATGAATTTATTTATTTATTTATTTAGACAGCAGTTTGGAAAACCTTTGAGCCATAGGCTCATTTACAAAGGTACCTTGTCACAGTAAGACAAACGAAAATACACAGTATAGAATAGAAAGAGAACATATCAAAACTTCCAGCAGTTGATCACTCATTGTTAATGGTTTGCAAGTTTTGAGCTACAAAATCCAAAATACAGGCAGACTGATTTTGAAATCTGTAAGTGAGTGTTGGGGTTTGTAACATAGCCTTTAGGTAATTGGATTGGATTTGGAATGTGAAACAAGATAAGGCACCTAATAGTGCATCTGCAACGTGTTAATGCATGGTCAGCTGACGTCTCTTGGCTAACAAGGTTTCTAGAATGTTCCTTGCCATTTTATAAAGCAGTACTGTAGGAAGGGTGGGGCGGGTGGTGCACCAGCCCCGGGCGCATGCCTCTGAGGGGCGCATTTTTCAAATCAAGCTCCTGTTCCCTTGCCTGATTCACTTGCGCAGCAGCTGTGCTGTAGCTTTAATTTTTTTTTTTTTTTTACTGTAACTATATCTAACCAGCAGGGGTGCATCACTGTGGAAGGACCAACAAGGTGGGGTCACATGGTCACGCTGAGTGCGTGGGTTGTAGACTGCAGGCAGCTGAGAGGAGTAGTAGAGATGGGAGGAAAAATAAACAACTAAAGTGGAATTAAATACTTAGCTGGGCAGCCGAGCGGAGGAGCCTGGAGGATAGATAGCAGAGTGAGGAGGAACTCGGAGGAGAAATACTAGATACAGTGTAAGCAAACATAAAAACAATTAAGCAAATAAATAAAAAGGCATTATTTTGCAAGGCAGCAACTGAACAACACTCGTCTTTATACTGATGAAAAAAAATGATTAAAATGGCTTAGTGACAGCAGCACACTCAGAGAGTAGACTGATAATGACTCACTGTGGGGGCAGGGGATTTTGTTTTATTGGGTGATTGCCTGATTGATTCCAATGATTACTGATGTCCTCCAACCTCCTTAGTTCGTTTTTGTGATGGGATGGGGGTATCAAGTCGACACGTCCATCCCGTCGACGGATTGGAACAAATTAAAATGAAATTTGATTGATTTAATCTGGTTCCCTCCAGGCAGCCAGGCTCACCCGCCCCAGACAGTAATCCAATTTTTCAAGGGGCTGCCGAAGTTTAGTCATGTGACCGTTGAACTCTGACTATTTACGCTGTCTGACTGGGTCTAGACTGGCTGACAGTGGCAGGTAGCAATGCATCCCCTCATCGGCTCATCATTATCACTTGTCTGGCATCCCACCCTGAGTTACTCCCCCGGCACTGTGGCCCGCTCCATCCCTGCTGGCTGTGCTGGGACCTCCAGTGATCCGCAGCTCAAGTCCCGATTGATTCATTTGAATAGTTCCTGCCTCCCGAGTCACCGTTCTCAGGACGCTCGCTCACCCAGTCAACCTCCTCACAGGCTCAGGTTCAGCCTGCCGCTCAGCTCACATATTAATAATATATATATAAAAAAAGAGCTAGCTAGATAGAGACAGTCACAGCTCACACTGCTGCTGCCTCTGGGTGTGTGGGGGTGGATTGTGGAGCAGGAAGGCAACAAGATCATACTGTAGCCAGCCCAGACACTGTGACCACTCTCCTCCTCAGGCTCTGAGCCAAAGCTCATTCAGCCACCTGCCACCATCTGAAAAACAAAACACTGCACATTTTTTAGTTAAAATATGAAGGACATGCTCACTGCATGTATTTCCATTCCTATAGAACATTTAATTATTTATAAGAAAGATTCTCCAGATTTTGAGATAGCAAGCAGTGTAGTGTCATCCAAGAAGAGAGATGGAGCGTTTTACCAGCTGTTGCTGTTAAGGGGGGGCCCCACTGGAATCAGATGCCAGGTAGGGGGGCATCTTCTGGGATAAGGTGAAGGGGGTGGTAAAGTACATCTGGGCACCAGGAATAGCGTGACCTGTGAGGCAGAGGAGAGGAAGGGGCAACACAGACACCAGGAACTGCTTGACTTGACTGAGGCAGGGTGAGGGGGGGAGAGGTACTGTTAGATGCAAGGAACTACTTGAATTTGAATTGGGGCACGGTAAAGGGAGTATCACTGGACACTAAGGACTGACTGGGAGTGCTTAACCAAAGGCAAGATTGGGATGTGCCACCCAAAATATTCCCTGAAGTCAGGGGTGGGGAACATGTAACAAAAGTGTGTTTTTCCTTCAAGAAAAGCCCCAAAACTCACCACAGAGCATGCAAACCTCTCAGAGCTTCTGGGAGCCTGGCGGCCCCAGACCCCAGGCTCTTTTTATGGGGGGAGGGGTGCAAACTTAGTCTCTTGCCCAGGGCACCAAAATGCCTTCCTACGGCACTGTTATAAAGTTACAGTATTTGTGTGTTTATGTTTAGGGGGAGTGTGAGTGAGAGTCTTTGATATGCAGATACTGCATAGACAATAACGTTTTGGCATTGATTTACATATACAAGTATAAGAAGAACTGGCACAATGTTCTTTAAGAACAGCCCAGCACATACATATCTAGTGCAAAAAATGTTTATTACAGTAATACTCACAGTGTTAAAATTGAGACAAACAGGCAGCCGCACTTATCTGCTCAGCGTTTCTCGCTGATTGGCACTTTTTCAAGACTGATCGATTACTATCTGCTTGCACACTTAAATAGTCTGACACTGGTGAGAAAACTGGTGCCAGTCAAATAGACAGATAATGCAAATAGTGAAAACGGGTAATGAAGCAGAATCATTTATGTACAATTAAAAGGACGAAACCAAAAGCACAGGCATTAATTACAAACTAACATAGTGTGATAATACATTTTACAGTAAAAACAATAGCACACTATAGGTGTAAGAGTTAATCAAATGTCCACATCTTAAAGGAGACTATATAAAAACTATGTTCTACTTCAGGCATCATTACTAAAAACATTATATATAGAATACTTATTAGCAAAAACTTTGTTAATGCACTAGTTAGGGTTGAAGCGACAAAAGTAGGGAAATGTGGTGTTAGGGTTTCCAACCCTAACCTCCCCCACCCACCCAGACAGCAACAGGAAAAACCATTACTGTTTCACCTCTCCTTCATCTTTGCTAATCTGGCATGGGGTGTGACTTGGGGTTATCAACCTAACGCTCACCCCATTTGACCATGAAAGAAATTGAGATGTGTAGAGTGTATGAGAATGGGGTGAGCGTTAGGGCTGACAACCCCAAGGCACACCCCATGCCTGATTACCAAAGATGCAGGAGAGGTGAAATAGTAATGGTTTTTCCTGTTGCTGCCTGGTGGGTGGGGATGGGCTGTTAGGGTTGGAAATCTTAACACCACATTTCCCTACTTTTGTCACTTCAACCCTAACTAGTGCATTAACAACGTTTTTGCAAATAATTTCCTTACTTTTTGAGATAGTATAATTGTATCCCCATTTGTCTGTGGAAGCGCGTGACCCATCCATCCCTCCTTAGATGTGTACATAAATGTTGCTGTGGATATTGCAGGGCCCAGAGAGCCCTGCATTTGCATCCGTAGTAAATCAGAAATGAAATTGACAGCATAGCCTTCTTATTACCCCTTTTCATTAACCCAGTAATGAAGATTTCTAGGGACATGGATATGTTGTTCATCCACACTGTCTGGCAGGTTCCTTGCCGCTTTAAATCTTGCCGGAAGGTCTTCAAGCTGGCTTCTCCCACCACCCGGGTGGTAAAACTCTCGGCTCCGCCCCATGACGCCAGATCTTCCTTACCGCTTGGAAGCTCAGGTTCCCTCCTTAACGCTCTGCATGATAGACTGGATCCTAATTCTTCGGTTCGCCCGAAACTCGTTTTAAAGTTTTCAAGACTTCGGTTTTCCTTTTCCCTCGTGGCTGTGATGGACAAATCGACTCCCGGTTTTTGGTGGTGCCCTTGTGGGCAGAAGATGTCCAGGACGGATCCGCACTCCACATGCGTCTACTGCCTCGGCCTAGAACACGACCCGCCGGCCTGCGAGTCATGCTGTTTGTTCTCGGCCAACGTCTTGGAGGACCGCGCTGCCCGGTTGAAGCTTGGGTGCCCCGAGAAGCGCTATCCACCGGTAAAGTCGAAAGAGGCCCATTGGGCGGTTACCTCGGCGGCTGGCTCGGCTGAGCAGCTCGAACAGTTGATTGCCCTCGAGGAGGAGGCGGCCCAGGCCGCATCATCCTCCTCCTCGGTCGCGGCATTTATCCCACTCTCTTTGGGTACCTTGTATTCTGCTTTGTTCAAGGAGCTTTGCCAGTCCCTTTTGACAAAGGGAGAGGGTCCAGGACATTCCTCTTGGTCCAAAGAAGGATTCCAGGGTTAATCCCATTGTCGGTGTTAGTGGGAGGCGGAGTGGTCCCTCCCGGACAGCCGACCGTCGACTTTCGGTCGGAGTTGAGCTAAGGCAGCTGGCTTCATGGCATCCTCGTCAGGTCAGCGGCGAGACACCCGTCGGCGCGTAGAAATTTTCTCGACCGTCAGATGGATTGTCGACTGGTGAAGCCGATAACCCTTCTTCGCCCGGTTCCCGGTGGAAACCAGAGATCTGCCTAAGCCTCGATGCAGCAGTCACTGGTTAAGGTGTCCAAGCCGAGGAAGGCGGGTGTCCCCGCTCCCTCCAAACCCATCTCGGACAGGATCTCGGTCTGGGACCTCTTCTCGGTCCAGCGATCCGCTGACATCGGGTCTCGGCACGAGTGGCGGAGAAGCTTTGGTGCAAGTGCATCGTCGCTCGAGGAACTGATGTGGCAGCAGTTACTTTTGTCTGGGAGCAAGTCAACACCGACGCTTTCCCCTGCCATCAAGTGGCTGTCACCCGAACTTCGGAAACAACCTCTCGCTGCAGTCGAGATGCCCAAGCCTGGGCCGGTTGTTCAGCTGAAACCTGCTGCCCCAACCGATTGTGATGGAACCTCCGCCTCCACAACCGAAATCGGGGGCGTTGACCAAGGCTCTCGGTCGGGTCAAGGTCTGCCCCACAGATTGTTGGTCACCTCACTCCCAACTGTTCTCGGCAGGTGGAGGGTGGTTCAGACCCTAGGCAGCTCTTCACTGACTCCTCTGAGTCCGACAATGACTCCTCCCTGTTCTCCAGGCCGGTTGACATGGAGTCCTCCGGGGGCCGGTCACTGGACGAAAGCCCATCGTCCTTTATGGGTCTGCTTTGGCTCATCTCGGAGTCCACCGGGATGCAGCTCGAGCCCATATCCAAACAGGCCAAGTATCCCCTGACGGAGATACTGGACCAAGGGGATTCACCCATGGAGGCCTTTCTGGTGGCTGAGGCTATTGTCGGCCCAGCCTTGGAGCTTTGGCAGCGGCCTGCTTCCTGTCCTGCGCCCTCGGCCAGGATGGCCAGGAAGTATGTGGTCCCTACCGGCTTTTTGCCCGGGTTTTCGGAGCACCCCTCTGCCGAGGGGTTGGTCACCGACAGCATTTTCCGGCGTTCTGAGAACGCTAGGGACATGGACAAGCCCGACAAGGAGTCCAAAAAGCTGGACTACGCCGGGCGCAAGGTGTACGCTGCATCCTCCCTTGGCCTCCGCCAGGCCAGCTCGGCTGTGCTGATGGCACAATTCTTCCATGCCCTCATGGGCTCCCTGGATGAGGTGATCCCTCATCTCCCGGCCGACCTGCAGACCATGGTCCGGCAGGTTCGGGACCAGGGTAGGGCAGTGGCGAAGCAGCAGCTCCAAACAGCTCTGGACATAGGGGACTCCTGTACCAGATCGGTTGTGGCCATGGTGGCCATGCGCCGCAGAGCATGGCTGAGGATATCCACCTTCACGGTGGATACCCAGCACAAGTGGGTGGACGTCCCCTTCTTGGGGACCAACCTCTTTGGCCCTGGAGTGGAAGGTCACCTCCAGCGGATCGAAAAGTCCAGTGCCACTCTGGACTCGGTCACCTCCACCCAGAAGGACAAAGGCCGCCGACAGCAGTAACACAAGCCCTTTCGTCCTTCTGCACCTGCGGGACGTCCGGCCCAACAGCACCAGCACCAGGGCCAGCAGGCTCGCGCTTGGCATCCCAAACCCAAGCCCGCAGCTTCCTCCAATGGGAAGCAGGGAGGTAAAGGCCCAGGAGGTCCCTCGGCCAGTCCCTCCTCCAAGCCTGCCCAGTGACAGGTTGAGGGGTGTCACCCCCAGACTCGTCACTCCCCCTGGGTTCCCCCCCCCCGTGGGGGGATGGCTCCGCCACTTCCTTTCCGCCTGGTCCGCTATCACCACGGACTGCTGGGTGTTGGAGGTGGTAGGAAAGGGCCTGCCTCTGGAGTTCGAGCAGGCTCCACCCTTTCAAGCCATCGCCCCTCGGGGGGCCACGGGGTCTGCAGCCTCGCTGTCAGCCCACCGAGTCGATATAGCCCTGCTCCTCAAAAAAGAGGTGATCAGGAAGGTGGCGGATCCTCCTCCAGACCCGGATTTGTGTCCAGGTATTTCTGGTCCCAAAGCGGACGGGGCTGGCACCCCATTCTCGACCTGCATGACCTGAACAGGTTCCTAAGGTCTCGGACCTTCAGGATGGTCACTCTGGCTCAGATAATCCCATCCTTGGAACGAGGTGTGTGGTTCTGTTCCCTGGACCTCCAGGACACGTTCTTTCACGTCCCAATCCGTCCGTCTCATCAGAGATCCCTCCACTTCAGAGCGGAGGGATCCCTTTACGAGTTCCAGGCCATGCCCTTCGGCCTCTCCCTAGCTCCCAGGGTCTTCACCAAATGCATGGCAGTGGTGACAGCATTCCTGCGGCACCAAAGGGTCTGGGTGTACCCCTACCTGGACAACTGGCTGATTGCAGCCCCCTCCAGAGCGGAGGTGGAGTGGTCCAGAGATCTGGCCCTCCAGGTTTGCTCTCAGATTGGCCTCCTCATCAACGAGGCCAAGTCGGAACTCATGCCAAAGCAGGTGATACTTTTCATCAGGGCAGAGCTCGACTTTCTTTGAGCCAGAGCACAGCTCCCGGCGGAGAGGGCTGAGGTTCTTTCCTCCTTTGCCCAATCATTTCAGGTTGGGCAATCGCGCCCTGCCCGGGACTTCCTGTGCCTCCTGGGCCTCATGGCGGCCTGCACCAGCGTGGTTCGTTTGGCCCGCTGGTACATGTGTCCCCTTCAGTGGGGACTGGCCAGCCAGTGGTCACAGCGTTTCGATCCGTTGGATCAGCTAGTGACAGTGACCTGGGGGATGTGGAACACTCTGTAGTGGTGGACCGTTCCGACACATCTGCAGGAGGGCATCCCGTTTGTCCGCCCCGAGCCGACAGTCTCTCTATTGACCGATGCCTCTCTGATGGGTTGGGGTGCCCATCTGGGGGAGTACAGAGCGCACGACCTCTGGTCCCCTTGGGAGTCCCGATGCACATCAACCTGCTGGGAGTTCGAGCGGTTCGTCTAGCCCTCACCGCCTTTGCTCCATTTCTACGGGGTCACGTGGTTCAGGTCCAGACGGACAATACCACGACCATGTACTACCTAAACCACCAGGGCGGGAAGCGCTCCATGCCTTTGTGCAGGGAAGCTCTCCGCATTTGGTCTCTCATGCGCAGCCTGGAGGTGGATCTCCTCGCCAATCACGTGGCAGGAGCCTCCAACACCCTGGCCGATGCCCTAAGCTGGATAGGGGCTGAGTCTCACGAGTGGTCTCTCCTGCCGGAGGTAGTACAAGATCTCTTCTCCCACTGGGGTACGCCTCAGGCGGACCTGTTTGCCTCCAGGGAGAATGCGAAGCTGAGACTGTTTCATGCCCGCCCTCCTCAGCAGGGCTCGCTGCAGGGGGATGCATCTTGAGGCCATGGACCCCGGGCCTCTTCTATGCCTTTCCCCCATTTCCCTTGATCCACAAGGTGCTTCTCAAAGCGAGGAGGGACAAGGTGCAGATGATTCTGGTAGCCCCAGACTGGCCCCGCCAGTTCTGGTATCCAGATCTCCTCAGTCTCAGCTCCAGGCTCCCAAGGCGGTTTCCAGCCCGCCTGGACCTGATCTCAGTCAGTCAGGGGAAGGTATTCCATCCGGACCTTCAATCCCTGCACCTGACGGCCTGGTTCCTGAGCGGCTAGAGTTCCAGGCCTTGGGTCTTTCTGACGAGGTCCTCAGCATCGTTGAGGCATCCCGTAAGGAGTCGTCCAGAATATTCTACGCCTTTAGATGGAAGAGATTCTCCATTTGGTGTCAGGGCAAGGGCCTGGACCCTTCCTCCTGTTTCTTGGCAATCATACTGGACTACCTTTGGTCCCTTTCTCAGCTAGGGCTTCGGTCGACGACCCTTAAGGTGCACCTGGCAGCCATCTCTGCTTACCGGGCACAGGCTGGGAAGCAGTCAGTGGCGCAGGAGAAGGTGGTCGGGCGCTTTTTCAAAGGCCTTGATCACATATTCCCTTCGGTGCAAGAACCTCCACTTCTGTGGGATCTACTGCTGGTATTGGCTAAGCTCATGGGCAGGCCATTCGAACCGATGCTCAGGTGTGACATCTCTCACCTGTTGTGGAAGACCGCCTTCTTGGTGGCTATCATGTCAGCCATAAGGATGGGAGAGCTCCAGGCACTCTCCATGGAGTCTCCTTATCTGGTCTTCCACAGGGACAAGGTTGTCCTGCGCCCCCACCCGAAATTCCTTCCGAAGTTGGTGTCTGAGTTTCACCTTAACCAGGTGTTGACTCTGCCGGTGTTCTACCCCATTCACATCTCAGAGGCCGAATATAGGCTCCATACTTTGGACCTTAGAAGAGCGCTTGTTTATTACAAGGAGTGGCCGGCTGAAGTTCGGGGAGAGGTTCGCCAGCTGTTTGTCACCTACGCTGAAGCCGCACCTGGCAGACCTGCAGCCAAGCGGACGATAGGCAGGTGGGTCACCTCCTGCATAGATCTCTGCTATAGGTTGGTGGGCATGAGCCTCCCAGAGGGATAAGAGCTCATTCCACCCGCCATACCGCTGCATCGGTGGCTGCTTCCAGGGACGTCCCTATCCAGGAAATCTGCAGGGCTGCTACCTGGAAGTCGGCACATACCTTCATCACCCACTACCACATCGACCTTGAGTCACGCCGGGATGCTGGTTTTGAGGCCTCGGTTCTCCAGTCTCTATTCCCCAAGTAGGGAGTGTGCACCTTGCCTCCCTCCTCCCGGAGAACTGCCAGGAATCTGCCAGACAGTGTGGATGAACAACATATCCATGTCCTTAGAAATACAGGTTACTCACCTGTAACAGAGTTCGAGAATGGTATATGTTGTTCATCCCTCTGTTCCTATAACCTCCCGACTTGATGCACAACAGCTTCCAGCAGGCAGATCTGGCGTCATGGGGCAGGCCGAGAGTTTTACCACCTGGGTGGGTGGGAGGAGCCAGCTTGAAGACCTTCCGGCAAGATTTAAAGCGGCAAGGAACCTGCCAGACAGTGTGGATGAACAACATATACCATTCCTAGAACTCCTGTTACAGGTGAGTAACCTGTATTTTGAAATCCCTGCCAAAACGTGATTCCATGCCAACACAACACTATTGTGCGTCACAGCACAGTTTGGCCAGGGTTTGAAATATGACAGCTGTCACATTCATGAGATGGTTTAAAACAATGTGTATGCTGACAGAATCAAGTCAAAATATTTAAAATTGCCAAAGTTACGAGGGAGCATAGCAAAATTTCAACTTATATGCATAACTTTGGCATTTTTTCATTTTTTGACCCCACAATCTCAACTTAGCCTTCATATGACCCCACCTGATAAACAAGGGCAGTGAAAATTTTCAGATCCTACCCAAAAGGTGATCTTACCAAACGACTGTCAAATCACCTTTTTGGATGGATTTGCATTCTTGCACCAACATTGTTCATAAGGTGGGGTCTCATAAAAGCCATGTTGAAAATTTAGTATAAAAATATGAAAAAATGGCAAAGTTATGCACAAAAGTTGAAAACTCTTTTGAAATACATTGATTCCCCATATGACAAAAGAACTGATTTTGTATCTCGTCATACGAAACAAGATCATGTTTCATATCACGTAATACTAAACAAGATTTATAATGTTAAAAAAACATATTTTAAGGGGATTTCTGTAACGGATAAGTACTGAATCCAGCTAAGTGGTCCTGATAAGCAAGCTACATGTGTGGTATGCACAAACGTTAAAAACCCCATTAAAATACATTGATTCCCCATACGAAAAAATAACTTGCTTCATATCTCATCATACGAAACAAGATCTTGTTTCATATCACGCAATAAGTAACAAGATTTATAATGTTAAAAAAAACATTTTAAGGGGATTTCTGTGACAGATAAATGCAGAATCCATCTAAGGGCAATAAGCAAGCTACATGTGTTGGTTCTTCCGCAGAATATCATTTTTGGGGGTTTCTTACTTTGAATTTTGAGGCAGCACTGAAAACAAGATGGCTGCCAAATGAGAAAGGATCTTCCTCAAACAAAAAAGGATGATGTCAGTATGACAAAATGACTTTTTTTTCATTTCATACAGCTATTTTGAGGTGCTTACTGAGCATGCTCAGAACCAATTTATGAAAATTTTAAATCATATTAACTTCCTTTGGCCAGGCTGCATATGAGAATCTGCCAGTGGGACCAATGCATGGATGCCTTGGATCAACCAGTACTGGTATCAGATCCAGTCAAGAGGGTAGTCTTGTGGTGGCTGGAGCCCACCAACCTGCTTTGGGGGGTTTCTTTTTGTATATCTCCCCCTCAGCAAGTCCATACGATGGACATAGTCACAAGGGAAGAAAGAGACTTGGGCATCATCATCACCGATGACCTGAAATCATCCAAGCTGACCACTAAAGCAGTAGGTAAGGCTAGGGGGATGTTGGGGTACATTAGTAGGGGTATCACAAGTCGTAAGAGGGAGGTAATAATCCATCTTTACAAGACACTGGTTAGGCCCCATCTGCAGTACTGTGTGCAGTACTGGAGGCCACACCTTCACAAGGACATTAATCAAATTGAGGCAGTTCAGAGAAGGGCAACCAAAATGGTGCAGGGACTGCATCAGAAAACATATGAGGACAGATTAACAGAGCTCAATATGTATACCCTAGAGCAAAGGAGGGAGAGAGGTGATATGATCGAAACATTCAAACACCTTAAGGGCATTAACAAAGTGAAAGAGTCTAACATGTTTCAATATAAGAAAAATAGCAGGACAAGAGGACACAGTATGAGATTAGAGGTAATGTGAGGAAGTTCTTTTTCACAGAAAGGGTGGTGGATGCATAGAACGGCCTACCTCAGGAAGTGGTAGATATGAATGCAGTGCAGTACTTCAAACAGGCATGGGATAGGCATAAGGGAGCAATACAGATGAGTATGAATAGATAGGCCATTGACAGAGCAAAGGCCGACGGTACATTCATAAGGTAGAAAAAGAAATGGGCAGACTGGATGGGCCTTGTGGTCCTTATCTGCCATCAACTTCTGTGTTTCTGTATTTCTGTGACGCCTCGAGTCTTGGTTGGGGCTCATCTTGGGGGCCCACCAAACAGAGGGGATGTGGTCAGAAGTGGAGAGGGACCTCCACATCAGTGTCCTTCAGATGCAAGCAATCTTGTATGCCCTGCAGGCCTTCCAAACTCAGCTCTCCCTCTGTAAGCTCCTGATTCAGATGGACACCATATGCATAGTTTATTACATAAATAAGCAGGGGGGGACTCGTTATTACCACCTGTGCAGAGAAATGATGAGGGTCTGGTATTGGGCCAGCGACCATGGCCTGGAACTTTCGGCCGTCCATGTTTCCAATGTCCAAAATTTCCTGGTGGACAGAAGCTGCTTGGAGTCCAGAGCCCATGATTGGGAACTTCTGACCTCAGTAGTACAAGACCTCTTCAACAGATGGGGTTGGCTCAAGTTGGAACGTTTTGCGTCCCCACACAATGCAAAACTGCCGCTTTTCTGCTTGCTAGGTCCAGGGCCTAGAGTTTTCTCATGGGACATGTTATCCCTCCCCTCTTCTGGAAGGGGAGTTTTCTGAACACCTTCCCTCCCTTCCCGCTCCTCCGAGTCCCCATCAAACTTCAGATGGAGAAGGCCACGATGATTCTCATCACCCCTTTTTGGCCTCATCAAATCTAGTTTTCCTTGCTATAGCAACTGGCAGTGGAACCTCCGATCTTACTTCGAGAGGGCTCTTGCAGTAGTCAGTAACCATTAGGACTGAGCCACCAGGTACTAGGACCGCATGGAAAACTTTAGCTAGCAGTGTCTGGTAGGGGACCGACCAACCAGCGTTACGTGACTGATATCGGTCCGGCACTATATATTGGGCAGTCCCCATGTCCACCCTCCAGTTCTTTCCCATCATCGACCTGCACACGTCGGACCTCGTAGAACACTGCTACAGTTTGACCACCCTTTTCAATAAGTATATCTTTCGATTCTATTTCTTTTTTCCTCAAAATGAGTGTTTTTGTCGCTGGATTGCATGTCTTCTCCAACTCCACAGAATCTCATCAAAACAAGTTCTCCTGCGGTAAGCAGCTCCCTGAGAAGGACACCCATACTTCATGCCTTAAGTGCCTCGGACCTGACCACAACACAGAGGCCTGTGCTGCCTCCCAGAAGTTCAACTAGGCCACACAGAAATGCCGGCAGCAGATTCTGGAAGCTCACCTTTTAAAACCAAAAATAGCTTCCATGGAGAAGGAGCTGCAGCAAATCAGGAGCTCTTCTTCATCATCAGCCAATTCGTCTGGCTCCCAGAAGCAGAAGAAGAAGGACAAAGAGAAGTCTTGGGACTGGTATTGGTCTTTTCCAGGCTGTGGCTTCTTCCAGGGACAGTGGCCAGCAAGCAGCCTTCCATCAGCAAGGATTGTGCCCCTCTGACCAAGCCTGTTCCCTCAGCCATGGAGCAGCCCTTTGTCCCCCTGCCTGAGCTGATTACAGTTCAGGCGGGCACATTTGGGGATTCGAAGCTTCTTCCACTCTTAGGCCTCTTAAAACCCATGGGTTTAAGTCTAGTTCGGCTGGTAAGTTGGGCATTAGGCTCTCCGCCGACCGCACAGATCTGGCTGATAAGTCGGGTGTCGGTACTTCGGACGAAAACGCCCAGCCACAGCGCTTTCACCGGACCCTGATTCACGGTTCAACAGTGGTCTCTTGGACCAGCACCCAGTGCTGCTTGTCCCACAGCCTCCCCAGGAGGAATCCCCCTCCCGGGGTGCTCCTTCTTTGCCTCTGTCCTCTCCCATACTGTCAGTGCCATTGGAGGAGCAGTGACTGCCCGCTGGCCCTCCTATCAAGCCAGCACCAGTCAATCCTATGCCGGAGGGCCCCAGTATGCCTCCAGCCCCCACACCTGTGGATCCTCCTTCTGGGTCTACTCCTCCTCCCCACAATCTGGAGGGACCGTCTGGCCCTTCTGGGCTGATGCTGGGTCTTCCTCCCACAGGATCGCCATCGGACCCTGGCTTGCTAGGCCCCTTTAATGTTCTTTCGGGGCCCCCACGAGGTCTTCAGCCTACCGTCAGGTCCTTCACTGGAGCTACTGCGGCCTTGGACTATCTCCCCAGGTTACCCTCTCTGGGGTATCTGACTTCCACCAGTACCCATCCTGGGTACCCCGCCAACTTATACTCCCGGCTATCCCACGCCAGGGTATCATGCACCAGGGTACCTGACGCCTGGTTACTCAATGCCAGGCTATCCACTGGTGCATCAGCCTCCACCACCTCTGCCTCCACCTTGGCTGCATGTGGATTACGAGGCATTGTTCGAGTCTTGGTGGAACAGAACCAAGACCCAGCTGGTGTCAGAGCTCAACTGCCGTCAGCCAGTGGCAGCCTCCATACTGGCCCGTCTGGCCCCTACTCTACTGTCTCCTTCACCAGTGGAGTCACATCCCTCCATGTTGAGTCACATAAAGGGTGTTTCCACAGTGGAGGTTCGGGGGACTGGGCTAAAGGAGCCTTAAAGGGAGGTTCCCTTTTGAAGGGCACGGACTCTGGATATGAGCCCTTCATGGGACTCTGAGTCTGATTCATCCTCATCCTCTGCCTCTGGCTACCAGTCTCTTCTTCCAGAGGACCCCAAGCCCAAACAGACTCCCAGGTCTCTCCCAGAGGACCCTTCCTTTCGAAATCCTCCAGAAAATTCAGGAGGCCAATGGCTGGCGGCCGGAGGAACAGGACCCTCAGCATAAAAGGCTAGCAGAATACCTCGATCTTTCAGAGTTGACTCATTTCCTTATCCCTCTATGGATTGAACCCCATGATGACTTGGCCTCTACGATCTGGCAACAGCTATCATCAGTAGTTGCTATCTCCAAAAAGGCGCACAGAATGTATCGTGCCACTGATGGCAAGGACCACCTCAGCACCCATTCAAAAGCTGATTCAGTGGTTATAAATATGGCCCATAACTGCTCCACTACCCCCAAACACATGAGTACCTCTCCTCCAGATAAGGAGTCTAAGCAGTTGAACCAGTACGGACGTAAGGTGTACTAATTCTCCACTTTGGCTTTAAGGGCTCTAAACTACATAGCCCACATGGTCTGTTACCAGAAGGCAATCTTAGGGCAATTAAAGTCTGAATTTGAAGCTTGCTTGATTCCTAGACCAAGGCTAAAATTGAGCAGACTGTCTGGACGGCAAAAATTTCCTGCCACCATACTCTTAAGAGCCACCTATGATTCTGTCAATGTTTCGGCTAGGAGCACCGCAACATCAGTTTGCTTTCACAGGTATGCATGGCTGTGAGTTTCACCCAGGATGTTCAATCCTCCATCATGGATGCCCCTTTTCAAGAATCTGTACTGTTTGGGGGGGACATCAAGGATCTCTTGACTGACTTTCAAGAGAGTGCCAAAGCTCTACGTTCTGTACAATGGATGTACCATTCTAAGGCTAAGACTGGGCAGCCTTTTTCACCAGCAACAACGGCTCTGAAAAAAGCCACATCCTACCCGACGTCAGGGCAAACATCAGGTCTCTCCAGCTACCACCCACCCCAGCCAAGTCTCAAAGAGCTTCTGGAGCGGGGCTCCCCAAGCCCTTCTCCGCTTCTTGACTTGTGACCCACCCCCCCTCCTCCAATGGCAGTTCTGGAGGAGCCAGTCGGGGGCAGGTTCGCCAACCATCTGTTGAGGTTGGAGGCGATCACTTTGGACACATGGGTCATTCAGCTAGTCGTGCAAGTACACACTCTAGAGTTCATAGAGACCCCCAGAGAACCTTCCAGGTGTCTCTTGCTACCCGCAAGGTCATATCCCCCTCATCAAAGAGGAGATTGGAGCTCTTCTAAGAAAATCTGCCATAGAACCTGTTCCTCTGAATCAGGCAGGAAGGGGGTATTTTCCCACTTCTTCCTGGTACCCCAAAAGATAGGAGACCTTCAGCCAGTACTGGACCTCAGCACACTCAATCCGTACATCGAGTACAAGAGATTCCACATGTTGACCCTTCCAGGCCTGTTGCCACTGCTCCACCAGGGACACTGACTCTGCACATTGGACATGCAGGATGCTAACTGCACATTCTTGTCTTTCCGTCCCACCGCCGCTTTCTCAGATTTACCTTCCATGGGGAGCATTTTCATTTCAAAGACCTCCCCTTTGGACTATCATTGGCACCCATGGTATTTACCAAGTACCCAGCAGTGGTGGCAGCATCTTTGCGTCATCAGGACCATTTTGTGTTTCCATACCTCAGTGACTGGCTGCTGTCAGCTCCATCGAGAATAGACTGGAAGCTTCCCTAGTGGCTACCCTGGACCTGTTCAGCCAGGTGGGAGTTACGGTGAACTACCCCAAGTCTCACATACTCCCCTCTCAGCACCTCCAGTTTATTGGGGCAGTGCTGGATACAGTCCAGGGTCACGCTTTCCTCCATTTGGACAGGGTGGAAATGTTACAGATGCAGGTCAGACATGTGGCTTCCAGCCACTGGTCTATGGTCAGATCCATTCTTCATCTTCTAGGCCTTATGGTGGCGGCTAATCCCACTGTCCCTCTAGCTAGACTCCACATGTGGGTCATGCAGTGGACGTTGTGAGTTCAGTGGGATCAGCAGTCGGACGATCTGGATCACAGGATCCTGGTGCCCAACCCCATGCGGCAGAATCTGCTCTGGTGGCAGGACCTGAACAATCTATGCCGAGGGGTGCTTTTGTAGCCCCCCTCTCTATTCCAGACCCTGACTACAGATGTTTCCAGTCAGGGATGGGGTGCTCACTAAGGGGATCTCAGAACCCAGGGATTCTTGTCCCAGTGGGAGCTTTCCAATGTGCTGGAGATGCCTGCAGTGCTATATGCTCTTCACGCGTTACAGTCCCTTCCTCTTTCAGGTCTGTTCCTTGTCCAGAAGGACAACATGTGCATGGTTTGGTACCTGAACGAACAAGGCACACGGTTGTACCCTTTGTGCAGGGAGGTGACGCGCATGTGGTACTGGGCGGTTCAGCACCACCTTCAGTTCATGGCAGAGTATGTGCCAGGCATTCAGAACATCTTAGCAGACGCCCTTCAGCTGCACTCGGGCAAGGGCACATGAGTGGGAACTGAGGCAGTCAGTGGTCAAGAACATCTTTAACCTTTGGGGTTGTCTGGATCTAGATCTGTTTGCCTCCCCATACAATGCAAAACTACCCACTTTTTGCTTGCTCGTTCCCATGCGTGATGTTTTCTGGCGAGACATACTGTCTCTCTGCTGGACAGGGAGATTCTTGTATGCCTTCCCTCCCTTCCCACTACTACAGAGGGTACTCCTCAAGCTGCAGGCAGAAGTGGCTCACATGATCCTGAGTGCTCCTTATTGGCCTCTCCAAGTATGGTTCCCTCTGCTCCAGCAGCTTGCGGTGGAGCCTCCAGTGCCTCTACCCCACTGCCAGGACCACCTGACCCAGGAGCAGGGCACACTGGTTCATCCAGATCTCAAGACCCTTCACCTTCTTGCGTAGCACTTCTGAACTTAACTGCTTCATGCTATGGGGTCTCTTTCAGAGTCGCTCAAGTCCTTGTGGAGGCGAGAAAGTCGTCCACAAGAACTACATACGCAGTGAAATGGAAGAAGTTTTCCATTTGGGCAACCGCCAAGGGATTAAATCCTTTTTTGTGCCCTGTCCCTCAGGTTACGGAATACCTTTTGCATCTCTGTGACCTAGGGCTCAGCTATTCTTCACTAAAGGTCCATTTGTCGGCCATCTCTGCTAACCATGTTCCGATAGATGGCAAGACTTTGGCTCAATTGGAGGTCTTCCGTACTTTTCTGAAAGGGATATTCTGCATAAAAACCCCAGTTCCGAATCCTGTCTCACCATGGGATCTGAATTTCATTCTTGAAAAACGCACATTGCCTCCCTTTGAACCAGCTGCGAGTTGCAACCTGTGCTATCTATCTTGGAAACCGCTGTTTTTAGTTGCCATTACTTCTGCTCAAAAGATTTCTGAGCTTGCCAGGCCCCTTTAATGTATTAGCACTGATGAGTGATTCTTTTTGACAGTACAATCCCCCCCAAAAGCTGCCTTTTATATGCTACCCAAGATACATAAACTCCCCACCACACCACCAGGACGTCCTACTGTTTCGGGGATTGGGTGGGTGACTGAATCAATCTCTGTTTGTGGACGGCTTTTTAAATCCCTTGGTCCCCCTTTCCAGAAGTTATCTTAGAGACACAAGAAGTGTACTCTCACTACATAAAGACATACAGACTGAACAAGATTGGTGGCTGGTTACTTTAGACATAGATTCTCTCTACACCAATATCCCCCATGAGGGGGGACTTGCAGCTATAGAGAAAAGTCTTGTGTCTCATACCACTTCACCACAGTGTAAGATTAATGTGCTGGTGAATATAACAGAAATTGTGTTGAAAAACATTTTATGTTTCAAGAGAAAATTTACAAACAGACCAGCAGTACTGCAATGGGAGCGACCCTGGCCCCCAGCATGTCAAATCTTTACCTGGCCAGATGGGAGGATGATTACTTCTGTCACCCTGATGAGAATCCATATATCCACTACTACAAGTCATACGCTGTCAACATTAGTACAGGATCTGGAACTCTGCTCGAACATACCCAGCACTTTAAATATCTTGGGGTCACACTTGACAGCAGCCTGTCCTACGACCAGCACATCAGCAATGTGGCTCAGACTGTCAACTACAAAATCTGTCTCCTCCACAGGCACAAGCACTGTCTCACCTCGGACGCTCTTAGACTAGCGATCAACAGCTCCGTCCTCTCTGTCATAGACTATGATTTGGCCATCTATGGCGCTGCTAGTCTCACCGCCCTCTGCAGAATATCGGTAGCACTAAACAAGGCCTGCAGGCTGCTCACAGGAGCCGAGCATCTCACCCATACCTGTGACCTCTATGCACAAACGGGCTGGCTCCAACTTAGTGGGAGGTTACACTGCCAAACCTGCCTGCTGGCAAAAAAGGCGCTACTAGGAATTCTCCCCCATGGCACAGCAAACCTACTTCAGCCACACAGCGGCAACACACAACGGACAAGAAGTGCTAGCACTCACATCTACCATGTTCCTCATCTTCGAACAATGCAAGGTCAGCGCTCTTTTGCCTACAGAGCACCCCTCTGGTTTAATGCCCTCAGCTAGGACATCTCCGCTCAACCTACTCTGGGCCCCTTCAAGAGACTACTATGCCAGCAGCTTTCCACATCCAGCATCTGTGACTGTTACCACTAGTCCCTCTTCCTCAGGGCTCTGACCTACCTATATGCGGCTCCCACCATGGCATGCCCAGGCTATCTCTACCACCCCCTACCTCCACCTGGTGGCTAAAAACTCTGCTTGGCCACCTGCCTCTTGCATCCACCCCTCACGTCTCTCTTGACAAGGTCCAAGACTGCAGCAACTCCACTTCCCACCCTACTCCCCCCTTCCCATCATCTATTAGCCCCCTCTTCCCTACCGCCTACTTTTTCTCTCCACTAACTACTGCCTCAGCGAACAGACTCCAACCTTCTACCACCTGCAACTATTCTCTCCTGTAACTTACTGTAAACACAACTCTATGGGTGTCTTACCCTCTATATTTTGTTTTGTTAATTTAACCTGCTTGAGTAATCCATTGTAATTATTGTAAATATTGTACATGTTTTATACTCTATGTTGCTTGAACCCTTGTAATGCTGTCTTCCCTCCTATTGACGTGGAACCTTTGTAAAAGAGCTCTCAGCTCAAAGGTGTTTAATCCTAGATCCTAATAAATAAATAAAAATATTTTGAAAAACTTGATTTTTATAGCCATTTTATTGATGATGTTATTTTGATTTGAAAAGGCAGCAGAGGTGAGCTGGATGACTTTGTTATGTATTTAGAAAAGTCAAACCGAAATCTCAGGTTTAAGATCAGTGCTTGCAGAAGAGATCAACTATCTAGATTTAAAAACTATGAAACAAGATGGTGGGTTACTGCTAACTGACCTATATAAAAAACTCACCGATAGAAGTAGCCTTTTATTGCCTACCAGCTGCCATCCGAAACACACTCTCAGAAATTTACACAGGGGTCAGTTTCTAAGGATAAAGTTAACCTGTGGTAATGACCAACTTTATCAACTTAGGGCTGGGGAACTAGTAGAGAGACCGAGAGAAAGGGAATATTTGGAAACAGATATCCAGAGAGCAAAGGTCAAAGTGGATGCTACACCACGAGAAAACCTGTTTCAAACAAAATAGAGACCCCATGACCCTGGGGGTAATCTAACTTTTGTCACAAAATATGGAGGTGGGAGTAGGGAAGTGGTTAAGATTGTTAAAGATAACCTACAAATACTGCAAGGGCTTACACCCTGTTTTGCCTTTTTTGTGTGCTTTATTTAAGATAGGACAAGCTAGGACATTCCTTGTCTCCCTTCCATTGGGAGGCACTTCCATATTGGTTACATTGTACAAAAACATTTAAAAAGATGAAAACATATTCAGAGAGATATACATTTTGCGTCTATCCATCCAGTCCTAGGTCTCATATCTGTGGAACTATTGATGATAAACAGTCTTGAGGTTCCCTGAATAGTAATTAATTACTGATAATTAAGCAATGACTGACACATGAACAGACTTTCCCCAGCTCCCTGCCAGGATATATAGGCACTTGATATTAATAAAATAAAACTTATTAATGGCATAGAGATGTAGTCATATAATAATGTGATAGTAAAGTGTTGTGATGATGAAATGTCAACTGATCAAACATGTCTCTCAAAAACATGGGAACCAGGCCCTCTGAATAGCTTGTTCCAGGGGAAGCCAAATTTCCTCATATTTACCCAGCTGTCCTCTAACTAGGTATTGTGTCCTCTCTAACTTCATTACTTGCATTAGGGAGGAAGCCCATGCTGCCACTGTAGGAACTGTGCTAATCTCCAATACAATGCTAGTTCCCTTTTGCCCACCACCACCACTCCTATCCTCCATAACCTCTGCCCTCCTCCTGTTCTTCCGTTATTTAATGTGGGGAGCCCCAGTAAAATCTCCACTGGGTCCTGGCTGGGGACAGTATTTAAAGTTTTAGATAAAATGTCTGTAATCCCCGACCAGAATTGAGAGACTCTGGGGCATTGCCATACCATGTGGTAAAAGTCACCCACTTGAGCTACACATTTAGGACAGTATGGGGAGGATTCAGGGTCGATTATATGTGCCAGCTTAGGGGTGTGGTAGGTACGTTGTAGTAAATTACACTGAATGGCTCTGAGTCTATTATTAACTAGGCAGTTTAAAACATTTTTCAGACGCGTCCTCCAGTCCCCTCCCGAGAGTCCCTCAGGATGAATGTCTTCTTCCCAGGCCCTTTTACCTCTCTCCAAGGGATCTGGCAGACTACCCAATAATATTCTGTAACACCTGTTAAGAGGTGTAAAACTCTTAATGTTGGAGAATTTTGTAAAAGGTTCTTCCAAGGGAGAACGTTGTGGCAATGGAAAAAGTTGCTTCAGGTGGGGGTCCCATGGTCCCTGAGGTACAGTAGGGGACCTCTGTAATCAGTTCCTTAGTCTGAGATATGGAAAATATTGGGAGGGGTGTAATTTGTATTTCCTCATTAGTACTTGAAACTGTCACACCTCCCCTTCTTTAAGAATTTGGCTTAAATGGAAGAGACCTAGTTTATCCCACCTTCCTAAACCATGTCTGTCACTGTGGGGTAGTCCCTCTTTCCCCTTCAAGAACTGCACCAAACTCATATCTGGCGATAAGCCTGGTTTATGTCCCAACAACGAGTGAGTTTATGTCCAAGCTTTCCAGGTGGCCTTAGTACATGGGTTGGTAATACTTGGGGGTGTTTCCTGCCCCAAACCGTTGATTAATAGGGAGAAATGTAGGTGGGAGTCTCCTCCCCCCACCAGCTTCCTCCAGGATGGTGTGTCTCCTTCTGTCCTTAATAGATCTTGAATATGGGCCAGTTGGGCTGCTAGATAATATAAACGGAGATTGGGCAAATTCAACTCCCCCCCCCCCCTTTCTCTCGGGCAACCACAAAATTTCTTTCTTAATTCTAGTTTTTTTCCCTTGCCACAAGATTTGAGTGCAGATTCCTTCCAATGCTTTAATGTAATGTCGAGGAAGGGAGAATGGGATCGGCTGAAAAAGGTGTAGAGCCCTAGGCAATATGTACATCTTAACTAGGTTGACTCGCCCCAGTAAGGTGAGAGGAAGGGCTTTCCAAGCATTATTGTCATTTCTGATCTTTTGAATTATTTTATTTTTATTTATTTTATTTAGTTGTTTAACCAGGTGAATTAGTGGGCCATAATTAATTGATATAATTTGGGAGAGTTTGCTTGGTAACAGGATCCCTAGATATTTAATCTCTTTAGTAGGGTTTATTATGGTCCCAGCTATTTCTATGGAGACTCTCCTATTCCCCAGTGGCATCCACTGGCATGTGTCCCAGTTAATTTTGTGTCCTGAGAGTGGTGCATATATCTAAAATATCTTATTTAGAGCTGAGAGGGCCTCTCCAGGGCTATCTAAAAATAATAAGATCTCATCAGCAAATAAAGAAATCACATGAACTTCCTTTCCCACTCTGCAACCCTTATTTTTTTTGTGACCCTGAATGCCAGTTGCCAGTGCTTCCATTGTGATGACATAGAGCAGAGGTGACAGAGGGCAACCCTGTCTTGTTCCTCTGGACAGAGCAAAGGGAGCTGAAGTAGTACTGTTAGGATTTGAGTTTGTGGGGAGGCATATAGGGCTCCTATCCATTTCAATATGTTATCTCCCAGGCCAAATTTTTTTAGCACTGCAAACAGAAATGGGCATTCAACCCGGTCGAACGCCTTTTCAGCGTCTAAAGCTTGAAGGCCTCTATGAGACCCCCCCCCCCCTTTTTCATCTGTGTATAACATTGATGGATCTTGAAGGTTATGTTTAGCTTGGCGACCTTTGACAAAGCCTCCTTGGTCATTATATATCAGCCCCGGCAAAACTCCTTCCAGTTTATGCGTTAAAATTTTTGCTAGTATTTTGTAATCTGCATTAAGACGCAATATGGGATGGTAGGATCTGCATTTGGAAGGATTTCTGCCTGGTTTGGGTAGTACTAGTATGGTGGCCATCCTCTGGGAATGTAGCAGTTCTCCATGTGTTAAAGCATTTTCTAGGACCTCCCCCATAAGTAGACCGATAGCATCCCAAGTAGCCCTGTAAAATTTAGCAGGAATTCCATCAGGGCCCAGTGCTTCCCCTTATTTATATGCCCAACTGCTTGCTTAATCTCTTCTGGGGTAATGGGGGAGTCCACACTGCTCATAAGGTTTTCACTCAGGCGTGGCAGAGTCACCTCCTGTAGAAAATCCGGTTTGGCCCCCACTGGGATCTGAGTAGTGTATAGATTAGAGTAAAAGACCCTAAAGATCTCATTGATCTCTCTCTCTGGTCATAGGTAAGAGATCTGTCGGGGAGAGCCATAGACAATATAGCACTCTCCGCCTTGTTTTTTTGTTTAACCAAGCTTGCCAGCCATTTACCTGATTTGTCCCCTTCAAAGTGAGTAAAGGACTTAGTAATGATAAGGTCCCTCTCCAACTTCATGGATACTATTTGGTGTAACTTCCCCTTTAGTTGTTTTATTTCTTGCATATGTTGGGGTTGGGGTTGGATCATAGACCTTTTCTCTAAGTCTTGAATTTCTGCTGTTAATTGATCCTCTGTTCTGCATGTCTGTTTCTTTTTAAAAGCTGCATAGGAGATAGTCTCCCCACGAATATAAGCCTTAAGGTCATCCCAGACATAATTTATATGGGTTTCTTTATCTTTGTTATTTTTAACAAATTCTGTGATTTTCCCCTTTATAAATTTTATATAATCATCATCCAAGAGTATGGTGGGATCCATCCTCCACTGCGATCCCCCAAATGTCTGCTGGGCCACAAAAAGCAGGAGTCAGAGTGGAGCATGATCAAACACCAATATCGGACCATATGAATCCTGCATTGAGGCCGTAACCAGTTGGGGGAAGAGTAGTATGTAGTCCAGTCTTGTATATACTCGATGCGAGTGAGAATAAAATGAGGACTCCCTAACCCCGGGGTGTGTATGTCTCCATGCCTCCACCAATGCTCTCCTAAATATTAAGTCCTGCAGAGCTGCTACACTTTTTGGATACGGTTTGGTTTTTGTTCCGGAGTGGTCCAACTTAGGTTCTAGATAAGTATTATAGTCTCCTCCTAGTATTAAATTGTCTTGGTATGGGGCCAAGGTAATTCCCAAATGTGTGAAGAATTCCGAGGAGTCAAAATTAGGGCCATATATTGAAGCAAATGTATACTCCATTCCCCCAGAACAATTTCCACAATGGTGTACCTGCCCTGAGGGTCTGCAATGAAGCCCTTTACCCTATGTGATAGGCCAGGCCATAACCAAATGGCTACCCCCCCCAGCCTTAGATGTAAAGGGTGCCACCAGCAAACCCCCCCCCCCATGATTGGGCTAGTTTGTCCACCTCCTCCTTCGTGAGGTGTATCTCCTGCAATAGTACTACATCCCCTTTTATTTTTTTAATGTATGACCAAACTCGTTTCCTCTTAGTGACCGTTTTCAATCCGTTGACATTCCAAGACAGAACTGTTAACTCTGCCATTTGCATAATGTAAACAAATAATAGTATCTTCTGTACCATTGTACATAGTCAAAAAGAAAAGTAATCATCTCAAGTTCTTGTCCAAACTGTCCAAAACTTTTATACTTTAACAAACCCCCTAACATAGATTCCCCCTCCCCTTCTCTCCCTATCCCCAAACTAACTTGAACTTTATGAAACCTTAAACCACCTAAACAAATTCCAATTTCCCCCTTCTGTAGAACATAGCGCACCAAGAAAGAGAGACCCCCCTTAATTGTTTCCCTCTCATCAGTCCTTCCTTCCCTTAAATTATATCCCCCTTTCAAACTCTCAAAGACTAACTTTCCTCTACTCCTCGTGGAGTGAGCTGTCCAATCCACTGATGAATTTTTATTCTTGCCTTATAATTGCTTCCCTCGACGTACATAAAAAGAAAAATAAGAAATGCCCAAGGGGAAAGAGCTGTGAGCGGTGTTCCACACTCCCGCCACAAGCTGGCGCTGCAAGATAAGATTAGCAGCCTCCCAGCTCCTCATACTCAGAACAGGGCAATGTCGGAGAAAAGGCCCTCTCCCATGCCCAGAGTGGCATGGCTCCTGGCCCTCCTCCACATGTGTATGAATTTTACAGTTTTGACGTAATAGCTCAACCTACTCAGGTCAGTATAGCCTTGACTGAGTTCCTAAAATGTTAGATCATATTATCTAAGAGGCTCCGTCTACCCCTGATAAACAATAATTCCCACCAGATCTGTCTCCCCCACTGCCCCTGCTTTGCTACTGTTGTGTTGCTCATCTACCATGTATGCTTTAGTCTTGATTTCGTTTACCTTCCATTGCTCCCTTCAGATCATACTGGGGTTAGGGCATCTGTACTAGAAAGAACCCCTCATCGGGATTGCAGGAGGATCAGCCCCCAGCTCCCCTAAATGTAGCAAATCTGTTTCTGTATCCTATACTCTAGAGCACCTATAACCTAATGGGAGCAGAGAGGCCACCCCATAACAGGAGGTGATCTCTCCAAAACTGTACCCCCACTCCCGAGGATTCAACTCAAAAGCCATTGTAATCAAATTACTATTATGCTATTTACAGTGTAAAAGGAAAAAAAAAACTGATTCATGTAACTTTCAACTTAATATAGGCCAAACTCAGTTCATGGCCAAATTTAGCTAATATTAGGCCCAGTAGGGACCATTGACTTATATCTGCTCAATCTCTGATGTAGTCCCATATTCCCCGTACTGGGGCTGGGGAAGTTTAGGGTCTCGCTCGATCATGCCCTTATAGGCTTCCGACCCCAGAGTTATGTGCCACCGCAGACCCTCCCCTAAAACCCCACGCTCATGGGGTAAATAGAATTAAATGAAACAAAGATATTTTGACTTGCGATTCTGCTGTTCAGGCCCCACTGTCCTCTGCTCAGTCTTCGCCTCTCTCTCTCTCTCTCTCTCCACAGACTTTTCACATACTCCAAGGCAGCCTCAGGGTCTGTAAATGCTCGCCGTTGGCTTCCTGGGTGACATACTATTAGTCTTGCTGGGTAGGCCATCATAAATAGGCAGTTTAGTTCATGCAGGCGTTTTTTAACCTCGGCAGAAGCTTGCCTTCTTGACTGGAGTGGGTCCGAGAAGTCTGGAAAAATGCTGACTCTGGAGCCCTGGATCATTATCGGGTCAGATTTGCGGGCCGTAGAAAAGAATAGCTTGGCGATCGTGAAAGTGCAGAAATTTCATCAGAAGATGCCTTGGTTTCTGGTCCAGAGTTGGGCGCTGGCCTGGCAATCGATGTGCCCTCTGGATTTCAAGGGTAAAGTCTGGTGCAAGTTGAAGCTGTTTTAAAAGCCAGGGTTTAATAAATGCTAGGCAGTCCTTTCCTTCCAAACCTTCTGGGAGGTCCACTATCCTGATATTGCAACGCCTTTCTCTATTCTCATGGTCATCGACCACTTGCTTCAATATTTCCATATCTTTGAGTGCTTGTTGCAGATCAGTCGATAGTCTGGCTGTGGCATCTTCCTGAGTACTGATACGAGATTCTGCCTCAGTGATATGAGTCTCATGTGCTTCAACAGTTTTGGAGGTAGTATTTACTAACTGCTGTAGATATTGTAGTTGTGCAGTTAGATTATCGAGGCCGGACTGCATCCTGGTGCCTAGATCGTATTTCAAGTCCTGAATTAGCTTTTCCAGAGATCAGTGGCTAGCTTCCATTGTAGAAGTGTCCGATTTTGTTCCCAGGTCCTGGAGCACTTCTGGGTCCCAGGCTGGAGAGTTGCAGTGTGAAACCCTAGGCCTCGTAGGTGCAATCGTCTTCGAACTCTGAGAAAACTTTAATTTAGCCTGTTTTTTTGTTGATTTTACAAGGTTCGACATTGAAGCGTCTTTTTAAGATATTTTAAGCAGCTTGAGGCGAGGTATAATGAGGGATGCAGCAGATTTTATGTGGATTTGAACTGAGCGCCCCTAAAACACCTACATTCAGCTCCTCAGCTAGGCCACCCCCCCACCAGACACCCTGTTTGAGAAATCTTTACGCATTTCCTGCAGGAGAGGTAGAAATCTGAGGGACTCTTTAGTCCACAGCTACCAAGGGGGAATAAAGAGAGGAGCCACAGGAACAAACATGTGGCTTCTGTAATACTTATTCCTTTATGCAAAAGGCTGAAAAGATTGTGAACCCCAAAACAGGGAGGAAAGAAAACATCAAGGGACACGTCACATGTAATAAAGCAGCAGTTATATGCATGCTCACATGTACCTGTGGAAAATACTACATTGGGAGAACCAAAAGAAAGTTTAGACTTAGGTTGAATGAACATATTTTAGCCATAAAAAATGACAATGTTGACTATGCTATGGCTCTCCATAATAAACAATGTGGAAAAGATGGTCACTATAAAATTTCTGCATGTGGACTGGAAAAAGTTAAGATTGATGTTAGAGAAGGGGATTTGGAAGCAGTTCTAAATGAGAAGGAACAAGAATGGATTTTTAGGCTGGGGCAATGAAATCACCAGGCCTAAATTATGAATTTGAGTTAAAACCATTCTTGGTTAAGAAGATGAAATGATTTCCCCTTTAAAAAAAATGTTCCCCTCTTCTTTTTGGCAGAAAGCAAAAAGCTAAAAACAGTCCCCCCCCCCCCCAAAACCAAATGACTGTTTTGGTTGTACTGATGTATGCTGTTTTATTTCTGTTGGGATATGTGTTAAAGAAATATAATTTATGGAAACAGGGAGTGATGTTTTAATCCTTACTTCACTTCTGTGGTGTTTCTCTATACAGGTTCAGCTGGAACTGGGAAGATTGTTTGATGTAATGAATCTTGAAAATGAAGTCATTTAAGTGTGGAACATAATGCTTTTCACTTTAAATTTCACTGATGGGAATTGGGATCACATTTTTATTTTTAAACAATGTTTTGGAACACTGTGATTGGATGGACAATTAACGTAACAGTGAATTCTGTGTCCCTCTCTGACTCGGGTTTGCGGTACCTCTCTGTCATCTCTGTGTATCATGTACCTGTAGATGGGCGTTCTGTGGCTAAACTTGATGTATCTTTCACATTCTTGAAGGGCATTCTATATTTGAAATCCCCAATTTGTGATCCTGTCCTACCTTGGGACCTTAATTTCGCGTTGGAAGAGCATACGTTGCCTCCCTTTGAACTGTCCACATCTTGAGAGCTACGCTTTCTGTCTTGGAAAGCGATGTTTTTAGTTGCCATTACCTTTGCTCAAAGGATTTCTGAGCTTCAGTCCCTAATGTATAAGGAGCCTTATTTGATTTATCATAAAGACAGGTGGTGTTTGCATGCCAATCCTAAGTTTCTTCCTAAAGGTGTTTCAGAATTTACTTTAAATCAATACATTCACCTACCTGTATATTTTCCGAAGCATTCCAGACAAGGGGAAGCATTGCACCATACCTTGGATGTGCATAGAATCTTGAGGTATTATGCACACTGGAGTAGAGACTAGGAAATCTAAACAGTTATTTGTTTTGTTCGCCCCTAGGAAAGAGGGCACCCAGGTGTTCAAACAGTGTTTGTCTAAACGGTTAGCCAGTTGCATTGTCTATTATTACCAGCAGTGAGGCAAGGAACTTCTTGGAGGGGTTAAAGGTCTTTCCACTAGGGGTATGTCCACGTCGGTAGCTTGTTTCAGAAATGTTTCAGCTGCTGACATTAGCACTGCTGCCACCTGGAGCACTGTCCACACTTTCACCAAGCATTACAGTCTGGACATCGCGTAGGGCCAACTTTGACCTAGTATCCTTCAAGGCCTCCTTTCTTAGGCTGTGGTCCTTTTTGCCTACCTCCCGGACTGCCTATCTGTAGTGCCAGAACTGATTGGGACTCAGTCCTACCAGTGATGACCTGCTGCAAGAGACACCCTTGAAGCACAGTAAGATAGTAGAGTTACGTAAGAACTTACTGCATCAGTAGATCTTCTAGAGGATCTCTTCCAGCTTTCCCTCCTTCTCTCCTGTGTTTCTTTCCCCTTCCATAAGAGAAAGCCTTCTGCTTTAAAATTTTTTTTTTTTCCAACTCTTTTTTTTCTCCCCTGGGACCGGGCATCCTTCAGGAGTGCCTGCTCAGCTGTGGCTCTCACTCCCAGCCTGAATCCTTACATCTCCCAGGCTCTCCCCCGAATGACTGGTCAGGTCCAGCCCCCCAGATCACCCTCTGGGTGAGGGCCCACCCTCTCTTGGCGGCACTTTCTGTGATTTGAGGTACCTACCAGTCGTCGGGTGGCCCATGGAGAGTCCTGGGTGCGATGGACCTGCAATGGGACGTGGGTGCGCTCCAGAGGCCTCCGTCATCTCACCGGCTTCAGAGGGTTTTTTCCTTATAGGTTACTGTCCCCATGCAGAGCACAGCCGTCAAGGCATCACTGTGCCACAGCTCTGCCCCACCCCTTACGTACGTGGCGTCGCACCGTCGTGTGCCTCTAACCATCATCAGAGGTCGCTCTAAGAACAATCGCTTTCCCTGAGCCCTCCCCGGGAAGAGAGAGCAGTCCCTCAGATGCTCTATCTCTTTCCTCCCCTGCTGACCCCAGTGACCTGGGCTTGTTCCTGAACCCGGGTCGCCGGTGTGGCGTGCAGTGCTTCAACCCTCAGCACCACTGGGCTGATGCTTTAATTTTTTCAAACTTTGCATTTATGCCTCCTCTCTGACATGATGTTGGCTCCTATTCTCAGGGTCCTCAATCGCACCCTACCGACCCAGAGGTGGAGGATATTGCTCTCCTACCTGTCTCCACCTTTGCGAGCTTTTAAGCACCCGGATTACCCCCCAGGTGGGAGAGGAAGGTCCCCCTAGCCCCCTCCTTACCTGAGATGAGGCGGACACAGTTCCAGAGCTTCTCCAGTCCTCCTAATTGGTGGCACTGAGGCCCATCTCCAGGAACTGACGTAGGGTTTTTTCCTGCTTTTACTGGTCCCGCACCACAGATGTCGGCACACATCGTCGGAGGTTCAAGAAGACAAAGGCATACTGAGATGTGCCTTTGCTCTGACCCTCAGCTGACACCTACCACTCCCCTTTAGCTACTCCCTGACTGCACCATCACCCGGGGTCTCCTAGGTGGCGGTATGGCAGCAGGGACATGCAGCCCACCCCGCCCGATGAAGGAGAGCAACTTGCCGGGCGCTCAATCCTTCTACTCCCAGCTGTCCCTCCAGCAACCCAGGCTTGCTACTGAACCTGGGTCGCTGGCATTGCAGGCGGTAGCTCTACCACTGTGCCAGTGAGCCAGCTGCTTTAATTTTTTTCTATGCTATTGGGATACCTCAGAGTCTTCCTCAGTTCCCCCTTATGGTGTCTGGCTTATGGTCTCTAGCGGGAGTACTGAGGAGGGTGTGGGGACACTTGCGTTTATAGTATTGGCTGACATCAGGCGCTGATGTTGGACATGGGCAGCCCTCTCTGGTAGACTGCTAGCTAGAAGGTTTCAATGTGGCCTTGGCACCTGGCACTTACCCCTACTGGTGCTGGCCTGCTGCCAGAGATCCTCTCGAAGATCTACTGTTATGGTAAGTTTTTACATAATTGTACTACCTAAAGACAGGATGGCTTTAGGAGGTGTTAAAAGTACCTCTTTTGAAATGTATTGAAGCTAGGATGCTGGAGCCAGGAGAAAAGGGTGGTGGTGTGTGAGGTTGGGGGGGGGGTAAATAGTATATAGCTGTGCTGCATAAACACACATACGTACATAAGAATACAGTAGATAAAAAGTATGATCAAACATATAAATAAAACCATGTTCATGTATAAGGCACACTAAAAATATATTAAATGTATGGGATAATGTATATAAATATATACACAGGGAATGCATATGATCCTTAAAACCATGTTAATGTGTAAGGCACACTAAAAATGTATTAAATGTAAGAGACAGCCGGCTCTCCAGTACAGCGGTTGGATTTCCACCTGCGACACCGATGACCTGGGTTTGGGAATGGACTCGGGTGTTGGCGGGCCCACTGGGGGGCATAGCTTGAGTGTCCAACGACCACTCGTCTTCTCGGGGGGGGGGGTTCATGGCTCGGTGTTAGCTGGCTCCTGGCGAAGGCCAGGGGCACGGCAACACGTTGGGCCTTGCTGTGGAAGGGAGTGTGGTGGAAGTCGGTTTGCACCTTGACTTCACGTGGCATGTCATGCTCCCCAGGAAAATGGGAAAAGCTGCCCGCATGGCCAACCAAATTACGGCTGCCATTCCCTCCACATGCCCGAAGCCTGGACAACAGCATCCGTGCTGACCCCTGCTGTACCCAGATACGTTGGAAGCCCTCCGGGGCAATTCTCCTCCCCTAGCAGCCTCCCACAGGGTTAGGCGCCCACCCGACAAAGGGTTACATCAGGTTACCTGGGGACATGGTGATTAGGGGCAGTGGATAGCGTTCGGGACTCAGCAGTGGTTGTACGTGCCTTGGCTGTTCTGAAAGGGTGGATGGCCATGGTGTAAGAGGAGCAAAAAAAAAATGTAAGAGATAATGTATGTTACAGTGGCACAGTAGCGGCACTGTAGTTAGGTTTCAGCAGGGGGGTTTATGTTAAACCTCAAAGTTTGCACTTTAATAGCTTCGCAGCCATACAATGGATTTCCCCAAAATTTTACGTGTCCAATCCCAGGAGTCAGATCTCTTGACCTGCCAAGTTCCGTTCCGGTCAGATGTGCGGATTTTGTGATCTGGGTGGAGAAAAAAGTGAAAAATCAGGGTTTTTTTTTGGTCATTGCTTAGCACCCAGATGGTTTAGAATTTTGGTCTGAAATTTTCAGGGTAGAAAGGGCCTGGCCCACAGTGGTGCCTTTTGCTGGTTTGGTGAAAAAATATTAATTCGTTCCAAGTAATTACATTTTGAAATTTCGGTTCTGAGCACGCTCAGTACAGTCTTTTGGATAGCTGCTTGGAATAAAAAAAGATTTTGGTTCATGTGAAAAAGGATTATTTTTTGCATGGGGGTAATTCTTTTTTGTTTTGTTATTCTGTTTTCCCCCTTTCGTCTTGTTCCTCAATCCTCCCAGCTGTCCCCCATCCCCCAGGATTTACCTTTTTCCCCAATCCCCCCATGGATTCTCTCCTTGGCTGGAATGTATGGTAGGGGAGGAGCCTAGGGTGCTAGGAGCGGGGCCTGTGGAGATTGTCGTTCATTCTGCCAGCCAGGGTGTTTTTCCCTCCATTTTTCTGTCTTTCCTTTGTTGCCGCTCTATCCTTTCCCCACAGGGACACCGGCATTGGGACTACATCCCCTGAGTGAGCATGCAGGTGCGCATTCACATGATACACACTGCTCACATCTCTCTCTCCTCAGGTTTCACTCGCTCCACCACCCACACATCTGTAGGTGGCAGTGCTGCAGCAAGATGTGGCACCCTTCCTCCCCAGGAGAAGAGAGTGTCCTGGGGGACACTCAAACCTCTCCCTCCCCAGCCAACACCCAGCAGCCCAAGTCCGCTACCGAATATGGGTCACTGGCATGGCAGGAGGTAAGGCGCCCCTCAGCCCTCCACCCACTGGGCCGTCCCAGGGGTAATCCTTTTTGGTGAGCAAAAAATCTCTTTTTTGTTTGGCACCATCTTGTTTCCTTTTTTTTTTTTAACTTCAAAACCCACAAAACTGACATCCTGCACACACACACCAGCACATGTCTCTTGCTAACTGGGACCATGTTAGGTGGATTCTGCACTTTATGGAAAAATGACCCAGAAATTTATTTTTTATACATTTACAAATCCTTTTTTGTGAGCCAATTTTCTTTTTCCATATGGCTTACAAAAAATGAATTGGCCCATGTGAAAAAGGATCCCTTCATACAAAAAAAGAATTTGGACTTAGTTTTTTTCAGATTATTTTTTGTATGAATGAAAAAAACATATGAAAAAGGATCCCTCCATGCAAAAAAAGAATTGGAAAAACTAAGTCCAGATTCTTTTTTCGTATGTAAGGATCCTTTTCATATTTTGTTCATATAATAAAGGATGCCCTCATATGAAAAAAAATGTGGACTTAGCTTTTTTCCATATGCTTTTTCATTCATACAAAAAAGGATGCCCTCACTCGAAAAACGATTTAGGACTTCGTTTTTTTCCCTCAATTCCTTTTTCGTGTGAGGGGATCCTTTTTTATATGAACAAGGATGCCTTCACATGAAAAAAATATAGGGCCCCATATTCAGAGCTGGTCGGATGCACGTCCAAAACGATGTGCCGCAAAAAAAATTTGGTCCGCCTGTCTCTGGCACCATATTCAAACAGAATGCGCAATCTGTTTAAATATCAGAACCTGGATGTGTGGAGCACAGCAGGGGGCACCAAGTTCCATGCAGTGCATGCAGGGTGCGGGCTGAGGACTGCCCATAGGGGAATGCGTGGTGCATACCTGTATGCGCCACAGCCCCCATGGGCGATATTCAGCCTTAACATGCAAATGAGCCGATTGAGCATGCATGGTGCAAAGGGGCCATTTGCATGCCCATTATGAGATAATTTGCATGGGTGCACTGAGGAGTGCGCCGGTCCTGCCCCCCATCCCCGATCTCTGTTTCAGTATGAAATATTCCCGACTCCTCAGCCCTGGTAGTCTAGTGTCCCCCCCCAGCCCCGAATGCATAGTGAAGACATAAATGTCTCCCAGCCGTGATCGTGCTAGAAGAGAAACATATGTCCCTAATCCCAGTGCCCCAGTAGTCTAGCGGCCCCCCATCCACGATCACTGATGTAAAGAAAGACATCCCCTTAGCCCCGGTAGTCTACTGGCCCCCCACCAATTGTATGCAACAGAAATCATTTCTGGTAGTTCAGTAGCTCCCCCCAGCCCATTAGTCAGTGATCCATTACCCCACACCCCCCAACCCAACAGGAGCCAGTGACTGGCTCAGCCCACCTCACCCTGCCATGGCCTGCTGCCAACTGAGCACTATAGTAGCATGTACAGAATAGAGTACATGACCACTGGTTGACTGGTCTTACTGTGGCTATGGGGATTGTGGATTTCTTTCTTTACATCAGTGATTGCAGATGGGGAAGGGGACACTAGACTACTGGGGCACTGTGATTGGGGACATATGTTTCTTTCAAACACGATCGTGGCTGGGGGACATTTATGTATTCACAATGCATTCGAGTCTGGAGAGGGTGGACACAAGACTACCAGGGCTGGGGGTCAGGGATATTTCTTAGGAAAACAGGAATTGGGGCTTGGGGGGGGGGACTGTGTACCTGCCCTAGACTTTGCATGGGACACCAGCCTGCCCAACGCATAATTAAGAAAAAGTTTGCAAAACTTATTTTTGTGCCGGCCATATCTTTGCATGGGGATTTCAAATATTGTGATGCACGGCATATGCATGAGGGACCCTTCATTTGCATAGGTGCATCACAATATTGTGCGTAGCAGCACAGTCGGGGTTGCATGGCACATTGGTGGCCTTTGAATATGGCCATGCCCCAGACAGCCTGCATAAGTCCAGAGATGAGTGGCGCATCTTGCACATCTCGTCTGAATATGCGGCCTTAGCATTTTTTCCTGATTCTTTTTTTTTTTTTATGAAGGCATCCTTTTCCGTTTGGGCCTTTCATTTCATATGATAAAGGATCCCTTCATACGAAAAAAGATTTTGGACTTAGTTTTTTCCCACATTTGAACTTCAACATCCCATAACTCCCTCATTATTTTGAGTTAAGGGACAATCTTTATATCAAAACAAAGTTTGTAATGAGTACTACAAGAATAACACATAATCCCCCAAAACAATTTAGGGCCCATATAAAAAACGAACATAAAATAAAAAAATCAGAATTCCCATAGGATAACAGTGGAACTTTAATAAGCCATACAACAAAGCAAATAAATTGATGTTTTGGCAGAAATGGAAGCGCAGGGCCCTCTGTACATGTATGCATATATGGAGGGATGGAAGCACAGGGCCCAGAGGGCTCTGCACTCCCACAGGCAAATGAGGATATTATTATACTATCTCAAAAAGTAAGGAAATTCATTGCAAAAAAACTTTGTTAATGCACTAGTTAGGGTTAAAGTGACAAAAGTGGGGAAATGTGGTGTTAGGGTTCCCAGCCCTAACACCCCACCCCACCCTGCAGGCAGCAAGAGGAAAAACCATTATGCTTTGACCTGTCATGTGTCTTCGCAAATTAGCCGTGGGGTGTACCTTGGGGTTGATTTATGAAGATGCATTCCTATTGCTGCCTGTGGGTGGTGGGTGTTAGGGTTGGAAACCCTAATACCACACTTTCCTGCTTTTGTCACTGTAACCCTAAGTAGTGCATTAAATTTTTTTTTTGTTTTGCAATGAATAAATATATACCCTGGGAATGCATATGCACCTGAACAAAAATGGTGTGCCTCTATGAGTTCATTCAGGTTTGAAGGGGTTATAGGCAAACAAGGCAGTACTCATGGCTTGGACCAGGTGCTAGAAAAATATAAATAACCAATGAAAAAGTAAAATCAGCACTCCAGGCTTGCAGTAAAAATATTTATTTACTTAGAAAAAACAAGTGACATAATTACACACGTTTATTAATGACAAATCAAGGTTCACATGCCGAACAGCCCAGTGCTTGAGTTCGGAGACCTCTTCATCAGGGGTGCCTGAACAGCAGAGTGCTGGAAAGCTGTTCAATATGTGAACAGCAATTGTCGTAGTCAAAGTGTGTAATTATGTCACTTGGTTTTCCTTAGTAAAAAAATATTTTTATTGCAAGCCTGGAGTGCAGGTTTGAAGGGGTTGCCTGGTTTCCTCCACATAGCCTGTAAGGTAGACACTTCTTGCACTGGATGTAATAGAAAACTTTCTGGGATCCACAGTGGAAATGTGCTCTTATGTTTTATATTTAGGAGTACTGCAATATTTAGTGCCTCCTAGTGTTCTGTTGTTTTGGTGCCTCCTAAATTTGTCATTTTTTGTCACAAAATTATTCCAGCCATTGGTGTTAGTAAAGTTCTCATTACGAAACTGCTTTTTTGTCCATGATTTGCGGTTTCACACATTTTAATTCAGAACAGACTCTGCTAGGGTCCTTATGATAGACTGTGTTAAATCTGTGATAAATCTTTTTCTCATACATCTCATACATTCTGTCACAAGGACACTGTAGAACAGAACACTGCGGCTGTTCTGCTTGCTTTCCTCGACCTACTTGTCCTTCGGCTCAGGCACAAATTGGCCCCCTGCCACTCTTCAGGGCCTGGGCCAGGAATTGGTTGCCACCCCATCCTCCCCAAACAGAACCCTACACAGGCATACTAGATTGCTGCTGCCAACTTGACTAATGCTGTGTCTGAACTAGAGCTGAGCTGGAGTTGTCCAAGACCCGCCGTGGTGGTGGTGCAGGCTTTACTTCCTGCTCCTTGTCCTGCAAGTGCTAGGTCACTAGTAAGTTGGGCTCTGTTCCTCCTCTCCTCTGAGTGGTGGATGTGTGATGGGGGTCCACTCTGTTCTCTGGACAGTCAACTGCTGTCCAGTCCGGTGGTAAGTAAGAACTGTCTGGGCTGACTGCCTCCCTTCCACTGCTGTTGGCACGTAGTACTGGTTCTTCTTGCATGCCTCTTGTCTTGGTTAGTTGGCTTCACTAAAGTCTTCTTAATATCACAGGCTACCATGATATGACTGGCAAATTACACCAGAACGCAGCAACTGCTAATGTCAGTCATCTTCGTGGTGGACACAAGTGCAGCACACAACTTTTACAGTTCAGTTGAGGTGGACAGGATGCCAGAAGGAAAGGTGGGGCCTGGGGGAAACAAAGTTACTGGTCAGGTGCGATCAAGTAACCATTGGCGGTAGCCACCCAGGTTGGCCAGACAGTGGCAAGTACTGACAGTGGCTGCCCCTTCCCCCAGTCAATCATTCACTTACTCAGTGATCACCTAGCCCAGTGTCAGCAATACAAAAAAAAAACACAGTGTGCTGCTACAGTTAATGAAATTGTGTTCGGCTCAATAAGGTACCCTAAACAGAGGGTCCTACACACAAGTGTAGTTGTATGTTAATCCATCCCTGCAGGATGGGAAACCAAGATGGGAGTTGGAGATCATGCAGAGAGAGGGAACGGGAGGGTTGTTGTTTTACATTGGAACAGGAAACTGAGGATGGGGTTGGAGATCATGCTGATGGAGGGAGCAGGAGGGTTTTTCATTTACACCATGAGGGGAAATGGAGGGTGGGGGCTGGAGATCCCCCGGAGGGAGGGAACAGGATTTTTTTGTTTTGTTTTTACAACATAGTTCTGACAGGGGAAGGGCGGGCAGGCTGATCATGATGCTGATCACCTAGCTGCTGGGTGGCATCTTCTAAATAAAAGGAGGCAGCTGCACTCTGATAGATGTGGCTGCCTCCTTTAAGCTACTCAAAGTTTCCGCCTCTCACCGTCATGACCAGTCTGCTTCCAGTTGGGCTGTCAGGGTTGGGTCTCCAGTAGCCTGAGCTGTATTGGAGGCTACACAGACATACCTCTGCAGCCTCTACTCTCCTGAGTAGACACAACATGTTTGCTTCATGCATGCGTGTGCAAGGAAACATAAAAAGGAATTGGATTCACTAATCATGGTAAAGTTTGGGGGGTGTAGCTGTTATGTTGCAGTGATGCAGAATTGTGCTAGTGGGTGAGCCGGATGGACAAAATGACCCTCCTTAGTCCTCCTGTTCTGCTGGTTGAAATAAGTTAAAATGTCACTCTCTCATGATATGTATAGTTGCAAATTGCTAGATGGAAACCAGCAGTTTTTCCATATATCAGCAGATAGTGATGCTGGATGAATGATAGCAAGCTTAAAAATTATTTAAAAAATTTGTATGGATCCAACCACGAGTGGAATCAAATAAGTGGTCACTGTGTTGGCTACATCCCCTTTTCTTGTACTCAGTCAATTAAAACTAACTGTTTCTGTCGCTTCCTGGTACAGAGCAGTGGGAGACTGCCTTGGCACACTGGCGACTCTGGTTCAAGCCTTGAGCCTGGGATTCTGGGAGCATTGGCCAGCAGGGAGGGCAAAGAACATCCACATCCACGCTGACTCTGTCCTTCGGGGTGGGGGTGGAGGATTAAGTGTACTTCAGAGTGGCACCTGGAGGAAACATGGGGCCATTGCTGGGGCAAGTGAACTCATGTTGTGGATCCTGTCCCATAGGTTGTTGACAAAGTTGGGCATGGGTGAGGAGAGCATGTGAAAAAGCCTGGTCAAGGCATTCTCAGGTTATGGTCTCCTGGTGTGCTCCTCTTTGCCACCAAGCCCTCAGCAGTGGTATACCCATTACCCAGTCCCGGGTGCCTAGCCCTTGGCCTTGGCAGCATGTAATGCTTCTCTTCCTAAGCTGGGGGGATGGGGGATCATAGAGGGTAGAACCTTCCCAGGCTACAGTGGAACTCCCTGGGATCTGTTGGTGGATGATGCCAATGTGAATGAATCTGACAGGTGTAAAAGTGGCCTGATGCTGGGGCTTGAAAGACAGGGGTGTTTGGGGACACAGAAGATGGCAAAAAAGTTAGTATGTCTGCTTCTACCATACTTTCTCAAAGTGAAGGAGCTTAAAATATATTTTTCAAAATACTAAATGAAGTAGTTGTATAAAATTGATACAAATTCCCCCTCAACATCTTTCAGGCACTAGTGCTTTTCTAGGCTGCAGTGTAGTGTCCCTCTCTCTGGAAGAGAATGATATGCAGCCAAGAATTAAAGTCATCATTCTAAGAATGGTCTCTGAGTTTTTCCACTTGCCTCTTCTTCACATCAGCTGGAATCCAGTTATTGAGGAGAGGGGCTGCCGTGCCAATTTTATGGCACTGGCCATCGAGGGAATGCTCCCCAGTCACTAGGTTGTGCTTCCTCAGTGAGCTTCTGCTTTTCCCCTTCCCCTTCCCCATCCCAAAAGCTTGACCCTGTTGCCTTTCCGATGATCCTGGAGCATCACCCACCAGAAAGGAAGTTGCCTTCATGGTGCAGACCCAGATGTCCTGCAGTTCAAATCATATTTGCTTGAACACCAGAACTGGCAACTTACATAGTGATTTTTCCTAACCCACTGACTTCCACAGCTTTTTTTAACAGCAAAATGAATGCCACATTGTCCATATGGTATTGCAGTAGTAACACTAGAGTAGCCATTAATGTGTTATGTCTGAAAAATTTATGTAATATGCATTTAGTTTTTAAAACCTACCAATATTTGTATGGGCTTTTAATGCAGATACAGGAAACATGGAAGTACTGCACTTGTACGGAACTGAGGAACAGAAGAGACAGTGGCTCGAGCCACTTCTTCAAGGCGAGATACACTCCTGCTTTTGCATGACTGGTAAGAGACTTAGCGTTTTATTTGAAATTGATAAACAAACACCAACACCATTTGCATTAGAAAGAATGGACTATTACAGCAGTGGACTCATGTCGTTGAGGCACAGGTCAAGAAGCATAGGAGAAAACAGGAGCAGTTGTAGAATTCGCCAAAAGTGTTTATTTATTTATTTAGCTTTTGTTGACCAGGTAGGTACACTAGACAAGTTATATGCCTATTTTCAGGTACAACCCGTTAGTAGTAGCAGTAACATAAAACAATAAACTTGTTCAGTATAACTATTTACAAAGGCAGAATAAAAAGAGAAGATCCATCTGAGTTTTCCTTTAGTCTCTGCGTCTCCTAAAACATTTCATCTCTCTCTCTCTCTCTCTCTGATAAGTCTTTGCAACCCCCCCTCCTTAGGAGGGAACCTGTTTTTTTCTAAAATGTTCTTGTAAATTTCAGGCAGGCGCAACAAGAACACAGTGTCCCAGATCTAAGGCCACTTCTCCACAGCTTCTGAAAAAGGACTTAAAAACTGCTCTCAGGTTAACGCCTTGAGTTCCCAATAGCTTTTTGCAGTCATCTCAAACTATAATTATATACATTTCATCAGTAACACTATATCATTTCTAAACAGAGGGATCACAACATCAGTTACATTTCCACATAATGATTTGCATATATTTTTATACCAGCAGATATGCAAGGGGAAAAAAGACAGAACAGCAAGTGAGGGCAGAGAGACAGTGAGAGGCAAAGAATTGCAATACCATCGGGGTGATCAAGTCCTACGTCTCACAAGAAAATGTGGTTGCACAGCCAGACAGACAAGAGACAGGAAAGGAAAGAACAGAACAGATCCCTGCATTTAAACTCTCCATAACAACTGGGACAGGGTCCTATTCAACCCTGTCACAACTCAGAACTAACAGGATTTGTTTTATAGCAGACACAATAACTCATTTAGTTCACGGTGGCCATTTTGAAAAAGGTTGAGCACATAATTTTTCTACTCATATACATTAAACGCTCCAGGAGTTAAAATAAATTGGTCCTAATTTAATATGGGGAAACCCTTATTATAGAACTTATAAACTAGAAGTTAAAAATATGATTATTGATTTACCAAAAGTAAATGATACGGGACTGATCTGTATGTCCAGACATAGTGCAAAGTTTGCAAGATTTAAAAAAATTTGCAATTTTTAAGCTGTATCTTGACAAAAATAAGGAACCGGGCTGTAGTAAAAAAATAACACAATATAGATTTCAGATATGCATTATAGAAGCAATGTCCTTGCACGCCATCACACTCAAAATAATATATCTTCTAAATGCTTCAGTGGAATGAGTGAAGAAAGCTATCTCAAACATATCTTCTTCTGTAAATTATATAGTAACCCGTGGGACTGTTTGCTGGGGACGATACTAGGGGAGTGTATGAAACAGGACTAAGTAGCAAAATATTTGTCTACCTTTGATTCTGCACCTAATGCTGTTTTTATTTACAAATGATTTAAAACTGTGTTCAACGATAGGAATAAAGAAATCATTGGCAATTAGGGAGCAGATGAGTAATAGCAGGTAAAACATACAGTATAGGGCTATGTCTGTGGGAATCTATGCATACTAGGGCCTAGACTTTATAAAGGTTTTTTTACAAGTTAAATCAGTATATTAAGTAGAGAAGTATAAATTGTAGCTCTTTCACAATTAATAAAATAAATTGCACAATAGAGATTAAAAAGGTTTAATAACACCCCAAACTTTACACATAATGCATGCAAAAAGCTTCTTATTAGTCCTTAACAACTGAAGCTTTTGGTCTGCCATATTAAATGCCTGCAACATGAAGTGGCCTATGCATTATTGTCTTCCAAATGGAAGTTGATGAAACATTTATTTAGTCTTGAATTGTTTTATTAGAATATTAAGTCAGTTAAAAACAGATGCTGTATGCAGTTAGCTAACCACTGTCTGTAATAATCAGATGCTGTATTTCTGCATTACTGTCTGTCCATCTCCTCTAAAACTGACTCCTCATAATGCTCACGCCCATCTCCCCATCCCTCCACCTAACTAGCTAAGCACTTATTCTCCCTTCAATCTTCCCCTCTTCTGTCACCTCCCTCTTGTTACCTATTACTGTCACTGCTATTTTCATCTCTTTCCTCTCCTTCCCTCTCCTCACACTGTGCTCACAAATATTGGAAGCTGCGGGGAAAGGAGAGGTGCTAATTGTGGAGAACTTCAACCTGCCCAAGGTGGACTGGAGCATACCATCCATGACATGTGCTAGGAGTCAGGTGATCCTGGAAGGATGCAGAGTGGGTTCCTGACTCAGTGCGTCACTGAACCAATAAGGGCTGAGGCAATTCTTGATCTGGTGCTCACAAATGGGGAGCATGTACAGGAAATAGTAGTCAGAGAGCCACTGGGAGGAAGTGACCATTGCACAGTGTGGTTCCAGTTGGATATGGGCAGGGATAGCATCCCAACTAAGTCCAAAATCTTGGATTTCAGGAGAGCGTACTTCAGGAAAATGGGCGAAGTGCTAAGGAGCAATCTGGTGGGCATCAGAGCTGATATGGGGTGGAACAAAGGTGGTCCGTTATTAAGGAAGGAATACTGGTTGCCACAGATGAGTGTGTTAGGCTCAGGGGTTAAGACACAAGGGCTAAAGTGCCTAGCTGGTTCAGTTCTGGGGTTGCCCAGGCAGTAAGGGAAAAGAGGTTGGCCTATAGAAAATTCAGGAAGACCAAGAGAGAAATGGATAGGGAAAATTACCTAAGGTTGGCTATTGAGACACGTAAGAAAGTCAGGTGAGCAAAGGCACAGAAGGAGCTGCAGAGAGCTGAAGGAATTAAGATGGGGGAGAAGGCTTTCTTTCACTATATAATTGAGAAAAGGGACGAGAAGGAAGGGATTGTTAGGCTTAAGAAAGGGGTGGAGTGGGTGGAGGATAATGGGGAAAAGCAGAGATACTAAATGAATACTTCTGTTCCGTCTTCACCAGGGAGAAGGATGGACCAGTGCCTTCAGGAGGGAAAAGAGGAGCGGGGTGGAGGGGAACACAGATGTAGTGATAGAGGAGGATACAGTGAGGGAGGTGCTGCTGGCATTGAAGGTGGACAGATCACCAGGCCTAGACGGAGTACATCCAAGGGTACTAAAAGAATTGGCTGAGGAGCTGGCAGGGTCACTGGCAAACCTATTTAATAGTTCACTAGAGACGGGCATAGTACCGCAGGACTGGAGAACAGCACATGTAGTGCCGCTCCACAAAAGTGGTCCCAAGGATGACCCAGGGAATTACAGACCAGTCAGTTTGACCTCCATTATGGGCAAGCTCGTGGAGACCATACTAAAGGAAAGGTTGGTGGAATATCTAGAGGTGCATGGTCTCCAGGATGCAAGGCAGCATGGGTTCATGGGGGGGATCGTGTCAAACAAATCTAATTGACTTCTTTGACTGTATCACTATGACAGTAGACAGGGGCCAAGCGGTAGACATCCTCTATCTTGATTTCAGCAAGGCCTTTGACTCTGTGCCCCACAAAAGGTTGATCAGGAAGTTGGTGGATCTCAGGGTTGAGGAAAAGATGGCCAGATGGGTGGAAAACTGGCTGAAGGACAGAACCCAGGGGGTGGTTGTGGGAGGCGAGTTATCTGGCACAAGACAAGTAACCAGTGGGGTCCCACAGGGCTTGGTGCTGGGGCCAGTGTTGTTCAATGTCTTCATCAATGACATTGGAGATGGCATTAAGGGCAAAATGTGCCTATTCATGGATGACACCAAGCTGTGTGGGAGTGTGGACACAGCTGAAGGGATACAGGATCTACAGGAAGATCTGGAAAAGCTAGGGAGGTGGTCCAGGGTCTGGCAGCTTGGCTTCAGTGCTAAGAAATTCAGAGTTATGCATATTGGAGCCAAGAATCCTAGGACAGAGTACTACCTGGGCGGAGTCTGAGTATCCTCATCAGAGGAGGAGAAGGACCTGGGAGTGATGATCACTAGTGACCTGAAGCACTCCACGCAGTGCAAGAAAGCAGCAGCAAAGGCAAACAAGATGCTAGGATGCATATCTCATTACCTCCAATAGCTCCATATGAAGTCCAAACTATCCATTGTTTACCTGACACAAAATGGCCGGCCAGGAGGTAATGAGATATCAGGGGGATCAGCAGTAGGAGAGAGAAGGTTATACTGCCCTTGTGCAGGTCACTGATAAGGCCGCATCTAGAGTATGGAGTTCAGTACTGGTGCCCACACCTCAAAAAGGACATTAACCTTCTGGAGAAGGTCCAGAGGAGGGCTATATAGATGATAGTGGGTCAGCATGGTAAGGCATATGAGGAGAGGTTGAGGGCACCAAACATGTACTCCCTGGAAGACAGGAGAAAGAGAAGGGACATGATTAGGACCTTCGGGTACTTGAAAGGGATAAATAAGATTGATAAGGAGAGTCTCTTTAAGCTAAGTATCAACCATAACACAAGGGGGCACAGTCTTAAGCTAGAGGGTAGGAGGTCAGGAAGCACTTCTTCAGAGAGAGGGTGGTGGACACTTGGAATGCGCTGCCAGAAGAGGTAATCTCATTGAAGACAGTGGGAAGCTTTAAGAGAGACTGGAACTGGTATAGGGGAAGGGTAGGGGTCATGGCTAGGGAGGATGGGAGGAGTGGGTAGAGTGGGAAGGGACAGTAGCTCAACCTGTGGACCCTGCAACACAATCAGACTTGATAGACCAAATGGCCTTCTTCTGCTGGCTTCTTCATATGTTCGTATGCTCCTCTCCATCCTCCTCTTCCTGGTTACCACAACATCCACTCTTCCCACTTCCCCACCTGCCCTGCCAACATTACTCTCCTGTCCTCAAGTCCTCCTCCCCCACTCTCTCATATTCATGTCTTAACCCCCTTCTTCACTCTCCCTGGCAACCGGAACCCTCCATCCTCCACTCACCCGTTTTTCAGTTAGCATCCCTTCGCTCTATTTGGTTCTCACTTAGCCCCTCCCCTATTCATACCCCCTCCTTTTCACCTCATAAGACCTTCCTACCTTAGAGGCACAGATCTGGTAGATACATCCCCTCTAAGATGTTCATTGGTTTACTGCTCCTAACAGCGGGTGACATCAAAGCCAGCGCAGGGCCATCCCATCTTCCTCCATTGACCTCCCAAAAGGACTAAAAGGAATCCACATCAACATCAGGAGCATTCTCCCAAAGATCGATCTACTCTAGCCTCTTATGATCAGCTTGAAACCTAGAGTGCTGATCATCACTATCCTCCAAAATCTGTGACACTGCCATCCCCATCCCTGGTTACTCCCTCATTCGGCAGGACTGGTTAACCAGGGGTGGGGGGTGGCCCTTTACATCTCAACTTCCATTTGTTATAGTCTCATTCCTCAATATTATCTCCTCCTCTGCCTATAAATTTTTGCTACTGAAACTATCCCTCCCCCTGCTCCCTACCTATCTGTGTGGGTGGAGTCTACTGCTGCCCTAGCCTCCCTCCCTCCCTCCTTCCTCTACCACAGATCTCATCTCAGCTCTCATCACTCACTCCTCAACTGGTGAACTCCTCATCCTCAAGGATTTCAACATAAACTGGCTTTCCAGTACCCAGTCTAAATTCTGTAACCACATCTCTTCCCTGAATCTAACACAATTGATTTCCGTACCAACCCATCTAAACCACAAGTCAGGTAAGCATTCCCTGCTAAACAGGGTTCTTGCATCACACCCCTATCTGGTAGTTACGTCAGGAATCCTGCCGGATGTACTTAGTGACCATCACATGGTCTACTGTGTGCATAAAATCCACCACACTGCCAAACATCCTCCACCTCCACTCATTTAGGTCCTTAGACTTGTCCTCCTTCCACGAGGAACTTGCTGGAACTGACTGGGCTCCTTTTGCAAATGACTCCTCTGTGGACTCAGTCCTGAGCTACTTCAAAACCCAGTTCTTAAATATTTGGGACCGGCACACTCCAATCATGAACACAAATGTCCGAGACTCTCTGAGTATCAGCCGAACTACTGGCATGTCAGCATGCTTGAGACCTAGCGTGGAAGACATACAAAGCCACAAGCATGCTTGGAGATTTACTTAAATACCAGACTCTGAGGAATGCTTGCACCAGGGCCATCAGACTTGCCAAAGCAGAATATTTCTCATCCACCTTCCAGGAGAACATTACTAGCCCCTCCAAATTCTGGAAGATAGTCCATGCCTATTCTCCCCCGCCCAATCCCCCAGTCCTAAAGGTAGAGGACATCACTGTTTCAGATGCCCCTCCCATAGCTACTGAATTCAACACTGTCACCTCTTGTGCTTCCACCCTCTAGCAGCCCTGCCCCCCAGCTTCTCCTCTGCCAGTTCCTTCTGCACCCACTTTCCCTCCCCTCTGCTTCTCCTTCTTACTGGTCTCCCTCGGTGACACCCTAAAAGCTCTTCTAACCCTTAATCCTCATAAGGGCAAGAGCCCAGATGGGCTTGACCCTAAGCTGCTGCACCTTTGAGTCCATGCCATTGCTGTCCCTCTCACCTCCCTTCTGAATCTCTCCTTCACACTGACCACTGTCCCAGATGCCTGGAAGCTTGCCGCAGTAGTCCCCTTTCCCAAGGGTGGCGATTCCTCTAATCCAGGTAACTTCGGCCCGATATCCCTACTCCCAGTCCTTGCAAAACTCCAAGAGCACCTGCTACTGGATCAGCTTTCTCATTTACTTGACTCCCTCTTCCTTCTTCACCCCCTTCCAGTCTGGTTTCTTCAATGCCCACTCCACTACGACCTCCCTTGTCTGGCTCACTGACTCCATTCTCTCTGGCATGGATCAGGGCTGCATCACCTCTGCCATCTTTGTCAACTTGGCCAAAGCCTTCAGCACTGTTGTTTGAAAAAGTCATAGCACCGAGACTGCACTGGTTCAGGTGCTCAATGATCTCTTGATGCGAGAGATCGGAAGAGCCGCTCTATCTTGGTTCTTCTAGATCTCTCATCTGCATTTGACACTGGACTATGGGGTTCTTCTCGAACGCCTGAGGTTCATCTGTGGTCTGTCTAGTACAGTCCTCGGGTAGTTTAGATCTTTCCTCACTGGCAGAACTCAGAGGGTGGTGTCGGGGATTTACTCCTCCGACCCAGTCTCTCTGTCATGTGGGGTACCTCAGGGTTCGGTGCTGTCCCCATGCTATTCACAGTGTACATGCTGCCCCTCAGAGACATTGTAAAAAGGTATGGGCTGAGGTTTTACTGCTATGCTGATGATACCCAGCTCTATCTATCTTTGGCACCCGACCAGAATAGAGCTGTCTCGGTATTTAACAACTGCCTCGCTGAAATCCAGGATTGGATGAATTCCAGCTGGCTGAGGTTGAACTCGGAGAAGACTGAGGTGATGGTTGTGGACCCAGGTCACCAGATAGAGGGGTTGGGAGTGGGTTTACCTTCAGGACTTTTTCTTGGTGGCTCCCAGCTCCTTACCTCTGAATGGGTGCGAAACCTGAGGGTGATTTTTGACAACGGGCTGACTCTGCGATCGCAGGTGTCGGCAGTCATCAAATCTTCCTTTTACCATCTAAAGAAAATCTCCAGGGTTAAGCACCTGGTTCTGTCAGGTGATCTGCCTACATTGGTCCATGCCTTTGTGACGTCGCGCCTTGATTATTGTAACTCCCTTTATCTAGGGCTACCTGGGGTTGATATCCGCCACTTGCAGCTAGTGCAGAACGCTGCAGCCCAGTTACTGATGGGTACTCCCTGGACTTGTCATATCTCTCTGGTGCTGCGCAAACTGCACTGGCTGCCGGTACAGTGGCAGATCACCTTTAAAGTCGGACTTCTGACTTACAAAGCCCTACTTGGACTTGGCCGCACTACCTGAAGAGCTACGGTGCCCATACTGCTAGCTGATTACTCTAAGCCGACTGACGAGGGTTGCTAGAGATCCCAGGGTTTCTTTAAAATCTTTGGGGGCCTGTGCATTTATGTACATGGCTCCAGCCATTTGGAATTCTTTACCCTGTCAGCTTCGTGAATGCGCGACCGTAGAGGGATTGAAACAGGCCCTAAAGACCCACTTGTGGCATCAAGCTTATTTTATCTGATGGTATGTAAAGAAAAAAAGCAAACCACACTCAGGAGTAAACTGTTTGTAATAAACATTTGATTTGCAAAACAATCTGCTTTACAGGCCACAGTCGCTCCACACACACTAGACATCAGCGTTTTACGCCTGTGCGCTTTAACAAGATGCTAAGGTGCTAGTATACAATAAGTATATTTATACTCATTACATCCATCAGTTAATCAAACAATCAATTTAAAAAGTCCCGTGTAAAAACATGCAATTCAGTAATTACCACCAAGGTGCAAAGTGCATTCAATTTGATTTTTTAGAAAACATTAAAGACATAAACACAATCCACATAGTTATTATACATAACTATTTTATGAAATACTTTGTACTGGCACCAAGTTAATATAGAAACCATTTGTTAATTCACAAATATGGAATTATTTCAAACTTAACGTTTAATCCATTTTTTATTGTTTAAAGACGAAAAATCCCAAATCCTTCTCTTTGTGAAAGTTTATTTGGCAAATTGCCTTCTCTGGGTCCTGGAGGTACATGCTCGATGCCAATGAATGACCAGACATGTGTACTCTTATTATTGCTCATTGCAACATGAGCTGCTTTCGCATATGCCATGTCTTTCATTTGCTATGGCTCGAACATGTTCTCCAACTTGTTCCTTCAGCTTGCGTTTTGTTTTTCTCACATATTTTGCCCCACATAAACAAATTGCCAAATAAATAACATTAGTAGTGTCACAATTAATGAATCTCGCTATTCTGAAATTTTGTTCACCATTACTGAAAGTTTTTGTAACCACAATATTAGGACAAAATTTACAGCGATTACATCTAAAACATCCTGATGGCAAAGGGGGCAACCAAGTCCGGGGTTTCACAGAAGGCTGTAAGCTGTGTGTGACAGCATCAGCAATATTTCTTCCTCTTTTGTAAAGAAAAAAAAAGTGGGAAAGCATTTGTCCACTCATTTAGTTTGCTTTCATTATACAATATGTGCCAGTTATCTCTAACAATATTTTCTATAGCCGAAGATCTAGTATTATACGTTGTCACAAAATTGCATCTATTATTCACACACATTGATACATTGCGTGGTTGTAAAAGAACTTCTCTATCTACATCACTTGCTCCTTGCTGTGCAGCTCTTATAGTTTCCTGTCTTTAGCCCCTGTTTTGAACACGCACAGCCATTTCATTTGAATATGAATTAAAAGATGACTCTGTATTGCAAATTCTCCTCACCCATAAAAATTGACTAGTGGGAATGTTATCCACACAATGTCGTGGATGGCATGAAGATGCCAGTAGCAATGCATTTCGATCTGTATGTTTTCAAAACAGGCAAGTATCAATGCCATTAGCTAAATTCTTTGTCAATTTTACATCTAAAAAAGAAACACTCTCTGTGTTAAACATCAGGGTAAAACAATAAGTTATCATTTTTGTTTACAGTTTCATGTAAATAACTAACAAAAGCCTGTAACTGTTCCTTGCTACCATGCCAAATCCTGAATAAATCATCTATGTATCTACAATATATAGAGAAATATGCTCAAAAAACATGTTAGAGTCCCATTGTAAATGTACATTTCCCCCTCATTTACCCAAGTTTAAATTCACATAATTTGGTGTGAATGTGGCACCCATGGCCGTGCCACTGATCTGCTGGTAAAAATCACCCAAGAAGGAAAAAACATTAAATTCAAGTACAAAACGAGCAAGCTGAAAAAGAAATTCAGTTGGGGGACCGGAGGCATTCTATTATAATGTCATTTGCTGATCTAAAAAGGTTTTTAAGGGTTCCAAACCTCCAGAATGTGGAATTATCGTATATAAATACTCAACGTTTAATGTAACAAAGATATCGGTATACTGCACATACTGGCCATCTATTAATGCCAAAAATTCAGTAGTATCCTTGGTATAAGATCTCAAACCTTTGACAAAAGGCTGAATAAATGTATCAATGTATATGGACAATGGTTCTGTTCCAGAATCCGTGCCCGATATAATTGGGCATCCAGGAGGTGCTTTTAAGCTCTTATGGATCTTTGGCAGTAAATAAGTAGTCGGCCGTACTGGGTAATCTTTAATTAAAAAAAACTTTTATTTTTTCATCAATCCAACCCTTTGAGTGTACTTCAATAACATATGCATCTATTACTTTTTTATTACACATAGTAGGATCCGTACCTAATTTCCTATAAAACTGGGTATTTCCTAACTGCCTATTAACTTCCTGACAACACTGCTGCCTTTATCTGCTTGTTTAATCGTAATGGCAGTATTTTCTCCCAGTTTTTTCAAAGCCTCACTCTCACCTCTGGTCAAATTGGTCATTGGTGCGTCTACGATAAAATTGACTATCCAGCAACTGAGCAAAATCACACTCACATGCTTGCTGGAATTGCTGGTATTTTACTCTGAATTTTATGAAACCTTGTATTTATTGTTTTTACTGCATCCTGTTTTATCTCTTTGTATTTTATTGTTAAGGCGCCTTGATTTTTAGAAAGGCGCGGTAAAAATAAAGCATATCATTACAGGTATTATTATTGCCCACACCCTTCTCCTCAACAAGTGTGCAGCTGCTGGACTCTCTGAGACCACCTGTCGCTGGTCCCGTTCCTATCTTATGGGTAGGACCCAGTCAGTCAAGATAGGCAACTCCCTCCACCCCCCATCAACAGAGGAGCCCCTCTCAGTGTTCGGTACTCAGACCGATACTCTTCTCGATACTTCTGAATAAATTACCTGCTGCCTGCTCAACAGCTGATATCCACATGTACACGGATGATAATGTTTTGTATGCCTTCGGTACCTATCCCTCTGGTGTAGCGACTTGCCTCCAGCAGGATTTCAGTAATGTCCAATGCTGGTTTCGCACAAATCAGCTGTCACTCAATGCCAAAAAGACAGTCTATATGACCTTTGGCACCAGACAAAAGCTAGCCAGGCTTACTGCCACCCCTATCTTCCATACCCTCGAGGAGTCCACATTAGAGGGTGTGTCCTCCTTCAACTGCCTCGGGCTCTGGCTCGACTGAAACCTTGATTTCACTGGACATGTGGTTGCTATCCGCAAAAATCTACGTCCCAAACTAGGCCCTGTGCACAGACACCATGGCTGCATCCCCCCACCGGCCTGCTGTGAGATCGTCCAAAAGATGATCCCCTCCTAATCTTTGACTTTGGAGACATAGTTTATAGTGTCGCCTCCAAGTCCACCCTCACCAGACTGGACACCCTATTCAATTCTTTCTGCTCCTTTGCTCTGGACTGTATGTCACATACACACCACTGTGACCTTTACATTGCTCTCTCCTTCCTCCCCCCTTGGGGTCAGACACCTTGCCCACAGTACCTCATTAGTGGGAAGTTCTGGCTTGACTCCCTTCCACCCTACCTTAACGCCCTCCTCTCCACCCTCCTACTCCCACCTACTCCCTCCAGAACTCCCCCTATAGGACCCTCGCCCTCCCTGCCCAACCTTTCACATCTGGAAGAGTTGCTTTCTCCTATCATTTTCCAAATATTTTGAACTCCTTCCCCTTAGCTATCCTCTCTACTTTGTCCACTTGTTCGTTGTCCCATCTTCTTCGAAACTACATTTCCCCATCCTGAAATTGCTCCTGACCCACATCTCCTCACTACTTTTCACTTCTCTCACTATTGTCCTTCCTCTCATACCTACTCTTGCACTCTGCTGCTCCTCTGTATGCATGCTGAAAGCCTATAGCACTGGCTGGTTATGCATCGCGCAGTGCTCATAACCATGTGGGGTTCCTTTCCAGAGGGTATTGGTTTGCCTCCCCCCCTTCCCATCCTGATTTCATCCCCTCTCCTCTCCCCCTCCCTTCCTCAAGTTACCACTTCCCCACGTCACTGGCTAGGTGGGCATTGTGAGCTTCAACCATTGTGAGGTTCCACTCCAGAGTGGTACGGTCTATCTCTCTTCTTTTATACCCTCTTACGTGCTAATAATATTGTTCCTCCCAGTTTGTCCCTCAATTCACCTCCCTATTTCCCTGCCAAATCCACTTGTAAGATATGCATCCCAGAGGGGTGAAGGTACGCCTGCTTCCCACCATCTCCCTCTCCCCATCTCCTCAGTCTGGTCGAGCTCTCACCCACTACCTCAAATGTTAAACCAGCAAAATTATATCTGTGTGTGTTTTATATGTATGTGTGTGGATGTATGTGCATGTGTGTGTACTGTATGTATATGTGTGTGTATATATATATATATATATAAATATGTGTGTGTATATATATATATATATATATATAGACTGTATATATTATAGTGGTGCACTACCGCCACTGTAGTTAGGACTGAGCAGGCTGTTTAATGTTAAACTCTATTCTTTGCACCTTAATAACTTTGCCCTCATTTAACGACTTTGCACAAAAGTTGGCATGAATGTTCAGGCTCTCAGAATCTCAGGATGTGGAAAGTTTTGTGACAACATCTTGTAGAGTTTTGGAGATATGGAGGATCAAAAAAAGTGAAAAAAAAACTCTTTTTGTTTCCTGTACTTAGCATGGGGAATTTTTGCTCTCACCTACGGCCTAGACAGTATCAAGTTTTCCCATGATTTTTTTCTGAGATGATGGGGTATATGCCTAGGGTGTGCATTTTAATGATTCGGTTAAGAAATATTAGATAGTTTTTGTATTTCAAAGTTTTTTGTGATAACGTCAAAATGCGGTTGAAATAAAAACACAAATCGATTGGTAAAAAACAGATCGATGGATACAGTACAGATCGATATATATAAAAAAACCATATCAATTTAATTTATTTAAAAAAAAAAGGTTGCTGCTGCCATTTCCCTTGTGTCTGTTAGCACCCCACCCACCGATCACCCTTCCCCATTCCGTGATGTCTAGTGGCACCTGCCACCGGTCCTCCTGCACCCTCCCTCAGTGTACTGTCCACCCCCACCCTCTGTTCCTGGTCCCGGCACCCAGATGTTAATTAAACCCTTCGGCTACCTCCATCTGCATGCTGTCCACCCCCACCCTCTGTTCCTCGTTGCAGAACTAACGGGGAAGTATCAGAGGAGTGGGCAGTGTTACGGCAGAAAACTTGACATCGGGCTGCGTTGCTGACATAGTGGTTCTTTGATCCGCCTGCCTGACTCATCAGCTGGAGGCCTGTTGACAGTGCTGTTGACAATTGTCAGTGGACCTCCATTGTAATTCAGGAGCCACTGCTTAACATTCAGAGACCTTAAGCTGCAGGCACCTTCCAGAGTTTTGGTGATACTCCATTTCCTTTCTTCTTCTGCCATCACAACCTTCAAAAATTGTTGGTACCCTTGATTAATTGATATGCCCTGGTGTCTAGTGGCACCCCCCACCCCATTTCAGGAAGCACCCTGAAATACAGATAATAATTTCTGCCTGTAAAAAAGAAAATGGTCCTTTGTCGCCCCCGCCGTCCCCCTCCCCCATTCCGACCCTCCCACTGAGCAACCCCCTTACCCTATACTTATCTCTGGAGGCCATAGTCTGTCATCTTCTGTGGACTGGGACACGTCTGCACTCTTCAAAGTCATACCGCAAACTGAGGAATCAAGGTAAGTGCCATGTAATGTATTTCAATGGCATTTTGAACTTATGTTCATAACTTTGCCATTTTTATGTATTTTTTCACCAAATTTCCAACTTGAGCTTTTTGGGACCCCACCTCACGAACACAGTCACTGTCGTCTCCATAATCGGGGCCCAGAAGGTGATTTTGGGGTTACTGCGCAAAATCACCTTTCAGGCAGGCCTGTAAAGAAATGACAGTGCCAGTGTTTATGAGGTGGGGTCCCAAAAAGCCCATGTTAAAAATTTGCTGAAAAAAATTCCTAAAAATGGGCAGGTTAAGTACGCTCGTTGAAATTTTCCTACGCATGCACATAACTTTGGTAATTTTCAATATTTTTACTACAAATTTTCAACATAGCCAATTTTTCACACCACCTCATGAACAATGCAGGGATTTGAACATTTTTCGCTATGGGGTTTAAGAGGTGAGGTCATAAGAAGACTGTGTTGAAACTTTGGGGTCAAAATATGAAAAAATGCCACAGTTTTGACCATTCATTGCAATTTTGCTATGCGCACTAGTAACTTTGGAAATTTTCAATGCTTTCACCCCAGAGTTTCAATATAACTGTCTTATTACCCCACCTCATGTATGAGACAGCTGTCATTTTCAAATCCTAGCCAAAATGTCTTTTTACACCTTTGGTGCACAATGGCATTGCAGTTGTGCAGAATTGTCTTGGCAGGGATTTAAAAATTTTCTGTACTGGGTACATGAGGTGGGGTAATAAGATGGCTATGCTAACAGTTTGGTCACTGTTGTGTTATAAATGGAAGCACAGGGCCCAGAGGGCTCTATGCCTCCATAGCTACTGTACATACAGTACATATACGCATCTATGGAGGCATGGAACCGCAGGGTCCAGAGGGCCATGCGCTCACACAGGCAAATAAGGATACGATTATAATATCACAAAAAGTAAGGAAATAAATTGCAAAAAACTGTGGTAATGCTCTAGTTAGGGATAAAGTCTCCAAAGTATGGAAATGTGGCGTTAGGATTTTCAAAGCTAACACCACACACCCACCCTACACACACCGACAGGTGTCGGGGGTGTGCCTTGGAGTCATCGTCCCTAATGCTCACTCAGTTCTCCTATACTGTACCCATCACAGCTTATTTATGTATGGAATGAGGTCAGCATTAGGGCCGATGACCCCAAAGCACACCTACACCCCCGACACCTGTTTGAAAACCCTACCACCCTATTTCCCTTCTTTTGTGGCTTTATCCCTAACTAGAGCATTAACTCAGTTTTTTGCAATTCATTATAGGAGTGTGGCGGCGCCCCTACAGTTAGGGTTATGAAGGCACTTGAATGTTAAACTTGAAATTTTGCGCGTTAATAACTTTGGACCCATTCAACGGATTTGCATGAAATTTGGTATGTGCGGTGGGGCATGGTAGATCTCTTGATCTGCCAAATTGCATTTTGGTTGGACTTACAGTTTTTGTGCAGTGAATCACTAGAAAAATGCACTTTTCGCCAGTTTTGAGGGCAGTTTTTCGGATTTTGTCTGTGGCGCTACGCGGCCACCATGTGGCATGCCGGTCTGAAACCTGGCAGGTAGACAGAGCTTGGGTAAAGGAACATGCCACTTTTTATTTGGTGAAAACATATTAATCCATTCAAAAGTTATTAAACTTTTTAGCTCCCATTATAAGTCTATGGAAAAATTTAAATGGTTGTTTTGCGAAAGAAGAATGGGGTTTTGGCCATCTGGTCAATCCTCACGATCAAAGAATTTGCAGGCTCGCAATCAAAGATTCTTTGATCGCGAGAAATTTATTGATCGCGACGGCCACCATCTTGTTTTCAGTTTGGGGTTAGAAAAAAACAAATGTCTCAGCCCAGGGGTGACTTTTGAAGTAAAACTTGGATGGGTTTTGCTCAGGAGGCTTCCCTCTATTGAGTCATGCCTGTGGTTTAATGTAGTTGTATAAATAAATGGAGTTTTAAACTTTTAAATTCTTTGATCGCGGCTCACTAATGATCTTTGATCGCGAGCTTCTTTGAATCTTCATTCATGAGGGAGGGACAAGATGGCCAGATTTTTGGGTTAGAAAAAAACAAATATCTCAGCCCAGGGGTGACTTGTGAAATAAAACTAGGATGGGTTTTGCTCAGGGGGGCTTCCTTCTATCGAGTCATGCCTGTGATTTAATGTAGTTGTGTCAAAAAATGGAGTTTTAAAGTTTTTTAAATTCTTCGATCGCGAGCCTGCAAATTCTTTGGTTGCGAGATTTCTTTGATCGTGAGCTTCATTTGTGAGGGCAGGACGAGATGGTCAGATTTTTGCTGGACCAGATGTCTCTGGGAGGGACCAGATAGCTCAAATTTCATGCCCAGATGTCTCCTCATGATCAAAGATGATCTTTGATTGCGAGGTCACTTCAGATTCTCGAAATCAAATAATTTGTAAAGGTGCAAAAACTTTAAAATTAAATATCTTGGAAACGGTGTGGTCTTTTAACTTGAAATTCGGCGGCTGTTGGGGGGATGTCCTATAGATGTGAACAGTGGTGTTTAGGTGTTGGAAAATGAATTTGCTGTGGAGATATTGCGTGACGCAGTTCACGTTTGGCGGATAGAGTGCTGCATTGTGGTAGTGGCTTGAAATTTATAGGGTAGCTAGCCTTACTGCCACGGTGGTCCTTTTCCGTGGTTAGGTGTGTAAAATGTAAACAGGTGCAGAATTATGCCACTCCGACGAATGAAAATCTAAAACTTTAAAATTAAATATCTTGGCAACAGTTTGGTCTTTTAACTTGAGATTTGGAGGGTGTTGAGGGGATGTCCTGTAGATGCGAATTATTGTATTTAGGTGTTGGAAAATGAATTTGCTGTGGAGATATTGCATGATGCAGTTTACATTTTGTGGATAGCATTCTGCATTGTGGTAGTGGCTTGACATTTATGGAGTAGCCAGCCTTGCTGCCACGGAGGTAATAGTCAGTGGTTAGGTGTCTAAAATGTAAACAGGTGCGGAATTATGCCACTGCGATAAATGAAAATTTGGTTTGTTTCAAGTTGGTGGGAGCTTGGGGCCTGAAGGATACATGCCCTGTGCACCTGTTCATTCAGTACTTGTACTGTTATGTTAGGCAGAAATATGTGGGCCCCACACTCCCACCAGCATGTACGACATTGTACTTGACTATGCTTTCTCAAAAAGTAAGGAAATTCTTTAAAAAAAAAACGCATTAATGCAACAGTTAGGGTTTTTTACAGCGACAAAAGTGAGGAAATTCGCCATTAGGGTTACCATCCTTTTCACCCCACGCCCACCCCACCCCCACCAACAAGCATTGGGGTGTGCGTTGGGGTTGTCAGTCCTAACTCTTGCCCCATTCTCCTATACTGCACCACCTCAGCTTATTTATTTATTTATGTTTTTGGTAACCAGGTAGGTGAACTGATCCAGGGGACCATTTTCAGTCACGACCCGGGCCACAATGTGGCGACATGATACAGAGTAGTATACACAATATACACATTTGATGAAACTGTACAAACAATATATACATTTGAAATTGTACTGTACAAACACCAATGGATGATAAAACAGCCATTGTTTACATGTGGTATACAAGCATGACAAGAATAAGGTACCGTGAGAAATACAGGCGGTAGTGCAAAGTTGAGGTCGTTTGCATTTTACAAATTGATAAGGAGCAGTTTAAGCTTAATGGACAGAATAAAATCTGTCTAAGTGCCATGCCAGATGACCTGGGAGAGTTGGTGGTAAGCAGGGCATGACACCCAGATAGGGTGCCTGGCTCAGAAAAGAGGAGTAGCAACCGGCTGAGTGCGTGTAGGTGAGGAAGGTGCTGAGCCTTGCCGGTCCAGTGGCAAGGGATTAATCAAGAGGGCAGTGCGAGGTATTGTGGGAGGTCACTGTGTGGGTTTCAGCTCTAGGGAGGAAGGGGCATGAGTGGAGAAAGAGTGGAGGGTGTTCATGCTGTCCTAGTCTATGGTAGAAAAATTATGGTGGCTTTTGGGTTTCTGCTCTGCCCAGTAAGCATTTACAAGAGGATGCTTCCAGTAGCCAGGCTTTCAGGTTTGATTTGAAAGACTCATGGGATGATGATGTGTGAACGGGTGCTAGAAAGCTGTTCCAGAGGAAGGGGGCAGAGACAGAGAAAGCTTTACTGCCCATGACTGTGGAGACACGGGGAACCTCAAGGGTTTGAGAGGAGGAGATCCTAGTTGGTCTGGTTGCCCTTTTGTATATGAAAAGGGGAGCATGGGGGAAAGTTTGTAATTTCTGAGAGCACTGTCCATCAGACAGCCTGTGGCATAGTCAAAATGTGCCTGGAGGCTGGCCCGGTGGCGTAGAGGGTTGAGGCGCTGGCGCCTTACCTCCACCATGCCGCGACCGGGTGGGAGCGGACCCAGGGGCCGTGGGTCACGAGAGAGGATAGGATCGAGCATCCAGAGGGACTGCTCTCCTATCCTGGGGTGGGTTTGGGAAACGCATCGCTCGGCAGCAGCCCCCAGTGGAGATTGGAGGCACTGCCTGAGCAACGTAGTGAATGGAATTCAGAAAAGCGGAAATGCTGCCTGGTGGCCACTGGATGACGGCTCCCCATCCCTCGATGCTTCCGATGCCCTCAGCATGCCTCCTCCCTCAGCAGCATCCCCTGGACCCTATTGAATAGTGCACTGGAACCCCTTCCCGGTGCCTTCCCCGACCCACCCGGCGATGTGTTACGTCCGGGATATCCTGGGGGATGGCTGCGATTTGAGGATAGAGAGAGCTCGGGCAGGGATAGCGGAGATCGAGTAGGACCTGTCGGAGCCCGAAGGAGTGGGGGTCACCAGGTAAGTGGAGGGGCAGAAATAGATAAAGAGAAAAAAAAAATGTGCCTGGAGAGGGAGCCATCCAAGGGGCTGGTAGAGTGAGCAGTGATGAGTTAATGAGGGGGCTTTGAGAACAAAGTGACAGATGGCATTATAAGTCGTGGTGAGATGAGAAAGTTGCTTTCTGGACAGGTGGGAGTAGATGGGGGAGCAGTAATCTAGGAGGAGGAGAAGGTTTCCTTTCGCAATGGCAAAGCGAGCTTCAGGGGATAGCAAGTGGAATGACTGGTATGCTGCACCTAGCTTCTGATTGATCTTACTTATAGTCTGGGTTATGTGATCACAGAAGGTGAGAGATGGGTCAAGAGTAACACCGAGATGTTTGAAAGAGGTGACCTGTTCTAGTGGGGAGCCTGCAGGTGGACCTACAGTGAGTGCAGAATTTGATTTGGCGGCTTTATTTAGGAAAGGCTTGGATCCAAAGAGCATGGCCTTAGTCTTTTTCCCATTTACTAGGAGTTTTCTGGAAGTGAGCCAGCCTTCAGCTGCAGCAAAGTTGCCAGTGAGAGTGGAGGAGATGGACTCTAGGGACTTTTCGCTGTGGTACAGGACTAGGTCATCCACATAGAGGAGTGTTTTGCAGTTTAGGCTGTCTACTGGTAGATCATTGATAAACATGGAGAAGAGAAGGGGGCCAAGAATTGATCCCTGAGGAACTCCAGTGCAGGTGTGAAGGGAGGCTGAGGCAACTTTACCTATGAGCACAGATTGGGACCTGTTTGTGAGGTAGCTGTGAAACCAGGCTGCAGGTCCAGGGGCACAGCCGAATTGTTCAAGAATGGCGAGGAGAAGGTGATGATCAACTAGGTCAAACACCTTTGACAAATCAACAAAAACTGCACCCATGGTATTACCCATGTCCATATGTCTGAGGACATGATTTGAAAAGGTTGCCAGGGCAGAGGAGGTGCTGTGGTGTTTGCGGAAACCATGCTGAAAGGGGCTTAGGAGTTTATACTTATTGATGTGTTTGGATAGTTGGGAATGGACTACTTTCTCTAGGAGTTTGCTAAGATGTGGTAGCAAGGAGATGGGTCTGTAGTTTTCTGGGGCTCGGGGGTCTCCCGACTTGAAGATGGGAACTACATTTGCATGTTTCCAGGTGCCGGGCACTGTTGAGGTAGACAGTGCGAGGTTAAAAATGTGAGTTAGAGGTCTGACAAGGGCTGGGGAGAGGATCCTCAGAAAGGCAGGGTATAGCCCATCGCTTCCTGGGCTACCGCTGGAGGGTAGGGTTTTTAGTAGTTTTGAGATGGCCTTGGTGCCAGTGGCCCTGAAATAGAAGTGGGGGGGTGTAGTTGCTATGGGGGTTGGAGTGGTGGTGGTGGGGGGGGCTACCTGTTCTGTTTAGGCTGGAGGGGAGTGAGAAGGGAACTTGTTTAGGTATGGAGTCTGGTCAGTGAACATAGCATTTAGGAGGTTAGCGATGTCAGCAGGGTAATTTATGGTGCCTGATGGGGATGTGAGTTCAGTTATTAGCGTGTTGGTCTTAGGATTTAGTATGGATCCTATTGAGGCCCAGAATTTATGAGGGTTCCCCCAGGGTATTTTTTTGGAGCTCTGTAAAATATTTATTTTTTAGTGACTTTGCCTGCTGCTTGCAGGCATTTCGCAGCTGCCTGCTGGCATTCCATAGCTGGGGGGATGGGGACTCTTTGAAAGCTCTCCATTTGGAGTCCCTGGCCTTCATTTGAAGTAGTAATTATTTTGTTATCCAACGCGTGCAGCCACCTCTAACCCTTGTGGTTTTGATGGGAAAATACTGATCCTGCAGTTTCTGCATGGTACTGGTAAGGAGAGTGACAGCAGAGGAGACGTTATCACTCCGGTATAGGGGGGACCAATCTAAGGACATTGCTACCCTAGTTAGCTGGTCATGATTTAGGCTGTTGAAATTTCTGAAAGACAGTAGTTTTGGTGGATGGCGAACTGTCTTTGTGTTTACAACGATGTATGTAGGGGTGTGGTTCCTAATTGTGTCTGACATGGTGCCTGTTTGGAGGAGTAGATCAGATCGACTTGTTATAATCCAATCAAGGATAGAGTGGTTTGGTGAGTGCTGATTGAATCTTGTTGTGGCAGAGATTACTTGCTTCGGGTTATGTGATCTTAGTAGGGCTGTGTAGTCAGGGTTTGGACCTGCTGCCCAGTTTAGTTTAAAGTCCCCTAGTAGGAAAGCATCCATAGTTGGGGTGGTGCAGGCTAGGCCGGAGAGGAAGATAGACAGTCCCTGAATACTAGCAGGAGGGAGGTTGTAGTAACAGACAACATGAAGTTTTTTTGTTGCACTGATGATGAGCTCAGTAATCATCTATTCACTTAAGGAGATGGCCGTGGAGTATGCAACAGTGACAGCTGATATGTGGTCCTGGACATACAGCGCAATGCCACCTCCTCTCTTCCTGCCCAGTCTATCCAGCCTGAGGAAGGAATAGCCTTGAAGCTGGTATGAGGCACTGTCATGGTATGGCTTCAGCCAGGTCTCGGAGAGATCCAGTACTTGGGGCTTATATAAAGTCACCCAGGCCTCTATATCGGCGAATTTGGAAGGGAGGCTACATACATTTAGGTGGGCAATTTTTATCCCGTTTTGTCCCGCCCAAGTGGCGTTTGTGTGGTCAATGTGTGTGTTTGCAGGACCGGGGTTGATTTCTACATCCCCAGCTAGCAGGGCAAGGAGGAGGAGGGACAAAAGAGGGCAGGTCGGGGGATGCCAGTGTTGTTTACGGATCGTGATGGAGTGAATAAGATAACCTAGTTGCCTTTGTTCATTATTTGATAAGGATGCCAGAAATGCAGACTCTATTGATGTGACCCTATTTAGGGCCATATCGGGCATGCTAAGGGGAAGAGGTGGTGGGTGTGTAGGGGTGCAGTGATAAAGAAATCTTTGTTCTGTGGCTAGAATCCCTGCCAAGAAATCTGTGGCCAGCAACCATCCGGTTAAGGTGGAAGTAACCAGCAGTAGAAGCCTTACATTCAATTGTGGCAGTGATGAGGACAGGCACTTATAGTTTGTAGGAGATATGAGGTAAAGGATAGACCAAAAAGCCATGTTCCTTAGAGTGCAGGTATGCAGCTTTAAGGGGAGTATGAAAGGCTTTGGAGGTGGGGATGGAGAAAACACAGCGGCCACTGGTGGTGGTTTTAGATAGGCTGTAGATGGGGGGAAGTGGGCTAATTGGTGTTTTTCCGCACGTGACACTCAGTATAAGTTCAGATGTCGACCAAGGGTGGTGGTGAGGGCGGAGGGGCTAAAACACAGCACAGTCAGCAGAGCCGTTGGGCCTTTGCTACTTCTGGAGATGCGTACCGGCGGGGCTATCCATGACCTCTGCGACTGGGGGAGGGCTCCTCTATCCTTCCTGGCCCTCGCGACCACCAGACAGCTGTGGAAGAAAAGAAAGGGAATAAATTTATGGAGGTAGGTGGAGGAGCGGCTTGGAAAAGGGGAGAGGGCTACATTATGGGTGTCGTTCAGCCTAAGTCAGGAATGGGCACTGAGATGCTTCACTTCCTGTGCCTAGTAAATTGATTTCACAATGCTTCAGTTTCTGTTTCTGTGGCATGTTTAGTAGAAGCAGTCTATTTTCTTTAAAAGCAGTATTGAGCTAATCTCCTGAGTGATTGCAGTACAATTTAATGAATGCAGACTGTAAAGTATAATTAAGGCATTGTGGAGGTAGGCTCCCGAGTTGTTTGCAGGACAACTTAAAAATAACAGTAGACTTTTAAATTACAATTAAGGCACTATGGAGGTAGGCTCCTGATTGTTTGCAGGAAAAGTAAAATAAATGCAGACCTTTAAATTACAATGAACATGGAATGGGGTGAGAGTTGGGGCCAACACCACCTTTTCACGATGCCTGTTAGTGGCAGGCAAGGTGTGCGTGGGGTGCAAGGGGTGGTAATCCTGGTGTAACCCCCCCTGCAAATGGGGGTTCCCAAAAAGTCTTCCAGGAGCTTGCTTGAATGCTCCAAGCCTGAAAGGTGTTTGGCGTTTAAGCCGTTTATCTGTGACTGCTTTTAGAGCCTCTGGTGCTGTCTCTTTAAGAGCTGTCTGGCTGCAGACATAATTAATTTGGATGGGGGTCTGTGTGTTTCCCTGCTTGAGTCCCGCTCGAGCTACTGCCAAATCGCTCCGTTTCTTCCATCGCTAAGTGGGCAGAAGGAGCACTCTTCAAAGATGTAATTGTTTGCTTGTAACCTGTTAGAGTAATAATGAAAATGCAGTTTGATTTAACCTGCTTTCTTGTAGCAAGGACAGTGCAGAGTAACTCCCTCATATTGGTTCTGAACTGCCGAATTGGACCAATCATGGTGGGGATCCTTTAAAATGGAGCCTGCTCTGGGCGAATCAGAACTTGGACGCTCCTCTGGAGCCTGCTGTAAGGGATTATAAGAGCAGTGACTCTGGGAAATGTAGTTTTGACCTTGGTGCCTTTTTCCGCCGACAGGGGGACTTTACTGTAAGTGACAGCCGGACCAGCCAACAGAATACTGTGGAGTTAAAGGAAATGCACTGCACTGGGACTGGAGAAGTTAGATCACTTTTGGCAGTGAAGAGACAAGGAGCTCTGTGCTTCTTCGGTGTATAGTTTTAGCGTGGGAAGCGCGTGTAAGGCCCTGAGTTTTCGGTCTGCAGTCTGTGCAAGCACCCATTCGGACTGAATCAGACCTGTAGGAAAAGAAAGGAGATCTGAAGAGTAGAAACCAGGCTCACCCTGTAGAAGACTGGAGAAATTGCTGAATCGCGCTCGGTCTGTCAGGAACTGAAGCTGCTGTGTGTTCTCCTGGGTATCGTGCAGTAATTGCGGTCGGGATCGAGAAGCAGCCTGCCTGGTATAGTACTTTCCTTTTACATATAAATGTGTGTAGTGCTTGTGGGGATTCACATTTCCAATCCCCTGTACAGTAAATAGAGTGCATGAAGCTGGAAGTAAACCCCAGCTTAATCCAGACTACATTTATTTGCTCTAAACTGCAGTGGGGTCCGGTCACAAGGACCTTGTCCACATGGTCTGCTCCTCCTTGCAATCCAGGACAATCTGCCTTCCATCCAGTTCCCAGCATTGAGTTTGTGAGTATAAAGCAGGGTAGCTCCCTGCCATCTGTTTATCGATTTGCAAGTGTGTCATCTAATTGTTACTTCTTTCATTTCTTCACGAACTGAGCCCTCCGGCTCCGGATTACAATTGGGTATTGTGCAAGTGTTTTTTCCATCACAGGGTCCCAACCAGCTGCACCGATCCTGGCTAGCGCCCCAATCCTGGGCACCCAGTGAAAGTGACAATTTGGGACTCTGAATATGCATACAGTACTGTGATTATTAATGTGTTTAACCTAATTAACCTGATTTCCCCCTTCCTTGTTATAGCTCCTTAAATAAATCAGATCTGTTGGTTTCAGCAAAGTTACACTGGCTGAGGTATTTGTTTATATTAAAGTATTGTACTGTGGTTTTTGCACTGTATCATCTTGTTCTACAGGGGGTCCCCAGAGTCCATTCGACAGAGCCAGTCCTGGGGGTAAGAGTACATTGTGAAGATATTCCTAATGCATTGTGTGGGTCACTAGTGGGAAGAAAGGGGGGTTACAGTGTCCCAGAGGGCTGTGACCAAGTTAGTTTAACTACTGCAAACCCTGACCTCTGGGTGGAGGCACCCGCCATTGGACCTAGGCCCCTCAACCTGTTAGTAGTTAAGCAGGCAGGGGTAGTAGCCCTTGGGATAGCGCCACCTAGGGGTTACATCTTAGAGGCACCGCTGGGATTAGCGTCTCCTAGTGGCCACATTAACGAATCACTGGTAAAAATAAATGGGTACCCCGACAGAAGTGGCTGTGCACCGGTTGGTGGAGTGGTGCACTGGGGAGGAGATCGACCCCCAAAATACTATGCTTATCCTGGACATCCCCCGGGTATCAATACGGACACTATACAGGGAGTACTTTCCAAGGTGGAGGGTTTACAAAACCCTGTGGTGGTGGGTCGACATGCTAATCTGCTCACCCACACTTTCCTGACCCTAGTAGAGTATAAGGATCCCATAGATAGCTCCAAAGTGCCACAGACTATTACCCCAGAGGGAGCCCTCACTGCCTGGAGAGTGATAACTAAGGACAGTAAAGACCCGGGGAGGGGATGAGCCCCCCCACTGTCTGAAACTTTTGAGGAGAAATTTTCTAAATGGTTGCTGGGGGAAGGGAAAACTGTGGAGGACTTGAAGAAACTGTTTTTGCCACTTGGGGTGTTCCTCCCCCAACACCCTCTCCCGCTCCAGTACCCGTTATGGTGGCTGAACCAGTGCAGGCTGGTATTTCTGCACCTGCCATTAGTCACGACTCTTACCGAAGGTTGAGGATCTTCTCTGGCACCCTCCCAACCCCCTAGGGGGAGGATAATTGGGACACCTGGATAGATTGCGTCGCCCCCCCCCCCCCGATACCTGAATGGCAGTGTGTGGAGGCTGAGAAACTAAAAAAAATCATAGAAAGTCTGAGGGATCCTGCCCTAGAGGCCATTAAATTTTTGAGGTCCACAAATCCTGATGCATCTGCCCAGAAGTACCTATCTGTGCTTGAATTCAATTTTGGAAGCATTGAGTCAGGAGAGAGCTTGATGAGGAAATTTCAAGGTACAAAACAGTGGCCAGGGGAAAGTTTCTCTGCATATGTTACTCGTCTGGAGAGAGCTCTGCAGAAGGCTTACCGAAAAGGTGGGGTAGCCGCTAGTGACTTAAACCGTGTAAGGTTGGAGCACCTACTACAGCATGCAAAGCATTCTAAATTGCAGCTTCTTCAGTTAAGGCTCCCTGACAGAAGGGGTAACCCACTGGAATATTGTGACTTAATAAAAGAACTCGGGAGGTTGAAGATGAGGAGGGGGATTCTAATTTTGGGGTGAGCGCAGCCCAAGTGACCACAGCATCGGAAGGTCCTTGTGAAGTGGGGACCAATGAGGGTGTGCCACCATGGGATGAACTGCTGAGAGAGATCAGGGAATTCAAAAACAGTCTCTTTATGAAGGCCGCGCCTGCAAGTACAGGCTCCGACCTATATCCGACTGCATCTGCTATGGGGGTGGGGGTACCCACTCAGGCATCTCCTGCTGACAACAGCTCAGAACTCGATGTCTTGACTATGGAAGTGGGGAAATTGACGAGATGCCTCCAAATGCTTATCACGCTGCAGACAGAGATGGCACCAAGGTGTCCAGTTAGTGGTACCCCCCATCCTCGTCCCAGTGTGACACCTCGGCCAGCTCAAACTCCAGAAAGTATGTTTTGCTATAATTGTGGGAAGGATGGGCACATGAAGAGAGAATGCAGGTCCTCAAAAGACACGGACAAAGTTGTATACAGGCTACAAGGAGAGCTTCGGAGGACAAATCAGTGGTTGAGAGGTACACAGAATGATTGCAGTGAGGATCCAAAAAATGCTAACTCACGTCCCTTTGTGGCAAGGTCAGTTGCCCATGCCCCTGCTGCCGCCTCTCCCAGACTGGTCCCGAATAGTGGGTCCCTCCATGGAGACCACTGTAAAGGTGAATGGAGTGTCTACAAGAGCTGTACTAGACAGTGGCTCCCAAGTGACAATTATGTTCCAAGACTGGTATCAGAAGCACTTGTCTGATGTACCCTTACAACCGTTGGAGGGGCTGCATGTCTGGGGGTTAAGTGAGAAGGCCTACCCCTACTCTGGATATATCCGAATTTGGCTGTCTTTTCCCACCTCCATGGCTGGGGTGGCAGAGCAAGTAGAGACCTTGGCCTTAGTGTGTCCCCCTACTGGACTGTATGATGGGGTTCATTTACTAATTGGGACTAATGCACACATGTTTGGATGGCTGGCACAGTTGTGTTATGAAAAACAGGGGTCAAGGACCAGTAGAGCTTTAAGAATTCCGGCCTTGATCAAGGAGGCCTATGAGGCACAGACAGAGAGATGCTGAAAAAGTAGAACCAGAGGAACCGGTTGGAATTGTCTGGAAGAAGGATCCTGAGTCTCTGATCCTGGCAGCAAATGCCCAGTGTACCTTACAGGGAGAGGTCCGTATCAGAAAGGATGTCATGAATAAAATATTAATGTTGGATGCACCAGGCGATGAAAAATTGCTGGAGCGACTGCTGGTCAAGCCTAGTATTTTGCCTGCTAGAGCCCGTGCTTATGCCAGAAGGGTAATGGTTCAAGTTCATAATGTGTCTGACAGAGAGATTCGAGTAAATAGTGGTTGCACCCTGGCTAATGTGCATTGTGCAGAAACTGCAGTGCTACCCAGTAGCAAGAGTTCGGGGAAGAATGATAGAGTAACGCCTGACTTGTTTGATTTCGGTGACTCCCTGTTGCCAGCTGAATGGAAAGTGAGGATCAGTGAGAAGCATGCCCAGAGAGACCAGGTGTTTCCTTTAAAAGAATGGGACGTAAGATGTGTGCAAGGAGCTGAGCACCACATCCGGCTGCATGATGAAATGCCATTTCGTGAGAGGTCTCGACGCCTGGCCCCTGCTGACATAGATGATGTGAGACGGCATTCTGCAAGAGATGCTAGCTGCAGGTGTAATACAAGAATCCAGAAGCCCCTATGCTTCCCCCATTGTGATAGTGAGGAAAAAGAATGGGACAGTAAGGATGTGCGTGGATTATCGCACTTTAAACCGGCGAACTATCCCTGATCAGTATACAGTGCCCCGCATTCAGGATGCTTTGGACTACCTGAACGGTAGCAAGTGGTTCTCTGTACAGGATCTTTGCAGTGGATACTACCAGATCACGATGGCCTCAGAAGACCACGAGAAGACAGCCTGTATCTGTCCGCTTGGCTTCTATGAATTCATGAGGATGCCTCAAGGGATTTCAGGCACCCCAGCCACTTTTCAAAGATTGATGGAGCGTGCAGTGAGGGACATGAACTTATTAGAGTGCCTGGTATACCTAGATGATGTTATTGTGTTTGGCAGCTCACTGGAGGAACATGAGAGCAGATTATTCAAGGTATTGGACCGACTGGAAGACTTTGGCCTTAAACTGTCCATTGATAAGTGTCAATTCTTTCAAACATCAGTAAAGTATGTGGGACACATAGTATCCACCGAGGGAATAGAGACTGACCCAAGTAAAGTTGAGGCCTTGACCACCTGGCCACAGCCCAAAAATCTAATAGAACTGCAAAGATTCCTGGGATTCTGTGGTTATTATCGGCATTTCATCAAGGACTATTCAAGAGTGATCAGCCCTTTACTTAACCTTACTCAAGGGTATCCCCCAACCCACAAAAAATACAAAAAGTCAGCGTCCCTCGAGACTGAAAGAGTGTATTTTTGTCCAAGTGAAGTATTTGGGACCCGCTGGACTCCTGATTGTGAGACTGCTTTTCATGAGATCATATATCAACTTACCCACGCTCCAGTGTTGGCCTATGGGGCTAAGATACTAGTAAAAACTGACAATAATCCTTTGACCTATGTGCAGACTTCAGCTAAGTTGGATGCCACCGGCCATAGGTGGCTTTCTGCATTATCGACATATGACTGTTGAATACAGAGCAGGCCTGAACCACATAGATGCTGATGCTGTCTCCCGGAGGTCTGTTCCCCAGAATGACTGGGTCAGACGGTCAGAACCTGATATTCAAGCACTCTGCCAGAAGTTTGACAGGGAGGAACAAATGTCCACGGACGCAGTGGACTGTATGGTGGATTGTTTGGGACCTTCTGAGAATTGCATACCTGCTGCTTATTGCCACTTTTCTGCAATAGACATTGGTGCACTGCCTCAGCTGGACAATGACAGTATTCGGTGGACTCAGTCCCGAGATCCCATGATCAAATCAGCTTTAGAAGTCCTCTATGCAGGGAAAGATGTGTCTAAAGTACGTTCCACTGGTTTGAGAACTGCATTGTTATACAAAGAAGGTCCTAAGTTGAAACTGATCAATGGACTGTTATACAGAGAAACAGTAGACAGAGGGGGACAAGTAGACAAACAACAACTAGTGCTGCCCACTGCTTTTCGAGACTCAGTGCTGAGGTCCTTACACAACCACATGGGGCACCTTGGTATAGACAGAACACTTGACTTGGTGAGATCCAGATTCTATTGGCCTAAGATGGGGGCTGATGTGGAGCAACACATTCGAACTTGTAGTCGTTGCTTACAGAGGAAAGTTTTGCACAAGAGGGCTGACCCCTTGTTAACATCACCACCAGTGCACCCATGGAGCTGGTCTGTATTGATTTTCTGAGTTTGGAGTCAGATCAAAGAAATATTAGTAATGCGCTGGTGGTCACTGACCATTTTACAAGATATGCCAAGCTTTCCCCACCAAGGACCAGAAGGCATCCACTGTGGCAAAAGTACTTATAGAAAACTTTTTTGTTCACTATGGGCCTCCACAAAGAATCCATTTTGATCAAGGGAGAGACTTTGAGAGTCGTCTGATCAAAGAGATGCTTTCTCTGTGGGGAGTGTGAAAGTCCAGAACCACCCCTTACCACCCCCAGGGGGACCCACAGCCTGAACGTTTCAACTGCACCTTGCTAGATATGCTAGGCACCCTCCACCCAAAGGACAAGCCTAGATGGAGCCAACAAATTAGCACCCTTGTACATGCCTACAACTGCACCAAAAGTGATGCCACTGGGTTCTCCCCCTACTGCCTGATGTTTGGAAGAGAAGCTCGACTGCCAGTAGATGTGTCCTTTGGGGTCTCTCCTGATGGGGTTCAAGTTGACAACTATTTACAGTATGTGCAAAAGTTAAAGGCCCAGCTAAATCATGCGTACCAACTGGCTCAAACCATGGCTGCCAAAAGAAATCTGGCCAACAAAGAAAGGTATGATAAAAAAGTGAAAGCACAGGAACTCCAGGAGGGAGATCGGGTATTGCTAAGAAATCTGGGACTGCATGGCAAACACAAGATTGCTGACAGATGGCACCATCTCCCTCACATTGTAGTTGGCAAACTAGATGATCTGCCTGTGTACAAAGTAAGGCCTGAGAATAATTCAAAAGATGTTAAAACAATGCATAGAAATCATTTACTGCCCATTGGACAAATCTTGATTGAGTCTGAGCCCCCAGAAAATGCCCCCCCTGGACCAGTGACTAGAGCTGCTGCTAAGAAAAAATCAACAAAGTCTGCACCTACAGAAGCTGAGTTAAAGTGTTCCCCTCCACAAGTCCCAGTTGAACATGACTGTCAGTCCATGTCAGAGGAAAGTGAGTGTGGTTTTGAATACTACCCTTCTTACAAACTGAGTCAATTGTTTCAGGGCAATCCCCTAGTCAGTCCTGGAGATGAAGCTGGCCTTCTGGACTGTCTAAGCCCCCAGCTTTGTCCCTGGAGCCAATGCTCCCAGAAAGTGAAGTGCAAAGCATTAAGTCAGATGATATGGAATCATTGTTTATGGTTGAACTGTTTGAGCTTTCAGAGGAGGAAAATGATGAACTGGAACAGACTGGTGACATATCAGAACAAGAAGAGTGTGTTGAGTGCCCTGATAATTCACTGTCAGTGTCAGAAAGCTCTCCATGTGAGCCAAGTGTTGTGGACTCAGAGATTGTAACTCCTGGAGCTGAAAGTGTCCCAAGTTCTAGCCTCTCTACCCCAATGGAGACTCCCCTGACAAGTGAGGACAATGCCGAAAATGAGGCACAGAGTACAGAGACTGTAACAGTTCCCCCTAGAAAGACTGGTTGAGCTCTAAAGCCTGTGGTGCACCTCAGTTATGATTCCCCTGGGAGGCCTGTGGACTTGCCTCTCAATGTTGTCCATAAAGGAGTGTATGTGCCCCTGAGCTCATTGCCCAAACTGAACATCAGTGCTAACTCCAAGTTACTTGTGTTGCCCTCTAGGAATGGTACCCCTGCCCCGTCCAGACCCAAGGTAGCTGATAGGGAAGGGCCCTCTCTTCAGGTTTCATGTACAAGAGGTAATAACCTGAGTTATGGTACAATGTGTGTGTGTGTAATACTGTGTAAAGAGTGACGTGCTGCAAAGTTTCAGAAATGTGTTCCTGGTAAAGTGATATATTGACTGATGATTACATGTGCGAGCCTAATGTGATACTGATGTAAATGTATATGGTTGTGTTGAAACTTATGGGGGTACTTGCTTGTCATGGACGCCAAGCTTTTCCAGGCCGGGAAGGGTGTAACCCCCCTGCAAATGAGGGTTCCCAAAAAGTCTTCCAGGAGCTTGCTTGAATGCTCTGTGTGTTCTCCCGGGTATCGTGCAGTAATTGCGGTCGGGATCGAGAAGCAGCCTGCCTGGTATAGTACTTTCCTTTTACATATAAATGCGTGTAGTGCTTGTGGGGAATCACGTTTCCAATCCCCTGTACAGTAAATAGAGTGCATGAAGCTGGAAGTAAACCCCTGCTTAATCCAGACTACATTTATTTGCTCTAAACTGCAGTGGGGTCCAGTCATAAGGACCTTGTCCACATGGTCTGCTCTTCCTGGCAATCCAGGACAATCTGCCTTCCATCCAGTTCCCAGCATTGAGTTTGTGAGTATAAAGCAGGGTAGCTCCCTGCCATCTGTTTATCGAATTGCAAGTGTGTCATCTAATTGTTACTTTTTTCATTTCTTCACGAACTGAGCCCTCCGGCTCCGGATTACAATTGGGTATTGTGCAAGTGTTTTTTCCATCACAGGGCCCCAACCAGCTGCACCGATCCTGGCTAGCCCCGCCTCCCCCATCCTGGGTACCCAGTGAAAGTGACAATTTGGGACTCTGAATATGCATACAGTACTGTGATTATTAATGTGTTTAACCTAATTAACCTGATTTCCCCCTTCCTTGTTATAGCTCCTTAAATAAATCAGATCTGTTGGTTTCAGCAAAGTTACACTGGCTAAGGTATTCGTTTATGTTAAAGTATTGTACTGTGGTTTTTGCACTGTATCATCTTGTTTTACAGGGGGTCCCCAGAGTCCAGTCGACAGAGCCAGTCCTGGGTGTTAGTGTACATTGTGAAGATATTCCTAATGCATTGTGTGGGTCACTAGTGGGAAGAAAGGGGGGTTGCAGTGTCCCAGAGGGCTGTGACCGAGTTAGTTTAACTACTGCAAACCCTGACCTCTGGGTGGAGGCACCCGGCCTTGGACCTAGGCCCCTCAACCTGTTAGTAGTTAAGCAGGCAGGGGTAGTAGCCCTTGGGATAGCACCACCTAGAGGTTACACTAATGGCGAATTTCCTTGCTTTTTTTGCTGTAAAAAACCCTAACTGTTGCATTAATGCAGTTTTTTGCAAAGAATATGTAATATGCATGAAAGTGTGTGTGTATGTTTTTTATAAATAGATTATTTAACTGCATTATTTTCGGTTGTATGTCATGATACTTTTTTTTCATAGGTAATTTCAAGCTAGCAGACTTACGTCCATATTTGCTTGCCATATACCAACATTTTTAAATCGAGTAGTTATCTTAATGAAGTGTCGGTCAAAGTTGGCTTTAAAGCTATTCACACTAGGGCTCTCCACAACCACTGATGGAAGTTCATTCCAGGATACCACAACGTTTTGACTGAACCAGCTCTTACGTAGGTTACGGTTCCACTTGAAATGGAAAAGTTGACCGTCAGGCCTCCTACTACTATGCTAACTGGTCTTTGGCTGGATACTAGCCTCTGCCCAAAGATTGTCGTCTCCCAAAATTCTGTATAACAAACACAGGTCACCCCTAAACCTGCTATAAGGAAGGGAATACTGGTTGAGGGATGATAATCTTGCTTCATAAAGTATGCTTTTTAATCCTTTTATTGATCTAGTAAATCTTCTCTGAACCCCCTCCAGTCTGTTAATATCTTCCCTATTCTGTGGGAACCACACCTGTGCTCAATACTCCAGATGGGGCCTCACCAAAGCTGCATATAGTGGTATAAGTACCTTTTCATCCCTGCTAGATATATGCCTAAGGATGCAGTTTAAATTCTGGTTTGCTTTTTTTTTTTTTACTGTGCCCTACAATGGGACCCAAACTTAAGATCAGCAGTGACCCGAATCCCCAAGTCTCTTTCCTCGTAAGTGACTGTGAGCATATTGTTAGCAAGATTATAAGAGCCACTACCATTATATTTGCCAAAATGCATAACCTTGCATTTGCCCGTATTCAGGACTAGTTTATTTAATACTGTCCACTCCGAGATCACATTAATAGCATTCTGTAGGGATGCAATATCTACTTGATTGTTCACCACTGTCCCAAATCTGCGGTTGTCTGCAAATTTATAGAGCCAGATTTTTGGATTATTTAGTTTATGGGAAGATATATAAATATTAAAGAGACTAGGTCCCAGAACTGAGCCCTGGGGAACCTCGCTAGTGACTGGTGCCCAGTCAGAAATCACCCCATTAATGGTAACCCTTTGTTTGTGCCCCTGCAGTCACACCGAGACCCAGTTACAAATATTGCTGTTTAGATTAATATCCTCCAACATATTTAAAAGTTCCATGTGGAGTAACTTATCAAAAGCTTTCACGAAGTTCATATAAACCACGTCTACAGAGTTCCCAAGGTCCAGCTCCCTACTAACATTCTCATAGAAAACCAAAAGATTCGTTTGGCAGGATCTAGATTTTGTAAACCCGTGTTGTACTGGGTCAATCAATCCATGAGTCATTAGGAAGTCTAAAATTAAGTCTTTGACCAACCCCTCCATAATCTTCCCTAACAGAGAGGTTAAACATACCGGCCTAAAGTTGTCAGGTTTGGACTTGGGCCTTTTTTTTTTTTAAATGGGGACTATTATAGCAGTTTTCCAATCAAGAGGTACTGAGCCTGTGTCTAGAGAGGCCTGGAAGATGCAAGTAACTGGCAGTGCCAGCACATCAGCTAGTTCACGGAGAACTCTAGGGTGAAATTCCTCAGGGCCAGGTGATTTGTTGACATCGATCTTTGTAAGCCGATCAAGTACATCTTTGGGGTTAATAATAATTTTCCCAGGAATGGATGCTTCCTTACAGTACCAACATGTGATACTGAATTACTATTGTTGTAGACTGAACAAAAATATCTGTTCTGGATATCTGCCATTTCTGAGGTGGTAGCTGTCTGCCCCAAGTCATTCAAAAATGGGCCTGTTATACTATGGCCTCCTTTCATACTATTAATGTAGGAAAAGAAAGATTTCTTGTTACCATTCACCCTGTTTGCTAAATCCACCTCAAACTGCGCTTTTGCTTTTTTTATTTTTGCTTTGATAGTCCTAACACATTCCCTATAGGCGTGATTAGCCCCACTTGACCTGTTGAGTTTCAGTTTTTTTTACATTCTGTTCTTCCTGTTTATCATTCTTTTGATGGACGCATTCAGCCATGCAGGTTTTTTTTTTTATACTAGTTGTCATGTTTTGGCACACTTGGTATGCAGGTTTTAACAAGACTTGTTATTCTAGCTAACAGCTTTTTCCACGTGTCCTGTACAGATAGCCCCTTGAAATCATTTTTCCAGTCCCATAACAACATTTGGGTTCTAATGCTTGAGAAGTCTGCTCTCTGAAAATGTAGCTTAGTTGTGGTACCTGAATTCTTGGTAAATATGGATTCCCTGATGCTAAAGTGGACTGATCAGTGGTCACTGTTACCCAAAGGGCTATTAACCTTTTTTTTTTTATTTTAGTCTTTGTTAACCGGGTAAGGCCCACTAGGCACAAGTGCCTGTTTTCAGGGGCGACCTGGGAGCACTGGGTGGTTAAGTGACTTGCTCAGAGTCACACAGTATGCTAGTGGAGGTTGTGAGAATCAAACTCAGGTCTGGTCTGCTGGATGTATCAAGCTCGTTCACACCTCGTTCCTCTAACCTCTAGGCTATACTGCCAACCTGGACTTTATTAACTGTATTACACATATTGGTAAGCACTAGATCTAAGATTCTAGTTCCTCTAGTACTGCCTAGGAGCATTTGTTCAAGTCTCATCTGGTCGAAGGTATCCAAAAACTTCTTGTCCATGTTACTGCCTCCTTGCCCCTTCATCCAGTCTATACTAGGTAGGTTAAAGTCCCCCGCTAGCAGTATTCTATCTGCTGGGTTCAAATCACCTATTATCTTTAATAGTGCCTCGTCATCATCAAGTGACATAGAAGGAGGCCTATATAGCAGTCCTAAAATGATCCTGGTACCTTTATGGGGAAGTAGCTTTACCCATAATAGTTTTAGAACTCTCATATCCTACTGTAGCTCTTCACAATGGATAGATTCATGCACCTGCATGGCTATTCCTCCCCCCTTCCTGTGGACTCTAGATTTAGAAAATAAATTGTATCCTGGCCCTTTTTTTCCCCACAAATCATTATCATCCCACCGGGTTTCCATAACTAGTGCTAAATGGATATTCTGAGAGTGTAATAGCAGTTTAAATTCATTCTATTTATTAACCAAACTCCTAGCATTAATAAGAACTGCCTTCCATTCAGGGGTCTCTTTGGGAGTTGCACTAGTATTAATACTACTGTTTAAGTCATTTTCCAAGCCCCCTTTTTTCAGTTTAAATGAAATTTTATCACTTTAAGAGTTTTTTACCCAGACTTCTAGTACCTGAAGGGTTTAAATGCAGGCTGTCCGCTTTAAACAAAATTGCTCTATTAAATGTTATGGAGTTATCCATAAAACCAACATTTTCCTCCTTGCAGAGTTGTCTCAACCACCTGTTGATTTGTATAATAAACCCTTTTTTTTTTGGATCAAAAGCCATAAGTGGGTAAAATCACAGATATTATGATCTCCCCATTTCTGTTCTTGATCCATGTTGTCATACCTCTAAATTCTGCTCGGATGTCCTCCATCCTGCTTCTGAGTACATCATTAATACCTATATGTAGATCACCGGTGGACTAACTGTATTTTCAAGTAGCCCGTCCAATAAGATTGAAACATCATGTAGCCTAGCTCCAGGTAATGTGCTGACTGTGGTATGTCCTTTTCGCCCCCAACATACTGCAGTATCTATCTCTCTTATAATGGAGTCCCATATCACTACTACATCTCTGTCTGCAGTTCCTTCCTTCTTTGGGTGTTCCATAGTAGTCTGGCCCTGTGTAGCCTCAGCCAGGAAAGGAGCTATAACCCAGGTTGTGCTACTTGAGCCCCCATAAATCCCTTATCATCCGTGTTTACACCTTCATATCTATCAGACAACAGAATGGGCGTTGTTAGTGAGTGGCCCAGTTTGGAGTTCTTTTGCAAACATGTGCTTGTTTCCTCAGTTACTACTACGTCGTCCTTTGTGTCGTTACTAAAACTGGGACTACTATCCCCAGACTTCTGAACCTTATTCCCAGTACAACTGATACTACAGGCAACCTCATCTATAAAGCTTTCCAGACTCCCAATCTCTTTCTGAGTTTCCAGTCTTTGAATGAGCTGCTGAATTTCCCCTTGCAGAGTGACAACCAAAAGACACATAAACTCACTGCACACAGCATCCTCTGTGTACATTTGACACACAATACATGCCTTTTTACCCTTTCCTCTTTTTGTTTTACCATGTACCATTTTGGTTACTGGCTGCACCTTATCGTCCCTGTGGCCCTTGGCGTCCTTATTCTTCCCCACGTTAAACACACTGGATATATTTCCCCTACCTGTCCACAGCAGACACAAGACACACGTGTCTCTGCATGCGGAAGCATGCTCACCCTGCTCCTGCTCGCGTGGGGCTCCTGCTTTGTACCAGGTGGGCAGGAAATATCTCCGGGTCACTTCCTGTCCCCCAAAACCTCCGGTATGCAACTGTGCAGATTTAAAAAAAAAAAAACTACTGCCACCTCATGCGATGGACTTAATTTAAAACTGAAAGCCTGTCCCCTGCTTTCTCAGCCAAATCCACTTGCACAGAATACCCTGAAATGCTTACAGACTGGAGAGCAAGGCAAGCCTTCTAAGTCCCACAATGCAGTCCTACCAGGAAGCCTAGTGACTACTGTTTCCGTAGCAACGGCCGGAAAATCTACCTCCTCTCCCCAGAGGAATTCTCTACCCATTTTACAACTTTTAGTTTACAATAAACGTTAGCTTCCCACCTGGACAAGCCAACAACAGCTCGTATGCACCCCTAGTCCAGTTTTATTACTTTGGAAATCTGAATTGGTATGTCCTTCTTGTCTCTAATTTGTATCTTGTATGATTTTGTCTTATTTTTAGCTCTATGTATATTGGATTTTGTATACAAATTGTATCCCCTTCTCCCTTCTCCCCCAGGACGCATCTGGAAATGAGCTGTTGTAGTTCAGTTCAGCATGCCTTTCCTGGTGAAACTTTTACAAATAAAAAAATAAATAAAACAGTATGTCATATAAGATGTTACTTTGATAATGTGAGTGGATAGTGGCCCAGATATTCAAACTGCACGAGGCTGTGGCTCAAGCCTGGGCACAGCGCAACTTAGCTGCGCAGGGGCGTTGACCGGGTGATATGTAAACATATCTGGAATGAGTAGTACGGTATGGGCTGCATGTCCATTGGCTCACGCTGTGGACCAGTGGGCGTACAGCCCTACCGATGGTGTCAGTCGGTGGGCGGCGGAGCAGCAGGCGGGTGGTGCTGCCGCCCCGCTGACCGGAGGCAGGCGGTGGGGATCAGTGGGCGGGGGTGGGAGGGTCCACTGGACCACCAGGGATAATAGTGTTCTTATTTTTAACTCAGCCCGCGATCGGGCAGACAGGTCCACTGGACCACCAGGGATAATAGTGTTCTTATATTTGTAACTCAGCCCGCAATCGGGCGGGCAGCGGTCCACTGGACCACTAGGGATATAGGATTAATACTTTTATACTGATGCCCGCAATCGGGCATGGTGGGGCTGTCACCATGGAGGTGCAGCTGGAGCTCGGGTGGCCACCCACAGGTGGCAGCTGCTGTGTTGCGCCCTGCACTGTGGCAGCTCACCTGTGGGTGGCCATCCATTGTTCCTTTTTTTTTGGATCAACTTTGTGCTGGCGCAGGTAGGGGTTGCGCATGCATGGCTCCGCACATCCCTGGCTGAATATCGGGCTGTGCAGAGTATGCATGGGCATGCCCCCCTACCTGCGCCTACGCCCCATTACTGATGCGCTCCAGCGCATCAGGATTTGTGCCGCACGCTTTCCTCTTTTGCATATCGCCCCGGGGCGTATCAGTGGGTTGCGCTTGGCACAACCCTTTTGAATATCTGGACCAGTGTATTTAAACCTTAGTGAATATGATATAGTTTTCCGTTTCTTCAACGATATACAGTATATTCATTTTTTTTTCAGTCAAGCTTTTTCTTTCCCCCAGACCCCATCACTGAACTTTACTGAACGTCACAGAGACATATCGGTTATCCACCACTGAATCCTCCATGGAGGCCGTGCTCCAGACCTACACTACCCACATCTGCTCATGCACCTGATTATCTGTTCCTCCCTTGCTACCCTCTTTGTCATGTTCTTTATCCTTTTTGCTCATCTCACTAATAGTATTTATTGCACTGCTTGCCCTGTTCCCATGGCACTGTATTACAGTCTTCTGATAATCTTCATACTTTGTATGTTTTTCTTGATGTTGTATTGCCCCTGTATTCATCGTGTTTCCCTTTGTACCCTTCTCCAGAATGCCTCTGAACACAAATTATTACAGCTTGCATGGTAAAATTCTTTCAGTAAATTAGTTTAATAAAATATTCATGGGCCTAGGCCGCTGATTGTCTACTGGATCGGTCATTAATGACTTAGAAGTGACCATCCAGCTGCTAGCTGACTCTGTGTCACACACACAGCTCACACCACTCTGCTCAAAACCTGAAAGTAAGTAAACAGAATGGTAAAAACAAAAGTTGTTATTCCAATTAGACTTACAATCATAAAAAAACAAACAAACTCAAAGCCAGTCATTTCCTTGGATTAACAACTGGCTGGAGGGGGTGGCCCCAACCAGTCATTAATCCCTCAGGAAATACAGACTTCTCGGTCGTTATTGTGTAAATATATACCATGGACCAAAGTTGTGGTGGGTGGCTTGCCCTGTGGGTGATGCGTGGGCCTGTGGGAAAGTCTTCTCTGGCATATCATGGATTGTCTTCTCTGTTTTCTCCCCTGATGGTACTGGTGCCAGAGACATGCATGCATGTATGTGACATTGTGCATACATACTGAGATCTGGGTGTGGCCCTCCCCCTTCAATGTGCCTCCACTTAGTGACAATCTGGTTGCAGATGGGGACACAGTGTCCCTCCTCCCTAGGTAGGAGAGCTGTCCCAAGGATGCTCGATCCTCCCTCCCTGGCCAGCTTTGAGCAACCCAAATCTTTTCCTGAACTCAGGTCGTCACCGTATCTGAAGGTAGCACTATCACCACACTACCAGGCCAACTGAGTATAAACACATTCTGGATATTGTAATGACTTAAAGCAGCAGTGCAACAAATTATTTTCTATCAAAAAGCTAGGTTCTGCTACAGTTCATAAAAATATTAGTATACCTGTCAAATCTATTTTACTAGGCACCTCCTATGCTGTGCAGCATGAGTTGTTTTTGTATTTTTTTTTGTCTCTGACCCTTACCATATCTACAGCGGGATTTTTAACCTAAACGTGACATCCATCTTTTTCTTGAGAAAAAAACTAATTGTGGTGGAACTAGAAAATATTGCCACTAAAAAAAACTGGAAGATGCCTGGACTCATTTACAGTGAAAAAAGCTAGGCTCAGATTTTGCCCAATTTCTTTGCACTGCTGCTTCAACTAAGCCAGACAAATAAACCTAACTGAGCTGACTGTAAGACAGGCTCACCTTTCTGCTTCTGTTGACTAAGAGACTTGTCATCCGAGAACTATCAAAAAAAGACAGTTCTCTTCTAGCATTATTTGTACTGGATTTTTATGCCTCACAGAAACACTGGAGATAATATTTAAACACAATTCAACTTTTGTCATATATTAAACTGCAGTTCACGTCCAAACATTCTTTATTACTTAGAACAGTTGCATAAGAGCAGAATCTTTGGACTTTAGATGGCATTGCTGTTTGTCAAAATGTAAAGTCATAATGGTGTTTTATATCATTTTTGTTATGTTCTAATGCCATATGGGTCCTCAGGGAGTTGGGGAGAGTGAAAAGCTGCTCTGGTGGCCAAATGATGTGTCAGCAGGAGAAAGCGCACTGTTAAAAGAGAAATACTTTGCACACATGCCAGGATTCAGTAGCTAAATCTGGCATTGATCTAGTGCAGCAAACAGTGAATAAGCAGCCAGACTAGCACAAAAAAGCCTTGTTGTTTCACGCAGCCGCACTTTGTCAAGAGGACAAGGTTCCCCCTTGGGTTCTCATAGTTATACAAGTATTTTAAAGACACATTTGCATAGAATACAGTGAGAAAAGTGCAAGTGAAGATAAAATTGTAAAAGACAGTAAATACAAAAAGATAGTACTTGAAACTTTCATAGATTTCAGAATCACAGCTCAGCTTCAGGATGCACCTATAAATGGGAGAGAAGAAGGCTGTTAGTGAAAAATAAAGTACATTGATTACACATATCAAGGAAGTCTGATACCAACACTAACAATCTAAACTGATATAAAGGAAAGAGGCTTATTCAGTCTTGTTATTAAGCCCCGACCTGTGGTGGCTCTTCTGTAGCCCTCCTGCTTAGATAAGAGATTTACCAGATCACCCCCTTTGTACCCACAGTAACTTTTTCTGTCAGTGTAAATGACCATGTATGCGATGCAGGATTGCCTGAGTGTACTGTGTGTGCATCAGTAGCATACCCCGAATTGCCCTGTGCCAGGGCATGGACATGGTCACCCACTCATTCCTTAAACTTGCGCATGGTGCCCACTGTGTAAAATGAGGAGCAGGTGCAAGTGGCCCAGTACACCACATACAGTAGGTAGTGTCACAGTTTATTAAGTTTTGAATACTGTGAGTTTCAGAAGAGCTGAGGTTCATAAACTGGTTAGTGACTGTAGCCATGCCACAAAATCTGCAACTGCCACAGTGATCGTCCCAGGTGGAAGGGGGCAACCATGTAGTGACATATGGACTTGGCTGATGACTATGGGTAATTCAATCACTAAGAGTCTGTGGTCTCTTAAAAAAAATTGTGAGGATTCTGTTCCATTCTTTCTGTGAGCCTGGGTTTGGTCTGGAAAGCTCTCCTGTTTTTTTTCTGAGGATGCCTTCCACCTGCTTTGCTTGTTTGCTGAAGGTGGTTACAGAATTGCTTTGCTCAGATTCATTGCAAGATGTTCTGTTAGGGTACAAAAGGGTATAACTATCGGTGTTTCTGGCTCTCTTGTAGGCCTTGATGATATCTGTAAAGGAATAACCCTTATCTCTGAATCGCTTGCTAATTACCCCAGCAATAATTTTGAAGTTCTCCAATGAACTACAGTTCCACCTTGCCCTTAAATACTGGCTCATAGATATACATTGGAGCCAGCCATGATGCAACATAGTAACTTGCATATCACAAAGTACTGCAGTAAAAAAGGGCCTTATATAACATATCACAGAATACTGCAGTAAAAAAGGGCTTTATATGACATGTCACAGAATACTGCAGTACAAAAAGGCTTTATATGACATGTCACAGAAGACTGCAGTAAAAAATTGCTTTATATGACATGTCACAGAAGACTGCAGTAAAAAAGAGCTTTATATGACATGTCACAGAAGACTGCAATAAAAAAGGGCTTTACATGACATGTCACAGAAGACTGCAGTAAAAAAGAGCTTTATATGACATGTCACAGAAGACTGCAGTAAAAAAGGGCTTTATATGACGTCACAGAAGACTGCAGTAAAAAAAGAGTTTTATATGACGTCACAGAAGACTGCAGCAAAAAAGAGCTTTACATGACATGTCACAGAAGACTGCAGTAAAAAAGGGTTTTACATGACATGTCACAAAAGACTGCAGTAAAAAAGGGCTTTATATGACATGTCACAAAAGACTGCAGTAAAAAAGGGCTTTATATGACGTCACGGGATACTGCAGTAAAAAAGGGCTTTATATGACATGTCACAAAAGACTGCAGTAAAAAAGGGCTTTATATGACGTCACGAAATACTGCAGTAAAAAAGGGCTTTATATGACATGTCACAAAATATTGCAGTAAAAAAGAGCTTTATATGACATGTCACAGAAGACTGCAGTAAAAAAGAGCTTTATATGACATGTCACAGAATACTGTAGTAAAAAAGAGCTTTACATGACATGTCACAATATACTACAGTAAAAAAGGGCTTAATTGCCATTGAATTACTCTGTTCCCTGTAGCATACTGCAGCATTTTGTGATATACTGCAACATTACTGCATTGCATCCTGGCTGGTGCTGCTCTGTTATGGATGGGTGTGTGTGTGTGTGTGTGTTGGGAGGGGGGGTGGTGACATGAGCTTGCTAGAAGGACGGTGTTATGATTCGTAACTTTCCAATACAACTATGTGTCTACACCCACTTGCAAATTCTTGGAAATAGTGATGTCCAAGAATGGAACCTGATTCAAACAGCTGTTGATTGCAAATTTTAAATTCTTGCTGGTACTCTCCAAAAACTGTGCAGAAATTGCAAGTTCTTGCTTAGTCCCCTCCCACACGATCTGCATATCATCAATATACCTACACCACAGGGACATTCTTGACAGAAAAAGGTTAACATTAACATCATAGATAAAATTTTCTTCCCACAACCTCAAACATAAATTTGGAAAGTTGGGGGCAAATGAAGCCCCCATTGCAGTTCCACTTATTTGCAGGAAGTAGTCTCCCATAAAGGAAAAACTGTTACACTCCAAATGGAGTCTCGACAGTTCCACGAAGAGTTCAGTGGGAGACAGACTTCCAGGTGACGTTCTGTTAAGATAAGTACGAATGGCAAAAAGACCCTCATCATGGGGAATATTGGTATATAATGACTCCACATTGAAAGTCACAAGTAAATCTTGACCCTTGATGTGGGTGACCTCCGAAATACCCAGAACCTCCACTCTGTCCTTGATATAGGATCTGAGACCACTCACAAAAGATTTAATGTGGCAATCCACATATCTGGATAAAGATTTGGTGAGTGAGTATGCCAGATTTAACAGTGCATCTTGAGGGTGCTTCAAGATTTTTATGCACCTTTGGGAGTATATAGATGGTGGCGTAAATGGGGTGTTGTGTGATGAAGAAGTCTCTAGTAGACTGGACAGTCAACCCCCTGTGAGTGGACTTCTCTGATGTTGTCAGTTGTGGTCTTAAACGATATTGTTACTAAGAACATCTGCATAAGAACAGAATCTTTGGACTTTATATGGCACTGTTGTTTGTCAAATGGCATTGCCATTTGTCAAAATGTAAAGTCATAATGCTCTTTTTATAATTTTGGTTATGTTCTAGTGACATAAGGGTTCTCAAAAAGGCACAGCTACAGCTCCAGGGCTATACAGAACCAGATTAAGCTGTTGGTGGTATTAATTCCCCTACTTTTTTCAAGAAATGCCATGGGATCTTTAACATCCACCAGAACAACCACCAGAACAGGCAGACAGGCCTTGGTTTAACATCTCATCCGAAAGATGGTACCTCAAGAGTGCAGCACCCCCCCTCTTGCTGCACTACAGTGTCAGTATATTGGGATTTATCCCACATTCCTGTTGTCAGGCTAGAACCCACAACCTTCCAATCTTCCTGCCTCAGAGGCAAATGTGCAACCTGCTGAGCCATGAACACTGCGACATATGTATGACAACAGACTTTTGTCTGCAGCCTAAAATTATGTCCAAAACAATGAATACCATATATCTTCAATTAGAAGCCACAGCTTCTGTTGCACCTTTTTGTTTCTAGCCATGGCTTCTAATTGAGGATGGCAGTATAGCACTGTGGTTTAGGGCACTGAGCTGCAAATCAGGAGACCTGAGTTTGAGTCCCACAGCCAACCTCCACTTGCATATTGTGTAACTCTGAGCAAGTTGTGCTTCCTGGTCACACCTGGAAATAAGCTTCAGCTTAGTGTGCCTTTCCTGATTAAACAATGTCCCTCCCCCTTCCCCCTATTTGAAGGTGACTTTTAGTTAAAAGCCATCCAAACTAGTTAAAGATTCTGTTTTTTGTTGTTTTATCGTGCTGACCTGTGTTACTGTTTCCCAAGCCCATCTCTGATTGTGAGTCCACTTATCTCACATCTCTCTCTCTGAAAATGTGAAATCAAAGCAAAACTGCCTGCCGTGTACTTCTCAGCACTTTTCTTCAGGAAATAACACAGAGATAGCATGTCAGCATATCGGCAACAAGGATTGTTTCTTCAACCCCAAACCCAACCCATCTCACATCTTTACTAAACCACTCACTCTCTCCTTAGTAATCTATGTGGTGTCTTGTCTCCCACCCACTTTATTGTTGTGGTGCTGTCTTGGTGTTCTAACCAGTCTACAGGTAAATTTTTCTCACCGTGGCCATGTCGTGTCATTAGTCGAGCCCAGCAGCAGCAGCAGCATTACTTTTACAGCATACGGTAGTTTAGTTCTACTTACAACAAGTTCAAATACCATAAGTGCTTACAGTACTTTCAAAGTACCTGTATGCTGTGCAGTGCTCGTGATTACATGCAAACCCATGGTGCATTGGGTGGGTCTGTGCACCACCTTTCATATTTATCCAGTGTTATATTTACTATGATCGTTTATGTCTACTGATTTCTTCTTACAACAAGTTTTAGATAATGTAAGCACTTACATTATCTACAACAAGTTTTAGATAATGTAAGTGCTTATAGTAGTATACCATATGCTGCACTTCTGATTAGAGACAAACCGGTTGTGGGTTGTGGTGGTTGTAGGTTGGAGACTCTGTGCTGTAGTGCTTACCGTATATCTCCGATTAGAAGCCACAGTCTATATTTGATGGTGACTTCTATTACAAAATTCACAGCTTCCAAATGAGGGTGGCTATTATTTTATGGCAGCTTCTAATTGAAGAAATATGGTAATTTGGCAGCATGTGCTTGAAGAGCACATAGCCAGAGAAGCACAGCTCAAAAACAGGAATACCTCTGAGAAAACCTGGATGACCAGTGAAGTACCCATAAAAAATTAAGGATCCTATAAAAAGGCAGGTGTCAACCTTATTTACAGGACAAATTACTTACAGAGCAGAAGTGCTAGTTCACTGCTGCAGAAAAGGTTTTTTTTGGGGGGGAGGCTATGCAAAGTTCACCCTGGAGAGAAAATTGTTTGTAGCTGTATTGGTCCTTGTAATAACAGATTGTCAAACTAGGTGATTTAAAGGGACATTGTCACCCTTTTTTGCATCGTGTTATTTCTGGTTGAAAACCCACATGTCATGATTGCTTGCTTGCCTTCTCTGAAATTAATTGAAGTTGGTTGTTGTTTGGTCTGCTTCTTTCTTAGAATAACTGCAATGCATGGAAATGGTGCAATTATATCCATCCTTGTGTTGCTTCAAATCCTTGATTTCATCTTATTGCATACATCCTGAACATTAGGAACACCCCCAGAGAGTGCAGTCATTCATGATGCAGTAGTCTCCCTTCCTCCCACTGCATCGTGAGTGGCTAGATTGTGTTACAGACATTCCCAAGTCAGGGAAAGATGCAGTGGAAGTTGATCCAGAAATGTAAACAAACAAATTTTTGTGAGGTAATACCAGTATGGTGGGAAGCCTGTTTTTTTACTTTTGATTCAGAATCAAACCACCAGCTACATCAACAGTTTCTACAAAATGCGAGCAATCAAAGCATGTATTTTTTTAATCTAGGAACAGTTTGAGGCTAAGGGGGTTGACAGTGTTCCTTTAATACCATAACAGTAGATCTTCGAGAGAATCTTTTTTGCAGGCTCGGGCTGCCGTCAATGTGCCTTGTATGTGCCCATATAACGTTGGTGTCCTCAGCATGCCTCAGTTCCCTGCCAGAGACGAGCTTGGAAGATCATCAGATCGGCAGGGACCGAAGCAACCAGGACCACACCAGGAACATAAGACAGGATGTGTAACCCTTAGTGTGGATGCCATATGGGGCATCGGAGTAGAAACAACTTGTAACAGCAGGCAGTATAGTTACCTGTCACCTGATAATAGGGGAAGGTGGGTGGGTGAGCTGTGGCTCAATGGAGGAGATTCTCTTGAAGATCTTCTGTTATGGTAGGTAACTGTTCTGTCATCTTCAAGGATATCTTCCTCCTTTGAGCCACATCACGGAATGATTCCCAAGCAGTACCAAGCACTGAAGGTGGATGGCAGGACCTAATGCTCCCGAGTAAGTGAGGCCTTACAGAACTTTGAGACCAAGGTAGGCATGTCTGTGAGAGACAATGTCCAGACTGTAGTGTTTTTATTTATATATTTCATTCTTCAGAAACAACCTTTGAGCAAGGTGCTCTTTTACAAAGGTTCCATGTCATTAAACAGGAACAAACAGAGTTACACATTACAGAGCCAGTGACAACAGCAAAAACAGCCAACAGTTAGGAGGTAGTTACAATAATCTCCCAGGAGTTAGGGTTAAAACCTGGCATTGTCATGGAACAGTTTGGAAAATAGGAATTGTCAAGCAAACTGTTTCAGTTTTAAGAAGGTGAAGAAGGACAGAATCAGAGTTCTGGTGAGGGTCATGGACACAGAGGGGTGGGTAAATGCAAGATAATTGAAGGATGAGTCGGAACTAAGGGAAGGGATAATGGTCATAAGGAGAAGAGGATCAGGTGTGAGGGGGTGAAGGACAGGTGATGGCAGTGTTGGAACTAAAGGGGGGGCTTGCTAGGGCTCAGCCCCAGTAGCTGTGAAGTTAGCCCAGGTAGCTCTCATATCACTGCCATTGACTGGCACGGGGTCAATACCGCGCATGGCAGAATGTCGTGCAACATAATCGCGTTACGCGATTCATTTATAACCTTTTTTGTGGGGCTCTGCCCCGCACCATTATGGGGGCTGCGCCCCGGACCACCCACTAAGAATTTGAACTCCGGGGGGGATCCAACACAGAGAGTGCACAGGTCCGGGTTTCGGCATGATGCCGTGCGCTATTAAGCGTACGACAGTATGACCCGGTACGCCATTGACTTATAGGAAGGGGGGCTCAGTTTAAAGATAGGACCCTTATGGGCTCCCCTAGCTCCCAAAGCTCATAAAGTGTAATTTCAACACTGGGTGATGGAGTCAACGTATGAACAGTACTGCAAGTGGCAGCAGCACAGATGTCAGTAGACGACACATTCTAAAAACAAGCCATTGAGATAGCCACGCATTTGTGGAATGTGCACGAATAGGACCAGGAAGCTGTATACTGTGCTTCTGGTAACAAAACGTAATACAGTGGGCCAGCCATTTCGACAGGCCTTGTTTAGAAATTGGTGATTCCACTATTCTGAGGGCAAAAGCAATAAACAGTTGAGTGGATTTTGTATGATCCTTTGTACAATCTAGGTATGAATGCAGTGTCTTCCAGATGTTCAGCATATGTAAACGACACTCCCCATTACCTGTGGGGGAGGGAAAGTAAGCAGGATATCTGTGGTCTGATTTAGTGTTCTTTCAGATACAACCTTTGGAAGAAAATGAGGACTGGTCCATAGTATAACCCTATCCTTGTGAAAAATAATAAATGAAGGGTTTACAACCAGAACCTGCAGCTTCGAGATGTGTCTAGCAGATGTCATACCTGCTAGAAACAGTGTCTTCCAAGAGAGGAAGTGCAGCACACTTCAATCTATCAATCAGTCAATCAAATCTTTATTTATCCAGGCAGACACCATTGAGCAAGCTCATTTGCAAGGTGGACCTGCATCATACAAGTCATGAACAATACACATAGTTACACTCAAGTACAGGCATTACGACAGTACATGGGAAGAACAATATAAAAACTAAATAACAGTAAGATCAGAGAAAAGAAAAAAACAGTGCATATGGTTACACATAAGTGCAGGCAGTGTGGAAGTACATGTGGATAAACCAGGAAAAAACTAATTAAACAATAGAAATTGTGGTCCATGAGGCACCTGTGGGATGTATCTATTTTTATACATGACAAGGTGGTGGAATGGGCGAGGGAAGCGAGAACCGGTGGAGTCTCAAAGTCTAGGGTGCAAAGGTGGGGAGGGAGTGGCAGAGGCAAAAAGTTCTAGTTGTGGCACTGAACCGAATACCTTCTTGTACATTGTGGCTAATTGATCTAAGGGTTGGAGGCTTAATGTATCACTGTCAATCTATAAGCCTTGGCTATATGGGATAACTGAGCTGCGGTCACAGCTCTAGGGGAGCTAAGTACGGACGATGTCTTCGGAAGCATTGACGACCTGGGTACTGAAGGTGCATACGACAAAGGCTGGAAAACTGGAGTGTACGCAGTATTAAAGGAGATAATCCTATTATGGCTTTGCAGAAGCAGCTTCTGAGTTGTCGAGCGCTGAAGTGGCTTCTGGGTTGTCGACCGCTGGTGGCCGTATCCTTGGCTATTTGGGATAAGTGAGCTGCAGTCACAGCTCTCAGAAGCGGCATACGGACAATGGATTCAGAGGTGTTGGCACTGTGGGTACATGCGACGTCCTGGCTAGGAGGCTAGAGACATCACAGTACTAAAGGCGCATAATCCTGATTATTGGTTCTCAGGGGCAGCCTCGGGGACATCGACTGCTGGTGGCCATAGATCATGGGGCATCTATACTGGGTACTCTGAGAGGTCGATTGGCACTGTGAGAAAGGAGTAGAGGCAAGAGGGAGAAGTGAGGGAAGGAGTGGGTGGAGTAAAGAGCCAATCGGAGTGTGATCGGCAAAGGCGCTCACGCTCCGATAGATTCTGACTTTACCACACCCCTAGCAGCTGTGTCTGGACTTGTGGACTCGGGCGTTGGCTTCTGGGGTGCCGCTGCCCGGTAACCATGGAACAAGTGGCGGTGAGGCAGAGAGCCCTTGAGGGGTGAAGAAGCTTTAGTTCATAGACGGTGGAAGCAGTGGCATACCTCTTTAATTGATTTTGCATATAGGGTCTTAAATACTGCGATGCTTAATGGAGATCTTAGTCTCAGTGATTTCTGTATTTCGTTCCAGAGAGTTGGCAGTGAGAAGCTTATGGCCACTCTCCCAAGGAGCGTGCGGACCCTGGGGATCTTCAGAGAGATTAGGGAGCAGCTCCTTAAGGCATAGTTTCGGAGTTCGCTTAAAGGCAGTTGGTTGGAAATGTAGTGTGGTAGTTTGCAAGTAATAGCTTTTAACGTCCATATTGCTGCGTTTCTGCTTCATCTGTATTGTAGGGAGGTCCACCCCACAGCAGTGTATAAGGAGCAGTGGTGGGTAGAGGAGGGGAAGCCGGAGATGAAGCGCAACGCTCTGTGGTATAAGACGTCCAGCTTGTCTAGGTATGAGGCATTGCAGTGACTGCGGATGAAGTCGGCGTAGTCTAGTAAGGAGATGAAAGTGGTCTGAACGAGCTGTTTTTTTTTGCTTCAGAAGTCAGGAGGCGGTTTATTTGGTAGAAGAGCCCCAGCCTCAGCTTTAGCTTTTTCATCATATCCTCCAGGTGTTTCCCAAAGGAGAGTTTGTGATCTAGCCAAACTCCCAAGTATTTAAATTTGGGGACGAACTCCAGGTTTTCCCCCAGTAAGGTGGTGCCACTAGTCGGGTAAGACTGTAGGTTGCCAGGAGAGAGGATCATTGCCTTGTTTTTTTTGGCATTAAGAGGTTGCTTCTTGTTTAGCTGGTATTGAAGGATGTCGAAGTCGTGTTGCAGATCTGTATAGGCAGCTTCAGGTGTTGACCGGCTTAGGTATAGTACTGTGTCATTTGTGAACAGGTGAATATTGGCTTTTTTTATGCCGAGGTCTATGCTGTTGATGTATATAGTGACGAGTATTGGGCCCAGGATGGACCCTTGGGGACACCGCTTAATAACGGTTTAGAGGGTGATAGCTCCCCTTCTGCCTTGACCTGCTGGTGCCTGTCCGTTAGGTAGTCCTGGAACCATCCAAAAGAGGTGGAGTCTAGACGTAAGGCTTTTAAAGAGGAAAGAAGTAGGGAGTGATCGACAGTGTCGAAAGCTTTACCTAGGTCAAGAAAGACAGTGCAGATGAATTTTTTGCTTTCAGGGTAATTTTGCCAATCGTTTGTTACCTTGGCCAATGCCATAACCGTACTGTGGTTCATTTGGAAGCCTGACTGTAAGGGATTTAGGATGTTTGTGCTTTCCAGGAAGACTCGTAGCTGGGCATTCACTATTTTTTCTAGCAGTTTAGATAGTATAGGGAGTAATGAGATTGGCCTGTAGTTATTTAGGTCACAGGGGTCCCCAGATTTAAATAGCGGGATAATGTGTGCAGTTTTCCATACGTTAGGGAGGGTCCCCTGTGATAGCGACAAATTGAACAAATGAGTAATGGGCACTGCCAGTACATGCCAGGCCACCTTTATGAAGTAGGGGTCTAACAAGTCTGCCCTTGCGCTTTTTTGGTATCCAAGTGAAGGAGTAGCTCTTGACTTCTTTTAGAGTAGCAGGTGAGAATGAGAAGGTAGCGTTTGCTAGATTTGGCTCAGGGGGCGGAGCATGCATTTGAGAGCGCAGGTTGCAAGCAGGCGAGGTATCGAAGGCTAGCCTAGCTGAAGCGAAGTGGTTATTGAATGCTTGCAAAATTTCCTTTTTATTGCTGAGAAAGACATTGTTAGAGGAGATTTTTGAGGGGAGTGCGCTTCCTGATGTATAACCAGAGAGATCTTTTATTGTGGACCAGAATTTGGTTGGGCAAGTTGAGGCAGCATCGAGCTCTGTGCGGTAGAATTTGGACTTGGCTTCTCTGATTAACCTTGTGCAGGAGTTCCTGGCAGATCTGAAAAGACACCAGTCTTTGGCAAGTTGTGATTTACATGCGATTTTCCACAGTTTGTCCCTTTTTTGCAATGTGGCTTTAAGGTCTGGAGTAAACCAGCATTGGGTTCTAGGCTTTATACGAGATTTGACCAGTGGAGCATGGGTATTGAGGGCATGTGTTAATATTTCTTGGAATATGGTGTATGCATCGTTCACTAATTTGGCGAGGAAGAAACTCTGCCAAAGTGGAGAGTCCTTGAGCTCATTGGTATAGGCATGTGGGTCAAAGTTCCACTTTGCCCTCTTAGTAGAGAATTTCGAGGTAAATTTGGGCTTATGATTTGTTCTCACACCAGCAATAAAACAGTGGTCACTGATGTCGGCGTGGAAGATACCAGCATGTGAGTAGAGGTGTGGTTTGTTTACTAATAGGACATCTAGAAGGGTGCTATTTGCTGGGTTTTTCTTATTGATACGTGTTGATTCACTGATAATCCGTGAAAGTCCATGGGAGTCGCAGAGGGATTTGAGAGGTAGTGAGGCGCTGGACAGCCAGTCGTAATTAAGGTCTCCCAGTATTATAGTTTCTAGGTTGCTGGAGTCCAGCATAGAAGATAGGTAAGTCAGGAGCTGAGGTCCAGCTGAGGGCGGCCTGTAGCAGCCGATGATTCGGATGGCTGACACAGGAGTGATTTCAATTTTTAGGGATAAGCATTCGTAGACGTTGGCATGCGAGGAGGAATCAAGTATAGAGACTGAGAATTTGTCCTTGATGTAGATGACGACTCCGCCACCCCTAGTTTGTCTGTCGGTTCCGAATAGTAGGTAGTTGGGTAATCCGATTTCCTTATCAGGGGTAGCTGGCCGCAGCCAAGACTCTGAAATAACATGCACGTCTGGATCAGTGTGGGAGATCCAAGCCTGGATAGAGGAGAATTTTTTTACAAGGCTACATGCATTGACATGCATGAAGCTATTTCCTTTTATCTTAGAGAGCGCTGATGGTGAGGTGATGTCGGTCATGTGTCCAGGATTGAGCTCGACATTGCCTGAGCATAGTAGTAGCAGGAGTACAAGTTTTCTCAGGACCACAAGGGAAGTTTTGAAGATTTTTGACCTTTTCCGAGTAGATGAAGTATCTGAGTATGTTTGCGTGGGCATAATATTAGGCTTATGTTGACCTAGCATTACGTAGCATAGGACCCTTGCTGTGAAGTACCACGGTGTGAGATCACTGTAGGAAAGTAGCTGATACCTTTCGACTAATATTTGGCTGCTTGATGTGCATCGGGTATGCCACTCGAGTTGGTGAAGGTGTAATGGTACAGAGGTGTTGCAGCAGTTAAGTATGTACCTAATGTGTGCACATTAGATAGACTCAGGTCAGGTATCCTCACTAAAGTAAGCCCAGTCTAGAGGATTCCCTAATATAGGCAATATACATAGAACACCAAAAAACTGGAGGCACAGCACCATGGTAGCTAGTGTAATTAGTCAGGTAGAGATCCTTGGGAAGGAGGATGGCTCCTTGAGGTTGCTTTAGGTAACTGGGCTAAGGTGATGGCCCATGCCTTAGCAGGGTTAACTAAGTAATAGATCAGTAGAAATGGGTATGGTGAGAAGAGGAGAGGGTAGACAGTTGTGTACCAATGGCAGTAAGGGGTGGAGCAAGACGGGTCTATATAGAAATGTGCCGGGAGGGGGGATGGGCAGATGGGTGAAAATTTGTGACTTTGCCGTACCTCTCAGTGGCTTGTATCCAAGTTTGTGGTCTCGGGCGTCGGCTTCTGGAGCGTTGACAGCCGGGTGGCCACGGATCAAGCGGCGGTAGAGCTGGAAGCCCTAGGAGGGTCTCGGCTGAAGAGGGAAGGAGACAGGAAGCCAAATTAGTACTGGAGGAGGACAAAGGGTCTCACTAGCCAGTGTCAAGAAAATTTGCAAGTGAATAGGGCGATTTCCTTGGCCCCTGGGAGTCTGGCTACAGTTACAAAGTCAAGGAAAGGGCTGTAATCACTTAAACATTAGATATTTTTAACAAAGTAAAAACAGCTTTTCTAGGTAGATTTTAACAATTTCTAGGCAGTTTAGACAATTAGAAACAGTATAGGCATTAGATTTAGTCAGGTTTAGCTATACAAATTGTGCCTTTTTCCTCTGCTAGCTAGGAAAGAATGTAGAGGTAAAGGGACCAATCATAGTGAGCCTGGCAAAAGGCGCTCGTGCTCCGATTGGTTTGCGGCTTTGCCGTACCTCTCAGTGGCTTGTATCCGAACTTGTGGTCTCGGGCGTCAGCTTCTGGAGCGCCGACTGCCCAGTGGCGGATCGGCGGTGGAGCTGGAAGCCCTAGGAGGGTCTAGATCTCTCAGCAGCTTGTATCTGAGCTTGTGGTCTTGGGCATTGGCTTCTGGAGCGCCGACCGCGGATCGAGTGGCGGTAGAGCTGGAAGCCCTAGGAGGGTCTCAGCTCTCAGTAGCTTGTATCTGAACTTGTGGTCTCGGACATTGGCTTCTGGGGTGCCGACCGCCCGGTGGCCGTGGATCGAGCGGCGGTAGAGCTGGAAGCCCTAGGAGGGTCTCGGCTCTTAGCGGCTTGTATCCGAGCTTGTGGTCTCAGGCATTGGCTTCTGGAGCGCTGACCACCCAGTGGCTGCGGATCGAGTGGTGGTAGAGCTGGAAGCCCTAGGAGGGTCTCGGCTCTCAGCGGCTTGTATCCGAGCTTGTGGTCTCGAGCATCGGCTTCTGGAGTGCCGACCACCCGGTGGCCGTGAATCGACCGGCGGTAGAGCTGGAAGCCCTAGGAGGGTCTCGCTTATAGCTGCAGGCTCAAAAGGAGGCACAGTGAGAGTCTTCTGGACCATGTTAAAGTCCCACACTAGAACCAGATCTTGAACTGGGAGGAAGCAAAAGGAGGATGCCCCTTAGGAGTCAACCAGAAACTTCCAGTTGTACCATAGTGTTACCCTCTGTCAGGGCATGAAAAGCCGACAGAGCAGCCATGTGGACTTTTATGGAGGAATACCCTAGTCCCAAGTCCTTAAGGGACAAGAGATAGTCCAGTAGTTTAGAAACTGGACATGTTAAGGGATTCAGAGCACACCCCATACACCAGACTGTAAAGCATTTCTATTTTTGTGAATACGTGTACCGGGTAGACAATTCTCTTGCTGCAAGTAGAACATCAGCTACTGCCATTGAAGCCCCGAAGCAGAAGAGGTCTGTGTCCTTAGGAGTCATGCATGAAAGTGCAGAGACTGATGATCTTGGTGCACCAGGGCACCCAGCTCCTGTGTCAGAAGTGTGGATTGCAGTTGGAGTGGAACAGCAGGTTCCACCGCCATTTGTTGGAGAAGTGGAAACCAAATTTGTCTGAGCAAGTGAGGAGCCACCAGAATCAGGGTGGCATGCTCGGCCCTCAGCCTGTCCAGAACCCTCTGTATTAGAAGGAATGCAGCAAAAAGCATACAGATACTTCCCTTTGCAAGAGAGGGACAACACATCTCGCCAAAAAACTCCAGGCCCTGGAGCGAGCAAAAGTGCAGCAGTTTTGCATTGTATGGAGACTCAAATAGGTCGATGTGCAGACAACCCCATTTTTTGAAGAGGTCGTCACAACGGAATACAAGAGTTCCCATTCATGGCAGAGCATACTGGATCAACCGAGGTGATCCGCTAGTGCATTCAGGGTCCTGGAGAAGAACACCTCTGACAGAAATATGTCATGCTTCATTGCCCAGTGCTTACCTCTCATTGCTTCTCTGCAGAGAGCATACAAATGAACTCTGCCCTGTCGACTGATGTAGTACATCACAGATATATTATCTGTTTGGATCTATAGCTGATTCCCCTGAAGGAGGGTGGCAAAGGCCTGTAGAGCTCATAGAACAGCCCTCATCAGAGTGTTGCTGAGAAGCAATGTATCCAGAAGGCCGCATTGGCTTGGGTTCTGAAGGGTCCTGAATGAACCCCCCCATCCCATCCCTGAGGTATCTGTGGTTGTAACTAGCAGGGAGAATGGCTGCAGGAACAAAGACCATTTCTCTATGTTGGACCGATCCAGCCACCATAGAGGGAATGAGGGAGAGGAGGAGTGACGAGTATGGGGCGTTTCAACTCATCCGAGTGCAGAGTCCATTGCGCTCTGAGGAACCATTGTGGAATCCTCATATGGAGGCAGGCTAATGGAACTGTCAGGATGGCAGCTGTCATCAGGCCAATCAGTCCTAAGAGATAGCAGGCTGACACATAGTCGCTGGAGGTAACCAGCTGCGCCTGTACCACTAGTGCTGTGGCACAGTCCAAAGGCAAAAATGCCCGATTGAGACCTGTGTCCAGTATGGCTTCTATACATTGGAGCCTCTAGCAGGGGGTAAGGACTGATTTCAGCTCATTGAGCAATATACCTATTTGTCTGAACAACTGCCAGATCCGAAACAGTGTGTATACAATTGTTTCCCAAGACAGGGCCTTTAATAGCCAAGCACCTGTGTAAGGGAAGATATACAGACACTCCCTGCAGAGGGCTGCTGCCACCACTACAAATACATTGGTAAAGATACATGGTAGAGAGCATAAGGCAAAGAGTAAAACACAAAAATGATAGTGCGAGCCCTGAAGCATAAATCACGGATACTTTCTCTGAGGTTGTCTGATCTTGACGTGAAGGCACTGTAAGCATCTCTCATGTCCAGTGCGACCATTCAGTCCTCTTTTAACAGTTGTTACAACAGGGATTGTAGTCGTATTGTATTCTATGTACAAGTTCAGATCCCTTTATCTAGTACTGGGTGTAAATCCCCGGTCCGTTTTGGAAACAGAAAATACGAGGGAAAAAATCCTTGATTTATTTCTGCAGTCTGGACTAATTCCACAACCCTTTTGTGGAGGAGGGATGGAACCTCCTCCAGCAGAAAGGCAAGATGTTCCAGAGGAAATCTGTTTGGCAACAGGGGAGTAACAGAAAGAAGAGTAAGGAGCTCTAGGGCAGTCACTGATCCAGCCAGGGCAGAGAATGCAATACTCAAAATTGAATGAGAATCAGTCATTTACAACCACTTTACCAGTCACCTCCATAGTTGTGTTCTTAATGTGTTTTCTTGTTGTTTATTATACAAAATTTAAAACACACAATGTACCTGTCACACAGTGGTATGTACCATACTTAGTATGAAAAGGAATGTATGTAATATATTACCATTGTTATGTACATCGTGACCTATTTTGGTTTAATTCAATGAAGAAAGTTTAAAAAAAAAGGAGCTTTAGGGCATGTCAAAGCTGAACCACCTCCAGAACCCAGGCATCAGTGTATTGATCTCCTTCCACTTTGGTAGAAAGAAGGAGATACAGCTCACCACCTGAACATACTGAGGTAGTGAGGCTGGCGATAAGGGAAGGGAGTCAGAAGGCATCGGGGGTGACTGGGGTCCTGGTAATAGTTTGACCTTTTGTAAGTCTGGTATGGGCACCAGGAGGCAGGCTTGTGGCCTAGGATGTGGAGAGTTGATGCCTCTGTGACCCACAGCTGGGGCCTCTTGAGTAACCTAGGCCAGAATGGGCATACAGCCTACTTAAAAAAAATATCACGACCCCTTTCTTTGGATTTTGGGTTCAAAGTATGCAGGGATCTTAGGGTCATTCTAGACGTGTGCGGATCACTCAGTATATTCTTAATGTCACTACCAAATAGCTGTTTTCCTCTAATAGGAACATTCAGTACAGATTGTTGTAGGTATGAGGAAAACCCAGCCATCCTAAGCCAGGAGTGGTGATGAATGCAAATTCCAGAGGTTGCAGCCCTTGCAGTCACATCAGAGGTGTCGTAGGCCGATCTGAGTAGGAGCTTACTTACCTGTCTCTTGGCCATTAGCAATTATTGCTGAGCCAATATTTTGTCCTGGCCCTCAGGTAATCTTTCTGCCAGACCAGCCATTATCTTCCAGTGGCAAATCTGATATTTGATCATATATGCCTGATAGTGTGCAATTCTCAGACCGAGGTTGGATGAGGCAAAAGTCCTCTTACCCATCACATCCAGTTTCCTGAACTCCTTATCAGGAGGAGGAGAGCATAAGTGCTTTGGAGCTTTGAATCTGTGGTGAGCAGTCATAATTACCACGGAGTCTGTTTCAGGCTGTGAAGAATAGCATGGATTAGCAGTAGGGACAGGATACTGTTTAACCGCCTTCCTGGGTACAGCAGGCAGCTGTGCAGGCCTATCTCAGGCAGCTAAAGCATTATCTTCAAGAGTCACATGACTAGAGGAATAATCACTGCAAGAGAGTCTGAAACCTCCAAGAACTCAAAGATTGTTCTTGGAAGAATCCTCTTCCTTAGCTTGGAACCCCAGTTTAGCCAGAATCTGTTTAAGGAATGCTTGAAATGAGGCATTCACTGGGGAGATCTAGATGTGTTTACCATGCTCACTTCAGAACAAGACGATAGAGTAGAGCTTGAGCCAACTACATCTACAGTATAATCTCTTCCTCTTCTTCCATGGTCTCCTACTCCATGTATTCTGGATTATATTCTGGTTCATCATCAACGTCCACTGGTCTTGGCATAGGGTCGCCAGGACTAGGAGATACATGAGGAGGAGCTGACAATGGGAGTCTTGTCTACGATGACTGTTCTGGGGCCGGCATTAGTGTATGAGTAGAAAACAAAATTGTCAATGGTAAAGCTGTTGACAGGCCAGTTGGAGGTGCAGGTGTTGATGGCAGTGGCAGTAGGCACTGAAATAGCGGAGACAATGCCTGTATGTCAACGGAGCCTGAAGGGGTCGTTGACGGCTGAGACACAGGTGGTATAGTGCTCATCAGTGGACTAGACTGTGAGTCCCCGACTGGGGAGGATGAGCTGACACTGGACCCTAACCTTGGTGTCTGTAAGACAGTCGAGGGAGGGGGTGGCAGGACCCCTGACTGAAGCCTAGGTCCCATCTTTTTCAGTGGACTTAAATCATCTAAGTGGTGAATGGGAGCATCTGGAGAAGTGTCTTATCCCTTTCTGCATTTCTCCTTTTCTGAATGGCGGTGTTTATCAGCTGGCTTTGATGACTTGTCTTTTTTCTTCGACGATGCCTCAGTAGCCACCATCAACTGCAAAGAGCGGCAGTCTGACAGCGAACCAGGAACTGCTGTAAATGATGATGGAGAAGCCACCTTCACTGCAGCCTGTTTCTCCATTTCTTGGATCAAAAGAACATTTTCTAAATCTTTCTTATGACGTCTCCTGTTTGCTTAGTTTAAGCCCTGACAAATTGTGCATGCCTTAACCCTTGCTGTGCCGTGGACTGATATAGCAGTCCAGAACTACTATGCATTCTAATTCTGTCAGCAGCCTAAGGGTTAATATCGTGATTTGTACCAAGGTGTTGAATACAAATGGAGTGCTCGTGATGTATATATTTTTTTTACTGTCGCTACAACAGCAATTTAGAAACAACAGTTCTTTGCTCTTGGTATAAAAGGTAAATTACAAAATAAACTATTTTTTTTTAGCTATTACTTTATCTCCTCGCCACACGGCCCTAGATGGGAGGGAGCCCCAGTCCCGTTCCCCGACGTCCACCAGCCGATGCTGACCGATACCCCCAGTTCTTACCCCCCAGGTGGGGCTGGCGGGACCAGATCTAGTTGGTCGGTGCCGTGGCTATTCAGGCGTGGGACCTTCGAGTCCCCTGCATCATGCAGCTAGGAGCTCACTTTTTCCTCCAATGTTTTACCCCTCAGGGGCAGAGCATGCAGTGGCACCGGCAATGGCAGCGTGCACACTCCCGTGTGCATCCCATCATGTGTCTGCACGCCTCTGACCCCCCTAATTGGCAGCATCGCTGTGCTGCCCGCAGCCTCCGCTATGGGCCAGGCATGCAGCAACCACTGATCGCCCCCCTACCTGGAGAAGAAGAGCAGTCCCTGGTTGCTGGCTTGGCACGAGGTGTGACGTCCAGTGCCTCAACCCGCAGCTCCACCAGGCCGGCCATAAAATAACAAAGTAAAAGAAGTATGCAGCGACAGCGAGTACTTACAAGCAAACGTTTGATGGTATTCTTCAGCAGTGGACCGATGAGTGGTTGATGGCGGGAGAAAGAACTGAGGGTTGCCGGGGACACCAACGTTATATGGATGCTGACGAGGCGCATCGATGTGGGCAGCCCCAGCCTGCAAAATTTTTTCTGTGTGGTCCTGATGCCAATGGCTTCAGTTCCATGATGTGGCTCAATGGAGGGAGATATCGTCAAAGAAGATCTAATTTCTTCACCTACAGTGTATCATGCATACCGTGAAAATGGTAATTGCGATACAGGAAAACAGACACGATATTAGTATCATCATTAGTGAAAATTATCATGCCTATCGCAGAAATTTATCATGATGTCCCTAGTTAATATAAAGCTACATAGTATACTCCATGGTGTAGGATATAAGTTCACATTCAGTGTTACGATTTTAATGCAAAAGTCCACAGCATTGACAGTGAAATAGTATTTCTCAATTAACAGAAATTTTTTTAATGTCAAAGTTCATGTTTCCTAAGTGTTCTGAGCTTCTACCTTAAAGATATGATAAGGTGTACCACGTTTTGTATTTTTGTTCTGTATCTTGATGAGTAATGTTCTGCATTTGAGGGACGAAATGTTAAGAGGTGTGAGAGAAGCTGCTTCACATTGTAAGAAAGATGCTTTTTACAGTAAGTGGGCACTATGGTGATGCTATTCCAGCGGTAACTACATTTAATTTAAAATACGTAAGATGCCTATGGACCTATGTAGAGGGGACACTAATATAGATAGAGTTAAAAATAGCCCAATGGTCCAGCTGGAGGCTAAGGATGTTTTTTTCTGGTCTGGACATATATGAAGTGGCAAAATACAGTACTGAAGCTGGAATGATTGTGAATGTTGTTTCTGATGAGACATGCCCATAAAGAACCTTAGTGAGGAAAAGGAGGAATAGGTGAATGATCCAGAAATAATGTTGTAAATCTGAAAATGCAAGCTCTCTATTTTCTAAATTGAATCATGTGTAAATACTGACATTTTCTTTGAGGTGTAAGTATTGCAACTAAAACTATTCTAAGTCGTACAAGCAGAAGCAGTGGCTACTGCCTGTCCCACTTAACATGTCTTTCAGCTACAGAAACACCACCAATATTTTACAAAAATGTTAACACGCTGCTTCCTGCTTTTCTGTATTTTTTTGTCCCAGAGCCGGATGTTGCTTCAAGTGACGCCACCAGTATTGAATGTAGCATTCAGCAGGATGGAGATAGTTATCTGATGAATGGCAAGAAGTGGTGGAGTAGCGGTGAGTGATAACATGACTCAAATCTCAAGATCCTAAGCATGCTGAGCTCTTAAATCACACCAAAGTACTGTGATGATTCTGTAAATGTGAATCTAAAAATTCCACCAGGAAGAATACATGTCTTTGGGCTCCAGTGTTAAAAAGATTTTACCATAGACCACAAATGGGAGAAACTCCTGAATGCAAGATTTTTTTAGAAAAAGTTGTCTTTCTAAATCTCTTCTGGTGCCAAATCTTCATACACGAGATGATAAGAAAAGTATGTTGCTGTCATAGTTCATACTGCTTATTAATTTTTTTTTTTAATTAATTTGTTTCTATGTTGGAAAGGTGACCTGCATCACATCCACTGTCTAAGTTCTTGGGAACTGCACACCTCTCACAGTTTGTCTTGGCTTTCGTTGCTTGCTTTTTATGATATGGTCCGATGATCCGTTTTCATCTCTTTTTTTTTACATCTCATTTGTAAGCAGTAACCTAGTTATAAGACACATTAATACAGTGGTTATGCTTTTAGCCAGCTGGGATGGCAATGGATGCTTTGAACACACGAATGCTAGCAGTGTGTAGCCAGTAGACTTCGGCCACCCTCTGATGCAAACTAGAACAGATTCTTTTCTCATGGTTATGCTGTTGATTTGTTTTAAGATACTGTGTGTTGCAAATAAATCTTTATGCACAGCGTGCTGTTTAATATTTCTTACGTAGATCTAGTGTAGTAGTGTGTGGTAATGCCACTATTGGTACGAATAAGGAAGCACTGTAATAATGTCTTGTCATGAATTTTATCTGATGTTAATAGTTGCCTTTTGATATAGATAGATAAAAAAATCGACACACCCGCTGTGGCAAAATCTCCAAATCTGATTACATTTCAGTCACTTTTCCCTTTGTCAGAGGGCTTTCTTTTTCAGGTTTTTGCATGTATGCACATCTCATGTGATGTTGTCATGCAAATCTCGTGACATTGCGAGACCCATCCCTGATTAAGTATTATGGTAGATTTTAAATTACAGTCTTAGTATATCTGAAAATACCTGAAACAGTGAAGTCAAGTTGCTTACATCAGAGTTTAGTGCATTTCGCTGATCCCAGCAGGTCATGCTTGCTTTACCTTTTTTTAATATAATTGGAAATCTGGACACCTGTACTGCCCCGTTGCTCTCAGTACTGTGCTTTGCCATTTGTTTGCTTTGAAATCATTTTGTTTCTTCTCCTTTACTGGGGCCCTTTTTTATATTATTTCTTTAACTAACTGATGCTTATTTTTTCAATTACTGATTCAGTCCGGATCCTTGGGCTATCAGCTGAGTGGAGGCATAGCATACTGTAGAAGCATGTACTGTGAGCTTCTGCTCAGCTGATGTCACCACATTTCAGAGCTGATCAGTAATTACAAAAATGATTATAAGGTGGGGAAAATGCAACATCAGCATGGACCCCTAGAAAAGGAAACAAGCTTGTATCAAAGTGAATAAATAAAAAAAACATTAGAAAGAATAAAGAGGCCACATGCATTCACATTTTAACTATATATTTTTTTAAAGTAAAGTTTATGTACCCTTTAAAAAGATCTGACTAAGACTTCTTAAGTATGCAGTAGGACACACCAGGGTGTGTAATTATGGGTCAGTAATCGTACACTTTGAGTATATTTTAAGGCACAAGGTGCTTGCGCCTAGTGCCTTTAAACATACTTGAGAAGTGTGATTACTGACTATAGTTTTACATCCCTGAAGTGCCTTATTGAACATGAAGTGGGTCCTACATAAGAAATTTAAAAAGATAAAAAAATTGCATGATTTAAAAGAAAAGAATGCTGCTCTTTGTGCCAGTTGCTTTTTGTTTGTGGAGGAAGGGGTATTGATATTTCTGTGTCCTTTGGCAGGGATTAATTACACTTGTTGGAATGGTTTTCAGCCAGTGACAGTCCAAGATTCTTTGGACCCATTTTACAGTTAAGGAATAATACACAACAGGGTGTTGTACAGTATATCATAGAATATTGCCATGCCTCGGGTGCAACAGAGAAGTGGCAATATCTCATGACATACCACACCCTGGAGCGTATTATTACTATTATCCAAGGTTTTGTTTTTTTTTGTGTGTGTACATAAAAAAATAAACAAGATGTGACTGGTGCCAACATGGCTGGTCTTGCTTCTTTATGTTTCTAGCTTTGTTTATTTTTGTAGCAGGTCTTACTGTCCCACCAGTCTCACTGTTACAATCATAGGTACCGTATATGAGGACCACATCCAACACCAGTTTTACAGATTTTTTGTATACTCTGTCCACAAGGAAAGTGCTGACGCAGTGGCACTGCTTTTCAGTAATGCTCCCTGTGCTGTACACACTGGTTCAAGTCCGCCCTACAGCAGGCAGTTAGTTTCATCCCCCCAGTACCAAACTTAATGATATCCCTCCTCTGTATCACTGTTTTTGTTTTGTTTTTATTCTCTGATGTTCCATGTTGGACACCGGACCTGTCATGTAGTTGGCAGGAAAGAGCCAGATGTTTTTTTGTTCCTTTATGGGCCAGGTTGGGCATCTGACTGGCAGGTAGTTTGGGGAAGGGAGACCAAGTTTTATTTTGTTTAATTCCCTGAGTGATCAGGTCAGGCTTGGGATTCATCAGGTTGTTCAGGGGCAGAAGACTGATTATTTTTTTATTCCCTGATAGTCCTAGTTTAGCCCTGGACTCATCAGCTAATTGGGTGAAGAAAGAAAAGAGACAGATTTATTTTTGTTCGCTAATGAATTGTGTTGGGCACTGGATCCGTTAGGTAGTTAAGGGGAGGAGGAACGTTTTTTTGGTTTTTTAATTCCCTGCTCAGTTGGACATTGGACCCATAAGGTAGTTTGTGGGAGGGGAACAGATTTTGTTTTATTCCCTGATGGGCCAGGCTGGGCATCAGATCATTCTACTGCACAGCAGGCTGGGTTGGTGCACATTGCAGTGTGATTTCTATGTGCATGTTGGGAAGAGTGCAGAGCTGAGACTGAGGTCTGAGAGAGGGAGAGTCGGGCGGTGGGGCCGGGATCACTGGCATTTGGGGTTACAGCCATAGAAGTGTGTCCCATCAGTCCCTCGTGGTCTAGTTTTCCATGCTGTTGTGCTGTGGGTGAGAGGAGGTGGAAATACCTGAACAGACTGGTAGCAGCAGTAGCAGCCCCAAGCCTCCCGTGCAGTGCTTGAGCCCCTCACTGGGATCTGAGAGGGTTTGGGCATGGGGAAAGCAGTGTTTTAGTACCCTGCCTATTCCACCTTCCACTCACTGCTTTACTGTTTCTCCTCCTTATCTCTGTTTGGCTTAACACATGGCCAGGTTGGGCATGGGACCCATCAGGTAGTTGGAGGAAGGGGAGAGTTGTTTTATTTTATTCCCTGATGAGCCGGGTTGGGCACTAGACTGCTAAAATGTTAGGTGGGAAGATGGCCAGATTTTGTCATTCCCTGCCAGGGGACCAGACCTGTCAGGTTGTTGGGAGGGTCAGATTATTTTTTTTATTTCCTGACAGGCCTGGTTAAACACTGGACTTCACGAGTTGTTGGGGATTGGTTATTATTTATTTATTTTTTATTTCTTGACAGGCCAGGTTGGGCCAGATTGGGCCCTGGACCTGACAGACAGACAGACTGGGTGAGGGGAACCGATGTTTTGATTCCATCATGGGCCACATTGTGTACTGGATCCATCAGGTTGTTAGTGGGCGTATTATTTTTATTCCATGACACACTGAGTTGCATATCAGACCCATCATGTAGCGTAGGAGACAGGGACTTTTTTAATTTCTTGATGGGCTGGATTGGGTATTGGACCAGTCAGGTAGTTGGAGGTGCGAGAGGGTCAGATTTGTTCTTTATTCTCTTATGGGTCAGGTTGGGCACTAGATCTGTCAGGTTGGTGGGGAAGGGGGACAGAGGACAGATTATCTTACTCCCTGAATGATTTGGTTGGGTCTCAGACCAGTCAGGTAGTTGGAGTGGCGGGGGGGGTGGGCTGATTTTTTTTTTTTTAATTTCCTGATGGATTGGGTCGTGTACTGAACCAATCAGGTAATTGAGAAGAGAAGCATATTTTTTATTCTCTAACTGACTGAGCTGCTCACCTGACCCATCAGGTAGTGGGGAGAAGGGGGACCAGATTTTATTTTATTCCATTTGTCCAGGTTGAGCACCGGAAATTCTATTCTAAATTCCTCATGTCACTAATATGGAACTCCTGTGCCTTGTAAAACACTTTGGGATACAATGTATATGAAAGTCATGTTGGCTGCAAGTTGTTTTGCAAATTGCCTCACCCTGGCCCTCTCTTGCTTCCCTCTCTGAGCTCATTTATTGTCATTCTTGTCATCACAGTAGGGGTGGGGGGCTAAACAACCCAAGGACTTCGTCAGTGATAGTGCCGAGGTGCTGATGTACATTTCTGTGGCAGCAGTTTGGGCGCTGATGCAAGTTGTTGTGGTGACGGTTTGCTGAAGTGTTTAATTGGGTATTGTTTACAGTGGCGGTTACCAGCGTTTGTGGTGGGTGATGCTGTTTGCAAAAAATTCAGGAAGTGGAGTGGCATGTAGGGAGGTAAAGATGCTGGGCTCCTGGTTCTTCTCATTTAACATGACTGTGTTACGGGATGTAGTCACGGCTGAGATGAGCTTTCAGCCAGTAAGAGAACTGTTTATTTTATATCCAGTTCATAATGTTAATGTTATTACCTTAGTATTTTTATACATCAGCTGATTTTTATCCAAGAGTCCACATAGTTCCATAAGTAATAAAACCCACAACACGCCAGATTTTTACAGACTGACTCTAGACATGGGGACTCAAAATTCATATACTGCAGTTTACTTTTTTTCTTTTAGGGCCTTAGCGGGGAGCCTATCCTCAGATAGATTTGTAGTTTAATCCAGTTTTGAGGTCATGGCTGAGGTTGAAAACATATTTAAGGGCAGAGCTCCCAATTCTAACCAAACAAAACACAAAGGAGCAGGGGGACTAGGAGCCCCAATACCTGCAGGCAGGGTATTGATTGCTTTAGTAATTTTGTCAAATGCAAATACTTTGTCCATTACTGTTATCTCTTGCAGGCTTATAGGAGGGAATTTGATGTCTTTAAAGAATGTATCCAAACCTGTTGTATTATTGTGATATTTCAGTTTATATTGTTTCACACAGTATGGTTTAAGTATATTCTTAATTTTAATGGGGATGGTCATTCATTATCTCCTGTTTGTCTTCAATAAAGTAAACACAGTTTTCTTCTTTTTCTATCTTCGGTTGCCATGATAAAATCATATCTGGCTTGTCCCCAGGGCATAGTCATTGTATAGTATTTAGACCTTGTTAATAATAATTGGTGCTCGGTTTCGGTTGTGAATACTGAGTTGAATTTATCTTTTAAGCGAGTAATTGCTTCAAGTGTTCAGCATTGTTACTTGATGGGCCCTTTCCATGGTTTTTGTTTGATTTTCTAAATGTGCTTGTTCTTCCCCAAGTTTCTTCTTTTTATGGATTGAATAAGAAGTTATAATTCCTCTTAGAATAGCCTTGAAAGCATCCAATATAATAGAGATATATCCATCTATGAGTTAATATCGAAATAAGCCTGGATCTCATATTCTAGATAGCCAATATATAGTTGGCCCTTTAGTAATAATGGGTCCATTTGAAACATCAGAGGTTTGTATACCTCATGCTCGTATGTGATTTGTAAGAGGACTGGTAAATGACCAGTAACGGTAATACCTTAATATTCTAGTCATGCAATAAGGTGTATGAGACCAAAAAGAAATCAATCCTGGAGTAAGATTGGTGTACTCCTAAAACAAAACTTGTCTTGTATTATGGTTTCTGTGCCCCCAATGGTCAATTAAATTCAAATTCTCTACAAATTTTGAAATTGTTTTGGTGGCTGTGGGTGTTCTAGAACCCACATTGGGATATCTCCCAGTTGAGTTATTCTGTACCAAATTACTCTTGATGGGACTTTACTTGAGGACACCTCGTCCTTCAGATACCTTGGGGTTTGGTTAGACCAACACCTCAACTTCTCTGGGCACACTGACGCCATCCAGAAAAATATGCGCCCCAAGTTCGGTGCCTTGTTCAGGAACTGCAGTTGCATCCCTTCTGTGGCTAGACGTGAGCTTGTACAGAAGTTGATCCTCCCAATTTGTGACTACTGCAGCATAGTCTGTGGTGCTGCTCCTAAGTCCTCCCTGACCAGATTGGACACTCTCTTCAACTCCTTTTGCTGCTGTGCCCTTGATGTTCCCTCTCGCACCCACTACTGTGACCTCTAGCGAGCCCTTTCCTTCCCCTCCCTTACAAATAGACGCCTCTCACATTGCGCTAAATCCACTGGCTAGGTGAACTCCCTTCCTTCCTGTCCCCCTCATTTATAACACCCCCCTCCTCCTTCCCACTCCCTCAGATCTACTGACACTCGCACATTAACTGCCCCTGCGCTCTGGTTTTTTGTCATAACGGCGATCTCAGAATAGCGATCGCCATTTGGGTGAGTGTACATTGCTAAAATGAATTATGGTGATGTACACTCTAGCGACTAGAAAACAAGGCGACTGTTTTTATGTTATGGCCCTGCACCCCATTACTTAGGATTCTCAACTCCAGGGGGTGCATGTTGAAGTGGTATAAACTTAAAAAAAAAATAAAAAAAACAACCCAACTGAAAAACTGTCACACCCAGAATCAGACCTCTCCCAACCCCAGCCCGCCACCTACTCACCCGCCTACATGACCACCTCGGCAGCATTGCCGCATTACTCCCCACATACCCTCCCTCCCCTTCCGCCTGTTGTGTGACGTGGTCCTCCCCACGCGTGTATATACAGCGACACCCTGTCGCTATACTCGCCTGCCCCTGTATCCGGTAACTACCCTGCCAGGTAGCCCTGTACACAAGTGCCATGATTGAGTAGCCCTTTTTGAAAGCGCTCAGTCGCGCTATACTTGCCACTCCACCCTCTCCGGCCAGTCTGGGTACTCTCACCGTTTCCCTAAAATATAGAACTCTCTACCACCCCAAATCCAACACTTCTCCTCCCTCTGTTCCATCAACACTGCCCTCTCCAACTATCTTGCACTTAACTGTTCCTGTCATGATCCACCTTCATTTCCTTCATCTTGCTCCTTACAGTTCGTCCCCCTTCAGAATTTACCCAATGCTTCCATCGAATCTACTGCCTCTACTGACCCTAGCCCCTCCAAAGTGCTAGTTCTCATACCTTTCTCCCTTCTCCTACTCCCCCTTTTTCTCTAGCCTTTTATACTCCCCTTGCAGGGTTCTTAGTATCCTGAAGGGGTCCTATAGTGCCTAGGCTTGCCACCTTTTTTTCTCCCATCTACCTATCCTTGGCCTCCCAGGTCCCCTTGCAGGGTCCCTAGAATCCTGGAGGGTTCCTTGGATCAGGCCTCATCCCCTCTCAGGTGTTATTTCTCATTCCCTCCCTGTCACTATCCCTCTATTACTACAACGCCTAACTGCAGGAGGGTTTACTATTGCCTGAACTTCCCTGCCCCCTTGCAGAGTTCATCACATGCTGAAGGGTTCTCTTTTTGGGTCAGGCCTTATTTCCCCTCCTAGGTGTTAATCAGACTTACTCCCGCTCTCTCTCCCCCTCTCTAATCCCTACTCCAGTCCCCTGTCCCCTTGCAGGGTTCCCCGCATCCTGAAGGGGCCTCTCCGAAACACGACTCTGCACTATCTGTCATCTCATCCTCTCTCTCTTCTTCACTCCTTATTTCAGGATAGCACTTGTTCACTTACTACCATTGCACTTATTAATTGTTCTCACAAATTGCATATGTATGCAACACTGTAACAACTGCCTTAATTGTATGCTGTGTTGATCTTTGTTACTTGAAGGTAAAATGTCTCATTCTTATTGTGCCCCTTCCCCCCAGGTCACACCGGGAGATGAGCAACCTGTTGCTTAGTGTGTCTTCCTGGTGAAACATTTCAATAAATGAATTAATTAAATTCCCCCCTCCCCCATTGATATGTGGAGTTCTAAAGGTTGAAATGTGCACAACAAAGTCTGAGAAAAAGCATGGATCATTTTTTTTTTAGCCATATAAATTAGCCAGTGTATAAATTTGACCATCTGTAGAGACTTCACATACCACATATCTACTTTGGTTATCTGTTGCATGTTTTATCATTTTGAGTCTATTTATTTTTTCAAAGAATTGCTGCACCTCGTAATTTGAGTTGTATGATGAATTTATCCCTGGGCCCTCTCGTCTTGTTAAGGGTATGAAGTCTATATCTATCAGATGTTTTTTTTTTGTAGGAACAGACAGCCAAATGTCGATCTATATATTTTAATATTTTCCTGATTTTAATCTGGTCTCTAAGGCAGTTCACATTCCAAGAAAGGATAGATCTTACTTCGAGAGGGCTCTTGCAGTGGATAATTACATACAGGACTGACGCCGGCAGGCTGCAGGACCTTACGGAAAAATTTCTAGCTCGCAGTCCCTGGCGAGGACGCTTCATGTCAGGTGACCGGCATCAGGAGGCGTCAGTATAAAGGCGGTCCGGACACCCCTTCCAGTTCTTTCCGCCGTTAGCTGCGTGCAGCTCCTCGCGGAGAGAAAAGTTTGCGTGTAGTCAGCCCTACTTCGTGGTTTTTACCGAAAAAATCTTATTTTTGACGTCAGGTACTAACGCGGTGTATTTTCTTAATTTATTTATTTATTTATTTTTTGTTGACTGGGTAAGTGCACTAGACAAATCCTGCCTATTTTCAGGCACGACCCGGGGGAGGGGGATACAGATGAATGCCAACTGACTTTGAACCAGATTAAGCTGTTGGTGGTATTTATAGTGATTGAGGGAAATTTGGCCAGGACACCGGGGAAATTCCCCTACTCTTTTCGATAAGTGCCATGGGATCTTTAACATCCACCTGAACTACCACCAATCCAGGCAGATGGGACCTCGGTTTAACGTCTCATCCGAAGGCGGCACCTCAGAGGTGCAGCACCCTCTCATGCTGCACTACAGTGTCAGTACTGGGATATTAACCCAAGTGCCAGATGTGGGAACTGAACCACAGCCCTCTGATCTCCGGCCTCAGAGGCAAGTGTGCTACCTACTGAGCCACTGACACTGTGTGTGTCCTACACCCTCGAGCACAAGAACAAGTGTGATTGCATCGGCTCCCAACTTCACCGCACAAGGACGGCCACTCCCTGTGCCTGTTCTGCCTAGGCCATCAATATTGCCTTAGTTTAACGCAGCTACCCGAAAAAGACGCAGTAATCCCTGGAGGCCCATATTCTTAAAAAGAAAATGAGCTCTATGGAGAAGGAGTTTAAAACTAAGGCAGGCGTCCACTTCCCCGTAGGCCATCGAGAAAGAGAAGGACAAGGAGGCACGGGACAAAAAGCTCCGAGGCCGGGCTTGGGTAACATCCTTCCGGGATCGCTTCTCGGCGGCTGCCTCAGAGGGTTACTGAGGCGGCGTCGGCCTGCCCGTCTGGCCCACGCTCGGGCCTTGCGGGTGCCTCCGGGCAGTTGGAGGCCTCCGCCCCTGGTTCAGCCGCATGCTTGCGGCCTACCATCGTGGGCGACTCCAGTAAGCTGGGCATCAGCACCTCTGACGTCCGCCCGGAGAGGGCTGGTAAGACGTCTGACCCTTCGGGGCGACGCACGGCTTCTTCCCCACCAGACCAGGCCGACCCTTCCTCTCGACCTGCCTCCGGGGAAGGCTCTCGTAAGTTGGACGTCGGCTCATCCGGCGTCCCCGAGCTTCGCCTCTCGCCTCTTATCGGCTCGTCCGACGTCTGGCAGCGAGGAACTGAGCGATGGACCCCGGCGTCCGTTGTTCCGGTTCACGCAGCTTCGCTGCCATCTGAGAACCAAGTCCCCAACCTGACCCTGGGACTTCCGTCCCCGGGCGCAGTTGTAGATCCTTTGCCGCCGTTAGTCCCTCCTCCATCTGGCGCGACGGACCTGACGTCGGCTTCCTGGACGCCGGCTCCGACACCGGCCCCTTTGATGTCGGTACCTCCGGCGTCAGGGCCTCCGCCGTTGGCCCTGATGTCGGCCTTACCAACTCAGGAAGAGTTCCTGCTCCCATCGGGCCCTCCTCCGGGCTCTCTGCTACGGACCCACCCACGAGGTTCCCAGCCGGGCCGTCTGTGCAGGCAGCCCCCCCCGGCTTCCGGGTACCCACCATCTTATTCAACACCAGTGTACCGGGAGCACCGTATCTGGCCTCCACAGTACCGGCGCGCAGTACTCGACATCTCAATACCCGCGCCGGGTTACCCTTGTGAGTTTGGATCGCTTCCATATGGGTATAGCCCATATTCTTATCCCCCGCCGCCTCCTCCTCCTCCACCGCCCTCGCGGCAACCGGTGGACCTGCAGGAGACTCTGGCATCCTGATGGGCTGAGGCCAAGGCTTAGCTCACCAAAGAGTTCGAGAGCCACCTTCCAGCGACGGTGCCATCCCAGGTTCCTGTACGCCCCAGGCGACACACTCCCTCACCACCTCCGGACTCCAGGGTTCTTCCGTCTGGGTCCAGAGAGGGGCAGGACATGTGTCCCCAGGGACTACGCAAGGGACCCATTCCTCCCCCGGGTCGGGAAAGGGAGTCTTACTCTTCTTCTTCCTCCTCTTTACTCTCGGACTCCTCGGACTCTTCCGATGGCTGCTCCGAGAGAGACGCCGAGCCTCGCTGTCCGTCGAAGCCCCGGCCGAGGACTCCTCCGAAGTCCCCTCCGGAGGATCCTTCTTTTACGGAGTTGCTCAGAAAAATCCAGGAGGTCCATCAGTGGCGCTCTTTGGAACCAGATCCTCAGCGTCTGAAACTCGCTGAACATCTGGATCTGCCCGTGACAGCTCCTACACTAGTGCCACCCTGGATAGAGCCTCACGCCCGATCTTGTCACCACGATATGGAAACAGCCGTCGGCCTTAGCCCACTTCCAGGAAGTCGAACAGGCTATATCAGGCTCAGAGGTGTTGATTTCCTAGATTCTCACCCTCGTGCCGACTGGGTCATGATTAGGCGCGCTCATGGCCAGTCGGCGAACTAAACCATCTTAGCTCGTCACCTCCTGTAAAGGATCTGCAGCTCCTGGACCAGTGCAGGAGAAAGATTAACGCTTCCTCCACACTGGGGATCTGGGCCTGAACTACGTCGGCCACATGGGGGACTACCAGAAGGCCATTCTTACTCAGGTGGAAACCAAGCTGGACTCCTTGCCTGACTCCCAAGTCAAACAGGAGTTGGCTGATCTCGTCCGCTCTGCTTGTTCGGTCAGTTGCCACATGCTACGTGCGACATACGACACAGTGGACACTGCTGGGCGGAGCTCTGCTTTCACCGTAGGCCTACGGTGTCATGCTTGGTTCCGCGTGTCAGGTCTGATCCCAGAGGTGCAATCTGCTATCCAGGAAGCACCTTTCCGGGGGTCGGTGCTTTTCGGGGGTGATGTCAAGGACATCATTACCGATTTGCAAGAGAAGGGGACGGCTCTTAAATCAGTTGATTCTGTGTACCATCCCCATCAGCAGCAGCGCTGTCCCTTTCGCCAGGCGGAATCGGTAAGCGGGAAACCCCAGGGAAGAAGGCAGACACAAAACATCAGGCCCCCATGACTGCTACGCCCCCTCCGCCCAAAAAAGCAGCGGGTGCTTCAGCTGCGGTGCTGCCTCACACCACTTGACTCCTTTCCTCTCCCACTGCCTCCGGACTCCCCGGAGGAACCGGTAGGAGGGAGGTTTTCCCTCCACCTTCCAGGATGGGAGAGGATAACCACGGATTCTTGGGTGCTCCAGCTTATAGCAGAAGGACCTCCATAGGGTTTCTTCAGAAACCACCCCGCCACCCTCCTCTAAGAGTAGAGTCGTATTCAGGAACACCTTCCTTTGGTCCAGGAGAAATCTTGGCTCTTCTGGTGAAACAGCGATAGAGCCCGTCCCCTTCATCTTCAGGGGATAGGTTACTATTCCCATTTCTTCCTGGTCCCAAAGAAGACGGGAGATCTCAGACCAATTTTAGATCTCAGTTCCCTGAATCTTTATGTAGAGTACAAAAGGTTCAGGATGCTCTCTCTGCAGAGCCTTCTGCCTCTCTCCGGCCGGGTCAATGCCTTTGTGCCCTGGATATGCAGGATGCTTATCTGCACATTCCCATTCGCCCCTCCCATCGCAAATACCTTCGTTTTGCATTCCAGGGGGACCACTACCAGTTCATGGCACTCCCGTTTGGTCTATCCTCGGCCCCCTGAGTATTTACCAAATGCCTGGCAGTGGTGGCAGCCCGCCTGCGTACCAAGGGAGTACAGGTGTTCCCTTACCTGGACAACTGGCTCCTGGCGGCCTCATCCAGGGAGGAACTCCTGCGTTTCCTCTCCCTCACCCAGCAGGTTTTGCGCCTGGGTATTACCATCAACCATTCCAAGTCTCATCTGGACCCTTCCCAGAGGCTACAGTTCATCGGGGCGATCCTCGATACGACCATGGGCAAGGCCTTCCTGCCTCCGGACAGGGCGACCTCCCTTCAGACCCAAATATGTCTGTTATCCGACCACAGGATGGTCTCGGTGAGGTCGGTCCTTCGCCTTCTCGGGCTCATAATTTTGTTCTGTATAGATATTAATGGTTTCAGAAAGAAAAAGGTACTTAATATTATATGGAGACAAACACAAAATAGCTGTTCCACCTAATAATGTCTACCAGTCTTCTAAGAATCAGTCTTCACCATTGATTCCCACTAGTGGGATTAAGCCAGAGATGGCAGAACTCCACGAGAGCAAGAACTTTTCTGGTGGGGGCTGGTGATGCGAGAGGCTGTGCATGCACATAACAACATATACACCTCATTTACTTTTTTTCCCCACCGAGTGTGCATCAATAGCGTCATCATTCTCTTCATTGGGGCCAGAACCTTACCATCTATGCAACAACAGTGGCTAGTTCTTTGACTTTAGTTTAAAGTACACTTGAGTATTTTATTTTTGTGTCAGTTTAGTTAATTTAACCCACAGCCACGGCACCATCGCCAGTCACTTCAGTGCTGGTGGGGCATCAACACCTCATTCATCTCCGAGATCAGATCCTTTAGTGCCACATAAGCCTGCCGTGTTAGGATAATTCTCTCTGGGGATGCTCTCTGAGCTGTCTGCAACATCTGTGGTGCTACCACCAGCACTGTTTCCCAGGCTTCATCCGGGACCAGTGTTTCCAGTGTTGCCACAGCCATGGCTTGTGCTGTTGGCTCTTTGACACCCTCTTCCTTACTACTTTCTGAGTGAAGAGGCTGTAGAGGGGGACGAGTCAGATGTTGATGCTGACCTCATCATCTCTGATGGTGAGGAGGATGACTTGTACTATGGCCCAGAGAACTTAGTGCCAGTTGCTATGACTGTACCTCAGGAGGACCTCTTTTTTCAGGCTTTGCTCAGACGTATACATTCTACATTAAATTTTGAGCCAATAGCCAGAGACCAGGCTAGGCACCTCCAACTGGAGTTTCTAAACATGCCTAATATCTCAGTCTCCTTAGTTCCTTCCAGCCAGCCAGCCCTAGAACTCTTTCAGAGCGGCTTGGAGGAGGCCTACTACTGTGGCAGCTTTTCTTATATGCATGTCAAAAAATTGCCCTATTAATCCTCCCCCCTTTGGGGGGCGTGGCTTGACCGAGCAACATGGTGGACGTACTCTAGACCAGCTCCCTCATGGCACAATAAAAAAAATGGCTAAAACTCCTATTTCAGTTCATCTCATAAGTCAGAAACAAGCATACCAGATAAGAGGCTCATGACCAGTCAGCGACTGCAACCTGATAAAAGAGGCTCATGACCAGTCCATGACTGCAACCTGATAAAAGAGGCTCATGACCAGTCAGCGACTGCAACCTGATAAAAGAGGCTCATGACCAGTCAGCGACTGCAACCTGATAAAAGAGGCTCATGACCAGTCAGCGACTGCAACCGGATAAAAGAAGCTCATGACCAGTCAGCGACTGCAACCTGATAAAAGAGGCTCATGACCAGTCAGCGACTGCAACCTGATAAAAGAGGCTCATGACCAGTCAGCGACTGCAACCTGATAAAAGAGGCTCATGACCAGTCAGCGACTGCAACCTGATAAAAGAGGCTCATGACCAGTCAGCACTGCAACCTGATAAAGAGGGCTCAGACCAGTCAGCGACTGCAACCTGATAAATGAGGCTCATGACCAGTCAGCGACTGCAACCTGATAAAAGAGGCTCATGACCAGTCAGCGACTGCAACCTGATAAAAGAGGCTCATGACCAGTCTGTGACTGCAACCTGATAAAAGAGGCTCATGACCAGTCTGTGACTGCAACCTGATAAAAGAGGCTCATGACCAGTCAGTGACTGCAACCGGATAAAAGAGGCTCATGACCAGTCAGTGACTGCAACCGGATAAAAGAAGCTCATGACCAGTCAGTGACTGCAACCTGATAAAAGAGGCTCATGACCAGTCAGCGACTGCAACCGGATAAAAGAAGCTCATGACCAGTCTGTGACTGCAACCGGATAAAAGAGGCTCATGACCAGTCTGTGACTGCAACCTGATAAAATAGGCTCATGACCAGTCAGCGACTGCAACCTGATAAAAGAGGCTCATGACCAGTCAGCGACTGCAACCGGATAAAAGAGGCTCATGACCAGTCAGCGACTGCAACCGGATAAAAGAAGCTCATGACCAGTCAGTGACTGCAACCTGATAAAAGAGGCTGATGACCAGTCAGTGACTGCAGAACTGGCAGAACCAGTTACCATTTCATTTTTTTTTCTCTCCTTCCTCATCAGCCCCCATCTGCTGACACCCAGCCCCATCACCCTAGTGCCCACTGGAAGTTACTGCTGATGTCGTCCCCCAGGGCTTGCCATCCCTGGCAGGGTTGGCGGGGTTCTTCAGCCCCCGCCATGTAAAGGATCCAGTTCCAGCTGCATGGTCAGCTGGTCAGGTGCGGGGCCTGTGGATGCTTGGTGCCATCCTGCTGATGACTTTTCCCCCTTGTACTGTCCCCTGGGAGGCGTGGCATGCAGTAGTGTCATGACGCATATCACGTGCTCCCTCACGACATGCATTGACGCCTGCCATGCTCTCCATGCATGTTGGTCCAGGCTGTCTTTCCCCCAGCTTCCACCAGAATTTAACCCAGTACTGGGCTCTGCCCCCCCCCTGCCCCCCAGAGAGGAGGAGAACAGTCCTTTGGATGCTCAGTCCTCCTCCACCCTGCTGGCCCTCCGACAACCTGAGCTCTTCTGAACCTGGGTTGTTGGCATTGCAAGTGGTAGTGCTACCACTGTGTTGGTGGGCCGTTCCAGCTAGTTACTGTTTCTAGCAGCAATAGCATTAAGTGATTCTCCCATTCCTGCCACTACAGAGGGACACGTGATCGAAAAGTATGGCTACCACCTTGGGTGAAAAGGAGACTGATAGAGTGAATACTGCCTTACCTGCCATGATTGCCAACCCACAGTGAAAGCAGATATTGAAAATATTACTGCTGAGATTTTACACTTACAAGGCTTAGTCTCTGGACTTACAGAGATGACTACCACGCATTCCAACTGCCTGGATGAGACCGCTACAGTTCATCACCAGTTTGTTAGGAAAGATGATCTGAGCTGTTCAGGGTTTGGCAGGGAAGGGGGAGATCAGAGATGGGGATGTACCGTTCATTTTGGTTGTGATTGCAGGTAACAGCTTGTCCACAGGGGAGATAAGTTGTGGTAGAGGGGAGGATCTGGGCAGCCGTGGGGATGTTTACTATATTTATAAAAAGTTCTTCTTTATTTCTTATAAGGATTTGAAATAATATGGGTTTGAATTGTTCATGAGCTTATTGCTAGGAGCCCACCTAGGCTCTTAAGTGTGGTGTCACAAAAGGGATACAGTGGAGAGCTTTATTCAGTGGAGATCATGGATGACAGGTTTTATATTTCATCTTGGAATGTGAATGGGGTAAAAAAAATTTAAGTGGAAGGGGGTCCTGGGAGAGGAGGAAAGCCCCACACAGATATATTAATGTTGCAGGAGACCCATATGTCGGAGGGGGAACTAGCACAATCTGCAAAATGCTGGGGAGGGGTATGCGGGCAGGAGCATGTTTCAACGCCAAGTCAAGAAGTGCTGCAGTGTCATTATAGATGCAATTGCCAGGCTTAATAATATCCACCAGACTGGACAGAGGAGGGAGAGATGTTCTTGCACCGATATTGTACCAAATTTGCTGTGGGGTCCATATATAGTCCTAGTGTCGAAGATGGAGCATTTTGCACCTCTTTCTATAAATGTTAGAGCCTTGGGTGATTTAGCAAACACATTTGGGCTAGTATTTATTTATTGATTGATTGATTTATTCATTCAAGAGTTTCATCAGGAAAGACACACTGAGCTAAAGTAGCTGATTTCCAGATGCATCTGCGGGTGGGGGGGGAGTGGGATATATACAGAGTTGAACAGGAGATAAATTAATACATCAAAACATCATGTAGAGATTTAAATTTAAATTAGACAATGTAACCTTGATCACTGGGAGATGGTTGAAGTCAGTAACATGATCATAAGGACAGGACGAGAGGTACAATCCTTAGGGACAGGGAGAAAATATGTTACTTTTAGGTGAGGGCAGTAGCGGAAAGAGTACAGAGTGGAGGAGAGCAGGGTGAGCAAGGGAAGTAGAAGTCTAATGTGGAGGTGGAAAAGGAGAGGGGGAGAGGAGAGTGAAGCAGTTTAGGAGTGGGGAGGGGAGGAGGAGAACTAGTGTGGAGGGGTGTGGGAGTGGAAGGAGAGGTTGAGGAAAGTCAAAGGGCAGGAGGGGGAAGGGGAAGGAGTGGGTGAATGAGAGGAGGCAGAGCAGGGTAGTGATTAAGTATGCATCCCACTGCCCATATGGATATACTATGCAATCCCAAAACTCGGTATGCTGACGCTCAGCATACTGAGTGAGTTTGCCAGAAATGCACAACCCCGAACAGATCGTATGCCCAACAGCATTATTTCAGGCATTAAGCCCGAAACTAAGTGTAAAATTAAGTGTCACGGGAGGTGTATTCCCTAAAAGGATATGCCCGGTCCAGAACCCGGGTCTGAGGGAGCGTGCTGGCAGAGCTGCTGGTGGTGTAGCCATGTACATCACTGGAGCAGCTCGGCCAACTCCCCAAATCAACTGTCCCTTGACGTGCATGAACAGGGGTAAGGTAGCAACCTGTCATATCTGCTACCTTACCCCTGTAAAAATCCGTCAGAGAATCCATTGCTGTGATGCTCACTATCGGGACACTACACCTATCGGGCAATAGTGCCTGGGCAGGTGTGTGTCGGGATAGTGAGCCACAGGACTTCATAAGGGTACCACATGTATTTACTGCTTCTACTCTCATGCTCATGTATCCTACACTCTTATTAATAAATTCCTGGTCTCTGCCTCCTCTGTAGAATGTGTCCCATGCCTCCTACGTGTCAGATCTAGTCTCAGACCATGGCCTAGTGGTTTTAACTGTTCAATCATGAGGCCTGGCACCTCCTACACAAAATTGGCACCTAGACCCAGTCTTGCTTACCAAGCCGGAATTCCGTCAGTTTATCACTAAGGCAGTTGAGGAATACCTTATTCGTAGCAAAGTGGTGGATGCCTGGCATGCAACCCACTGGGAAGCCTCAGAGCCTTTCTTACGGGGCAAATCATATCCTTTGCCTGCTTCCACAGAAAAGAGCAAATGGCTAGAATACAAGAACTGGAGTCTAAGATTGCTCAAATGGAGCAAGAGCACATAGTTAACCCCGCTTGCAGACAGTAAGGTAAGCGTTTAACATGCTCCAGAGTGCTGTCTTAGGGAGAACTAGTATCTTGCTCACCAGGATGGGACAGTATTTCGATGGTGACGGATGGGGGGGGTGCTCCTTGTTTAGCAAAAAATAGTGAGGATGCCAGAACAATAGCCCAGATCAGGCAGCAGGGGGATGGGCTGACCTCGACTGGGCAGTTTTAGAAGAAGCATTCAATTCCTTTTATGTTGACTTATACTCCTTGGAGGTTAACCCCAGTGTAGATCAGTTTCAAGCCTTTTTTGACAAGGTCCCCATCGTACCAGTTGGTAAGGCAACGAAACTCCCATTAGAACAACCACTGGAAAGGGAGGAAGTCATGAAGACAGTGAAACCCTTGAACAGGGGAAGCCCCAGGTCTAGATAGACTGTCTGTAGATTTTGTTAAGATAGTTGCTCAAGAGCTGGAACCCCTCTTTAACATGGTGCAAGAGAATCTGTAGACAGGTTACCCCCCCCCCCCTCCAAACGGGGTCAGCAGTGATTACAGTTTTTCCTAAGCCATGTATGGTCTCTCCTCATGTGCATCTTAGCGACCAATTTCCTTGCTTATTGCTGACTGTATAATAGTAGCCAAAATCATTGCCACCATCTTGACCAATCCAGCTTTATTAAAGGGTCGCCAAGGAAAAATAATGTATGCCGGATCTTGAACATAATTCAGCGGTGAGCAAGAACCTTGGGTAAACACAGGGTGGCAGTCCTCACACTGGGTGTAGAAAAGGCCTTTGACCGCATGTAGTGGGGGTATATCTTTGAAACGCTGTCCAGATGAGAAGATGTATAGGGGCTGTCTATCAGGTGCCCTCAGCTCAGGGCCAAATTTGTGCAGGTCTAGCCCCAAGAGTTTTCCTCTATCCAGAGGAACACGCCAGGTATGCCCTTTCTTAACCCGTTATATGTCCTGGCACTAGAGCCGCTGGTGGCAACAGTCTGTGCCAATCCTAGGATACGTGGCTAGAAAGGGGGATTTCTGCTGAGCGAGGAAAAATATCCCTTCTAGGAGCGTGGATATGTTGTTCATCCACACTCTTTGGCATGTCCACTTCCACTTTAAATCTCACTGGAAGTCTTCAAGCTGGTTCCTCCCACCCTCCCAGGTGGTATATACCTCGGCTCCGGCCCATGATGCCAGATCTTCCTTTCCACTGGAAGATTTAGGTTGCCTCCCTCGTGCTCACGCATCTTGTAGGCCCTGGCTTTCAAACCTTCAGTTATTCCGAAAATTTGCATTGTTCGCATTAGCGATTGCAAGTTTGCTGCTTCGATTATGGAAGACAAGTCTTCCCCGGGATTTCATCGGTGCCTTTGCGGCCAGAAAATGTCGCGCACCGATCCCCCCACCGTGTCGCTTCTACTGCCTCGGTGTTTTACCATGACACTGAATGCGACTGTCTTGCTCTTTTCATCCCAGCATCCCCGACGAACTTCTCGCATGCCTGAAGCTGGGGAGGCCAGAGAAGAGGAACCCTCCAGTGAAATCCAAGGAGGCTCGGTGGGCGGTTTCCGTGACTGCGGGATCCGCTGAGCAATTGGAATGCATGCAAGCATTCGAGGAGGAAACGGCTTGTGCTGCAGATACTTCTCAGGGCTTTTTCGTTCCGCTCATCTTGGGCTCCACCTTCTCTGGTCCTTCCAAGAGTTTTGCCAGTCTCTCCCCGACCAAGAGAGAGGCATCTGCAGGCTCGCACTCCTCTTGATCTCATAAGCGGGAGAACGATCCAGAAGCGTCTTCATCTCGATGGAGACATTCTTGGGAGCGGTAGAGATCTCAGTCCCAGGAGCATGCGGTCTCGACTTCAGTCGAGATTGCTTCTTCGGCCGCTGGCTTTTCGGCTTTGCCGTCTGGTCAGTCGACCGAATTATCGATCGACGATGTCTAAACCATGATCGATCCGATCAACCCAATATCGCCGACTCCAGTCGACAATTCCCCCGATCGAACCCCTAATCTGATCTTTCCAGATGATGAGACTCAGCCTGCTGGGACTCCATTCGAAGAAGTGGTCCCTGATCCCAGGAAATCACTGGTCCTGCCAGTGTCTCCCGAGCGACCAAGTCGGCCTGTCTGATCTTGATTGAGATCTCGAATCCCTTGCCCGACAGGCCGAGGAAGAGCCATAAATGCTGTAAAAAGAGGCGACACCATCGGTCATCCTTGGATGAGGAGAGGCTCCGGCGGAAACTCTGGCGCTACGAGGACCTCATGTGGCAACAGCTAATTTTGACCAGGCACAAGCTGACTCCAGCTTCTACACTGACCATTACCTGGCTTTCGCCTCCTAGGCTGAAGCTGACTCCTTCGGAGCCGATTAAATCAGTTCCTCAGCCCGCAGAGCCAGCAAAACCACCAGTTCATCCCAAAATGGTCTCTCTACCGATTGTGGTGGAACCACCACTCAAACAGCCAGTAGGAGGGGCTCGTTCCAAGGAAGACAGACCAGACACTGGGCTTCCTCGATGATTGTCGGTCACGGTCACCCCGGACCGCCCCCGGTAAGTCGAAGGTGACCTGGGTGGTAGGCCATTTTACCCGGATTCCTCAGATTCGGACGTCACTGGCTTACATTCTCATCTGGGTGATGATGAATCAACCGTTGGCTTAGTGATGGAGGAAGGTCCCTCGTCTTTTCTTTTTTTTTTTAAACTTTCAGTCTTTATTTTATAGTATAAAACACATACATTGCTTACAGCAAAAATGCATATTAACAATACAGTGAAGGAATAACATAAAAAATACAGAGAACATAAATACTTTTTTAAAAAATATATAAGAATAAACGTAAAGTGCACGCACATTTAGTATTTCATTATATTTTTACATGTTGCCATAACTAATACACCCCAAAAAGTAGATGGGACAATTAATTCCCTCAAGAAAATAAGCTACAGATTCAGCTCATGGTATAAACTCTGTCCGAATTGGTGTAATATATATCACCCACTTTCTCCAAATATTCTCAAAACCAGCCTGGGATTTGTTTAATGTAGCTGTGATTTTTTCCATTTTATAGATGTGGATCATTAATTGATGCCACTGATCCAGAGTGGGAGGCAAGGGGGACAGCCACTTTTTAGCAATAGCCTTTTTAGCGGCAAGAAAAGCCAAATTAATAAATTTCTTTGTTGGGGTATCCAGTTGGTCAAGGGGGCACTCCCCAAAAAGAAAAATCAGGGGGTCAAATCTGATATTTGGAGAGATTATTTGTTGAAGGGCTTCATGGAGACGTGAAAGAAATGGTTGTAAAATCCAACAGGACCAAAAAATATGGCCTAGAGTGGCTGTAGTGAATCCACATTACCTCCAGCAATCTGCTCCCCATGCATACTGTATTTCTGAGTCACTACAGGGGCTTTGAAATACCTCACTGATAATTTCCTGGCAAATTCCTTCCAGTATCCAGAGCTGATACCTTTCTGCATTGTTTTTATATGCCTTTCCCATACTGGTAAGGAAATTCCTATCCCCAAATCTTTTTCCCAAACTAGCCTAGTTTTATCTAGGGGACTGTCTTTCAAAGATTGTAAACCCTTATATAAGGTTGAAGTTATATGGGGTGGAACAGGACCTCCATCTGTCACTCTCATCAAAGTGTCCAGGAGCCCAGGAAGGGGGCAGTCCCTCCATCTCACCTCCCCAAGTGAGCGGAGGTAATCCCTAGTTTGAAAATATCTGAATCTGTCTGAATATTGGATGCCATACCTATGGGCTAGATCCGTAAGGGATAAAATTATCCCCTGTGGCATAAAATGATATATCAGATGCAGACCTTTTCTTTGCCATCTGAGATATCCCTTGTCCAGTTTGGCTGGGGTAAAAAGGTCTGTATGGGGCAAGGAGATTAGGATGGATCTCCATTTTGTGAGTTCCGAAAGGGATAACATCTTCTGCCAGGACTTCAGGGTGGAGTGTATTAATGGGTTTTTAATTTCCTCTATTTTTAGTACAAGGGGGACAGAAAGCAGTGTATGAAGGACATCCTTAAGTTCCCTCTCTTGATTCTCAATTGACTTCCATCTAGCACTATAATGCTTATCTAGCCAATATAGCGGAATTCTGATTTGAGAGGCTAAATAATATAGCCTGAAATTAGGAAGGGACATACCTCCCTGCTGCCTGGGAAGCTGTAAAACTGAAAAATTGATCATCGGCTTCTGTTTCCCCCAAATGTAAGCTGACACTTTCCTTTGTAGTGACCTGAAGAATGCGTCCGTTACTTGTATTGGGAGAGTTTGGGCCAGGTAGAGGAAGCGGGGAAGGATCACCATCTTAATGGATTCAATTTTTTGGTATAAGGATAAGGGAAGGGCGCCCCATTTTTCCAAGTCAGCGTTGGTTTTAAGCAAAAAGGGGGAATAATTTAAGTGGAACAAGTCTTCATAAGTCGGGCCAATCCGCACCCCTAGATATTTTACACTTTTTAAGTCCCACCTAAAGCAGTACTTACTCTTGAGATCCGCTGATGGGGTGAAATTTAGAGCCAAAACCTCCGTTTTAGACAGATTGACCTTATACCCTGCCAATTCTCCAAATTTGGTCAGTTTGTCCCAAAGAGGGGAGAGGGAGGCCTCAGGATCGGTCATATATATCACAAGATCATCCGCATAGAGTGCGAGTTTGTGAATACCAGAAGTGAGCTCCACCCCGGACACCTTCACCTCCTGCCTCAAGGCTTGAGCTAAGGGTTCTAAATATAAAGCAAACAGCAGGGGAGACGGGGCAACCCTGCCTTGTACCACGAGACAGTTGAATAGGATGGGAGAATGAACCATTAATTCGGAGGAAAGTGCTGGGGTCTGTGTACATTGACTTTATTACATTAATGACAGTGTGTGGAATACCAAATTTTCCCAATACTGCCCACAGAAAAGGCCATTCGACGCAATCGAACGCCTTCTTTGCGTCCAGAGAAAGCAAAAGGAACGGGGACCCCCTCCCTCCTAGCATGCTGTAACAATAGTAACGTTCTTTTTATGTTATCTTGTGTTTGACGCCCTGGGACAAAACCGGTCTGATCCAACTCTATGACTTCCGGCAGGAATACTTCAAATCTTTTAGCTAGTATAGATGCAGAGATTTTGTAATCTATATTAAGAACCGAGATGGGTCTGTACAAGGAGCAAGATGTAGTGTCCTTATCCGGTTTTGGTATACTAGATATGTAAGCATATCGCCAGGAGTCGGGAATTAATTCCCCTGCTTGGACACTTCTACAGGCCTCTAACAAAACTGGAGAGAGCTCTTTCCTGAATGCCTTATAAAAATTGCCCGTATAACTGTCCGGGCCCGGGCTCTCAAAGGTTTTTAGAGCCAAGATAGCTTGAGTTAGTTCTACCGGGGAGATGGGTTTCTCCAGAAGTTGTTTTTGCTCTTCAGACAATTTCGGGAGTCTGAGGCCTTCTAAGGAGGTCTCCGTCTCCTGGATGCCCTTATCTCCCTCTGATTTATACAAGGCACTATAGAAAGTCTGGAAAGCATGCTCTATTTCCTTAGGAAGAGTAACCATTTTTTTTGAGGTCGGGTCTCTGATCTGGTTAATATTGGATCGGGTCTTGTGTTGCCTGAGTCTACGGGCTAGTAACTGAGTGGCCCTAGGCCCCCCTTCATAATACTTTTGCTTAGTAAATTGTAAAGCTTGCTGTATACAGATATCTAAAATCCCTTGGATCTGATCTCTAGTGGCCTGCAATAATAAGAAAGCCCCCTCGTCTCCAGCTGCATGTTGGGCCTGCAAGTCCTTAAGCTGCTTATGGAGTTTGTCAAGGCGTGACTGTTGTTTCTTTTTATAATAGGCCGCATATTTTATTATCTCGCCTCTAAGGACTACTTTCAGGGTATCCCAAAGTATTCCCCTCTCTGTCCCTTGTTTCCCATTGTCTGCTAAAATTTGCTTAATTTTATATTGAACCATTTCCTTAAAATCTTTCAAGTTCAACAAGAAATTATTAAATTTCCACAAAATGTTGGTTTTCTCCCTTTCCCAAGACATGGTAAGCGTCAGGAGAGAATGGTCAGATAACACCGTAGGTGTCTGAGTACAGTTTTGAATCTTATATAGGTGTTCTTTAGAAACGTGGATATAGTCTATCCATGTATATATTTTGTGGGGAGCCGAGAAATGCATATATTCTCTTTTATTAGGATGAAGATATCTCCAGGCATCCATCCAATGCGCACCAGAAAAGTAGACCTGCATCGCCCGTAGTGCAGGGAATTTTTTGGAGGGATTCATACTGGAGGAATCCAGGTGGGAAGTAGTTAAATTATGATCCCTTCCAATTACTAAGACCTCCTTATGCCACTCCATGATCCTCTGGAATAACTTCCTCCTCCCTTTGGGTCCCTCCCCAGGAGGAATATAAATCGAGGCCAACGTGATATCCTGCCCCTCCAAATGACCCACGGCTAGTACTAGTCTGCCCTCTGGGTCTATATAGGAACTAGTCAAATGAAAAGGGATGTTTTTAGGGACCAGAACTGCCGCCCCTCTTCTCTTCCCCTTCTTGAAAACAGAAGCCACTATTGTAGAAAACCCAAATTTAGAAAATTTTTGATGCTCTTGTTTACTTAAGTGTGTTTCCTGTAGTAGGAGGAATGAAGGCTTCAATTTTTTCAAAAAGCTAATCACTCTGTATCGCTTTAATGGATTATTCAACCCATTAACATTATGGGAACAAACCTTAATCGTAGGTTGCTTAGCCATCCGGTTTATTTTTAGTGTTCAGGGCTGATAGAAATACTGTAGGGGGAACCCACCCCAGCTGCTTGAATGTCCCTCCACACCAAGAAATCCTGTATTTCCTTTTGCATTCGACCCATCAAAGTCAACATAATATTCCCATATTGGCAACCATAAAAGAAATTGTGCACATTTACCAGCATAACATAATACCAAAAGAGAACAAATTTTAACATCTTAAACTTATTTACAAGAATACTTCCAGGAGATGAGGGTGTGAAAACTACCCCTCTGAACAGAGGCTCCGTGGACCTCATAAAGGACTCGGAACCTAAGGGAGGAATTGTGACTGTGGGTTTGGTCAGGCCTCCCCGACCCCTATCGAGGTCGATAGTAAGTAACGTCATCCACATAAGGGGGGGCAGTCCAGCCCAGCGGCATGGCTGCCCTCCCTAGAAGACGCTCCGAATGGGCAGCAGTAGAACTAGCTACGGGGGGGGGTACAGTTAAGCACCTTAAACGTCACCCCAGCACATCCCACTTCTGCTCTCTCTCATATTTGCGCTTAGGAGAGCTTGCACCTGCAAACTGAAACAGCATAGGTCGTTTTATAACCCTTAGTTCATAAAGTAAAGCAAGAATAAAGGCTGCACATAAAATTTCCAGCTGGTGAATTAATGAGACCTTATTAACATAGTGCCTCAGTGTTCTGCCAAACATTGCAACTGCTTTGGAGCAGGAGACGTAAGCAGATGGCTAATTTAAATGTTACAATCGCCAGTTCAAGTGTTCACATTTTGGTCTTCAAATTCTGCCTCTTTAGGATCTGTTTGGGGTGTCCCAATAAACTCCCTGATTTCCTGTAGCGAGCAAAATCCTTTCCCCTTGCCTGTACCTGCACGCTTATTCGGGAGGCTCTGCCACTTCGATCTAGGAGGACGCTTTTCCTGTGGCGCAGGACTAGTTGACTGGAAACCCCATCCCATCTTCCTTAGTTCCGGTACAATTTCGTCAGGGCTTGCATATATTTTAGTACCAGAATCCCAGCAGACCCGCAGTTTGGCAGGGTACGGTGTTTGGAAGCGAATACCTTTCTCTTTCAAAATTCTCAGGATTGGAGTGTAAGCAATTCTTTTCTTCATTATTTCAGGAGAGTAATCATTATCGAACAGCAGCCTAGCTGAGTTGTAAGTCACATTTCTCTTAGCCCACGCTGTTCGAAAGAGCAGTTCTTTGTCCCTATAGCTGGACAGTTTTAGGACAATAGAGCGTGGTCTGGCTGTTGTATCTTTTGGCTTTCTCGTCAGAGCTCTGTGGGCCCTTTCAATTTTAAATTGGAATGATGGGGGGAGGTCTAATACATCCTTGAGCAGGTCAGTCAGAAAATCCTCCATCTTGCCAGTTTCCAACTCCTCTGGGAGACCATAAATATGCAGGTTATCCCTTCTGGAGCGAGCCTCTAGATCTATCAGCTTGTCCTGCATTATCTCATGCTGATCAATTAAGTAGTCGACAGCCTGGTGCAAATGGGTGGTCTCCTCTGCAATCTCCCCTGAGGCCTCCTCAGAGCGCTCTAGCCTTTCTTCCACCTCAGTCTGTCTTTTCTGTAGGACTGAAAACTCTTTTTTGTTTTCCGCTCAAAATGCCCGTATTTCAGCCAAAAGCGTCTCATATCGGGTCCTGGAAAGCCTCTCACTCTCTCTCTGTCTGTGTCAGGGTCCAAATCTCCAGCCATGCTGCTCCTTGGGGATATGCTACGACTGGGAGTAGGCCGTCTCTCACATCCACTGCCATCCACTCTTTCTTTATGTCTCGCTGGGCGCAATTTCATTTTGTCCTTACTCCCAGACATTGCCTATTTACTTTTTACACTTTTTTAAAAACGATAAATCTGCGTTAGGGAGCTTTCTCTAGCGGGATGTGCCGGAGCCCCTCTTCTATGTGGCCATTCGAGGTGATGATGTCACCGGAAGTTGGTCCCTCGTCTTTTCAAGGGATTCTTCACCTCATCTCTGAATCTATAGGGATGCCCCTGGAGCCAATCCCAAAAAAGGCAGAGTACCCTCTTATGGATATCCTTAAGTGAGGGGATACCCCAACGGAGGCCTTTCCTGTGAATGAGGCTGTTGTCGGCCCAGCCCTCGAACTCTGGCAGTGCCCTGCCTCTTGTCCAGCTCCATCTGCCTGCACTGCTCGCAAGTACGCGGTGCCCATGGGGTCCCTTGCGGGGTTCTCAGAGCACCCTTTGTCCGAGAGCCTGGTGACCGCCTCGGTGTTCAGGCATACTGGCAGTTCTGCCGACACTGACCGACCTCCTGATAAAGAGTCCAAACTTCTGGACCATTCAGCCAGGAAGGTCTATGCGGCTTCCTCCTTGGGCCTTCGTCAGGCAAGTTTGGCCATCATCATGGCACACTTCTCTCACGCCCTTTAAGGGTCACTAGATGAAGTCCTCCCACATCTCTCTGTGGACATGCAGACCACGGTCAAACAGGTCCAGGATCAGGAGCGAGCTGTCACCAAGCAGCAGCTTCAGACGGCCCTGGACATCGGGTATTCTTGTGCCCGCTCGATGGCTGCCACAGTTGCTTCTCATGGCAGGGCTTGGCTGAGGCTTTCCTCCTTTCCGGTGGATATCCAGCACAAACTAGCTGAGGTGCCCTTCCTCGGGACCGACTTGTTCAGCCCAGGAGTGGCCGGTCACCTTCAGTGCATTGAACAGTGCAGTACTACCTTGGACACTACTTCTGGCAAGGGTTCTTCGGGAAAGAACCAGTAGAAGAAAAAGAAGAAGCCTTTTTAGCATTCTTCCCCTGTGGCTCAGCAGTCCTCCTTCCAATGCAGACAGCAGCACCAGCAACAGCAACAGTCTCAAGCTTGGCGCCACCGGCCCAAGCCCAGACCCCAACAGGCCCATAAAGGAGGCTGAGGTTCAGGTCCTGGAGCCTCCTCCTCCTCCAAGCCTGCTCAGTGATGGGGCAGGGGCTGTCAACCCCTCTCCCATCACCTCAGCTCTGGGTCCTCCCGTGGGGGGCCCGCTACAGCACTTCCTTTCCACCTGGTCTGTTGTCACTTTGGACAGGTCGGTTCTTGAAGTGGTTGGTCAGGGACTGCCTCTGGAATTTGAGCAGTACCTGCCAAGCTGAGCCTGTGTCCCTCGGGAGGAAAGAGTTTCAACTCAGACCCAGTTGGCTGTCCGAAATGACATCACTCATCTCCTCCTGAAGGAGGCAGTAGCTCCAGTGGCGGATCCTCCAGCAGACCTAGGCTTTGTCTCCAGGTACTTCCTGGTGCCCAAGCGGACGGGGGGGCTGGCGCCCCATTCTAGATCTGCACGACCTGAATCAATATCTCAGGTCACGCACCTTTCTGATGGTCACTCTGTCCCAGATCATACCATCCTTGGAGAGAAACATGTGGTTCTGTTCACTGGATCTGCAGGATGCATTCTTTCATGTCCAAATCCGTCCATCCCAATAAGCAGTTCCTTTGCTTCAGGGTCGAAGGGACCCTGTACAAGTTCCAAGCCATGCGTTCGCCTTGTCATCGGCCCCACAGGTCTTCATCAAATGCATTGCAGTGGTGGCAGCCCATCTCAGGCATTGGGTGGGTCAGAATTTATCCTTACCTCGACGATTGGCTTCTAGCAGGATCCACCCTACAGGAGGTGGAGAGGTCCAGGGACCTGGCCCTCCAGACCTGCTCTCACCTCGGCCTCCTGATTAATGAGGTCAAGTTGGAACTCGTGCCTTCTCAGGTGATGGGCTTCTTCGGGGCAGAGCTCAACTCTTGTCAAGCCAGAGTTGGCTCCCGGCAGACAGGGCAAAGGTTCTTTCCTCCTTTGCCCAGTCATTTCTGGTTGGGCAATTGCGCCCTGCCCGGGAGTTTCTGCGCCTTCTGGGTTACATGGCGGTGTGCACCTCAGTGGTCCATTGGGTCTGGTCGCACATGCGCCCCTTCCAGTTGGAGCTGGCCGCCCAGTGGACTCAGCGCCATGGTCATTTCGACCAGCTGATCACTGTATCCCAGAAGATGTGAGACTCTGTCCAATGGTGGACAGCCCCAGATTGGTTGCAAGAAGGGATACCGTTTGCTCGCCCCGAGCCGATGGTCGTCCTCATGACCGATGCCTCTCTCTTGGGCTGGGGAGCCCACATGGGGGACAAAAGGGCCCACGGGCTCTGGACTCCTGATGAATCCCGATGCCACATCAACCTGTTGGAGCTTAGAGCAGTCAGACTGGTACTGACAACTTTTGCTTCTTAGCCCTGGGATCAAGTAGTTCAAGTCCAGAAAAACAATACCATGACCTTGTACTACCTCAACAAACAGGGCGGCATGCACTCTCGTCTGCTGTGCAGGAAGGCGCTTTGCAACTGGACCCTCATGAGCTGATTGGAGGCAGTTCTCCTAGCTATCCATGTGGCAGGAGCCTCAAACCAATTGGTGGATGCTGTCAGCCGCTTAGGCCAGACATCCCACGAGTGGTCTTTCCATCCAGAGGTAGCTTACAGCCTGTTCTCCCACTGGGGCAAACCGATGGTGGACCTGTTTGCCTCCAGGGAAAACACCAAGCTGAGGCTGTTTCATGCCCACCCCCCTCAGCAGGGCTCGCTGCAAGGGGATGCCTTCTCGAGGCCGTGGACCCCAGGCCTCCTCTATGCCTTCCCTCCATTTCCCTTGATCCACAAGGTGCTCCTCAAGGTGAGAGAGGACAAGGCGAAGGTGATCCTGGTAGCCCCAGACTGGCCATACCAGTTCTGGTATCCCGATCTCTTCAGTCTCAGCTGCAGGCACCTGGAGCTGCTTCCAGCATGCCCGGACCTGATATCACTCAGTCAAGGGAAGGTTTTCTATCTGGACCTTCAATCCCTGCACCTCACAGCCTGGTACCTGAGCGGCTAGAGTTCCTGACTTTGGGTCTTTCCAAAGATGTCTACACTGTGATGGAGGCATCTAGAAAGGAATCGACCAGGAAATGTTATGCCTTCAAATGGAAAAGGTTTTCCATTTGATGTCAGGGCAAGGGCCTGGACCCTTTGTCCTGTTCAGTGGCTAACATTCTTGAGTACCTTTGGTCTCTCTCTCTCTCCAGAGGGGGACTACGGTCATCGACCCTTAGGGTGCACCTGGCAGCCATCTCTGCTTACCGGGCATGGGCCGGTCAGCTGACGTTGGCACAGGAGACAGTGGTCGGGCACTTTTTCAAAGGCCTGGATCACATACCCCTCTGGTGCATGAACCTCCACCTCCGTGGGATCTACTGCTGGTACTAGCAAAGCTCATGGGCAAGCCATTCAAACCAATGCACAAGTGTGAGTTGTCACACTTGTCATGGAAGACAGCCTTCCTGGTGGCTATCACATCTGTCAGAAGAACAGGGGAGCTCCAGGTGCTTTCAGTGGACTCCCCTTATCTGGTCTTCCACAGGGACAAGGTTGTCCTACGCCCGCACTTGAAATTTCTTCCGAAGGTGGTGTCAGAGTTTCACCTTAACCAGGTGTTAACTCTGTCAGTATACTACCGTAATTACACCTCGGAGGCTGAGTACAGGCTCCATACTTTGGACCTGAGACGTGCTCTCTCCTATTACAAGGAAAGGATGGCGGAAATTTGGGGAGAGGGTCACCAGCTGTGTGTCACCTATGCTGAAACCGCTTCTGGCAGACCTACAGCAAAGCGGACTATTGCAAGATGGATTACATCATGCTTAGGTCTGTGTTATGAGTTGGCGGGCAAGGAGCCTCCCAGAGGGATAACAGCTCATTCTACCCGCCTTACCGCTGCATCAGTGGCTGCTTCCAGGGAGATCCCTATCCAGGAAATCTGCTGGGCTGCTACCTGGAAGTCAGCAAACACCTTCATCACCCACTACCACATTGACCTTGAGTCATGCTGAGATGCTAGTTTTGGGGCCTCAGTTTTCCAATCTCTGTTCCCTAAGTAGTGGGTGTGCGCCTTGCCTTCCTCCTCCCGGAGAACTGCTAGGAGTCTGCCAAAGAGTGTGGATGAACAGCATATCCACACTCCAAGAAAAACAGGTTACTCACCTGTAACAGTTGTTCTAGGAGTGGTATATGCTGTTCATCCACACAGACCCACCCAACCTTCCCGGCTGCGGACGCACACAACCTGGCTTCCAGCGGGCTAAGATCTGGCATCATGGGGCGGAGCTGAGGTATATACCACCTGGGTGGGTAGGAGGAGCCAGCTTGAAGACTTCCGGTGAGATTTAAAGCGGAAGGGGACATGCCAAAGAGTGTGGAAAAACAACATATACCACTCCTAGAACTACTGTTACAGGTGAGTAACCTGTTTTTTTTTTTTGCTGATGTCGTACTCCTCTGCTTGTATAATCCCAAAGTGTGCCTGCTTGAGATACATCAATTGCTGGGGGGAGGGAGGGGTATGGGGCACTGGTGGGACATAGAATTAATTGGGGAAAGAGTGAGCTACTGCCTGTGGAGGAACTGGACAGGGCATATCTGGAGGATAACCCCTTGGGATTACAGGTGGTTAAAGTGATTAAATACCTGGGAGTATGCCTGACCTGCTCACCTGCTGCTCTATATAATTATAACTATCAACCCCTACTTGCTAACTTGAAAAATGAATGTGAGAGATGGGGTCCCCTGCCCCTAACCCTTAAAGGCAGGATTAAAGGATGAGTAAACAGGGCTTGGGAAAACATAACACCAAAAATATAGCAGTGTAGGTCATGGGCCTACCTACTGAATGATGTGCTGTGTGTGTCTCAAAAATGCAATTCCGTCCAGTTTCATAAGTTTTAAATACTGCCCCAAATGTAAGCAAATCAGGACTTTCTCTTCAGGCAAACTGTTCACGACACTCATGCACAGTAATGGATTTTGATGAGAAAAACTTTGCTAATGGTAGTTTCACAGTATAATTGTAAAGTCCCTATACAGACTGCATTAGCTCTCTGGAGCACTGTCACTCCATTGATGTCATCGTGTAAGGACGTCTCGGCCATCTTTAACACATACAGAGGCGTGGAGTTAGAAGAGAAAGTCCTGGTTTGTTTATATTTGGGGCAGGATTGTAAAGCTTACAAAACTGGACTGAATTGCATTTTTAAGACACACAGAACACATCATTCAGTAGGTAAGCCTATAACCTATACTGCTGTATTTTTGGTGTTATGTTTTCCCAGGCCCTGCTTAGTTTTCCTTCAACGTTATTAAAATGTGCATGTTGTCGAGGCACAGGTCAGGAATCATAGGAAAAATCAGGAGCAGTTGTAAAATTCACCAAAAATATTTATTTACAGTAGCAGTAACATACAAAAATAAACTTGTTCCGTATAACTATGTACAAAGGCAAAATAAAATAAAGTTTTCTTTCAGTCTCTGTGTCCCTTTCTCTCTTTCTCAGCAATTGCAGCGCAGCTCCTTTATAAGTCCTTTCAACCACCATTCTTAGCAAGTATCCTGTTTTTGTAACTATCAGGCAGGAGCTGCTAGAACACAGTGTGCTTGCTAAGGCCCCTTTTGCACAGCTTTTGCAAAAGGCTGAAATATTTGCACTAAGGTAACCTCTAGTTTCCAACAGCCTTTTGCAGTCATCTCAAACAAAAGGGATCCCGGTATCAGTTACATTTCGACATATTGATTTGCACATATTTTTATATTAGCGGATATGCAAGAGAGGAAAAAGCAGACAGCAAGGGAAAACTGAGGGACAGTGAGAGGCAGAGAATTGGGAGCCTGTTGGGTTGATCAAGTCTGAAATCTCACAGGAACATTTGGTTGCGCAACCAGACAGAGAAGAGACAGAAAAGGAAAGATACTTGCATTTAAACACTTTCTCCATAACAACTGGGACAGGGTCCTATTCTACTCTGTCACATACATTCCTCTCGGTAAGAGGGAACCTGTTTTATTAAACAGGTTCCAAAACTTTTTATTAATTCTCTACTAACATTTGCTGCTTTCATAAATTAAGCACATGTGCATTATCAGTTTTTATATAATAGTACAGCAAACAGTACAGTTCAAACTCATACATTTGTTTTTTTCAACCTTTAGAACCCTCAATTCCTGATCCATATCTTGACAGAAAATTAGCATTGCTATTCTCTTTACTAGATTTGTGTATCACAGTGAATTTAAATGGCTGTAGTGCCAGGTACCACCATGTGATTCTGGAATTTTTATCTTTCATCTGGTTAAGCCTACAGAGAGGATTATGATCTGTTACAAGAGCAAAATATTTTCCTAGCAAATAAGACTTCAGGGACTCCATGGCCCACTTTGCTGCTAAACATTCCTTTTCGATAGTGTAGTACCATTCCTCTCTGTCATGCAATTTCCTACTTATGTACAGAATAGGATGTTCTGTCTCATCTACATTTTGACTTGGTACTGCACCTAGGCCTACCTCAGATGCATCTGTTTGTAACAGAAATGGTTTCTAAAAGTCTGGGCTTCTTAAAACGGGGTGAACATAATGCAGCCTTTATGGCTTGAAAAGCTTCATCACACTCTGGGGTCCATTTCACATTATTCGGGTACCGTTTTTTCGTGAGTTCAGTGAGGGGAGTAGCTAACTCAGCAAAGTTGGGAAAAAATCTCCGATAATAACCAGCCAACCCTAAAAATGACCTGACATGTTTCTTTATTTTAGGGACAGGGATGTTAGCAACAGCTTCTATTTTAGAAACCTCTGGCTTTACTTCTCCATTTCCCAACACATAGCCCAAGTATCTTGTTTCCTGCATGCCCAGTGCACATTTGGTAGGAGTAATAGTCAGACCTGCATTTTTGATAGCTTGGATAACTGCTCGTTGGTGTTTCAGGTGGCTTTTCCAGTCTGGACTGTACACCACGACATCATCCAGGTATGCAGCACAATAACCCGTGTGAGGGGATAAAATGACATCCATGTACTGTTGGAAGGTAGCTGGCGTACCATGTAAACCAAATGGCATGATGGTGAACTGATAGAATCCTATAGGGGTGGCAAATGCAGTTTGACCTCTGGATTCTTTGGCTAAAGGTATTTGCCAGTAACCCTTGGTAAGATCAAGGGTACTGATCTACTTTGCACTCCCCAGTCTGTCCACCAAATTATCTATTCTGGGCATAGGATAATTCTCAAATTCTGACACTTGATAAAGCTTCCTAAAATCAAGGCAGATTCTAACACCACCTTCTTTTTTGTTTACAGTTACCATGGGAGATGACCAAGCACTCCTCGACTTCTCTATGATACTCATTTTTTTCATTTTTTGTATTTCCTTAACCACATCATCTCTTAACTGCTCTGGCAACCTTTATGTCTTTTCCCTAATAGGACGAGCATTCCTTGGCACTATTACATGCTCAACCACTTTTGCTCAGCCTGGTACCATACTAAAAGTACTGTTAAATGTCCTTAGCACCTTACGAATGTCTGCAATTTGTTCTGAGGTTAAGAAAACATTCACCTTTACAGCATCAGCATTTACAGTTTGTTCCAGTCTATCATAAGCTACATCAATATCTTCCTTATCAGTTTCTGGTAAAACTAGCAAAGCAGCTTTAGGCATTTTTTCAACCCATTTCTTGAGGAGGTTAGCATGGTATATCTTAGTAGAATTTTTCCTGTCAGGGGTCTCAATCTTATAGTTAACAGTGCCAGTACATCTAAGAACCTTATATGGCCCTTGCCACTTCATTAACAGTTTATTTTCTGTTGAGGGTAACAGGAGCAAAACCTTTTCACCAGGCTCAAAACCTTTTTCTTTTACCCCATGGTCATAATATACAGTGGCGTGAAAAAGTATTTGCCCCCTTCCTGATTTTCTCTATTATTGCATTTTTGTCACACTGGATGTTTTCAGGTCTTTAGAGAAAATGTAATATTAGATAAAGGGAACCTGAGTGAACAAATAACACTTGTTTTTTTTTTTTATTTCACTTATTTAATGAAAAAAAGTTAACCAACACCAACTGGCACTGTGTGAAAAAGTAATTGCCCCCTTACACTTAATAACTGGTTACGCCACATTTAGCTGCAATGACTGCAACCAAACACTTCCTATAATTCAATATCAGTCTTTCACATTGCTGTGGAGGAATTTTAACCCACTCTTCCTCGCAGAACTGCTTTAATTCAGTAACATTTGGTAGGTTTTCGAGCATGAACTGCTCGTTTCAGGTCCTGCCACAGCATCTCTATTGGGTTTAAGTCTGGACTTTGACTAGGACACTCCAAAACTTTAATTTTACTTCTTTTTAGCCATTCTGATGTGGACTTGCTTTTGTGTTTTGGATCATTGTCTTGCTGCATGACCCAACTACGCTTCAGCTTCAGCTGACGGAAGGATGACCGGACATTCTCCTTAAGAATTTTCTGGTACAGAGCAGAATTCATGGTTCCTTTAATTATGGCAAGTCATCCAGGTCCTTAGGGCAGCAAAGCATCCCCACACCATCACACCACCACCACCATGTTTGACTGTTGGTATGTTCTTACTATGGAATGCTGTGTTTGCTTTACGCGAGACATTATGGGATCCATGTCATCCAAAAGTTCCACTTTGGACTCATCTGTCCATAGAACATTTTCCCAAAAGGCTTGTGGATCATCCAGGTGCTTCTTGGCAAATGAGAGACAAGCATTTATGTACTTCTTGGTTAGCAGTGGTTTCCGCCTTGCTACTCTCACATGAAGCCCATTTTGCCCAGTCTCTTTCTGATTGTGAGTCATGAACACCTTAGCTGAGGCAAGAGAAGCCTGCAGTTCTTTGGATGTTGTTTCAGGATCCTTTGAGACTTCCTGAATGATTTTGTGCTGCGCCCTTGGAGTAATTGGCAGGCCGCCCTCCTGGAAAGATTCACTACTGTTCCAAGTGTTCTCCATTTGGAGATTATGGCTCTCACTGTGGTTTCGATGGAGTCCCAGAGCCTTAGAAATAGCTTTGTAACCCTTTCCAGACTGATAGAGGGCAACAAATTTTTCTGATCTTTTCAGGAACTTCCTTTGATCATGGCATAATGTGCTTGTTGGATCTTTGTGCTGACAGCGTGACTCTGATGGTAAGGGTCAAAATAAGTGAGATTTATATTGAGCAGGGCTGGCTGTAATCAAGCCTGGCTGGTGTCTTAATCAGCTGACTCTAATTATCCCTTTAATTGGGTTGGATTTAACTAGGGGGCAATTACTTTTTCACACAGTGCCAGTTGGTGTTGGTTAACTTTTTTCATTAAATGAATGAAATAAGTAAAAAAAAAAAGTGTTATTTGTTCACTCAGGTTCCATTTATCTAATATTATATTTTGTCTAAAGACCTGAAAACATCCAGTGTGACAAATATGCAATAATAGAGAAAATCAGGAAGGGGGCAAATACTTTTTCACGCCACTGTACCTTCTGCTGATTTTGAGCTTCTTCCTGATTACTGTGGGCAATTTCAACATGTTTTGCCAGCTTCTTTCTTAGGGCACATATATAAGATGTTATAGATTGTTTCTGAGTGGGGTTATCTTCCCACGTTTCTTTTATCACATCCTGTGGCCCTCTTGGCTGCCTACCATACAGCATTTCAAATGGTGAAAACCCTGTTGATGCCTGTGGCACTTCTCTGTAAGCAAAAAGAAGGTATGGCAAGTACTGGTCCCAATCTTTCCCTTCCCCTCCCTTCCCTGTTTACATACCTTTTTAACATGCATTTTAGTGTTTGGCTAAAACGCTAAACAAGGCCGTCTGTCTGAGGATGATACGGGGAGGTTCTTATGGCAGTGATACCTAGTAGTCTGTATAGCTCCTTAAGTAATACAGCACCAAAATTACTACGCTGTTCAGTAATAATTTCTTTTGGTATGCCCATTCTGCTGAAAATTTTAGCAAGCTCTGCTTCAACTTTTGGGCCTGTAACAGTATGCATTGGAACTGCTTCTAGGTATCGAGTAGCATAGCCTCATACTACCAGGATAAATCTATTACCCTTTTTACTTTTGTCTAAAGGACCAACCACATCCATTGCGATTCTCTCAAAAGGCACATCTATCAAGGGTAGGGGCACCAGGGGCACCTTGTCTTTTCTAGTGACTGGGACTGACACAATATGGCTTGGCTTCGGCAACCTGGGTTTTGCTAACTCCTGCTAATCCCCACTTACCCACCCCTGGCCCCATTCCCCACCCCTCACCCACTTAGCCCTCCTGACCTCCACCTCCACACCTGCTTATCACCCCGATCCTTAAGCTAACACCCTCCGTTGTGCTCTCCCCTCACCCGTCTCAGCCTGTAGCCTACTCTCCCTTAATGGCTGTACTTGTTGGTGGTCACATTAATTGTTCCCTCCGGGAACCTGTCTATGTTCCATAGCTGTATTCTGGGAATTCTCATAATTTGCACATGGTTGGAATCTGCACTTTATTTACCTAATCTGTTATGGGACTATTTTCCTCTGTATTATGTAATTAAGTGATGTCTTTTGCGATGTATTCTGTATTGCCTCGTCCTTCTATCTGTAATGCTGTTTAGCCTTTTTAATGATGTGTAACTGGCAATGCCTAGTAGCTGCTTCTGTTTTTCTCCACTGTCCATGTACTTGATGTTCCCCCACCCTCTGTTCAGTTAGTATCCTTTGCAAATGAGCTTTTAGGTCAAAGGTTGTAATTCCAATTTTACAATAAAAAAAAAAAAAAATACTTCCTGACACTCAGCACAAGAATTGCAATAGGTAGCAACATCTGCATGAATTCCAGGCCAGTAAAATCTATACAGCAATCTGGCAAGGGTGCGATCCCTCCCTGTGTGACCAGCCATAGGACTATCATGTGCTGTCTGTAATAACTTTGCTCTATACTTCTCTGGTATAACTAATTGTTCTGTCTGTTCCTGTGTCTGAGATTTAACCCAGACTCTGTACAGTAACCCATTACATTTTTTTTTTTATTCCTATTTATGCTCCTCCAGACGGCTGCCCCCATCCGACCAACTCCCATAGCCCCGTCCCCCGGAATCGCCGGCACTTCCCTTGTACCCGGCCGGAGTGGAGCCTGTGGGAGTTGGTCATCATCTGTTGCCGCCGGCTTTTCTGCCTCTGTTTTTTTCCCAGGAGTAGGAGCGATGCGCGTGGGCGCGCATATGCACCTACAGCCCGGTTACTGACACCTATCCCCATGGCCTAACGCCCAGCCCCCTCTAAGCCCGTGCAGCTCCTAGCCTCCACTAGTGGTCACCATTGGCTGAGGGATGTCGCATCACCTCCCTGGAAAGGAGAGGCTGCCTGTCGGCAGCTTAGTCCAGCTCCGCTCCCCCCCCCCCGCTGAACTCCGACGATCCGGGCTCATTCCCGAACCCAGGTTGCCGGCATGCCGCAAGGTAAGGCCGGCCAAACCATCACATTTTTTGAACATTGGTCCACCCTGTTTTGGTTTCACCCCCAGCTGCTTAAAATAACCCTGGAGAGAAACATTGTTAGCTTACTCTGAAAGAAAATCGCAATCAGTTATCAGCTTAGTTTCAGCATTATAACATTTAACCCTTTATGTCCATCAGTCATTTGTTGCCATAGTTCCTTCAGGCTTCGTCTTTCTTTCCTGGATTTCTGGATCTTCGAGCTGTGCTCAAACAAGTCCGAATCAAAATCTCTGAAAGGAAACGTGTCCCCACCATCTGAAATTTTCTTTGCCTGAGCTCTTGTCACCACAGCTGCTGAAACATCAGGATTTACTCCTTCTTTGTCAGCTCAGTAAATCCTGGAAAGTCATTTCCAATAATCACAGGTACAGGTAACCTAGGTACTACCCCCACTTTCATTTGGTGCGACACACACTTAACGGTCAGAGTCACTTGGGTGGTGGGATAGTATTGAGTGTCCCTGTGGCTGCAGATGACACCAGTACCTGGTCCTTTTGCACAGTGTTTTCCCAGCACTTCAGCATGCACTAGGGTCTGTCTGCTTCCCAAATCAATGAATCCCTTCACAGTCTTATTCCCCACCTTCACATCTGTTAAGTACTTGCCCCAATTTGCCAAGGACAGATCTGCTCCAGTGCCATTCTCCTTACTATGGCAGTGTCTTACAAAATGGCCTGGCTTATTACAGTTGTAGCAGATAATGTCTTTGGGCACAGATTTGTTACCCCCACCAGAGTTCTTATTAGGCTTAGAGTTTAAATGGGTGAAAGAGTGTCTTACCGGTGCTTGGATGTTACCTCGCTGCTGTGGCATCCGTCTGGCCATTTGGTAGTCCTCGGCCAAAGAAACAGCCTTTTCCCCACTCTCTGGTTGGTGTTCCTTTACCCAAAGCTGCACATCTGTAGGCAAGATGTTGATGAATTGCTCCATGGCAAATGTGTCGATGATCTGTGGGACTGTTTTGCTCTCTGGTTGGATCCATTTTATCAGGAGTTCTCTGAGTCAGGTGAAAGCTTCTCAAGGATTGTCGATCGAGTTGTGTCTCAGAGATCGAAATCTCTGTCTATAGGTCTCTCCGGAGATGTCATACCTTTTCAGGATATCGCTTTTCACCAGGTCATAGTTTTCTGACTGTGCAGTGTCCATACTGCAGTAGGCAAGTTGGACTTTCCCTGTCAGGTAGGGTACCAGTCTGATTGTCCATTGCTGCTTTGGCCATTGGCAGGCTGTGCCAACTCTTTCAAAAGTTGTCAGGTATGCCTCAATATCATCTGAGGGACACAACTTTGTAAGTTTAATGGCTTTTAAGTTGCTTGCATTTTGTTGCTCGTCTGGATCTGTGCCGGATCCTCTGCCTTTGATAGCTTGCAAGGCATCCAGCCATCGCTGCATCTCTTCTCTCATCTGCTGCTCCTGTCGCTGCATCTCTTTTTCTCTCTGCTTCTCCGTCTCTTTTTGTTGTATAGCCCACCATTTTAAAAAGTCCATCAGGCTTTTAAGTTCTGTCCCTGCCTGTTCATTTTCCATAACTTGTCCTGGCTGTACAATCTCAGACTGGACTTCTGTCTCTGCTAGTTTGGCTGCCATTCTCCTGGCGACCACTCCTGGACTTGCTGCTGCAGAATCCATAGCTTCCTCTGTGCTTTCCTGGTACTAGGTCCAGTACCCATGCGCAAAACACCTGTCTTAGTGTATGCACGGTGTAAAACCCACTAAGGCTGACACCATCTGTTGTCGAGGCACAGGTCAGAAAGCATAGGAAAAAACAGGAGCAGTTGTAAAATTCACCAAAAATATTTATTTATAGTAGCAGTAACATAAAAAAAAAACTTGTTCAGTATAACTGTGTACAAATGCAAAATAAAATAAAGTTTTCTTTCAGTCTCTGTGTCCCTTTCTCAGCAATTGCAGCTCAACTCCTTTATAAGTCCTTTCAACCCCCATTCTTAGCAAGTATCCTGTTTTTGTAAATATCAGGCAGGAGCTGCTGAGGCTCCTTTTGTGTAGCTTTTGAAAAAGGCTGAAAGTTTTGCACTAAGGTAACCTCTAATTTCCAACAGCTTTTTGCAGTCATCTCACATTATAAATATATACATTTCAACAGTAACACTATATATTTTCTAAACAAAAGGGATCCCAATATCAGTTACATTTCCACATATTGATTTGCACATATTTTTAAATTAGCAGATATGCAAGGGAGGAAAAAGCAGACAGTAAGGGAAAACTGAGAGATGATGAGAGGCAAAGAATTGCAAGCCTGTCGGGTTGATCAAAACTCACAGGAAAATTTGGTTACGCAACCAGACAGAGAAGAGACCGAAAAGTAAAGATACTTGCATTTAAACACTTCCTCCATAACAACTGGGGCAGGGTTCTATTCTACCCTGTCACAGTGCACCTAACAAAGTGCCTCTGTCTGTTTCAAACTCTCAGTCAGGCTGTGTGGCACATTCTTCAAATGCCTGGACTCAGTCATTCATGAGTTTCTATGAAGTGGTAAACTGGCTTGTGTACATAGGAGTATGCAACTGTCACTCCATGGTGGAGGGGTTGCCCTGCCTAACTTCAGATTGTACTATTGGGCCTTCCAGCTACCATTCCTGCCCAGTCCAGAGGGGAGCTCCTGACCTGCATGACTTGAACTCGAAGAACAGGACCTGGGAAAACCCCTAGCCAGGGGCTCCTATCTGCTTCCTGCACCACTCACATGTATAGAAACATAGACCATTGCGGCAGATAAAGACCAGATGTCCATCCAGTCTGCCCAAATTCTCTATAATACCTGGAACCTTCCCTGGAACTATTGTTCCTCCAGGGTATTAACCCTCCATGTCCTATCCCCATTCTCCTCCCTGGTCTTGTCACCCCTGGTGACCACTGTTCCCCTTCATTGTATCTCATGCCTGCTTGGCTCTCCTGACTGTGTTTGCACCCACCACCTCGTCCAACAGACTGTTCCAAGGTTCCACCATTATTTCCGTAAAGAAGTACTTCCTCATGTCTCTCCTGAACCGCTTTCCTGTTAATTTCCATTCAGGACCACATTACCTCAAGTTGGTATTCAGGGTAAAGAATTCCCCACAGTTTACCTTGTTAATTCCTTTAAGGAACTTGAAGATCTTACTTCAGGGGTACCTCTTACAGCAGGTCACACCGATAGGACTTAGCTGCCAGGCGCCAGGATCACATGGAAATTTTCTAGCTAGCAGTCTACTAAAGGGGGCGGCACACCACCAATGTCACCCACTGACGTCAGCCAATCCTATAAGAGTCGGCAGCCCTCACACCCTCCCCAGTTCTTTCCCTCTGTCAACCAGTGCATGTTGGATCTGTGGAAACTGCCGCAGTTACAGTCGACCACCATTTTTGTGCCCTTTTTCTCTTTATATCTTTATTTTCTTTCTTTTTTTCACTGCAGTTATTTTCCAACTTTTGATGGTTTGTTTGTTCATTTATGTCTTCTAAACTAATGTCATCCTCAGACCATTCTACGAAGGGTGCCTGTGGTCAGCAAATTCCCGCAAAGGACAGCCATTCTGCCTGTGTCTGCTGCCTTGGCCCAGACCACGACATCCAAGCCTATGAGTTTTGCCAGAGGTTCAACCAGGCCACCTGATGCCGCTTCCAGCAGACACTCGAGAACTTTCTCCTGAAGCAGAAGGTTACCACCATGGAACAGGAGCTGCAGGCCAGGAGCTCCTTGGCCTCCCTGGCCCAGTCCTCAAACTCTTATCTTCCAAGTCCCGGAACAAGGCCAGTGAGAAGTGTAAGCACCAGGACAAGGACCACGACAGGCCCTGGTTCTCCTCTGCCAGCTCGCGGGTGCTGCACCATCGTTCGACTGCTAAGGGGTCCTTCTCAGGGGGTCAGCCTTGATGACCCTGCATGCCCCTTCTTCCACAGGGCTATTGGAGGCCCCACCTTCTGTCTCTCTTATGGTCTCGGGCGGAAGCTACTCAGGCCAGGGTTCATCCCTTGCCCTTCAGCCCCTGTTGCTCAGGCCCCTTGTCATGTTGGGCACATAGCATGATGACTCAGCTGGCATTTCATCAGCCGGCATGGGTTTGCGGCTGCAGGGCTTTCCTCTTCTCCCCACCTACCTCCCACTTCTTTGTCTTCAGACTTCTCTACTAGGTCCGCCACTACTGCTTCACGGTCCAGTGGAACCCCGGCTTCTCTCTTGAGCCGAGTCCCCCTCCTCCATCGCCCACCCAGGTCCCTCCCACTCTGGCGCCCACCTCACCACAGCCTGCACCTGTGGGACCATCTCCGACTTGCCCCAAGCTCCTATTGGGCCTCTGCCAGTCTTACCATACCCAGTGCCAGTCAGACCTATGCCTATTTATCCCCAGTGTGCGCCGGCCTACCCTCAGCTGGCACACGCTGGTCCTCAGCATATCCTTCCTCAGTCAGCGGCCATCTGGCCTTTGCTGGCCTACCCCCCATCAATGCCCATGGGACCAGCACTGGTCTACCCTTACCTGGTCCCCAGTGGATCTTTGCTGGTCCTGGTCGATATTCAAAGCCTTGTTTCTTCCATTCGGGGAGTTCTGCAGATACGGGTCCCTATGCCTCAAGGCTCAGCAACTCCTACTCCCCAGGATCCACCTTCAGGGCTGTCTACTCTGACTCCTTCATGGCTGGTCCTGCCACCCCAGTCAGCTCTCAACCCCCGTCGCCTACCCGATGAAGGGGATGAGTATGGCCCAGACTTGATCTTATCTGACAAGGGAAGATCCAGACTTAGAGGAATGGGACAAGGGGACATTGGCGGCTCACCCACCCCCTCCACAGGCTCCTCAGAGGGGGAAGGGACCCGGAAGAATGTCCCTAAATCCCTTCCAGATGACTGCACTTTCTCAGCCATCATGCACCACATCCAGGAGGCAATGGGGTTCGAAACTAAGGATCAGGATCCAGAGCGGTGCCAACTTATGACCTACCTTTGCCAGCCTGACTACCCTCTGTTGGTGGTTTCTTCTCTTATTGATACCTTTGAGGACATCACCATCGCTGCTTGACATAGGTCAAATTTGGTTCCAGCCATGTCCCACAAAGCTGACAGACTGTATTGTGCCCTGACGGGTAAACCCTTCCTGGTGGGACAGACCCACGTTGACTCAGTGGTTATTAACGCTGCTCATGACTGCACCAAAAGGCCAAAACACCTGAGCTCCCTACCACCTGACGGGGAGTCCTGTTGGCTGGACCTCTTTGGGAAATGGATGTTCACCTCCTCTACACTGGCTATCCATGCTATTAACTACCTTGCCCACATGCTCCAGTATCAGAATGGGCTCTGGGACAAGGCCAGGGACACCGTCCAGTCCTTATCTGGTGACTCTGCCAAGCAGCAAGCTGTGGATGCCCTCAAGTCAGCATCTGACTTTGGTACCCACCTGCTCTGGGCAGCCTGTGATGCCATGGATGCGTCATCCTGTGCAGCGGCTATCGGCAAATGCCTGCACCGATACTCTTGGCTCGAGGTGTCTAGATTTGCCCAAGACATCTGGTTATCCATCATGAATGCTCCTTTCAGGGGCAACCTACTGTTTGGAGGTGATGTTAAAGATATCCTCTCTTGGCTCCAGGCCTCAGGGTGAGCCATCAGATCTGTTCCTTTCTTGTATCACATGCAGCCCAGATCTGGACCGAGAACCTCCCTTCATCGGGCCACTGCCCAGCAGTTCCAGATGTTGGCCAAGCCCCAAGGCAAGCAGAGAGTGGTGGCATCTGCCCTGCCTGCTCCCAACCTTTCCACCAGCAAAAGCTCCAGATGGGGCCCCGCATCCCCAGCTACAGATCCCTCCCGACTCCTTACCAGAACCCCCTCTGCCCAGTAATGCATGAGGTAGTTGTAGGGGGTCAGTTCTCCCCCCATCTGGACAGGTAGAGGAAAATCATTTCTGACAGTTTTTGCAGCTTATAGAACATGGCCACTCCATGGAACTTCTGGAGTGGCCTCCAGACAAATCCCTAGTTCAATCCTATTACTCTCCTGGCCACATCCCACTAATCTGGGAGGAGATCCATGCTCTGCTCTGCAAAAGAGCCATAGAACCATTCCACAGTCCAAGCAAGGACAGGGATTCTACTCCCAGATGCACTGGGAACCTCAGGCCTATCCTGGACTTTAGCAAGCTGATCCTGTCAGTCCAGTACAAAAGATTCAGGATGATCACCCTTCATGGACTGCTGCCCCTGTTACACTAGGGGAACTGGATTTGCTCCCTAGACATGCAGGATACGTACCTGCACATCAAGATATGGGCCTCTCACAGGCACTTCCTCAGGTTTCATTTTCAGGGAGCCCACTCCCAGTTCAGGGCTGTGCTGTTTGGCTTATCTTCAGCCCCCCAGATGTGCATCAAATGTTTGGCAGTGGTAGCAGCTGCCCTCAGACGGCAGCGGTTCTATGTGTTTGCTTACCTGGATGACTGGCTGCTAGCAGCACCTTCCAGGGACCGCCTGCTCCAAACCGTAGATTCTACCTACCATCTCTTCCAGGCTTTGGGAGTCACCCTCAACCTACCCAAATCTTTTATGACCCCCTCCCAGTGCATCCAGTACATTGGGATGATGCTGGATACAACCCAAGGGTTGGCCTTTCTCCTCCAGGACAGAGTGGAGCGTCTAATGGATCAAGCCTGTCAGCCCTACTCCAGCCGTCACGTCCCAGCCCATGTCTTCATGTGCCTCTTGGGACTCATGGGTGCTGCCAGTGTCACAGTTCCCCTAGCCAGGCAGCATATGAGGATTCCCCAGAGGACACTGCAGGTCCAGTGGGACTAGCGTGTGGATGATCTGGAACAGCCAGTCCTAGTCTTAGATGCAGGCAAGGTGTTGTTGTGGTGGCTGGAGCCCAGCAATCTCCTAGGGGTGCCATTTTTCATTCCACTCTTGCAGCAAATCCTCACAGTGGACACCTCAGATCTAGGATGGGGGGGGAGCTCATCTGGGTGCCCACCAGACTTTAGGGAAGTGGAGCTCTGTGGAGGCAGGCCTCCACATAAACATCTTGGAGATGCGAGCAGTTCTCTATGCCCTACAGGCCTTCCAGACACATCTCTCCCCAGGTCCACTGCTGAGTCAGACAGACAACACCAGCGTGGTTTATTATATCAACAAACAGGATGGGACTCACTCTTATGCCTATGTTGGGAAGTGATGAAGGTCTGGTATTGGGCAATAGATTATGGCCTGGAAATTTCAGCTGTCCATGTTCCCAGTGACCAAGACGTCTTAGCAGGCAGGCTAAGCTGGCCCTAATCTCATGCTCATGAGTGGGAACTCCTGACCTCCATCGTGAATGGTCTGTTCAACCGGTGGGGTTGTCCAGAGCTGGACCTTTTTGTGTCCCCACTTAGTGCAGAACTGCTGCTTTTCTGCTTGCTCGCTCCGGGGTCTGGAGTTTTCTGGCAAGATGTGTTGTCCCTCTCTTGGAAAGGGAGATTCCTGTACTCTTTTCCTCCCTTCCCACTCCTTCAGAGGGTTCTGATTAAGCTTCAGATGAATCATCTTAATCACTCCATTCTTCCTTGTCAGATCTGGTTTCCCTTGCTGCAGCAGCTGGCGGTGGAACCTCCACCTCCCCTGCCCATATGCACAGGCTTGCACTTCCAGGAACAGGGCGCCCTGGGCGATCCGGATCTCACGTATCTCCATCTTCATCCATGGCTTCTGAAGACATAGCCATCATGAGATTTGGGGTATCCACTAAAGTGGCAGATGTTTTAGTGGTGGCTAGGAAGCCCTCCGCTCGGGCCACCTATTCCATGAAATGGAAGCGCCTTACCATATGGGCTGCATCACACCACCTGGATCCTTTCACCTGTCTGGTGAACCAGATTTTGGAGTACTTGCTTTCCCTCTCAGACTCTGGTCTGAAGTATTCCTTAATTAAAATTCATCTTTCGGCCATTTCTGCTTATCATATCACCATAGATGGCCGTTCAGTGGTTCAGCTACACGTGTCTCACACGTTTTTGAGAGGCGTCCTGCACCTGCAGCCTCCAATCCACAGTCATGTCCCAGCTTGGGACTTAAATTTTGTGTTGGAAAAACTCACCCTGCCTCCATTTGAGTTGGCTGCAAGTTGCAAACTGTGCTTTCTGTCGTGGAAAGCATTGTTTGTAGTTGCTGTTAATTCTGCTTAGAGGATTACTGAGCTTCAGGTGCTCATGTGTGAGCAGCTCTGCTTGGTTTTCCATAAAAATAGGGTGTCCTTGCATACCAATCGTAAGTTTCTCCCCAAGGTGGTGTCTGAGTTTACTCAATCCATCCACCTTCCTGTTTTTTTTTTTTTCCCAGAGCGTGCCAGTCCAGGGGAAGCATTGCTCCATACCTTAGATGTGCATCGAATTTTATGCACGTCAGACCAAGGATGGCAAGAAGTTCTCATAATTGTTTGTTTCCTTTGCCCCTGGGAAAGAGGGAGTGCCAGTGTCTAAGCAGTGTTTGTCCAAATGGCTGGCCAATTGCATGATTTTCTCTTACAGTAAGTACAATAAGGAACTTCCAGGTGTGGTACATGGTCATTCCACCAGAGGCATGGCCGCCTCTGTTGCTTGCTTCTGCAACATCTCTGCTGCAGAGATCTGCACGGCGGCCACTTGGAGCACAGTACACATACTTTTACCAATCTCTACAGTCTGGACCTCGCCTCTCAGCGCATGACAATTTCATGCTATCCATTCTTCGGGGCCTCCTTTCTTAGGTCCTTTCCTCCAACCTCCTGGACTGTCTGACAGTTTTTGTGTAACTGCTTGGGACTCATCCTACTGGTGTGGCCTGCTGCAAGAGATACCCTCGAAGTAAGATAGTATAGTTACATAAGAACTTACCGTAACGGTGGATCTTTGAGAGGATCTGTTGCAGCAGGCCATGCTTTCCCTCCCTCCTTCCCCCTCTCTTTCTTTTTCTTTCTTTCTTTCTTTCTTTCTTTCTTTCTTTCTTTCTTTCTTTCTTTCTTTCTTTCTTTCTGACTTTCCCTTCCTTTGAAAAGGAGCCTGCTGCTTTCTTTTTCTTCCTAACAGTTCCCCTAATGGGTCTTGTTTTTGGTCTAGTGGGAGAGCTGGGAAGGGTGTGGGCCACTCACGCTTATAGGGTTGGCTGACCTACGTCAGTGGTGGGCCGCTCTCTCTGGTAAACTGCTAACTAGAAAGTTTCCATGTGATCCTGGTTCCTGGTGGCTAAGTTCTATCGGTGTGGCCTGCTACAAGAGAGCCTTTCGAAAATCTACTGTTAGGGTAAGTTCTTACATAACTGTACTGTCTCTATCATATCTCCCCTCTCCCTTCTGCATACCTCTCAACCTTTCTTCACCGAAAAGTGTGACAAGATGTGTGACAGATGAGCAAAATGGAAGACATATCATCAAACATGGCACCTCAAGCTCAGCACACTATGGGTATCAGTGCACTAACGTTCATAATGTTTGCTGATAACTGAGCAAAATACATTATTATGAATTTCTGCTTTAAAGTCTCAGTGGAAAATGTGTAATATCACCCTCCCCATGTTGGACAAAGGATTTCTGACAAGTAAAATGAGTGACGTACTTCGTAATGTGTGACAGTTGAGAAGTATGCCCTTCTGGTTTCCAAAGAGTACATATTTAGTGCCTTGAGGCACTCCTCTTAGGATCTACCCTGCTGGCCCTGAATAATTTTTGTTACTCTGCGCTGCACTGTTTCCAACCTATCTGTGTCCTTTCTGAGGTGAAGGCTGCAGAACTGAACGCTGTACTCCAGGTGAGGCCTCACCAGGGATCAGGATTTGGGAAGTGTTACCTCTTTTCTTCTGTAAAAGAAAGTGTATTCTTCCAAACGATGAAGGATTCTTTGTAGTCTGAAAGCTCAAGCACCTATATTATTTTAGTACTTCTACGTTGGTTCAATAAAAGGTATCAAATCATGTCTTTTTTCTGGATCTTTGTCACAAGGACCAATACAGCAGCAAAACTAATTTTCTGAATCTCTTTTCTTCTGCTAATATTTCCCCTATTTAATTTCCACAATATCCCAATGGCCTCCACCCAAAGGCCTCAGGCAGTACCATCTAAACGCCAGGAGTCTGCTTCCCAAACTTAACGCCCTTAAAGTCTGGGTCTCCCAGTACTCCCCACATATACAGTGCATCTCTGAAACTTGTCTGGCTTCCAAAATTCCTGACTCCCAACTCTCCCTCCCTGATTTCAACCTATTTTGCCAAGATCGAGCTAAACGAGGTGGCAGCATAGTTATATATGTTCACCAAAACCTAACCTGCTGTGTCTCCCATGATTAATCTGTCCCTCCTCTCATGATGTCCTCCTCGTTAACATCAACTTCCCCTCCACCCTCCATTCTTCATAGCAGCGCTATATGCCTTTCCTAAACTCCCTCTCTCCTCCCTTGTTGGCAGACTCTGCACCATCTCTTACTTCATTACCCTGTCCTCCTCAGACGAGTTAATAATTCTCAGGGATTTCTGTCTTTAACTGGTTCTCTCCTACTAAGAAACCGTATATCGAAAAGATTGAGTCCCTAAACCTCCAGGGTGATTTCTTCCCGTCTCCATTGGATCGTGGTCAGTGGCACACTTCCAGACTCCTTTAGTGATCACCACATGACCTACTGTATACGTAAAATACGTATGCCTCAGTCCCCTCCCAATTACCGCTGGATCTGGTCCTACAGGTCACTAAACACACTGAAGCCCTTCTCTGAGATCTTTCCTCATGTGACTGATCCCTAGTTTACTCAACAACGGATATTGACTTCACCCTTGCCCTTTTCTGCCACTATCTAAATAAAGCTTAGAAAATGGCATCGGAAAATAAATGAATCCCATTGGTTAAACCATCAAATGAGAGATTCATTTATTTTCCGATAGAGCTCGCAGAAAAACAAGTATGAACATGGGGTGCCCCATAACTCATCTAATCAGTGGGCACACCGAATGTTTGCTAAATCGATCCACCATCTTGCACCAGTCGCAAAGTCATCGGCCCAGAAGTCGCAGTTAGGCCATAATCACCCCCCCCGACCTAAATCATAATACAACAGTCATGTCCTGGCTTCATGAGGCAGTATAACAGTAATTAGAGCTTTCCGATCCAAAAGTCGCCAAGCAACGTTACCACTGGGAGAAAGCAATGTGGTCCATCGTGACCGAAGCTGAGAGCATCGGTATTTCCTTAGAATTTCATACTGCAGATGGACGTCCATCTGCAGCATGGAACCAGAAGAAAATACCGGTACTCTCCTATGGACTTCTACCCAGCAATATTCTATGTTCACCTCCAGTACTCCCCACAAACGTAGCATATAATACAACACCCACCACAGTGGAACAAGTAATACCTCGGAAATTGTTGGTAACAAGTGCTCAGATACGGGACAGCATTCAGGCAGCTCAACGGTGACGAACTTACGAGGAGTGTAATTTTCAAACTTTTGCAGCTACTACACGTAATCCTTGACATCACATGCCATTACCTTTCAGTTGTTCACCAGCCCGATCTTAGCTGCATTGAAACTCATTCCAGTACCCCTTCCACGTAAGAATGAAACATTGACAAGAGGGAGACAAGAGGGAAAACGGAGGAAGGGGCGCAGTAACTACAGTTACACTCCTAGAGGAACAGAACTGGGGAAACTAAAGCTCCTAGGCTGCCTACAGAAACCATTTTTCTGCTACTGTGTGTTTGGGGGTGGGGTTAGCTATGACAAGTACCTCCAAGGCACAACTACAGGTGCTCATCTGGAACAAAACTGCTTAGCTCATTTAAAAAAAACACATTCTAATAAAGGTGGAGGGACTATTTTATTACAAAACCTATGTTTTATTAATGTTTAACATAAAATATGTTTATTAAACTATTTTTTTCACAGTACCCATTTTCTAAGCGCAATAATACCCTCCAGGGTGGGCATTATTGGGAAATACCGGACCTTCAGGGAGCTATAGGCCCTCCGCCTGCGGCGTCGGGCCTCATTAAGCCCTGGGTGGTCGATATTTCAATAATACCCCTATCAGTAATATTGCTTACATGAACATCCACGCTCCTCCCAGAAGGTGCATTGTCAAACGATCCCATCACCTCTGGATCTCGTCTGACATACACCAACTACAGGCATTTGATCTCGTGGACCATGGAAGATTATTAACAAGACTATACATGAATGTTGTTAATCAGAAACCCTTAGCATGGTTTCACTCATATCTTTCCAATAGGCAGCAGTTCTCCAGGGCTCGATACTGGGACCACTAATGTTTAATGTATATGTTAATAACCTGGTAAGAAACATTGTATATAACAATGTAAGACTGTATGCTGATGACACGGTCTTAGTGGCCTTGACAGAGAATCAAGCTTTTTTAGAAAACGCTCTCCAGGAAGATATCCATTTCATGGGAAAATGGGTTAAGGATTCACACTTATTATTAAATGCAGAATAGACACAAAGTCTGTTATTTACCTTAGGTCCACAGGCTAGACAGGCCCCGGGACTAAAAATTTCTTTGATGGATGGGACCAATATAGCTGGTGTCAAATCATACAAATACCTAGGGGTGCAAGTCGACAGTAGACATACTTATTCTGAACACATAAGTTTACAAATTAAAAAAGTGAAGCAAAAACGAAGGGTTTTAAGAAGAGCTTCAGCAAGTTTGTCCACTGAAGTAATTGGTCAGTTGGTGGGTCACCTGCTGTTGCCAAGTTTGGAGTATGGATCGTATCTTTAAATGAATTCCTCCACAGGTGATTTAAAAAAGATTGACCAAATGTATTACAGGTTGTCTAAATTTGTTACAAAAAGCAAACACAGGGTGCACCATTGTAAAACTTGTGTGATGATGTTAAACTGGTTACAACCTACACAGAAAAGGAAACTCCTGTGGCTAACTTGGTGTCATAAATTAATAGGTTCACTTGACAACCATCTGCTAGGAAAAGTGGCGATGTTAAAAATCATCAAATGTCACTAAACATAATCTAGGACAAAACAGTCTGAACATCCCAACTTTAAGGGCAGGCCACCTTGCAGATGAATTTCGCTAGGTCATGGAATTCATTGCCTAGCGAATTGAGGACCATACAATCAACTGATGTTTTCAAAAAAGAATCGAAAAGTTTCCTGCACCAAAAATGTACTTGTTTTTTTAGCCTAGTAGTTTTTGTTTTTAGACAGTAACATATTGTGTTTTTTAAGAATGTATGTTTTTTTGTATTGCTGTAAGTGTAAATGTAAGTGTAGTGAATCTCAATGTGATGCAACAAACAGGACATTGTTGTAAACAGGAGCAAAATCCTAACAATTCATCCTGTATAAAAATTAAGTTTTATCAAATCATCAATCAAATCAACGATGTAAATCCCACAATCAGGTCTGGATGCGTCACAGATCCTCCCTTTCCCTCTCTGATTTCCAGCATTATCGTTCCCTAACAAATGTCTGCACAAAGGCCATAAGAGCAGCAAAAGCACAGTACTATGAGGTAGCCCTGCAGCAAAACCTTGACTCCTCTAAATTTTGACAGGCCCTCCACACCCTTTTGAACTCCCGAGACCTCCCCTTCCGCTAATTGACAGCAAGCCTGTCTCGGATCCCTCCTCTGTTGCCTGTATCCTAAACTCTTTTTCACAACCTGTGCCCTGCCATCCGGACAGTTAATTCCCCCAAACCCCTTCCTCCATGAGTGGTTTCCATTTCTCCCATGTCTCTGCCCAGGAAGTTCTCCATGCCCTCTCCTCTACTCCCTAAACACTCACACTGATGGGCCTTGATCCCCACATTCTCCAGATCTCCACTCCTGCTGTAGTCCTTCCTCTCTCTCTCTCACCTACTCAGTCTCTCCTTCACTCTCTGTTCTGTTCCCCACAACTGGAATGCTGCCAGAGTCATACCCCTGCACAAAGGCGATGATCCCTCCACTCCTGGAAATGACTGACCATATCCCTTCTCCCCTCACTGGCCAAACTTCAGTAATCCCTTGTTTTTTCAAGACTATATGATTTCCTTTCCTCCTCTGATTTCTTGGCACCATTCCAATCAGGTTTCAGGAAAAAACACTGTACCATAACCTCCCTACTCTGTGTGACCGATGCCATTCTCTCGGGCACGGACCATGGTCACATCACTGCCACTATCTTTATTGGCCTTGCAAAGGCCTTCGACTCTGTCCCTCACTCCCTCCTCCTTACCAAATTTCACTCCTCTGGCCTTTCTACCCCTGCCGTGGATTGGTTCTGATCATACCTTATGGGACAAGCTCAACGTGTCCAGGCAGGAGACTCCCTTTCTCCTACTCCTTATTCTAGCAAAAATCTATCCTTGGCCCCATTCTCTTCTTTATTGTCTTAAATGACCTCCCGTCTATCTGTATCTCCTGTCAAATCCACCTCTGTGCAGAAAACACCATCCTCTACACCACTGGTCCCTTATCCCTAGAGGTTGAATCCAAGCTAAAGAGCGACTTCACCCATGTATTACACTGGTTTGAAGAAAACCAGCTCAAGATTAACTCTAAGAAAACAGTCTCCACATCCTTTGGCTCTTCACAGAAACTAGCCAGAATCCTGCCCCCTTCCTTTTATACCTTTGATGGTTCCACCTTAGAATCAGTCTCCTAGAAGTACCTGAGCATTTGGCTGGACAGTCGACTTGATTTCTTGACCCACATAAACTTCATTCCCTGTAAGCTTCATCCTAAACTCAGCTGTGTCTACAGGAATAAGGGTGCCCTTTCCCTAGAGGTTCACTGAAAGTTACTTACTAAAATGATCCTCCCAGTGTTTCATTATGCTGATGTAGTCCATGGCTCCCCTCATGCCTCATCCCTTGCAAGGTTAGACACTCTTTTTAATGTCTTCTGCTGCTTTGCTTCCTGCACTCCCCCACTGACTCACCATTGTACTCTCTACTTCTCCCTATCCCTCCCTCCAAATGCGCCGTCAGCTCCATGCCTCCACCCTTACTTCCAAATTCTGATTTGGCTCTCTCTCCTCATACTTCTCAGCTCTCCTCTCATCCTCATCTCCCACCTATTACCAGCTCCGTTCCAGAGACTCTCATTCCTTCTCTCTTCCCTGCCCTCACTCCTGTTTGGGGATGACAGCCTTCTTCCATCATCTCCCTTCCCTCTGGAACTCTCTTCCAAGCTCCACTTGGCTATCTCCATCTCTACCATGTCAAAATGCACTTTTCCCAGTTTCTTTCCTCTGTATGCTCCTGTCCTTCCTCCTCCTGACCTTGCTGTCCCCTACCCTACCCCATATAGCTTGCTCCCCTCCCCCAAATTTTCACCTTTCGCTCACTGGTTTCCTTCTTTCTCTCCTCTCATACCCGTAAAATAATTTTCTAGGGACATGGATATGATGTTCTATGCACACTTTGTGGCAGTTTAAGACTTGCCGAAAACGTCTTCAAGCTGGCTTCTCCCACACACTGGGGGGGTAAGTCCCTTTGCTCTGCCCCATGACGCCTCCTTACAGCTCCCGCGTTGAGTAGGCCCTGGTGCTAAAACCTTCAGATTTACTTCCAAAACGTAAACTAAAACTCATTCGAGTTTCATCTTCAGCTCGATCCTTGATCGCGACTGCGATAGAGGATAAATCCTTGCCCTGATTTCACTGGTGCATATGCGAGCAGAAGATGTTGCGTACCGACCCCCATGCCTCATGTGTCTGTCTGGGCCACGATCACGATCCGCAGGCCTACGACTTTTGTCAGTCATTTCACCTGATGGTTCTGGAGGACCACACTGCCCACCTGAAGTTGGGTCATCCGGAGAAACGTTATCCGCTGGTCAAATCAAAGGATGCCCATTGGGCGGTCTCCGCAGCTGTGGGGTCTGCCAAGCAGTTGGAGCAACTCAAGGCCTTTGAGGAGGAGGCAGCCCAGTCTATAGCTCAATCCTCTTCTGCCTCTGCCTTCGTTCTACTTCATTTGGGCACCTATTCGGCTTCCTTCAAGGAGCTGTGCCATCCCTCCCAACCAAGGGGCAGGGCCCTTCCAAATTGCAGTTCTTGTTCACGCAAGAAGGAGTTCAGGAAGGGTAAAGAGAAGACACATCATTGATGATCCTGGGACCAGTAGAGTTCCCGCTCTCAGGAATCTTCGATTTTGACTATGGTGGCTTCACAGAAACCCCGTTGGGCCAGTTGGCTGAGACGCTGGTCGACAATGCAGCCAAGATTTTTCTTGATCCTGTCGACCAGTTGTCATCTGAAGTGACCAAAAACTCTCTTTTCAGGACCCCGGTCCTGCCAGTAACTACTGAAGGGGCGGCCCAGCCAGCTGAGTCGGCCCCTTCAGTCACCAACCTAGACCAGGAGGAGCCGCGGATCTCCCCGACTTCCTCTGAGGCCCCTTGTCAGCACCACCGATGGTTGAGATCTCAATCATCTACCTCCTCTGGGTCAAACAGGTCCCGCCGACATCAGTGGTCTTGCTCTTGGCACCATGGGAAGGGGCGCCGCCGCTGTTCATCTTCATTATCCTCGGGTGAGGAGAGACTTCAGCACAAGTTGCGTCGATGCTATGAAGACCTTATGAGGCAACAGGAAGTGCTGACTGGGCCGAAGCTGATGCTGGCTACCACCACGGCCATCACCTGGTTGTCGCCCGGAAGGCCAATGCCCCCCGCCAAGGCTGATCGACACTGTTCCTCCCCCAGCGGAGCCGGTACAGGCTGTTTCAGCTTGGCTGAAGCTGGCTTCTCCACTGATCATGGTGGAGCCGCCACCCAAGCAGCCATCTTCCGGGGCTCCGTCCAAGGAGTCTCGATCAGCTAAGGGGCTTGCCCATCGATTGTTGGTCATTCTTACACCTGACTACCCGCAGCGGGTTGAGAGTGACTTGGGTGGTTGCCCGCTTTATGCGAACTACTTGGAGTGCAAGGATTCCTCTTTGCACTTCTGTCCACTGAATACGGAGTTCAATGGGGGATCTGTTGACAGATGAAGGCCCCACTTTGTTCATGGGCATTCTCCGCCTCGTCTCTAGAGTCCACGGGGGTGAAACTGGAGCCCGTTCAAAAGCGGGCTCACTACCCCCTTACAGAAATTCTGGGTAAAGGGGACTCTCTGGAGGATTTCCTAGTAGTTGAGGCCATCGTTGACTCTGGCGTGGAGCTCTGGCAGTGCCCCACCTCTTACCCTGCACCATTGGCCCAGATGGCCCGCAAATATGTGGTGCTCACTGGTACCCTTTCAGGGTGCACGGAGCATTCATTGGCTGAGGGGTTGGCGTCTGACTCCATGTTCAGGTGCTTGGGCAATATGGGGGACGTTGACAGACCGCCTCATAAGGAGTCCAAGAATTGGACCACTCGGCTAAAAAGGTCTATGCTGCCTCCTTGCTTGGCCTCCACCAGGCAGTCTTGACTGTTGTGATGGCACACTTCTCCCATGCCCTTCTGGGCTCTCTGGATGAGGTGATTCCTCATCTTCCTGCGGACCTCCATACTACGGTCCAGCAGGTCTGGGACCAGGGTCGTGCTGTGGCCAAACAGCAACTTCATATGGCCCTAGACATTGGAGATTCCTGTGCCTGCTCAGTGGTGGCCATGGTTACCATGCGCCTTAGGGCTTGGCTGCGGATCTCGACCTTCACAGCAGACATTCAGCACAAGCTGGCAGATGTACCATTCTTAGGCACCGACCAATTTGGGTCCAGTGTGGAGGGTCACCTCCAGCGCACTGAAATGTTCAGTGCCACCCTGGACTCTGTGACATCCTCCCAGAAGGGCTCCAAGGGCTCTAAGCAGCAGAAGCGCAAGCCCCTTCAGTTCTCTACTCCTGCAGCAAAACCAGCCCAGTATCAGTTTGGCCAGTAGGCTTAGTCCTAGCGATCTTGGGCCAAGTCTGTGGCCTGGGTAGTCTGAAAGCCCAGAGGGAAGGGACCCAGTGGCTGCTCAGCCAGATCCTCCTCCTCCAAGCCTGCTCAGTGATGGGATGAGGGATGCTACTCTTGTGCTCATCATGCCTCCCCTGGGTCCTCCTGTGGTGGGCCAACTCCGCCACTTCCTTTCTTCCTGGTCCACTGTTACCATGGATAGGTGGGTTCTGGAAGTGATCGGTCAGGGTCTGCCTCTGGAATTCGAGCAGTACCCTCCAAGCCGAGCCCGTACCCCATGGGAGGATTTGGTATCCACAGACACTCAGTTAGCTCTTCAAGATGACATAGCCCAGCTCCTCCGCAAGGAGGTCGTGGTCAGAGTTGTGGATGCTCCGGAACACCCAAGGTTTATCTCCAGGTACTTCACCCCATTCTAGATCTGCATGACCTGAACAAATTCTTCCGGTCATGTACCTTCAGGATGGTAATTCTGTCCCAGATCATACCATCTGTGGAATAAAACATGTGGTTTTGCTCTCTGGATCTTCAGGACGTGTTCCTTCACGTCCCGATCCATCTCTCCCATTGAAGGTTCCTCCGCTTCTGAGCAGAGAGAACCCTTTATGAGTTTCAAGCCATGCCTTTCGGCCTCTCCTCGACCCCAGGATCTTCACCAAATGCATAGCAGTGGTGGCAGCTTACCTGAGGTGCCGAGGGGTCCCGGTGTACCCTTACCTGGATGACTGGCTGATAGCAAGTCCCTCCAGGCAGTAGGTGGAGCGGTCCAGGGACCTGGCGCTCCAGACCTGCATCAACCTTGGTCTTCTGGTCGAGGCCAAGTCTGAACTCATGCCCTCGCAGGTGATCAGCTTCATCGGGGCAGAGCTCGACTTGTGCCGGGCCAGAGCTCGGCTTCCGGTGGACAATGCGAAGGTTCTCTCCTCCTTTGCCCAGTAATTTCTGATTGGGCACTTGCGCCCTGCTTGGGACTACCTACGCCTTCTGGGTTTTACATGGCAGCCTGCAGCAGTGTGGTCTGATGGGCCCATTGGCATATATGCTCCCTCCAATGGGAGCTGACCAGCCAGTGGACTCAGTGCAAAGGTCACTTCGACCAGGTGGTCACTGTGGCCCAGAGGATGTGAGATGCCCTCCAGTGGTGGCTTGTCCCAGAGCATTTGCAGGAAGGGATCCCGTTTGTCTGCCCTGAGCTGACGGTCATCCTGATGACCAATACCTCTCTTACGGGCTGTGGTGCCCATCTGGGGGAACACAGAGTCCACGGGCTCTGGACCCCTCAGGAGTCCCGATGCCACATCAACCTGCTGGAGCTCTGAGCAATCTGGCTAATGCTAATTGCCTTTACTCCATTTGTTCAGGGTCAAGTGGTCCAAGTCCAGAGGGACAGCACCATAACCATGTACTACCTCAACAAACAAGGCGGAACACACTCCCTGCCCCTGTGCAAGGAAGCCCTCCACATTTGGTCTCTCTTGCGCAGCTTGGAGGTGGATCTCCTAGCCATCCTTGTGGCAGGAGCCCCCAGTCAGCTGGCAGATGTCCTCAGCCGGGTGGGCGTGGTGTCTCATGAGTGGTCCCTCCATCTGAAGGTAGTTCACAGTCTGTTCTCCCAATGGGGCACCCCTCAGGTGGACCTGTTTGCCTCCAGGGAGAGTGCAAAGCTGAGGCTGTTCTGTGCTCGCCCTCCTCAGTGGGGAATGCTGCAGGGGGATACCTTCTTGAGGCCTTGGACCCCAGGCCTCTTCTATGCTTTCCCTCCACTTCCCTATGATCCACATGGTGTTACTCAAGGTCAGGAAGGACAAGGCACAGGTGATCCTGGTGGCTCCAGACAGGCCCCACCAGTTTTGGTACCCTGATCTCCTCAGCCTCAGCAGTAGCAGGCTCCCGAGGCATCTTCCCATATGTCCAGACCTGCTCTCAGTGAGGAGAAGGTTCTCCACCAGACCTTCAATCCCATCACCTGACAGCCTGGTTCCTGAGCAGCTAGAGTTCCAGACTTTGGGTCTTTCCAAAGATGGCCTCACTGTCTTGGAGGCATCTAGAAAGGAATCGACCAGAAAATGCTATGTCTTCAAATGGAAGAGCTTCTCCATTTGGTGTCAGGGCAAGGGATTGTACCCTTCATCCTGTCCAGTGGCTGGCATTTTGGACTATCTGTGGTCTCTCTCTCCCAAGGGGGACCTCGGTCAACGACCCTTAAAGTGCACCTGGCATCCATCTCTGCTTACCGGGTGTGGGCTGGTCAGCAGTCGGTGGCACAGGAGAAGGTGGTCTGGCACTTTTTCAAAGGCCTTGACCATAGTTCCCCTCTGGTGCATGAACCACCATCGCCATGGGACTTGTTGCTGGTTTTGGCAAAGCTCATGGGCAAGCCATTCGAACCAATGCACAGGTGTTACATGTCTCACCTGTCGTGGAAGACCGCCTTCCTGGTGGCTATCATGTCAGCAAGAAGGATCAGTGAGCTCCAGGCACTCTTGGTGGAGTCTCCTTACTTGGTCTTCCACAGGGATAAGGTTGTCCTGTGCCTCAACCCAAAATTCCTCCTGAAGGTTGTGTCGGAGTTTCACCTGAACCAGGTGATGACTTTTCCGGTGTTCTTCCCGAATCGCACCTCGGAGGCTGAACACAGGATCCATACTCTGGACCTGAGACAAGCGCTTGCAGTTCGGGGAGAGGTTCACTAGCTGTTTGTCACCTATGCTGAAGCCACACCTGGCAGACCTGCAGCCAGGCGGACAATTGGCAGGTGGATGACATCCTGCATTGACCTCTGCTATAGGTTGGTGGGTTGACAGCCTCCCAGAGGGCTAAGGGCTCATTCCACCTGCCATACCGCTGCTGCAGTGGCTGCTTCCAGGAATGTCCCTATCCAGGAAATCTGCAGGGCTGCTACCTGGAAGTCAGCACACACCTTCATTTCCCATTACCACATTGACCTCGAGTCGCACCGGGATGCTTATTTTGGGGCCTCAGTTCTCCAGTCTCTGTTTCGTAAGTAGGGAGTGTACGCCTTGCCTCCCTCCTTCCAGAGAACTGCTAGAAGTCTGCCAGAAAGTGTGGATAGAACATCGTATCCATGTCCCTAGAAACACAGGTTACTCACCTGTAACAGTAGTTATAGGAGTGGTATATGATGTTCATCCACATGGACCCACCTGACCCCGTCAGCTTCAGCACACACACACTGCTTCCAGCGGACAAGATCTGGAATCATGGGGTGGAGCTAACGTAGTTACCACCCGGGTGGGTGGGAGGAGCCAGCTTGAAGACGTTTTCGGTAAGTCTTAAAGGGAAAGGCAACTGCCAGAAAGTGTGGATGCACATCATATACCACTTCTAGAACTACTGTTACAGGTGAGTAACCCGTGCTTATTGGTTTTCTGTACTTACTATTGTAAATATGGTTCCCTAAATGTTATACACCCCTGATACTCTTACCTGTTTTTATACATTTCTAACCCCCTTTACTGTACCATACTCCAGTGTTACTGAAATTTAACTACCTGCTACTTGTAAAATCAGATCTTATTTTGTATATTTTCAGCTTCCTAACATAATTGTAATGAACTTTGTCTCAATTTCCCCCTCCCACCGGGTCGCACCTGGAAACAAGCCTTGGCTCAGTGTGCCTCTTCCGGTTACCAATATTCTAAATAACTAAATAAATAAAAATATAGGTAACCCCTTCACCAATACACTGGTGCAGGTGTGGCATTAGGTACATAGGGATATTGACCATAAGCCAGGGATCTTCAATGCTGCCATCCTCACTGAAATATTCAAAGGTAAGGAAAACTATATTGTATTCCTGCATCAGACCCTCCTGAGGTAGAAGAAGGTGTGGGTGAAGTGGTATAAGATCTTTTCAATGGGGGTAAAATGCTTTCTTTTGGAGACCTGAAAAATGCAAAAAAACATTTACGTTGTGGACTCCTTTGCCTACCTAAGGGTTTGACACTGGCTGTTGGCGCTGGATGGCACTCTGCAGCTGAAGCAGACATGTATAGGCCACAGCCCATGTTGAGACCTCTGACTTCTGTTTATAAATTGACCATGGGATTGAGGTGACACCACTGCAGATATAAAGACTATTGGAAGGCAGCTGTGGCTTACTATTAAACTGCTCCCGTTAACAACCGCCTAAGGGAGACAACTTAACTTTCTGCACAGGGCTTACATTACACCCTCTCGTGTGCTCCAGCTCAATAAGGAAAAATTACCTCTGTGGCTTCAGTGTAAAATATCTGAGGGAACGTTCCTTCACATGGGGCCTACAGGTGACAGAATTATCCCATTTTGGAAAGAGGTGCACTTGCTGCTTATGGAGGGGGGACTCATTCTTATCTATTGTGCAGGAACATAATGAGAGTGTGGTATTGGGCACTGGAACACGGCCTAGAACTCTCAGCTACAAAACATCTTAGCAGACGAGATAAGCAGGTCACAAATGGGAACTGCTGACCTCTGTGGTAGAATACCTCTTTGCAAGATGGCATCATCCAGAATTGGACCTTTTTGAGTCCCCCACACAACGCAAAACTGCTGTGTTTTTGCTTCCTTGCCCCAGGGCCTGGAGTTTTCTGGTGAGACATGTTGTCTGTCTGTCTTAGAAAAGGAGGTTTCCATATGCATTCCCTCCCATTCATTATTTATTTAGTTTTTGTTAACGCATTAGACAGGAACTGTCGATCTTACATCGAGAGGATTCCTGCAGTAGGTCTTCACATATAGGACTGTGCCCCCGGCGTCAGGTTCCAACGGCAAACTTGTAGATAGCAATCATCAGCGGGGTCTGCACCTGACGTCAGGTGATGTGACATCAGCCCGACTATAAATGGGGCGGTCCTGCGCCCGACCACCAGTTCTTTCCCACCGTCGCCTCAGTTCGTTCGGCTCACGAGTTAGAACAGCGATCTAACACCCGCGCGTCAGTCGAAGTTTTTCTTCCTATTATAACTTTTTTCCTCACTGATTCGACTAAGTGTATGTCAGCTCATCCAAAGAAGAAGTGCTCTAAGTGCGGAACTCATATCCCGCACGGGAATGACCATTCAAACACCATGAAGTCTTGCTATATTAGGACCATTGCAGTCATTCCCCCAGTCTTGAACTGCCCCGGAGAGGAAACAGTTAACTCCAGAGTGATCTGGAGTTCCACAGCGCGAGGGCGCTGTTCAAAGCTCTATCTGGCCAGTTTCAAATGAAACTGCCAGATTCTTTACTCCGCTTCACTGAACAGTCGCTCCGGATATCAGCTCCTTCAGCTCGGTTCATTTCGCGGTTCAAGCGAGTATTTTCGGTTCATTGAACCGGCAATAAGTATTTATTTTACCGCATTTCGATTAAAAAAGCTCTATCTGGTAACCGTAAGTACAGAAATTAAGTCTGTGTGGAAAGTCATTATCGGTTCGGTTTGAACCGATCGGTTGGATTGAAATACATGTTTTAAACTGTTTAGTTGGCTTTTAGAGTGACGGTTCCGGTTCTTATCGGTTCTAAAAAACCTAACTTTATTGGGGTTTTCAAATACCCGTGACACGGTTAGGAACCGATAAAGGGTCTTGCCTAGCACTGCCATCAAAGGGCAAGTTTTTGGTTAGGCTGGCATTATGTCAGAAACCCAAAGAAAAACCGGGCCCACTGGGTTTCAACACTGTGATGTCTGTGGGGAAGCCTTTGCCAAGGCTGACCACACACCCTGTGTTTATTGTCTGAGGGGCTGACCACCTCCTGTCAGACTGCCAGGTGTGTAAAATTTCCCTGCAGCCACCCTGGAAAAGAGATTGGGCGGCTCAGGGAGCGAGAGAGCAAAAAGTCCGCTGACCGGATGGCCTGCCGGTCCAGTACCCACTAGACCAGAGGGTGCCCTCTGACCAGGCGAGACTTCCTCGGCAAAGGAAGGCTGGTTCAGAGGAACCAGTCCCAGCAAAAAGACAAAGAAATCAGCAGGTCTGAGTACAAAATTGTCTCTCCAACTGCTGCAGAGACTTAAAGCCATTCAGATTGTCCAGTCTTTGTCTCAGGCTGCGAGGCCCTGCATCTGGGAAAGGGTGGCTCGTTCAGTCTCAGTGGTTCAGGATTATGATGTTGAGGATTTTTATGAACCACATGAGGGGGAGGAGGATTTTGATCAGTATGTTTGTGATTGGGAAGGTCTGGACGTGCCCATTGAACCGGACATCTCTCCAGATAGACCTTTAGAATCTCCCCCTATGCTGTCTGAGTCCCCTTCTCTGTTTATGTTTTACAAAAAGGTGGCAGAAACCCTCCAGCTTCCCTTAGAAGAGGCTGTGGATGAGCAAGAGGAGCCTGATTATGTGGAAATGATGGATATTCCAGAGACTAGGAGGTTGTCTATTCCTTTGCATAAGTCATTTAGGAAGCAAACAACAAAGATTTTAAAAAATCCTCATTCTGTCCCTCCTGTAGATAAAAATGGACAGAAGGTATACTTTGTCAGGCTCGGATACAGACTTCCTCACTGAGCAGTGTAGTCATGTAGGTGTGGTACAAGCTGCAGCCTGTGACAAGGCTAATATTCCCTGGCCTCACATCCTCCTGACAAGGATTCCAGGAAGATTGATGCCATGGCGAAAAAGCAATATATGGAGCTTCTTTGGGACTCAGGCAGGCTAATTATATGGCTTATGTTGCTAGATATCAGAAATCTAGATGGGACACTATATTGCAGTTAGCTAAGCAGGCCCAGGGCCAGCTGGCTAGTGAGTTGGAACAAGTGGCTGCTGATGGCATTGAAGCCTCTAAAGTTCAATTTCATACTGCTGTTGATGTTAATGATGTTTCCTCTAGGGTCATGGCCACTTCTGTAGCTTTCCGTGAGTTGGCATGGCTCAGATGCACTAATCTGTCCCAAGATACTCCAGTCAAAGGCTATGGATTTTCCTGTGTCAGGAAATTCTCTGTTTGGTGATCAAACAGAAAATTATATGAAAAGATGGATGAATATAGAACTACCTACAAAAGTGCCCAAGCTAAGGAAAGGCATGCCACTCCACAAGAGCATGCCCCCAGAGACAGGGTAGGCCTTTCTACAGGCCTTTTACCAAGCTCAAGCCTCCTCTGCTTTTCACAGAGGGTTTTCAGAGCAGAGGTAGGCCAGAGGCACAGTAAGACAGTCGCCCTCCCCTCAGCCTAAAGCTCCTGCCAAGCAGGCACCCTGATGGGGTGCCCAGGGCCGATTCTCCTGTACCAGTGGGGGGCAGGTTGGCTTATTTCAGCCAGAACTGGCTGTCCTTAACTTCGGACAGGTGGGTTCTGGAAGTAGTAAGCCAAGGCCTGGTTCTCAGCTTCAAACAGTTTCCAAAGATGAGAGCCAGGCAATTTCCACCCGCAAACTCTTCAGAAGCCCTTGCTTTGGAAGCAGAAGTTTCTTCCCTCCTGAATTGCAAAGCAGTGGAAAGGGTTCCCCCTTGCCATCAGGGCAAGGGACTGTACTCAAGATATTTTCTTACCCCAAAAAAGACAGGAGAATGGCGGCCCATCTTAGACTTAAGGTACCTGAACAGACATCTATTAAAGCCAAAGTTCAAAATGTTAACTCTAGCAATGATTTTGCCCTCCCTGAGGCCAGGGGACTGGTTAGCTTCCCTGGACCTCAGGGACGCCTATTTTCATGTCATGATCAGGCCTTCTCACGAAAGTACCTCAGGTTGAACTGCTCTCGGGCCACTACCAGTTCAGAGCAATGCCCTTTGGCCTAACCTCGGCGCCAAGGGTATTCACAAAATGTCTAGCTGTGGTAGTGGCTCATTTAGAAAGCAAAGGGATTGCTGTGTTTCCCTACCTGGACGACTGGCTACTAGTGGGTCAGTCTCCAGACCAGGCAAAATCTCACTTGCAGGTCACCCAGCAGCTTCTCACTTCCCTGGGGTTCCTGCTGAACTTACCAAAGTCAGTTCTGGAACCTGTTCAGGTTCTAACTTTCATAGGTGCAGAGTTGAACACAAAGTTAGCCAGGCATTTCTCCCCTCGGAAAGAGCGGACAGGCTCATTGCCCTGGCATCCTCCTTTACCCTCGGGTCTCTCGACCAGCAAGGCATTTTCTGCAACTCCTAGGGCACATGGCTGCTTCCACAGCTGTCGTGCAGGGAGCAAGATTTCAGATGAGGGACATTCAGTTCCACTTGAGGTCCTATTGGTCCCAAAGGAGGGACCCCCTTACCAAATTAGTTCCGGTGACCAAAACCCTGATCCTGGCCCTTCAGTGGTGGCAGGATCAAGGCAATCTGTCTCAAGGGGTTCCCTTTCTACCCGTTTCACACTCCCTCACCCTCACCACGGATGCCTCCCTGTTAGGGTGGGGGGCTCACTTGGGCGACCTTTCCACTCAAGGAGTGTGGTCCCCCCAGGAATCTCTGCTCCACATCAATCTTTTGGAACTCAGAGCTGTTCTTTTAGCTCTTCAGGCTTTTTCAGCTGTTGTCCAGAACAAAGTAGTTCAAATCAGGACAGACAACACCACAACAATGTGGTACATCAACAAGCAAGGGGGCACTCGGTCATCAGCCTTGTGCACAAGCAATGAAGTTGTGGTCTCTGGCTTACTCCTAAACACCTCCTGATACGGAATTCACCTTCCAGGAAAGGACAATGTCCTGGCGGATGCTCTCAGCAGGATTTCCCAGGGCCATCACAGATGGTCTCTGAATCCTCAGGTATTGGGGTCGGTCTTTGCCAGATGGGTACCCTCAGATAGATCTCTTCGCAGCCCCAGACAACCATCAACTTCCTCTATTTTGTTGCAGGCCTCCAGTGCTGGGCTCAGTCCCCCTGGGCGCTTCCTGCTGGATTGGAAGGGAAATTCCTATGCTTTTCCCCCTTCCTCTCCTCTTCAGGGTATTGGTGAAAATCAGAACTCAGCCCTGCAAAGTGGTTCTGATCGCTCCAGACTGGGCCAGACAGCCCTGGTATCCTCTTCTCCTGTCCTGACAATCCACCTCCCTAACCTTGCCCAGGACCCCGACTTGCTGACCTGTGCACAGGGAGAGTGTGGTACCGGACCTCAAATCCCTCCACCTCAAGGCTTGGTTCTTGAGGAATTAGAATTTGCTGATTTACACCTTTCTCAAGGGGTCATGGATATTTTAAAGGCTTCAGGAAGCCTTCCACCAGAGCTACTTACAATTCTAAGTGGAAGGGTTTTCCTTCTGGTGTTCGGAGAAACAAATTGTGCCAGAATCTGCTGACCTGGCCACTTTACTGGACTATTTGGCCCATCTAAATTCCCTAGGCCTTAGACCAGCTACCTTGAAGGTTCATATGGCAGCTGTTTCTGCCTTTGTTTCCGAGGAAGCCTGTTTCTCTTTCCTCTCACCCTGTGTTTTCTAAGTTTTTTAAGGGTTACTTCATACTACCCTCCCTTTGGGAACCAGCCCTGCCTGGGACCTGAATGTTTGCATTGCTCAGTTAATGCAACCTCCTTTGAGCCCCTTTCTTCTGCAGATCTCAAGTATTTAACTTGGAAAACTGTTTTCTCTAGTGGCTATCACTTCTGCCAGGCAGTATAAGTGAATTGCAAGCCCTTTCGGTGGAAAAGGATTTTATTTCTTTTCACAGGGATAAGGTAGTCCTCAGGACTAACAGAAAGTTTTACCAAAGTGGTTTCAGATTTTCATCTGAACCAGTCCATTTCTCTCCCAGTGTTTTCACTGAGCATTCTTCCTCGGGTGAGAGGAAACTACACAGCCTGGACGTTAAAAGGCCCTAAGCTACTATGTGGAGCGTGCCAAAGGGTCACAGGTTCGAATCCCTCCAACTCTTCCTTACCTATGGAGAGGTTGGAAAGGGAGACCTGCCACTAAGAGGACAATTGCAAGGTGGATTGTCTCTTGTATCCAGTTCTGTTACCAAAAACTAGGTAAGAGCCCCCTCAGGACTGAGGCCCACTCCACCAGGGTACAGCTGCATCTCTACGGCTGCTAGAGATATTCCCATTTTGGAAATTTGTCAAGCTGCTACCTGGAAAACAGTTCACACCTTTGCAAGCATTATTCCTGGACGTCCAGTCCAGGAGATACTCGTTTTAGCGCAGCTGTTCTTCAGAGCCTATTTCCTAAGTAGGTTCTGACCCTCCTCCATGGAGGTACTGCTGTGTAATCTGCAATGGTCCTTAATATAGCAAGACTTCATGGTGTTTGAAGAAAAATTACTCACCTTAGTAATTGCTTTTCTTCTCATGGAGTCTTGCTATAGGACAACCCTCCTCTACCCCTCTCAGAACTCCTACTTGGGTATGGGGTTGGCAAATTAGTGCAAGCACTGTGTCATGCCATTTTAGTCTCTCTAGTTGGGTTAGGGAACTAGGTATTTCTGTTTTTGTTAAGTGGTAGAGGGTCCCCTCTCTAGACTTGAGTTTTTGGGGAGAGGGGTCCTATTAGTGCTTGTAAGGAGTGTTCCTAACAATAAATATTGTTGTTGTTATTCTGTGATTGTTCTTATTCTTCTAATGATAGGTAGCCAATGGCTAGTGTAGAGCTTTTCCACACAGACTTGCTATGTTAGTTTAGCTCCGTAAAGAACCTGGCAGTTTCATTTGAAACTGGCCAGATAGAGCTTTGAACAGCGCCCTCCGCGCTGTGGAACTCCAGATCACTCTGGAGTTAACTGTTTCCTCTCCGGGGCAGTTCAAGACTGGGGGAATGACTGCAATGGTCCTAATATAGCAAGACTCCATGAGAAGAAAAGCAATTACTAAGGTGAGTAATTTTTTCTTCTCGCTGCCTCTTGTGTCTAGGCCCCAAGCACAACTCCGATGAGTGTGCTATCTGCGAGGCCTTTAATCAAACCACTAGTACCAGGCGCAAGCAGACCCTCGAGGCCCACCTCCTTACCCGACGGCTGGCGTCATTGGGTAAGGAGCTCCATGAGTTGAGGGAAAGGTCATCGTCGCCGGCCCCGAGAAGAAAGAAGAAGGAGAAGCGCCGGGACAAGAGACCGTTGCCACGCAGGAGGCCTGCTCCAAAAACCGTGAGTACTACTTCAGGTACCCCGTCTGCCTCTTTGGGCCAGGTACATTCTCCCCCCTCCTGCCGAGGTGAGCAGGCAGTTGGGGGTAGCCTCTATTGAGGTTTCTGTTGTGTCTCCCAGCACTGCCAATAAGTCACCCCTCGATTCCGTCGATGGGTGCGCGGCCTTAACCGATAAGTCTTGCGGCGGCCTTCCTGCTTCCTCTAGCTCAGTTAGGTCCGATAAGTCAGACGGTGGATCGTTCGTTGCCCGCCCGGACCCTTCCACTCGCCCATCGGGCTCCTGTGTGGCCCCCGACACTGGACTGAGCATGCTGCAGACCGACTCTTCATCCCTCTGGGTCCTTCACCTCAGGGATTCGCCACTCGATCCTGCCTTGTCCCTGCCATCAGGATCGCTCTTTGACCTTTCATTGGGGTCCCTCCCGGAATGATCCCCTTCGCGAGGTCTTTTGCCGCCTCTGAACAGGAGTCTGTCGCCAGCCAGGGATCCCTCTATGGAGCCTCCTCCTTTGGGACCGTCGGGGGCCCTCCCGGATCCCACACCACCTTGTGGCCCCTTGGCACCTCCCCTGGTAGGGCCAATCGAACCTCCAGGCAGTCTTTAAAGGCCAGACCCCCACACACCACCGCTGGGCGGCCGCCATCGGCACCTCAGTACCCAACACCAGGCCTCGTAACTCCATTGCCGGGATACCCGACACCGGGACACCCTGGGTACACACCTTATTATAATCCAGGATTGCCAGGTTTACAATACCCTTCTTGGCAATACCCGCAGTACCCAGGCTATCCAGGCTTCCAGCCTCCTCCTCTGCCTCCAGTGCCAGATCGTGAGTCGATACCGACTTGGTGGCAGGATGCCAGGACCCAGCTCTTCACGGAGCTAAGGCAGTCTATGGGGGACATTCCCCTACCTAGGGCCCCTCCCCCTCCGACACCCTCCAGACGTGCAGCGGGTGCTCTACCAGTAGGCTTCTCTGGGGTAGACCCTCCCATCCCCAGCGGTTCTGAGCCTTCCAACATGGACTCTAACTCTGACCCTTTGAACCCTTGGTCCCCTGTCAAGATACCACCCAAGGAGTCCCCAAAATCACCTCCAGAGGATCCCTCCTTTGGGACATTTTGCACACTATTCAGGCAGCAGGAGGCTGGCCTTCCAAAGAAGTGGATCCCCAGCATAAGAGACTGGCGGAACATTTAGATCTAGCCACCACAGATCCCCCTACCCATCTCCCCTGGATGGGTCCTCATGATTATCTGGTTACTACTATCTGGCAGCAGCCATCATCCATTCCTGCTGTCTCCAGAAAGGCAGATCATACCTACTATCCCTCGGAAGGGATTCCCCATCTTTCCACTCATCCTAAAGCTGACTCTATGGTGATTACTGCTGCCCACGACCGGTCAGCTCAGCCTAAGCATTTGAGTTCCTCACTTCCCGACAAGGACTCTAGGCAGCTGGATCAGTTTGGCCGAAAGGTTTATTCCTCCTCCTCCTGCACCATCCGGCCCCTCAACTATGTTTCAGACATGGTGGCTTTCCAGAAGGCCTCTCTCTCCGAACTGGAGAGGGACCTTCAGGAGGTACAGGATGAGTCACTCCGAAACAAGTTACTGGATAAAGTCAGAATGGGCAAGTCTACTTGTCTTCATGTTTTGCGTGCAACGTATGACTCAGTAGACTCAGTGGCTAGGGCGGCAGCCATGGGGATCTGCATCCGTCGCCTTTCTTGGCTGAGGATTGCAGGTGTGGCACAAGATGTCCAGTACTCACTCCTGGACGCCCCTTTTAGGGGTTCCGTCCTTTTTGGCAGCGATGCCAAAGATATAATTACCGGGCTGCAAGAGAGTGGACACTTCCTTCGTGATGTACGCTCCAGGTACCGGACGGGGCAGAAGAAGCAGCCTTTTTCATCACTAAAGGAGATGGAATAAAAACCAGCGTAAACGACAGGGCAAGCGACGAGCCCCTGGTTCGTGAGCCCAAACCCCTCAGGCCAAATTCCCTAAACCAGCCTCTAGGGCTAAAGCTCCCCTCCCCTCAGCATCCTGACTCCTTTTCCCTCCTCCCGCTACCTCTAGCATTCGAGGAGGAACCGGAAGGAGGGAGGGTTGGCCTCCACCTAGAGGGGTGGAGGTTTGTCACCCAGGAGTCATGGGTGTTACAGCTCATCCAGCGAGGTCACTCAATAGAGTTTACAGAGATTCCTGCCCCTCATCCTCCGGGATGGTCTTTTTATCCGAGGGATCAGATCCCCATAGTCTTCCAGGAGATTCAGGCCCTTCTGTTAAAAGCAGCCATAGAACCCGTCCCTCCAAACCAGCTAGGAAGGGGATTTTACTCCCACTTCTTCCTAGTTCCAAAGAAGACTGGCGATCTGAGACCGATCCTGGAGCTCAGCATGCTCAACCTCTTTGTCGAGTACTAGAGGTTTCGCATGCTGACCCTTCAGGGGCTTCTTCCCCTGTTCCAAACAAATTCTTGGCTGTGCTCCCTGGACATGCAGGATGCTTACCTGCATATCCCTATCCTCCAGGCCCACCGCTGCTTCCTCCGTTTTACTTTTCAGGAGAACCATTTTCAATTCCGAGCACTCCCCTTTGGCCTTTCCTCGGCCCCCGGTGTTCATCAAGTGTTTAACGGTGGTTGTGGCTTTTCTTTGCTGCCAGGGCATTTACATGTTCCCATACCTGGACGACTGGCTCCTTGCAGCACCCTCTCTGAACAGCCTGAAAGAGTCTCTCTCTTTCACCCTGAGCTTGTTTGCTCTTCTGGGTATCACAGACAATTTGCCCAAGTCCCAGCTAATACCATTGCAACAGCTCCAATTCATTGGAGCAGTACTAGACACAGTTCAGAGCAAGACTTTTCTGCCATCAGATTGAGCCGAGACTTTAGTATCTTATTTCGAGAGGGCTCTTGCAGTAGGTAATTACATATAGGACTGACGCCGGCAGGCGGCAGCACCTCACGGAAAAATTTCTAGCTAGCAGTCTCTGGCGAGGGACCGCCCCCACGTCAGGTGACCGGTGTCAGGAGACGTCGGTATAAAGGGGTGGTCCCTCACACTCGCCTTCTAGTTCTTTCCCGCCGTTAGCTCATGCCAGCGCCTCGTGGAAAATTTCCCTGCTCGTCGGGCTTCTTTGTCGGTCTTTTTACCGAGTATTTTCGCTTTTTCTTATACAACATCAGGTATTCGTCGGTGTAAGTCGTTCCCTACACCCTCCGAGCACAAAGACAAGTGCGACTCGTGCAGCGCCCAACTCCCACACAAGGACGCCCATTCCCTATGCCTTTTTTGCCTAGGCCCTGACCATCCAGTAGAGAAGTGCCAGCACTGCCTTAGTTTTTACGCGGCCAAATGGAGAAGGTGGCAGCAGTCCCTAGAAGCCCACATTCTCAAAAAGAAGATGAGCTCCATGGAGAAAGAACTGAAAAAGCTTTGGCAGGCTTCAACTTCCCCTGAAGGCCATTGCAAGAAAAAGGACGAAGAAAAGCACCGGGACAGGGCTCCTCCCACTGCGACTTCCTCAGGAGTCGCCATGTTAAATAGTCCCCGAGGCAGCTCTCGGCGGCCGCCTTAGAGGCTTCTAAGGCGGCATCGGCCCGCCCATCTGGCTCGCGTTCGGGCCCTTCAGGCACCTCCAGGCTCTTGAAGGCCTCCGCCCTGGTAAAGCCATGGTTTCATGGCCTACTGATGCAGGCGGCTCCGATAAGCCGGACGTCGGAGGAGCCGACGTCTGAACGGAGAAGGTCGGTAAGTCGCCCGACCCTTCGGGGCGGTGCGTGGCCCCTGTTCTGCAGGACCAAGCCACCCCTCCTTCACAGTCTGCCTCTGGCGAAGGGTCCGTTAAGTCGGAAGCTGGCTCCTCCAGTAGCCGCCGGATCCTGCTGCTAAGCCGCTGCTCGGTTAGCCCGGCGTCCACTGTGTGAAGAGCTGGCTTGACCCTCCCATGTCCATTGTTCCGGCTCCCCACAGCCTTTGCTGCCCTCCGGGGACCCTGAGTCTCCTCAGCCCAACCCCGAGGATTTCTCCCCTCCATCCCCGGGTGACGCTGAGGTCCCTGTTCCGCCTCCGTCAGACCGTCCTCCTGCTGGTTCGACCGATCTGACATCGGCTTCCTGGATGCCGGCTCCAACGCCGGCACCTCGGCCGCCAGCTCCGACGCCGGTATTGCCGACTCCGGGCAACACCCCGCTCCCAGATGCCGCCCCGATGCCAGGCCCTCCAGGCCTTCTCCCCCAGATCCGCCCGTGGGCCGTCTGCTCCAGCAGCTCCCCTGGCTCCCGGGTACCCGACCCCATCGTATCCGACGCCGTCATACCCGGGACCGAAGTATCCGACACCTCAGTACCCGACGCCGGCCTATCCGACGCAGCAGTACCTGGCATCACAATACCTGACGCCGGGCTTCCCGCTGTCGGGTTATGGATACTCGCCCTATGGGTATAACCCATACCCATATCCCCCTCCTCATCCTCCTCCTCCACTGCCCCCCCCAGCCGCCGGTGGATTTGCAGGAGACTCTGGCCTCCTGGTGGGCTGAGGCCAAGGCTCAGCTCACCAGAGAGGTGGATAGTCGTTTTCTGATGACGGTGCTGCTACCGGTTCCCATACATCCGCGACGACAAACTCCCTCACCACCTCCAGACACCAGGGCTAAACCCTCTGGGTCCAGAGAGGGGCAGGATACGCTTCCCTGAGGGCTTCCCAAGGGGTCCTTTTCTCCCCCTAGACGGGAGAGGGAGTCTTCCTCTTCACCATCTTCCTCTTCCTCCTCAGATTCCTCCGACGGCTGCTCCGAGAGGGATGATGAGCCACGTTCTCCATCAAAACCCAGGCCAAGGACTCCTCCGAAGTCTCCTCCGGAGGATCCTTCTTTCACGGAGCTGCTATGCAAAATCCAGGTGGTACATAAGTGGCAATCCTTGGAGCCAGATCCACAGCGGGTTAAACTCGCTGAGCATCTGGATCTGCCCGTGACAGCTCCCACCTTGGTGCCACCCTGGATTGAGCCTCATGCTGACCTCATTACCACCATTTGGAAACAGCTGTCAGCGTTAGCCCCTCTTCCCTGGAAGTCGAACAGGCTATACCAGGCTCCCGAGGGTGTTAACTAGATTCTCACCCTCGAGCTGACTCGCTCGTGATTAGCGCCGCTCACTGCCGGACAGCTAACCCAAAACATCTTAGCTCATCGCCACCTGATAAAGAATCTTGCCTTCTGGACCAGTATGGCAAGAAGATTTTCGCTTCTTCCACACTGGGCATCAGGACCCTGAACTATATTGGTCACATGGAGGATTACCAGAAGGCAGTTCTTACTGAGGTGGAATCCAAGTTGGACTCCCTGCCGGACTCATAGGTCAAGCAGGAAGTGGCCGATCTCGTCCGCTTTGCACGTTCGGCCAGTCGACACATGTTTCGTGTGACCTACGATTCAGTGGACACTGCTGGACGGAGCTCAGCTTTCACCATAGGCTTACAACGTCATGCTTGGCTCCGTGTGTCAGGGTTGGTCCCGGAAGTGCAGTCCGCTATACAGCAAGCGCCCTTCCGGGATTCGGTGCTCTTGGGTGGCGATGTCAAGGACATCATCACCGATTTGCAGGAGAAGGGGACAGCTCTAAAGTCTATTGACTCTGTGTACCATCCCCATCAATTGCAACGCCGTCCCTTTTGCAGACGGAATTGGCCAAAGGCAAAACCTCCGCGACAGCAGGCCACTAAATGCTGGGTCCCCCACAGCTGCCAAGCCCCCTCCACCCAAAAAAGCAGCGGGTCTTCAGCTGCGGTGCTGCCCCACACCACCTGACTCCTTCCCTCTCCCACAGCCTCCGGGCTTCCCGGAGGAACCGGTAGGAGGGAGGTTTTCCCTCCACCTTCCGGGCTGGTAGAGGATAACATCAGATTCATGGGTGCTCCAGCTAATCGCAGAAGGACACTCAATAGAGTTTCTACAGAAACCACCTTGTCACTCACCCCCCCCCAAGGTCGTTGTACTCTCGGGAACATCTTCTTCTGGTCCAGGAAGAGATTTCTGCACTGTTGCTGAAAGAGGCGATAGAACTTGTCCCCTTCCCTACAGGGAATGGGTTACTATTCCCACTTCTTCCTGGTCCCAAAGAAGACAGGAGATGTAAGGCCTATTCTAGATCTCAGTTCGCTAAACCTATTCGTGGAGTACAAGAGGTTCAGAATGCTCTCACTGCAGAGCCTTCTGCCCCTCCTCCGCTCAGGCCAATGGCTGTGTGCTCTGGATATGCAGGATGCTTATCTGCATATATCCATTTGCCCGTCTCATCGCAAATATCTTCGTTTTGCTTTCCAGGGGGACCACTACCAGTTCAAGGTACTTCCATTTGGCCTCTCCTCAGCTCCCCGAGTATTTATCAAATGCCTTGTGGTGGTGGCGGCCTACCTGCTTACCCAAGGGAGTGCAGGTTTTCCCGTACCTGGACGAATGGCTCCTGGTGGCCTCGTCCAGGGAGGAACTCCTGCGCTGCCCCTCCCTTACCCAACAGGTTTTTGCCTGCCTGGGTATTACCATCAACCATTCCAAGTCTCACTTGATCCCATCCCAGAGACTCCAGTTTATTGGGGCGATTTTGGACACGACCCTGGGCAGGGCCTTCCTGCCACCGGACAGGGCGGCCGCTATTCAGACTCAGGTAAACCTGTTGTCCGGCTGCAGGTGGGTCACTGCAAGGTCAGTTCTTCGCCTTCTCGGGCTCATGGCGGCTGCTATCCCAACAGCCTCTCGCGCTTGGCTCCACATGAGGGTTTCTCAGTGGACGCTTCACTCCCAGTGGGATCAATTGGTGGACGACTTGGATCTGCTGGTCCTAGTCTCCTCTCCCATGGTTCGAGACTTGCAGTGGTGGGTGGTCAGAGAGAACCTGTTTCGGGGGGTTCCATTCTTCCCTTCCTTCCCCTTCCCAGACTCTGACCACAGATGCCTCGGGCGAAGGTTGGGGAGCCATCTCGGTCCTCATCGGACCCAGGGCTGTTGGTCCAAGCTCAAACAAACACTTCACATCAATGTGCTTGAGCTTCGGGCAGTACTTTATGCTCTGCAAGCCCTTCATCTGTATCTCCTTCCAGTCCACCTAGCCGTCCAGACGGACAATATGTGTGTGGTATGGTACATCAACAAACAGGGAGGGACTCAGTCCTACCCTCTTTGCAGGGAAGCAATGAGTGTATGGGATTGGGAAGCACTACACGACCTTCAGCTTATGGCGATTCATGTTCCGGGAGTCGAGAACACCTTGGCAGACAAGCTGAGTCACTCGTCTGCCCTGGCCCATGAGTGGGAACTGGATCAAGGGGTCCTAGACAATATCTTCCTATGTTGGGGAACACCACAGATCGACCTGTTTGCTTCCCCTCAAAACACAAAGCTTCCTGACTTCTGCTCGCTCGTTCAAAAGCGAGGCATTTTTTGGAGAGACGCTCTGTCTCTAGATTGGAAGGACAGATTCGTCTATGCCTTTCCCCCAATTCCTTTGATCCCATGGGTCTTACAGAAACTAGGTTCAGAAGGAGCACAAATGATTCTGATCGCTTCCTTCTGGCCCAGGCAAGTTTGGTTCTCTGTTCTGCAACAATTCTCAGAGGAACCACCGCTTCCTCTTCCTCTGTCACAATGTTTGCTGACCCAGGATCGGGGGACCCTGGTCCATCCAGGTCTCAAGTCCCTTCAGCTACATGCATGGCTCCTGCAGACATAGTTCAAGCCCGCTTTGGAGTTTCTCCCCAGGTGGTGGAGATTCTTGTGGAGGCTAACAAACCCTCCACTAGGTCTACCTATGCCATGAAGTGGAAAAGGTTCACAATCTGGGCTGCTTCGGAAGACGTTGAGCCTTTCTCCTGCCCCGCTGGACGTCTGCTGGAGTACCTGCACCATCTCTTTGACCTGGGTCTGAGCCACTCATCTCTGAAAGTCCACATGGTGGCCATTTCGGCCTATCATGTTCTCTTTGCAGACAGAACGTTTGCTTAGCTGGAAGTCTCTAAGACTTTCCTCAGAGGGGTTCTCCACCTGAGACCCCCTATCCGAGTCCCCGTCCCTCCTTGGGATTTGAATTTTGTTCTTGAGAAACTAACTCTGCCTCCTTTTGAACCGGCAGCTTCCGCAGACTTGAAGTTCCTTTCATGGAAGACACTTTTCTCGTGGCCATTACCTCTCCTCGGAGGATTTCCGAACTCCAGGCCCTGATGTGTAAAATTCCATACTTGATTTTTCACAAGGAACATTTGGCTCTGCGTACCTGTCCTAAGTTTCTCCCCAAGGTGGTAGCGGAATCTACTTTGACCAGTCCATAGAGTTACCCACTTTTTTTACGCAGTACTCCAATCAAGGGGAGTATTTGTTACATACTATGGATGTTCACCGGATTCTGAGTTACTACACTAACAGGACGAAGGATCTCAGAAAGACAGATCAACTGTTTGTCTCTTTTGCACCCAAAAGAGAAGGCAATGCTGTTTCTAAGCAATGCCTATCCAAATGGTTGGCTCATTGCATCACTTTCTGTTATGACAAGTACAAGACTCTTCCAGGTCAAGTAAGAGGCCACTCCACCAGAGGAGTTGCTGCCTCAGTGGCTTTTTTCAAGAATGTGTCAGCGGCAAACATCTGTGCTGCCGCCACTTGGACTTCCATCCATACCTTTACGAAACATTACAGTTTGGATATTGCCTCTCGCCGTAGAGCAGGCTTCGGGCTGGCTGTCCTGCAAGGCCTCCTTTCTTAAGGCCTTCACAGCTAGAGGATCTACTCTGAGTAGCTTTCCTCCTCCCGTGTGCTTCTTCTTGTTCCAAACTGCTTGGGACTCAGTCCTATATGTAATTACCTACTGCAAGGGCCCTCTCGAAGTAAGATAGTACAGTTACGTAAGATCTTACTGTAACAGTAGATCTTCGAGATAGGCTCTTGCAGTAGGTAATACCTTCCCGCCCTCCATCCCCCTAAGCTTTTTCAGATCCTTTTCCAGTGAGGGAAACCTCCACTTCTCTCTCGTCCGGCCTTTTTTGGCCTTCGGCGGGAAAGAACTGGAAGGCGGGCATGAGGGACCGCCCCTTTATACCAACGTCTCCTGACGCTGGTCACCTGACGTGGGGGCGGTCCCTCACCAGAGTCTGCTAGCTAGAAATTTTTGTGTGGGGTCCTGCCGCCTGCTGGCATCAGTCCTATATGTAATTACCTACTGCAAGAACCTCTCTTGAAGATCTACTGTTACAGTAAGTTCTTACGTAACTGTACTTTCTCAAGCCACTTTCGTGGCCCAGGCTCGTTGGATTCCAACACACGTCGTGCTTCGTCTCTTGGGACTAATGGCAGTGGCCATTTAGATGTTCCCCTGGCCAGACTTCACATGAGGGTCACCCAGTGGTCTCTTCGAGTCCAATGGGATCAGAGGATGGAAACAGCCTACAAAGAGATCTTCACTGGTGGCAAGATCTTTCCGATCTTTTACAGGTAGCCCCTTTTCATTCCCCTATCCCCACCCAGATCCTTACCACGGACGCCTCAGACTTGGGCTGGGGAGCCCATCTGGGGGTTCACAAGACACAAGAGTCTTGGTCCGACCAGGATCTTCTACTCCATATCAACGTTCTGGAGATCAGAGCAGTTCTGTATGCTCTCCAGGCGTTCCAGTCCCTCCTATTACCGGGATCACTTCTTATCCAGACAGACAACATGTCCACAGTCTGGTACATCAACAAACAGGGAGGAACTCGCTCATACCCTCTCTGCAGAGAAGCAATGAGGGTCTGGTACTGGGCAATTCAGCACAGCCTTTTCTTGACAGCAGTCCACGTTCCAGGAGTAAGCAACATCCTGGCGGACAGTCTCAGTCGATCAGTAGCCAGGGCTCATGAGTGGGAGTTAAAGCTAGAGGTGGTCGAAGATCTCTTTCTTCAGTGGGGTCAGCCAGAGATAGATCTGTTTGCCTCCCCATTCAACGCAAATCTACCCAACTTTTGCTAGTTCGTTCCCAGGCATGGTGCTTTTTTGGCGAGATGCACTGTCTCTCTCTTGGACAGGGAGGTTTCTTTACGCTTTTCCTCCCTTTCTTCTCATTCAGAAGGTTCTGGTGAAACTTCAGGTGGAAGGAGCACATTTGATTCTGATCGCTCCTCTCTGGTCTCGCCAGATTTGGTTCCCTGTCTTGCAACATCTGTCGCTAGAACCTCCGGTTCCCCTGCCGTTATCCCATGACCTTCTGACTGAGGAGCAGGGCAGCCTGGTGCCTCTGAGCCTTCGGTCTCTTCACCTTCATGCATGGCACCTGTTGACATAGCAGCCTCTCACTATGGTGTTTCTTCACAGGTTGCTCATATCTTGGTAGAAGCCAGAAAACCTTCTACCAGATCCATCTATGCCATGAAGTGGAAAAGATTCTCGATCTGGGCCCTAGCAAGGAGCTGGGACCCTTTTTTCTGCTCGGCTGCTCAGTGTTAGAGTACCTCACACATTTATCAGAGACGGGCCTTAGTTATTCCTCCATTAAGGTCCATCTCTCTGCAGTGTCGGCCTACCACCTCCCAGTGGAGGGCAAAACTTTGGCTCAACTGGAGGTCACCAGAACTTTTCTGAAAGGCATCCTCTACTTGAAACCTCTGGTCCAGAATCCCTGTCTGCCCTGGGACCGGAATTTTATGTTAGAAAAGATGACCTTGCCCCCTTTTGAACCATCCTCTAGCTGTGACATGCGCGTCCTTTCTTGGAAGACTTTGTTTTTAGTTGCAGTCACTTCCACCAGAAGGGTTTCAGAACTTCGGGCATTTGTCTGTAAGGAACCCTATTTGATTTTCCATAGGGACAGACTAGTCCTTCGGACTAACCCTTTATTTCTTCCCAAGGTAGTTTCAGAAACCACTCTTAACCAGAGTGTTGAACTGCTGGTCTATCATCATCCACAGCATTCCAACAGGGGGGGAATACCTTCTGCACACACTTGATGTGCACAGGATTCTGAGGCATTACACTAGCTGGATTAAAGAGGTCCGTAAGACAAATCAGCTCTTTACTGGATTTACTGGATAAAATAGGACAAAAGTAGGCACAAGGCCCATCGAGATTGTCCTCCCTCAAAAGAGGGATACTATACAGGGTAATTATGCAATAGCCAGGAATCAAGATTGGATTTAAAGGAATCAAAGTTAACTGAGTCTACAGTAAACTGTGGGAGAATGTTCCAACATTTAGCTGTTCTTATATTTAAAAAGTTATCAAATTTCTTTATATTAGCCCATTCAACATTTAGTTGCTTAGAATGAAGTCTACCTACAATTCTCTTATTGGCCCGTGAAAGTCCACATATCTTAAACAGACTGGGAGTGTACGCTAGTTTATACATTAGTAATAAATCACCCCTTTGCCTTCTTAGACATAATGAATGGAGCTTAGTTTCCCTAAGTCTAGAATCATAGCGTTTATTACTGAGTCTCAGAATTGATTTAGTAAGCCTCCTTTGTGGCCTTTGCTTCCCAGTGCCAGGGCAAGGCCATTTCCAAACAGACCATTTCTAGGTGGTTGGCTAACTGCATCCACTTCACCTAACAAAAGCATGGGAAATCCCTTCCGGGGTGGTTAAGGGTCAATCCACTAGGAGTGTTGCTACTTCTACTGCCTTTTTCAGGAATGTGTCCACTGCAGAGATCTGTGCAGCGACCACGTGATCGTCTATCCACACCTTCACTAAGGAAGTGAGGAAGTATTTTTTCACAGGGAGGGTTGTGGATGCATGGAACAGCCTCCCTGATGAGGGCGTGGAGTCAAGGACAGTGGGGGAATTCAAGAATGCATGGGACAGACATAAGGCAGTCCTAGTGGGGGGTAGGAGGAAGTAAGCTGTTGGTTAACTAGGATCTGCAGCTTATCTGTCAGGTAGGAAAATGGGCAGACTAGGTGGGCCAAGCAATCCTTATCTGCCATCAAATTCTGTTTCTATGTTTCTAAGCATTACAGTCTGGACATTACCTCTAGGTGCAGAACTGGCTTTGGTCTTGCAGTTCTGCAAGACCTCCTGTCATAACTAGCAGTTGGCGACTTCTCCTCCTCCTCCTGGATGTACCTCCATATTATTTCTTTCGGACTGCTTGGTATTCAGTCCTATATGTAAACACCTACTGCAGGAACCCTCTCGAAGTAAGAGTACAGTTACATAAGAACTTACCGTAACAGTAGATCTTTGAGAGAGGTTCCTGCAGTAGGTCTAGTTTCCTACCCACCTTCCCCTTACTCCTGGATCATTTCCTTCATTTTCATCCTGCCTAGCCCTTGGGTCTAGAGAGGAAGCATAGTCCTAGGAGTCTTCACTCCTATCTTTTTCTACTTACCTTTCTCTAGGTCTCCGGTGGAAAAGAACTGGAGGCCGGGTGCAGGACCACCCCTTTTATAGTCAGGCTGATGTCACATCACCTGACATCGGGGGCAGCCCCCGTTGATGATTGCTATCTACAAGTTTGCCTTTGGAACCTGATGCCAGGGGGCACAGTCCTATATGTGAAGACCTACTTCAGGAACCTCTCTCGAAGATCTACTATTACGGTAAGTTCTTACGTAACTGCAATTTTTTAAGGCATGAACCAGGAGATTACCAAGAATGGGATGAGCACAAATGTCTTAACATTCACAGATATACAATGTTTACAGTAGTAAACATTACAAAAGTTAGGGCAAAGCATCATCAGACAAGGAATACAACAACGAAGAGAGGAGTCACATATTATAACAGTCACTACATAGGAATAAGGCTAAGTCCACAAACATCATTAGTACAGAGGTGCTGATCAAACTGAAGATGGAGAGTGCCACCCTCATTCTCTTTGCTCCTCTATGGCCTTGACAGATATGGTAACCTCTGCTGCAACAGCTAGCATTGGAGCCTCCAGCACCCCTGCCTCTGTGTAGGGGCCTATTGTCACAGGACAAGGGTTCTCTGGTCCATCCGGACCTGAAATCCCTTCATCTGCATGTCTGGATCATGAAGTCAGCCATTGCACGTTTTGGTGTGTCATCTAAAGTGGCTCATGTGCCGGTTGTGGCCAGAAAGCCTTCTACCAGATATGCATATTCTCTAAAATGGAGGTGATTCACTTTGTGGGATGCTTCCAGGAATTTGGACCATTTCACCTGGCTGGTAAATGCTGTGTTGGAATACTAGCTGTCACGGTCAGACTTGGGTCTACAGTATTCCTCACTGAAGGTGCATCTGGCAAATATATCAGCTTTCCATGTCCTTATTGATGGTTGTACAGTGGTACAGCTGGAGGTCTCTCATACTTTTTTGAGAGGTATTCTGCACATGAAACCTCCCATTTGTAATCTGGTCCCGCCTTGGGACCTAAATGATGTCCTGGAAAAACTTGCTTTGGCTCCTTGTGAGCCAGCCGTGAGTTGTGGCCTATGCTTCCTTTTATAGAAAGCATTACTTTTGGCTGCAGTCACTTCCTCAAAAAATTTCAGAGCTGCAGGTTGTAATGTGTAAGCCTCCTTCTTTGATGTTCCACAAAGACATGGTATCGTTGCATAGCAGTCCTAAATTTTTGGTAAAGGCGGTGTCTGACTTTACGTCAATCAAACCATCTACCTTCCTGTTTATTACCCTGAGCATGCCAGTCAGGGTGAGGCATTGCTACATACTTTAGATGTACATAGAATACTAAGACACTATGTGAATTGCACCAAGGACTGTAGAAGGTCCTCTTAGCTTTTTGTTTTGTTCTCCCCTGGGAAAAAGGGCACCCAGTATCTAAACAGTATGTGTCCAAATGACTGTCACATTGTATTACGTTCTGTTGTAGAAAGTACAGTAATAAACTTCCTGGTATGGTTTGTGGTCACTCCACGAAGGGAATGGCCACTTCTGTTTTTTGTTTCAGAAATGTTTCTGCGGCTGACAGTTGTGCTGCAGCCATGTGGAACACTGTCCACACCTTCACTAAACATTACAATCTGGGCATTGTTTCTTGTAGATGAACAAGCTTTGGCCTAGCTGTTTTGTGGGGCCTTCTGTTATGAACAGACTGTACCAGCCTCTCAGTTAACTTTCGGGACTGCCTGGGACTCATTCCAAAGGTGTGTAGATCTTTGAGAGAATCTGTTCCCTTTGGCCATGCCAGCACTCCCTCCTTCCCCCTTGTATCAGCTGTAGGGGAATATGGCAGCTGCTTCTGTCTTGGAAATTTCATGGCTGCTGTTGCCGGTGCCTGCATCTGTGTAATATCTGAGGTGCTGGTATAATCTCCTGGTTCCCCGAGAAAAGAGTCTTCTGAGCACAGTCTCCGGCAGAGAACTGAGGAGACATGGGGCTGCCCATGTTATGTAGATGCTGATGCGTGATGTCATCGTGGGCAGCCCCCGGCTAGCAAAAGTTTTCATGAGGTCTAGTGTTGACATGGGCATAGTTCTAAAGGTGTGGCCTATGGGATGAGGTTCTCTCAAAGATCTGTCGTTATGGTAAGTTTGTAAGTGTGCTTTCCCTCAAAAGTGGAGATAATTTGTGTATTTTCTGAGTCAAGCCATTGATTATTTGATTTATATTACAGTTACGACTTTTTATATCAGTTTTTTTGTGATGGTTTTACCATTTTTCTGTTGTTTGAACTGTTGGTTTCGGTGCTGCACAGGCCTACTACGATGTTATCAGGATTGTGATAGCTGGTTGGTTCCGTTCTGTGTAAAGGTCAAGTGATTATAATTTATGACATATCTAACCTCTAGATAAATGTTTAGCCGGTGGTTACATGGCATGGTAAATAAATTTATGCAATAAGCGTGGACTTTGAGGCCTCCTGATAAAAATGTTTATCGGGCCAACTACAGCAGATGAATAAATGGGTGATTACATCAGTACTATACTGATAAATTTGTGCTCCACAAATTTTTCAGTATAGTACTGTTGTCATCACCCATTTATTCACACAGTACTGTTGTCATCAACTCTCCCCCCCCTCCTCTGCCAGCACTACTTTACATACAAACTTCTTCCTTTCCCTGATAAATAGTGGATTTGCAGTGGGGACCTGTGTAATACAGTATTTATCTAGACAAGAGCACTTTGACCCTGGGTAACCTCATGAACGGCATAAGCCACGAGTGATGTGCCCAAGGTCAAACTGCTCGAGTGCAGATAAATAATGTACCACACATGGTTCCCACTGCATGTCCAGTTTATACAATAGACTGGTGGAAGGGGGGATTATTGACAGGCAGTGTTTATCCAACATATGCATGATAAACTCCAGGTTGTAAAATTTATTACACACAAGTGGAGATAAACATTTTTTATGACATTGCTTTGGTGTCCACCCGTATTGTATAATAGGGGATATGCACTGGGGGGCTGTGAGATAATTTATTTTTATAAGTTCTCTGTGAACTTGGGTAACCTCATAAGTGGCAGAGCATAACAAATCCATGAGTGATGTTCCTAAGCTCACTGTGAGTGAGTAAAAATTAATAATTGTTTCTGACAGTACCCCATCGCATATTCTATTTAGACAATAAGCTAGGATCTTGTGTTTGTGTTCTTTTTTCTTTTCTTTCTTAGTATTATATTTGCAAAGGTTTGTGTTTTTTTTGTTTTTTTCTTCTCGGGTGCTACTGAGTGGTTTTCACTGCCCTTTTGCTACGGATGTTGTCATGCACATGAGAGAAGTGACACTGCAACGTTGTAGCTCATTGCTGGGGCAAATAGGAAAATAGTTCCGACTGGCTATTTCTTCACATGTGGGCAGAATGGAGAGTTAGAAAAAATGGCGGCTCCATTTCTCGCTTAGTGAGAGACACATCTTGGTGATTGCTCTCATTATTTGCAGTACTAGGGGTTTTATTTATATTGTTACTTCTTATATCTGGTTGATCCTGCATTTTGCTGCAGGCAGGAGTAGTGAGGGAGCGAGTGGGACAGTTTCAATGAAAGCAGCATTCGTGAACATGGTTCAGGAAAGGCAGTCTGGAAAAACAAGACAAACTGTTTTTTGTTTTTCTGATCTTCTGAGCCTCTAAGAAGAAAGCAGTTGCAGAGGAGAGCAGGAGTGGGCAGATCAGAAGCAGTTGAATGTTATTTATTTCATTGTGTTTTTAGTCACTTGTTTGCTGCATAAGTCTAACTAGTCACAAGTGACTGTTTTCATGTGTAAACCTGAGAGAACAGGGAAAAACTGAGTCATGATAATGCCGTGACGGACTGTGCAAATGGAGTTTGTGGGAATCAAACCCATGTCATGGTGGTCCTAATACAGTCATTGTACATTTTGCCTGGTTTTGCCAAGATGTGCTGTCCTGTGTGTTTATTACAGCAGGGCATTCTGTAGAGAGCTCCCTAGTGTTGCAAACCAATTTTTTGGACTGGGATTTAAAAACCCTTCACATGCAACTCACAAAATGTTCCTTCCCGGTAAAGCTCTGTCACATCTGCTCTGTCTATACAGAACTTTGGACAGGGAAATTCAAATGGATTAATTCTTGCTCATCCACTCTTTTAACCCTATCAATAAATAAGCTGGAAAGTGAACGAGTCCAAATAAACCCATTAGAAAAATCACAGTTATTCAGACTCTGTTTACAACACAAGAGCCCCACCCCTACCCATGTCTCATAGTAGGCTTGGAAAGCAAGCACCCCACTCTAAGTTGTTTCAAAGTAAAAATCTTTATTGCAGACAAGCCTGAGTATTGAAATTTCATGCGGAATGATCAGTCAACTTTCGTTGCCCAAACATTGCCCCACCATTTAACTGGGAGATTGCAGGTACAAACAGTGCAAGAGCCCAATACTCACTGTGTCAGCTTGGCCAAGTTCTGCATCATTTAAGCGCTCCATTCTGCTCAGGTGCAGAAATGGATGCAAGAACTCACCGGAAACCAGATGTTGCATCTCAATTGAGATATCCTGATAAAAAGAGACTGACGTACACTTTTATTTTACAGTGAGAATTGTCTATTAAGGACACCTTCGAGACCAACAAAATGGTTCTTTAATATCAGTGTTAAAGGAGCACAAGTAAAGAACATGGCAGTAAATGTGGGTAAAGAGGCTGTGATGGATGGTGGTATTAACCTGATCTTGTAACTTGTCTTATACAGAAGATAACATGATATTTAGTCAGGTAACGTGTTCTGGAAACCTAGGTGTGAATCCCTCCACAGTCACTGCCTTGCCAGCTTATCGCAGCTCTCTTGACCTCATTGTGCTCCAGCCTCCAGCTGTAAAATCATATCAATGTAACCTAAAATGATGCTGACAGGTCACCCCACTATTTATGAGTATGAGTCGTTGTCCACCAAGTGAAGAATGTGAGAAAGGTGTCCATTTATGTTAGTATTTATTTATTTAGCTATTTACTCAGACAAAAACTGAGATGTAAATCTTGTTTACAGCGGGGGTTCTGCCTCCACCCAATTGCACAGCTGGTGGGATCAAAGTACAAGTGGGCCAAATGACTTGGCCAGTGCCATATAGTAAAGCAGTGTCTGTTATGATACTTGAACTAGGGAACTTGTTGTGCTCATCTTGTGCTAAATAACGATAGGTATGGCACCTTATACAAGCTGGTTCCAACAATAAACACAGGAAAATGAAGGCACTATCTATCTTTGTACTCTCTAATTGTTCCTTGATCCCTGTGTATCATAGGTCAGCAAGCCCTGGTGTCTAGTGGCACCCACCGCCCCTCACTCAATTGTCACGTATAAAAATGTTGTGTTTCATTGGTGTGCAGTAACCTCCCCCCACCCACCCAGTGTCCTTGGTTTTATCTGTTGTTAAGTGGTACCTCCACCTTCCATTTGTTGCCCAAACCTCATCAGTTTTAACTTAATAAGCACTGGTGTTCAGCCCACCCCAAGCCCTCAGATATTTTCTTTGGTGACCAGTGGTACCTCCCACACTCCCAAGTGTTCATTGTTACCTGTAACTATGAAAATGGTCCTTCATGTCTGCAATTTTTTGCCAACCTGTAAAAGAAAACAGTCACCACCAGATCTACACCACCTCCCCCATACCTGCACCCCCTAGCCTCCCCCATACCTGCACTTTCCTGAACTGGTACCAATGTGAAGATCTACTGTCCAATGAGCGACACATTTCACTACAGGAGTTTTTCTCAAATCGTTCCTTTTTTTTTTTGTTTATTTTCTATATAATCTGAAAGATAATGTGTGTGACAATGTACAGTTGTCTGGTAAGCAGTCAGACTGCATCCCCAATTTGCGTGGAGGTGCAGAATAATGTACAGATTTAATCAGAACTGCGTGGATATCCCAGTTTTCTGCCACTAACGGCACACTGTGAATAAATAACTAAATGAGCTGACAAGAGGAGATAGTTTATGTACTACTGAAGAGTATGCATAATGTAGAAGATCTTTAAGAAAGGGTTAAAAGAACTCTTTAAACTTCTCCATCAGATGCACACAGAATCAGAACAGACAAAGAGAATACTGATTGTTTACTCTACAACTATTATAATTTATTTGTTAGATAACCGAAAATTGATATCGTAGACAAATGCATGACCAGTGGATGAAATTTAATGAGTTAAAACTATGCTATGAGTCCAGAGCACATGATGGTCTGACCTGTCCTCATTGGTGAACTTTGTTTAAATCACTTAAAAATTAGAGGGAACGTTAGAGAAAGCCCATAGGATGTGCAGTGCCTCGCTGAGCAAGGTAAATATTGAGATTGGGGAAATTGCAGGCACCTGCAAACTGCTGAAATGCTAATGCTCAGATGCACTTCATTTATCGAAAAGGCATACGTAAATGGAGTGTGTTGTGAAAGAGAAGTGCCATGAACTTAGGAAATGCCTTTTTTGACCTGCTTGTTTTGAACAGGGAGTGTCAAGTAAAATGAAGCACTTCTGCACAGAGTTCTGGGGTGTGCTATCTTACTTTAGTAAATGCTCCCACTGCTACTTTTAAGGCACTTTGATGAATGAAGTACATTTGAGCAGTAGAGTTTCAGCAGTTTGCAGATGCCAGCTATTTATTCTGTGCTGCAAAACTACCAAGTAGTTGAAGGGACTTCCAATCCCCTGCATTACCGTGTTCGGCCAAACCACAGTGCAGCATGTCTGTAATACAGTGCTGTGCTATACAAAAAAATGACAGTCGTCCCCTCATGGTACATAAAATGCATTTTGTCTGTAAGCCTACATATTTGATTTTTTTTGCAGTAATGATAAAGATAAAATGTTACTTTAATTTTATTATTCGGTAACCGGGTTAGTCCCAAATGGGCACTAGTGCCAGTTTTCGGAGGTGATCACGGAGCACTAAGGTTTTTGAATGATATGCTCAGTCACACAGTATGCAAGTGGAGGTTGTGTTCAAAACAAACAGATAAACAGTACAGCTCCTAGCTTCAAGTCGAACCAACCCCATCCACTTACAATTGCCCAAATGTGAATTTTTTCCTAACAATCACATAAGACAGTGTATTTACTGACACTGTTAGACTCTGCAGGTGAATCAGAAAAGGGCATGTCAACTGATATACAGCATCAACTGTTAGTACTACGTTACCTACCTCTGCAAGGGCTGAATTGCATTCGGAGTGTGTTTGTATGTGTGTGTGTGTGTGTGTGTGTGTGTGTGAGATAGGGGGAATTGGATGTTCTGTCAACATAATCATTTATAGGAAGAAGGGTACCACGAAGCATGCTCTGACCTATCTACAGTGTCTATTTTCATTTACAAAACTAAAAAGTTGCAGAAGGCACTCTCCATCCATTATATCACCTGGCTGAACTTGGAGTTTCAGAGCAGAGCATCTTAAATACATAACTACCATAATTTAAATTAGCAGCATGAATCACTTAACAAAAATACTACAATAATAACATGAGCTGGTTGTCAGTAACCGTCCTACTGTTCAGTAGAGAGATTTTATTCATATGAGTGGACAGGACTCATACCAAAGAACAGCAGCCAGCCTATCACATTTCAGCATCAAAGAAAACAGAATGAATCAATCAATATTAGAGTGAGGTAAGGAAAAAAATATGAAACGGGCCAAGGGAAAGGTAAAGGGAACCACAAGCTGAATCACAATAAGCATCACAACTCACTGAACATCTGATGGACAAAGGGTATCACGAGTGTGTGTGTGTGGGGGGTATAAAGATTGCATTAACCAACAATGATATTTCGATTTTATTTCAGAATAGCAGAAAAAAAAATTACGGAAGGTACTAACGATTATAAAGGCATGTAATTTGAAAAAAAAAACATATACAAAGAACAACAAATGTTTAAAAGACATTTTAGAAATGAAAGTTTTTTTAATTTTTGTTCAGTAGTCTCACAAGATACTGTGTGTGTGGCAATGTACAATTTTCTGGCAAGCACTCAGACTAGTTGTGAGGATGTGCAGAACTGCATATACAGATGTAATCCTGTCCGTATGAGTGTATCGAGCTTCTGCCACTAACGAGCACACTGGGAAAGCAATGGCATCAGACCAACAGATGCAATGATGATGCAGCTGGCTTACTTGAATTTTATTTATTTTTTGTTTAGTCTGTTACGGTTAGTTTGGTTTAGTAAGAAAATCACACACACACGAACTGGAATAATCAGGCAGGGTATGTCCCTTTTACAGATAATTACATCTTGCAGTGTAGGTACTGAAACTGTCTACGTCTGCATGTGAATCAGATAAGGATATGTCAACTGATATACAGCATCTACTGCTGGTATTACCTAACTGACGTTTGCACAGGCATAATTGCATTTGGGGTGTGTGTGCGGGAGGGGGATAAGGAGAGACTTCCGTCCGATGAATCACCTATATATGGATTTAATCCGCAAAGTAGTGAGTCTAGAAGCATTATTGTCAGCAGCGGCACACAGAGTTCTTTATATCATATCCCCAAAAAAAAAAAGAAAAGAAACATAAAACTTTAGGACTGGAGAAAGTATATGCACAGAGTCTGAGGTTTAATGAACCAAAGTTTAGGCTGAATTTGGAGCTTCCATTCTGAGCATCTCTAATACATAGCCAAGCTAACATAAATTAGCAGTATGAACCATTAAAACAAATTCTGAACATGGCGTTAGCTGGGTGTCACAGTAAGGATTCAGACGATTCAGTAAATTAAATGAAGAACAGAGAGAATTTATTCAGGTGAGTGAAATCATGCAGACGATAGCATCACAGGCGCTAGATAATGACTCGATCCACATCAGGATCTGTAAAATAAAAAGATAAAAAAGCTAAGGCTTAAGGCAGAGTGAAAGAGTACGATAAGCATATTCTGAAGAATATCCCAAATACCATCAGTTAGAGCAACTGATGGATACGTAAATATGTGTGTTTGTGTGTGTGGGGGGATAGGGTAAACGGCAGTAAGTTACAGTGCTGTATCACTTTCATTATGTAAAAAAAGAAAACGGAAGGTTGTACTGATTATTCTAGCATTGTTATTTTGGTCAACAAGTAAATACACACTAATGGTATATGTCCAACAGACGCTGAAAAAAGGAAAGTGTTTTACTCTTTCTTTAGTTTTTCCTTTTTATTTGTCCATGGAATGCTTGACTCAATGAACTGCGATTCTAATCAAGGAAACTAGCAGCATTTGCGTCCGAACTGGCACAAGTATTTTCTTATGCTGTAACAGTAACACAAATAAAAGATAAACAAAATACCTACATAAAATAAGTACTTTGCTTCCTCATTGCTGTCAGTTTCTGACAGCTTCACCAGAACGTGTGCCTCAGAGCAAGAGTCTGATTGATGTCATGGAATGTATGAATGACAGTGTCAGCATTTAGCTGCCACGCTCACTTTCCCGGATATGAAAACAGGAAATATAAAACAGGCTGCTCCAGAAACAGCCATATTTATATTTTTTGTTGATTGGCTAAATTAAAAACACAACAAATCAGACTAACACAGTTGGTGATAAGTCAACATATATGCATTATTGTAAATAATCACAGCACACCCCTCGTAGGAAATCATTGTTTTATTAATTTCCTGTTCTCTTTAAGTTTGTAAATGCTCCCGCTCTCTTGCCATGCGTACCATTAAACGCCTTGGTGTGGCGTGGAGCTGGTTACTATTGGAAATGTGTGTACATTCAAAGTATGAATCTAGTACAGTATGTAGAGTCACACACTAACCTTACTAGAAGAGATTTTTCAAAATTGCTAGTTGTGATCATATAGTCACTTAAGTCATTAATTATAAAACTACAGGTACTATAATCCACAGTGTATGCCTGTTGTGTAATTCAGCGGGATTCTCATTATTATATTCTATGTTGCTCTACATGTAGGGCTCACTTGTTTCTTCAAATGCAAGCATAAGATGTTTCTTTTTAAATGATCTTTTAGACTGTGTTTATCCAGGGTACCACAAATGAGATGCAAAATCTTATTTACAGTTGACACCTGCTTCATGAAAGTAGTAATGCAAGTTTATTTACTGTATAAAGTGCCTTATGTATAGTTCAAAGAACTGTGTAATGAAATAAGCAGGTAAAACCATTTAACCATGAAAACCACAAGCAAACAAAACTGCCCTTGGCATTGTTGTGAAAAAGAACCAATACATTGCAAGGGATACTTCTTTATTGTACTAACAAAACAAGTAGCTCTAAGAGACTAGCTTTTAAGAGTTGTCTCTTTATCAGGTCCATGAAAACAGAGTCATATATAGAGATAGAATATAGGTTTAGTTTAGGCTAGGTGTAGTAGTTTGAATGTCAAAGTACTTTAGAGTTAATTTTTGGCAGCAGTGGCTGGGTGGGAGGTTTACAGAGTATTACCTCGGTTTAATGTATTTTCAGAAAATAAAGGTATCTATTTTTTAACTGTCACAGAGATTAAACAGGTGACATATATGGGGGGGTACTGTGAGAAAGGGTGAAAAGTAAACAAATATTGGGCCCAATTCACAGTTGTAAGGGACCATCCCCAAATAATTGCAGCAGTGACTTTGCAAGAGTCCCTAGCTTGCATCTCATAACTACTGTATATGCTTAAAGGGTATCACAGCTCTTCCCTGTATGGCTGCTAAATCCATTTTGACAAGGCAAGGGAAGGGGCAGGGGTCAGCATGCCAATGGCACACAGAGCTACTTATAGAGGATGGCAACCCTGGCACATCAGTTTCAGAATTGTCTAACACTCCCCTGCACTACAGACTGTTTAGGGCAGGCAGTAGGAGTGTTGGAATTCTGGGATAATTTTCAGAATGCGACATCCTCCGGAAAACAATATGCCAGTTGAGATTTCTGAATGAAATTTCCTGAGCAGATCCATTTTTTATTATTCTGTTTGGCAGGATTGTACTGTTCAGTTTATTTCGGCATTAATGAAATGTTTGAGACACAGTGATTACCCTTTTAAGATTCCATCCCACCATGGGAGGCATCCTTGATCTTCCAGTGTCATATATGAGGTAGGGCAGGGTATTGAACAATGTGGAGAGATGATACTAATAGAATGTGTCATTTACAGTAGGTCTGGTATGATGATTGGAATCACTGTAGGTAGCATGCACTAGTTTGTTACTGTCTGTTATGCTTTTGGTGTGTTTGTTTTACAAAGCAGCTTTTTACAGACAGTGTAATAAGACATGTACACAAAACAGATGGACAGACTCTGTATACTTCATAATTTTTATTATGTGTACAGATAATGCATACTATTATACGATTTAATAAGCTTTTAAAAATCAACAAAAAGAAAAAGATTTGACAAAAATATGGGGAGGGGCTGTTGTGGGTGGCTTTTTTTAAAGCTCAGCTGACACCATTGGGAAAATATTGGAAAACATAATAACTGGACATAATTCTATTTGTATTTAATACATTTTCCATAGATTTCTCCTCTCCATTATTTGTTGCTGAAGAAATTCTCATAGAAACAAGATCTTTATCCCTAGCGATCATCTGCCACTTTAGCTTGCTCCCTACTTGAAATCATAATGCTGTGTTGTGACATCATTGTCTGTTGGCATGGGATTAACTGTGATGTCATAAGCAGAGTATTATGACATCAGGTTGGGAAAAAGCAATAGGAGCAGATGAACCCTCAAGGAACAGCTATTCCGTTTTCATGCATATGGACTTTGGTAATGCATAAAGGGGATAAGAAATAGAGATAATGAAAAATATAAGCTGCTTTGTCTTCAAATATTATGTATTTCAAAGTTCTTCTTAAGGCGTCAGTGGCTTTTTAAATAAATAATCATTTATTACACATTGAACTCTTCTCCACTATATTATTTTAAACAAAAGTGTGTCACGTTCCATAATTGTTATGAATTCTGTGTCTGGTACCCCACACATGTCAAATAACTTTTTTATAACAAAACACAAAATGTTTGTGCACTCTTGTGCATTGGGCTGGCAGTATAGCCTAGAGGTTAGAGGAATGAGGTGTGAACGAGCTTGATACATCCAGCATACCAGACCTGAGTTTTATTCTCACAAACTCCGCTTGCATACTGTGTGACTCTGAGCAAGTCACTTAACCGCCCAGTGCTCCTAGGTCGCCCCTGAAAACAGGCACGTGTGCCTAGTGGGCCTTACCTGGTTACCAAAGACTAAACAAAAAATGTGGGGTCTCATGTTCTGGTTACCAGACACTAGGGTGAGAAACAAGTAAAATTCAAGTAGACTGCTTTGTTCAAATTCATTGCTCTCGAAGTGTGACACCAGTATGAAATAATTAAATAGAAATGCACACAGTTTACACAGAGCATGAAATGCCAGACACACAAAGGCTAATGTGACCCTGAATGCTCTGGTGCTTTGCTCGACAGGGGGTGGGGTTTGAACTGACTGCTACTGTTTTAAATTCCGGTAGTACAGATAAGGTTCCATTTTACAAAGTTGGCTAATTCCAGCTTAAACAGTGCTAATCAAATTGCTTTATAGCCATTAAAACACATAATTAAATCATAATAATGTGCAATTATAAGTGAAAGTATTTAGAAAATGGAAGTGCTCAGTTTAAAATAAGAAATGTGGATTTCAGTCTGTTATATCTAGATACCATTGTAAGTGTGGGAGAAGTATAGAAAAGGGAGGGCAGAGAAAAGGTGGTTGGGAAATAGACAAAAGAAGGAATTGGGATTCCTATCTAGAGTGTTTTAAGACCTTTTAAGAAAGAAAAACATTACATTCATCCAACCCTTTGAACCAAACAAATTGGCTCAGAATCCATTATTAATTCACTTATACCAAAGTATTCTATGTTCATTTCAAATCTAAAAATATGAAAGACAATTTTCATTTTCAACTATAAATGCTGAGAAAGAAAACCAAACCTCCTGGAGCCTATATCTATGACTTCGTTTTAGTTGAATAGGTGATAGAATAGAGAGAAAGTGTCCAGACATCAGATTAGTGTCCTGCATCTGAAAAAGACAGAAGAGATTAGTACTACTGTGTGTCGCAAACCGACTCAGCAGGTCAGCCCTCTACTCCCAAAGTGCCAACCTCCGAGCATAGTCTTGTGAACAGTTAACAGAAACAGGGTAACCCTCCCATCTCTTTTGTGGGTTCAAATCAACCTTTGGTCTCAAGTCTTGGAGGGATTCAAACTGTGAACCTCTTGTTAGCGTACCCAATGCACAGGCTCAGATAATTCTGTCTTCGGGGGGGCCAGATATCTTTGCCTACAGGCACCTAACCAGGTGTACAGAAATGAACCCTTACAAACTGTAATAAAAGACCTCAGATTTAAAATGCTTACATTTTTCCAGTTTGGTATCACCATTCAATCTTATGTACAGTGTCTGCTTTAACCATATATACTCCCTTTGTAAAAGAAAGAAATCAAAGACAGACCAAGTAGACTCTAAAAATAGAATATTACTAAAATAGATAAAAATATGTAACACATAAAATACAGAACTATTATATCACAAAACATACAAATCACTTAAACAAAACAGGGTTTTAACAGTGCAATTCCTACTACAGTACTTAGATTTGTCTCTCTCTCTAAATACCTGCTTAAAGTGCTCAAAGATGTTTCTTTGTCAGAGTCTGGATAGAAGTGTCTCTGAAGGAAAGCAGAATAATGTTTAAAAGCTGGCTTTGCCCACCTCTTGGCACAAGGTCACCTTGCCCCTCCCTGTCAGAATATGTAAAAAAAGTATATCTATATAAAAACAGGATGTCTTTTCCAAGTATTAAATTCTGCAACCTCAGCATAACTCATGTTCTTCAAATTACTCTCTTTGATCTTATGATGAGCTTCCCCCTTCCAGGACATCAAAGCATATTTTATAACTTCACACTAAAACGTCATACCCTGCTCCTCTACCTCTAAGCGTTATACAAGTTTATTATCTATCTTGGCAGTTAGGTATCTTCTAGCCTGTAATTAGCTTCTTGCCTTCAAGGTAACACCTTGTATCTAAAACCTGTGTGTGTGTGAGTGTGTGATCTCACATGCTGTTTCAGCATTTCTCAAGAGAGACAGTCCGTAACCCATTTTTATATTACAAAAAATGATACAGTGATCAGAACCAGCTGTCCAAGTGTCGCAATTCCTCCCCACCTAGACTGAATTTGGGGGCTCTATCCCCTACATGGGATGAGCTTCCCAAATCAGTTCACTCCTCATAGACCCTAGACAGCTCATCTGTGTTCTGATTTTTGGCTCTAGCCCTATGTAATATTGTCATATCATACCCTTGCAATGGAAGAGTCCATCTTAGCAATGTACCATTGTTCTTTCCCATCTGCGTCAGCCAAACCAGGGGGTTGTGGTCAGTCTGCACCACAAAGTGCTGCCCATACAAGTATGGCTCCAACTTCTTTAGGGCCCACACTATGGCAAGACATTCTTTTTCCACCGTGGAGTATGTTTGCTCCCTGGGGAGTAACTTCCTACTCAGGTATGCTACTGGGTGATCTGTCCCTGGTCTAGATGTCTGATTCAGTACTGCCCCAATACCCACATCTGAGGCGTCAGTCTGAACTATAAAGGTTTTGCTATAGTCAGAACTTGTCAAAACAGGAGCACTGCACAGTGGCTCCTTTAATCTGGTAAAGGCTTTCTCACAGGCTGGGTCCCAGGTAATTTTCTTGGGCATCCTTTTCTTTGTCAGGTCAGATAGGGGAGCAGCCAGGGCACTGCAATTGGGTACAAATTTCCTGTAGTACCCTGCTGTCCCTAGAAAACTCCTGACCTGCTTCTGTGTTTTCTGGTCTGGGCCACGCCTGGATTACCTCCATTTTTATTTGGTTAGGACGGAGCTGTCCCCAGTCTACCACATGCCCGAGATATGCCACTTCTCCCATGGCCACCTGGCACTTCCCGGCTTTGACAGTGAGCCCAGCCCTCTGTATCCTGCCCAGCACTTCCCTAAGGTGTGAAATGTGTTTCTCCCAGCTGGTACTGAAGATGGCAATGTCATCCAGGTATGCCACGGTGTGCTCCTCTACACCATTTAACTCCTAGTTCGCCAACCTTTGGAAAGTGGCCGGGGCGTTCTTCATTCCAAAAGGCATTACTTTAAACTCAAGTAAGCCTATTGGAGTGATGAAGGCTGACCTTTCCCTAGCTCTGTCTGTCAATTCTACCTACCAATACCCCTTGATCAGGTCAGTAGTCATGAGGTAGGTCACCCCCCCAACTTGTCCAGGAGTTCGTCCGTCTGGGGCATCAGGTGAGTGTCAGACTTCGTGACTGCATTCAGTCCATGATAGTCCACACAGAAACGAGTAGAGCCATCTGGCTTGGACAGAAGGACTAAGGTGTGAGGCCCAGGGGCTGTGGGATCTCTGGATTACCCCTAAATCCAGCAGCTCCCCCACGTCCCTCCTAATGTCCTTTTGGACAGCCTCTGACACCCGATATGCTGTTCACTGTATGGGCGTCTGTGTCCCTGTCTCCACATCATGTGTTTCTAAGGAGTTATTCCAGGCTTGGCGCTAAACAATAGAGCAAAGTCTGCTAAAACCTCCTTTACTTCCTGGATCTTGTCCGGGGTCAGCTGGGGAGACAATTTTACTGCCTCCACAGAGGACTTCCGCTTACTTTCCTCCAGCAAGTCCAGAAGGGGGTCTCCTTTGTCCGTCCCCTCTCCATGACTATGCACTGCAAACACCATGTCAGCCCTATTTGCATATGGCTTCATCACGTTGACATTGTACATCCTTTCTGTCTGTCTTTGGTCAGGTAACTCCACAATGTAGTTCACGTCATTTACCTTCCTAACCACTTTGTACAGTCCTGCCCACTCAGCTTGCAGCTTGTCTTTCCGGACCAGAATAAGGACCATGACTTCCGGACCCACCATGTACGAGCAAGCTCTGGCTCTGCGGTCGTACCACACCTTTTGTCTCTGATGGGCAGCTGCCAGGTTGCTCTGGGCTGTCCCTATAACCTCCTTCAGCCTTTCCCTAAACCTAAGGACGTAATCCACAATGGGAGTTCCCTGGGTGGCATGCTTGCCTTCCCAGTCCTCCTGGATCAGGTCTAGGGGCCCACGTACCTGGCGTCCATATAAGAGTTCGAAAGGGGAAAATCCAGTTGACTCTTGGGGCACCTCCCTGTATGCAAACAACAGGTGGGGAAGGTATTTCTCCCAGTCCCTCCCATGCTGTTCAGCAAACACCCAGAGCACTGACTTTAGGGTACCATTGAAGTGTTCCACAAGTCCATTGGCTTGTGGGTGATGCAGTGTCGTGCATCTCTGCACCACCCCACATTTCTTTCATAAACATTTCATCAGGTCCAACATGAAGGAACCCCCTTGATCGGTGATTACCTCCTGTAGAAACCCAACATGGGAGAAAATCCCAAGCAAGGCATCTGCCACTTTGTCTGTCCTCAGAGAGGATAGGGTGACTGCCTCTGGGTACCGGGTGACATAATCCACCACAGTCAGGATGAATCTCTTCCCTGAGAAGCTGGGGGTATTTAAAGGCCACACAATATCCATTCCCACCCTCTGGAATGGCTTCTCCACTACGGGCAAGGGGATCAGGGCGGCTTGGGTTTTCTTGCCCGCCTTCCCTATTTCTTGGCACCGGTGACAAGACTTGCAATACTCCTTCACCTGCTGGGTGAAGTTAGGCCAGTAGAAATTCTAGGCTAACCGCTGCATAGTTCGTGTGATTCCCAGATGACCAGATAAGGGAATATCATGTGCAATTTTAAGCAACTGCTCACGATATCCCTGGGGAACAACAAGCTGCCTGCCTAGCATCCCCCCCCCATCTGTACTGCCTGTGTATACATAAGTCCATCTTCCCAATAAACCTTATGTCTGCCGTCACCTCCCTGTGTGTCCTCAGAGTCTGCCCAAGCCCTCAGCTTCTCTAAACTAGGGTCACTTCTCTGAGCAGCTGCGAATCCCTCACACCTTCCCAAGGCATGGGACAGGTCCCCTTCAGTTGCTAAACTAGGGTCCCTAGCACTAGCGTCAGGGCCCTCAGGATCACTGTCAATCCTAACCCTCTAACAGTTGGTCACCACTCCCTCTTTGGAGTAACCTTCCGTAGCTGTGTGGTCACTTGCTATCAGGGAAATTTTTACCCCTTTTTTATCATCTGGAGACACAGGCTAGGGAACCAGCCTCTCCGTGGTTTCCACACTGGTTTCTGTGGGGTTCAGGGAACTACTATTTTCTCTTGCAGCTTGTCTATGGGTAACAGCCCATACCATCCCCCGTTGGAGATTGTTACCCAGGAACACATCTACTGCTAACGTTTTAGCTACAGCCACCTGTTGCACAGTTCCCCCTGTTTTACCCCAGTCCAGGAGAACACTGGCCAGTGGCAATGTTTTCGCTTCACCCGCAAAGTCCTGTACAGTCACGTATTTGTTTGGGATAAGCTGACCAGGCTGTACTAGATCCCCTTTCACCAATGTCAGGGATGCCCCTGTGTCCCTTAACCCCTGCATCTGTATACCATTTACTATGACTGGGTGCATGTGTTCCCTCATGTTCACTGGCATGCTCTCAGGGACACACAAACAACCCACTTCTTTTCTGGTACCACTTTGCGTATTATTGCTTGCCCTTCTTGGACACTGGTTGGCAATGTGCCCAGTTTTTTTACATAACCAACAAGCATTTCTTACTTCAGAGAAATCTTTTCTTGGAAACCTGGGGCTAACTGGTTTCGGTGGAGGCAGTGAGGGTTTTAGCTGCCCTGAAGACACGCCTTTCCCTTTCTGCGCTGCCACGCCCACCCCATTCGCTCTTAGAGCAGGTCTGCTCTTGGCATAGCGGTCCAAGAGTTCAGCAGCCTCTTGCACTGTTTTGGATCTCGGTCCTCTAGCCAGGTTTTAACTCTGCTGGGCATGCCCAATAAAACTGTTCTAATAAAATCACATTTTCAATTTTATCAACAGTGTTTGCCTCAATTCCTTCCATAGCGTTTTAAAACTGGCGTTGTTTGTGGCCTAGCCCTCATAGCTCATATCAGGGCTTCTCCTGAGCTTCTGAATTTAGCTCTGTATGATTCAGCAGTTAATTCAAACATTTTTAGTAGTGGAGCTTTTAACTTGCTGTAATCATCACTGTCTTTATTGTTCATGTGACCCAATGCATCCTGAGCTTTTCTGGTAAGTATCGAGGATAGCTGGAAGCTCCAGGACTCTCTAGGAATTTTAGCCTGAATACAAACTTTTTCAAAAGAATTTAAAAAGGTGTCTGTATCCTCCCCATCCTTAAACTCAGCTATTAATTTAGAGTTCAATTTGTAACCCAGTCCTGCAGTCCCAGTTAAACCCAAGCTACTTACCTGCTCTGGTGCTGCTGGTTTGAGTCGCATCTTCTCCAACTCGTGTTGCCACTGGTGCACCTCTCTCTTTTCCTCTGCCTCTCTGCGTTCTCACTCTGCCTCACGGTCCGCCTCCCGCTGTTGCCGCTCTGCCTCACGGTCCGCCTCTCTCTGCTGTCAATCTGCCTCCAGTTCTATCCTCCGCAATTCAATTTGTAGCTTGAGTACCTCTGGATTCAAGATACTGGTGACCTTCCCCTGATGCTGTGGCCCTTTACTGCCAGTGGCCCTGCTGTCCGCCTGATCGGCTCGGGACCCCTCACTGGCTACTAGTTCTGCCACACTCGAGGTCTGGTCCCTTTCAGTCACGGTCTGTGACTCCCTGCTCTGGGTATCTGCTACCATCAGGGCTTCTGTGAGGTTCTGCTTACTGGCTTTCACCTTGAACAGGACTCCTCTGTCCTCGCACAACTGTTTTAACTGTTCTACAGTGTGCCTGCTGTAGTAGGACGCCATCTTTCCTAACTACTGCTATTCTGACTTCGCACTTTAGAAAAAAAAATAAAATAGGTAGGAACTTGACTGTACACCAAGTGATATATAGTTCTGTTTTCTTTTTAAAATAAAACTCAATCTTTTTCTTTCTTTGCAAGAGAGGTTACGGTCTCAGCTGACAGAACAATAAAGCTTGTGATACCAAAATTATGCCACTGCTGCCAACCAATCTGTCACAGATTCACTCAGCAGGTCAGGCCCTCTACTCCCAAAGTGCCAACCTCTGAGCGCAGTCTTGTGAACAGTGTAACAGACAAGGTAACCCTCTTGTCTGTTTTTGTGAGTTCGGATGAACCTTTGGTCTCAGTTCTGGAGGGATTCAAACTGTAGCCTCTTGCTAGCATACCCAATGCACAGGCTCAGATATATCTGTCTTCGGGGGGCCAGATATCTTTGCCTACGGGCACCTAACCAGGTATTCAGAGATGAATCCTTAAAACTTAATGAAGACCTCAGATTTAAAATGCTTCTGTTTCCAGTTTGGTACCGCCATACAAGCTTTTGTCTGCTGAACCATAAATATTTCTTAGCAAAAGAAAGCAATTCAAAGACAGACCAGGTTTGCTCTAAAATTAGAGTTTTTACTAAAATATATAATAATAATATGTCAAACATACAATACAGAACTCTTATAACACAAGACATACATATCTTTAAACAAAACAAGGTTTAAAACAGTGCAATTCCTACAACTATATTTAGATTTTGTCTAGCTTTCTAAATACCTGTTTCCAGTGCTCAGATGTTTCCTTAGTCAGTGTCAGATACAAATGCCTCTCTATAGTGAAAGAGAATAATCTTTTCAAGCAGTATTGGCCAACCCCTTTTTGATGAAGTCATCCAGCCCCTCCTCTGGTCAAATATCTAACAAAAATATATTTTTATACAACCACAGGATGTAATTTTATTAATCTATACTGTACAGCTATACAGGATGTATTAATTCTGCAACCTTAGCATAACTCAAGTTTCAATGACACCTCTTTTGATCTCATGCTTTACCCTCTTCACACAGGCTTCATAGGGTCATTTACAACCTTACACCTCTATGTAACATCCTAGCTTCCCTTATTTTAACATCATAAACCTAGTTTATGATTTTTCTCTTAACAAAATTAACTTAACAACTCTGTAATTAGCTCAGAGAAACAGGATCCTTAATAAAAGTCTTCCAGTAACACATTGTCTCTGAAAAGACTGAGTGGATGATACAATGCTGTCAGCAGTTCTCTTGGCCTGCATCTGTCAGCTAAAATCTGGGGTGGGGGGGGAGAGGTCATTCCTAGAGCATTTGAATTTTCAGCAGAGACATTAATACATTTTATATTAAAACAATATAATACAGCACTCAGAACTGGCTGTCTACGTCACAGTCAGAAGCCATCTTCTTCCCTCACTACTGCTACTCTGACTTGCACTTTAGAAAAAAAAATAAAACGGGTAGGAACTTGACTGTACGCCAAGTGATATAGTTCCGTTTCCTTTTTAAAAATAAAATACTGCCTTTTTCTTTCTTTTCAAGTGAGCTTACGATCTCAAGCTGACACGCTGAACAATAAAAGCTTGTAATACCAAAATTATGCCACCGCTGCCAACCAATCTGTCATAAACCCACTCAGCAGGTCCGCCCTCTACTTCCAAAGTGCCAACCTCCGAGCGTAGTCTTGTGAACAGTTAACAGAAACAGGGTAAGCCTCTCGTCTGTTTTGTGGGTTCAAATCAACCTTTGATCTCAAGTCTTGGAGGGATTCAAACTGTGAACCTCTTGTTAGTGTACCCAATGTACAGGCTCAGATAATTCTGTCTTCGGGGAGTCCAGATATCTTTGCCTGCGGGCAGCTAACCAGGTGTACAGAAATGAACCCTTAAAAGCTATAATAAAAGACCTCAGATTTAAAACGCTTACCTTTTTCCAGTTCAGTATCACCATTCAAGCTTATGTACAGTGTCTGCTTTAACCATATATACTCCCCTTGTAAAAGAAAGAAATCAAAGACAGACCAAGTAGACTCTAAAAATAGAGTTTTACTAAAATAGATAAAAATATGTAACACATAAAATACAGAACTATTATATCACAAAACATACAAATCACTTAAACAAAACAGGTTTTAACAGTGCAATTCCTACTACAGTACTTAGATTTGTCTCTCTCTCTCTCTAAATACCTGCTTAAAGTGCTCAAAGATGTTCCTTTGTCAGAGTCTAGATAGAAGTGTCTCTGAAGGAAAACAGAATAATGTTTAAATGCTGGCTTTGCCCATCTCTTGGCATGAGGTCACCTTGCTCCTCCCTGTCAGAATATATAGAAAAATATATCTCTATATAAAAACAGGATGTTTTTTCCAATTATTAAATTCTGCAACCTCAGCATAACTCATGTTCTTCAAATGACTCTCTTTGATCTTATGATAAGCTTCCCCCTTCCAGGGCATCAAAGCATCTTTTATGACTTCGCACTAAAACGTCATACCCTGCTCCTCTTTCTCTAAGCATTATACAAGTTTATTATCTATCTTGGCACTTAAGTATCTTCTAGCCTGTAATTAGCTTCTTGCCTTCAAGGTAACACCTTGTATCTAAAACCTGTGTGTGTGTGTGTGTGTGTGAGATCTCACATGCTGTTTCAGCATTTCTCAAGAGAGACAGTCCATAACCCATTTTTATATTACAAAAAATGATACAGTGATCAGAACCAGCTGTCCAAGTGTCACACTGTGTGAATATTACGATAAATGTTTTTTTCATTTTAAGTGCATATGTACAGATATATTGCCAATTATAATTATCCATATGTACATACTTACACAGTAAATCCTATGTTTGGTTTGAACAGGAAAAAGAAGTGTGGCAGAATGTTCAATTTAATAATATTAACTCTTCCTGCAAGTAATAATGCTAATGCCACCCATTTTTAGATCTCAGGATATTGAGTCCAGTAAAGGAGCAAAATTAATGTCATATAATACCCCTTTTTTGGTTAAGATTTTTTTTTTTCATTTAGATTTTTCTCCCTCTGAGTCCTTGCAGGGGCTTCAGCACTCCAAAGGAGGACTCTCTCTCAGGCCCTGCCGCTCCCACACTTTGCTGACCCCAACGATTCCCCCCATGGCAGGGCCAGGGAGGTAGTGCCCCCTCCTGGGAGACCCAGTCCAGAGGTCGGATTGGCCCTCGGGTGCAGCAGACCATCATGGAGCCCTGCCAGGTTCCTTTTTCCTCCTTTTCTCCCGTCCTCCCTCCCTACCGACATGTTTGCATCAGAGTGTGCCTCCCGACCCATATCGCCCTCCAGTCACCACGAGAGGGCGATTAGCCAGTGGGACGACATGGCACCCTCCCCCTGAAAGTAGAGCAGTCCTCTGGATGCTCAGTTCTCTCTCTCTGCCTCTCTCCTGCCAACCCCTGGTGGCTCAGGCTTGTTCACGAACCTAGGTTGCTGGCATGGCGTGAGGTGTAGTGACCAGCGCTGCAATCTCCAGTGCCACTGGGTTGGCCGTTTGTTTAAGATTTTTACACCTAAGTATTCAGAGTTGGAAATGTACTGGCCAAATCTTTCTTTGACCATTGGATTAGTTTGTGGAAATGTTTCTAATGCCAGAATTTCCAATTTTGGCCAATTCATTTTGTATCCCAAGATTTCTGTTAATTTAGCAATTAGGTCAGATAGTGGGATAATGATGTATTAATATTATTATATACAGCAGCACATCATCTGCGTATAACAATATACTCTATGTTACATCTTTAATTTTAATACCCTCTGTTTCACTGTGTGCTTTGATTGCTTGTGATAAAGGCTCCATTATAGAGGCGCGGTAGCACCCTTATAGTTAGGGTTGATTAGGCCGCTTAATATTAATACGTAATTTTTGCACCTTAAAAACTTTGGCATTGTTTGATGAAATAGCACAAAATTTTGCATTTACGATAAAGCTGCCAGAGTCTCAAGACGTGAAAAGTTTTGTGATGGCATCTTGTTCGGTTCAAGATACAAAGCGTCAAAAAATGGGGGGAAAAAAAAACATTTAATTTCCCCAAACTTAACATTCGTTATTCTGTTTGCTCTCACCTACAGACTAGACAATGTGGAATTTTATCATGAAATTTTCAGGTTTGAAGGGGCCCATTCCTTTGGAAGGGTTAAAAAAAAAAAAAAAAAAGTACTATATGGTTCCAGAGTTATAACGATTTTTGAGTTAACATAAAAATGCAAATGGTAACCAAATAAAATATGGTGTGTGCGCATATTATCATGATTTACCTGTCATTCAGAAAAAAATATTAATCGAGATGACTGCCATTTCTTTCTTTTTAAACTCACAAACATTAAAAATACTTAAAAATGATTGCTTTAAAAAAAACAAAAAACACCTGAACCTAGCCAAGTGGCACATGTTTAGCTAGATTCTGCTGTTTGTTTTTTAAAAACTTGCCAGAAATACCATTTCTGGGTACCCCAAAATCCAGGGTACCCAGCTTGGTGAGAGGAGCCATTCACCCACGTTCTCTGTATGAGAACATTGAGATCTTCCCTTGTCAATCTTCACCATTCATTACTGCTTGGGTTAGTACTGGAGGTGCGCACCCGCTACGGGAGTTTTTTTGTTTAAATCGGCTCCATGAGCGCCGCTTTCAAGTGACATATTGCGTCATGTGCGCGGCCGTTAGATGCCGCGAACTCCTCCTCTATCTCAGTTCTGTTTCTCCCGCCGTCGAGGCTGCACCTGCTTCTGTGATAGCGATAGTATATGTGATTCGTATTCGTTCAAGACTCCTCATTTTCTTCAGTGACTTCGCTTGACGCCGTATATCGGTAAGACCGTTCTTTATTTTCTATCGACGGCGCCGAGTGCTTTATTGCTGTTTTTTGCCTTGTTTAGTTCGCATCATGTCAGGTTCGGGGCAAAGCGTAAGTCGAAGGTGGGCCGTGCCCCTATGCGTCGGTGCTCCTGTGGCCGGCATTTCTCCATCTCGGACCGGCATGATGTCTGTCTTCGTTGCCTGGAACCCAACCACGACATGGACGCGTGCGACGCCTGTTTCTCCATGGACCGTCGTGTCCTCGAAGTCTGCGCGTTCAAGATCGGCAAGGCCCGCCGACCTTCGGGGGACGGCGTCGCTCCAGGGATTCCCAGGTAAGGTCTCTAGGCCCTTCCTCCGGGTCCCCTCCTGGGCCTATATGGTCTGTGGAGGAGGAGGCTTCCTCCTCTTCTCTTGCCGAAGAGGAAGCTTCTTTCGCGGTGTTGGAGGAACGTCGTGGTCCCTTCTGGGGCCGCGACGGGGATACCGCCTTGGCAGTCACCTCCTCGGAGGTGCAGGCTCCGCCAGTGTCGAGGCCCATGCCTGCTGGGCCCGGCACCGGTGGACCGTCGATGCCGCCCTCCGGCGCCATTTCGGATCTGCAGGTGATCAAGACGGCGCCGTCGGTGGCGCCGCTCTGGCCTTCGGTGCCGCAGGCCCAGTTTGCGCTCTCAGCGGTGCCAGGTTGGGTTCCAACACCGGGGGCGGCGCCGTGGGCCTAACTGACCCTGCAAGGGAGCCAGGGCCGGGCCTAGCGGGTGCAGGTGGGCCAGGGTCATCGGCGCCCGTCTCTGGCACTGGCGCCATTTGGCGCAGTTTCTCGGGGACCCCGGGTTGCCAACATCATGGTTCAGCTGGTCTCTTCCTCTTGAGTCGATGACTCAGGCGTGGACCCATCCTGGCAACCTGACTCTTTGAGTCTGGGTCCCGGTGGCACATGGTGCTAAGCGGCTGTGAGCCCCTCCACTGTCCCGCTCCGTCCTCCCAGGGGCTCTCGGGCTGAGGTGGCCCGGGTCCCAGGCGATGGAGTGGGGATGGAGGAGGGCTCTCCCTCTGAGGGCCCGTGACAGCTACCCTTCTGGGTGCTGTTACGCCTTCGAGGTGGGAGGCAGCTGGAGTTGAGGAGGAGCTCTCCGAGTCCGAGGGGTCAAGGGGCGGGGGACGGTCATCGTGGTCTCTGCCGGCCACCCCTCACGGGGTGGCTAGGAGCTGTAGCGCTGGGCCCCGCCTTTCCCTCTTGGACCCCGGGGTCCCCTCCGGTGGCGTTGCTGTGGACTGCCCTTCTGGATCCATGCAGTCCCAGGTTCGTCACAGGGGAGAATCCGCTTCTGGGCTTTTCCAGGTTTCGCATCCCCAGGGTTCCGTTTTGCGACCTGGTCTGTTGTCCGGAATCCCGCCAGCCCGGGCTCCATTCTCCGGATTTCAGAGCCCTAGCAGAGGTCAGTTGCCTCTTCGTAGGTGCCCATCTCCAGTGCCTCTGGAGCCACCCCCCGCTCTTCCAGGCCATGTCGGTCCTATGGGCCCGTTATCCTGGGAGCAGTTCAGAGGTTCTGCGGTGGCCTTCCCCTCATATGTCAGGTATATGCATGAGCGGGTCTTTCGCCTCTCCCCACTGCCGCAGGAATCTTATGGACACTCGAGCTCTCCATCATCCTCGTCTCCCTCCTCCGAGGAGAGGAATCCCTTGCTCATATCTCCTCCGATGCTGATTTCACTGAATATCAGCGATTCCTTTCGAGGATGGTGAGTGATCTTCGAATCTCCTACGTTAGGCGAGACAGTACCGAATGGGAGACGCGTGAATTCCTTGGAGAATTCAGTGCCCAGCACCCGGTGGTACCTTCCTGGCCTATCCCCTTCCAGGAGGCGTCTATCCGTTCCTGGCAGCCGCCCCTTCTCCAGCCCCGGCAGACTGTCGACATAGGTATTGTGCCCCTTTGGAATCCCTGGGTACTCTTCCCAACCCGTCCTCGGGTTTGGTATACCTAGAGACTCCTTCCAGGCGCTGCCGCCTAGCGCACGACCGTCCACCGGATTTGGATTCCCTACAGTTAGAGCCCGGTGGGAGCGAAGAGTGTTCTCTTCCTCTCGTGCGATGGCTTGCATTGTGTCACATCAGGCTCACCACGCTGCCTACAGTAGGCATCTGTGGTCGATGCTCTCTCAGCTCTAAGCATCAATGCCTGATATGGAGCAAACCAGACAGGCTATTGCCTTCTCCGCTATAGGCCTGGAGCTGGCAAGACACCAAGCAAGGGCATCTTATGACGCCAATGAGGTGGCTTCCAGGCTTGCGGGGACAGCGATCTACATTAGGCGGACGGCATGGCTTTGTCTATCAAGGTTGTCACCCCTGGCCCGGTGTAGGGTGATTCGCTCCGCCTTCCGGGGGACCCGTCTTTTTTCCTCCTGAGCTAGGAGATTACTTCAGGGGCTTCCTCCGTCTCCCCGTCCTCGGGGGGCACCTCCTAGCTCTTCTCCCACATAGGTTTCTCTCTGGATTAGCCCAGGGTCTTCCCCTTCTGTTTCTCACCAGCAGAAGGCTGGGGGTCTTGTTCCCTCAGGGTTCTACCCCCTTTTTTTTTGGGGGGGGCTTGGTACTCACCCAAGTAGTAATGAATGGTGAAGATTGATAAGGGAAGATATGGAAAGTGCATACCTACCGTAATTCTTGATCTTCTCTTGTATCTTCACCATTCATTACTGATACCCACCCACCTTCCCCTCAGTGGCCTCCTTCTGTGGCGTCTCCCCCTCCCGTCTCGTTCCTCTTCCTTCTTTTGGTCTTTATGCCAAAAAAAAAAAAAAACTTTCTGTTTTCCATTCTTAATGAATGGTCTCCCTTTTTTCCTCAAGGTAAAGAGGAAGGAACACGTTGTTCCTTTATCTAAATTCTGAGGGAGCTCTTTCTGACCGCCCTTAGGGTGCGATTCCTAAAATGCCTTCTTCAGGTTATGCAGTTTCACAGCCTAAGAGGCCATGCTCTGACTTGGCCTCGGTGAAGTCTAGAATCCTCCTGGCAGGTATTATTTTGAGCTCTTCTAGCTGCTGATTGGACTTGTCAGCTCTGAGCATCCGCTTGCCTTGCCTTAGGGAGTCTGATTGAGTTCCACTCTATCTTTTATACAAAACTGCCTTCGAGAAGGCATAGTCTTTCCCATACACTACTGTGTTAGCACTTAACAGGGTGCTAAGGGACTTAGTCCCCTTCCTGGTTGGGCGCTCTACCCGGAACAGGTTCTTCCCGGGCAGTCTACGAGCCCTCAGCTAGGATGAAGGGACTTGGCATGTTGAGAGTTCAGAGAGTCTGCCCTCATTCGGATCTGTTCAGGTGGTTCAGTTGAACCTCCCCTCAGTCCTAGCAACTAGGATTCTTGCTCCCTTGTTACTCTCGAGCCTATAAGCCGCTCAACCAATGCTCGATGGGCACTGTTCTCCCTCTCAACATGCCTCTTTTTCTTCTTCTACTTTCTCTTCCTTCTCTCTGTTCCTCCCCTAGAGCCGCCCCGGAAAGGAGGCCCTGCAGTCCCTTTGGGTAGGAATCCTTCTTCTCTGTCTATTCTCTACCGGCTTATTCCTTTTTCAGTTTATATCCTTTCCTTTTTCTGTCCCTCGGCTCTCTTGCCTCGCTTTCCTTTTTTCTTACCCTTTATTTACGCCTCTCCGGCTACCAGAACTGAGATAGTGGAGGAGTCTCGGCACCTAACGGCCGCGCCGCACATATGGCATTGCGTCACTCTTGAGGGCGTACCATGGAGTCGATTTAAAAAAAAAAAAAAATCCCAGTAGGGTGCGCGCTCGGCACTAACCCAAGCAGTAATGAATGGTGAAGATACAAAAGAAGATCAAGAATTACTGTAGGGACGTAATTTTCATTTCTGCAGCCACAGCTGGAAGTTGTGCTGCGGACTGCAGTGAGCCACCAATCTCCTCTTCTGTCTGCTTGTATCTATCTATCTATCTGCTTATTTATTTATTTATTTAGCGGACCATGGTCCCCCTTCCCCTGGTACCACTTCTTTTCCCTCCTCCTTTCCAGGTTGCCCACTTGCCATTCCCAACGTTTCTGTACATTTTTACAATTTTTTATAATACATAAGCAGACCAGAGTGCCCACCCCCAGTACTGCTTCTCTCGACCCACCTTCCCTCCAGTTCGTCGTCCCCCTGTTCCAATAAATAAATGGTGTCACCAGGGTGCCCAGCCCCCTGCCACTGAACAGTAGCCTGACATTGGGGTGCCCAACTCCCAGTGTCAAAATGTCTCCTGCAAGTTCCCTGTAATAAAGAAAACCATCCCTCGATATTCTTTTTTTAACACCTGTAAAACAAAAAGAAAGTCTCTTGCCGTTCTCACCTCACATCCACCCCACCCCAACATCACACTCTGCACCCACCACCCCATACACCCTCACTCATCTGAACATGTCCCACACCATAGATCCACTCTACAGTTGAAGACACCTCTTGCTGCTGGAACTGGTCAGTGACTACGATATGAGGAACTAAGGTATGTGTAGTTCAGTGTATTTTAATGGTGTTTTGAGCTTTGAGGCATAACTTTGTTATTTTTGTATATTTTCACCTCAGATTTTAAATATGTCGGTTTTGGGACCCCACCTCATGACCAGAGGCAGTGGAGTTATGCAAATCAGGCCCAAAAGGTGATTTTGTAGTTGCTTGGTGAAATCACGCCTCGGGTGGCACTTGAAAATTTTCGCTACCCTTTTTCATAAGTTGAGGTCATAAGAAGGCTATGTTGGAAATTTGGGGACAAAATATGTAAAAATGTCAAAGTTATGAGCGTGCATTAAAATGTTTCTATGCTCACTCATAACTTCAGTAATTTTAAATATTTTGACTCCAAATTTTTAACATAGCTGTTTTTTTCACACCACTTCATGAATGCCAGAGTTGTCATTTTTCAAATCCTGGCCAAAATGTGTTTTCGCACTTCTGGCACAGAATGATGTTTCAGTGGCTTACAGTGACGTTTTGGTTGGGATTTGAAAATTTTCACCTACCAGGTTCATAAGGTGGAGTAATAAGAAGGACGTGCTGAAACTTTGGTGTACAAATACGGTAAAATGCCTAAGTTATGAGTGAACATTACAGTATTTCAAGGTTGACTCATAGCTTCACTAATTTTCAATACTTGGACTCCAAACATTCAACACAGCCATTTCCTGTAGCGCTCCACATTATCAGTGCATAATCATAACAACTGTGTATAGTGCACCCCTACCAGGGGAAATGGCACAGCCCAAGCTTTGGAATGTTGGGCTCAAGAGGATTCCAGGCAGCAGCAACTCCTGAATTCAGCTGTGCCATTGAAAGGGGAAACAGCTACCTTTATCTTCTCTCAAGATTTTCAGGATTCCAGATTTCAAGACTTCTTTTGGGGCTGCAGTTCTGCATAGCAGGTTGGGGCTGCCTGTTTGAGGGAGCACTCCTAAATTAAAATCATGCCTGTTAAGCTGCAGCTTTTAAATTGAATAACATGCCTTTTCCCATTTCCCTGTGTGGATTGGGTGCCATTTCTGCCTTGGTAGGGTGTCACAATGCTCTCCATTTAAAAAAAGAAAGCTGCCACCAGTAGGTCCATTTTTATTTGTATGGGGAAGTATTGGATCTCTCAGGAGATCCCTTCAGCTCTGATGTTGGTGTCTTCCTCGCCCCCCATAAGCTCATGTCTGTGACTGTTGTATATTTTTTCTGTTGAATTGTGTTTTTTATTATGTACCTGGTGTTTTGTGAAAATGTTATTCCACAGCCTGTTTTCTGTGCTACGTGATTGCCATTCAGCTATGGTGACGGTTGGGTGCGCACTTCTCCTTCAGACTGTTTTTCCCATACTTGCTTTCTGTGCACAATTGTATGGCACTCAGCCGTTAGCACGCGCAATCGCCCATTGGGTTCTGTTGTGCTAATGCGCTTGCACTATTGCCAGTGTGCGCTGACATCATGGACAATGTTGGTACAATCTGTGCGTGCCTGCTAGTGAGCGTGCATGCCTAGCTTGCAGTTTTTGGACGTACTAATTCTGTTTTTTACCTCCGCAGAATACTATTAGCCCAGGTCCACATAATACAGCTAATTATTTTATTTTACCTCACAATTGTTACTTGGCACACAATTATCTCTCTCTTTCTTTCTTTCTTTCTCTCTCTCTCTCTCTCTCTCTCTCTCTGGCACCATGGCTTATATTAATCATGAAATGATGTAAGATCTGCAAAAGGGCAATGAGGCCCTACCCATTGGTTCCTTTTGCCCTCATTGTGTTGCTCAGCATCCCCAGACTGTCCACAGTTGGCAGTGGCAAGCAGAATTATAAAAAATCACTTTTGTGGCTCCTGAGTGAACTTTGGGCCCTGATGTCCCACAGGACATCCCAGCAGACGCACCCAACCCCAGTGAGGCCCCTCAGCTTGGGGGGGGGCCCACACAGACACATCCAGGTGTATCACAGTGGGCTTAGGCTGCGATAACAGATGTGCAGGCAGACAGGATGAGGATTGTGGGGATCTTGAGGAAGCTCCTGACCTTAAATTAAATGTAAAAAAAATGCCTCTCAGATGAGGAGGATGTTCTCTTCCCTCTGAAGAGGAGGAAAAGGAAAGGGAGTGGACAGAGTCCAAGTCAGGGAGCCCATTTCCTCCCCTGTTTGATAATGAGTCCTTGTCTTATTTTGGATAGCTGAGACATGTAGATCCTTACAGCTCAGGAGGTACAGTCCGTGGAGACAGTTGATGTCAGTTCAACTCTCTGCATCCTTTTTGGCTGCTATGTGACCAAATTATTGAGCAACACTGGGCAGGTGTGGATCAGAGAAAGTATCTTTCCAATTAATGAGACAGATCTTTCATTTTTAATGGAAACATCTTTCAGGTGGGAAGCTCCTCCGCCGAAAGACAAGGCCATTTATATTTCTGTTAAAAAAGTAAAAATACAGTACACTGCCCTTCCTATCGAAGGCTCTCTGGCCTTAGCAGATTCTCATGTCAAGCGGATGGATACCACAAGCAGGAGGGGTTTCGCCTCTGTCAGCACAAACATTCGTATGTCGTATGCTTCATTTATTGTTGCCAGAACCTTAAACATATGGGTCACTACTCAAGCCTGTTTGTTCTGCCTGACTCTGAAGGTGCAATCATTTTTTAGTTGATGGCCATGGACTTCACTTTTCTAGGTGGTTATACAGTGGAGTATTGTATATGTCAGCCCATTCGGCCTACTTCATTGTTTCGGTCATAAGGACCATGTGGCTTCATCATTGGGCCACTGATCAGGCTTCAAAATCTAAACTGTTTAACCTCCCCCTTGAGGGAGGCTTATGGTTTGATTCTGACCTGGATACTATTATAACGGATATTCAGAAAGAAAGGCTATCCCCAGTGTTAAAACAACAGTGCAAGACTACAGTAACCTAAAGGGGTAAAGGTGATGGCTGGTGCAGTCAGTTCTGAGGTGGATTCAGTTCCTTCAGAATTTCAGCTCCAGAGAGGAGCCTACTCAAGTAACAAAGGTTACAGTATCAGAGGAGCCCCGGCCAGGCGCCATGCAGGAGGCCCACCACCAAAAGTCTGGTGCCTCACAAGAAGACACGCAGGCCCATTCCAGACTCCTTTTCTTTGGTGGATGACTACAGGACTTTTTTCTCAAGATGGGTCAAAAACAACGTCAGACACCTTATTAGGGGACACTTTCTTCTGCCCCAGTTTCCAAGGACATCACAAGTCCAGGCATTGTCAGAGACCCTGCCCCCATGCAGTCGGGGCCACTGTACAGGTTCCGCTAAGCGATCAAGGTCGGGGGTCTGATTGGATCTATTTCATAGTTCCTAAGAAGTTTGGGGGGGGTGAGACCCATTCTGTATTTGAAGCATCTGAACAAGTTTGTGCTCCACAAACCTTTCAGGAGGGAGTCTCTGAGGTCAATCATCCAGGCTGCTCAGCCAAGGGGGTCTTCTCAATACATCTGATGGATGCCTACCTCCATATTCCCATCCATTAGTCCTACCTAGAGTATCTCAGGATCTTACTTTGAGAGGGTTCCTGCAGTAGATCTTCACAGAATAGGACTGCGCCCTCTGGCGTCAGGACCGAACAGCAAACTTCTAACTAGCAATCTATAGCAGGGGACAGCCCCCAGCATCACATGACGGGACAGCAGCGTGACTGTATATAGGGGCAGTCCCAATGCCCACCCTCCAGTTCTTTCCTGCCGTCAACCTGAATCGTTGGCCCTTGTGGTGAACAGCTTCAGTCATCCGCCATTTTGACTAGTATTGTAGCAAGTTTTTTCATGTCTTTATTTCAAAATCATGTTGTCTGTCTTCACGTAGACCGAAGAAAAGGTGTTCGAAGTGCAATGTTTAGATCCCGTACAGGGACAACCACTCCTGCTGCGTTCTCTGCCTGGGCCCCAAGCACAAGGTGGCGGATTGCGAAATCTGCCAGTCCTTTAACCAGGCCATGCGCACCCATCGCCAGAAGGTCCTCGATGCTCATCTCCTGAAACAACGCCTTGCATTGATGGTGAAAGAGCTCCAGGAGTTGAGGGAACACTCTTCTTCACCTACCCCGTAGAAAAAGAAGGAGAAGCACCGGGAGTGGGATCATTCTCCCTCCACTCAACGTTGCCAGGCAGCCGACGCCACATTGGGTGAGGCCTCCAAATCAGTGAGTACCCCACCTCTTAGGTCTCCATCCACCCCTGTCGACCGGATTCCTTCTCCCCCTCCTGCCTTGGTTAGTGGGCAGTCAGGGATCTCCTCTTCAGAAGATCTTCCTTCAGGACATGTTGCAAGCCCGGCCGATAAGTCTCTCTCTGGCTCTGCCGCTGGGTGCTCTGCCTCAGTTGACCTGCCAAACTCCAGCCTCCCGGTTGTTGTTGACCCGACCACAACCTGTAAGTTGGATGTCGGCTGCTCTGACGCCTGCCAAGTTGATGCCGTTAAGTTGGTCACCGGTTGGCCCGATGTCCGCTCAGTGGTTTCTCTCCCGTCAGATACTCCTGTGGTTCCTGACATTGTGCAGAGTGAGCTTCCAGGCTCCCCTCAGTCCCGCAAGGGTTCTCCCTCCCGGGCCTCACTGACCCAGCCCGATGTCTTGTTCTCCCCGGATCCCCGGGAATTGAGTGTCGCTGCCCAGGAGACCTCTCCTGCGTCAAGCCTACTTTCTGAGACTCCTGCCTCCCCGGCAGACCTGTCAACGGGGGTGTCGATTCCCTTACCCCCCTCGCCTTTCTCAGATCTGACATTGGGCACCTTTAGACCCCCGATGCTGGGCCAATCCTCGGCTTGCATTCCCACAAATTTTGACATGGACCAGGGACTATTCGCTTCGATGCCTGAGTACCCTTCTGGCCCTTCAGGGATACCCTTAACGACCCCAGGCCTGCCGTCGGACCCTACTATTCCCAATGGTCCCTCGGCACTGCTGCTCCCTGGGCCATCTGACCCTCCTCTGTCAGGCCCCACAGGCAACTATCCCGGCTACCTTCTACCTCAGTTCCCTTACTACTCGACACCAGGAGGGCCATCGCCTGGGTTATCCGCTGCAGGCACTGATGCCAGGGTACCTGATGCTGGGCCAGAGCCACATGTACCAAGGCTACCACCTGTAACATTACTGGTACTGGACTCCAGGCTACCTCCCCCTAATCCTTTGGGGTACCCAGGCTACCAGCCTCCACTGCCTCCACCTCCCCAGCTGGAACCCCAAGGGACCATACCGGCTTGGTGGAAGGACACAAAGTCCCAACTTTTGCAAGAGCTGGGACAATCCCAACTGGTCATAGCTGCCACCCCACCCACAGGGCACTAACAAGGAGTCCATCCCCTATGGACCAGACGTCTGATAGGGATTTGGGCGGATGTCCGACAGGGGTTTCCTCAGGAGTTAGGGTCTTGGAGGCGGTTCCAGATGTCACTTCTTTGCCCAGCAGACCAGAGTCTTCCAACTCGGATCCGGAATCCGACTCTGTGGGCCAGTCGGAGCCTTATTCACCTATAGAGCGTCAGCCCATGGAGTCTCCAAAGTCTCCACCTGAGGATCCATCCTTTGCGGATCTCCTCCAGTCCATTCAACAGGCCTGTGGCTGGGCAGCCCAGGATATGGACCCCAAGAGAAAGAGGCTGGCAGAACATCTGGATCTTACTAATGCAGATCCATGAATGGGGCCGCATGAGGACTTAACCTCTACCATATGGCAATAACTGTCTTCTGTTCCGGTGGTTTCCAAAAAAGCCAACAGGACCTATCACCCCCTCCCGGAAGTGGCTTGTCATTTGACAACCCCGCCTAAGGCTGATTCTGTTGTCATTACAGCAACGCACAATAGATCGGCTTAGCCTAAACACCTGAGTGTCACCTTACCAGACAAGGAGTCCAAACAGATAGCCCAATATGACCGCAAGGTTTACGCCTCATCTACCTGCACCATTCACTCTTTAAATTATGTGGCCCATATGGTGTCCTTTCAGAAGCTGGTTTTATCCAATTTAGAGAAGGAACTCCAGGCCATTCCAGACAAGGACCTCAGGAATAGGCTTTTAGAGAAGGTAAGACTTAGTAAGTCTTCCTGCTGCCACGCCTTATGGCCACTTGTGACTGTTGATTCCGTGGCCCGTTGCACCACTAAAAGAGTTTGCTTGAGGTGCCTGGCTTGGCTCCATCTTGCAGCATTGGCACAAGACATCCAAAGCCCCCTGCTGGACGCCCCCTTCAGGAGTCCCGTCCTTTTTGGGGGCGATGCTAAAGATATAATAACGAAGCTACAGGAGAGCAGAAGATCTCTTAAAGACATCCGCTCCATATACTGCTCGGGCCAAAAACCCAAGCAGACTTTTCGTTGCCCACAGAAAAGATGTAATAGGCAGAACCAGGGCAGACAACAGGGCAAGCATCATGCCACCAGTTCTGGTACCCAGACTCCTCAGGCGAAGTCCCAAAAGGCTGCGGTGGTGGTAGAGTGACCCTCCACTCTGCGTCCTGACTCGAGGGGATCCCCTCCACCTCCTCCTGTTTTTCTAGAGGAACCAGTGGAGGGAAGGTTCGCCCTCCACCTGGAAGGGTGGAAGGCAATAACCGCAGATGCTTGGGTACTCCAGTTCATTGAAAGAGGGCACTCCATCGAGTTCCTGGACAGACCTCCAGGCAATCCACCAGAAAGGTCTCACTACCCATCAGGCCATCAAAACCTCATTCAGCAGGAAATCCAGGCTCTATTGCAAAGTCGGCCATAGAGCAGGTTCCGCCAGGGCAGATAGGAAGGGGATATTATTCCCACTCCTTCCTAGTGCCCAAAAGGACGAGAGATCTGAGAACCATTTTAGATCTCAGTCTGCTCAACCTCTTCATAGAATACAAGAGGTTCCACATGCTAACCCTCCAGGGACTCTTACCCCTGCTTCAACAGAATCAATGGCTGTGGTCCTTGGACACGCAGGATGCTTACCTGCACATCCCAATCCTACCGGCCCACTGCTGTTTCCTGAGATTCTCCTTTCAGGAGAACCATTATTAGTTCAAGGCCCTTCTTTTTGGCCTCTCTTTGGCACCTCGGGTTTTCACCAAGTGCCTGGCGGTGGTGGCTGTGGCTTTACGCCGCAAGGGGATTTATGTGTTCCCTTACCTGGACGACTGGCTGCTGTCAGCTCCATCTCAGGACAGTCTGATGAATTCTGTTTCCACCACTGTGGACCTTAACTTCAGTCTTGACATCACTGTGAACTATCCCAAGTCTCAGCTCTCGGACTTTGTGAATCTAGCTCAGCAAAGCACCCTTCCGGTGCAAATAGACCCTCTGTCAGGGTCCCATTCTCCACCAAAATCCAGGAATTATGCAGCTTGTGGCCTGGCTTCTGAGAGGAGGCCCCCCAATAACAAAAAAATAAATAAATTGGGTTTCTCCAAGAAACTAGTTGACGCCTTGATGGCTGTCAGAAAAACCTCTGTGTCTGCAGCCTATGCTCCGATAGGGGCCACCTTTTTTTTATCTTGGACCAGAAGGGAAGGATTTTAAGACTTCAGTGGCCTCTATTCCACAGATTTTTGATTTCTACAGGAAGGCATGGCAAAGAGGCTGGCATTGAGTACACTGAGAGGTCAGGTTTCTGCTCTCGAGACAACCCTGTTTTTTTTTTAACTAGGCACTAATAGGGTGTGTTTAGTAGGAGTCATCCAGTGTCCTGATTTCTGGTTCCTCCATGGGATCTGAATTGGGTTCTGAATGCTCTTTGCAAGCAGTTTTTCAAACTGCTATCAACCATATTGCTGAATGTGTTGTTTTACAGGTTTTTCCTCATAAGGAGTCATACCTTATTAGGCATAAGGACAAGTGGTACTCGGAACAGTTCTGTTATTTTGCCCCTAAAGTGCTCATGGCCTTCCAGGTGTTCCTGGAAGTAGGCTTTTCATCCTCCTATCTGCAACCTTCTTGCTCCAAAGAGAAGGAATTGCACAAGTTGAATTATCATTCACCATTAGGATCTGTCTTAACTGGATGGCTGTGTTCTGAAAATCAGATAGTCTGTTTTTCTGAAACAGACAAGCAGGGTCAGGAGGCCTTCAAGGCTACCCTAGCTAACAGGGTGCAGGTCTGCATTGCTAAGGTTGATGTGGCAGAAAAGAAGAGGCCTCTGGCTCTCATCAAGGCTCACTCTGCCAGGGCTATGGCGATGTCCAGGGCAGAGAGAGGTGAAGCATTGCTTTTTAGGGTTATGTAAGACAACTACATGGTCTTCTGTCCACACATCACAACCATTCCAAATTGGATATTCAGAGTTCTGCTGAAGCAGCTTTTGGTCGCAGAGTGCTACAGGCAGCAGTTTGCAAGTAATTTCTTAGTGTTTGCCTCTGGCATACGGGATAATATTTTCCCCTCTCCCGGTTTCTGTGTACTGCTTCTTAAAACACAGTTGTTATTTTTTTTTTTTCCAATCAGTCTGCAACCACAGGTTAACAGGTTTAGTGTTAACTCTTAAGGTGCTTTCCTTGTTGCAAGTAGTCTCACTGCATTCAGTTGTTGCATAAAATCTATGCATCATTGTGCTGGTCAGCTTCAGTTTTCCAGATGAGCAACTGGTGTGGAGCCTGCCTTGTTGCCTGATCGTTTTCCTGCAAAGAGGACCAAATCATCCAAGCCTTGTGTACAGTGGGAAGCATTTCTTCCTCTGATGTCTGCCACGAATGTAAGACAGATTTATGCTAAACGACCCCTTGGAAGAAAGAAGATTTCTGTGGTAATGTTTTTCTTCTTTCCCCAGGAGTCCTTTAGCATCAGTAACTATAGCCGTTATATGGCTAGGTGCAGCTGCCCCAGTCAAACTGCAAACAGGTTTCTGTTGATGCTGTGAAGCCAGTCCTGTGACAGATGACACTTTTAGGTCCAGTTTTATTTAATTGTGGGATTCTCTGATCTTGCCAATCTTCAGAGACCCCAGCAGCAACTGTCAAACTTTGAAATCCAATTGGTTACCTCGTGGTAGAACCGTGAGGTCTGAGGTAAAAAATAAGGCAAAAGACAAACATTCGATGGTTCCTTCATGAATTGCATTAAAAAAGTGAAGAACCGTCGAAAGTAAGCATCCCAGTAAAAAAAACTAATATATTTTAAGCAGATGTGGTAAAAAATAACATAAAAATAATGCAGTTGCGGTAAAAATACCGCAAATGCGCGAAAAAACACAACCACTAACAAAAACATGTAAAATTACACTCAGCACACTAAAAATTTAAATTTATGAGGAAAACTTTACCAAGATAAGCGAATAGGAGGCTATCAACAAGGCACGTTGAGAGGTACCTCAGGGGCAATGTTGTTCAGTCAGCGGAGAAAAAAATACAAGTAATTGGTTATAATATAGGCATTGTTTTTGTTTATCAGGAATAACCATTGAGCATATGCTCATTCACAGTGGTGACCTAGATACAATAATACACACACATCACTAACATACGTACAGTATACAATAGATAATTTTTTGAAACAGTTACAAATAATTATCTGTTGTAGCATTGTGTAGCTGCTATGGCACTGGGAGGTCAGTAGTGACTGGGGTGTCGCTGCTGCTTGGAATCCTAATGAGCCCAATATTCTAAAGCTTGGGCTGTCCCATTTCCCCTGGTAGGGCTACACTATACCCAGTTGTTATGATTACCCCTTGTCAATGTTGGAGCTAACAGAAAAAGAAATTACGGTAAGTATGAAGAAATTTCTTCTTTCGCACACACCTCATAAATCTGACGTGTCATTTTTTTAATCCTGGATGAGACGTGTTTTCGCACTTCTAGTGCGAAATGACATTTTAGCCAATATACTATAAATGCTACATGTCATGTTTATAAGGCCAGTCATGAAATTAGTATCTTGAAAATTTGGGGTCAAAAATAAAAAAAAAAAAATTGTTAAGAAACATTGTGTGTAGTGCCAGTCTTGACCCCAGCAGGTATGCTTTGTGATTCTGTGCCAGTGAATTGAGTTTGGAGGTGAGCTGAGTGACCCAGCTGGATGGGGTGAGGGTGAGGGGCTGCTGCTGTTATGTGACACCCTGCCCCAGCCAGAGGATGCAAGCTGCAGGGTTGTCCGCATGAGCCCGGGCACCATATGGTGAAGACAGTTGTCTTCATTCACTCTGTACACGTTCACTCATTGCCCATTCACTCTTCACACATTCAGTCTTTGTTCTTTCAGATCCCTTTGCCTCTTTAGATCTGAAAGAACAAAGAGTAAATGCCTAAAGAGTGAATTTGTAAAAGTGAATGTGTAAAGAGTGAATGAGGACAGTTGTCTTCATCATATGGTACCCAAGCATATGTATACAACCCTGCAGCTTGCATCCCAGCCTTGGGAGGGGTGGGATGTGCCAGCCAGGCCTTGCTCTTCTGTAGACAGATGGAGTCTTCTCAGGGCCCAAAGGGCCCTGTGCATCTGCACCTGTTCACACAGGAATTGCATGAATGAGGATATGATTCCATTATTTCAAAAAGAATGGAAATTATTTTCAAAAACATTGTTAATGCACCAAGTTAGGGTAACTTAATGCCACAAAAGTAGGGAAATGTGGCATTAGGGTTTCCAACCCTAACTCCCAACCCCCACTCTCCAGGTAGCAAGAGAAAAAAACATTAGGGTTTTGGTTCTCCAGAGTCTTGGTGAATCAGTGGTGGGATCGTGCAGCAGGAGCCGGTCAGTGTTGTGTTCATGGCCCCTCCACCTGCCTCTTCTCACCATCGACAGCCATGTTGTCACTGGAGGTCCAGGCAGTGATCAAGGTCAAGGGATTCCTTGTACCTTTGCTCTTGCTCATCTAGGAGGTGCCACCACAGGAACTTGTCTTCTTCGTCATCTGCTGAAGACAGACTCCATTGCAGGATGAGACTGTGCTATGAGAACTTGCTGTGGCAGCAGTGAGACTTGGTTGGGTAGGGTAGGGCTCTATCCATGACCCCGGCGTTCTCCTGGTCGCAACCGGTCCAGCCTATTTCAGTCCTGCCAAGCCAAGTGTCTCTGAAACCCATCTCCCTGCTGATCTGGGTGGAACTCCTTCCACAACAGCCGTTGGAGGGAACAACTACCCATCTAGCTACCGGCTTGCCAGGCCAGTTATCTCTGGAGATCACACTCTCAGATAAATCCCAAATGGTGCATGGCAAGAAACGGCTGAGGGCCGTGTTCAGAGAGTCACTGATGACTCTGATGGCTCCTCCATGCAGTCCTCGAGGACCCATGGGTTCGACCGTGAATTGGTTGAGGAATTGACTACCAACAGGGTCTTTTGGGGGCTCTTCTCAGATTGATATCTGAGTTCATGGAAGTCCCTTTGAAACCAATTCAGAAAAGGGCTAAATACCCCTTCACTGAAATTCTGGACAGGGACGATTCCCCGTGGGTCACCTTCCTGATGGCCAAGGCCATTTTTGGACTTGCTCTGGGGCTTTGTCAGCACTCAGCATCCTGTGTGGCACCCTCGGCCCGTATGGTTTGAAGATATGGTCCCTACTGGCACTTTGTCCAGCTTCTCAGACCACCCCATGGCTGAGTGATTGGTGACAGATTCTGTCTTCAGGAAAACTGGCAATGTTAGGGACGTGGACAAGCCAGTAATAAAGCAGCAAGAAAACCGCACCACTCGGAGAATCTTAGTACAAGGCAATACTTTTAATACATAATAAACACAGCAAAAATACTAAAGCACTTCAGGTGTGTGACAACAACCCTCTACCAGTTTCGCACAGAAATATGCGTCATCAGGAGGATGACCATTCAAACACAGATCGTTTTAAAGCCAAGGAGACCCAATAAATTTCAAGTGCCAGTGCTGCAAGTAAACTAAATACATAAAACACACAGGATCTACATATATTGTTATTTAAAAAACAGTGATCATTTCATACACTCTGTAGGGGAATTTGGAACAAAAACATAAGTTTAAATTTAACAAAAGGAAATACAAGGGCATAATATTTTGGTGCACTCCATACTGCTTATAGTTGTACAACACTAATTGTTGCATTAATAACTAATATCCTCAAAAAACAAAAAATATGCATTTTACTTGCATGTTAGCATTGTATATACATACTATAGCAGTTATTAGAATTTATATTTAATGTTTAACATTACCACCAAAGTTTCACCATGAACTCTATGTCCTTAGTAAGTTTGAGACTATGGCATGGCGAGCATGAGGAAAACAAATAATTCCTGCAACCTGAAAAATAAACATAGAAAAATCGAGAATGATACATATGTTTACAAGGCAGTTTATCAGAAAATTCCATAGCTATAAACTGAAAAAGTGTAAGTATAAAGAAAGTCCCATAGGTTCTAATCCCACCAGGGAGGCAGAGTAACTACTGTTGACAGTTAAGACAGTTATGTATTTCTCTTAATGCAAGATAGCAAGTCAATTCTATCATTAAGACTGGGGGTTCTAGTCCCCCAAAAGTAAAAATCCAAAAAGTTTCACGGTAAAGTAATTTTTCATCAAGGTTGCCACCACGTGGTCCCAGTGTAACTTTCTCACGAGCACAAAACTTAAAAAAATGTCTACCATCTCTGTTACTGTTCACATGTGATGTCAACGCATTCTTGGCATCATTGTTTGGAATAGAGCGAAGATGTTCCCCTATCCTGATCTTAAATTGTCTACTGGTTTTACCAACATGAAAGGATTCACATTCACATGTTGCCAGATACACAACATTGTTACTGTTACAGTTAAAAAATTCTCTGATTTTTAAACATTTTGTTGTTGTTACCTGTAGTGAATGTGTCAGTCCTAAGGATATGGGAACAACATTTACAGTTGCCACAGCTAAAGTTACCAACAGGTAGTGGTGGTAACCAAGTGTTTTTTGCAGTCTCTGTTTTATCCTGTAGGTAACTATGCATTAATCTGTCCTGTATATTTCTACTTCTATGAAAGACAAATTGTGGTTTCTCCTTTACATCTTCACTCAAGAGTGGTTCATTTTCCAAAATGTGCCAATTATTATTAATAATATTCTGCACTGCATGAGTATGTCTAGTAAAGTTAGTAATGAAGTTAATCCTTGATGAAACTATTGGCTTAGGTTTAATTGTCAACAAAGCTGCTCTCTCAGTATCTAAGAAAGCTAGACCAACACGTTTCGTGGAATAACCTCTTTCAATAAATCTATTACACATTCCACTGCCTTGAACAATGAAGTCACTATCTTCTGAACTATTTCTGCATGCTCTATGTAACTGGGCCTTGGGAATATTATTAATCAAATGATGTGGATAGCAGCTGGATGCAAGCAAAAGTGAATTTCCATCAGTTTCCTTACGGTGTAGATCAGTTTTCAAGGATCCATCAAAAAGTTTAGAGATCCTTAAGTCCAAAAAAGAAACACTATTTTGATCACTTTGCACTGTAAATTTTAAATTTGAGTCAGTAGATTCAAGATATTTAATAAAATCTCCTAATTCCTCCAGTGTGCCAGTCCATACCATAAAAATGTCATCGATAAAACGATGCCAGATATCAATCTTATCACAAAAAAGATTGTTCTGGACGTCATAGACATATATTTTCCCCATCTGCCCAAATAAAGGTTGGCATAATTTGGTGCAAAAGTTGCTCCCATAGCCGTACCTTTAGTTTGCATATACGTGTCTCTACCAAAAAGAAAAACATTTTTAGTTAGTACATGTTCACTACAAGTAAGCAGAAATTGTTTTTTTGATTCCTCAACAATTTCATCCAGAGACAACCAATAATCAAGTGCTTGAATGTCTCCCGAGTGGGGGATATTGGTATAGAGGGATATAATATCCATCGAGACAAGATACCAATCTGTTTCAATCTGCATTTCTTCTAGTATACCCAACATCTGGGTAGTATCCCTAATGAATGAGGGTAATGCCATAACATAAGACTTAATGTGTGCATCAACATATTTGGACAGGTACTCAGTGAGTGAGCCAATTCCTGATACAATTGGTCTCCCGGGTGGGTCATGGTAGTTCTTGTGATTTTTGGGTAGTGTATAAATACTTGCCCTGATTGGTTTAGATACTGTTAGAAAATTAACTTCCGTCGTAGTAATAACCCCTGCAAATAAAGTGTCATTAAGAAACACATCTATTTCTTGTTTGAATTTGCATGTAGAATCACTCTTTAAGGTGGTACAGAAATCTACATCACTAAGTTGTCTATTAATTTCCTTAACATACATCTCCCTAGATAAAATCACCACCGAACCCCCCTTATCAGCCGGCTTAACAACAGTGTTATAATTCTGTTCAAGTTCACTTAAAGCAGCAGCTTCCTTACCAAAAGTGTTAATATATCCGGCTGCTGGGTGAGTATCAAACATTGATTGAAGTCCCCTTTCATATGCCTTTTCAAAAACACGCACAGTTTTGTTGTATGGTGGCATATAATTTGATGGTGTATAAAAAGTACTCACCTCTTTCTGGGGAACACTCCCCTCTAGTGGTGGAGTGGCAAAATTTCCATGACACATCTTTGCTTTTTGAAAGAAGGCTCTAAGATTAAGTAATCTTGTAAATCGATGTAAATCCACATATAGATCGAATGGCTGTGAATCCTGAGTCAGGACGAAAGATAATCCTTTCTGTAAGATTTTAAGTTGATCTTGTGAAAGTTCCTGTCCTGAAATGTTAATGACAATACTCTCCTCTTGGTATGTTGGTTGAGATGTTATACCAGACGTCTCCCTCTGACCGGGCTGCCGATGTTTTCTCCCCCCACGTCATGTTGTTTTCCTCTTAGGTCCTTGTTGTTCCGGTTGTCCTGGTAGTAGTCCCAGCCTCTGGTTCTGTTGCTTCTGCTGGTTTGAGTGAGTGGTAGTTGAAATTGCACAGACCGCTGTTGATCTGTTTCCTCTACATCTAAAAAAGGATCTTCCACTTCAGATTCACTGTTGTCAGTGGTATAAGTTGGTGAATCGTTACACCACTGACAAGGAGTCCATAAAGCTTGACTATGTGGCCCTGATGGTGACCAGCTTCTGTCACTTTCTGATGGGAGTGCTAGACCATGTCCTTCCTCGCCTATCTGCTCCTATGCAGACGTTGATGAAAACGGTCAGAGACCAGGGTCAGTGCTGGCTAAACACCAGATTCAGATGGCCTTATATATCTGCAACACTTGAGATTGTTCTGTGATAGCAGTCGTCATGATGTGTCACAGGGCCAGGCTGCAGATGTCCAGTTTCACAGCGGATACCCAGAATAAATTGACTGATGTCCCCCTTCTTGAGCACTGACCTCTTCAACTCAGGGATGGAGGGGCATCTTACGAGGACTGAGAAATCCAGTGCCACCCTGAATTCTGTGACTTCCTCAAAAAAGTACCAGAAAGGGTAGAAACAGAAAAAGAAGCCTTTTCAGTCACAGCAGCAACCCCTGCAGGGACAATCTCAAGCTTGGTGTTTTAAGACCAGGTTTGCTGATCAGGGCCCCAAAAAGGGCAGGGGTAGTGGTAGTGGTGCCCCTCTGACATCAGGTGCCGGTGCTCCCTCCAAAGCTGCCCAGTGACGGGGGGTGGGGTGTTTACCTCCTGCCCATCTAGTCCGTGCCTCAGCTCCCTGTGGGGGTTCAGCTTTGCCATTTCTGGCACAACTGTTCCATCCTTACTTCAGACAGATGGGTGCTATAAGTGGTGGACAGAGGGGATACCTCTCGACTTTGAGGCTCTTCTGCCATACCGAACCCACACACCAAAGGAGTCTGTGGTGTCACAGAGAATGCTGTCTGCCCTCAGGGAGTATGTTACTCAGCTCCTTGAGAAAAGAACCATAGCCCATGTCCCAGACTCCATGGCAGGTCATAGTTTTGTGTCCAGGTACTTACGGATGGGGGGGCTGGTGCCCCTTGTGGATCTTCATGATTTGAACCAGTTTCTGAGGAAGCACAAGTTCAGGATGGTCACTCTGATCCAGATTATCCCATCTCTGGAGCAGGGCATGTGATTCTGCTCCCTGGACCTCCAGGAGACATTCTTCCACATTCCAGTCCAACCATCCCATTGGTGGTACCTTGAGTTCTTCGCAGAAGGGGTTCTGTACCAGTTCCAGGTCATGCCTTTCCAGCCTCTCATTGGCTTCCATGGTCTTCACCAAGTGCATTGCAGTGATGGCTGCATTTCTGAGGCACCAAGGGGTCAGAGTCTATCCCTACCTGCTGACTGGCTGATAGCCGAACCATCCAAGAATAATGTGGAGCAGTCCAGGGACCTGGACCTCCAGACCTGCAGAGGCCTGTGCCTTCTGGTCAAGCTGGCAAAGTCCAAGCTCAACCCCTTGCAGGTGATTCACGTCTTCAGAGCAGAGCTATATTCCTCCGGGCCAAGGCCCGACTACCTGTGGACTGGGCATCAGATCTTACCTCCTTTGCCTGGTCATTTCAGGTAGGGCACTTGCGTCCTAACTGGGACTTCCTGTGGCTGCTGGGGTACATGGCATCCTGCACCACCGTGGTCTGATGGGGTTGCTGGCGGATGTGCTACCTGCAATGGGAGCTGGGCTGTCAGTGGTCCGAGGCACAGGTCAGGAAGCATAGGAAAAACCAGGACCAGTTGTGTAATTTACAAAAAGTGTTTATTAGTACTAGCAGTAACATAAAAAAATAGAATTGTTCAGAATAACGATTTACAAAGGCAGAATAAACAGAGAAGATCCACCTGAGTTTTCCTTCAATCTCTGTGTGTCTCTCTTATAAGTCTTTGTAACCCCCCTCATCAAGCATCCTGTTTTTTCTAAAATGTTCTTGTAAATTTCAGGCAGGTGCAGCAAGGACACAATCTCCCAGAACTGAGGGCCATTCTTCACAGATTCTGAAAAAAAGGCTTAAAAACTGCTCTCAGGTTAACTCCTTGAGTTCCCATTAGCTTTTTGCAATCATCTCAAACTATAATTATATACATTTCAACAGTAACACTATATAATTTGTAAACAAATAGATCCCAATATCAGTTACATTTCCACATAATGATTTGCAAATATTTTTATACCAGCAGATATGCAAGGAGGGAGAAGACAGAAACAGCAAGTGAAGAGTGAGAGACACTGAGAGGCAGAGAATTGCGAGACTGTCAGGGTGATTAAATCCTAGGTCTCACATTAAAATTTGATTGCGCAACCAGACAGACACGAGACACGAAAGGAAAGAACAGAACAGATCCTTGCATTCAAACTCTCCACAACAACTGGGACAGGGTCCTATTCAACCCTGTCACACTCAGCATCTAGGTCACAGGAGTCAGCCAGTTACAGTGACCCAGCCAGTGTCAAATGCCATCCAGTGGTGGCTCATCCCAGAACATTTGGAGGAAGGTGTCCCCTTCGTCCACCAAGAGTCAACAGTCACCCTGACAACTGATGTATGTTTTGTGAGATGTTGAGCACACCTAGGGAACCACAGGATTCCCAGGTTCTGGACCCTCAGGGAGTCCTGTCACCACATCAACCTGCTGGAGCTCTGTGCAGTGTGTCTCACTCTGACAGAATTTGTTCCATTTGTGCGAAATCCGGTTCAGATAGACAATACCATGATTATGTATTACCTGAACAAGCAGGGTGGCACGCACTCCCATCCTCTGTGTCAGGAGGCTGTCTGCACCTGGACCCTCATGGACAGCTTGGATGCAGATCTCCTGGTGATCCTTGTAGAAGGGGTCTCCAACCAGCTAGTGGACACCCTCAGCTGGGTGGGTGAGATGTCACACGAATGGTCTGTGCATCAGGGGATGGTGATCGACCTGTTCTCCTTGTAAGGCACTCCTCTGGATGATCTCTGCCTCCTGGGAGAACGTAAAGCTGAGGCTGTTCTGTGCCCCTTCCCCCAGTGCAGGACACCGATGGGGACTGCCTTTACGAGGCCCTGGACTCCAGGCCTCCTCTATGCCTTCCCTCCCTTTCCCCTGATCCACAAAGTGTTGGTCAAGGTGCAGAGGGACAAGGCTTGGATGATCCTGGTAGCCCCGGAATGGCCTCACCAGTTTTGGTACTCGGATCGCCTCAGCTTCAGTAACAGGTCTCTGTGGTGGTTGCCTCTGTGCCTGGATCTGCTCTCGTGTCACAAGGGAAGATTCTGTGCCCATATTTTCAATCCCTGCACCTCATAGCCTGGTTCCTGAGAGGCTAGATTTCCAGGCTGTGGGTCTTTGGAAAATGTGCTCCATGTTTTGGAGGCTTCCCAAAAAGAGTCAACCCGGTAGTGCTGTGCTTTTAAATGGAAAAGGTTTTCCATTTGGTGCCAGGGCAGGGAGCTTGACTTCCTGGCTTGCCATCTGGCTAGCATTGTGGATTACTTATGGTCCCTTTTCCGATTAGCACTGAGGTCGACGACCCTCAAGGTGCACCTGGCAGTCATCTCTGCATACCGTACATGAGCTGGCATGCTGATGGTGGTGCAGTAGAAGCTGGTTGGGTGCTTCTTCAAAGGCCTTGACCACCTGTCCCCGCTGGTGCGTGAACCTCACCACCTTCAGACTTATTGGTAGTGTTGACAGTGCTCATGGACAAGCCATTTGAGCCGATGCACAGATGTGAGATGTTACAGTTGTCATGGAAGACCGTCTCCTTGGTGGCTATCACCTCTGCCCAGGGTTCCAGATAAGGGGAGTACCAACCTATTTTTACTCATCTCATTTTAGGAAATACTCTTCAGAAAATGTTTTTAATGAGTACCAATACTTACCCAGCGTTTGTAAATACTCCACACTCCAAAGACTAGTGCTTCATAACATAACTGGTGATTCAAAAGGAGCATTTTTTTCCAGATTTACAGCAGTCATTCCCATCCCAATTTTATTTTACTCACTATATTTTAAAACTGGTGAATAAATTACTCTTACCTGCCAACATTATCTGGAGTATTGTTGCCTCCTGATCAGGTCTTATCTTGAAAAAACTACATTGTTTTTAAAAATGTACTCCTCACTCCACTCTGTCCAAACATTTGTACTCATCTGAATTTGGTTTTACTCATCTCACTTTCAAAATGAGGAGTAAAGTACTCATCCTAATAAATATTATCTGAAGCCATGCCTCTGCCAAAAAGATCAGTGAGCTGCAAGTGCTTTCAGTGGGCACCGAACCTAGTGTTCCTCAAGGACAAGGTAGTCCTTCACACCTACCCAATGTTCCTCCCAAAGGTTGTTTCAGAGCACTGCCTTAATCAGGTGATGAGTCTCCCAGTGTACTTTACCAACTCAACCTCAGAGGCCGAGCATAAGCTCCGCGCTTTGGACCCGAGGTGAGTGCTCGCTTACTATAAGGCTGGAGTTTGTGAAGAGGTTTGACAGCTCTTTGTAGCATACACTGAAGCAGCACTTCACAGATCAGCAGCTAAGCAGATGATTGGCAGGTGGATAGTTTGCTGCATAGAGCTATGAGGACAGGGTCTAGTCAGGCAGCAAACATGGCCATAAACATTTTACAATCAACGTTTAAAATTGATATGAGCTGGTAAGATGAGGGTTGAATGGGATCCTTTTCTGGCCTTAATATGGCCAATATTGTTGCCCAAGGGGAGGGGAGTCCCCCATCCTGCACCTCCCTGGAAGCCCATACAAGTAGAGTGAGAATGACTGGTGAAAATGTTTTGTAAAATTCCGTTAGAAAACCATCCAGGCCTGGGCATTTGGCATTCTTAGCACCTTGAAGGACCTCCTGAATCTCTTCTGCTGATATAAGCATTAATTACAGTTCTTTTTGGTGTTCCTGTAATTTTGGGAGAGACAAACGAGAGAGGTATTGGGTAGGTATAACCCCCACTCCCTCCAGCGGATGCTGCCTGATATAGACCTTGGTAATACCTCCACATAATTGTCTCAGTTTGATCCAAATGATGAGTAATAGTGCCAGAAACTGGGTCTTGCAATGTAGGGATGCAAGATTTCTTCTGTTTTGTCTGAAACTCTTTAGCTGGATGCCTCGCTCCCCTAGCTCCCCCTTCATGATAATACTGCCTCAGATATCCCAGTGCAAACTCCACTTACTGGTCCAGAATTCCCTGACTCTGTTTTTAATCTTCCAAATCTGGGTATCGACCATCTTATCCCCCATCCCTCTCAGTCTTTGCATCCATTCTTCCCCAACCACCTGTTGACCTTGGCAAACTCTGTTTCAGCAACAACCGAGAGTTCAACCAAGATTGGTAAACTAATACCAAGTCAACAGCATAAAGAAGTATATTGCAGAAGCTACAGGTAGAAGGTAGCTGACCAATAAACATAAAATTGTGCTGCGCAGGGGGACGTAGCTGTCCAAAATCCCTATCTGAGTATGTTCTACGTCTGTCAGCGTCTAAGGGTTAATGAAGCACAAGATCTTTAGGTGTCTGGAATCTTAGGCAGAGCACAAGATGATTGGCTAGTATGAGCAGGAAAAGAAAAGTGGGTAGAGAAATCTCTGAAGACGGTAATTCAACCAGAGGGCCACCACAGCTGAGTAGCAGTGACTAGCGTTTCTGAGAACAAATCTCTGGAGCCGTTAGTTGGAGCCTGATCTGAATTTAAAAAAAAAATGTGTTGGGGAAAATAGTTAAGCATTCCATACTCCCTGCAGTCGGACTCTACTCCACAACAGCAAAAGATAAGGTTGCATGCACACCGCACAGCACAGTCAGACAGAATATAGAATGTGGTAGAACTGAAAATGTAGGCTATAAAAACAAAAGTAAAGCACCAGGGGAAGATGGCTCTGACTAGCAGCTACGACTTGTCTTAGGCTGTAGATATTTTGTTGACTGGTCAATTAGAGAAGGAAAACTCTAAGAGGATTTATGAGGAGAGAAAGAGTAACACAGTAAAACTAAAGGGTTCAAAAGTGATAGTGATGAGATTGCATGGTAGCGTTCAGCTTTGTAGTCCTGTAACAGCTGGCTCTGGCTATTCTCTAAACAATAAAATTAAAGTACACTTTTGTCTTAGGAGGTAAGCAGGTTAATTAGAAGCAAAATGGGACGGAGAGGAAAAGACAGGACAACTGCACATTCACAGAATCCAAAGTGCAGATTATAAAACATGCATGTAAATAAGCGTACTCCCAGGTCAGCTATGAATAGTAACATTAAAGGATGTACACTGCAGCAAGTGGTACAGTCTTTTAGCTCATGCTATAAATTGCTAATCTACCTGTACAATCTTTTAGACAATTTTAAGACTTGTACGTTGTAATAATATGGTGTGGGTTCAATGTGTGTCCTCATGTACCGTACTATGAGGCAGAGTGTCACTGTGTGTGCTACTCCGCGTGCACCCTCCCCCCAGTAGCAATCAACTAAGCCAGTAAAGTGACTGCTAAGCTTGCTCTGTGTTTACATGCAATCTGCAAAATCACTACTATTATTCATGTTATTTTTTTGCTACTGCCATTTCTACCTCCTGATTTTGTCCTGAAACCAAAGAAGTTGTATAGAAAAAATATTCCCAAATTCAGATGATTAATCAATTTTCTCTAAATGCCTAGTAATGATGGGACTAACAACTTAAACACTGGGACTACTGCTTTTGGTACAGCCACTTGTCCTGGACAAGTACTTAATTTTAAAGATTTGTCGACCCTAATTTTAAAGATTTGTCGACCCCTGGGTCATAGGTGAGGAGCGTGAGACCCGGCATACCATAATGGAATTGTATAGCATCAGTCGTGACTGGCTCTGCTCCTAGGGTCCCAGAGATCAGGCCTGGATCTAATACAGAATGTAGGTATCTGCTATGGAAATCCCAAACTGGTCAGCAGGGTAGGAGCCCCAAAGTGAGCCATATGCAGCGGAGAGCAGTAGGCAAGGCATGTGGGTAGGCTGACTCCTGTCTGAGGTCACTGTATCAGCAGCCGTACCACTCTACAGTCACACTGTAATTTTTAGTTATTTTTTTTTTTTAGTTACTACTTTTTTACCTTGTGGCTCTCGGTCTGCCTCTTCACGTCCCAGCATCCACCTGTCTCCAGCTGCCGTCCGGCTCTCTCCCAACTCCATTGAAGCCCCCATCACCATCTACCCTTGTGGCTTGCCCCCCACGGCAGGGCGTCCCTTCCTTCCTCCCCAGCGACACAGGATCCAGCATCTGGGCAGTGGTGCCCTCAAGGCCAGCCAACTCCTCAGACGACCATGAAGCCGCCATGACCAAGCGCCACACTTTCCCTTTTCTCCGACGTGGGCTAGGGCGTGCAGTGACGCCAATGGAAGGGGCGTGCACGCGTCCACACGTGCTTCTTCCCAGTGTCATGCCCCAAGCTCACCCCTATCTTACAGTGTCAGCGCACCACCCTCCGGTCTCCACCAGGGTCACTGGAGTGCCGGCGACTGAACCCCTCCCCGGAGAGGAGGCAGTCTCTGGATGCCAATCCTCTCCTTCCTCCTGCCGACCCTTGGCACCCGAACCGCTCTCGATTCTGGGTCGCCAGCATGAGCGAGGTGTGGCGTCTGGCTCCTTAACCCTCAGCGCCACTGGGCCGGCATGTAACCTTTTAGTTATAACAGTTCCAGACAACATTTAAATTTGCTGTTACTATAGTCTTGTAAGTCTTACAATTAAACCAAAAATATGTTTTAGTTGTGCCAGTTGTGTGCTCCAGAAATGTGGTCCTGAAAAATGAAATGCTTTTTTCACCATTTGATTTTTTAATTAATTTGACTAAATATACCATTACACAATTCATGATGCTGCTGCTAACCTCAGTCCAGGGTGAATAGAAGCATAAACACACACGTATGTAGTGCACTAAAGCAGTAATGCTGTCTATAGTAGTTGCAGATTCAAAAATCAGCAGTGGTAAACAGATCAGTGGGAAAGCCTGGTGAGTTCAACACCCTCCCCGACATTCTGCAGATGGCATGGCACTTTTTAACTAGGGGTTACGTGGCATCCTAACTGCCACCATTCATAGTGCTAGTTTAAAAGAGGCAGTTCTAAATTATGTCAGTGTAATTGTTTTGTTTAAACTTTTCACTTGTGAGGCTCACAATGGTAGACAGGAACGTAGTGACTTACAACTGAATGAAAAACCCCAAAGCAAAAGAAAAAGATTTAAAAAAATACTTTGTTAGCTGGCCCTTTAAGTTGCAGAGAACTGAGGTACTGTATGCCTTACCTCTCATCACATCAGTGACCTGAGTTTGGAAACAAACTCGGGTCAGCATTGAGCCTCCAGCCCCCCATCACCAAGAAGCACCTGCCCGCATACTGTCTTCTGGGGGGAGGATGTCCCTCCCCCTCCTGTCCCTGTCATAAGGGGGCAGTCTGTGGGGGTACTCACCATATCAGGTAAGCCTGTGGGAGATGGTGGACAGTGGGAGCCAGTGGCACAGAACAGACAGGAGCCAAGTCTGCTCAGCCAGGGAACAAAAACATAATATGGAGCCAGTCCAGTGGCACTGAGCATTGAGGCACTCGACACCACACCTCGTGCCACATGAGCAACCTGGGGTCGGAATGACCTCAGACTGCCGGGGGTCAGCAGGGAAGGGAGAGGATCAAGCATTCGACGGATTGCTCTCATCTCCTGGGGAGGGGAGGGTTGTCATCCTGCTCCTTGGCTGCCCCTTTGTGGAGGCTGGAGGGCAATGCTGGAGTCAGAGAGGCACAGGAGCACAGGTACCTTGAGCGTACGTGTCTTCACACATGCATGCTTATGTTGCGAGGGGGGGCAGAAAACAGAAAAATGGTGTCGACCGGTGGAATGGCTCCGGTCCTCTGCAGACTCCGCACCTGGTCAGCTGGGCACCTCCATGCTGTCGAGATATGTGCTGGTGGACACTGGGGTGATGGGGCTGGTGGAACTGGTGAAAAGGGGCTGGTCAACACGGGAGGCAGAAAAACTACAAATAAAAAAAAAAGAATATGTAAACAGAAGAAAAAATACATGGTTGACTTTGTGTCACAAAAGAGATAAAAAGAAATGAACTACAATTAATTGAATAGAACTTGAGAATTTACGTTGTTCTTTTAACAACACTGATATTTGTACTTGCTAACTGAAATAGGATCAATGCCTGAGTTCACTGCATCCTTCTGTATTTCTCTTGCTAGAGTACCGTATGTATACTGTGCCATGCCCTTGTGTACAGTATTGGTAGTCTGTATAGAGACTCTATAGAAATATTTGCTTAGTTATTAATGTGCCATTTTTGCAAACCTGTTTAATGTGTGGGGGGTCAATGAGACATTCTTAACAATCAGTGCTTGGGCTCATGTTGCCAGCATTCTCCGTTACGGGAAATTCTGCTGATTTATCTGTTGAAGCAATAATTTCCGACAGTGGGCTTTTCCTGACACCTAAAGACTGTCTGGTGCCTTGAACTTCGGGCGACTAATCTATGGCATCTGGCCATATATCCACCCTCAAATTCCTGCAATTGCTGTATTTAACCACAGGCACTTAACCACCCCCCAACCAGCCTTAACTGACATCAAGTAAATACTGCTATAGGCCAGTCATTACTGCTGATACAAACTTCCCAGTGTTTTCTTTTCATAAATAAAATAGCGTTGCTTAATGGAAAAAAATACTGTCATGGTTTATGAGAACACCATAACCCCTTAATTGAATGACAGCCTTGTAATACACACTTGGCCATCCAGTATTCTGTCCTCTGTTAGTCATTTAAAAATAACCGTAGTGCCACCCTTGGTGGGGGTTAACATTAGATAATTACTGCTGGCTAATGTTCCACACACTTGCTTCACTTGAGAGTTATGATTTCTCCATAGAATCATGATCTACCAATAATTCTTTCTTCATTGGGAATTAGCATTTCAAGATTATTTATACTATTAATTAAGATGAAGGGAAGTTGTATGCCAAGTATTAGTCAACACAGGCTTTCGAAACACAAGCTACAGTATAATGTGACCCAGCTGGTAACTGAACCAGAATCTATTCTACAGTAAGAACACCATCCCAACCATATTATTTCCTTCTCACTATTTATGTGTTTCGAATACCTCATAGTGGCTTACCACACAGAATATGTAACATTTTTACTTCAGGGTATTTCAGGGTTCAGTGCTATGTTACTATAGGTCACATAATTCATTTTTACTGCAAGTAGTAATATAAATGCAAAGTAAAAAGTACATTTGTTTTGTTACATTATAAGGAACTTTGCAATTTGCCTGAAAAGTTTCAAATGGAGTTAAGTAAGCATTAATCACCGACAGAGGAGGGCTCTACCAGTGATTAATGCCCGCTGGGGCGTTGTTGCGAGGTTTCAACCCCAGCGGCATTAATCACCGGTAAGTCTCGATGCTGGAAGTGATTAATGCTCTTGTAACACTGGACAAGGGTCTAGGGCTCTACCTTTCTCTCCCCTGTGTGTCCTGCATTCCTGCGGCACAGTTTCATGCTCGCTGGCTCCATCCCCGTTCTGTCGCTAACCCCGGCGGCGCAGCCCCTCGACCCAGTGGCTGTCGTGGCCACTGCAGGAGCAACGGCATTATGGGGCGATAATGCGTGTTGGGCTTCGAGCAGCGCATAAGGCGCAACACGGCATTATGAGAAATAATGCCGTGTTGGGCCTCGGTGGAATCCACCTCCCATAACAGCAACACGGCATTATCGGCTCACAATGCCGTGTTGCTCCTGCACCATGTGACGAATCACGCCTATTGCGGGGCGCCCTGGCACGGCTCTCCATAATGCCAGGTTACAAATAGAGTTAAAGACTGCTAAGGCAGGCAAACAGGATGTATTATTTGCAGCCCCCTGTTCCATTTAGTCTGTTAGGAATTTCAGATTTAAAATGGATGTCAAATACTCCTCAGAGGTAAAGTATTTTATTGCTTCTTGTGGTGCGTTTTCCCTCAGTAGATAGGATGTTGCCATCTAGCTGTATAACAAGAGATCTGAGACCAAACATAGCAGAAAGAATGGTATGGCCCTAAGAGACTAGGGTTGCTGAGAACTTGGGAATTGGAGACGGTACAAGAACAGTTTGTGTTGCTCTGTGTGTCTACATGAATGTAAATGATTTCTGGCTGGGCATCTAACGGGCCACATTAGAAAGACAAAATATGTCTTAATTGTATACCCTGTATAAATCCAGTTTTAATAAAACTTTTATTGTCATCATGTTTTTTTCTTGTATTTTCCGTCAGACTGAAATGTGGGCGATTTGATTTGTGTACAGTGCAGAGTGAATAGGAAAATCTTAGCAAGTATAGAAGAGCATATGTCACCAGCAGGTCAGTAGGTGCAATGACTCACACAGCTTGCAAAAAGCTACACAGATAGTATCATTCTTTGGTCACGCTTTATTTTATATGACAGTTTCAGGGTAACGGTGGGGTAAGTAATGTAATTATTAATTAATTGCAACGAGGTAATTACATGTGTGTTGCATGCATCTATATTGCAGCTGCAATGCAGTTACAGTGTATTTAAGTGAACTTAAAGTGCTACTGGCAAAGGGAGTTCCTTGGCATTTTCTTATTCAGTTACGATAACATTTCAAAAACAATTGCTGTTGCTCAATTATTCCAGGTGGCAACTCAGTTAGAAAAGCCCTAGGATCCAGTTTGACATTAAAAACTTCAGGCTTCTGTCTCTGACAACCGGCATCTTCGACACCAGAGTCCCTCCCCGCCCGCTGGAGGGTTTTCCGGTGAGCAGTTTCACCATTGGGCCACTCTTATGGAACAGTGGGCACAGAGGTTGTCCCGATTGCCCGAACTGGCTAGTTCGTCATCAGGTACTTCGGGTCTGTCGGTTTTGGATCGGCAGGTAGGGTGGTTGAGACTGCCGAGTCATGCAGCACTTCCTTCAGTGCTGTCGACTCCACGTTCTGTGTCTATCCCCCTCACGTGGCTGCGGCGCAGGGGTCCACACTGATGCCTTGTCTCCTGCTATTTTTCCTTCTTTACCTTCAAATCGCAGCTTGCAGACTTCTGTTGCGTTGCCACAGTCTGTGGTGCCGACCTTCATGGAGCTGTGATTGGAGCTGGCTTCTCCGGTGCCAAGTTTGCTCATGGCACGACGTGTGGTGTCGGCACCGTGCGTGGTGCTGCATCCACTGCTGGCATCATTTTCAGTGATTGGTGTGATGTCGGCGTCGTGCTCAGCACCTGGCACCATCCTCTTTAGTGGCGCCAGGGGCATCGGCGGTGCCACTTGCATTTCGGAGGTTTTTGACTCCGATTCTGTCTTCTCCCCCTCTTCCTCCTGGTTTTCTCACCTTTCCTGTCTATACAGTCCCTCCTGGCATGTCAGGAGATGATATTGAGCCTGATCCTGATCTTCGACTGGTTGATGATTTTGATGCCGAGTCCGCCTTAGGGGTGGGGATCAATCCTCCTGCAGAGCCTGTGGTCGAAGACCTTTCCTTTAAGTCTCTGCTCAAGAATTTAAATTCTACCCTTTCTCTTCAGACCACGGAAATCGATCCTGGGAAGCTTTTACATCTCCAGTATCTGTATGTTCCGGAAATCCCTACGGTTTTAACCCCTCCGGCGCAGCACTCTTTTGAGACCCTTTTCCCAGATGGTGTGGAGCAACCTGGCTCTTATTCCCTCTGTGGCAAAGTCCATAGATAGGAAATATGCCCCTCCAAAGGATCATCCCAACCTGGCCTCGCAAGCCTTTGCTGATGCCATAGTGGTTCTGGCAGAGAATGACAAGGCTGTCCTTCCTCAGGAATCCACAGCTCATCCTATAAACAAAGAATCTCACAAGATCAACACCTTGGGTAAGCGAGTCTTTGCTGCTTCAACCCTGGGCATGCGCATTGCTAGCTACCAGGGTTATTTTTTTCAATACAAGTATGTACTCTGGCATTTGCTCAAAGCAACAGTAGAAACTGCCTGAATCAGAAGTTAATTCAGAGCTATTACAGACCATTAGTAGAGGTATCGAGTCCAACAATCAACAGATTAAAGCTGCCATGGACGCTTTCGATACTGCCTCCAGAGTGGCGGTGCCTGGTATTTGCATCCATTGCCATTCTTGGTTGCGCACTTCGGGCTTCATGAATGATGCCCAACAAAAGGTCATGGCCTTACCTTTCGACGGTATGTATCTGTTTGGACCTTAAGTGGAGCAAGCACTAGAGGCCACTCAAAAAACTATGTCCGCTATTAGGACAGCTATTCCCCCTCCTGCTGTCTCTCAAGGAGGCAGGAATAAGCATCAGTTTCATAACCATCAGTCCTTTTGTGGCAAAAGCAGAGGAGGTTTTAACAGAAACCAAACTCCTCAACCACAAAAGAAAACACAGCAAAAGGCACAGGGCCCAAAAATGCCCAGTGCCACTCTCTGAGTTTCCGGCCCAGGTCTCACCTCAGCTGTCCGAAGGGGACTCTTCCTAGGCAGTAGGAGGACATCTGACTCATTTCTACGACCAGTGGAAGCCGATAACATTGGACAAGTGGGTCCTCAGGATAATCCGTGAGGGCCTCCCTACTCTCTCAACCTGTCACAAACCCCTGCAGATCATCCTCCCAAGTGGCAGCCCACGCTGTCTGCTGTGCAGTCATACCTTCTTGCTTCTGAGGTGCATGGCCTTTTGAACAACAGGGCAGAAGAAGTAGTCCCACTGGATCAGCGAAACGCAGGTTTCTACTCCCACTACTTTCTGGTTCCAAAGAAAACAAGCGGTATGTGCCCTATTTTCGACCTCAGAAAGTTAAACAAGTTCCTCTACAAAGAAAAGTTCAAGATGATATCACTCGGTACCCTGTTACCTTTGATTCATCAACATGATTGGCTAGCCTCCCTGGACATGCAGGACACCTACCAACACATTCTCATACACCCAAAGCACCTCAGGTACCTAAGGTTCATGGCATTGGGTCAGCACTATCAATTCAGAGTCCTGCCCTTTGGGCTATCCTTTGCTCCTCAAGTCTTTACAAAGTGCTGTGCAGTTCTCACGGCACATCTAAGGAAAATTGGAATTCAAGTATTCCCATATCTGGATGACTGGCTTCTCGCAAGCCCCTCCAGACAAAAAACTCTGGAGGCCATGGCCACAGCCTCAGACTTCCTCACGTCCATGGGAGTTCTGCGCAACCTGAAAAAGTCACAGCTGCAGCCCTCCCAGAAGCTTCATTTCATAGGAGCCCTTCTGGACACCTCCCACACAAAAGACAGAAGGAGCGATGTCCTACAGTTGGCCTGCTTTATCAGAGAGAACAGCTCAGTTCAAACTCTTTCGATGCATCAGATGCTGGGTCTCATGGCGTCCTCTGTGTTCACTGTACCTTTGGCTTGTCTCCACATGAGAACCTTTCAGTGGATTCTCAGCACTCAGTGGTCACCAACCACTCACGCTCAGTCCTTTCACATCAAGGTGACAGAACAATTGAAACGGTCACTCACCTGGTGGTCTCAGGAGGACAACCTTCTGGAATGATATCCCTTGGCCCCTCTAGATCCCCTGATCTCCATTACCATGGATGCGTCCTTACGTGGCTGGGGAGCTCACTGCCAGGATCTCCACACCCAGGGCACGTGGACCCAGGACGAGTCCCAACTCCACATAAACGTTCTGAAAATGAGGGCCGTCCTCTATGCAGTCCGAGCTTTGAAGGACATACTCTGTCACAAGACCATTCTCCTTCAAATGGACAACAAGGCAGTGATGTAGTACATCAACAAGCAGGGCAGTGCACACTCTTACCCATTATGCAGGGAAGCAATGAAAGTGTGGGAATGGTGCCTGGAGCACAAGGCTCTGATTCAGGCAGTTTACTTGCCAGGAATACAAATCAAACTAGCAGACCATTTCAGCAGAACAGAGACAGATCCTCATGAGTGGTCTCTCGACTTAACCATCATTCAGTCACTCTTCAAAGAGTGGGGAACTCCAGACCTGGACCTTTTTGTGTCCCCACTCAACGCAAAACTGCCTCTCTTCTGCTCCAGAAATCCAGGACCTGGTGTTTTTTGTCAGGATGCATTCAGGCTGCGGTGGACAAAATGCTTTCTGTACGCATTTCCTCCTCTTCCCCTAGTTCAGAGGGTGCTGCTCAAATTAGAGGCACAGGGGGGCAGACTGATTCTCATTGCCCCATCTTGGCCTCACCAGATCTGATTTCCTCTAATCAACATGCTATTGGAAACCTCCCCAAAACTGCTTCCACTCCAGGCGAACCTTCTGACCCAGTGCCCTGTAGTTCATCCCAACCTGAGGTCCTTTCACTTCTTCGCCTGGCTCCTGAGGAGATAGAGGTGAACAGGTTTAACGTTTCTCGTACAGTTTCAGATATTCTCCTAGCTGCTCACAAGCCAGCTACTCGAAAAACGTACACAACTAAGTGGGAGCTTTTCTCTATCTGGTGTGTGAAATCATCTTAGAATCCCTTTTCATGCCCACCGAGTAAAGTTCTGGAGTATCTCTTAGACCTCTCTAACACAGGTCTACAGTAGTCTGCAGTCAAAGTTCATCTTTGCGCAATTTCCATATGCCATGAGCCTGTACTTTGTACGCCCTTGGCTCAGTTACCTGTAGTTAAATGGATTCTTAAGGGCATTCTGAATACCAAACCGCCAATTAGATGTCCAGTTGCAGCTTGGGACATTAACCTCATGCTAGACATGCTCACTCGTAAACCCTTCGAGCCTGTAGTCACTTGTGAGTTGACATTTCTGACTTGGAAGACGGCCTTCTTGGTGGCCATTACTTCCGCCCGTAGAATATCAGAAATACACACTTTGGGCACAGACTCTCTACACTGTACACTGTATTTCACAAGGACAAGGTGGTTCTTAGGACTCATCCTAAGTTTCTTCCTAAGGTTGTCTCGGAATTTAATTTGAATCAACCTTTAGTCCTTCCTACCTACTTTGTAAATTTCCAGAATGTTGGAGAGTGTACTCTTCATTCTTTGGATGTAAAGAGAGCCTTGCGGTTCTACCTGGACAGGACAAAAGAGATTTGCAAGGCTGAACAACTGTTTTGTCTCCTTCAGCACAACCCGGCTGTGTCAACCTGTTGCTATCAGGTGCATTTCAGCATGGTTAGTGACATGCCTTCACCACTGCTACTCCATGGCACAGGTCAAGCTGGAAGGCAGAGTGTATGCTCACTCCACCAGAGCAGTTACGGCATCTCTGGCAGAAATTCGAAATGTTCCCATTTCAGACATTTGCAGTGTGGCCACGTGGTGCTCCTTGCACACTTTCGTCAAGCACTGTACCTTAGATGTCCATGCCAGACAGCATCAGTCTTTTGGCAAGACAATTCTTAATAGACTTCTGTCCTAAGTGAGCTCCTCTCTCCTGCTGCCGATCTCGGGGGATCATTTTAGCTCGGTAGTCTCCCATTAGTGTGAATGAGTGGTGGAGACTTTATGTCCAGGAAGATATGGAAATTACGTACCTACTATAATTCTTGATCTTCTTAGACGGAGTCTCCATCACTCATTCACACACCCACCCACCATCCCCCGAGCTCACGTCTCTGTTTATGGTCTTCACTCCTTCAATCTTCAGGCTGTGAAGACTTTGTTCTTTGACCCTTCTTACACGGGTTATTTTGACTATCTTATGTCTGTTATTTAGGTTAGGCCTCTCTAGGTTAGTTACACTGCACCTCCTTGGAAAAAAAATGGTACTGAGGTGGTTGGAGAGTCGACGCCGAGGTAGTATGTACTGCACGAGCTTAGCTCACGGTGCCGCTCCCTCACGGCTGCACCTCGGCTCCAGCCCTCCTAAAAAAGTTTGACTCCCACTGGGTCCTAGTGCCTCCGGTGTACAGCCCATTAGTGTGAATGAGTGGTGGAGACTCCATCCAAGAAGATCAATAATTACGGTAGGTATGTAATTTCCATTTACTAGCAGTATACGGCAGGGTTCAGTATTGGGGTGGTTCTTTTTAATGTCTATAGAAGTGACATTGCAGAGGGAATGGAAGGAAAAGTATGCCTCTTTGCAGATGACACAAAGATCTGCAACAGGGTTGATACACAAGGTGGGTGGAAAGGATGAGAAGGAATTTGGCAAGGTTGAAGGAGTGGTCCAAAGTATGGCAGCTTAGATTCAGTGCAAAGAAGTGCAGAGTAATGCAGCTGGGAAACAGAAACCCAGGGGATGAGTACACAATGGGGGGATACTAACAACAACAGAAATGGAAAGGGACCTGGGGTAGTCATATCAGATGACCTAAAGGTAGGCAGGCAATGTGCGAAGGCAGTAAGGAGGGCTGGGGGTATACTGGGATGCATAGGGAGAGGCATCAATAGTAGGAAACAGGAAGTTGTTATCCCTCTGTACAGATAGTTGTTGAGCCCCCATCTGGAGTACTGTGTGCAGTTCTGGAGACCCCATCTCCGCAAGGGTATAGACAGGATGGAGGCAGTCCAGAGGAGGGCAGCTAAAATGGTGCATGGTAAAGAAGCTTAATATGTATGCCCTCGAGGAAAGGAGAGTGAGAACATTATAGAAACTTTCAAGTACGTCAAGGGAATCAACAAAGTCCAAAAGGGTAGTATCTTTCAGAAAAAGAGATGTGCAAGAACAAGGGGGCACAGTTTGAAGATTGAGGGGGGACAGCTCAGGGGCAACTTGAGGAAGTATTTTTTCACAGAGAGGGTGGTGGACATGTGGAATGGCCTTCCTGAGGAGGTTGTGGGGTCAAAAACAGTGGGGGAATTCAAGAATGCATGGGACAGACATAAGGCAATTATAGTGGTGGGTAGGAGGAAGTAGGCTGTGGTTAACTAGGATCTGCAGTTTATCCAATAGGTAGGGAAATGGGCAGACTGAGTGGGCCAAGTGGTCCTTATCTGCCATCAAAGTCTATGTTTCTATATTTCTATAAACTTCTTTATGCCAGGCAGTTGGTCACTTTGTTCACTTTCACATATTTCCTGGTTTCACTTTTTTAATATTAATAAACATCAGTAATACAGAACACTAATAAAATATGATAATGTGAATTTTGCATTATTAAACACATGTAAGAAATATGTTTTTTCTTCTTCATGGTTTCATGGTATACAATTTTTTCTTGACAGTTTATGTGCAGCATTCTCATGCAGGGCTGTGAAGCTACATTCCTGTTGTGCAGCTCAGTTCTTGCACCACTTACTGTATATGTTTTGTTACTCTCACGCTCACATTATGCTCACATCCCACTCACATTCATGTCATGCTCAGAACTAACAAATAATACATCTTAGAAACATAGACAATGATGGCAGAAAAAGACCATTGGTCCATTCAGTTTGCCTGTAAAACCCTAGCAAACCCAGGACCTACTGTCTATACAGGGTTCTAACTGAGACTTTTAACCCCCATAATCCATGCCCTATTGCTGCTGCCCCAAGTAACCACTAAGCCCTTCACTCTGCCCCAGCCATGTTTGAAACTATTGAGAGTTTTAGCACCTACTACATCAACTGCCAGATTGTTCCATGGCTCCATCACCCTGTCTGTAAAATAAAACTTTCTCACTTCCCTCTTGAACCTCCCCCAGCCCCAACCCCCATACTCTGTCCTGGGGTTCTTGTTCTCTATGGGTGCTATGCACGAACGGTCTCTGGTGCATGCAGAAGAACGCACTATGGACTATGGCACACCACTGCGCACAGCCCCGTAAGTGGGCATGCACGGTGGATGTATCGGAACGTGCATTGGGGTAACCTGTAACACTGTGAAGGAAGCACAGCACATCCATGAGGGTGTGGCCATGGATAGAGGCACACAGCATGCCCCTGCGCGCATGCACAAAACACCCTATGACAGGCAGGCATGCAGGCCACAAGGCGTACAACTATGCCAGGGAACAGTCTGCCGTAAAGGTACACACCCAAGTGGCAGCCATCCAGATGGCCTGTGGAGGGCTGTACAACTGGCGGCAGGCCCACCGGACAAACCATGGATGTGCAAAGCTCCCAGTGCCCATGTATACATGGTGTGCTGTGTGCAGACGGGCATGGCCATGTGTAGCGGAGGCCGCCAGACTGCATGGTGTGTGGCTGATGTGGGACCTGCACAGGCCCATGCTGCATACGCCACTGCGTCCACGGGTGTCATGGACCTCTGAGGGCATGGCCCACTCTCTCCCCCCAGCAAGGGCATGGCCCACAGCACAGGCCCCCTCCCAGCGAAGGCATGGCCCACAGCACAGCTCCCCTTCAATGAGGGCATGGCCCACAGCATAGCCCCACCCCCACAGCCATGCGCCGTTATGGGCCGCCGCAAGGCCACACCATGCCCCACCTACAGAAACAACACACACAGGGTCAAAGGACATAGCTTTATTCATACAGTGAAGTTATGGACACAGATAGAAATGCAATCTGTTCCACCCACCACCACCACCTATGGATGGTGCCAGTTAAATTCTCCCCACACCCGCCACCCCAGAATAACCATGTCCCCCCCCAATGTCCATGTCCATGGCGGCCCCCCTAGGGTACCGGTGCAACCGCAACAGCCAGCATGATGCCCCTTCACGCCTAGTCGGAGCTCTCCATGTCTGCCTCCTCTGTGTCTGACTCCCGTGGCTGGTGTCCGATGTTTCAGAGCATCATCCTCCGGATGGGTCCCCGTACCTCTGTAAGAGAAATGCAGCCAAGTCAGTGCATCATATCTGCCATGGGCTGACCACCCCCCCTGCCTGGGCCTGCTGCCTCGGGCACACATCGCTGTACTTACCAGGGATGGGACGTACACCTTCCACATAATGTCGCTCCTGTCTTCATAGAAAAGCATTGGGCTTGCCCCCTTCAGCATTAAACATTCAGGAAACTTCACCACATATCGCTGCCGCTGCTGGCCCGGGGACCACACATAGCATAGGGCACTGTCGGGTTGCTCCAGCAATGTTAGCTCAAGGCGCTGCGGCCTATCCTGACAGCCCTGTGTGAGGAAGAGGAACAGTAGTATTAGGACATACACCATGTACCATGGCATACCCCTCCACGTCCCGCGACTCCTACCTGGTCAAAACCCCGTATCTTTCACAGCTCGCCTACCCCCCAGTTATTTGTATAATCATCCTCCAAGACACGGAACAGGTGCACTGGAAACAGTCTCTTCCGGTCAAGCAATACACCCGCCATGTCTGCCACTGTTCACTGCACAATGCCTGTAGAGATGGAATGATGCTGCGTGTGGCATGTGTCACTGCCACATGCATGGGTGTGGCGGAGATGGTGCCATACAGACCCCCTTAAAGGGGCACATGGGCACACACACACAGGATTTAAGGGGGGCCGCAAAACACACTGCACAAGGACACAGGAAGCAGACTGTAGCCCAGAGGATGTTTCCTGGGGTGCTACTGCACATATGTCTTATCGGGGAGATGGCACACAGGCAGCGTGCCCATCTCCTGCGGTCTTGGGTGTTCCGGGACTGTGTAGATGCGTCTGCATGCTGGGAGACATAGTGCCTGGAATGGTTCCAGTTTCCATGGGTCATCGTGGCACAGCTATGTGACGTGATCCATGCTGACACTGCCCATGGATACGGTGCTCACGGGCCATGACTGTCGAGACCAAGGTGATGTGTGCACTTGCATACTGTGCAAGTGGTGCCTTCCAGTGTATCATGCGGGACACTGTGGGCATCTGCCAGTTGTCCGTATCCAAGGCAGTAGCACAGGTTACAGATGCCCTGCTCTTGCACTTGGGGGAGCACATCTGTGTCCCCACCACAGCTACGGATGTGCGTGGCATGCTGAGCATGTACAGGGCCATTGACGGGACACACATCGCTATCCTGTCACCGGTGGTTGATGAGGAGGCATACCGTGATCACAAGGGATTCTACAAGATCAGCTGTCAGGTGGTGTATGACGCAGAGGGCATTTTCACAAATGCACTGCATCAGTCCTGTGCTGGTGGTATCCTGACTAGCCATGTCCGCTGTGGCATCCTGCTCATCCATGTCCCTGCTGCCCATGGCACATGTCTCTTCCTGGGCACACTCGCTGGGTGAGAGCTGTGTGGCATGCCATACACCAAGGGCCCGGTCAGGGCCTTGTGCGGTGAGTGACCACGTCACTGGTGCGTGGGTGTGGATGTGAGTATGTTGTGTGCATGGGGCCATGGGTCTGTCCCTCAGGTGCAGCAGGAGCTGCTTCTGCACAATGGCACCACGGTGGATGCCGGCACATATGTCACGGGTGACATCTGTCAGGGTAGCGGTGGCAGCGGTTGTGTTGTGCTGCTCCTCCAGCTTGTCCTTCTCCAGTTGCTGCAGTGCCCGGTACTGGTCGGTCATGTACGCATGGTGCTGGGGTGCATGTCTGCGCTGCGCTGGCCTCAACGAGGGGCCCTCATCGCCACTGTCTTCTGGCACTGGCATGGTGTTCCCCCCTGTGCTGGCATGCCCTGTGGTGCCACCAGTGTGCCACCTGCACCTGTGACCATGCACTGCATGTCACCAGTAGCCCTACTGGGCTGGTGCTAGACAGCCTCCTTCTAGCCAGTGTCACTCTCCAAAGGGGTATCCTCCTCCTGCTGCGCCACGGTACGGTTCGTGTTGGTATCACTGTCCTGCTGTTTCTCAGTGTCCAGCTCTGTACCTGTTGATACACAAGCCGTTGGTTTCAGCAGCGTGGCAACCCACCCCCAAACCTTCCCTGCATGCCTATTTGTGTGATACATACCTGATGGGTCCTCCGACTGGCCACCGATGCTGTGGGACGGTCGTTCCTCCGTGGTCAGGATCGAGAAGCAGCTTGCCTGGTATAGTACTTTCCTTTTACATATAAATGTGTGTAGTGCTTGTGGGGAATCGCGTTTCCAATCCACCTTGTACTTTCTGGCACCGAATTTCAACTGCCAAACATTTAACCACATCTCCAGCCTTCGCAAGTCTAGCTGCATTTCCCTAATCCCATCCTTGCTGTCTGCCCTAACACAGAGCTTAGTGTCATCTGTGAAGAGACACATCTTGCCCTGGATTTCTTCTACCATGTGCCAATGAACGTATTGAAAAGGACTGGACCCAGGACCAATTCTTGTGGCACCCCACTGGTGACCTCCCTCTGTTCTGATTTGACTCAGTTAACCATAGCCCTCTGCTTTCTCCCTTCCAACCAGTTTCTCACTCATCTGTGTTATTCACTGCAGCATATTAAGTGATTTTTTTTTCATGGTTCATCATCACTCCAAGCCTCATCTTACTCATCAGGGGCCTACTCCAGTATGGCTAGTTTAAGTAACTCCAAGTCTTCTCCTCCAGTTCTTACATGTCAGACAGGTCTAATTTATGGAAACCTGAACAGATGGCCTACCTTGTGGGCTGTTGTAGTGCTATAAATGCTATTCTGCCACTAAAACTATACTGCTGCTTAGCACTTTAACATGTCAGACAGGCATCATTTTTGGAAGCCGTGGTAGCCTGTTGCTGTGGTGTGGACTGGAATGTGTACCTACATCATCCATATAGCAAAATTAGAAGCACCCCTCCGAATCTCAGCTCACTTCACTTCCAGTCACAGCTCTGATCCTGAGCACTGAGAGAGTAAGCACGCCATACTCTAATTGCACAAATATTTATGCTAACAAACTTTTAAAACCCATCTCACTTCCTAACATGCCCTGAAGCACTCTGGAGGCATTCTCTGCTCCTTCTCCTAACAGTGTAGGACTGCATGCTGTAAAGAGCAATCGCATGATTACATCCCTGTGCTTCTGCAGCTGTGCAGCTAGGTAGCCAGCTTTTTGTGCAGCATCTGACATGCCCAGCATTTCACCCATTGTGAAGTATCACTTATGTCCCTGGTGCATCTCTTTACGCAGTTTTGTGAAGTGAACTACTTCCCAGAAATGGCAAAATGAGGTCACTTCGTGAGTTTTTCACAAAGGGCAAAATTCATGATCTCACCAGAAAGGGAAAACTTTGCAACATTTCTACTATGAAGTGGTTTATGAGATACTAAAGTACAGTAAGTGTTCTTGACAGTACATGTACTTGTGTTTAATTTTTGTCAGAACCTGTTTTGACGATTAGGGTTAAACTGTCATGATACTGATATTGATGTTACACTTTTTTTTTAAAGACGTCTGTAGTCACGATGTCTTGTCGCTTTGGGGTGAAAACATTCCTTCTTATATGGCATTTACACAAGTAACTGAATCCAATTGCATCCATAAAAATATATTTTAGAATTTTTTTTATAAAATCACAAGCTGACGGCAAGCACTGTCTATAGTCTATACAGTGCCTCTGGCAGCAGAATATGGATGAAGAAATCCATTAGACTAAAGTCTGTGTAACCCCTAGGTGGCGCTATCCCAAGGGCTACTACCCCTGTCTGTTTGACTATGGACAGATTTGGAGCCTAGGTCCTATGGCGGGTGCCTCCACCCAGAGGTCAGGGTTTGTAGTGGTTAGACTAGCTTGGTCACAACCCTCTGGGACACTGAGACCACCTTTTATTCCCTCTAGTGGCTCACACAGTACACTGGAGTTACAGCCCCAATACCCCACATATACACACTGTTCACTCATATAGATACCACTTACCCTCGAGACTGATTCTGCAGCACGTCTCTGAGGACCCCCTGTAAAATAAGGTTAAACAACATACACAGCAAAACACAATACTGTTTCCATAAGTACCACACCACAGACAGTATATAGCACAACAACAAATCTGATTTATTTAGGGGGCAATAACATGGGAGGGGGAAATCAGGTTAATTGGTGGCATTAAATCACAGCACTATGCACACATACAGGGTCTGAAAAGTCACACTCTGGGTACCCGGTTGTGGGGGGGGCTAGATAGGTCCGTTGCCCTGGGTTGGGCGGCAGGTGCAGATGGATAGGGCCCTGTAGAAGAAAATATGTGCACAACACCCAATTGTAATCCAGAGCCGGATGGCTCAGTCCATGAAGCAGGGAAACAACAAGAATTAGACGACACACTTGTGATTGAAAACAGACTGCAGGGGAATACCCTGATTTGTACTCACAATACCCAAGTTGAGGACCAGATGGTAGATGTTCTGGATTGCCAGAACAACAGGGCATGGAGACAAGGTCCTTGTGACTGGACCACACCTTAGTCCAAGCTAAGCTGGGGTTTGCTTCTAGCTTCAGCACACAGCATGGGGGATTGGAAATAGCAATTCCCCACAAGCACTACGCACATTCATATGTAAAAGGAAAGTACTATACCAGGCAGGCTGCTCCTCGATCCCGATCACAATTATTGCAAAATACCTGGGAGCACACACAGCAGCTTCAGTTCCTGACAGACCGAGTGCATTTCAGCAATTTCTCCAGTCTTCTACAGGGTGAGCCTGGTTTCCTCTCTTCAGACTTCTTTCTTTCTCCTCACAATCAGATTCAGTCCAAACTGGCACTTGCAACAGCTGCAGGCCGAACCTCAGGGCCTCACACACGCTTCCCGCACGAAACTATACACTGCAGAAGCACAGAGGTCCTTCTCTCTTCACTGTCACAACTGATCTGACCTTTCCAGTCACAGAGCAGGGCATTTCCTTTAGCCCCACACCATTCTGTTGGTTGGTTCAGCTGTCTCTCACAATAAGACTCCCTCTGTTGGTGGAAAAAGGTGCCAAGGTCAAAACTACATTTCCCAGAGTCACTGCCCATACAGTCCCCTTGTGGCTGGCTCAAAATTAAGAGTCCAAGTTCTGATCCACAGGTCCACAGGCTCCATTTTAGGGCACCCTTAACCCAGTTGGCCAGGCACAGCAGTTCAGGACCAAAATGAAAGAGCTACACTGAAACAGTTTGTGGTAAAGTAAAGACACGTTAGACAAACTACATTTTCTCAGTCACTCTAAATGATTTCTGGCAAACAGTTATATCTTGCAACAAGGCTCCCTCTGCACATGTAGCGATGGCAGAAACGGAGCGATTTGGCAGCAGCTCGGGTGGGATTCGAGCATTAAATACACAGTCCCCCCATACAAACTAATTAAGTCTGCAAGCAGACAGTTCTTAAAGAGACAGTATGTGGAGGCTCAAATAGCACTCACTTGGAGCCACATTTAAACAGCTCAGACACTGAACACTACCCTGACTTGGAGCATTCAGGCAAGCTCCTGGAAGACTTTTGGGAACCGCCATTTGCAGGGAGCTTACACCTGCATATATTGTCTGGTACAGTCTTAAGTTAGCTGTGCAGCCCACACGTTGCATAAGCTGATATCAAGGAAATTTCAGTACTTGTAGGAGTTAACACTTACAGCAAATCAAATCTGTCCTTTCTATACACTGCACCCCCCCCCCCATATCAGTCTTTTGACTTTTAATGGTTTACAGGAACAAGATTCTTACTGATAATACCACACAAGTTAGTGTATCACTTAACAAGGGCCAGAATGCCAGTGGTTTGGTAATTAAGATGCCTCTCCTCTGCACTTAGAGTCTTGGCAATTAGGCTGATAGAAGACAAACAGCTGGACTCTGTCTGACAATATACAGTACGTGTATGCATCAATACAGTACCGCCGTGTGCAGGGCATTTGTGCAAAGTTCTTTAGTGCAAGTTTAGATGTTTTTTTTCCTTTTCTGCTGCTCAATAGAAACCTGTATTATCACAATGCCTAACTAAAGCTTGTTTGTTTTAATCAGTAATCCAAAAATATTCTCATTCATTCTGTTGGTCAGCATCTTCAAACACATTTTTGCAGACCTCAAACTTAGCTGCTTGCAATAGAGAAAAGTAAATGATGTATCCTGAAATTTTATACTGTTTTACACTAGAAACATAGGTGATCATGGCAGAAGAAGACCAGTGCTCTATCCAGTCTGCCTAAGATCCTTATCTGACTCTGGGACCTGCTCTCCAACCAGAATCCTAGGACTTTCCATCCACCCCCATTCTCTTCCCAGTTTCTGTCACCCCAAGTAACCACTATACCCTTCACTCTGTCCCAGTTGTGCTTTAAACCTTCTATGGTTTTAATGCCCACCACCTCGGCTGATAGACTGCTCCTAAGCTCCACCACCCTTTCTTAGAATAATAGTTCCTCATGTCCCTCCTGAACCTACCTCCTATCAGTTTCCACTGATGCCTTGTGACCTTGAGTGGTACTCAGATAGTTCCCTGCAGTTCACCTTCTTAATTCCTTCCGTACAGCCAGTTACCTACACAGTTTACAGTGTCCTTAGCTGCACCCAGATCCTCCATCTTCTTCAGCAAGTATCTAAGAGGCACACAGTCAAAAGCTGTGTTGAAGATGAAGTAGAGCATATCCATGGTGTGACCCTTATCCAATTTCCTCATCACCCAGTGGAAGAAAACTATAAGGTTAGTCTCACTAGACCTCCCTGTCACAAATACTTTCTGTTTACTATCCTGGAGACTGCTGCTTTACACGTAGTCCACAAAACACAGAAACATAGAATCTGAGGGCAGATAAGGACTGCTTGTCTGAGTCTGCCTATTTTTCCCTACCTGCAGTATCACCGCAGATCCTACTTTATCTCCAGCTCTTTCTTCTTCCCCTGCCTTTCTTTCCACTGAGATTCCTTATGCCTATCTCATGCATTCTTGAACCCCACCATTTTCACCTTCACCACCTCCACTGGAAGGCGATTGCAGGAATCCACCACTCTTTCTGTGAGAAGTACTTCCTCACATCCCTCCTGAATCTATCCCCTCCAGCTTCATAGCATGTCACCTTGTTCTTGAGTACCTTTTTTCTGTGAAAAATACTTCCCTCCTGTACCTTTTTACCTCCATGAGGTATTTAAAAGTCTCTATTATATCCTCCTCTCTTTCCTCTCTTCCAGGGTATACATATTGATGTCCTTCAGTCTGTCCTTATAGGGCTTTTGATGCAGATCTTACTCCATTTTAATTCCCTCCTCTGGACTACCTCCACTATGTCTATGTCCTTGCGGAGATACAGTCTCCAGAACTGGACACAATATTCTAGGTGGGATCTTACCAGCGGTCTGTACAGAGGCAGCAGCACCCCCATCTTTCTGTTGGTGATACCCCCTTCCTGTGCACCCCAGCATAACCTTCCCAACTGCCTTATCACATTGCCTGGCCATCTTTAGATTATCAGATATGATTATCCCCGGATTGCTTTCCTGCTTGGTGGTCGTCGTCAATACCACTCCACCAGTTTGCTACTCTGCTCCGGGGTTTTTGTGCCCTAAGTGCATTATGTTGCACTTTTTCGCATTGAAACCTAGCTGCCATACCCTTGATCACTTATTGAGTCTTCTCGGGTCTCTGCTTATCCTTTCCACGCACCCTGGAGTATCCACCCTATTGCAGATTTTGGTGTCCTTTGCAAAGAGGCAGACCTTCCCTTCCAGCGCCTCTGCAATCTCACTTAAAGAGGATCGATCCCAGTACTGATCACTGAGACACCCCACTGGTCACTCTTCCTTCCTTGGAGTGAACTCCATTTACCACCACCCTTTATTACCTATCCCCTAACCAATTTCTTACCCAGTTTACCATATTTGGACCACTCCTAAGCTATCCGGCTTGCTTACTAGTCTTTTATGCAGAATGGTGCTAAAAGTCTTACTGAAATCTAGGTAGGCCACATCCACCACTTCACCCTCATCTAATTCCTTGGTGACCCAGGCAAAGAAATCTATCAGGTTTGTTTGACATGACCCCCCCAACTCCATGCTGCCCCAGTTCTTGTAAACCATTGGATTCAAGATATTCCACAATCCTTTCCTTCAGCAGTGATTCCATTACCTTTCCTACACTGTTATCAGGTTGACTGGACTAAAATTGCCAGCCTCCTCCTTGCTACTATTTGTGAAGTGGGACTACATCTGGCCTCCTCCAGTCCTCCAGAACCCTTCTCCCTTTCCCACTGAGCTGTTAAATGGGACCATCAGAGGTGCAGCCACTACCTGCCTGACCTCCCTCAATACACTTGAATGCACCCTGTCTAGCCTCTTTGTTTTGTCCACTTTCAGATTAGTGAATCCCTGCAGGACTTTGTCCTCAGAAAAAGGGCTAGTGTCCAGCCCCTTCCCTACAAAGCTCCTGTTACTTTTCTTTTTTTGTGGCCCCTCCCTTTCTTTCTCTGTGGACGCCAAACAAAAGTACTTTTTTCAAAATATCTTCCTTTTCCTGGCCTCCCTCTGCCCAGCCCCCCTTCTTTTTAACCTTACAATCCCTCCCCTGGTCTTCCTCTTTTCACTTAGATGCCTAAGAAATGTCTTGGCCCTTTTCATTACCACCTGGGCTACTGTAGATTCTCTTCAGTTTGCGTCTTTGCACTCCTTACTGCTTTCCCTACTTCCTTCTGTTTCCCCGACGCACCTTCCTATCCTCCTTTCTCTGCATCTCATTGTACCTTCTGAATGCTAAACTTTACCTTTTCAGTCACCTTTTTCAAGAACCATAGCAGTCTCATTTTCCTCTTGCTTTTGCGCATTTGCTTGACACAGAAGTTTTTGCCTCACTATATCCCATTTTCATTTCACTCATTGTTCCTCCACCCCGACAAGATCGTGCCTGAGGCATTCAACCATCTTTATGAAATCTAACCTCCTGAAATCTAGGACCCTTGCCCTTGTGTGGTTCGATTCCGTGGCCATCCTTATATTGAATCACACTGCACAGTGATCACTGGTCCCCAGGTGGCCTCCATCTTTTACATCTGCAGTACTGTCCCTGTTGGTGAGAACCACATCCAGTATTGCCCCATCACGAGTGGGTTCGCTGACTAGTTGCCTAAGAAATGCCCCCTGCAGGGAGTCCAGGATGTCCTTGTTTCTAGCTGAAGTCACAGCTGAGAGGCTCCAGTCTACATCTGGCAGATTGAAGTCCCCCACCAGCATCACCTCCTCCTTTTCTGCCATTGCGCCAGTGCCTTCCATGTATCTTATCTAACTCCTTCCTCTGTGCCAGAGGTCTGTAGTTCATGCCAGAGCAAATTGTGGCTCTGTTCCCTGTCTTCAGGGTGACCCACAGTACCTCTGCCACCCATGCTTTCCCTCACATAAAGCTCCACACCCCCTCCTTTCCTCCCCACCCTGTCCTTCTTGAACAGAGTATAGCCTGGTATGGCCATGTCCCAGTAATAGATTTCAGTGCACCATGACTCGGTAATGGCTACAGTATCTAGGTTGGCTTCTGCCATGATGACCTCTAGGTCTGGATTCTTATTTTCTAGACTTCTGGCATATTTACACACATGGCCTTCCAGATTTTGTTAGTATTCTACTTTTTACCCGCCCCCTGTTTGCCCTCTCTCCTTCCCCCCTGTCTTTTTAATGCTCCTGTTCCCATCCTCCTTCATCTCTACCACTGTGCTTCCTTTATTAATTTGTACCCTGGGAGGAATCCTCTCCTCTCGAGTTCTCCCTACTCTCTACTTCAGCCTGTGGTGGGGGCAGTTTCTGCCTCCCGATTCTTTCCGCTACCCCTCCTTGGCTAATTTAAATGTTCATCGGTGTAACATTGAAACCATCCACTGAGGACTGTGATTCCTCTCCCAGATGGGTGCAGGCCTTCATCCCTGTATAGGCCCTTATCTCTTCAGGTGGATCCCCAGTCCCCAGTGTAACAGAACCCCTCCTCTCAGCACCCTTCCTTCAACCATGAGTTGAAACTCCTGGTGTGGAGATTCCTGTCCTCCCCCGTCCTTGACAAGCAGCACCTCAGCGAAAGCCACTGAGTACATTATCTAAGACCCTTCCCCGGTTCCCTAAACTTCCCCTGCACTATCTCAGCCCGATCCTTGACCTGGTCATTAGTCCCCAGGTGGACAGTGACATCCAGCTGCCTCTTCCATCATGCTGCCCTAGTGATCCCCAGGATCCACTTCCCATCCCAATGGGCTGAGTAGTCGCATAGGCACCTAACCTCCCTGTACACCCCCCTTCCTATTCCCAAATCTATCCCCCTCACAATTGAGTCCCATCCAAAAGAAGTTGCTTCCTTCTCCTCTGGGGTCTTCTACCACCCTCCTTGTGGTATCCACAGTGGAGGACCTCCACATCCTCCCCGGACACTACCATGGGTGCTTCCTCCTGGCAGTCCAGCCTTGCCAGAGTGGCGTAGGAATTACATAGTGGTACCAATTGAGGAATGTGCCTGTGACCCACCTCCCTTCCCATTCCAGAGCCCTCCATAGTCCAACCGTTCCTACTTCCTGGCATCCTATGAGGTAACAGTGGCAGACTTGGTAACCTTTGGCTGGGGAAGAGGTCCCCTAAATCCAAGCCTACTAAGCCTGGAGTCTAGTGACCTCCTTCCTCAACTCAGAGGGATGCATGCAGATAGGGCAGCACCGTAGTCTCCTGAAGGTCTCTGAAAATGTGGGCCTCTTTGAGCAGTGACTCCATCAGCTTCCCTACAACAGAGGTAAGACTGACAGGTATGTAGATCTTCCCTTGTCAATCTTCACCATTCATTACTGCCCAGGTTTTAGCCCGAGATGACGCACCCACTATGGGGATTTTTTTTGGAGTTGGCTCCATCGGCGCCCTCGCCTCGGAGGGACGACGTGCATCGCGCCATGCGCCAGGGCGGGCCGTTAGGTGCCGAGACCCTCCTCCATCTCAGTTCTGTTTCTCCCGCCATCGAGGCTGCACCTAGCATCAGTGCCTGATATGGAGCACACCAGACAAGCTATTGCCCTCTCTGCTATAGGCCTGGAGCTGGCAAGACACCAAGCAAGGGCATCTTATAGCGTAATGGGGTGGCTTCCAGGCTTGCGGGACAGCGATCTGCATTAGGCGTGACATGGCATGTTTCTGCCTATCAAGTTGTCACCCCTGGCCGCGCGTAGGGTGATGCGCGCCTGCCTGGGGACCGCTCTTTTTTCCTCCAGAGCTAGGAGACTTCTGCAGGGGCTTCCTCCGCCTCCCCGTCCTCAGGGGCACCTCCTAGCTCTTCTCCCACTTAGGCTTCTTCTGTATTAGCCAGGGTCTTCCCTTCTGTTTCTCACCAACAGGAGGTTGGGGTCTTGTTCCTCAGGGTTCTACCCCCTTTTCAAGGGGAGGGCATAGAATCACCCAGCAGTAATGAATGGTGAAGATTGACAAGAGAAGATATGAAAATTACGCACCACCGTAATTCTTGATCTTCTTGTATCTTCACCATTCATTACTGATACCCACCCACCTTCCCCTCAGTGGCCTCCTTCTGTGGCATCTCCCCCTCCCGTCTCGTTCCCCTCTCTCCTCTTGGCCTTTATGCCAAAAAAAAACAACACTTTTCTGTTTTTTTTTTTCTCCATTCTTGTGAATGGACTCACTTTTTTCCTCAAGGTAAAGGGGAACGAGCACGGTTGCAAATTTCTTTAATTCTGAGGGAACTCTTTCTGACTGCCCTATGGTGCAATTCCTTACCTTCTCAGGTCATGTAGTTTCACAGCCCAGGTGGCCATGCCCTGTCTTGGCCTCCTCAAAGTCTGGAATCCCCCTGGCAGGTATTATTTCAAGCTTTCTAGATGCTGACTGAACTTGTCAGTTTTGAGCATCTGTCTGCCTTGCCCTAGCAAGTCTGATTGAGTTCCTCTCTACTTTTCATATAAAACTGCCTTCGAGAAGGCATAGTCTTTCCCATACACTTCCGTGTTAGCACTTAACAAGGTGCTAAGGGACTTAGTCCTCTTCCTGGATGGGCGCCTGCCGAACAGGTTCTGCTCGACAGTCTAGGCGCCTCATCTAGGATGAAGGGACTTGGCATGTTGAGAGTTCAGAGAGTCTGCCCTCGTTTGGATCTGTTCAGGTGGTTCGGTGAACCTCCCCTCAGTCCTAGCAACTGGGATTCTTGCTCCCTTTTTAGTTTCGAGCCTATAAGCCTGTCAACCAACAATGCTCGATGGGCACTGTTCTCCCTCTCAACATGCCTTTTCCTTCTTTCTTTCTTTCTTTCTTTCTTTCTTTCTTTCTTTCTTTCTTTCTTTCTTTCTCCTTCTCCTTCTCCTTCTTCCCTTTCCCTCTCTCTGTTCCTCCCCTAGAGTCGCCCCGGAAAGGAGGCCCTGCGGTCCCTTAGGGTAGGAATTCTCTCTCCTCTGTCTATTCTCCATCGGCTTATTCCTTTTTCAGTTTATTTCCTTTCCTTTTTCTATCCCTCAGCTCTCTTGCCTCACTTTCTCTTTTTCTTACCCTTTAATTTCGCCTCTCCGGCTAACAGAACTGAGATGGAGGAGGAGTCTCGGCACCTAGCGCCCCTCGCGCCTGACTTGATCACGTCTATCCTCGAGGGTGGCGCTGCTGAGCCAAACTCCCAAAAAAAACTCCTCAGAAGGGTGCGCGCCCGGCTTAACCCTATCAGTAATGAATGGTGAAGGTACAAGAGAAGATCAAGAATTACGTGAGTCACGTAATTTTCATTTCTCCACTTGTTTCTTGTCCCCCCACCACAAACTCACACACATAGGTTCTATCCAACTGACATTATACAGGCTATCAAAAACTTAAAAAAAAAAACTAGTCTGGGCCCAGGCGGTATTCATCCATGGTTTCTAATCGAAACCTCTAAAAATATTTCTATACCTTTGTCAATTATCTTCAACAAATCCTTACAAGAAAGCATTGTACCAAATGATCAGCATTCAGCAATAGTTACTCCCATATTTAAAAAAGGCAATAGAGGCTCTGTGCAAAATTATCGTCCAATTAGCCTGACCTCAGTGGCTGGTAAATTAATGGAATGAGTAATGAAGTCTCTAAGAGATCAAGATTGTAAAAAATTAGGAATTTATGATTCAAATCAGCATGGGTTTACTCCCAAGTATTCCTGCACCACCAATCTGATATCTTTTTACAATAATATAAGTACTCTACTAGATGTGAGTATCCCTACTGATGTAATTCTTTTGGACTTTAGTAGAGCTTTCGATAAAGTCTCACATGAAAAACTCATTACTAAAATGCACAATCTAGGTTTGTCACCCGATATTGTCAACTGGACTTTAAACTGGTTGGCAAATCATTCTCAGAGAGTCAGAATTAATTATATCTTGTCTGATTCGGGTAATGTGACAAGTGGTGTACCACAGGTGTCGGTCTTGGGACCAACATTGTTTAATCTCTTTATCAGTGATTTACAAACAGGGCCAAATAAGTTCATGGTTACATTTGCAGACGATACTAAATTAGGGGGCAAGGTTAATAATCAAGAAAATATTTCTGCATTAAAGAAGGATTTGGAAAAATTAGCACTTTGGGCAAATGAAAATCATATGCAGTTTAATTAAGACAAATGTTTAGTAGTGCATTTCGGTGTAAATAATCCAAAAACGATATATTATATAAACGGACTTCCACTTCACTCATCAAATTGTGAAAAAGATTTAGGGATATATGTTAAGAATTAAACTTACATCAAATAATCACTGTGTTAGAACTGTTTGCATGACCAACAGACTTTTTAGGCAAATAAAACACATTTTTGTTAATCGCACTGAACAATGCCTTATTCCATTGTATAGGGCATACATTAGACTGTATCTAGACTATGGCTCCCCTTTCTGGAATCCAAACCAAAAAAAAGACAGCAATTCTGGAACAGGTTCAAAGGAGAGTAACTAGAATGATTCCAAGATTAACAAACGTGGATTATCAGAACAGATTAAATGCTACTGGTCTCTTCTCTCTTCAAACTAGAAGATTAAGAGGTGATATGCTTATGGTTTTTAATTTAATAAATTCACCAGATCTAATGGAAAAATATGGTCTAACACTCTCCAAAAGGAGACATGTTCCGAGACTGCATGATAAACAGCTTGAAGTAAAAACTTATAAAACCAGCAAAAGGGGAAACTTTTTTCCAATAAGAGCATCCATTGTATGGAATACCTTGCCACATGAATTGGTAGAGGCAACTAGTGCCACTGTCTTTAAAAACAAATTAGATGTTTGGTTGAGGGATAATAGATAAATAATGTCCCACATAGTGTGGGTAACAGTCTCGATGGGCTCTGGCCTTCTTCTGTTCTTTCATACCAAGTAAGTAATACCAAGTAATACACACTTATGGAGCAGAACTACATTCGCCACCCTCCAGTCCTTCAGAACTACCCCTCTCTCTGTAATGAGCTGTTGTATAGTCCTACCTGTGGCTTCAAATCAGACCTTAAGCATTATCTGACCTCCAGCTCTGTGTGCACCTGCTTCCCCAATTGCTGATCAAAACTCTGGATGTACATGCCTGGCTCTGCTAACATCAACTATTCTCAGCACAAGACAGAAGCCCTCCTCCCACGCGTGCCTTGACAATGCCTCTGAATCACTCTAAGGGGCTGCTCCTGTACCCCCAACCCCCTCTCCATCTCCCCTCCCCACTCTAGGATGGGACTTCGCCTGCCCGGCCTCAGCCCCTGCCTCCTTGCCCACTTTACTAGAGGCCCCCACCAAAATCCTGTCCTCACTGACCCTCTGCCCAACCTAACCTAACCTAACTTAACCTCTAGTGCCTCTGCACTTTACCAGTACTTATAACAGCTCAAGATGATGTCCATGGGCTATATAGTGTTTTAAATGTCTAAGAAACATCGTAACCTTTCCTGATTGTTATGCTCTACAGTGTCTCAAAGGTCCTAAAACTCTGTAACCTTCTTGATTGAATGCCTATACTCTGTTCACATGACGTTGAACCTTTGTAAAAGAGCCTTGGCTCAGAGGTTATTTCCGAATATCAAATAAATAAATAAATACCGGGGGTTCAGCCGGTTCCACTGCCAGTTACCTGAGTACCCTTGGATGTAACCCATCCAGTCCTGGGGCCTTGTCTGTTCTTAGGACTGCCAGCCCTTTCTAACATAGGAACATAGAAACATAGAATTTGACGGCAGATAAGGACCACTTGGCCCACCCAGTCTGCCCATTTCCCTACCTACTGGATAAGCTGCAGATCCTAGTTAACCAGCAGCCTACTTCTTCCTACCCCCACCCCCTAGAATGGCCTTATGACTGTCCCATGCATGCTTGAATTCCACCACTCTTTTTGACTCCACAACCTCCTCCGGAAGGCTGTTCCATGCATCCACAACCCTCTCTGTGAAAAAAATACTTAAATTACCTCTGACGCCCCCCATCTTCAAATTAGCCCCTTGTTCTTGCACACTCTTTTTGAAAGATGCTACCTTCTCGGACATTGTTGATTCTCAAGGTACTTGAACGTTTCATCATGTCTCCCTCCTCCTTTCCTCGAGGCTATACATATTAAACTCCTTTAGTCTCTCTTCATATGTCTTCCCGTGCAGACCCTGCACCATTTTAGTTGCCCTCTTCTGGACAGCTTCCATCCTGTCTATGTCTTATGGAGATTGGGTCTCCAGAACTGCACACAGCTCCAGATGGGGTCTGACCAGCTGTCTGTACAGAGGATAACAACTTCCTGTTTTCTACTGGTGATGCCTCTCCCTATGCATCCCAGTATCCCCCCAGCCTTCCTTGCTGCCCTCTCACATTGCTTGCCCACCTTTAGGTCATCTGATATGACTACCCCCAGGTCCCTTTCCATTTTTGTTGTTGTTAGTATCTCACCCCCCATTGTGTACTCTTCCCCTGGTTTTTTTTTACCTTTTTGCTTGTAAATATTTGCAACCTTCTCTCTGGGACCCCCTTAACGGTTGCTTTGATACCCATCACTGGCAAGGACTCAACACCATCCCTAATGAAAACTGAGCAAAGGTAATCATTAAAAATGTCAGCCTTTGGCACATCCTCCCTTGTCACCCTTCCACCTCAGATAGCTTAACCATTCCCTCTCCTTTCGTTCTTTTTTCCCTAATATGACAGAGAAAATGTTTTTTTCTGCCCTTGACCACCTCTGTAATACGCGGCTCTGTGTCTGCATTTGCCTCCATAACCCTCTTTGCCTCCCTGTTTCTCAGTAAGTATTCTCCCCAGTCTTCCTCCCGCTCCTCTCTTCTTTGTACCTGTAGAAGACCTTGTTTCTTGGCCCTTACCTCTTCCCTGACTCTTGCTGAGAGCCATAATGGTCTTGTTACTTTTGATTACTGTTCTTGTGCATAACTTACAGTAGATGCCTCAAGAAGGGTCATCTTTATTGCCCCCATCTCTCTTCCACACCACCTATGTAGTCTGTCCTGTGTAACTTTTCCCTGATCAACTCCCTCAGCCAGTTGATGTCTGCCCTCTGAAATCAAGGACTTCTAGTCTTGATTGAAATTTTATTTTCCCAAGGACCAGTTCAAATCAAATGGAGCTGTGGTTATTGTTCCCTAGTGGCTATGCTTGCAGGCATGGCAGAGGTGTCACATGAGCAACAGAATCCCGAATATTTCCCTATTGAAACTTGACACATTTCACAGAGACTCTGCGGGAACTGGAATTGTGCTGATGAGGCTCTTCAGACCCCATGTGTCGAGGTCCATCTTTTTGCGTCCTCTTAGTCATAGCTAGGCAATACTCACAATTTTTCTCATCATGAGTTGTACCCAAGCAATTAAAGCCGACTGGGTGTGTATCTAGTCATGAGATCTTAAGCTCACACACAGTCCTAAATAGGGTGGACTTCTGGTGATGTTATCGACAGGGATGCAAGACTGAAGTATCGTCCCCAACTCCTACTCTCTGAATTAACTCAAAACCATTAGAAAACAAAAAACTAAACCAACATTTGACATCCCTGGAGCATTGAATACTGATGGAAGGTCACAAACGAACCAAAGCTAAAGAACAGGTGGAGGATTTGACCAGATTGTCTACACAGAAGCCACAGAGCTCTGCACCACGTCCCCAAGATGGCAGAGGAGGCCTTTCAGACTCCCACCCAGCCCTTGAATGCAACCATCCTTTCAGAGTTAAAAGAATTTCGGACAGAAATTAGATCTATACATGCTGAACTGAAAGAAAACATAACAACTATGGAGGCGAAAGTTAAATAATTAGAAACTCACACTGGGGAGACGGGCACCTGCACCGGCTGGCTCAAGAGAGTTCTGGCCTATAGGAATGCCAGCATCTCAAGAAGTGCGTCGATCTTGAAAATCAGTCTCAACGTGACAATATACAGATCAGTGGAGTACCAGAGGACAAAGAAGGACAGGACATGGTGGCTTTTCCACATACATTCCTCCATGACACGCTGTAGTTCGACCCAGAAATCCCATTGGACACTGAAAGAGTACATTGGGCCCTCATGGCAAAGTGTAGCAGCAATGATGACCAGCCTTACTCCAATGTGCTACAATTCTTAAACTGTACCACCAAACAGGATTTATTTCTCCATCCCTGGCATATGAAAGAAGTGTTGTTTAAAGGTAAACTCATCTATTTTGATAATTACTACTAACCGGTAATCGTGGCAGGTAGGAAGGCATACTTGCCCATACTAAAGATCCTGAGTACACAGCAGCTGAAATTTCAAGTGCCCTACCCTTCTGGGCTCACAGTGATATTCCCCGGTGGCCCAGAGTGCTTCTACGTAGTATTTAATGGCAGATAAGGACTGCTAGGCCCACTCAGTCTACCCATATTCCCTGCCTGCATCAGTGGTCGCTGACCCTAACTGGTCATTAGCTTTAGCCTTTCCAACCCACCTCTAGGGTTCTCTTGTGCCTATCCCATGCATGTTTGAATCCCCCCACTCAGCTAGCTCCCACTGCTTCCTGGGGTAGGCAATTCCATGCATTTACCACCCTTTCTGTGAAGAAAACTTCCTTGCACTCCCCTTTCTCCTGCCTCCCTACAATCTCATATCATGCCCCCTTGTCCTTGTACACCTCCTCTACTGAGAGATGTCATCCACTTGCACTTTGTTTATGCCCTTAAGGTACTTGAAGGTTCCTGTCATGTCTCCCCGTTCCCGACTCTCTTTTAGCCTAATGCACTGATTTGTCACTTCCAGTATGGCACCCTTTAGGTGTGCCCACTGTTCCTCAACCCCGCCTCTCGCTTCCTTCCTCACCAGGGCTTCTTTGATGCCTATCCCCATCCTAGCAAAGTCCACCCTTCTAAAATCCAGGACCCTCGCCTTTATGTGGCATGAGTGTAACACTTTACCAGGTATTAAACCACACAGTCTGGTGGTTACTGGACCCTAGGTGACCATCCACCCGGACTTCTGTGATTCTGTCCCCATTGGTCAGTACAAGGTCCAGAATTGCCTTGTCCCTGGTGGGCTCTAGCACTAACTGCCTGAGGCCGGCCCCCGTCAAGGATTCCAAAATGTCTCAGCTCTTGGCTGAGGCAGCATGGTCCAAGCCACGTACGGCATATTAAAATCGCCCAGCAGCAGTACCTCCCCTTTGCTGCCATCCTGTGTATTTCTTCCACTATCACCCTGTCTGCCCCCTCTCCCTGTGCTGGAGACCCGTAGATCACTCCTGTGCAAATTACTGTGCCATTGTCTGGCTCAAGGCTGACCCACAGTGCCTCAGCCTCCCCATGCCTACTCTGTACTTCCGTTGCTATAACACCTCCCCTGACATAAAGAGCAACCCCCCCCCCCTTTTATTGACACTCCCTATTCCTTCTGAACAGAGCATACCCTGGTGCATCCACCTCCCAGTCATGGTTTCCAGTGTACCATTTTTCAGTAATTGCTACTATATCCAGGTCCACCTCCCTACCAAGGCCACCAGGTCTGTGATTTTATTTCCCAGACTGCAAGCATTTGTGTACATGGCTTTCCATGTTTTACTGCCTGTCCCCCTTGTACTTCCTTTTTTGCCTTCCTGTCCCCTTTTTTCAACTCTGATTTTTTTTTTCTTATTCTGCTTCCCTTCCTCTGCCACACCCGGCAATGCGTTGAAGGACCTCCAAGCTTGGGGAATTGAGGTCCCTCTCCCCATACACTACTCGGGACAGAAGGATAAGCAGGAGCTGCACTTGACCACGTGACTCACAACCTTGATGTCAGTGGAGGGAAAACAGCACAGCTTGGTAGCCATTAAACAGTTGCTGCAATCATTCCAGAAAACTGAACAGACCTGAACGTTACCCTGAGAGAGACATTCATCATCAAGGTATGTGACAGGGAGACGCAGAGGTGGGGGTCAGGGAACCAGGGAGCCAGCCTGTGGACCTTTACTGCAGCAAGGGAATATTGCCTGAAGCACAGATCTGGTCACATAAGGACACTGCGAATATAGTGCTAGTACCCCTCCTCGGGCTGAGACAACTACTAGAGCTGTGTGCCTACCCCCCCCCCCATGGACTCAAGGTTTTTACTGTAAATGCTTGAACTGTGACAAAGTCAAGGAGATGGTACATTTGACAGACAGAGCCTTGTAACAGTATCAAGCCAATTTTCAGTTTAATTTGAGGGCAGGTGGGACATATGTATCCGTGTTTTGCCCCTGCCCTCCCCCAGTATGGACAGATCTCCTCACACACTGCTGTAAACTGTTATAATTGAAGCTGAGTACCATCCGTTTCTGGTGCTACTTTAACATGGTTAGGAAGGGGCCCTGGGCAAAGTTTTGTTTTTTAAAAAGTGAACTTTATTGAATTGTGTAAAATACATCAAACAAGCATTTGCCAGTGCCGAATGTTGCTTGCTTGTATGTGCTGTGTAGGTATTTGGAAGTCAGTGGAGTGCAAATATTGAAAATTTGCAAACTTACGAGCATGCATAGGAACAGCGCAACGCACGCTCGTGAAACAGTCATTTTTAGGAAGTTTGTGACCAAATTTTCAACATAGCTATTTTAAGACCTCTGCTCATGAACAGTGTCACTGTGATTTTCTTAATGTGTCCCATACATTGATTTCACACACTGACTGCGCCATTGTGCGCTAGATGGTGGAAACATGTTGTGGGCTAGATGTGAAAAATGACAGCCGTACTGCTCATAAGGAGGTGTGAAATGGCAATGTTGGAAATCTGGAGGAAAATTGAAAATTTGGGAACTTATGCTGCGGCGCTATGACTTCCTACGCACGCCATATCGCTCCCACATTTTGGGCGCAGATGAAAAGACAGCTGTACTGCTCATAAGGAGTTGTGGTAAATGACAATGTTGAAAATCTGAGTGAAAATATTGAAAATTCGCGAACTTACAAGCGTGTGTAGGAACTCATAACGACACTTGTAAAACAGTTCTTTGGGAATTTCCATCAAAATTTCTCATAGGCTTTTGAGCCCACCTTATGAACACTGGCAGTGTGCTGTTAATCAGTGCCGAAGGTGATTTCGCGCGAGTGACTGCGAAATCACCCTTTGGGCCCGATTAACGCCATGACAGTGAGAGCATTCATGAGAAGGGGTCCCAAAAACCCCATGTTGAAAATTTGGTGCAAAAATTCCCAAAAATGTCTGAGATATGCAGAAAAGTTGAAAAAACCCTATTTATTACATCATACAGCTAACCGGCATTTCCTCCATTCACGGTCGGCTTTGTAGAGTGCAGACGTGTTCCCGGTCCACCTCAAGATCGTTGCACCAGAGTCTGGAGGTAAGTATGGGGTGGGGTGGGAGGCAGGGTGCGCAGGGTGGGTGGGAGTAGAGACATGCTGGACCGCTTTTATGTTTCAGGTTTGTTTTTTTTTTGTTTTGTTTTTTAAATGAAGATGAGCGGGACATTTGCCATGCTGGGGTGGGCCTAGCGTGGGCACAAGGACAGCTGTTTGGCCGGAGCTGACTGGGATTGGGCATTCCTCAGCGATAGCATCTGTTGCCACGCTTGGGGTGGGCTCCCAGCGTGGCACCCTATACTCTGGGGCAGTGGGAGCGGATGGGGGATTGGGACCCCGTCACTCATACAATGTGTAGCCATGCTGGGGTGGGCACCCAGCATGGCACAGTGTGTGCGTGGATGGGGCAACCATGCAGTGTGCGTGTGTGTGTGTGCGTAGGGGGAGCGCGCATGAGCAGGCGATATCTTATCGCTGCTCACTGAAGTGTAGCTCCCCCTTTCAACTGTACGCCACTGCATTTTGGACTGCTGTCATAGACAGATCCAGCAGGCATTGGAGAACTGCAGCCGCGCCTGCAAACACACTGACTGAATTGGAAGAGGGCTGCCACACCTCCGAAAACTCAGATGATGGCACTATGTTTCTTGCAGATGCGTGCAAGCAACATAAAAATGAACAAACAACATAACACAGAACAATACATATACAATAATGCATGGGAGTAAGTGCATAACGAGAAACTAATGCCCACCCAAGGTGTGGGATGCTACTTTTTATAAAAGCATCCCACAACCGAGGGTGGCATTAATTTGGTTTATGCACTTCAAATGCATTGTTATATGTAATTGCTGGCTTCACCTAAAGAAAAAAAAGTTGTGTGACACAGAGTTGCCAAGAACATTGAACATTTTTTTTGAAGGCAATGTGGTAAACTTCGGAAACTTGTGAACTGTGTTATAATTTAGATAGCAAAATACAACTAGTAAAATACTTTGAAGGCAAGTTTTTATAGTTCAGTATTTGATGGAAGAATGGCAACATGAAAAATGGCAGTACGAAAAATGGCAACACGGAAATTTGGTTAAACTGTTTCACTTGTTTGTCAGTCTCTTTAGAGAAAGCTGCACTTTTGTGTCGAGAAAGTCTGTTTGGTAGTGCAGTTTTTAGTTTTTGGTATGTTTTGTTCTAGGCTTTCTTCAATGTTTCCATGGTGATATGTAAATTAGGTCACTGACATCAGGGATCCATTGCGTTCCTATGGAAATTGGAGAGTGAGAGAGTGAGAGAGAGAGAGACAGAGACAAGGTTAGGGAGTGTTTGTATTTTGTCACTTTGGGTATGTTACTAGGCAATGGCTTTGTAGTGAAAAAAAATGCTGTTTTAGTGCCGCCCCTTTCACACTTGCGACAGAGTTTGCTTAGGTATTTTTGTGGCACTTTTGGTAACTGAGTGTGTGCCGATGTGCAGTGCGAGGCAGGAGAAGGAGGAGGTGGTGCACGCTCACTGTTATTAACCCGCGGGTTATAATGGCAAATTATAACCTACTCCTTCTGCGGGAAAAAACACAAGCCAGTTATTACATAACAATAACAGATAGACCGCCTAACCCATCAACATTCAGGGAACAGGTAGTATTGCAAATGGTGTTGATACAGAAGGTATGCATAACAGGTAAAGGAAGTTTTCAGAATGCATGCAGCCAGTAAGCCAACATAGCCAAGATCAATATTACATGTGTTATAATTAGACAGCTAGGAGTAAAGCGTCTCGCATCCCTCATCTTTTATGATAAAATGCTTGGGCAATGTCTCATGTGACATATCATTTTCTCTATTCCTAATGCTCCTAAGATTGAATTATGCCATTCCTGGTAGGAAGGTACCACCTTGACTATCCGATGCTAAAGTATAAGCTTTTTTGCTATTGCTGATATGAGAAATATTATATTTTCGGTGACGAAAAACAGAGTCTAGGTTAACCCCAAGCAAACAAATTTAGGGTGTAAAAGCATTTTCCAATTCCAATTATGGGTCCATTGTAGATTTAATCTCATCCCAAAGGGGTTTTGCCTTGGGACAGTCCCATAGGATGTTTTTAAGTGTGCCCCTATTCATCTTACATCTGGAGCAGAGGTCAGAATTACTGTAAGTTTCCCAATTTTGTGTAATTTTATTGGGGTGTAGTATAAGTTATGGTTGATTTTATATTGCGTTAACCTGAGGCCATCAAATTTAATAAACGTATAGGTTTGTTTCCACCAAGCTGTTATGTTGTTTGGGGTGGACAGCTCAGGAAGCTTAGATTGGCAGTATGAGCAAGTGGTGTTATCTTTAAGGGTGGTGAGGAATAACAACTTTTTATATAATAGAGAAGTTGCATAATGTTGGTTTGCCAAAGCTCCCTGTTCATCCTACTTGGTGAAATTCTCAGTCTTCCAAGGTCTAGGGCCTAGTGCAACGGCAAGCATGTACTGAATCTGGAGAAAGGGAAAACCCAGTATGGGGCAGGGTACTATGGTCTGTTTGAGTTTTATTGTAGGATATTAGGGAGTTGCCATCCAGGAACAGGTTAAGACTGTGTAGGTTAGCGTTGCCTAGAATATTCTTTGGAAGGGTTTTCTGTTGGATTTTGAAATTGGGGTTACCTATTAAGGGCTGCTCAGGATCATGGCGTGGGTTTGTGCCCAGGTGCCTGTGGAGTTGTTTACTTATCATTACATTTCATTTTCATTTTTCATTTTTATACTTGTAGACAAAATGAGCAATACTGCCCCTTTTCTCAAGTGACAAGTCTTACAGAAAACATCAAACACAAATACAAACAGACAACAGATTAATAACCAACATTTTCAAAGACAGTACAAAATAAATCGAGCTTGAACAGTACATTTTCTGTGTTGAACAACAGATACATTCATTTTGGACATCAAGCCATGATCTAAGTCACGTTTTAAAAGGTAGAACTATGGAACATTTAGAGATGTCCATCAGAAGGGAATTAAAAAAGAGGAGAGCTCTATATAATAGAGTCCTTTGTCCAGTCACCTTATTAAAAAGCGGCAGTTTAAAAGCAAATTTACTTTGGGATCTAGTCCCACATAAGTTGGTAATTCTGGGGAATGAAACATGTACAGATGTAATCAATACTGAGGTATCAATAGGTGTAGATTTCAAGACTTGTGGGAGTATGGTGTATGGTGCCCTGAGAAACACATTGGTGTTTAAACCCACGTTTTTGCATAGATTGATCTCCATGGCCTTCAGTTGGGGAAGGTAAGGAAGAGCATCTGTCCTGAATTCTTCCTCTACCATGGGAATTGGCCCGCATGAATGGCAAGATAATAGAGTCTGAAGTCAGGGAGTTGAAGTCCTCCCTGTTCTTTCAGAGAAGTGAGCTTATGATAAGACCTAAAAGGGGGCTTACCCCACCAGAGGAATGGAGAGAGGGCAGCTTTAAAATGAAGGAACCAGTTGTTTGGCAAGGCACAGTTATCATCCCAAGAGGGTATAGAAGCCTGGGAAGGACATTCGTTTTGATAATGTTGATTCTCGCCCAGAGGGTTAATTGAAGAGACATCCTGCGCTTCAAGTCTTGATTACATAGAAACATAGAAGTTGATGGCAGATAAGGACTGCAAGGCCCATCCCAGTCTGCCCATTTTTTTCCTACTTAATTCAGTAAGGAGGGAATCCTAATTTTTAGTGAACTTTAATTTTTGTGCTCTGAGCAATGAAGATGCCCAAGTATTTGATGGAATCAGGGCACCAGGTACCCCCCACCCCCACCCCATTGCATTGCCTGTTCTGTACGGGTATGATGATTAAGTGGCATTATGCATGTTTTGGAGAGGATTAGTTTGTACTCCAAAAGACACCCACATTTCTGTAGCAAAGAAAGTGCTGCTGGGATTGATTGAGCTGGGTCCTCAATATGTAGTAACACATCCTCTGCATAAGTAGAGATTTTATTTGTATACTCCCCCACTGTAATGCCCTTTATATTATCTTCAGCCAGGATCCATCTACTCAGGGGGCTCCAGATATAAGTTGAAAAGGTAGGGAGAAAGAGGGCATCCCTGTCTGGCACCCATTTGTTAATCAGTGGTAAGGAAAGGATGCCATTACAAAACCTTCTGGCTGAGGGGTGTGAGTATTATAACGTAACCCAGTCTATGAATGAGGAGGGAAAGCCATATTCTTTTAGGGTCTCAAATAAGAAAGGCCATGACACTCTGTCAAAGGCATTCTCTGCATCCAGAGAGAGTCGCACAGCAAGAATTTGTGAGTCCCTGGACACAGAGAATATGAGCCAGTTGCTCAGGTGGTCAGTGGCCAGTCTGCCTTGCATGAAGCCCACTTTGTGTGGACTGATCAGAGAATTCTAAACCACATAATCTCTGGCAGCTAGAATTTTAGCTAGTATTTTCACATCAGTGTTTAGGAGTGAGATAGGCCTATAGCTGCCCATTGGGGCAGGTCTTTATCAGGTTTAGGGGAGAAGGGTTATGAGAGCTTCCTGCAAAGTCGGATCCAAATCCTCCTTTGACTTGGCTTTATTGAGTTGAGGGGTTTGGATAGGTCATAGAAGTTGCCGGCAGAAGGAGACTTCCAGGTCCATCTAGTCAGCTCAGTGTTTTAGGCCTAACCTACCCATTTGCTGCCCTTTGGTGTGAGTCCTCCCTTGTGTCTATCCCATACATTCTTGAATCTTACCACTGTGTTAGCCCCCACCACCTCTAGGGGCAGGCTATTCCAGGCGTTCACCACTCTCTCCCTCTCTGTGAAGAAAAACCTCCTGGCGTTGGTAGAGAACCTCCCTCCTTGCAGCCTTAGATCATGCCCCCCTGGTTCTGCTGTCATCCTTGAAGTGAAAAAGTTCCCGTGCCTGTAACTTGTTTATGCCTTTTATGTATTTGAATGTTTTGATCATGTCTTCCCTCTTCCCTTCTCTGTTCCAGGGAGTACATGTTCAGTTCTCTCAGTCTTTACCTGTAGGGCATCTCCTGCAATCTCCGAATCATTTTTGTCACCCTTCTCTGCACTGTCTCTGCCCAGTCAATGTCCTTTTTGAGGTGGGGCCCCCAGAACTGAATGCCGTACCCAAGGTGAGGCCTGACCAGTGATCTGTACAGTGGCAGGACCACTTCTCTCCTGCTCGTAATTCCCCCTCCTAATGCATCCCAGCATTCCGCTGGCCTTCAATGCTGCCTTCTTGCACTTTTTTCCCACTTTCAAATTGTCTGAAATTGTGATTCCCAGATCACGCTCCTGGTTGGAGACAGCTAGTCTTTCCCCTCCTAGGTAATACACCTTATTTGGATTTCTTTTTCCCACATGCATGACTTTGCACTTTTTGGCATTGAATCTCAGCTGCCATGCTCCAGACCATTCCTCAAGTTTCTTGAGGTCAATTTCCATCTTGCCCACTCCCTCTGAGGTGTCGACCCTGTTGCATATCTTGGTGTTGTCTGTGAACAGGCACACCTTTCCCTCTAGTCTGTTAGTGATGTCCGATATAAAAAATATTGAAGAGCAGAGGCTCCAGTACTGAATCCTGAGGCACACAGCTGATTACCCCACCTTCTGACAAAAGTGCTCCATTTATCTGCACCTTCTGGGTTCTGCCTAGTAACCAGTGTTGTACCCATCTAACCACTTCCAGTCCAACCTGTGTTGTCTAGCTTCTTTACCAGCCTTCTGTGTGGAACTAAGTCAAGGGCCTTGCTAAAGACCAGGTAGACCACATCCACCACCCCACTGTCATCCACAACCTTTGTAACGCAATCAAAAAACTTGAGCAGATTTCTCTGCTGTGAAACCATGCTGTTTGGGGTCCTGTTGGCTGCTAGCTTCGATGAATGCTATGATTCTCTGTTTGAGTGGTATCTCCATCAACTTCCCCACTATGGACGTGAGACTTACTGGCCTGTAATTTCCAGACACCTCCCTGCTTCCCGATTTATGGGGTGGGACCATTATTGCCCTTTTCCAGTTTTCAGGCACCATTCCGCTCCTCAAGGATTTGGTGAATAGTTTTGCCAGTGGGGCTGCCAATTCCAACCCCAGTTCTTTTAAGATTCTGTGGTGCATCTCGTTGTGATCCAGGACTGTGTCAACATTAGGGGAGAAACCGTCCAGGCCGGGTGCTTTGTCGAGTGGAAGGGAGGCTATAGCCTGTTTTATTTTGTGCACTGCTATAGGGGCACCCAGTTTATCAAGTTATTCCATTGCTAGCTTGGGGAGGTACACCTTGCAGAGAAACTGCTGGATCTCAGGCAGTTGCACAGATGCTTCTTTGGCATATATAGATACATAGATACATAGACAGTGTCGGCAGATAAGGGCCTATGGCCCACCCAGTCTTCCCATTTGAGCTTGTAAGTTCAGTTTATGTTTTCCTAGAAGTCTGTTGCCCCTTACCCCTGACCTCCAGAATTCCGTTATGTCTATCCCATGCATTCTTAAATCCTGTGATTGTTTCAGCCCCTACCACTTCCTCTGGCAGGGTGTTCCACTTGTCCACCACCCGCTCTGTGAAGAAATTCTTCCTCACGCTTCCTCTGAATCATCCTCCTCCAACTTCATCCCATGCCCTCTAGTCCTGGAACATCTTTTTCGCTTAAAAATAGTGTATTCCTGCACCCTGTTCCTCCCTGTAAGATACTTGTATGTCTCTATCATATCCCCTCTCTCCCTCCTCTCCTCCAGGGAGTACATATTCAGTTCTTTCAACCTGTCCTCATAGGACTTGTGATGCAATCTATGCACCATCTTTGTTGCCCTCCTCTGAACCTTCTCTACCCTGTCTATATCCTTACGTAGGTAAGGTCTCCAGAACTGCACACTGTACTCCAGGTGAGGCCTCACTATTGTCTTGTATAGTGGAATTATGACCTCCCTTTTCCTGCTGGTGATGCCCCTGCCTATGCATCCCAGCATCCTATTTGCTTTACCTGCTACCTTGTCACACTGTTTCCCTACCTTGAGGTCATCGAGATGATAACCCCAAGATCCCTTTCCTGCTTGGTGCATGCTATATCCTCACCCCCCAACTGATATATTGTGCCAGGGTTTTTGTGCCCCATATGCATTATCTTGCACTTCTTTGCATTGAATTTCAACTTCCAATCCCCTGACCATTCTTCAAGTTTCTGCAGGTCCCTTCTCATTCTGTCTACACCCTCTGGTGTGTCTACTCTGTTACAGAACTTTGTGTCATCAGCGAACAGTGAAATTCTGCCTTCTAGGTCCTGCACAATGTCACTGATGAAGATGTTGAATAGGACCGGTCCCAGCACTGATCCCTGTGGTACCCCAGTGGTCACTCTTCCCTCTGTGGAGTGACAGCCATTTACCACCACCCTCTGTGTCCTGCCGCCCAGTCAGTTACCTACCCACCACACTACTGTCCTGCCCACACCCATATTCCCCTAGTTTGTGTAATAGTCTTCTATATGGCACAGTGTCAAAGGCCTTGCTGAAGTCCAGCTAGGCCATGTTCACTGCCCTCCCTAGTCACCCAGTCAAAAAATTCAACGAGGTTGGTCTGACATGACCTCCCCCTGGTGAAACCATGCTGCCTTGGATCCTGCAGTCCATTGACAACCAGATGTTCCACCAGTCTCTCCTTCAGTAGTGTTTCCGAGGTGGGGCTGACTGGTCTATAGTTCCTCACTTCCTCTTTGTTCCCACTTTTGTATAAGGGGACAACATCTGCTGTCCTCCAGTCTTTGGGTACCTCCCCCTGTTTCCAGTGATCGGCTAAAACAGGATAGCCAGAGGTTCAGCCACCACCTCTCTGAGTTCTTTAAGGACCCTGGGGAGCACCCCATCTGGCCCCATTGCTTTATCAACTCTTATTACTTCCAGTTCTTTCATGACCCTTTCTCGTGTAAAGGGACTTGTGTCCATTTCTGCACCATTCTCACCCCTTGTACTCCCTTCAGACCCATTACCCTCCTCTTCCTCAGTAAAGACTGAGCAGAAATACCTGTTCAGTATGTCAGCTTTACTTTTGTCATTCTCCACGCAGCCCCCATCCTCCCCTTCAGTCTCATTATCCCTCCCTTTGCCTTTCTTTTTCACTTATGTACCTGTAAAAGGTTTTGTCCCCTCTACCCACTGATTTTGCAGTGTGCTCTTCTGTCTGAGCTTTGGCTTCCCTTACTGACCTCCCTGCCTCCCTTTGCTTCTCCTGCTACTTCTCCCTATCCCCTTCTGCCTGTGTCTTTTTGTATTGCCTGAATACAATCTTTTTGGCTTTCACTTTCTTTGCTACCTCTTTGGAAACCATAATGGCCTCCTCTTCCTTTTCCTCCTGCTAACCTGCTTAATGCATAATTCTGTTGCTCTTGTAATCCCCATTTTAAATACTGACCACGGTTCCTTAACCCCTGATTCCTGCCCCATTCCCTTAAATGCCTCTTTCAAGTATCTCCCCATTTGCCCAAAGTCTGCCCCCCTAAAATCCAGGATATGTGTTTTTGTGTGGTTTGGTTCTGCTCGTTCTGTGATTTCAAACCACAATGACTGGTGGTCACTGTTTCCCAGGTGCTCCCCCACTGTTACCCCCATCACACTGTCCCTGTTTGTGAGCACAAGGTCCAGTATTGCCTTCTGCCGAGTTGGTTCCATGACCAGTTGCTTGAGGAAGGCACCTGGAGGAGTCCAGGATAAATCTGCTCCTAGTTGATGCTGCTGCTGGGATGCTCCAGTCCACGTCTGGAATATTGAAGTCTCCAACCAGTACTACCTCACCCTTGTCTGCCATCCTTTGGATGGCTAGCATCAGCTCCCTATCTGTTTCTTCCTCCTGGGCTTGTGGTCTATAGACCACACCTGTGCGGATGGCTGGCCCCATTTTCCTTTCCAGCTTAACCCACAGTATCTCTCCCCCATTTTGTTCCTCCTGGATCTCTGTGGCCCTTATGTCATTTTTCACATACAGTGCCACTCCTCCTCCTCCCTTTCTACCTGCCTGGTCTCTTCTGAATATGTTGTAGCCAGGAATGGCCATCTCCCAGTCATGGTTATCATTACACCAGGTTTCTGTGATGGCCACAATGTCCATGTCTGACTGCACCATGACAGCCTCCAGATCTTCCATTTTGTTGCTAAGGCTCCTGGCATTGGCACACATGGCTTTCCATGATTTGACCTCCCTAGACTGTTTAACTGTTCTACTCCAGCCCCTTCCTTGGTTGTCCTTTATCCCTGGTTCTCCTTGCTGTCTGCCCTTCTGCTGATTTTTGCCCCTTTTCTGCCTATCCACCTCTTGGGTGCTAATCTCCAGCTTTTGCACACTGCTTTGTTGAGATATGCACTCGTCCAGTTCACTGGTTCCACTGCTAGCTGTGGGGGGTGAGCATGTAGGTACCCTCCTTGCTGGCCTGCCACCCCCCTTGGCTAGTTTAAATGCTTGTTACTACGCATTTAAACTTATCATTGATTGCTTGATTCCTCTCAGGATGGATGCAGGCCATCAGGCTTGAACAAACCTCCATCCCTCCAGGTGGTCCCCAGTCACCAATGAATCCAAACCCTTCCTCACAGCACCAGTTCTTCAACCATGAGTTAAAGTTCCTGGTGCATGCACCCCTATGCTCTCCCATGCCTCTCGCAGGTAGTACTTCTGAGAAGGTATGTACTTGGTCTGTTTGGGTCTCAGCCTGTCCCATCCTGTGTTCTCTTCCATCCTGCTTTAATCAGAGCATCTGCCACCCATTCTGGTGTATCCCTGAATTCAATAGGGCTGTCTATGTCTGAAATTTCAGTTTTATTATTTTGCATTTCTGCTTGGGGGCCCCCTTGTTCTGTAGTACATACAGTTTCCATTTCGGTTTTCAGTTCACTTTGTTCTCCCACCACATCTAATTTCTCCTTGTTTCCTTCTACTTTTTCTCTAGCCCCTCTTAGGCAGAGCCATTTCTGACCCTTTTTGGCCATTCCTCTCAGGGCTTTTGCTTTAACAGCCTCTGCCACACCCAGCATTTCAGCTGATCCTGCAGTACACGGCGCAGCTTCCTTTGATGTTAGTGCGTCAGCATTTTCCAGCTGACTCTAACAAGCCTTTTCCCTGTCACTACTGCACTCGCTTATTTCTTTCATTTGATTCAACAGTTCTGCTTTTTTCCCTCAGAATTGATCCTCCTCTTTCCTTAGCTTGTTTAAAAGCGTCATTGTGCTGTGCTTTGACTCACTTGTGTTTTTTCTGCTTACTTTTTCCTCGGAAGGCACATCCGTTGTACTTTGGTCAGTTTCTTCATTATTTACTGCCACTTCGCTCCTTTCTCCGCTCGGTAAAATTTTTGGTTTCTTTTCCTTCTCAACCATGGTCTCCATGGGTATTGAGGTAGGGGAGGAGACCTGCTCCCCAGCTTCCTGCACGTCCTCACTCACTCCACACCTCAACGAGCCTGACATCACTCAGTGTTTCGTCATGGCTCCCCCTACAGAGAGAGTAGGATAATTTGCCCGGTGTCCTGGCCAAATTTCCCCCATTCACTAAAACTACCACTCAACAGTTGGCATCCATCTGTACCCTCCCTCCCCCTGAAAATAGGCAAAAGATTGCCTAGTCCTCCTTCCTGGTCAACAAAAACTAAAATAAAAAAAATAAAAAAGTAGACAGTTGGCAGATGGACAGTCTCCTGCATTGACCTCTGATATAGGTTGGCCAGTAGGGAGCCTCCCATAGGACTCAGGGCTCATTCAACCAGTCATACCGCTGCCTCAGTGGCTACTTCAAGGGACATCCCTATCCAGGCACTCTGCAGGGCTGCTACCTGTAAGTCAACACACACCTTCATTTCCCATTACCAGATCGACCTTGAGTCATGCCAGGATGCTGGTTTTGGGGCCTTGGTTCTCCAGTCTCTGTTCCCTAAGTAGGGTGTGTGTGCCTTGCCCCCTCCTCCCAGAGAACTGCTAGGAGTCTGCCAGAAGTGTGGCGAGTACACTGTATCCATGCCGCTAGACAAACAAGTTACTCACCTGTAACTGTAGTTCTTGGAGTGGTATATGGTGTACATCCACACAACCCTCTCGACCTCCCCTGGCAAGTAGTACACTGGTCTTGCTTCTGGCAGGTAAGCTCTGATGTCATGGGGCAATGCCGAGGAGGATACCACCTGGGTGGGTGGGAGAAGCCAGCTTGAAGACCTTCTGGCTGTTCCTAAAGGGAAAGGAATACTGCCAGTAGTGTGGATGCACACCATATAGGGAAAGGGAACATTGTTTAACCAGGAGTAGTACACTAAGCTGAAGCTTGTTTCCAGATGCGCCCTGGGGGCACAAGGAAGTTAAGTAACTTGCTCAGGATCACACAGTACGCACCTAGGCAGCCATGGGATTCAAACTCAGGTCTCCAGATCTGCAGCTCAGAATCAAAACCCAGTGCACTGTACTGTCTCCTGTACCATATATAACTCCTAGAACTACAGTTACAAGTGAGTAATTTGTTTTTCTGCCTGCTCCCTGAATAGTTACCCATATTTGGCTCTAGCTGGATTTAGCTGGTGGAGGGTGGTGGTGATATGTCCCCCTGAGACCTTATGTTCAAGGTCCTTGATAGTTTGCAGAAGTTGCTTGCCCTCCACCTCTCTCTTTCTTTTCCTATTAGAGACAAGACAAATGAGCTCCCCCTAAGTGTACACTTGAAGGCTCCCCAAAAAGGTGCTCTTGGCTAGTTACTGAATTTGTATTGATTTGGAAGAACTGGGCAGCACGCTCCTTTATTTTGTCTAAACACTGTGGGTCCTTTAGAAGGTTATTGTTTAATCTCCACAGTTTGTCCCTGCAAACTTGTTCTAAGGGCAGGAAGGATAGAGTAACAGGGGAATGGTCAGATATGACTCTGACTTATATTTCACAAAGAGTGGTGACATTAAGGACGTTTTGACTCACTAGAAGAAATCAAGTTTTGAATAGGGAATCGTGGGCTGCTGACCAGAATGTATACTCATGGGTATTAGGGTGTAGAATCCACCATGTATCTACTGAACCCAAATAGTCCTGCAGTTCTCTAAAAGCACATTGAGTGGATGAGAGACCCAACTGCTTAGACCTGAACCTGTCTAGGATGTTATCTGGCACTAGATTTTAGTCACCTGCCAGAATAATGGGATTGCTTGATATGGACACCAGTTTAGATAAAAATGCCATGAAGAACTGTGGTTCTTCTGTGTTTGGGTCATACATTGAGGCAAAACTTATTTCACAGTTGCCCAGAATGCCTCTAACAATATTGTATCCCCCAAGTGGATCGGATCATATTACACCTGTTCTCTGCAGACTATACTGGCTGCCGATAAGGTGAAGGATTGTCTTTAAAGTCAGGTTACTAACCTGTAAAACCCTACATGGCTGGGGACTGGAATACCTGCAAGACCTCCTGGTTCCTCATTGCCCAACTCGCTCTCTCCATTCCTCCGAAGGTTGCCTCCTAGTGGTTCCCAGGGCTAGGCTGCAGCATTCAGGTGATCGGGCTTTCTCAGTTGCCGTGCCAGCCCTGTGGAACTCACTGCCAAGCCACTTGAGGAGACACCCTCAGTGGAAACCTTCAGAAAGGGCCTTAAAACATTTTTATTTGGTCAAGCCTTTGAGCTGTTTAATGGAATATAGTTATATGTTTCCTGACTGTCCTGACATAATCTGATATGATAGAAAGATATGTAATATGTGAAAGGGGGAAATAGTGTGCATTTCCTGGTTAAACAAAGTTGAGCTTGTTTCCAGGCACGACCTGGGAGCACAAGGAAGTTAAGTGACTTGTTCAGGGTCACACAGTATGCAAGAGGGGGCTGATGGGATTCAAACTGAGGTCTTCAGGTTTGCAGCTCAGTGCCCTTAACCACTACACTATACTGCCTCTATATATGTAATCAGTTCTTTGTATTTTGATTTTATTTATTTTGATTTTATTTTAATGTCAATTTACCTGCAAGTTGATTGCTGTTGCTTTTCTATATGATTATGAATTGTGCAATGTTTTGAGCCTCCGGGAAGGAGCGCTGTAGAAATAAAGTATCTGTCCAACTGTCTGTCTATCTAGTGGGTCTGCTTGCTGTTCTAGAAGTTGAAAAGGCAGGCTTCTGTGAATTAGAATAGCTGCCCCAGAATAGCCACCCCTGCACGTTTATTACTGAAACCAGAGGCAAACACCTGACCAACCGACTCTCTCCCCCAGTGTGTGTAGATTGGTGCATAGGTTAATGCGTTTCCTGTAGGTAGGTGAGTTTAACCCCCAGGGATTTAATATGCTTGAGAAGTTGATGTCTCTTTTCCTTAGTCTGCATCCCTTTCACATTCCACATTAAACAACAGTAAGGGTTAACTGCCATAATGAGGGATTACTTAATGCCCGAGAAACCTGTATTGAGACATTCAGGGGAAGGGGACAGGGGAATTGTTGAACAAGTAAAGGCATGTTAAGCCAGAGCTTGTTTCCAGGCGTGACCTGGGAACACAAGGAAGTTAAGTGACTTGCTCAGTAGTAGCAGTAGGAGATTTTATTTGATTCAGGTGCCCTTCCCCGTAGGCTCAGGGCACCCTTACAGAGTATAAAACAGACAAACAACATAAGTAAATACATAAAACATGCAGCACAATAAACAAAGGCATAATCGACAACACTCATTAAAACTCAAATTAATCAAAGCCCAAACTGCTTGTCAGACTAAAATACATTCTCAGACCCTGAAGACCTGTTGAAAGAGGAACAATTTTAAATTCCTTTTGAATATCTCCAGTGAGGGTGCCTATCAGAGGTACCCCAGCAAAGAGTTCCAGAGGATCGGGTCGAGCACTTCGAATGCCCAATCTGTGGAAGATTTTAACCTTGCTCTGGGGACCTCCAGGTGGGCTTCTCCCGCTGAATGGAGAGAGTGACTCGGGGGGGCGGGTAGTGATGCAGAATCTCCTTCAGGTAACCTGGACCCAACCTGTGCAGGGCCTTTCAGGTCAAAAGACAAGGAGATGTACCAGCTCACCAGCAGCCAGTGCAGTTCGCGCAGCACCGGCATAATATGACTGGACATTGGAAGGCCCATCAATTGCTGGGCCGCAGCATTCTGCAGCAGCTGCAGGTGCCACATCGCGCCTCCTCTCACCCCAAGGAACAGTGTGTTACAGTAGTCGAGCCTGGAGGTGACAAACACATGTACTAGTGTGGCCAGATTACCAGGGGGGATAAGGGATTTAATTCGGGCGATATTACAGGGATGACAAAAACCAACCCAGACAGCAGCCAGCATCTGAGCATCAAGTGTCAGCTCACTGTCCAGGACAACACTCAAATTCCTCACCTTAGGGGAGGCCTCTAGTTTGTTCGGACCAATGAAGAGCCCTAAACCTTACCCAGAGGCCCGCACTCATCCCTTTCAACCTGGCTCAACCACCAATACTTCAGTCTTCCCCTGGTTGAATCCCAGCCAGTTCGATGATATCCAAGTCCAGATCTCGGACAAGCACTTATTCATCATGTCGACTGCATCAGATCTTCCTAGTGTGAAGGACAGGTAGAGTTGAGTATCATCAGCATAGCAATGAAAACTCAGCCCATACCACCTTATGACCTCACCCAGGGGTAGAATGTACACTGTAAATAACATGGGGGAGAGGACAGAGCCTTCGGGCACTCCACAGGACAGAGCCATTGGGTTTGAGGAATAATTCCCCAACACCACCCTCTGGGATCTGTCCCAGAGAAAGGACTCAAACCAGTTGATGACCTTGCCAGTGAGTCAGGGTCACACATTATGCAGGTGGGGCTGATGGGATTCAAACCCAGGTTTCAAGGTTTACAGCTCAGTGCCCTTACTGATTCCTAAATAAAGGTCCCATCGAGATTTGAACTTAGCTCGCTGGATTCAGAGTCCATAGTGCTAACCATTACATCAAGTGTCAGCTCGCTGTCCTGGACAATGCCCAAATTCCTCACCTTAGGGGAGGCCTTTAGTTTGGTCAGACAAATGAAGAGCCCTAAACCTTCCCCAGAGGCCCACACCCCCCCCCCTTTCAGCCTGGCTCAACCACCAATACTTCAGTCTTCCCCAGGTTGAGTCCCAGCCAATTCAACGACATCCTGGTCCAGATGTTGGACAAGCACTTATTCAGCACGTTGACTGCATCAGAGCCTCCTGGTGTGAAGGATCAGTAGAGCTGAGTATCATCAGCATAACAATGAAAACTCAGCCCGTACCACCTTATGACCTTGCCCAGGGGCACTGTGTACATTGCAACTAACATGGGGGAGATGACAGTGCCTTGGGGCACTTCACAGGACAGAGCCAGTGGTTTAAGGAACAGTTCCCCAACACCACCCTCTGGGTCTTGTCCCAGAAATAATTACTCAAACCAGCTGATGACCTTGCCAGTGAGTCAAGGTCACACATTATGCAGGTGGGGCTGCTGGGATTCAAACCCAGGTTTCAAGGTTTGCAGCTTAGTGCCCTTACCCACTATGCAATAGTGACTCCTAAATAAAGGTCCAACCGAGATTTGAACTCAGATCGCTGGATTCAGAGTCCAGAGTGCTAACCATTACACCACGGAACTAATTTTAAGCTGCATTTCAGGGGAGCTTAACTATTTGCTTTTGTCTGACACTGAGAAGGCTGGGATTGGTAAAGTCTGAACCTGTAATTTTCTATGCTGACAACTTTTCCTGTTTTTGTAGTAAAAGTAAGATTACATGAAAATGTATCAGCAGTGCATCAATGATACAGAGCAAAAAGAGCAACATAACCAGCTGGAAAAAACATGTAACAAGAGTAACCATCATTGCACCACTCAAGGGAACCAAGCCTGTGGTGTGATGAGAGCACAGTGGGTAATAAAAACTGTTGTGAGCCGTTTGAAATCCACACCAGCCACAACTTCAGCTGAGGTATTCAACTGGCGCGGCATCCCGAACCATGATCAGCTAGTCTGAGGAGGGCTTGTACGAGGGTGACACTCCACCCCTGAACCAGCAAGCATTACAGTGATGAAAAAACCTGTAAAAGAGGGGGGTTGAGTATCGTATGAAATGACAGGAGAAATGCGTATGCTCTAAATTCTGCATACTAATAGTACATAGATCTGTACTAAGAAGGTAGATAAAAAAAAGAGAAGATTCATATAAATATTGAAGTAGTTGCCCCTCTTCCCCCATCCCCAAGTACAGAGAACACATTCCCTGACTGTCCAGACAAAGCAAATAATCCTGTTGGAGCAATCTTTTCATGGCAATTGTTGGAGACGGTCTGAAGTGACCCAGTGTGTAAGGTTATAAACTCTGTGGTACATATGGAGCAGTTCTTGTGTGAAGGTAACTGAAAAAGGGTGTAGAGTAACATTTCAAAGTGTCACAGTACTTGGAATCATAAAGGGAACTTAATCTCAGCTGAGAGTGCATCCGTAATGACTATGATGTTGGGCCATGGAGTCGGGAGGGCCGAGTGAGCAAGAAAACAAATTAGTAAGAGCAGACTGAGCCGTCTCTGAGAGTGTCTCTTCATGCCAAGTGGTGAGGAGTCTGAAGCACAAATAGATTCATTAGCAGAGAAGACAGTTCTCTGTGCACAGAGTCAGTCCATGGTTTTCAGTGTTTTGAGAATGTGAGCTAGGCTGCACAAATGTGCGAGTGGTCTCCGGCTCTATGGTGTGTAAGAAGGTGCATCAGAAAGGCTTGCGGCCTACGTGTCTTCTCATTGAACAAGGAGTTGCCACGCTGATCAGACAGGGAGGTGTGGCACAACATCTGAGCAAGTGACAGGGATGACAGTACCTGTCAGAAGGATCCAGCTGTGGCTGTGCTGACAGCAGCAGTAAGCTGGGAAAGGGAGTGGCGGCTTTGAAGGGAGAGGTGACAGCTGAAGACAGTAAACAGCAAAACAAAGTCGTCATCTTGAGGATCGTGCCCAATGTCTGAGATCGCCATCTAAGCATGACACAAGTATATGCACAATAAATTTACAACAAGGAAGTAGACATAACCGGAGGGGGGATCCCATTACTCAAAACAGATACATATGCAGCAGTTCAAAGTGCACACCTACTGTACAGTTCACTGAGAAGGTCGTCTTAGTCCAAAGATGTAGTTACCTGAGGATAAAGAATAAAGCATTGGGGCAGCTTAAAGGGAGGGTAACAGCTTAAAGAGATCTGGTAGCAATTTTGGGAGCTCTTTGCCTGCCATGTCTGTATTAGGGAATTCATAGGTGCCCTGTGCGGTGGTAATAATTAATCTGGCAGGGTATGGCATCCTGAATTTGATTTGCGTGCCATGCAGTATGTGTTTAATTTTCTTGACAGGACATCTAAAAGCAGCTAATTACAGACTTAAGGAGTTGTAAATATGTCGGTTTATGGTAAAATCGTTTAATGGATGAGATAACTGTCTTGCAAACACGTCAGGCTTGTTTTTTTCAGGGCTGTAGGTTTTTCACAGTAAGAAAACTCTAAAGGTCAGATCTAGTTCACTTAACCTGGACACTCACAGCACAAATCTTTTTAATTTTACTAAAATAAATACAAAACATGTCAGCAATCCCCTTTATCGGTTTAAAGTATAACATTATTTTGTACGTTTATTGAAAGTCTGGTATTGTGCATATCAAGACTATTTTGTATCTTAAATAAATAAGTTTCAGAACAAAACCTCCTTATGTTTTAACCCATTTAAAACAAAGGTTCCATTCATTTCAGTGGAAGAATGTTTGAATTATTTTATCTGTTTCTGTTTCACATAATACATGTTAAAGCAGAAACTATCTGTTAGAAGTTTTGTATCATCTCATAGCTTTATTTCACATTCTGTTGTAATGTACTTTTACCTAAACTTTATTTCTGCTACTGGCCAAGACCCCCAAAAAAAAAAAATATTTAAATGTAATGATTATTAAACAGTGAGTCTTCTAGCCCCTTATTGGTCCATGTTACACTGGTTCTCGGTTTCCACCCGTTTGGGGCATGTTCAGACAACCACTTGTACCTCATAAAAGTCAGCGCATTAGCTCACAACTTCCTGTTTACAGCCAGTGAACCATTGTCGATAAGACTTTTGAATAGTTTCAACTTTTTAAAAACTCTTGTGGCATAGATTTTAAAGTGGCTACTTTGTTTGCAAAACAGTTTTCTCAGATTGGCTTTCATGATCTTGTTTTAGAATCAAAAGCATAACAAGGAGATGGTGGTGAGTGCACTTTATTCTATCCTTTTTAATATTTTAAGTGGGTAAAATTAAGCTTATTAAACTATAACATAGCTTTTTATAATGTAGGTTTGCCAGACTTGTCCATATCAGTATGCCCACCTTACGGTGACACCAACAGAGCAAAATACACACCTGTCAGCAAAATCGACACTGCCAACAGGTTGCTGTGTTGGTTTGCCGAGACAGGGCATGCTGTCTTCTCCAGTCCTGCACCCCGCTTCTCAATCAACTCCGACTGGAGTTGAGAATCTAAAAGACGGGTGGCGGGGGGCAGAGCCCCCTGCATGGGGGAGTTCAGTCGGTGAAGCCCCCTGTTAAAAAAATACCGGACCGGGAGACACACAGGAATCATGTAGACCACAACTTGTGATCAACGTGATTCCTGTCAGTGAAATGTCAGTCGACATAAAGAATGTCGAACCGGCATGGTAGAGCCGTCTATATCAAGCAATCGTCCTGCAGTACCTAATACAGCTTTACATGGTATGTCAAATTAAGTTTATCAAACATGTTATTAGCATTTAAACATTATAATAGTGTGTATATGGGGCAATTCCATAGTCATATTTTTAGCCAGTGTTGCATACACTTGGGGTGGTGTATAGTAATGTATTTAGTTTAAAATGTTTTGCTGATAATGTACAGAGAACCGTAGTCTAATTTTTAGAAGTGAACAGGACTAGCAATATAAGATGTTATGCTTTACCTTTTGTGCATTAAAACCATCGCTGTATACTGTATGCCAGTGTTTTAAACCTCTAGCAAACTGGTTTAGTTAAGGTCTGTACTTTGTAGAAAGATTTGGCAGCTAAACCATAAAAAAAACTGCTAAAGTCATCTCTTTAATACAGAACACTGTAAAAAAACAAATTAACAGCAGTATATGATTAGTGGTGACTTATAAACTGTTTTATTTTTTGTAATAGAAACAGAGCAACCAGGGCCTTCATGCAACGCTATACCGCTAATGAATGAGGACAAAAAACAGGTATGCTGCAGTTAAATTAGCCAAACGTTTTGTACTGTAGTAACAGAAGTGTTGCAGTTTTTTTACAGTGCAGGTTAATAATGGGAAAATGTGTTGAAGATTGTAAATTAGCAACATTGCTGTTCTTGTTTTTGAATTTAGCATGCTTTCTTTCAAGAACAATTATAATATACAGCCATATGTTTCCCACAAAATACACTACGGCCCTATCCACTCTACACCGCAAAAACACTATAACGGTTACACACTGTTACGGCTGGTAAATGGTACAGTGTGTCCACATTGCCGGTGCACTGTCATGATGATGGTTCGGGACCATTACAGCCGGTCCACACTGCAGGTGACAGGTGACCGTTATGGTCGGCATCCTGTCCCACAATTCAGCTTGTGCTGCACTACAGGCACTGCTGGGGAGCAAGTTCACGTGTCCACACTACAACCAGTAACAGTACAACGGCAGAACAGGTTCCCTAACCGTTGTGGAAACCACCTCACAAGAGGTTTCGACAACAGTTACGGAAACGGCTCCTGTAACGTTACAGGTATAAACGCTAACCATTGCGGTAATGGTTTGGACCCCCTGTAACATTACAGTGGGGAGGTTTCGGTGTAGTGTGGACAGACCCTAAGAAGTTCTGGCATGGCAATGTTTCTCTCACCCAGCTACCCCAACTCCCACCCTTCCTGTTTTTATAGTTTTAAATTCAAGGTGGTTTAATGCAGCAAATTATGTAATATGCTGACATTATGCATGTTTTTATTGAGAATACCAACTAACTAAAACAGAGCAAAATGCAATAAAGGAATGATTATCTGACACAAAATGCACCTAGTATATAATCAGCTGACAAAAAAGACAGCACTATTACAATGTAATATACATTACAGGGGCTATATAGTTATGTTTTATATTTAGTCTTTCCTAGATGATGTCAATTTTAAGCCTCTAGAAGCAGTATTTTCAAAGCACACAAGAGGGTACCACACACATTCAAGGTTATCCAGACAGAAAAGGAGTCTTCCTGATAAAACAAGACCACCACTACCTTCAGTGCCGGCACCCAACAGCAAACAAAAGGGGTGAGGGCTGTGTGGAAATTTCTTCAGCCCTACCCGTGAATCTTTATGGACAGACCAACCACCCCTCACAAAAAGAAATGAAAAACGTGAACACCATTGCCATATAGGTGTTGGGGGTAAGCGTTGTCTGTACAGAGGGCCAACAACTTCCTGTTTTCTACTGGTGATGCCTCTCCCTATGCCACCCAGTATCCCCCCAGCCCTCCTTACTGCCTTCTCACATTGCTGGTCCACCTTTAGGTCATCTGATATGACTACCCCTGGGTCCCTTTCCATTTTTGTTGTTGTCAGTATCTCACCCTCCATTGTGTACTCTTCCCCTGGGTTTTTGTTTCCCAGGTGCATTACTTTGCACTTCTTTGCATTGAGTCTAAGCTGCCATACATTTGACCATACCTCCAACCTTGCCAAATCCCTTTTCATCCTTTCCACCCCACCTTGTGTATCAACCCTGTTGCAGATCTTTGTGTCATCTGCAAAGAGACATAATTTCCCTTCCAGTCCCTCTGCAATGTCACTTATAAAGACATTAAAAAGGACCGGCCCCAGTACTGAACCCTGCGGTACCCCACTAGTAACCCTCCTTTCTTCACTGTGGACTCCATTTACTATTACCCGCTGTGTCCTGTTGTCCAGCCAGTGTTTTACCCAGGCTACCACCCTGGGACCCACCCTCAGGCTGGCTAATTTGTTTATTAATCTTTTGTGCGGGACTGTTTCAAATGCCTTGCTAAAGTCTAGGTAGGCGGCAGGCCATTTCCACAGCCCTCCCTGGTCTACTGCTTTGATCACCCAGTCAAAGAAATCAATTAGATTTGTCTGACATGACCTTCCCACTGTGAATCCATGTTGCCTTGGGTCCTGTGCCCCACTGGCCTCTTGGTACTCAACAGTTCTTTCCTTCAGAAGTGATTCCATCATTTTCCCTACCACTGAGGTCAAACTGACAGGTCTGTAGTTTTATGCTTCTGTCTTGCTCCCACTTTTGTGAAGGGGAATCGCATCCGCCCTCCTCCAGTCCTCAGGTACTACACCATCCTCCCATGACTTATTAAAAAGGGTAGTCAGTGGTGTTACTAGTTCTTCCCTTAGTTCTTTTAGAATTCTGGGGTGAATCCCATCAGGCCCCATTGTTTTATCCACCTTCAGTTTTAAGAGTTCTTTCAGAACCCTTTCTTCTGTGAAAGGACTAATATCAACCCCCCTATCCAGAGTGCTTCTATTGACCGGATTAGGTATTTCCCCCTGCTTTTCCATTGTGAATACTGAGCAGAAGTATCCATTCGGTATCCCTGCCTTTTCACTGTCGCTCTCTGCCCAACCACCTTCCTCTTTGTTCAGCCTCCGTATCCCTGCCTTAGTCTTTCTTTGCTCCCTAATGTACCTATAAAAGGTTTTATCCCCCTTCTTAACTGAGTTGGCTATCTTTTCCTTGGTTTGGGCCTTTGCTATTCTGACTTCCTTACCCGCTTCCTTCTGTTTTAACTGGTACAGTTCTCTGTCCTGCTCCTTTTGTGTTTCTTTATACTTCCTGAATGCTATCTTTTTCTCCCTTACCTTCCCAGCCACTTCTTTTGAGAACCATAATGTTTTTTTCTTTCATTTTGATTTGTTTATTTGCATCACACAAAGGCTTGTTGCCTCTGTGATGGCAGTTTTGATGTTTCCCCATTGTTGCTCCACCCCACCTTCTTGCCTGTTTGCTAGTGCTTTTTTGAGGCACGCTCCCATTTTGACAAAATCAGCCCTCCTGAAGTCCAGTACCTTCACTTTCGTGTGGCTTGACTCTACAGCTAAGTTTATCGTAAACCACACTGGTGGTCGCTTGTTCCCAGATGGCTACCCACTTCAAGATCAGAGATCCTCTCTCCATCCCCATTTGAGAGTACTAGGTCTAAGATTGTTCTCCCCCGAGTGGGTTCCAAAACTAGCTGTCTGAGGCATGCCCCCTGTAGGGCATCGAGAATGGCCCTGCTCTTGGATGTGGCTGTAGCAAAGGTGCTCCAGTCAACATCTGGCATATTCAGGTCCCCCATCAGCAATATCTCCCCTTTCTCTGCCATCCCAAGGACGCCTTTTGTCATTTCCTTGTCCATTTCCTCCCCCTGAGATGGGGGTCTGTATACAACCCCTGTGCGGATTGTGGAGCCATTTCCAGTCTTCAGGGTGACCCACAGTGCCTCCTGTCCTTTCTGTTTACCCTTTAGCTCTGTTGCTTTGATCCCTTCCCTTACATAGAGAGCTACTCCTCCTCCTCCTTTTCTTCCCTCCCTGTCCCTCCTGTAGATTGTGTACCCTGGTATGTTGACATCCCAGTCATGGTTCTCTGTGTACCATGTTTCTGTGACTGTCACAATATCCAGGCATCCCTCTTCCATCAAAGCCACCATTTCAGGGACCTTTTTACCTAGTCTACGGGCATTGGTACTCATTATCTTCCTTTTTTTTATGGCTTTATTTCTTTTTGCCCCATCCCTGTCCCTACTGCCTTTGTCTTTTTCTCCATTTACCCCTGCCCTTCTCCCTATCGACTGCTCTATCTTGGTGTTTACCTCACTAATTACCCTGATTTCTGGCCGGGGGCTAGGATTTCCCTTCTCCTCTTCAGTGCCTCCCCCCTTGGCTAGTTTAAATGTTTGCCATTGAAGCATTTAAACCTATCACCTAGGATCCTGGTTCCCCTCCAGGATAGATGCAGACCATCGCGCCTGTATAGGCCTGCATCTCTCCAGGTGGAGCCCCAGTCCCCAGTGAAGCCAAATCCCTGAGCTCTGCACCAGCTTTTCAACCAGTCATTGAATTCTGTGGTGCAGAGTGCCCTAGCCTCATCCGTGCCATAGACAGGTAGCACTTCAGAGAAAGTTACCGTGTGTGCTACTTGCAGCTTATCCGTTAAGTAGGAAAATGGGCAAACTAGGTGGGCCAAGTGGTCCTTATCTGCCATCAAATTCTATGTTTCTGTGTTTCACTGTAGCTAATTTACAATCTTCAATACATTTGGCCATTATTAACCTGCACTGTAAAAAACTGCAAACACTTCTGTTACTGTAGTACAAAATGTTTGGCTAATTTAACTGCAACATACCTGTTTTTTGTCCTCATTCATTAGCGGTATAGCGTTGCATGAAGGTCCTGGTTGCTCTGTTTCTGTTACAGAAAATAAAAACAGTTTATAAGCCACCACTAATCATATACTGCTGTTAATTTGTTTTTTACAGTGTTCTATATTAAAGAGATGACTTTGGCAGTTTTTTATGTTTTAGCTGCCAAATCGTTCTACAAAGTACAGACCTCAACCAAACCAATTTGCTAGAGGTTTAAAACTCTGACATACAGTATACAGTGATGGTTTTAATGCACAAAAGGTAAAGCATAACATCTTTTATTGCTAGTTCTGTTCACATCTAAAAATTAGACTGTGGTTCTCTGTACATTATCAGCAAAACATTTTAAACTAAATACATTACTATACACCACCCCAAGTGTATGCAACACTAGTAAAAAATATGACTATGGAATTGCCCCATATACACACAATTATAATGTTTAAATGCTAATAACATGTTTGATAAACTTAATTTGACATACCATGTAAAGCTGTATTAGGTACTGCAGGATGATTGTTTGATACAGACAGCTCTACCATGCCAGTTCAATATTCTTTATGTTGACCGACATTTCGCTGACAGGAATCGTGTCGTCCACAAGTTGCAGTTTACATGATTCCTGTGTGTCTCCTGGTCCTGTATTTTTTAATGGGGGGCTTCTCCCCCTGAACTCCCCCCCATGTAGGGGGCTCTGCCACTCGTCTTTTAGATTCTCAACTCTAGTCAGAGTCGATTAGGGGCAGGGGTGTAGGACTGGGAGACAGCATTCCCCATCTCGGGCAAACCAACACAGCAACCTGTTGGCAGTGTCGATTTTGCTGACAGGTGTGTATTTTGCTCTGTTGGTGTCACCGTAAGGTGGGCATACTGATATGGACAAGGCTGGCAAACCTATATATAAAAAGCTATGTTATAGTTTAATAAGCTTAATTGTACCCACTTAAAATATTAAAAAAGAATAGAATAGAGTGCACTCACCACCATCTCCTTGTGATGCTTTTGATTCTAAAACAAGATCATGAAAGCCAATGTGAGAAAACTGTTTTGCAAATAAAGTAGCCATTTTAAAATCTATGCCACAAGAGTTTTTAAAAAGTTGAAACTATTCAAAAGTCTTACCGACACTGGTTCGCTGGCTGTAAACAGGATGTTGTGAGCTAATCTGCCGACTTTTATGAGGTACAAGTGGTTGTCTGAACATGCCCCAAATGGGTAGAAACCGAGAACCAGTGTAACATAGACCAATGAGGGGCTAGAAGACTCATTGTTTAATAATCATTACATTTAAATACTGTTTTTTTTTGGGGGTCTTGACCAGTAGTAGCAGAAATGTAGTTTAGGTAAAAGTAGATCACAACAGAACGCGAAATAAAGCTATGAGATGGTACAAAACTTCTAACAAGATAGTTTCTGCTTTAACATGTATTAATGTGAAACAGAAACAGATAAAATAATTCAAATGTCCTTCCATTGAAATGAATGGGACCTTTGTTTTAAATGGGTTAAAACATAAGGAGGTTTTGTTCTGAAACTTATTTATTTAAGATACAAAATAGTCTTGATATGCACAATACCAGACTTTCAATAAACGTACAAAAATAATGTTATACTTTAAACCAATAAAGGGGTTTGCTGACATGTTTTTTATTTATTTTACTAAAATTAAAAAGATTTGTGCTGTGGGTGCCCAGGTTAAGTGAACTAGATCTGACCTTTAGAGTTTTCTTACTGTGAAAAAACAACAGCCCTGAAAAAACAAGCCAGCCATTTGTGCAAGACAATTATTGCGTCCATTAAACAATTTTACCATAAACCGACATATTTACAACTCCTTAAGTCTGTAATTAGCTGCTTTTGGATGTCCTGAATAATTAAAGGAAACTAATTTTGTACAATATCTTGGAAGGAATCTTAGCAGAACTATACCCCCTTTGTTCCATTGAGGTTGGCTTAAAGGGGCACTGTCAGCTTTGCCCCTGCGTTTTTTTGGTAAAAGCGAGCAGTGTGCCTCTTGGCCACACACCACTCAGGGAGATGCTCAAAATGCCCATATGGATATAAAATAAACGGCATTTTACCTGGTTTCTTAATTTTTGCCTAAATAGGTGTTCACTCACCCTGCTCATAATCCTGCATATACTGGAAGCACTTCTAGGTCAGAAACGCGCGTCTGCCACAAACGCAGTCCCAATGTATGATTTTTTTCATATGCACCAAGTACAGTCATATCACGCCTGTTACTTGCGTATTTCTAAACTATTCCATCTATCTGGCATCACAAACCAAGCGCTGGAAATATAGTATTTTCATTTTTAAGCTGCGGCCGAAATCCTGCACATGCGCACCAGATGCAAGACAAAAAGATCCCGTGAATGTGCAAGAGTGTGCCATTGAGTTGAGTGAAGGCTTCTCGAGGATTGTCGACTGAGTTGTTCTTCAGAGACCAGAATCTTTGCCTGTAGGTCTCTCCTGAGATGCCATGCCTTTTCAGTATTTCTCTTTTCACCAGGCCATAGTTTTCTGACTGTGCAGTGTCCATATTGCTGTAGGCAAGTTGGGCTTTCCTTGTCAGGTACGGTACCAGCCTGATTGCCCAGTGCTGCTTTGGCCATTTTCAGGCTGGGGAAACCCTTTCAAAAGTTGTCAGGTATGCTTCAGTGTCATCCGAGGGACACAGCTTTATAAGTTTAATGCCTTTTAAATTGTTTGTCTTGTTGCTCTGCTGGACCTGTGCCAGATCCTCCAGCTCTGATAGCTTGCAAGGCATCCAGCCATTGCTGCTCCTATCACTGCATCTCATCTCTTCTCTTCTCTTCTCTTCTGTTACCACACCTCTTCTCTTCTGTGCTTCTCAAGTTGCTGCATGTCTTCTTTTCTCTGTGCCTGTAAATGTTGAAACTCTTTTTCTCTCTGCTTCTCTGTCTCTTTTTGTTGTATAACCCACCGTTTGAAAAAAGCTTTCAGGTTCTGTCACTGCTTTTTCTGCTTTTTCCATCACTTGTGCTGGCTGTACAGTCTCAGCTTGGACTTCTGCCTCTGCTAGTTTGGCTGGCATTCTTCTGTTAATCACTCCAGGGGTTGCTGCTGCAGAATCCATACCTTTCTTCTATGCTTCCCTGGTACCAGGTCAGTACCCATGCACAAAACCTGTAGACTCTGCACGGTGTAAATCACACTTCGAAAACCATCTGTCATCGAGGCATAGATCAGGAAGCATAGTAAGACCAGGAGCAGTTGTAAAGCTTGCAAGTATCATTTTATTATTTTCAATAATAGTAAAATAAAAAAATAAGGATTGCTTAGTGCAACTATTTATAAAGGCAATACAAACAGAGAAGGCAAAGTCCTTCATCCAAGGGTATCTCTAATCCCAGTCGAAGTGTCTCTCCAGTAAAAGAGTACTGCTCTTTTTATAACAAACAAGTCCTTGCCTGACAATTAACTTCTTCATCCTGAGCTTGTTAAGGAGCTGTCCTGTTTCTCACAAAACGTACCACAGTTCTAGTCAGTTTCTTTGCAGAGCAGGCTTGCAAATAGAACAGTGTCCCAAGCTGGCCTCCTGCTGATAGCTCTGCAAAAGAGTTTCAGAACAAGCCTGAGAGGTGCTCAAACTGCATCTCAGGTTAACCCCCTAAATTCCAAATAGCTTTTTGCAATCATTTCAACAGTATAGCTATACACATTTCAAACCAAGGAATCTCAGTTTCACACAAAGATTCACATATATTTTTGTAACTGCAGATACACAAGGGGAAGAAAAGACAGAAATAGCAAGTGAAGGCAGAGAGATAGTGAGAGGCGGAGAATCGCGAGACCGTGAGAGTGATCAGTTCCTAGGTTTCACAAGAACATTTGGTTGAGTAACCAGACCAACAAGACACAGAAAATGAGAGGATAGAACAGATTCTTACATTTAACTCTTTCTGCATAACAAATGGAACAAGCCACAGGGCCTTATTCAACCCAGTCATAGATATATACAAATTACAAGAAAACACTACAAAATGAAAACTGCTATAGTATAAATTAATGTACAGTAAACTTTGAACCAGGCAAAAGAACAATTAAATTGTGAGCAACAAAACACTAAAATAATGAGTACAGACTAACTGTGGGAGAGGGGATAATCTAGAGTCATTGTAAGGAGGAAAGCTGTTAACCAATGCAAGGGAACAGATAAATACAACCAGCAACATGAATAAAGGAATAATGCATGACAGGGTGTATCATTCTGGGATAACGCCTTGCCTCGGGTGGTTGGGCACGAGGCCATAGGCCGAGTGCATCCAATACCCGAGAAGTGACATTATCCCAGCACGACGCACACCTTGGAGTGCATTATATCTATTATACAATAGTTTGACAAAAAAAAATAAATAAATAAGAGGTTTATTTAAGCTAAATTTTTGTCATGTTTTCAAAGTGTAAGTATATTTAAAAAAATAGTAATACTGAATATGTGTTTTGGCCAGTATGTGGAGCTGCTGTGATCTTACTGTGCTTCCCCTGCATTTGTGTGTGTATGTGTGTGTGTGTCTCTCTCTTTTTTTCCCTGTCTGCCCTGCCCCCAACAGTCTGAAGATCGTAGTTATGGCAGGGGTCTGCATGTTATTCTGCCAGTACAGTTGGCATCTGGTTTGTACCTGGAGAAGAAAGAAAATAAAGAAAATGGTGTCTGCTTTGAGTAGCTGAAGCATGCACTCAGCTCAATGTGTTCAGGGCGGGCAGGGAGAACTGAAGCTAATGGCAGTGATGGCTTCATGGAAACGCCTGGCTTTATTAATATTTCTTTCTTTTGTATTTTCTTTATGAGCTGCTGTACATTTGGTAATGAGTGGGGTCACTCCTCATGTGCTGCTGAGTGGGGTCACTGAAGTCGGCTGCTGACTGGGAGCAATGAAGCTGATTGCGCTGCTGGCTTACAGAAGCGCTCGGCTCGCTCACTCAGATTTTGTGTCCTGGGGAGAGCGCACTTTGACTTGGCAGGAGGGAGATTTTAGTTTTATTTAACACTAAAGGAGCCAGGGACACTGATGGCAGCTGCTGAGCGGGAATCATTGAATCAGGCTGACAAACAGGGATCAGTGAAGCAGCTTGCATGGAGTGATTCTGTTACCAGTTGATGTGGTCGTCTGTGTGCCGGGACTAGATTTGTGATGTTATGCTTGGATAACATCACGAGTCCAGACCCAGACTGACCAATGAGAGTCCAGCATTCTTTCTTGCCATTGTTTAATGAATTTTAGAGAAGGTAAGCAATTATAAGATGTGGATTTTTAACTAGAAATAATATAATGAAGAAAAGTTGACAGTTTCCCTTTAAAAAAAATAAAACAGTTATGGAGATAGGGCAATTTACCACCATTCTCCATAATCCTGCAGAACATCTGGTAAATTGTCAGGACTCCAGACTACAGAAGAATTGCTATATGCTGGAACACCAGCTGCAGACTGCAAGCCTGATACTTGTCCCAAGTGTACCTCTCCAGCTCCTTGGGAATTCTCCCATGAGGAAGAAGTGAATTCATTGCATAGTTGCAAAATGTGTTTTCTTTTCCCCCAAAACATTTCAATGAGCAAGCAGTTCTGAAGTAGTAAAAGTATGTAGTGCCTTGTTCAGTAACTCGTAGTACTTTTGCATGGGCAGATCTTGCAGCTGCCATTTTGTACAAGGTAATCATTTCATCTTAAATGACTCATAACCTAGTTGCAGTGATTTCATTAGATACCATTTATTGACCAATTATCAGCAGTTATTTTTGTGTATGTTTCCCTTCCTAATCTTAGCAAGTTAAATGACCCAGTTACTGTACTTATATACTGTATATCAGATTTATTTTATCTTTACTTCTTCAGTGTGTTGATTCATTTTTTTTCAAAACTTTTTTGCTAAGTACTTCTTCAGACCTAGGTCATGCATTTATAACTTGAACACTGCAGGGTGGATAATCGTGTCTTTGTGTGGACGGACTAACTTATGAGTGACAGCTCCTATAGGATAGTCTTTGCCTTGCATGCTGACAGAGTTCTTGAGAGCTATTTGTCTTAGCCCTATTGAAACTAATATTCTTTTGGTTTATATATAATTTATTTACCCAGGATAATCCAGCTGAGATGTAATATCTAGTTTTCAGTGAGCTCTCGCTTTTACCAATTTGTATACAGTGATAATCGCGCAAAAGTATAGCAAATTACCCACCCATGAGTCATTAGTGGTAGAGGCATACATGTTATTCAGTGGGTACCGCACTTGCTCAGTATACCGCACTACTGGTAAACATTTGCACGATTACCACTGTAGCTGGATGGACTGAAGCACTGAGAAGTTAAGGGGCATGCTTAAGGGCCACACAATGTGTAGATGGCTCAAGTGGTATTTGAACCTGGGTCTCCAGTCTCTCTTGGTTACCAAGCCTGGCCTCTAGCCAGTACTCTAAGCTGCCTCCCTCATTATTGGAAGGCAATGCAACCCTTGACGTGAAGAGGCACTAATCAGATCTTGAGGCTCTGGATTAGTGATGATCTGGGCATGTTTCAGAAGCAGCATACTCGAACCTTGGGAGTGAGGATTAAGACAATCCACTCCTGCTTCACCCATGTGGTCCATTAGGGTCTGTGACTTCTCGAATCACCACACAACATTGCACTCCCCACACAGTCCAGTGCAAGCACAGTGGTGGAATGTAATGCATTCTAGGACAGGAGAGAGAGAGAGAGAGACTTAGAAGAGAAAAAAATATTGCTCTGACTACTGGATGATGAGAATGTCCTTCCCTCCATGCCAGCATGTCCAGTTCTACCTAACCCCACCTCCTCCAGTGCAGAATATGTAGAACAGTGAGGTTGGTGAAGCCAGGACCTGGACCCCATTGTTTAGGTGGGATTCTCAAGGGGGTGTCATGAGGGGGTGGTGGTCTAGTGTGGTAGTTAGGTGCAGACCAGTGTTCAGACAGGCAATGGGAGGCACAGGAGTGGCCTGAGTGTGCAGAGAATATGGGAAGAGCAAGTGGGATGCAGTCAGTGGTGGGAAAAAATAGTGAATTAAAAAAAATAAAAATTGATTACAGATTAGTTATTAAAGTGACAGTATCAGAATGTTGTGGTTATGAAAGAGCAGGAAAGGGAAAATAGCAAAAAAAAAAAGTCCATTTGCATAAACTATGGTATGTTGGATAAATATAGTAGTAAAAAACGAAAACAACCTACTTGTTGTTTCTCATGGCCTTTCATCCAAAATAATGAAATCAAGTTCCTTTAAATTTCTGTGAAAGTTTAACCTTCATATAGAGTTGTATTAATTATGCAGCGATTAAAATGTCCATAATTGCTCCTCCACCTGTGGTAAACTCCTGTTACCAAACTTATTCCCGAACATATAGCTTCCTTTTCAGTGGGCTGAATGATTAACCTTGAGATAGAGCTCTGCTGATTATATTTTTGGAAGAATCAGACATCTACTTTGAACAGTAAGCTTTTGATAGAGCAGTATGGAGTTTAAAACTTCCGACAATGGAGTTCCAGCAGAAGTCTGATTCCGATTCTGCAAGATTGCATAAATGTCTGCAAAAAAGTCTGTAAAATCCCTCAATTTAAATTTATATCCATCTAATATTATAACTACTCATCCATATTTCACCAAATTCTGGCACGTTTGAAGTTCCTTACCCACTTTTACAGTATACTGTATGTGTATCAAGTTTCAGGTCCCTAGCTTCAAATGTGGCTGAGTTAAAGTTGGCCAAACATTTTATCAGAATTTAATTCTCATTATTTTCTTCTAATTTTAAAATTACTTATCCAGATTTCTCTACATTTGAAACATTTGAAGACCTATACAACATGGATATGTGTACCAACATTTAAGTTTCAAGCTTTAAATGTGATGGAGAAATAGGCAGCCAGACATTTTATTTTCAGGAATTTCCAACTAATTGTAAAACAATTTGTTCAAATTCCACCTTTCTTGAAACATTTAAACTATTTTACCAAATGGCTGTGTGTGCCATGTTTGAAATCTTTAGCTTTCAAGGGGACCAAGTTGTAAGTAGTCAAACGTTAAAAAATGTTTACATTACATTTTTCAGTTATGTAAATTGTAAAATTAAAAGTCCCTGTAACTTTAAAACTAGAGAACGCATCACTGCTAAGTCAGGCAAGTTCACAGACCTTAAAAAGTAGTCTTTGTGCCAACTATTTAAGCGTATGCTTAAAGGATATCCATGTCATAAGCTGACAAAAATTGCAAAATAACCTCAGCACTTAAAGTTGAATTCTGAGTCTTGGTGAAAATTGTGGAATTTTGTGATAATATTGTGAAAGCATTTTCCATGAATTTTGCCCAGCCATACACCTGACCTGCGTTCAAAGAGAAAGTAAAAGCTGCAGTAGTGAGAGAAGCAATAAGGTTGGTTTCACAGGGGACTCCATTGTAGTGTAAAAGTAGCTGAGGAGTTGTAGGGGTATTGCAAGACCATAATGCCAATTCAGGTAAGGTGATTAGCCTTGCTGCAGTACAAGTCAGATGAGTGTGACCCATAGCAAAGCCCTGTAGCTAGATGGAGGAGTTGACTACTATGCACATTGAGATAGGGGGTACAGGTTCTGAGGACACGAGGAAGTCATTTATTGAATTTGAGATAGTCCTAAGGAGAATAATGCCCAGAAGGCTCTTCCCCAAGCCCTCATTTTCCTAGTGCCTGTTTGGAATGACAGTGGCAAAGCTAGACAAGCCAACTTCTGCTATCATTCTATTGAAAGACGGAGAATCTTCTTTTAATGGCAAGTGTGTTCTGGGGCAAGGAATGCCTGCATGCTCATATTATGCTGCAGTTGTGCCAAAAGGGAGGGGTATTGGTCTTGTTAGGAGACATGACAGTTTGGGGTGTTTGAAGGATAAGGGTTGAGAAGGCATGTAGTGCAGGGACTCACCAGTGGCAGGAGTTAGCTGCATAGGTTCAGCAAGAAAAGAATAACTGAGCTGAGTAACACAAGAAGTAACTGGTTCACACAACGTACTGTATAATCTCAGAGTGGAATACTTTACCCAAAATTGTAGTTGAGAGTGGCAACATAAATATATTAAAAATGAGATTAGATGAGTATGTGGGCACTAAGATATTTGTTTTCCACCATTAACATAAAATGATGGTGAGTTCAATAAGAGCCTATGGCTTCATGGACTTGTACTGTCCTATGAACCTATAAGAATAGCAGACCTCCAGTTGGAGCAAGGAAACAGATACAGTACACATTTTCAGCTTGAGTGCAGGTTACATAAGAATCCTATCCAGCAAAATTGACTAGCGTGAGAGCCCGATTTACTTGGAAGTCTAAAATACCAGCTGCTTTATCTGGAATTTTTTTAGTTGGTTTGCATCTGTTCCCAATAATATTTGGTATTTCAACTGTAACTTTAAAGCTACAAAACCAAATTTCTCCAACTCCGTTGGATAGCTGAATCCATTGACATTGGATATTGATGCCAAATGTGCGGTGTATACCTGCAACAGCAGGAAAGTTATGAACATCAGTGGCAATGCAAAGGATGGCACCCTGATGAACCGCACATGCTCAAAACCGGTTGGTCCTTTATTTGAACTGTAGCACTTTTTTCTCCCCTGTATGGCACTGGATATGGATTCGTGATTTGTAATAAACCTTTTTCACTAATCACGTCAGGTGGATTGTGCCTTCCTTTGCATTGCTACTGTCGTCTTTTGGATTTGACACATCTTGACTAGAGCGGCCTTGTGTGTTTGTAAATTTACAAATATCCACATTTTTATAAAGTTTTCACAAATAATTACATAATGAACTTGTGTACCACTGTAACCTTAAAATTACTAAGCCAAATCTCTTGATATATAACTTTCACCTGGGGAGGGGGTTTACCTGAACTGTTGTTGCTGTCCTCTGAGGCTCCAGACGTGCTGCTGTGGTTGGCAGTGGCCATCTTTTTCTCTTTCCCTCTCTCTCTCTCTCTCTCTCTCTCTGGCTCAGCCATGTGTGTGGCATGGAAAAAGAGCACAACTGTGCTGCAGAACTCGGTGCCTCCTGCACTACTCTATGGCAGCTGTGGTTGTATTCTTCATTCCCAGTCCCCCTCACCCACCCTGACAGAGGGGACCAAGCACAACAAGATCTCCACACCTGCTTTTGTGGCTCCTCCTGCACCACTCTGCTGACTGCCACCGACAGCATGAGAGAGGAAGTGTGTGCTGCAAGGAGCTCCTCCCCAGCGCTCCTTCTTCTCCCAGCACACACGCCTCTGGATTCACTACCCCAGCCACCACAACTGACCGAACTGGATAACAGCCCAGTAGGGTTTCTACAATCTTAGGGGACCTGCAGTCTTGAGGGGAAAAAGAAACAAAATTAAAATTTTGGAGCACAAGGCTCCATCAAAACATGGACACAGCCATGTTGTTGACCCCTGACCTCGCCAGTCAATCAGTCAGTGAACTGGAAAGCCAAGCAAGCTGCAGAAATGCATTATGGGGAGTGCTGACCTCCGAGGCCCTCACAAATTGACTGTGAGGCTTAAAGAACCAATCAGAATGCTGTACAGAACAGAAGAACAGGCAGACGACACTAGGTTCAAAGCGTGAATGCTAGAACAGCGCTTGTCAAAACAGCGCAGCATCAACAGCGTCTGCATTAAAAGCACCCGACAACACACAATTAACTCCACATGGTAGTGGTCCAAACAGACACCAGGGACCACTACCAAAGAGCTAAATATTAACTTCCTGTTTTTGAGGGGGGCTCCAACCCCTGCACCCCCTGACGCAGGGGGCTCTGCCCAGTGCAGCCCCCCATAGTTAAGATAATCAACTTTTGAGTCAGAGTTGGATTGCAGGGCAGAGGAAAAAATTGGGGGGGGGGGGTGCTCTGTGAGACGGGACTTTGTCAAAATGTTTGAAACCGTCTCACAGAAAAAGACTGGAGACCAGGACTAGAACCCTAGTCTCCAGCACTATACTGGCCGAGCTGCTCACTATCTTAGCCCTCTCCGCCATGGGAGCAGCTTGGCCAGTCACCAACTTTTTCTGGCTCTTCTTGGTGCCCTCTAGTCACTCCCAATATCATGGACAGCCACAGGGGTAGCGGTTCTTGCAGTTCACTGTTCTAATCCTGTCACTGTCCATGATATGCTCTTCTAACAGCGCTGTTCTTACATGCGCTGTCAAAATTGCCCTGTTCTGACCGGGTATGCAGGCAGACAGCCTTGTACAGTCAATTAAGGATTGACTCTGGAAAATAAGTTTCTGGGCTGTCAAAGAGCTCGTGGCAGTCTGGGAGAGACACAGAGGTGTTCAGATATGCTGTTGGTGAGACCAAGCGCAAAGCCTAGCCAGGCCGACAATCCTGTGAGCTCTCACCAGGGTTCATTCTGCAGACTCACTGTGAAAGAGACCTGCATCCTACACAGGTTGCTCTACAGCCCGGTAAGGGGCCTGCTAGTTCTCATTTAGAGGAGTGGATCGGGAAACAGGGAGCCACAGGGTGCATGCCATGAGTATGGGAGTACTCTCGATCTAGAGGGGAGTCAGACCATGGGGGTCTCTCCCGGGGTCTAGGCTCCTTGGGAAGTGGAAAGCCGCTGTATAGTGCTCCTTTGACTGAGTTTGCCAGACGGGCTGTGTCCTAAGAGATGTGAGCCAGAAGAGCTGTGTCCAGAGAGTAAATAAATAGAAGCACCCCCAGCGCCAGTTGTGAGATCTGGAGAGATCTTGTTCCTCCTGCTCCTTTGACTCCCCTAACTGCTCAATACATGTTGAGTGCTTGACTTCAGTTGAGCTCCACCTAGTCGAGGGATCAGTCAACAGCTCCACAGTGCCCCCTTTGGGCTTGTTGAACTCAACACTGGCCGATTAGGCTGTTGCAATTTTTCTCGACCCTGTCAACCAGTTATTGGAAAGGATCTACTAGGAGTTGGTCTCCAAGACCACAGCTCTCCTGGTCCTCTCCCAGGAGGACGTGAATCAGTCTGTGTCCCGGACCAACTCCACTTGGGGCCAGCCTCCACTGGTGATTGTATCGCTGAAGCCAGTGCATGTCCATGCATCTCAGCATGTGATCTGTATAAGTCCTGTGGTGCTTCCCCTAGGCATCGGCCCTCGGATCGATGGTTAAGGTCGAGGCACCGCTTGTGTGCTTGATCTCACACAACCGAGAGGTGCCACTGTCAGCGTTGTTGTCCTCAGGCGAGGATAGACACTGCTGGATGATGCGATGGTGCTACGAGGAACTCCTCTGGCAGCAACAGACCATTGCAGGACAGAATAGGGCTCTACCCCTGGACCTCTGGTGAACTGGCAGGCACCAGTATTGCCCACACTGGTCCACCCTCAGTAGATGTCCCCTGCACCTGTCTCTTCATCCTTGCAAGTGGAGCCACCTCGACCACAGCCTGTAATGTGGGCTCCGACCAAGGACTCCTGTACTGCAGCCAGCTTGCCAGGTCAGTTGTAAGTGGAAATTACCCATTTGAAAGATTCCAGGGTGGTCAGAGGTGTCAAACAGCTGCAAGCTGTTTTCAAAAAGTCCGTGGATGACTCAGCTGAGTCATCCATGTTTTTTGATCATGCCTCAGTCGAGGACCTGGCCATTGACCATGGGATGATGTCATTTGGGGCTCTTCGCTGTCTGATATTGGACGGTGTCCATGTGTCCTTGGAGCTAATCCAGAAGAGGGCAAAATTCCCCTTCATGGACATTTTGGACAAGGACAGCTCCTGTGAGATTGCCTTATCCATGGTTGAAGCCATTTTGGGCTTGGCCTTGGAGTTCTGGCAGCATCCTGCCCAGCAGCCTCCACCCATATGGTCCGCAGGCACATGGCACTCACTGGGTTCTTTTCAAGGTTCTTGGACCATACCTCTGCCGAGCGACTGGTTTTGGACTCTGCCTTCTGTAAGTCCAGCGGTCAAGGGACGTGGACAAGCCCCCTGACAAGGAGTCTTAAGAAGCTTGACCACACAGCTAAAAAGGTTTATGCCACTTCTTCTTTTGGTCTCTTGGTGAATTATGCCATAATGATGGGCAACGTCGGTCACTCCCTGCTGGGAGTGCTGAATGAAATCCTCCCTCACCTTCCTGCTGACAAGCAGTTGCCAGTGATGTTTGTCAAGGAGCATGGTCAAGCACTGGCTAAACACCAGCTCTAGACAACCTTAGATATAGGGGACTCTTGCGCCAGTGCCATTGCGGAAGTCATCACAGTGTGTCGCAGGGCCTAGCTGAGGCTGCCATCATCATGGCGGACACTTCACATAAGTTGACCAATGTCCCCTTCTTGGGCACCGACCTCTTTGGTCCAGGAGTAGAAGGACATCTCTCCAGAACTGAGAAGTCCAACGCTACTCTGGACTCAATGGCTTCATCCCCAAAGCACCCTAAAGCCCAGAAACCTAAAAAGAAGGCCTTTTGGTTTCAGTCCTTTCAACCACAGCATCCTCAGCAGCAGCCCCAGCTAGGTCAATACCAAGCCTAGCATCCCAAGACCAGATTCTCTGACCAGGGACCAAAAAGAGGTGGGGGTAGGGGAAGTGGTGACCCTCTGGCTCCAGTGGCCAGTGCCCCCTCCAAAGCTGCCCAGTGACAGGTCGGGGGGTCAGCCTCCTGCCTATCCACCCCCTGAACCAGCAACCCATGGAGGGTTGGCTGTGCCACATCTATCCACATTGGTCCACTGCTACTATGGACAAGTACAGTAGGTACTAGAGGTGGCTCAAGTAATTTTCTAGATGTCTCCTAATCCTGTTTGGAAAACCCCTCTTTCCAGGGCTCTTTGCTCCCTCATACAATTGATATGTGATTGAATATGCTGATTGTAAAATTCTGTACCACAGAATTTACAATATAATAAGTTAAATTAGCTTTTGTTGCAGTTTTTCAGTTTTTGATAATATTTACAGATTTAATTATTTTTGGTATTAGCTAATGAAATATTGTTTATCTCTTTGATATTTATTTAAAAGGGTGCAATGATAATTATTTATATATTCTTTTGCTACAAATCATAACAAAAATGTTTTTGTTTCAATTAAGAAAGTAAGTAGTATGATGATGGTTTATGACATCATATTACTGGTATAAATTATGATGGATTTGACCTATAGATTGCCCCCTGACGAAGCTCTGATTGAGTGAAGCACTGGGGGAGCTGGGTAACAGACCTACCAACCCAGATGAAGGAAGGTTTAAATTGTATGTACTACTTCTACTTGTATGTTTGTGTGGTGGTCAATAAATAGCATAAGCCAATGCTTGGAGCGTTCTCCTGAGTGTTTGTGTCACTGTTCACATGCTACCTTCCATTCCAGTTGTGGAGTGCTGGAACTTTTTGATTGTCACTGTATAAGAGGGGAATGAGTCCCCAAACTAGCACCCCTCCTTCTCTCTGGTGAGCGCAACACCTTTGTCCAGGTACTAGAGGTGGTAGGCAGATGGTTACCTCTCAGTTTTGAGGCTCTCCCACCTTACCAACCTGACGCTCCTCGGGAGTCCTTGGCATCACAGGACACACTGACTGCCCTAAGGGAGTACATTGCTCAGTTCCTCACGAAAGGAGCCATAGCCCCTGTCCCAGATGCCCTGGCAGGTTAGGGGTACGTGTCTTCGTACATATGGTTCTGAAATGGACTGGGGGCTTGCACCCTATGCTGGATCTGCACGACTGAATCAGTTCATCTGGAAGCGAAAGCAGGATGGTCACACTGAATCCCAGCCATTGAATGGGGCATGTGGTTCTGCTCCCTGAATCTCCAGGATGCGTTCGTATACATCCCAGTCCATCTGTCTCACTGGCAGTAACTCCAGTTCTACGCAGAATGGGTTCTATATCAGTTCCAGGTCATGCCCTTTGGCCTCTCATCTGCATTTACAGTCTTCAGACAGTGCATGGCAATGGTGGCAGCCTTCCTGCAGCACAAGAGTGTCAGGGTGTTTCCCTACCTAGACAACTGGCTGATAGCTGGGCCTTCCAAGGACACCATGAAGCAGTCCAGGGACCTGGCCCTCCAGACCTGTCAAGATTTGAGCCTGCTGGTCAGCCTGGACAAGTCTGAACTGATCCCTTGGCATCTGATCAAGTTCATCATGGGAGACCTAGATTCTCTGCGGGCCATGGTCCGCCTCCCTGTGGACCGGGCACTAGATCTTATCTCCTTTACCCAATCATTTCAGGTTGGACTCCCCTGCCCCACCCAGGATTTCCTGTGACTGCTGGGGTACATGACATCCTGCACCACGGTAGTCTGTTGAGCCCACTGGTAGATGCGCCACTTACAGTGAGAGTTGGGTTGTCAGTGATCCCAGTGCCTAGGCCACTTGAACCAGCTAGTCACAGTGACCCAGCCGATGAGGGATGCCAGCTACTGGTAGCTGGTTCCAGAACACTTAAAGGAAGGAATCCCATTTATCCATCCAGAGCCAACTGTTACACTCACGACGGACATGTTTCTAGTGGGGTGGAGAGCATGCCTGGGAGACCACAGAGCCCATGGCTTCTGGTCACCCAGGGGGTCCCGTCTCCACATAAACCTGCTGGAGCTCCGTGCAGTGCAGTGTACTGTGATGGAATTCATGCCTCTAGCCAGGGATCAGATTTTTCAGGTCCAGACAGACAACACCACGACTGTGTTCTTACCCGAACAGGCAGGGTAGAACCCACTCCCTTGCTTTGTGTTGGGAGGTCCTCCGCACTTGGACCCTCATATTCAGCTTTGGTGCAGACCTTCTGGTGGACTATATTGCGAGGGTTCACAGTAATTTGACAGACACTCTCAGCTGGGTGACAGAGACGTCACACAAGCGGTTCCTGAATCAGGAGGTGGTGGACTACCTATTCTCCCTATGCGCAGTCCTCTGGAGGATCTGTTTGTTTCCTGGGAGAATGTAAAACTGAAGCTGTTTTGTGCCCTCCCCCAGACACACACACACACACACACACACACACACACACACACAGTCTGGGACATTGCAGAAGGACAAGGCATGGATAAGCTTGATAGCTCTAGACTGGCCAAGGCAGTTCTGGTATCCAGATCTCCTCAGCCTCAGCAGCAGGCCTCCACAGCAGTTGCCTTTTCACCCAGACCTGCTGACCAGACATCAGGGGACAGTCCTGCACCTGGACCTTCGGTCCCTACACCTCGTGGCCTGGTTGTTGAGCAGCTGGAGTTTCAGACTTCGGGTTTTTCAGAAGCTGTGCTTCACATTGTGGAGGCCTCCTGGAAAGAGTTAACTCAACGGTGCTACGCCTTTAAATGGAAAAGCTTTTCCATTTGATGTCAGGGCAAGGAGCTTGAGTACCTTTGTTCCCTCTGCCAGTTGGAACTGTGAGCGATGACCCTTAAGGTGCACCTGGCAGCCATCTGTGCATACCAGACATGGGGTGGTATGCTGACGGTGGCCCAGGAGAAGGTGGTTGGGCACTTTTGCAAAGACCTTGACCACTTGACCCCACCGGTGTGTGACCTACTGTTAGTGCTGGCTGTGCTCATGGGCAAGCCATTCGAGCCTATGCATAAGTGTGAGATATCACACCTGTCATGGAAGATGGACTTCTTGGTGGCCATCACGTCAACCAGAAGGATCAATGAGTTCCATGTGCTCCCAGTGGAGTCTCCACATCTGGTTTTCCACAGGAACAAGGTCATCCTTCGCCCCAACCTGAAGCTCTTCCCGAAGGTAGTATCGGAGTTCCACCTTAACCAAGGCTCTATCAGAACATGGATACAGCCGTGTTGTTGACCCCTGACCTCGCCAGTCAACCAATCAGCAAGCTAGAAAGCCAGGCAAGTCATAGAAATGGATTGTGGGGAATGCTGACCTCACATGCCCTCCCAAATGAACTGGTAGACTTGAAGGGCCAATCAGAATACTGTACAGGACAGAAGGACAGACAGAGAGCCCTGTACTACCAATCTAGGACTGAATCCGGAAAAGAAGTTTCTGGGCCCTCAAGGAGCTTGAAGTAGTCTGAGAGAGACATTGAAGTGCTCAGACCTGTTCTTGATGAGACCATGCAAGAGTCCTAGTCAGGCCAACAGTCCTGCAAGACCTCACCAGGGTTCATTCTGCAAACTCACTGTGAGCCTTATTCTGGGCTTACACTGGTCAGGGGCTGTGCCATATGAGCATCTGTTGGAATTACTGAGAAGATGAGCCTGTGGACCATTGCTGCATACTGAAGCTGCTGAGCTGTACTGAGCGGAGACAGAGACTTACATCCTATCAAGGTTGTTCTGTAGCCGAGTAAGGTGCCTGCTAGCCCTTATCTAGTGGGGCGGATCGGGCAGCATGGTGCCATGGAGCACATGCCCTGAGTACATGGGTGCTCTCAGTCTGGAGAGGAGTCAGACTGGGGGGGTCAGTCACTCTTGGGGTCTGGGCTCCTTGGGAACTGGGAAGCCGCTGCATAGTCCTCCTGCGACTGAGAGTTGAGCCAGAAGAGCTGTATCCAGGGAGTTGTGAGCCAGAAGGACTGTGCTGCTGCAGACATCTGAAGGAATCTGAAGTGCATTCTCCCCAAGCCATGAGCCTTGTTCTTGATGGCTGTTGACTGTGTGACTGTGTGCTGTCCCCTGCCCCAACTTAATTGTTGCATCTGTAAGTCACGTGAGTGCTGATGTTGCTGGCTATGATAGTTTGTACTTTTCTAATTTTGGATTATAATTACTGCATTTGGATTAGGAGTTGGGTTTCGAGCACTTTCCATTTGGATTTCAAATTCTTTAAATTGTGCCAGCACACTATTGCTTATTTGAGGGTTAAATTGCAAGCTTGCTAATTTTCATCAAGTCTACCACCAAAAGAACCAGGGCAACATAGCTATCAGGCTGGCATCAGGACTCCAGTGGAATTCCTGTGTACCCAGAGTCATTGTTTATTGTGTCATTCTTGAAACTGTAGTTTTACTACTGGTACCTGCTGAAGAATTGCAACACCCTGTGTAGTGTAATTTTTCTTTTGTGCCCCTTGATTGGGCAGGTGCTTTATAGATGGTGTGGGATCTGAGAGGGTGGTAGTGACACACAGTACAGTGGCTCTCAGGGGGGCATTGCTGTAGGGTGGGAGTGCTCAAGGTGACTTACAACTGCCTACCCCCTCCATTTCTGCCAGCTTCCAGGTCTGAGTTCCTAAATAAAAGCACTGTTAATTTGTTGAATTTCACTTCTGTGTATGTGCCCAGTTTGTGTAACCAAACTAAAGTGTTTATTGGTGAAGGTAACTGTCTTAGTGGTCCCAAGGGGGTGGTCTAGTCCAGTGTAGGGAGGTGGGTAAATACTGCATCCCAGGGATTGGTACTGCATGCAACATCAGAACCACTTATCATCTCTGGGTGGAGGCACTACGCCATTTCTTATTTGTGCTGGGATGAACACGCCTACCGCAGGAGAAAGAATGAACCCAAGCTCCTCAACCAGATGGGCCCTGTATAGTCACCAATCAGGGGGGTGAACCTAGATCCAGCGAGTCAGGGGTCACATTTATTAGTTTCTGTGACCCTTCCAAGAAGGGAATGCATGTTAATTTGTACATATCTAGCTGTATAAGCAGATGAATATTTTAGTATCCCAAAAATAAATTGCCAGGATCTTATCTCGTCAGTCTTCACCATTCATCACCTTTGGGTTCTGTGCAGAGGTCACAGCTACAGAGACTCTTTTTTTTTTTTTGGATGGGCGGTCGGCGCACCATCGGCGCCACCCTCGTGGCCGACGCACTGCATGGCGCTCGCGGGTTGGCCATTAGGTGTTGTCGACTCTGCCCTGCCGCCAGTTCTTCGTCTCCCACCATTGAGGTCACACCTCAAGGGTAGCTCAGAAAACTGCTGAGAGGCCTGTTGCTTTTCAAAAAGCCTTCAACTCCGTGTTGCAGTCTTTTGACTCCGATATATCTTCATTCCTGCCGGTTCAGTTTCGCTCCACTTGACGTCGCCTGGTAAGACTGTTCCTTATTTTATTTTGCGACGTCCGGTCTTGTTTGGTGTTCTTTTATCCGTATGTCATGTCTCGGTCGGGGGGGGGCAAGAAAACTTTGAAGACGGGACAGCTCCCTATGCAAGGCCGGGTGCTCAAAGCGGCTGTAGGTATTCCGTCAATCGTATCAGTGCATGACTGTTGCCTAGCGTGGTCTTGGCCCACTACATGACATGGATTTGTGCGATGCCTGCTTCTCCATGGACCGCCGTGTCAGCAAACAATGCACATGGAAAGTTGGATGAGCTCTGCTGACTTTTGGGGGACGGGCATGCACTCGTCGGGCCAAGCCATGTTCTCTCGGCCTTTCCTCCAGGTCCCCTCCCGGTTCTACACAGACCGAGAAGGAGGGGGCTTCTGCTTCTTGTAGCTTCCCCGTTGCAGAAGACCCTTCCGCAGTGCAGGAGGCCCAGTCCATTACCCTTGGGGGACGGGCAGGAGGCACCATGTAGCAGTCACCCTTCGGGGTGAAGGCTCTCCGTGTTGTACCTTGACTCGGAAGGCCTAGGTCTGCGCCATCCTCATTGCTGTCTTGGGCCTCGGCGCCGTTCACGGCACTGTGGGTCCTGATGGCGCCGTTGTCGGCACCAGTCCATCGCTCAACACTGTTGCTGCTGTCAGCTCCATTCGCTGCGCCGATGGTGCTAGCGATGCCATTGAAGGCTCTACAGCGCTGTTCCTTGCTGTTTCTCGCCTCGGTGCTGCAAGCAGCGCCGTGGTTGAGCACGGCACCATGTCCAGCTCTGGAGCTGCTTGCAGCACCGAGCGAGGATATGGCAGCATGGGGGTTTCGGACCTCGGCGCCGTTCACGACACCGAGAGCGCAGTCGGAGACGTTGCTGGCGCTGTCTCTAGCCTCGGCACCACTTGCGGCACCATGGGCCTGGGTGACACCATGACAGGCGCCGACTCTGATGCTGCTGCCTTCGTTGGCACCATGTCTTCTTCCCACACCATTCGCAGTGTGGCTGAGGGCCTCAGCGCCAACTCTGGTGCAGTTTCTGTCTAGTGCCCTTTTCAGTCAGGATGGCAATGGGCGTCCATGCACCGTTTGGCACAGAACTTCGGTCTTCACCTCCTTGGAGGGGGAATTGGATTCTGAGTCAGACAGGCAGTCTGACTCTTTGGAGTTGGCTGCTCATGTGGATATCTTGGTAGTGTCCTCGGCAGGCTGGAACCAGCCCCTTCTGAGGAGAAGACAGTTGCTCCTGGGACCAGGGTCAGGGGTGCTGACCAGCAGGCAGTGGTGCAGGTCACCGTTGCTCTGCAGCCTGGTCTCGGTGGGTTTTATGACCCCTCAGTAGTGGTACCCCCTCATGTGGTGTGCCTGGATCGCCCAACTTTGGGGCTGATCGGAGCACCCACAGATGGGGAGGATGCTGCTTCCCAGATAGCCCCTTCAGGGGCCGACCAGGTTGCCAGCTGCCTAGGCTCGCTCTTTCGAGGAGGTGAGCACTTTCAAATTTTGAGGGGTTGAGGGGTATGGGTTCCATGTGGCTGCCTTTTTCTGGAACCCTTCCGGGCTCTGGGAGAAGTTGTAGCGCAGATCTCCGCCCTTCCCTTTTGGTTTCCTCGAGAGGGCCCCGTTCTTTGGAAGTGGGGGACTGTCCTTCTGGACTTTCACGGCCCTGTTCACCTCACAGGGGAGATTCTTCAGGGTGCAGCCTAGGCAGTACCAGTTTGGTTGACCAGCTGTCAGCTGTGGAGTTTTCTGGCGCTCCTTCTTCCCTTGGGGCTCCTGGTGCACTCCCTAGCCCAGGCGGAGGACAGGCGATTCTTGTTGTCATCTCTGCCCCTTCTCCTCTGCCACATTCTCCAGCGCTTCCAGGTATTTTTGGTCCTAGTGGTCCTCTTTCTTGGGAGCAGTTCAGAGCTGTGGCTGCTCATTTTCCCGCTTATGTCAGGGCTATGGACAGACAGGTTTTTCAACCTCCCCCTGAGCAGCCAGCTTCTGAACTCTTGAGGTGCCCTGACTCCTCGTCCCCTCTTCTGGGGGAGAGGAACCGTCTGTCCACATCTCCCCAGCTGCTGATCTCACAGAGTATCAGCCATTCCTCGTGAGGATGTTGGAGGACCTGCACATCACCCCACCCACACAGCACAATCCAGAGCACTCGACGCATGCCTTTCTAGACGATTTCAGTGCAGACACCCTTGTGGTGCCCCCCTGGCCTGCTCCCTTTCGGGAGGCGTTGTTGCATTTCTGGCAGAGACCCTTTTCCAGAATCCCAGCCCCTAGGGATCTCTGCCAGCGGTATTGTGCCCCCCCCCCAGAGTCTCCAGGTTCCATGCCTCGTCCTTAGTCAGGATTGATGCAGCTGGACACTCTTGATGGGCATCGCGCCCCTCACCATGACCGGCCCCCGATCAAGATTCTATGGATTTTGACTTCTGGGGGAGGAGGACGTACTACTCGGCACGGTTGCTGCTCTCTATTTCAGCATATCAGGCCTACTGTGCTACTTATGATAGGTTCCTGTGGTCCAGGTTAGGTCAACTCCTAGCCACTTTGCCTGACATGGATGTAACCAGACAAGCCATTGCACTCTCTGCACGTGGTCTGGAGCTAGAAAGGCACCAAGCGAGAGCATCTTATGATGCCAATGAGTCAGCTTCCGGCGTCGTAGGGACAGCGATCTGCACTAGGCAGACAGCATGGCTGCATCTTTCCCGGTTGTCACCCTTGGCCCAGCATAGGGTGATTTCCTCCCCCTACCAGAGAACCCATCTTTTCTCCCGTAGGGTGAGACGGCGTCTGTCGGGGCAACTTCCTACTCCTTCCGAGGAGTCCCCGCCTCACTCTCCCCACTCCCAGGCCTCCAGACCCGTGAAGGCTCTCTCAGTGTGCCACCCACTGAGAGCTAAGGGACTTAGTCCTTTAGGTTACTGCCCCTCGGGGCTCGGCATCACTCAGCAGGATGAATGGTGAAGATTGACACAGATAAGATATGGAAATTATGTACCTATTGTAATTTGATCTTTCTGTGTATCTTCACCATTCATCACGATCCCGCCCTCCATCCCCTGGGGCCTCAGTCTCTGGATCCCTTCCCTCTCTGTGCCTCTCCTCGCCCCTCCTTTCTGTTAAGTCAAGAGTGGGTGACTTGGGAGCACATGGGGATAATTTTCTCTAGGGTAGAGTGTTCAGGATGGGGCACTCCTTCTTTAGTGTTGCCCACCCACCCCTGTGGGGAGGGGGTTGGTAGTTGCCCTCCTTTCTTTCCTTCTCCCCTTCTCCCCATCAGCTTCCTTTGATTTCCTTGTCCTTTGGACACAACCTCAATTTAATTTAAGAAACTAGGTTTCTTACACTACAAATTCCTTTTTTTTGGCGGGAAGGGGGGGAGATATCCCTGTATCCTTTCTTTTCTTCCAGAATAGCCGATTCTGCTTACTGTTGGAGTTATTGCCAGTGATTCTGTGCCTTGAATTCTGGCACTTAGCCTTTTGACTACTCCTTCGCACTTCCTATACAATCTGGAGACAGGTTAAGATTCCAAGGTGTGTTCCCTTTGCCCCCCCTCACTCACATCCTTATTTCTAAATTCCTTAACCCTCCCTCCTCCTTTTTCTACTTCCAGAGATTGGAGCCCCTACCCAATCCCCTTAGTTTTTCAAACTTATTCTGTCCTCTCAGTCATTTATTTCTCCTTTTAGTTCATATATCTTTTCCTTCGTCTGTCCCTTGGACTCCCTTGTCCCTCTCTTTCTCACTCTACGGTGACTCAGAACTGGCGGGAGGGCGGAGTCGACAACACCTAACAGCCAACCTGCGAGAGCGCCACGCAGTGTATCGGCCTCGAGGGTGGCACCAATGGTGCGTCGACTCCACCCATCCAAAAAAAAAAAAAGAGCTCCCGCGGGGTCGTGACCTCCGGCCGGAACCCAAAGGTGATGAATGGTGAAGATACACAGAAAGATCAGAATTACGGTAGGTACGTAATTTCCATTTTTGAGCCCCTGTAAGTTGGAAACTGCTCATCCAAATGTCATGATATTCTAGCTGTCACAAGGACATCACAAAACAAGAAAGCATGCCAATGTCCAGGTCTCTAGCTCACCAGATGGCTGATTTATGACTAACTGAACAATTCAGAATTTTTTTACTGTAATTCCGCACAGCCCTGTCTTCAGGCAGTAACACCAGTCATTGGTCCTGCTCTACTCTTGAGGCTAAGTACCACTTTACCTTAAGAGTAGTATGGTACTACGGACCAGCGACTGACATATTGGATTATTTTAAAGCGCTAAGATGCCTGTGGTGCTACTGAGTCTCCCTCAGCTGATTTCTCAGTCACATCCTATGCTGAGGATGTCACAGAGGCGGCGTTTGTTTACTTAATGGCACGGAGCTGCAGGATTAACCAGATAAAAAGGCACATACTGTACTAGTGAGGCAAGTACTTGAAAATGTATAAAACAGCACTTATTTATTTATTTGAATTTTGTTAACCAGGTAGGCCTACTGAGACTAGATGTCCCTTTTTCAGAGGTGATTTAATGTGCAAATAAGGGGCAGCCCCAGACTGTGAGGCTGAATACAGTATGTGGGTGTTTAAGTATAGCACAACCAGGTGTTTGTTACCATTTGTTACTCTAACTCTGGGGGAATCATGAGGTAAATGGTGAAGCCGAGTGCCTTATGTCCCTAGGATTAGATTAACAAAGAGAGACCAGTCCCTGGAGTCCTTAATGCAGCAGTGCAACAGAAATGAGCCGAAATTTGACCCCACCTTTTTTTCTTCCTAATCAATGCCAGATGTCTCCCAGTTTATTTTGGTGGTAACGTTTTCAGTTTCCTTTATCATTTAAGAATTTTATGAAAGTTTTAAAATAATTATTTCTTAAGAAAAAAAAGACGGCTGCCTCATATTTGCACAGAAATATTATTGAGGACCTGAGGAGGGTAAGAACCCAGACAAAAACGTAAATGTATGATACACAGCATAGGAAGCATCCAGAAAACCAAAATCAACTGTTCTGCCAATATTTTTCATAACCATAGCAGAAAATTAGGTTTTTGGAATAACTTTTTTTCATTCACTGCTGCTTTAATGCTAATATTGTATGTAACTGGGTTTTTTTTTATTATTATTGATGTTTTCATAGGTTAGATTGCTGATTTTTTATTGTATGTTTAGGTTTCTGCCATCAACCCTTTGAGAATGTGGCCAATCAGAATGCTCCATTTCAAGCCATTGTTTTATAATCCCCTTTAAAGCATTGCAGTTGATTACTGAATTCTATTGCTATACAGTAGTACTATATGACATACTGTCCATATCATTTTTGTATCACATTACCTTACTGAACTGTGGAAACACCAGTCTAAACATATCATATCCTATAATATGTAATCCTTATATGATATGTAATAGTACTAAACGTATTGCATTGTATTAAAAGAATGCCGTGTGACAGTGTTTGCTTCATTGCATTAATTCAAGATAGTACGTGTTACATTACACTTGCCAGAGAGACCTATATGGGCCTGAAAACTGGTGTACTGTAATATATTTGTACCATACTGTTTATACATTGGTCCCATAAGAAGTATCAAACTATCCAGTGACTCAAGATAATAATGTACATGGGGATACTTTTGTCATTGTATAGTGCAGTGCAGTGACATCATACTCATTATAAGCAAACTGTTCAAAAAGAAACAGATGCCTTTTAAAAATGTCATTTTAAGACAAGAAACCTTGACCTCAGTGGTAAGGAATGTACAAAGTAGGGTGCAGTAGTACAGTAGGCAATGAGGCACTTGGCACTTCCTTACTGGCATCATGTGGTTTAAACTGACGGAGCCTCTGGTACTTTTGACTGCATGATAATTTTTTGCTATGCTTACTTTTATTAAAAAGTGACTTTTTAAATAATTGTAATGTTACATTTCCCTTAAAATACCCATTTTCAAATTTTGTAAAGGATTTATTTAAGAATGAAAAAAGTAGCCCTTCCTGTGGTCTAGTGGTAAACATGTTCAATTACTGTGCTGATGATCTAAGTTGACATATTGAGCCCAGGCCATCATCCACTGGGCAGCCGAGGCAGCGCCAAGCATCCGTCTCCAGTGCCTCCTGCCTTTGGGATGGGTGGGTGGCTTTTGTTGGTGTATGACTGCCCCCTTCTGAATGGAGAGAGGGTGTTGGTTGTGTTAGAATCAGCCGCCTTATTGAGGGAGCGTGAAATCCTGCCACTTGTGTGACACAGGTCATCATATGCCCATCCCTCTGCTAACAAGTGTCACTCACATTGTGTGGTAGGCAGGCACTGACCTGGCACACTTCTGATTGATAATAATGGTCTACCAGCTCAGGGTCCACCCCAGTAGGGTTATGTGAGATACATGGGAGAGAAAATGGGTGGAAAACATTGGTGGCTTATAGGCAGATGTCATGCCATGCTCTCCCAGGTCAGCTGTGGTACATGGACCTTTGGGTTCTCATGCCTCCCTCTCTTAATCAGGGAAAGTACTGGATAGCTCTGCTCCTGACTGATCTAACTTATCCAGAGGGGTAATTCTGGGACAGTCTATGTAGAGAGAGAGCTGTCAGTGAGGAAGTGAGCATCAGTGTAAAATACTCCTGCAGTCATGGGTATCACAGCTTGTAAAACAGGAGGGTTTGCAGACTGCCCTTTCCTGTCTTAAGGAGGCAATCAGAGTCTCAGTCTTGAGTCACCCAAATGACCAATAATCTAAAATCAGCTGAAAATAGGGTGTGACACCAAACAATAATTCAGTTTCTTCTTTTTATTATTTTCCTTAACACATCTGTAGGTTGGCAACATGTCATGGCCAATGCACCACTTTGTCCAGCCCATGCTGTGCTGTTTCTCTCACAATCTCAGTACAATTATATATCGAATTGGTCCCTTCATTTGAACTCCTTGAATGGTCTGTGACCTTATCTGGCCTAGGGGACATCGTCCCTCTCTAGCCTTCCTTATGCGTTACCATCTGGGTTTGGGCATTTCAGGGAACTAACACAGTCCTCCAGTTGACTCCCCTGGTTGCGGGGAGACAAGCTAAAGCAGAGACTGGCACACCTGGTGAAAGAGGGAAAAGAAAGTACTGTAAACAAAAAAGCTAAAACCATCTTGAAACTGCCATGACCAACTGTTAACTTCCAAGGATATAGCTCTGGTTTTTGACATCCCCAAAGAACTAAACCAGTTTTTCTATGACAAATCTGCACTGACAGTGTGAGACAATCCTTACAGTTCCTTACCATCCTTATATAACTTAAATAAATCTGTCCTAATTTTTATGGCTACATGGGCAGATCCCTGCAGACGTTTTGCAAGGAGAGGGGAAAGGGACTATGGAGGCACGTGACCAGTTACCGGCACAGTGGTCTTCCACAGTGCTGTGGTCAGTGCTGTACTGCTGGTTTTCCATAGTCCCTCCCCCCTGCGGCCACACTAATCCCTCTTCTCGGCGGACTCTTTTTTGGACCTCGTCATCGTTACTTCTTTGGGGCCGCCATACCCTAGATGGTCGCTGTGAGCTCATTGCAACGTGAGTATTGGTGGTATTTGAGCATGCGCATTGTTGACACGGCGGCCATCTTGGGCATGTCGGGATAGCCACATGTGTGAGTACCGTGCAAGTATGGCATTGGCTGCGGTAGGAGCTCTGAGTACTGTTAGAGTCAGGCTCACTGCACTGCAGCAGCCATGTTGGCTCTGACCAGAGTTTGTTAGCATACTTTTCAATAAATCTCTATACGTCACACTATAATCAAATTACAGAGATTATAGTAGTACACTAACAATTTACTGATCAGTTACATTACAATGTTCCATTTGTTCAAATGGATTGCATTTTAAAATTAGGTGCATGAACAAGCAACAGGCTCAAAGTAATTGAAAACAGTTACAATTCTGGGACCTTGTGATGCTTGTGAAATGCTGGACTCCTGTACCCCAACATCCACCATGGTGTCATTTCTCATTCCCTGTTTCTAGACGCAGATGTGTTTATTCTTTTACTTTATTAAACCATTTAAATGTTTTAGGTTCAGCTAAGTAATACACATTAATATCACCATATTAAAAAATAAAATACTGGTTTACAGACCACTACACACATATACAGTACAGCAAATGAAATCTATAATTTGCCTGCATTGGCTTCTTAGGTCTATTTTAGCATCAAGGACAACCAGGGGTTGGGTTCTATCAGGTAGTCTAAGTCTAGGGGAGTTGTGAGGTGTAGGGCAAAGATGTGTACCTTAACTATTACTGTTAATCTAAAATGTTTTTGTCTTTTTTTTAAACTAAATTTTTTGTTAGTTAAAATTTTAACTGTTTAGCTGGCCATGTAGCACAGCTGCTAGGTATCTGCTCACTGCTGCTGCTGCAGCCTGGGTTTGGGTTGCAGGGGGCTGGCCAGGGGAAAGAGCAGTGAGCATCCCACTGGACAGCTCTCCTCCTCTGGGAAGGGGGCCCTCTCTCCTCCGCTGCTTGACTGCCACCCAGCAGAAGCTAAGTGGCAACACATCAGAAGTCTGCCTTGGGGTTGGGGACTTGCTGCAGATGCCAGTGCATGCTGTGCACAACTGCGCATGCCACGTCCTTGCATGTTGGTAGTCCAATGGAGAGCAAATGGGTGGAAAATCACAGCAGCAGCAGCAGTATGGTGACCACCCCCTCGCTGCCGCAAGCCATCAACCAGGCACCCACCTCCAGACTGGATCCTGCTCCCGCCAGGGAAAGTGCACTCCCTGGAGGGACCCACCATGAGGTGCAGGCCACAGGGGAACTAAGAGGTTGTGATACGAACCTTAGAATGGTGGGTGACAGGACCAAGTGCACTCCCTGGAGGGACCCACCATGAGGTGCAGGCCACAGGGGGAACTAAGAGGTTGTGATACGAACCTTAGAATGGTGGGTGACAGGACCGGGGAGGTGGTCAGATGTGGGCTGCCTGGCAGATCAGGAGCAGAAGTAAGAAATCAGGAAAAACATGTAACATTTTATGAACTTATATGTCCTCGGCTGTCACTTTTGGGATGCTGTGAGTGGTCTCCTGCAAATTCTTGGGTGTTTGTTTTGCGGTTCTGCCATACCAGGAATGTAAATGAGAATACTCATAAAATCATATAAGAGTGTCATTGGGGGACATACTATACAGTGTAAATGTATTATTGATCAAAGGTGACAACATTTTTAAAGAACTAAACAAAATAAGTCCATGAACATAACCATTTCCAGGGCAACTGTGTGAGACACTGTTTATGGAACAAGAGTATCTCATGTGTAAGAGAAAGGAGTGCTCCACTTGGGTGTGAGCACTCCCTTGGTTTATAATATGTGCATGAGGGTTCCCAGGCATTCACATAACCCTGTAGAATGCATGTTAGCCTATCAGAAAACACGGCCAGACTGGGTGGACCGTTGGTCATTTTCTGCTATCATTGTCTATGTTTCTGTGTTACTCCTTCTCCAGTTTTATGCTAAATGGACAAAGGCTGTCCAACTGTCATGGTGTGCAGCTACCCCCTCTTCCCCACAACAGAGAAAATGACTTAGAGCTCAAACCACAAAGGGATCAGCACAAACAGAGAGGTGCCTGCACTGGCTGGAGATACGAAGAGGTCCCACCATGCACATGCATCGACTTTGGCACATCACCAGCCCTGGCTGCACACCCCCATTGCACCTGATCCCCTGTCACGTGCACTGCTATGCATCTGATGGGGCCAGGAGGGGTGGAGGTATGCCTGCACCCTGTCGTGGAGGTGTACTCCGTGCTGCAGAGGACAGACATAGAGGATAGAGACTACACTGCCTGAGGGGCTACCATAGTGTCTACAAGCCTCTTAGCTGGCTCCTGGGCTCTCTGTGTAGCCTGTCTGCCCCCCTTCTCCACCTGCCCCAGTCCTCTGTGCTGGTGGGGGGCTGGGGCTGGGGCTTAGTCTGGTGTCAGTCGGTTACACTGATGGTCAACAGCGTTGTTCTGATGGGGGCATGACAGTCCTAGGAGGACTGCCATATCTCATGGTCCCTTGCTGTGTGCAGAACAGGGATACACTACAGTGCTGACCCATTAGAGCGCTGCACCCCATTCCACCTCCTGCCCCTGCACAGGGCTCCCCACACAAGGGTCACAGAGAGAAAGGTCTGTGGATGCCATCCATTGTAGATAGGCATCCGGGTGCAGAGCTTTGCAGCTGGGATATGCATAGTTTGTGAGTATCCCAGCCCCTTCTGTGGATTGAGCCCTTAGACTGCAGAGAGGCTAACAGAAGTATATTTAGACAGAAAAAATTCTAATTTTCTGTTTAGTGACCATTCTGAGTAAACCCCAGAACATTCCAAGTTGCAATACAAAAGCTTTCCTAATTGACAAATGAAACACACTCACACACACTACCTAATGCCAAGAACTCCAGCCTTTGCAGCACCATAGGGGTCTGTATAGCCGTGTGGAAAAGAACATAGAAACATAGAATTTGACAGTAGATAAGGACCGCTTGGCCCTCCTAGTCTGCCCATTTACCCTGTCTATTATAAAACCACAGACCCTACATGATCTCCGGTTTTACCCCCCCCCCTTCCTTACCAGTAAGGTTCTCTTATGCCTATCTTATGCCTTCTTGAATACCATTACGGTTTTTACCCCCACCACCTCTGCTGGGAGGCTGTTCCAGGCATCCACCACTCTTTCTGCGTAGAAGTACTTCCTCACATCTCACCCGAGTCTACCCCCCCCTCCAGCTTCCTTGCATGTCCCCTTGTTCTTGAGCATCTTTCTTCTGAAAAATGCATCCCTCTTGAACCTTATTTATACCCGTGAGGTATATGAAAGTCTCTATCATATCCCCCCCTCTCTTTTCTTTCTTCCAGGGTTTACATATTGAGGTCCTTTAGTCTCTCCTCATAGGGCTTTTGAACAGAAAGTGTGATTTCAGCTGCTGAGGTAAATGCTTCCCTATATCTAAACAAATATAACTTTGCTCATTAGAAGTAGCCAGCAGCTGAAGTACTACTGTAGTACTGAACTTTAAAGGCAAGAGAAGAGTCGTGTGTGTTTAGCATTGTGTTGTAAAACAAGTTCCTATCAGTTCTCATTTTAGATAATAAAACTGCTAGTTTCTCCTGAATGAGACTGGGAATTTAAAGAGATTTCAATATCACTTTGCCTCATCTGTCTTCTTTGGTAGCCATAATTCTTGATGACCTTCAGAATATGGTTTTTGAATGATGCCCCCATAAAAGCATACACGATTGGATTCAGGCAGCTGTGAAACAAGGCAATGCTTTCTGTCACCTGGGTTGCAATGTCAATGTTTTTTTCAGTGTCACAATTAAGCACTATGGAATAAATCAGATTAAGTGTACGGCAGAGCTTGACTATGTTGTAGGGAAGCTGAGTAACAATGAAAACCCCCACTACCGCCAGAAGAACCTTGAATGCCTTACGTTTCTTTTCATTTCTGGTCTTGACGAGTACCCTCGCCACAGCTGAGTAGCAAACGAGCATGAAAAAGAATGGTATCACAAATGCAAAGAGAATTTCAAGGATTTGAATGGATGCCTTTACTGACTTAGCTGTTTTATCAGGAAAAACTGGAAGACACATATTTCTTTCATCACGTTCCCTGACGGTGGTGAAAACCAGATCTGGGATGCTCAGTAATATAGCAGATATCCAAACACACAGACAGATGACCCTGCTTCTGGTCCCAGCTGTCTGAGCACCTGTGGCTCTGCTTACAGCAGCATAACGGTCCATACTGATGCAGGCAAGAAGCAGCATGCCACAGCTGAAGTTTGTGACGTATAAAGCAGATGTTATTTTGCACATTACTGTTCCAAACACCCACCCATGGACTGCATCCACTGCCCAGAAAGGAAGGGTAAAAAGAAGTAGCAGGTCCGCAATCGCCAAGTGCATAATGTAGACATCTGTTTTAGATTTCAGTTTCTTGAAATTGGCATAGATGGCCACCACTAAGGAGTTTCCTGCAAGTCCAATCACTAGAGCCACAGTGTAGAAGGCTGGCAGAAACCACTTCCCAAAATTCCTGACCTCGTGTTTCATGCACAGGAAAAGAAAGTCAGCGTAATCGTACTCCGTGTCATTCATGTCATTCGTGCTGTTGCCATAGTAGTCATAGTCTTCCTTTGAATGCTGTTCTTCCAGTTCCATGGTGTAACCTAAAAAAGAAAATCAAAGCACATAAGCTGTAATACACTTAACCATTGTATAGTCTCAAGTTCCTGACGAGATGAATCAATGTATTTGTCTTACTACTGGAGGCCTACATTTAAATCTGTCCCAGGTTACGTGAGTTAGGCAGTCTGAATCCCTAGGGAACACTGGTTCTCATTACAAAACCACTGCATGCAACTTCTGCCACAATTTACAGTACTTTTCAGTGCCTGTCTCAGGAAAGCCAAGCTTAAAGTTGCAGCATATGTTACAATGAAAGGCTTGTACCTGTACATTTGTGTTCTATTCTGTTTTACGTTGCCCTTTTTCTATGGTTTTACAATGTGCCCTTTTTTCTCTTCTTTAAGTGTGCTTTAGTATTTTTCTTTTTTTAAGATTTGAAATAACTGAAGGAGCACTGCTTTAAATATAGCTATCACTTGGTTTTCATCAGTAGTTTCATCTGTTTTTGACCCCCCCCCCGTTGAACATTACTTTTCCTGTGAGTAGAATGAAGTAGCATATAACAAACACTGCTCGCTGTCTTTATTGGTTAATTAGTGTTCCAGAACAACTGTAGCTGCACACATACCCCTGGACCCTCTTGTAAACTAGGTGTTTCACTTAAATGTGGGTAATCTGGTGTGCAAACATTCTAAATAAATAAACAGCTAGAATATGGCTGTATATAAAGGAGCGCTCCTTTACTTTTCAAATCTTAAAAAAAAAAAATTGGTAATCAGAATGAGGGAAGAGGGCATCTTTTAAGACAGGAGAAAAAGTGTAACGTGCTGCTGCTTCAAATGCTGTAGCTGAATTCAGTGAAACTAAATGACCTTTTCATCGATGTGGAATGCAGTCCCCTAGTTAGCAGTCAGCCTTAAGGTTGTATACAAGCAAGGCAGTGTGGGAAAGATGAGGATTGACCTGTCTTTGCTGTTTTAGGCTTACAGATAATAATTAAGGAAATGGGGCCATCATTTCTTTCTTTGGCATTTATGTGGTTGTAATTTTTGACCTGGAAAGGCACAGTGAGCTATGACAACTCATTTCATGGCGCACTCTAGGGGGTGGGTTACATATAGATGGTGAATATTGGCCCAGGACACCGAGGAAAATCCCGTACTCTTACCATAAGTGCCATAGGATCTTTACCATGCACCTGAATAGCCACCAGTGATGGGCAGAAGAGATCTCAGTTTGGAACAGTCAGCACTAAGAGCTTCACGTATGGGACTGGTCCAAGTTTGCACATTGTATACCAAAACATTTTTTTACTTACTGTTTATTGCAGCATAGTAGATTACAGCAGGCTTTTTTTTTTTTTTACTTCCAAGATAGTGATCGGGGGATAGGGTTGCCTCTAGATGCAGGGAAAACAGTACATGATACGGGACAGGGGTTGGGGGTGCCACTAGACTCCGGGGAATACAGTGTATTATCAGGACGGGGAATCGGAGGGGTGGTGGTGCCACTAGACACCAGAAAATACGTTGTAATACTTGGGACAGGAGATTGGGGAGGTGCCACCAGACACCAGGGAAATCTTTGTAATAATCGAATGTTGGGAGTGTTTCTGTTCCCTTTTAATAGACTACAAAGCATAGCCCCACATTGCTTAGGATGTGAACTCGTGGTCTGATTGTTTAAAGCAATAATCACTAAGGATATCATGCAACACACACACTATCCCTTCTTAAACACAAAACAAAATAAATCAGTCGTCGTTACTTAAAAAGCTTTAGGTTCTAGGTGCCCCGATAGCTCAGTGGCACATTGTTGCACTGCAGTGCTGATGACCCAAATTCAGAAGTGATCTTGAGAAGTTGCGTCAGGAGGCAGACAGCAGCTGCCTGGTGGTATGTCTCGGCCAAGGAGGGTTAGCAGCAGGTTCTGCCACCACAGCAAGCCCTGCGGCTGGGCCAGGGAGCTTGTTCATATTACAGGAAGGAGTGTGGTTGAGTGGGGGCAGCTAGAGACATTGCCACTGCCAGGGGAGGAGGGAGGGAGGAAACAAACAAGGGAGGAAAAAACAACAGCTGTCGACCTGATGGCTGGGTTTGGCCTGAGCAAGGTATATCCTTGTGAATAGGTATATTCCTGGGAACATACAGCTGGCCAGGGTGGAAAAAACTAGATAAAAAAACAAAAGATTTAGGTTCAAAATGCTTTATACCCTTTGCTTTGGATTTCTTCACAAAGAAGAAATATCTGAATGAGTACATAAGTACTTAGTACAGTGCGCACGCTCACTGCAGCTCAAGTGGCGGCCAGTCAAGGAGGTGGAAGGATGGCTGTGCTGATCGCCATAGTGGGATTCACCGCATAACCCTGTCTTGACCAGTAAGAGCGGGGGTGGGGGTTAGGATGGGTGGTGTTCTAGCTGCGGGCAGAGCGGGTGGGGGGTCACTGGACTGCCAGTGTTTGCGGTCCATTTGTCAACCAGCATTTGGGGGCAGGGATACCACTGGGCACCAGAGATTGTGTAGGGACATGGACTAGGAGATCAGGGGATGGGAGGTGCCACTGGATGCCAGGAGATGGTAATACTCTCCGGATGGGTGATCACAGGGTGGGGGTGCCACTGCCCTCAGGAAAACAGCACATGATAAGAGATGGGTGTTTTGGGGAGTGCCAATACACCATCGAATATGTTTTCATACCCGAGAGAGTGATCAGGGATAGGGTGCATCTAGATGCAGGAAAACAGTACGTGATGCGGAACGGGTGTTTGGGGGTTGGGGGTGGTACTAGACTCCAGAGAATACAGTGTATTATCAGGACGGGGGATCGGAGGGGTGGTGGTGCCACTAGACACCAGAAAATACATTGTAATACCTGGGACAGGAGAGTGGGGAGGTGTCAGCAGACACCAGGGAAATCTTTGTAATAACCAGGATGGATGTTTGGGAAGGGGGGGCACTAGTCACCAAGGATGATGTGGCGGCACCCACAGGGTGGGCACAGACAAAGTGCTGCTTCCAGTACAAATCAGCCCGTAATGGGCAAACAAATGTCCCCTTAGCACCTTGCATGCCCTATTTGCTCCTTTGCATTTTGCAGCTGAATATTGCAACATGGCTTCCGGCGTTGTCTGGTCCAGCAGTGCAATTCCCTATGAGCTGGATACAGCCCAGGTCCATGTTAGGGTAGCGCAGATTGCCTTAGCGCTGCATCGACACGGGCCAGTATTCGTTTGGATAGCACCGGTATGCTATCCGACTGAATGTAGCAACTTCTCGGTCAGGCACAAGCACAATACATACTTTTACACCCCGCTTTTGCCCATTTTTAAATATCTGGCCACTGGTGTTATTGGAGATCTCCCATCTGACTACAGACCAGGACCAACTCTGCTTAGCTTCTGAGATGTGATGGGATCAAGTACTTACCATAGTGATAAAGCCACAGACATTTAACTTTACCTAAATAAAAGTTGATGTTTAAAGGGCTAGTGTCCCATCCCAAAATTGTTTGTTAGGCTGATAGGTACCTACTGTATACATGTCAGCCTAACTAAGGGCAGAACATCAGGCTTTTCAAGAAATGAGGGCTGTAGCAACCTGAATGAAGCCTGTAAAAAGCTTATCCTCCCACCCTGGTTTCCTGCTGACACTGCACTCAGCAAAATGGAGGCAGAGGTTAGTGCTGCCTCCTTGTGTGACATGTTGGGGAAGGGGAACCAGGAAATAATGCATAATTCATGAGGATGCAGGGAAGCCATTAAGGCTGAGCCTGTAGTTGAATGTCCTAAATGTGATGTTATAAAATGTTTTTAAGTAAATGTTTCTTTTTTTTAATAACACATATTACTTTTATGGATCAGTTCAGTAGCACAGAGGTGACGGGTGCTTTTTGGCAGGCTGGTTCATGTTCCAAACTGAAGAGATCACAGCGGCCAGCAGCAGGAGGTGGCTCAAGCATTTGAGAGAACTGTACTTCTCTGGGGAGGGAGGGCAGTGACTCACACTGCTATGCCATCTTACGAGATGCAGCTAAGGCATGCTTGTACAGGTGAATGGAACATCTGGCAGTGCATCATTTCATACCAACACGGTGACTCTGTTGGTGAAGAGGAAATGTTGGGAGAAAAAAAGAAGGTACTGTTTAGGCAGGTGCCACCCTGCCCATCGCCACTTCCTTTGGGGCCCTCCTCCATCATAGAGATGGCCTCAGGCCATTCTGCTGTTCACTGTGGTGACTAAATTCAGGGGGCTGCCTACCTAGACCTAGACGTCGAATGAGATGTGGCACAGTAGTGTGCCATCCTGGGGTTCCCATTTACGGCAGGTCCGCAGACAGAAAGCAGTTATTGGCAGCATCTTAAGGAAGCCTTATTTCGGAAGACCAACGAAGGAAAATACAGTTGCAAAATACCAAGATATAGATGATTATATGCACAGGTGCCTGGGAAGATCAAGGTGGTCATTTCATCAAGTGAATCTGGGGGTAGGATAAGTGGCTGAGTGACTTCTACTGCCCCCAGCTTCATATAAGAGATGAAAATACCACAAAATTTATGACAGGCACCCATGTCTAATGAGTTTTGTAACATGGCATGAAAAACAGAAACGAAATAAAGCAGTCAGATAGGTGCAAACATACCAGCTGGTACAGTGAAACCATGGTCTAATACCATAGTAGATCATGGTTAGCATCGGGAGCGGGTGACTCAAAGAGCTCGGCAATAGTGAGGGGGGGTGCGCCACATAACACTGCGCAGGAGTGAGGGAAAGACATGGTGAAAACCGCGGAGGAGAGGAAACCCTCTTCCTGCCCCTGTCCTGAATTGCAGCACCCACCCAGGCACACAGCCGCGGAACAGTGCAGAGTTGTAGATGAACTGTACGTATGAGTAATAAGTGAAAGACACGCATAGCTGTGCAACAGACTGGCAAAGACAACCGAGCGGAAAGCCGACGAGCCTGCATGATTTCTGCACCCACCGTAATGCAACCAAAGCAGTGCACCAATGACAGAAATGTAACTGTCACCTGTGTGCGAAGGAAAAGAGCTGTCACCTGCAGAGAAATGTTCCTATATAGCACTGTGCAAACTGTGCAGCTGCAAAGAAGGTATAGCACTGTGGCTCACGATGCAAATCTGCAGAGATACCCACAGTGCAACAGGAGAAAACAGCACACCAGGTCAGAACGAAGGGGAAACGAGACCGACAGAGACATGGGAAAGAAATTAGCCACAGGGAGGACAATAGATAGATATTGTGCATATTTTAGCCACCTTGTGTATATATAGAAACAGCAACACATCAGTAGTGTAAAAGACATCAAATCATCAAGGTGCACGCGCACGTTCTGGACTGCACAGAGCGTTATACAGACATTAGTGAAAGGTAGCAAACTGATGTTTTAACAGCAGTGTCATCTTAATATCAGTAATATTTAATAGTAATAATAATACATGTGAAGGTTGGACATCGTTTGCCATATAAGAAGCAGATTAAGCCACTCGAAGGATGGGTCTACTGTAAAATTAATCCATGGTTGGGTGGTTGGACCACGAAGCCGCCCCCACAACCATGGATTAATTCCACAGTAGACCCATCCTTTCTCGTGGCTTAATCCTTACACATTATATTTTAGGAATAAATACATTTAAAACATTGAGTGCAGAACAGTGAAATGCACCAGAAAACAGAAAAAAGTGCAGTCCAGGTTTTACTTAGAATGTTACGTATAGTGTAGCCTTCTCTATTCTTATTGTTACTGCAGTTCGGGTCTGGGTTTTTGCTGTGCTACTCTCTGCTGCTGGATCCAGCTACTTTACAAAGCAGTCTTATTTCTTCTCCAAATATGTTTGCTTTTTTGATGCAAACAATTCTGTTTGTTTAAAAACTGTCGTGTATGTTTTCAGAACAACTGTTTAAGGTGTTGTAGCTGCAGTTGGGCATTTTTTACGTGCATACAGAGTTACTGATTAATTTTTTCAGTTGATTTCCTGATTATGTGACCACTGAGTGCGTTCTGGCATTAGTACGTAAAAGATTTATCTAGTTTGTTTTCTTCTTGTAAGACTTTTGTTATACAGTAAGTTCATATCAGTTTTTGGTTTTTAGCCATATTTGTGTCCTGTTATTTTGTAAAGACTGTCTCTTTCTCTGTTTCATTTAGTTAGACTCTGTCACGTTGGGAAGGAGAGGGTCAGTGTTACCTTGGTTGTGTGGCAGGTTTTTTATTTTGTAGGCAAGCTACAGTGTGTGAGAGTGTGGCATAATACCCCCATCAATGCTACTTTGCGAGTGTTGCAGGCATGCTGCATTTACTTTGCTTTTACAAGCAGGTAACAGTGTGTCTGACATTAGTTAGAGACAGAGTGTTAATTGGGCTGTTAGTCTTTTTTTGCTCACATCAGTGGCCTCATTGGGCGACCAGTAACAAGGTTTTTCATTTCATTGAAATCAGTGGGCATAAAGGTTAACCATGTAATGCACCACTTTAACTCACTGATTGAAACTACATTTTAAAGGAGAACTACACTGAACCTACAAGTCATTTTCTTTTTTTATAGTCAAAATTTATTGAATTTCAATATAAAAACACAAAAAATCAACATTAAACACAACAGACACAACAATACAGTTCTTGGGAGAGTTAATAGAACAAAGAAAATCATATGGTACTCTCGGACTATTTTCAAATAATATGCAAAGAAAAAAGGTAAATGTCAGATTTTCTAACTTTCAAAATTTCCAGAGTTTCAAAAGTGCAGTGTGCAGGCCTGAAGTACAGGACCCAAAGGTCCCAATAAATGATAAAAGCCTTCCATATAATGCGCTTTGGATAAGGTTATCCCACTCAAGGCACAAAAGTAGAGTACCTGGCCATAGCAAACAGAAGTCAGTGGGGCCACCTATTCCTCCTGCTGTCGGGTAGTATATGTCATATTTTCCGTAGTATACAGTATATTGAGTTAACTGACATTATCCACTCTTCTATGGTTGGGATTCCCACCGTTAGCCAACGTTTTGTGATACATTTCTTTGCCATTAAGATAAGAATGCCCCACAAGTATCCAGTAGCTGCATCTTTCAGCCCTCTCTGGTATAATGTAGACAAGTATAGATGTTCAGTTAGTTGCATTTGTGGGCCGAAGATCTCTTGCAGGGCCCCCTCTACAGAATCGAGAAAGAGGGTCAAACAGGGACAGACCCAGAAAATGTAGTGATGGTCTGCTAACTCCACCCAACATTGCCTCCAACAGTGAGGATGGGTGGCAGGTCATTGGTGGATATGTTGTACTGGAGTGAGAAAACAATGGATGAGCCATTGCCAGCTAAACTCCCGCCATATTACCAAATATGTGATTTTTATGGGAATTTGAGCAGACCATCCGCCATTGATCTGGACAGAGGGGTGTTGCAAGTCATTTTCACTGTAGAAGCAACTGTTTCAATGCTTTAATTGTTCCAGCTGTACAGGCGTTTTAGTTATCCTATTGGTGTTCCGGTTTACACACAGGTAGTAGGTAACATTGTAGAACTGTATAATGTACAGTAGTTCATGTCCCTTGCTCATCTCTTGTATTATTGGCACGATGCATCTATATTCCTCTATGGAACTAAGTGTTTGAAAGGGACATACTGCATCACACAGTTCTGCAATGGTACTTAAAGGGGCAATGTCAAGCTTTTTTCATCCAATTATTCCAAATTAACAACCCACATTTTATGATTGCCTGCCATCTCTAAAATTCATTAATGTAGTAGGTTGTTTTAGCTGCCTCCTTGCTTAGTAGAACTGAAATGCATGCTAATGTATACTTATAACCAACATTGTTTTGTTTCAAATCCTGGATCAATTCTTATTGCGTACTTCTCGAACATTAGAAAATACCCCCTAACAGTGCAGCCACTCATATTGCAATAGTCTTCTTGGAGTAGACTATGTTGGGGGTATTCCTAAGTCCAGAAAAGATGCCGTGGGAGTTGATCAAGGAATGTAAGCAAATGTGTCTTTGTATGGCAACTCTGGTATGGTAATCAGTTTGTTTTTCACTTTTTAAAAGAAAAAAAGAATCAGAATCAAACAACCAGCTACATCAGCAGTGTCAACAGAATGTAAGCAATCATTATCATTGTTTTTTAAACTGGGGACACTTTAGAAACATAGAAACATAGACTTTGCCGGCAGATAAGGACCACTTGGAACACCCAGTCTGCCCATTTCCCTACCTACTGGATAACCTGCAGATTCTAGTTAACCAACAGCCTACTTCCTGCAACCCCCCCCCTATAATTGCCTTATGTCTGTCCCATGCATGTTTGAATTCCCCCACTGTTTTAGACCCGACGACCTCCTCAGGAAGGTGGTTCCATGTATCTACCACTCTCTCCGTGAAAAAAAATTTCCTCACATTACCCCTGAGCCGTCCCCCCTCTATCTTTAAATTGTGCCTCCTTGTTCTTACACATCTCTTTTCTGAAAGATGCTACCCTCCTGGACTTTGTTGATTCCCTTGAGGTACTTGAAAGTTTCTATCATGTCCCCCCGTCCCTCCTTTCATTAAGAGTATACATATTAAGCTCTCTCAGTCTCTCTTCATATGGTTTCTGCTGCAGACCTTGCACCATTTTAGTTGCCCTCCTCTGGATTGCTTCCATCCTGTCTATGTTCTTGCATAGATGAGGTCTCCAAAACTGCACACAGTACTCCAAATGGGGTCTCACCAACTGTCTGTATAGAGGGATAATCACTTCCCTTTTCCTACTTGTGATGCCCCTTCCTATGCATCCCAGCATCCCCCTGACTCTCCTTACTGACTTCTCACATAGCTTACCCACCTTTAAATCATCTGATATGACTACCTCTACGTCCCTTTCCATTTTTGTTGTTGTTAGTACCTCCCCTGCTATTGTGTACTCTTCTCCTGGGATTTTTGTTTCCCAGGTGCATTACTTTGTACTTCTTTGCATTGAATCTAAGTTGCCTTTTGTCTGACCATTCCTCCAACCTTGCCAAGTTCCTTCTCATCTTTTCTACCCCCTCTTGTGTATCAACTCTGTTACAGATCTTTGTGTCATCTGCAAAGAGGCATACCTTTCCCTCCAGACCCTCTTCAATGTCACCTATTCTTCTTGAACATTAGAAGAGGTCTAAGGGGGGTTGCCAGTGTCGCTTTAACACCAGAGTATAAGTCAGAAACACCTACAGAGGTTACTAATAGTTCAGTATAGATGGAATAATAACAGAACAAACTGGCACCAGTATTTAACAAATTCTGGCCAGAGCTGCTACGGGTGCAGCCCCATTTTGCCTGTCTGGTCACCGCTGCTTTGGCCCGAGTCACTGATGCAGCCTTAGTCTCCATCTGGCCCCAGATAATGTTTGTCCTTCTAAAGAGGGGCCGGAGGAGCTGAGACATGGAACCACTTGCAGCCGCACCGAGAATGTGTGAGCTGGTAGTCCATGCATCCGTGGTGGCATGAATACATTTTTTCACTGCGATAGCAGCACACCAGGAGCTCCCCCAGTGCTCCCAGACCCCAAGATCAGCTAGTTATGGTCTGGAGACATGAGGGCTATGGTGGAGAAGCCACAAAAGTATTTGTTTAAAGAGAGCCAGTGAGCAAAAGGCAGGCATGGGTTCATTAATATTCATGAACAGGTCATTATTATGTATTAAATTCAGTCCCATAGTGCTTCTCCACCATATCCCTCATATTGCTGGACCCCAACTAAGTGATCTTGGGGTCTGGGAGCACCACAGGAATTCTTGATACACTGCTATCATGTAGAGAAAATGGATGTGCACCACCGCACATGTGCAGACTGTCAGCTTGCACATTCTCAGTGTGGCTGCAAGCAGTTCCATGTTTCTGCTCCTCCAGACCCTCTTTAGAAAGACAAATGTTATCTGGGACCAGGCGGAGACTCAGCCAGCATCAGGGACTCAGGCCAAAGCGACGGTGAGCAACCAGGCAAACAGGACCTCCGCCATGCACGCGTGAGGAACTGATGGGCTAAAAATAGTGCTGTGCAAAGAATGAATTGGGACAGCAAAGTGCTTCATGGACTGTGGAGGGGACTGTGATGTAACTCCTAACCTGTTCTTCAGTTGGAGAGTGAGTCCTTTTTTGATCGCAAGACGTCTGCAGGGCTGTACCCATTGTAGCTGTAAAAAGCAGCTTCTACTAGGGAAACTTACTTTCAGGTTGAGCAAAGTTCTCCTTTATGTATCGACCCCCTAGTTATTTAAATGGTAGCATTGTTTTGTAGGGACAGTATGAGCTGTATTTGTTATAAAAAAAATAGTTTTAAAATGATACTTAATGAATTAAAAATGCCTCAGTACTTACTATACCGTGACATTGTCTGATTGCAGAAAGCAAAGCAGCTGTAAATAATCAGGTTTTGCACCCCTCAGAGGGGACAAAATGAACCTTTACAACAAATTCCAAGGTTCTTCTCTACCTTATAAAAAGAAAAGAGTTACTCAAGAGGTAATAGATTCAGTGCAATTTAGGACTGTATTTTAAAATCCCTGGTTACCAAGCTAATGAACAACACATTGGCAAAGACTAAAAAAAAATCTCTAGAGTCACTACAGGCTATTTAAGTTTCCATTCATAGGAGCAGTGAGAAAGGCACAAGTCATTTACACAAACGGGATCTTTTGTCTCATTAAAACTACAAATTGTTAGAATTTACTCCTGAGACATAGTTCTTTCCATAAGTAAGACAGGGATGCAGTTAAAAAATGTTGAATCATTTGTCAGCTTTTCTGATTAATATAGAAACATGCTGCTTTGACAATTCTTTGTTTTAAGCAATAGAGGATGGGTGGATCTGTTAAATTTGACTTTCACATTTATTTTACAAGAGTGCCCTATGAGCATGATGGGTTATCATCATGCAAAGCAAGAAGGAGAACTAACTTCAACCATAGCAGACCACTGCCAGTTAAAGATGTGGTCTGATTTCATTGAGTGAATAAGCAGCTGAGCTTCAGGAAAAGTTTTGAAGGAAGCAGAATATTCAGACTAGGGGTAACTGGATTCAGTAACGTCTATTCCATGTGCATCCATCGGATAATTGGAAATTTTGACTCTGATTTTGATACCAGTTAAGGCAAAGGAATCTTCGGAATTGGAGTCAGATTCGGAATTTCTGATTCTGTATCCAACTGCTAGAGAAACCTCCCCTCACATGAAGCAGCTTAGTGAGCCCCCCCTCCCCCCAGTGTGGCAGGCAGCAGCAGAATCACACAGGTAAAAGAGGGGAGAGGGGAGATTGGGAATTCTTTTTGGTGAGAGGCTGCTTCTGGAATAGAATGCAGAATAGGATTCCTATTCCAGGTTTTTCAGATTTAGGATATTTTGCCTTAAAATCCAAACATCTTGAATCTGAAACAAAATACCAAAATGGAAGTATATCCAATTGCAAGAATTGGATTCCGGTCATCCCTAATTCAGACACAGATTATCTTACTATATATTCCTTCTTTGTAGTTCTTTTTTTCCCATTCTTTATTGCTGAGTACATTCCCATGAAAACAGGATCTTGTACTGTCATATACCCTGTTTACATGTGCACTGTAAACTGGTTCAAGCCACTAAAAAATTTGAATCGAAGGAAATAAGTGCAGTTTACAGACACATGTAAACCTGATCAGTGCACCAACCAGGTTGATTTTGAAACCAGGTTGTTAGTATGCGGTTCACAGTAACCGATGCCTATAGAACCCGGGTGTGCTCCACATGTAAATGTATCAGCTGCCTGATCATTCCTGGGCGCATGCGCATTTAATCAATCCTAACTTGTCAACCCACAACAGCATGTACTAAGCAGGCTTACATTAAATGTGCATCCATTGCTGGTATTCCAGAGATGCACATGTAAACTGAATCATGTCACTGAGACCAGAATCAGCTGTTCATGTATACTGAACAGCATTAGGACCAGAACTGCTACCACCGATCCCCGTTCCTCAATTGTATCACACATGTAAACACGGTAATAGTTCATCTGCTCCTGCTGCTTATTCCCCTGCAGAAGTCATGATCTATATCAGTCTGCCACTGTGAAAATGACTGTGATGTCACAGACAAAGGATTATGACCTTGGGAAGAGAATAAGCAGCTGCAGTATCTGATTTCTACATTGAGTTTGATTTCTCCAGTACATTTTATAGAGAACATAAAGCCTGTTCACATTTTTGTAATGGAGAACATTCGAGAACCATGCCCATCATTGTTTGAAAGCCGATAAAATGTTCTTTTAAATGAGGGATTGGGCTTACCTATAACTGGCAGCAGTCCAGAGATACTGGTGACTATGTCTGCCCCATATTGATACTGTGTTGCCATCAGTTATAGAATCTTGTGATGTTACTGATGCTCTTCCGTTGGCTAACCGTAGTGTAGTGAAGCACAGCTTGATGGTGACATCAACAGTTTGTTTAAAAATGGTGGCAATGTGCAGTAGTACCAGTATGAGTCAGACTTAATCATCGGTATTCATCAATATTCCGAGACTGTTGCCTGCTACAGATGAGTCCAATACCTCATTTAAAAGATCTTTTCACAGTCTTTTAAACTATAAGGAGCAATGTTCAGAATACAGTATTTCCTTTTCATGTAATTGTTGATTTGGGCATGTGTAAAGTCAGTTTAGTACTATAGCGCCAATGTTTGTGGTGTTTGTTTTGAAATCCATGGGTTAGTGAAATAGTCCTATTTCTGAGTTGATTTTCTGTTAGGTTGAGTTGAGTTTCAACCAGTGAACTAGTCCTATTTATGGTCCCTTATTACCCACCCAGTATTAATTTTTTAATAGCCTATGTGTTCCAGAACGTAGTGTCATCAGTTGAGCTCATGCTTACAATGAAGCTTTCCATGCAGAGCTTCTACTCAGTTTCTCTGGACAGAACTGGCAAATAATTAAAACATGAATTCTGGCTGGGGAAAAGGGCAGCATTAGAAAGGGACTTAAAAAAGATGGACAAAACTGGGACCATTTTAAAACAAATGCACAAAACAATACATTTGGGATTATTAAACAGTCTCCACACCTTCCCAAATGTTATATTAATAAATGTATACAACAGGGTTTATGTTCCCTTTAAATTCTAGTCATAGCTGTAGCAATTCTGGGTCAGCATTTTTTCTGCTCCAAGAATTTGTTAGAGCCAACAGATTGGATGTGCAAATGTTTTGGAAAATGTGGTCCTAAAGGAACATAGGTCCTGCTTTCATGCAAATGTTCAAAATAATAAAGAATAAGAGGAAAGGAGTGAAGAAAATGGAAAAACTAAGCTGAATTGTGTCTAGCTATCATGTTTTTCAGAATTTGTCAGTGTTGTCAACTGCTCTTCAAGACTCCAATGTAGCTTGTAAAAAATCCAAAACCCACTCAGGTGGCTCCCAGGAACAGCATGGTGAATGCACCAGTAGGTAGACAAGCAGCAGATATGGGCAGGCGAGCACACATACTGTCTAATAGTAGCATTCTACACTGCTGGAGTCTGTTACAAATTTTATGGAACAGAAGGTTAAAATCCCCGGAGCAGAAGCAACAAACAGACCTTCCTCTCACGCCAGCGTCTTGCATGATACTCATGCTTTTTCAAGGCTGACATGTGTATGTATATGTAGTGCCTTATAAGGTCTACAATTAAAGTGATAGTCCATATGCATAGTACTAAAATATCTATGTTATAATAATAATAATTGTGATAAGTATGAAGGCACACAAAATTAATAAGTGGATGGGATAATTCACCACAATAAGAAAACCTTAATATAAGCAAAGAAGGGAGGATAAAAGGTTTGGATGGGGTTGGTACTCTTGGAAGGGGAGTATTCATGAAGGTTTGGGTAGGGAACTGTGTTATGGATGGTTAGTTAGGGTCATACAGTTGGGAAGGATGAAGAAAAAGAGGGGGTACAGAAAAATTATAGTTTAAAAGCAGGTTTTAATGCAGAAAAAAATTGTGTATGTCAGCTGTCCTCAGCCACTAGTTACATAATACTTGAGAACCTTGTCACCAAAAACAGGAATAATCTATTTTTTGCTATATACTGTATATTATAGCACTCTAATAATAATATGATGACATACTGGGAGGGGGGAGAGGGAAAGGCTTAAATGAGTTGCAAATGTTTTATCAGCTATTTAAATAAAGTTAATACGCACAATGTGCAAAGTCCATTCATATCAGAAAGGTAGCTAACTGAAAAGAGTTGTTTAGTCCTGGACTCTGCAGTGCACCAAGATTGTATTACCAGAATGTCTCACAGCATAGAAGTTTGTTATCCTATCTCCACCATGAGGGCCAAATGTTACCCTTTCGATGCCTTGAGATTCAACAGTATGTTGAGGTCCATTTTTTATCATATGCAATGCGTAATGCATGTTAGTGGCCTTCTTTCTGATAGCAGCAGGATATTCCCCAATTCTTTTCTTAAAGTTTCTGATGTTTTTTTCCACGTAAAATGATTTACAGCTGCAGGTTGCCAGGTATATCACACAACTAGAATTGCAGCTTATGAAGTGTCTTATAACAAAGTTTCTTTCACAGTTGGCACTCTTGAATGTATCACTTTTTTGTAGTGTACTACAGAATTCACAGTTCCTGCAAGGCTGGGTATACTATCAGATAAAGTTGTAGTATTACATTCTGGCTAATGTTCTATGATGAAGACTATGAGTTACTGATTCACCTATACAGGGGCCTTTCTTGTATACCGTACACAGGTTATTCAGTCATAGATTCTGTAGTGTCCTTTCAGTCTCCAAAATTTGCTAGTTCTTCTTTTCCAGAATTGATTTCACCTGGTGTGCAATGCGGGGGCCTAGGATGATACTGTGTATTTCTTCTGTGCCCTGTTCTTAGTGAATTGTCCATCTCTGAGATCCACATCTTGTCTCTGTCATGGTTTGAAACAGTTGCACATGCTGATTCCATAACATTTGGACTATAGCCTCTTTCTCTGAATCTGGCATCTGATTCCCTGGCATTGCTCACAAAATCATCCTCAGAGCTACAGTTTCGTTTGAGTCTGAGAAATTGACTCGTTGGGACCTTGTTGACGGTATGTCTTGGATGGCATGATATATAATGTAAAACAGGTATGCAGACTGTGGGTTTCCAATAAAGGTTGGTGACCTCCCCACTTCTTCTGTCTGTAGGTGCAGGAAATTCACAGATCTGAGGCTTATTTATGCCTTCCGTGCACATCACAGATTGTTCCAACTCTGTCTCTGTCCCCTTCCAAATCAAAAACTGGCATCTATATATCGTTTAAATATAGCCTGATGTTCAAAATAGGGGTTAGCTGTTAATGACATTATATAGTCACGTTCCCAGACCCCCAGTTAGATATTGGTGTAGTTTGGGACGAACGCTGCCCCCATTGCAGTTCCCCTCTTTTGTAGATACTCGTTTCCCAGAAACATAAAACAGTTGTAGTGCAGAACCTTTTCTACGAGTAACATCAGAAATTCTATAAATGGACTGGAATGAGACAACATATTAGTCAGAGCCTCTGTCAGTGCTTCCATTCCACCTTGATGTGGGATGTTCGTGTATCGTCAAGTGCTGAGACGTCAGTATGATCAATCTCCAATTTTCTTCTATGTCTACGTTTCTTAAGCTCTGTAGCATTTTTGTAGAGTTCTTGACATACACAGGAACTTTTTGTGCTAGTGCTTCAGTATGCTTATCGAAGAATTGGACAAGGGGTTCTGTTAGGGCGCCAGTATTCGTCACCCTCGGGGATCATGTAGATTTTTATGAAGTTTGTGGAGGCAGTATATGGTGGCTTTAATATGATGCTCCAAATCCTATTAGAATCAGACTTCTAAGTATTCTGTGTATTGCCAATACTTTTGGCTTATGTTTCAGTCATACTACTACCTGCATTCGCTGTAGATATTACAGCAGATTCATTTGAGACAGCCCCCTCCTTCCTCCTTCCTTGTTACTCCTGACTGCCATAACATGCTTTTTTTTTTTGATTATACTTTTTGCCCCCTGGGCCACCAGTCTGCCTACCTCAGCACGTCAGGCATCCTCCTCAGGTCTCAGGCGCCATCTCCTGGGATACTCCTTCGGCTCCATGTTCGGGTCCCGCAGCTACCCCGCGGCGGGGTGGAGGGGAGCTCTCCCCCCAAGTCAGGATCCAGTACTGCCGTGTACCCTTGGCGCCAAACAATTCCTGCTGGAGACGGCCATCATGCCGCCGCAACTGGTGCCCTATTTTTCCGCTTTTCTCCCTTACGTCTGTGGCATGCAATGACGCCTAAGGTCTTGAGCGTGCACGCTTCTGCACGCACTCTGATCCAGGCGTCTGCCCCAGTACGTCCCCTCCATGTCTGCCGATGCTCTGTAGTCACCCCCTGCCACCGCCAGGGGCCACCAGAGCACCAATGGTGGCTCTCCCTCTCCCCAGAGAAGGAGAGCAGTCCTACGGATGCTCAATCCTTCTCCTCCCCTGCCGACCCCCGACGACCCAGGCTCGTTCCCGAACCCAGGTCGCCGACGTGGTGCGAGGTGTGTCGTCCAGCGCTTCAACCCTCAGCGCCACCAGGCCAGCTATAACATGCTTTTAAGTTAAATTTTCTCATAAATTTATTAACTTAGATCATAGTATCAAACTCTCTAATCATGTTTGTAGTCACAGAAGGTAACCTGTGCCCATAGCAAGCACTTTATTTTCCACTTTGTCTAGTTCATAGCTGGAAATGTTAATTACCCTGGTGTCTTTGTGTGTTGGTCCTTCTATCTCCATTGCACATTTTTGTTGCGCCAACGGCCCTTGTTCAGTTGTTTGCCTTTCCCCTTCTGAGTGTTCCTGTTCTCGATTGCACTCCAATCTGATAGGTTCCTTATCCTCTTGTGTTTCCTCCCCCGATACCCCCTCTTCTTGTCTGTCATCATTTTGATGGGATCTGATAATTCAGGGGCTCCTCCGTGAAAACTGAAGGTATGTTTGCTGCTCCATGTGTATGACTGGTTGAGCAGTTACGAAAGTCTGGTCCTTCTCTAAAAATGTGCTGGATGTGTTACTTTCAGTATCGGAGCTTCTTGTTGAGGTGTCTGGGGTGTGGGTTTTTTTCTCTAAATAGATCTTGGAGTTTCCATTGGCTTTCTTGCGCCAGTCAAAAATACAGTTTTTCTCATAATCCAGCCTGTCTCTCTCAAATTTCTTTCCTTTAATTCTCAAGACAAATGCAATTTTAGAGGACTTAGTAACAGACTCTAGAGGGTGTTAGACACTTGATCAGTAGATACCTGCTTGTCAAATCCCCATCTCTGCCAGGGCTGACTGTGGGAGTTTTTATTTATTATTTAGTTGTTTAGTTTTTGTTGGCTGGAAAAGGGGGCTGGGCAATTTTGCCTATTTTTAGCCTTATTTTTTAAGGGGGGGGGTGATGAGATACAGATGTAAACTGGCATCGAATCAGGTTAAGCTATTAGTGGTATTTTAAAAGAATGGGGAAGTTTGGCCAGGACAATTGCAAAATTCCCCTATTCTTTTCAAGAAGTACTATGGAATCATTTATGTCCATCTGAACGACTAACGGAAAAGGCAGATGGGACATCAGTTTAATGTCTCATTTGATAGTTGGAAAACCAATATATACTAACATTCTCCTCTCAAGCTGAGATCAGCAGTTACACCTAGTAGAACAGAGGCAGACAGAGTAGGGTTGACTGCATAGGCAGTCTGGTACAAGACACAACGCAAAATGACCCAGGTGTGATCCAGGATCAGTTTGTAGGTGAAAAAAAGAGACTGGCATTTCAAAACTAAGGGCCTGCTCCTCCAAAGGATATGCTCCCACAGGGGACTGCCTGTGGTGCATGGATGCCCACTCTGCATGTACAGAGACCTCTGCGTATCCACAGTCCTGGATGCAAGCACTTTCTGCACAAGGTCCTGTGCCATGGGCTCAGCTACATGACCAGCTGAGATGGGGTGCGGTAAGGGGGCAGGGGCATGCATGCCTTCCACCCATGCTTGTTGCTTGGTGTGGAGAGCTGTTGAAGGTGGTGGAGGCTGTGCAACCCTAGGAGCCGCCATACCTCTTAAATGCCCCCCTTGGACTCGCCACAGACCTTCAACAGTGCCTGATCAGTAGTCAGTCCAGCAGCCCTCAGAGCTTCTACGAAGGTCTTGGTCCATACTGGCACAGTCCAGTGCCGCAGTCAAAAAGAGTTTTTTTTGTAATTAAACTTTTTGTTCATAGTTTGTAAATTTCTTTGCTCAGTAAAAGAGTCATGCATGGTAGTACACAGGGGTACATATACTGTATACTAGCTACAGTATCTGTGGATGCACTTTAATGCGATACTCAACACAGTCCAGATCTCTACAAAAAGTGAGTCTTCTCAACAGGGATATGGCAGTCCATTTCGGACTGCCATATTCTGCAGCCCCTGATCCATGCAGAGACAGGGACCCACTATGGAGCCATCCCAGGCATCCAGTTGAATGCCCAGTGTTTTGCACAACTCTGCCCCCGCCCCCCGGCGTCTCCAACCCTCTAGGAAGCTACAGACTCAGAGGGAGTAGCAGGCAGAGGCTGCGGATGCCATCCAGTGTGGACAGGCATTGATATGAAGAGCTCTGTGGCTGGGATACATGCGATTCATGTGTATCCTAGCCTGCTCTATGGATTGCGCTCTTACTCTTGATGGGAAAAAGTCATACAGGAGATGCATGCTGAGCTTGAAGGCTGTTATTTATTTAGATCCATATTTTCAAAGAGATAGATGTAGGCTCATCTCTGGGATGAATCTGCATCTGTCTCATCCCAGCTGTGTACATAGCACTCTTGGATGCAGTGGGCATGATTTTTCAAACCACATCTGATTGAGACAGTTGTATGTGGTGGTAATTGTGTATTTTATCAGACCAGCGTAAGTACATTGACATAATTGCTTCGTGAATTCAACAGTACGTCATGGTACTTACGCTGGTCTATTACGCCTCACAAATATGTAGAATTATTATGGCAAATACAGCTGGTTGTTTGTTTGAATTGGGGGGGCTGTGCACCCCACACCCCCTTCCCTATAAAACAAGAGAAAAAAAAATACTCGGGGGTGTGTGGGGAGCAGAATTCCTCAATTCGAACAAACTAATATGTACATCTTCATACGAATAGCCGTACCATCTCTACAGAGATAGCGGTAGTCTGATACGTTATTAAAACAAATAAGTTTAATCACATGGGGGGGCATAGTTCAAAAAAATAGTAACTATATTTGCTGTAACATCATATCCGACTATGTGTAGCTGGCATGTCACTAAGTAAAAGTTGAGTAAATAGCAGCTACGTAGATTATGGCCAGCATTCATTGGCCCGATAATCTACACAATCACCTGTGTGGTTTATGGCAACATGAGTCCAACCTTTAGACATTAGGCATAGGTTGAGGATTGGGGAAATGGGCCAGGCCTCCTGCCAGCAGCTGACAGAGGGGGTCTACCCAAGGATGAGCATGGAGTCAGCACTGCAGCGGTCACAAGAGGTAATGCCAACCATGCTGTGGGGGACATAGCATGACAGATTGCTACCACCTCTCTATCCTCCAATGGATGGGAGGAACTTAGTTGTTATACCCTGTATGTATCATGGCAAATACTGCCTGGACTTATTGGGGCCGGTGCAGCTGTTTTCAGATCACTAAGGCGGTTCAGTAGATGCAGGGCTTTGATAATCTGGCCAATGGTGATTAGTGTCTTTGATGGAGCGCTAATTTCAAAATGTCTGGTTCTGTTTTTTCTACTTGTAGAACTGAAGTTGGTACCCCATGAACCTACCTAATTTTAACAGTGTTGTCAAATGGTTTCCTCACAGGTGTTCCACAAAAAATAGAAGCAGTGCTGGGGGGGGGGGCAGTAAAACGTCACTATTATTTTAAGCAGCAGCATCACAGAAAAGCAGCCAGATAGGGTATGCAAATTATAGCAACATATGTAAATATTTCTTAAATAGCAACCAAGCGTCACTGGAGCAACACCACTTCCCTTTCTATCTCCTCTGAGGTCCCAGGAGTCTCAGTCTTGTATTTAACAACTTTGTTAATTAGATTTATTAGGATGTTTAAAGCACTTGCTAAGGCCTCCCTAATAGAGACCATACTGTTTTTGTGCTCTGTAGTTATCAAAAAGAGGTACGTACAGATTATTCTTATGAATTAGCTACGTTGTCAAAGCTTTTATCATGAAAGGTGGACTGGCTATGTCTGTGACTAATGCCTTTTGCCCAGGACCTATTAAATGCAGGCCCAATACAGTATAGCAACATAAATTTGGGCTATTGTTGTGCTACGTACTATCCTATGAAAGGACAGGCTCATCACTGAGAAATCTGAGGATATGCCTGTGCTTGAGGACCTCTAATAAACACGTCTGCCTCACCTACAGTGTTTATAAAAGTGGAACATGCCACTTACGGAAATTTGTGCGCTCCCTTTTTGTTTAGGTTAAAAATGTTGTTTACCAGCCCAGTTCCTCAGAGGGTTGAAGCACTGGATGCCACACCTCCAGCCATACCAGTGACCACAGTTTGTGAATGACTTCAGACCGCCAGAGTCAGCCAGGCCGGGGAGTGGACTGAGCATCTGATGACTGCTCCCCTCTCCCGGGAAGGGAGCGCAAACTGTGTCACTCACAGCAGCAGTCATAACTTCAAGAAGGGGAGTGATCAGCAGCAAGCATGTGTTGTATGTGCATGTCTAGAAAAAAAAATCAGCAGTAACCAATTGAGCCATACACAAAAAAAAAACAGCAAAAAAACTAACATCAGCCAGCCTGGTGGCGCAGAGGGCTGAGGCACTGGCTCCTTACCTTGAACCACGTCAGCAACCCAGGTGCAGGAACGGACCCGAGGCACTGGGGGCAAGCAGGGGAAAGAGAGGATTAAACATCCACGGGACTGCTCTCCTCTCCTGGGGTGGGTTGTAGGGAAGCCTCGCTTGGCAGCGCCCCCGGGTGGAGACTGGGAGCACTGCATGAACGCTGTAATGGGGAACCACAGGAAAGCGAAAAACAGCTCCAGGACCCACCAGATGACGACTGCCAGTTCGCCAACATGACCGAAGCCCCTGAGAGAGCCATATCCACCTCAGCAGCACCCTGTGGCCAAATAGAGAGTGCGCTAGCCAGCCCCACCGGTGCCTTCCCCCTCGGAGTAGAGGGACCGATTCGGCGAAGGGTTACGCCAGGTTACCTCTGGGATGGCTGCAGTGTGAGGACAGAGGCTTGAGTGAGGGTAGTAGTAGGTTAAGTCAGGACCATGGTGGCTTGAAGGAGAGGCAGGTCCAGCAGCACGTAGGGGAGTAAAAACAGATAATGCAAAAAAAATAAATAAATAACATCAGCCATCTAAAGTTCTGAACAGCTCCAGCCTAAAAATATCCACTGCCATTTCTACCCAAACACACACTACTACACATAACGTAAAAGCTGAGCACATAGGCCTGACACAACCCAAACAGTAAAGCCAGAAAGTAAGCACACCCTTCACAACAAAGCAAAAAGCAACATCAATACCTAAAGTGGAAAAAAGTTGAAACGCTGGTAAAAAAACCAAAAACAATATATGCGACGTTTAGCACCCCAGACTCTCACCACACTGCTTGCATGTTGCAGCTGGCAACAACTGTAACACCCAATCTAGAGGATTGCCCTTGATAACTCCTGCTCCTTTTATGGCCGTACTCCTGATGTGCTTCACAGGGGTCATGCACACGACAGTGCAGATATGCACACATGCTGTGGGGCGTGAATGTGCGGACATCCCCCCATGCTTGCATGCACCACCACCACACTGCGTAACCTTTTGTAACTCAGATGAGGGACACTGACACTCACAGTGAGAAACACTTGCTCAAACCTTGTGACAGAAGCTCAGAACACTGTGGAAACCATTGTGTTAACTTGTAAAAAGTTTATTTTTGATTTAGCATGTCAGAATCTTACAAATTTCTGCTTAATTGTGAATTTACCGCACATTCTCTGTGTAGGCAGCACCTTTTACATGAGGGACCAATAAGGGACAGAGTAAATCTTTGGGGTAAAATGAGGGACATACCATATAATCAGGGATAGTTGAGAGGTATGTGCACCATAGCTTGCTCGGACCCAAGATCACATGCTTGCAGTGCTGTGTTGTGCATTCAAAAAGTGGAACTTTGCAGTCTGCCATAAAAGTAAAACCATATCCAATGTAATAAAAAAATATCTGCTAGAAAAGTCCTGTATACTCCTGAAATATTACTATCTTCGCGCTTAAACAGCTCATAAATGCCACGCACCTGCTTTACGATCGTGTTAGCTCCTTGATAGTAATATTTCCTTTCTAGCAAATATTCTCTGTATAACAATAATCAAGGCTAACCTAAAAACATTTTTACTTAGTGAAGCAGTCCCCATTTAGGTTGGATAGTTGTATTTTGTCATGCTGTAGTGAGTTATTTTGGCGTGCTATAATTTAGTGTAGTACCCTGTATGATGACTTGAGTTATATTTTTTTTTATAACCAGGAGAAATGGATTGAGACTTCAAATCCCATTTCAGATCATGTCCTAGGTCAGTCAGTGTGAAATATATATTAAAAAAATCTAATAATGTCAAACTAAACTAAAGTTTATGATGGAATAATTTGCTTGGTGCCACATAGCAAAAACTACACAACTGTCATCTGCAGCTCTACAAAAGTGTTTATGAATGACAGTCACTTGCAACATATCTGATGCCAGTTCAAAGTGGTTATGTAGTTCCCTCATGCAAAGTTATGTGTAAAGTGCAGTACATACACAGTTATTTCTGAATATTGTATAAATTATTACGTCATTGCAGTTAAAGTACAAACATTTTTGACTAAGGGCCAGATATTCAAAACTGCCCTGGGGCTAAATTAGCACTGCCCAGCGTGCAAAAATTGCCCAAACCAAAGAGCCAGCCATATTCAAAAGGAATAGCCCAATGCTAATCCTGCTGAATATAGCATGTTAAGGAAGCTGGGCAAACTGGGCTGGGAGTGCAATGCAAAAATAGCCCAGGAATAAGACAGCACTGAATATAGCAACAGGGAAGTGCAAACCGCAACAGAAGTCCAATAGACCCTGGAGCAAACCAGTGTTGCAGGTGGAGACCATTGTGTGTGATTGCACAGAGATGAACCGCACACCACAGAACTGTGCTATGCTGAAGTGAGGTTTGCCCTGGGCTAACCCAGATTACACAGTGCTTGTAACACAATAGCCCGTGCAAACTGGTTAGCCCGGGGCAAACGTGTGCTATATTCAAAGCTCCCATGCAAATGAGCCTACTTAGGTAATCCATGGGCAAACAGGTACATTTGCATCTCATTATGTGCTGCTTAGCATACATTACCATGCAGTTTGCCCAGTGCTACTGCATGGAGCACACAGCTCCACCTTTTGGTCAGAATGGAAATATAGGCTGGAAGCTGCAGGCCAAGGCATGCCCACAGCACCCCCTGTTGGTCAGAATGAATGTACAGGCTGCATGCAGCAGGTTATGGGTGCTGGCAGGCACAAGCTGTGCATACACCCACCCATGCAGCACTGCAAGCAGTACAGACCACTGTATATATATTTATATATATATATATGTGTATATATATATATATATAGTATAGATGTAACCCCCCTGCAAATGGGGGTTCCCAAAAGACTTCCAGGAGCTTGCTTGAATGCTCCAAGCCTGAATGGTGTTTGGCATTTAAGCCATTTATCAGTGAGTGTTTTTAGAGCCTCTGGTACTGTCTCTTTAAGAGCTGTCTGCTTGCAGACATAATTAGTTGTATGGGGACTGTGTTTCTTTGATTGAGTACCACTCAAGCTGCTGCCAATTCACTCCATTTTGCAGTCACTAGGGTGCAAAGGGAACCTATCTGAAAGATGTAACTGTTTGCCAGAATCATTTACAGTAATAATGAAATTACAGTTTGTCTAACGTGCTTTCTTTTGCAGTCAGAACAGTGTCTGCCTAGTTCCCCATTCTGGTTTTGAACTGCTGAACTGGACCAATCAGTGTGGGGTAAGCTAGCTCTAAAATGGTGCCTTGGGCCAGATCAGAACTTGGACTCATAATCTGAGCCAGCCACAAGAGGATTGTATGGGCAGTGACTCTGGGAGATGTAGTTTAGACTTCAGTGCCTTTTGGACCAACAGCAGCAGTCTATTGTGAGTGACAGCCAATCCAGTCAAGAACTGGGAGGAACTCAAAGGAAGTGCCCAGTTTTGTCGGTTGGAGTTTCAGTTGAGCTTTGGCAGTGAAGAAGGAAGGAGCCCTGTGCTTTTCAGTGTGCAGTTTTAGTCAAAAAGCGTGTAAGGCCCAGAGTTCGGTCTGCAGCTGTAACAGCTTGTTAGGACTGAATCCGTCCTGTGAAAAGAATCAAAGGATCTCTGAAGAGTAGAAACCAGGCTCACCCTGTAGAAGACTGGAGGAATTGCTGAAAATTGCATTCGGTCTGTCAGGAACTGAATCTGCTGTGTGTTCTCCGGGTATTGTGCAGTAGTGCGATCGGGATACAGATGCAGCCTGCCTGGTATAGTGTTTTCTTTTATATGGATGTGTGAAGAGGTTTGTGTACCTCAAGTGAGCCCTGCTGACATTGAAGGACCCTATCTTATTTGGAGGTCGTGAGTACTAATTCAGGGTCGCTCCCTGTTGAATGCCACATTAAATCCAAATGGAATTACTGTACTGCTGACTGTTTAATTCTCCTTTTCTCTGTGTGAAAGGGCCCTACCAGCTGCCACGGTTTGGACTAGCCACTAGGGCTTGGGTACCCAGGGACAGTAACTGATAGGGATAGGCCTGTGCACAGAGCCATAGGTAGATTATTAGAGTGATAAGCTAATTAACCTGATTTCTCCCTGTCCTTGTTATATCCCTAAATAAATCAAAGCTGCTTGTTTCAGCAAAGTTATACTGCCTGAGGTATTTGTCTATGTTAAAGTACTGTACTGTGATTGTTGCACTGTATCTCATTTCACAGGAGGTCCCAGTGCGGAACCAGACCTGGGGTGAAGTGTATACTGTGAAGGTAATTCTGATATATTGTGTGGGCCACTAGTGGGAAGAAAGGGGGTTGCAGTGTCCCAGAGGGCTGTGACCAAGTTAGTTTAACTATTGCAAACCCTGACCTCTGGGTGGAGGCACCCGCCATTGGATCCAGGCCCCTCAACCTGTTAGTGGCAAATCAGGCAGGGGTAGTAGCCCCTGGGATAGCGCCATCTAGGGGTTACATAGATATATAGATATATATATCTATCTATATCTATATCTATATATATATAGATATAGATAGATATATATATCTATATATATATAAAAGACAAAGAACCTCTGTGTGCAAGCACTGAGGCAATGGTTACCCCAAAGGGCATTTGGCTGGGAAGCCAAGTTTCAAAGAAATACAAAAGCTCACATGCCTCCACAATGCAACGCATCATGGGCTGCATATGCAAATCACCAAGAATATTATGCTGGTTCAACTTTAAGCAGAAATGCATGGTGCCAAAAGGCCTCTCGCACAGTTTGCAAAGGTGCCAAAGTTGGCACCCCGCAACAGTAACCTGGCTCCAGCCATTCTGAATGAACAACATATAATTGCATATGCAACCTGATACATTAGCCAGTGAACTCTATCAATGTGTGTGTGTGTGTATATATATATATATATATATATATATATATATATACACACACACACCCAAATATATAGATACATACCTGCCTGAGTCCAAACACACCCTGTAGGGCAGCTCCCCCCACCCCCAACACCAACAGTGGCACCCCACAGCAGTTGTGGGAGCAGTAACAGTGGGGCGAGACAAGAATGCATGGGACAGGCATGAGGCAAGGGAGGGGGGAGGACGTAGACTGTAGGCCTACGAGGCCCAACAGCAACTCCTCACAGCAGGGACCTGGGTACATTGGGTGGGCCAAGCAGTCCATCTCAGATGTCAAGGCCACTGTTCCCATACAGGGGATACAGTCCCTGGTAGTCTAGCGCCCCCCCATTGTGATCCCTGCTCCTGTAGCCGCAAGCATTTCTTATTGTCCATGGTGGTATACGAGTCTAGTGGTCCCCCCCCCCCATACCTCTCAACTGCTATAAATTCTGCATAGCGCTATGAGTTTCACACTCAAAGTATCCTTGCACTGCACAGGTTTATTGACAGTCCCCATAATGTTAGAGCCATGTCTGGACACACAAACTAATAAATCCGTGAACTAAGTTGATAGAATCATCTCTCATCACTACCTATATGGTGCCCACTATCTGCAGACATACTATTGTTTAAAATGAGAAAGTGCTACACATTCTGGCCCTTTGCTATGCTTTGTGAAGGCCAGAACTATGATATTTTGTATGCTGAGAGGTTGAGAGTTATGGCCCCCCTCAGCATGATCCCTGACCCCCGTAGCAACATAAATATACAGTTTTTCCTGGTAGTCTAGTGGTCCCCAACCCCCCATCACAATTCCGACTCCTAATCACAGTCTTTCCTGGTGGTCCAGTGGCCCCCCACCCGGCAGTGACAACTCCCGCTCCCACCAAAAACATCTTACGAGCGGAACGGCGACTGGCTCAGCCTGGTCCCTCACCACCACGTCGACCGCCGACTGTGGAAAGCTTTACACTACCGAAATGAATGAACACTCATTCATTTCAGTAGCACTCAGGCACGCTATGGGGGCAGGGATCTTGATGGGGGGGTGAGGGGACCACTAGACTACCTGGGAAAATGGTATATTTAGAAACATAGAAACATAGAATTTGAAGGCAGATAAGGACCGCTTGGCCCACCTAGTCTGCCCATTTCCCTACCTAATGGATAAGCTGCAGATCCTAGTTAACGCCTAGATTTACATTGCTATGGGGGCGGGGATCATGATGGGGGTGGGGACCACTAGACCACCATGGATCATGTCATATTATGATGGCAGTGGGGGTTGGGGATTGCGATGGAGGGCACCACTGCATTACCGCCAGCTTTTGTCAGCAGTATTTTAGTGCTGCGCTGCAGAATCACGCTAATGCCTGTAGCGCTGCGTTGTATAAGTTTGAATATGCTGCTTAGCTGGCATTCTCGCCACCCCCTAACCTCCACCCCTGTATACACTTATCTTTTAGCGTTGGCGCTACCACACAGCGCCGGCACTATTAGGGCTTTTGAATATTGCAGTCTGGCACAAATCCAGCACTATTCCAGCGCTACGGCTTTGCATCAGGCCCAAAGCTTTCAATATCTGGCCCTGAATGTTTCCTTGGTTCATGGTAATTGTTTTGTTTAGAAAATTAACCCATATTAAAATCAGTTTGAGGAATAAATCTTTCTCAGACACCAAATTCCTGCTGCACTGTACAGTGTTTCCTGTTTGCAGTAATAGGAAATACTGGATTAGCAACGCATATGTTTCACAGGAATTTACTTCAGTGAGTGTCAATTAAATCACAACAGATTCCTGCCAAAGGAAACAGGTTGGACTTGTAACATGGAAATTAAGGGTGGGACACTGGTGTAGTTTTTACTTGGCTACAAACTTCTTCATGCTGTATTTGTTTATTAAATGTGGACCTTTTTTATCAGTTACACAAGATGTTCCTTAGTTACATAATTATTGAATGGCTCATTTGTTTTCAGATGGGATTTACTTTTGAATTGCTGTGTTTTACTCATACCCCACTGCCCCCCACCCCATGGCTTCCAAAATCATCACTAGCGGACAGCTACGCTGGTGGTAACAAGCTGCCACAGAATAGCAACCGATTTATGTAAAGTAGAGTCCATGAGTGATGTGAATGCTGGCTTAGGTTGATACTCATAATATTCATTCCTTGGAAGAGAAAAAAAAACCTCAAACAATAACTCCCTGTCTCTCACCTCCAGCCTAGTACAGTATATTGCCACTAGCAGGGGGCAAGGATCTCAGCACCAGGCATGGGGCGCCCAAGGGCCTCCTCCCTTAGGAAGAATGACAAAAGACAGGGGAGTACAAGGGAAGGGGATAGTAGGAGGGGAGGATGAGGCATGTTATAATCAGACAAGGAGGGCCACGGTACACACTGGAAGGCAGTGACCCTGAATGCAAGGAACTTGGGAAACAAGGTAGCAGACCTACAGGCACTATTGGTAGAAGGTAATGTGAATATAGCCGCCATTACAGAAATATGGGCAACTCAGTTCCATGACTGGGACCTAGAGATCCCAGGTTACCAACTGCTCAGGAAGGACAGGGCTAAAGGAAGGGAGGGGTGGCCTTGTATATAATAGAAGGGATAGAGTGTAGTCGGGGGGGAGGATATGACAGAAGCCCTTTGGGCAGTACCACAGACTACCGATGGCAGAAGAATTCGAGTGGGGGTGATATACAGACCACCTTCACAGGGAACTGATCTCGATAGGGGGCTGTGAGAACAGATCAGAAGAGCAGGGGGGCAGAGGAAACATAGTAATTCTGGGAGACTTCAGTCTGCCAGGAGTAGACTGAAGCACCCCAGGCCAGCTACTACCTAAGGCAGGGAACAGGTCCTCCTGGATGCTTTCCAGGACTGTTTTCTGACTCAAGGAGTCAAGGAGCCAACAAGGGAGGACACCATATTATTAGATCTAGGGTTGTCAAATGGGGAGCAAGTCCAGGATGTGGAGGTGAGGGAACCTCTCGTAGGTAGTGACCACAAAACAGTGTGATTTTCAATCTGCATGGGGAAGGAAGTGGCCAAGACTAAAACAAAGGTGCTGGACTTTAGGAAGGCAGACTTCAACAAGATGGGGAGCATAGTAATGGAGCACCTGGCAAAGATCCAACCAGGGATGAATATGGACCAAAAATGGAACATCACTAAGATGGGGTTGATTAAGGCCACCAGCACAGTTGTACAAAGGCTAGAAAAAAGAGTGCCAGAACCAAGAGGCCAAGCTGGTTTAATAGCAATGTTGCGGGAAAGGTAAGGGAGAAGAGGGCAGCCTTCCTGATGAACAAATGTACCACAAGGGAAGTAGTCAGGCAGATTTACACTGAGAAATTTTGAGAGGCAGGCAGGAATGTCCGGGCAGCCAAGGCTGAGAAAGAACTAAGACTGGCTTAGGAGATTAAGAAAGGGGAGAACTTCTTCCGCTATGTTAAGGAGAAAGGAAGTTGAAGGGGCGGGATCATTAGGATCAACAGGGAGGAAGGGTGGGTGGAGAAGAGTGTGGAACGAGCAGAGGCACTTAATGAGTACTTCTGCTCTGTCTTCACCAGGGAGGCTAGCGGACTCATACCAAAAAGGAAGATCTGGATGCCCCTTAACTCATTCTCTCCCGGTGGCCATTTTGGATCAGGCTCAGCAATGAATGGTTCTGATGCCATGTGGTGTTTATGAGACCAAAAGAGTTAACTCGTTGTCTCCTAGCAGATGCCTGTAGGCATCAGTAAAATACACTGGTGTGTCCTGAGGACGCCTACAGAAGTCAGGTACTGACTTCCTGTGTGCCCTGGCAACATCTGGAGAAGTCACTTATATATTTTAATATATAATGTAACAGAATATAATATATATTTGACTGCATAGCACTGTTGGAAAGGTAATTTTATGCTGAACAACTTTGCCACTGATATTCTGTGTATATCATGTATACTTTAGGAGTTATTCGTATTTATTTATGGTATGGTGTGTATGTCTTATGTTGCCTGTTTTAGTGAAAAAAAATTTTTTTTGCTGTTTCAACCAGCATAGAAAAAAAACGAAATTACATATTATTCTTTGCATACCACCGCTGGAAAGGTAATCTTGTGGTGAATAACTTTGCCACTCATGCTTTGTGTCTAGCACTTACGGTTCTTGAGCTATTAGGATTTGTTTGGGGCATGCTGACTATAGCTTGATTTTGCTTAGAAACGCCCAGGATTTACTAGTAACAGTATACAGGAGACAAGTGGTGCAACTTCAGAAAGCTCCTGTGGAGGCAATGAGTTAAGGGGAGGAAGGAATGTGAAAGGGAGATAGAGGTAGACAGGGTCTTGAGAGGACTTAAGGAACTGTGGGTGGACAAGGTTCCTGGCCCAGATGGGGTGCACCCAAGGGTTCTGAGGGAACTGGCAGAGATATTGATAGCTCCACTGAGGGACCTATGTAACACCTTGCTCAGGGAGGGGTATGTCCCTGAGGACTGGAGGATAGCCCATGTGGTGCCTATCCACAAGAGTGGCCCTAGAGATGAGCTAGGAAACTACAGGCCAGTCAGCCTAACCTCCATAGTGGGTAAGTTAATGGAGGCCACTCTGAAAGAAAGGCTTATGTCCTTTCTTGAAGAAAATGGTCTCCAGGATGACTGGCAGCATGGGTTTGTTAGGGGGAGGTCTTGTCAGACCAACATGGTAGACTTCTTCGACTGGGTTACAGGGGCCTTGGACAGAGGGCAGGCATTGGATGTACTTTATCTGGACTTCAGCAAGGCATTTGACTCAGTGCCCCAATGGCAGGTTAGTCAGCAAGCTGAGGGACCTGGGAGTTGGGGACAAACTGGTGGGGTGGGTAAAGAGCTGGCTGATGGACAGGAACCAGAGAGTAGTGGTGGTGGTGGGGGAGCTGTCTGAATCTAGACTTGTGACCAGCGGTGTCCCACAGGGCTTGGTATTGAGACTGTGTTGTTCAATGTATTTATTGGCAACATAGCAGAGGGGGTTAAGAGCAAAAACTGTCTTTTGCAGACAATAGTAAGCTCTGTGGTAGGGTGGACAGGATCTAAGGGAGGACCTGGCAAAGCTGGAGAAATGGTCTGGCATCTGGCAGTTGGGTTTTAGTGTTAAAAAATGTAAGGTGATGTACATGGGAGCCAAAAACCCAGAGGCCAGTTACTGGCTAGGGGGAGTTCAGGTGACAGTATCATAAGAGGAGAAGGACTTGGGGTTATGGTGAGGGCTGACATGAAACACTCTGCACAGTGCCGTAAGGCAGCAGCTAAAGCAAACAGAATGCTGGGTTGCATAGCCAGGGGAATCACCTCTAGGAGGGAGGAGGTTATTCTGCCACTGTATAGGTCACTGGTAAGACCACACCTGGATTATTGTGTCCAGTTCTGGTGCCCCTACTGTAAGAAAAATATCAAACTACTGGAGCCAGTACAGCAGAAAGCAACCAGATTGATCCAGGGCATAGGGCACAGAACATATGGGGAGAGACTGAGGGTGCTGAACATGTTCTCTCTGGAGGACGTGGGGGGGATATGATTGAGACCTTCAAGTACCCCAAGGGCATAAATAAGACCAGCACCAAAGGCATCTTTAATCTAAGGAAAGATGGTACAAGGGGTCATGGCCTGAAATTGGCAAGGGGCAGATTCAAGAGGAAAATGAGAAGGCATTTCTTCACGGAAATGGTGGTGAAAGGGTGGAACGAGTTGCAAGAGGAGGTGGTGGCTGCAGTGACAGTGACCAGTTGTAAGAGGGGTTGGGACAGGGCAAAAAAGATTAGGTCAACAAGGAACAATGGGGGGTACAGTGAGGGGAGAGAGGGAGGGAGAACAATTCCATGAGGAGTGGGGAGAGGAGGGGAGTGGGCAGCTGCTTGGTAAAAGTAGCTACGCACTCGAGCAGACTTGATAGACCATTATGGCCTACATCTGCAGGCAATTTTATATGTTCGTATGTTCGTACCAGCAATCTGATTTAGTGTTCTGGCTTCCAGTTCTGATCTGTCAGTATTGGGGCTTTATCACTGGGTCTTTCTCTTGCTGGAGTGTCTCTGAGCCTGTGTTGTGACAGTACATCACCACACCTGCTCCAGATTTAAGTTAAATGAATGCAAACAACTTGCAAGGACAAGGTTCTGTGAATAGGAAATGGGGAAAATAAATGAACTATCAGCTGTCACTGGTTTCAGATTCCTCAAATAAACAAACTGCTGGACAGGCTGTCTGCATGGCCAAACCACAGCTAGTTATTTGCCGTCCCTCCACCAGTATCAAAATGTTTCCTTTGCAGTGGGAGACGGAAATGACTAATGGAAATGTAATAACAACAACAAAAAAATGCAGACAGAACTTTCTGTATTGGGACAGAATTGTATGCGCAGATTACTTGATAGAGGGTGGGTTGAGAATGCTTGATGTTGCAGACTTGCTGTTTGTCAAAAAAAAACAAAAAAACAGTGAGTTATTGGCACACAAAGAAAACAAATCTTGCAATTCTGTTGACATTTTTAGATAAACGTATGTAAGATGGATCCTCTGTTGTCATGATTATAGTATGTGTGGGGATTTTTATCCTGTAATAACACTGAAAGGCCCACTGAGGCAAAAGAGATTTAGTTCTGTTCACTGAAGGGCTAATATTCAGATGTAAGGCCATGGGTCTATGCTGTCTGAATTTGGTGGAGCAGCATTTACTGTTTGCTTTGCGCACTGATGCTGTTGTGCGTTTACAAGACCCCTTTCAGCACTGATGCAAGCCATGCCGAGAGGGACTGTGAGTCTGATGACAACAGTAGCGATGTGCTAGATGATAGGTTGACTACTGACATCACTTATGTAGCAACCCCCCCCCCGAAAACACTATCACAAATTTTATCTGGGTCTCTGCAGTGGGACTTGTCCTTGTACTGTGAGGTCCCAGTGTGCATTTGATTGCCAGTACTGTTATTGCTTCTGTGTCATATGCCTTTTTCCCTTTTTCATTTATCGCACTTCTTATTTAGATGTCTTGCCTTCTCTTTCCCTATAGGTATTTTAGCAAGAAAGAAGAAAAACAAATTTGACCATTAACTTCTGTCTAAGCATCAAGCAGTTTTCCTTCCAAAATCCATTATATTTGCGCTCCTAAATAAGTCACTGGCGAGTCACGAAGAAGTATGTTGGGACTGTCCATTTTGCATCAGAGCGAGTAGTGCAGTCTGTTCACATGGCTTCTCACACCGTTCACTTCCAAATGCATCCTCAACTTTGCTGGGACTTAGGGAGAGGACAAGAGCTTGACTTACAGTACCTCCATTGGGTAAGTGTCTACACTGCCACATCTGCGCTGCAGCAACCCAAGCGCCCGGGTTGCTGCGGCGCAATTTTGGCAATGTAAACAGGCCTTAAGTCATCTAGCAACTCTTAAAGCATTCATTATCATGCTGGTCTAGTGCTGGCACTCAGATGAAACATTGTGGATGCAGAGTGTGTGGAACAAAAAAAGCCCAAGGAGTAGATTCTGTATGTATACTATGGAAGTGACGAAAAGCAGTGCAGAATAAAAAACGGAGGTTTCATTTTTGCTTATTCAGCTGTGGTGAAACTAACGTGTTACTTCCACCACAGCTCATGAAATGTTCACTGTAACCTCACCACAGTGACATTAAGCATCAATAAGTGCATGGTCAAAAAAGGATTTTCCATAGGGCATCCAGAGATGAGATTTTTAGTCACTGTGGCACATTGCCAACAATGCTGACCTAGAACTCATGGCTCTGCTTCAGTCCTCCTCTCTTTGCTTCAGTCCTCCTCTTTGCAAGGCAGTGGTTGGCAATATTGCAGAGTGAATAAGAAGCTTATTCCTGCCTGGATGCCTAATGGAATATGTCAGCAATAAGACATGACGGGGCTTTGGTTTGTCGTTGGTTACTGCGCACCCAGGTGTATAGTGAGGCATGAGGGGCCTGCGCCAAGAGCCTTCATCACCTGGAAGTGCATTAACCCGTGACATCAAATGCACTGGAGTGGCTTATTGCACCTGTAATGTGGGTACTGTATTACTCAATGAAGTATCAGTTAAAAAAGGCACTTTGGAAACATTTTATGAATGCCCAAAAAATTCTAACATTTTCAAAATTAATTTTTTATAATATAAAAACTGCATAGAATAATGGGAAATTAGTCCAGACCCTTTCCATACCAGAAGTCACTGTGAAAAGGAAACAGAGAAATATAGAAACTGACAGCAGATAAGGGCCGCTTGGCCCATTCAGTTCTCCCGTTTACACTGTGATTGCTTTTGCTGCAGACCCTTCTTGGTCTATGGCGCTGTGTCTTGAACCCCTTCCTTTCCCTTAGGATTCCCTTCTGCCTATCCCAGTCTTTTTTGAATCCCACCACTGTTTTCACCCCATTACCTCCACTACAGACGGTTCCTGGCATCTACCACCATTTCTGTGAGAAGTATTTCTTCACATCTACCCTACTCCAGCTTCATATCATGACCCCTTGTGCGCCCTTTTCTCTGAAAAATACCTCTCAACTGTACCTCATTCACCCCCATGAGGTATTTAAAGGTCTCGATCATATCCCCACTCTCCCTTCTCTCCTCAAGGGTGTACATATTGAGCTCCTTCAGCCTCTCTTCGTGCTGCTTTTGAAGGAGACCCTGTACCATCTTGGTCACCCTCCTTTGAACCGCTTCTACTCTGTCTGTGTCTTTCCTGAGATGTGGTGTCCAAAACTAGACACAGTACTCCATGTGGGGTCTTACCAATGATCTATACAGAGGCAGCACCACTTCCCTCTTCCTTCTGGTGTTAGGTGGATCTGTGTTGTCTAAGCAGTTTAGGTGAAACACGCTACCGCACCATGCCACATGGACCCAGAATACTTCTGACAGTCTGAACTGCACAGCACGATTGATGTGACATGATTTAAAAAACAGAACGGACAGTGCGAGCCCTATAGCACAGTAAGGCTTAATTCATTTTAAAACACATTTCTCCTTACCGTGTTATAGTGTGAACGGGGCCTTACTCTCCTGATTGCCTGTTACATTGTCTAGCCACATTCAGGTCATCTGATATGATTACCCCCAGGAGGTCCCTTTCCTGCTTGGTTGTTGCAAGTATTTCTCTCCCCATTTTGTACTCCAACCCTGGGTTTCTGTAACCCAACTGCATTATTTTCTTCCCTTCTGGTTCCTCCGCTGTATCACTAATGAAGACATTAAAGAGGACCATTTCCAGTACTGACCCCTGAGGTACCCCACTGGTCACTATCCCCTCCTCAGAGCAAACTCCATTTACCACCACCCTCTGCCTCCTATCCCCTAACTAGTTTCTTACCCAGGTCACCACTTTCTTGTCCACCCCCATGCTACCCAACTTGTTTACCAGTCTCCTATGTGAAACAGTGTCGAAGGCCTTGCTGAAGTCTAGGTAGGCCACGTCTACTGCCCCTCCTTGATCCAACACCTTGATTACCCAGTCAAAAAAATATATTACATTTGTTTGGCACAGCCTTCCCTCTGTGAAACCATGTTGCCTCGGGTTCTACAGTCTGCTGGATTCAGGTATTCCACAATCCTTTCCTTTAATAGTGTTTCCATAAATTTCCCCATCACCAAAATCAGGATGACAAGCCTATAATTGCCTGCCTCTTCCTTTCTACCACTTTTGTGAAGTGGGACTACATTTACTCTTTTCCAGTCCTCCAGGACCACACCAGTCTCCAGTGAACTGTTAAATAAGCCTGCCAGGGGGTGCAAACAGTACCTCCCTGAGTTCCCTCAGCACTCTTGGATGCATCCTGTCTTGCCCCCTGGTTTTATCCACCCTCAGTTTAGTGAGTGCTTCCCTGATCCTCTTCACAGAAAAGGGACTGGTGACTACTTCCCTCCCCCACAGCTCTTGGTGCCTTTTCGTGGTCCCTGTCCTTCCCTTTCTACTGTGAACACTGAGCAAAAGTATTTAATTAAGATATTTGCCTTTTCTTGGTCCTCCTCCATACAGTACCCCCACACACACACACCTTAACAATAGAATCATTCCCTCTGTCTTCCTTTTCTGGCCATCACACCTGAAAAATGTCTTGTTCCCTTTTGATACTGCCTGGGCTATTCTTTCCTCAGTTTGCCCCATTTCATTCCTTACTTCCTTGCCTGCCTCCCTCCATTTCCCCAAATACACTTCCCTGTCTTCCTCTCTCTGGGTCTCCTTAAAGCTTCTGAATGATACACTTTTTGCCTTTACCTTTTCTGCCACCTCCCTTGAGAACCATACCGGTCTCCTCTTCCTTCTGCTTTTGCTTGATGTAAAGGTTTGTTGCTTTTACTATGTCCTCTTTTCGTCTGGCCCATTTGCACTCCACCCCACCCAGGACATCTCCCCCTGCCAGGTCCTTCTGGAGGTATTCCCCCATCTTGGTAAAGTCATCCCTTCTGAAATGCAGGTCCCTTGCCCTTGTGTGGTTGGAGTCCACTGCTCTTCTTATATTAAACCACAGTGTGCGATGATCACTGGTCCCCAGATGACTTCCCACCCTGATGTGTGCAGCACTGTCCCCGTTAATAAGCACTAGAGCCAGTATTGCCCCACCCCCAAATGGGTTTAGTGACTAGCTGCCTGAGGAATGCCCCCTGCTGGGAGTCCAGGATGTCTCTACTTCTAGCTGATGCTGCAGCACGGAGGCTTGCATCTACATCTGGCAGATTAAAGTCTTCCACCAGCACTACCTCACCTTTCTCAGCCATTTTGATATTAGCTTCTAACATTTCTTTATCTAAGGGACAGGAAAGACAGACAGTATCAGTGTTGAGGTACTTTCCTTATTGCGGAGGGCAGCTTTTTATTTTAAATAAACTGGTAGCGTTGAAGAGTGAGTGAGCAAGTGGGCAGGCGGGTGTCAGCTTCAGAGTGAGTGGTGAACAGTGATCAGCAGGATTCATCTACAGTGAGAGAGAAATTAATGCAGGAACTTGAGGCCTTTTGCATAAAGTTAAAAAGGACAAACAAAAAAGTGAGTGGAGGGCTTTACAGGTTTATGTAGAAGTAATAGGTTTTGTGTGGGGGTGGGCGGTTATAAAATAAAGTGATATGATATTTTAAAAAAAAAGAAGTGTCGATTGTGAGTGAGAATAGGTTTCCCTTTACCAACATGGCTGCCAGAATTATTTTTCAAAATATTTCTAGAAGACATGGCTATATGGCTGTGCTGCATCCCAGAAAGGTTTCCAAACCACTGGTTGTCACCTAACAAGGTATGGGGTACTAAAGCCTCTCGGCAGGTCACAGCAAATTTTAGACTCATTTTATGAAGTTTTAATAATGCACTTTGAATCAACCAGAGCGAAAAAGAATGTACAAAAAAAAATATATACATTTGAAAGGCTTGCCAGTTTGGGGTGTGGGGTGCCCCGGATTCTTTTGGATTAGAGTAGTGGTGATGTAGCAGTGAATTCCTCCTCCTCCTCCTCCTCCTCCTCCTCTGGCTGATTTGGTTACTGTATTGGTCTCAGGTATTTGAGTCACCATGCAAAACCTCTTTCTGCAGGAGTGGTCAGGCCTCTCCTCCTCTCTGTATGTAGCAGACAAACACTAGGAAGTCACTGGTGCAGCTTCAGCCTGTGAAGCCTTATATAAAACCAGCATGCCATATCTGGCTTCAGTCCCTAGTGTCTGTGATAACCAGTACCTGGCAGTGGTGCTGACTAGGTGACTCACCAGGCTGGGGCTGCTCACTGTTGTAGAAGTCTCTCTGAGTGCCCCAGAGTGATTGGGGGAGGGGGGAGAGGGGCTTCCCTCACCAGTTCCCATCCTAGCTTTCATCATTAGCTATCTCAGGCCACGCTGTAAAAGCAAGGAATTGCCTCCATTTCTGTGGGTGCATGAATTCTGCTCACTTAGGCAGAGACATGGTCTTTCTCATTACACTGAGTTCAGCTGTATGATCTGTTTTTCTCAATAGTCATATGCAGACTTAAAAGTTCTGGAACAGCCCCTGCTATTCACTGGAGAAATCCAGTTCTCAGTTGGTTCACTGAGTAATTAGTCACTGCCAGCAAAACGTGAGGTCTGTTACTTGACAAGCGATTGGCTAATTCAAGAGCGCCTGAGTAAGTGAGGTCCTTCTTAACTCCATGATCCCTTTGTGGCCTCTTCTGCATGCTTCTATACCTGACTGGCTGTTCAGTCACCCTCTGAACCTGTTGCCATACTGACGTGGTTCAGAGGTGACACAGATGCTGCCGAACTTGTAGTCCACAAGCATTCTTTCCAAAATGTCTTTGTTCACAATACTGTAACCCTAGAGCAGTATACTCTAGCCCTAGAGCAGTATTCAGAGCCGCAAACATGTCCTGCATGTGTGCACTTGAGTATCTGTTTCAGTTGGGAAAATTAGAAGATTTCCAATTTAGTTAAGAGTGGCTCTCCACTCATTTCATAGGCGGTAGTTAGCGCCTTTGATGTGTGAGCTGCAAGGATCCTTAACGGTAAGCTCCACATGGGAGAGGGGGTTACACCTTCTTTAGATACATTTATGAAAAAAGGAAGATAAGGGATAGCATAGAAAGGAAATGAAAAGTCATGGTTAGGACAGTTGTTGATAAAGAGTAGGTAAAAATACTAAATGAATATTTTTGTTTGCTCTTTACAGTCAAGACAGCAGGAGAAAACTTATTGGTGATATATGAGATAAGTTTGAGATGGGAGAATTACAAGGGATCAGCTACTAAAGGGACTGGTAAAACTTAAATTAATAAATCACCAGGCCCAGATGGGATTCTTCTTAGAGTGTTAAAGGAAACAAGGCAGGTGCTGTTGGAACTGCTGTTGTCTGTGGGGAGTCAATAGCAACAGGTGTAGTGCCTGTAGATTGGTGGGTGGCTAATGTGGTTCTGCTACACAAAGCGGTGACAGAGAAAATTTGGATAACTATTGGATGGTGAGCATGACATCAGAAAAGGGGAAAACATCTGGAAACATTTATCAAGAAGCAGATAGTTTCATTCTTGGTGGAAAATTATTTAATGGGTAAAAACCAGCATAGATTCAACAGAAGCTGGTCATGACAGACCAACATAATAGACTTTATAATGTAGTAACACAAATGGCAGACTGGTGCCAGGCACTGGATGTGCTATACTTAGATTTTATTAAGGCATGTGACTCGATACCACATATGCAGCTAGTTAAGTGCTGTACTTAGATTTTAGCAAGGCATGTGACTCGGTACCATATATGCAGCTAGTTAAGTGCTGTACTTAGATTTTAGCAAGGCATGTGACTCGGTACCACATATGCAGCTAGTTAAGTGCTGTACTTAGATTTTAGCAAGGCATGTGACTCGGTACCACATGTGAGGCTAGTTAGGAAGGTGAGACAACTTGGGCTTAGAGATGGGATAACTGACTTGATTAGAAACTTGTTGACTAATACCCAGAGGGTGGTCCTAAATGGTAAATTCTCTGAATACAGGAGGGTTCCATCTTGGGACCACTACTGTTCACTTTTTGTATCTGTGACATACTGTAGAACTTGAAATTTAAACTGTCAAAAAATGTTCACTATTTTCGCTAAAGCACCAAGTTGCACTAAGTAGCACTTTTCCCATTATAGTGAATGTGGTGATTGTGGCATAGTGCTAAAATAAATTTATGCAATTCTGATTGCCTTTGTGTTTGTGCTAAATTTACGTTGCATGAAAATAAACAGTTTTACAGTATGTGAGGGTATTCAGAGCAAGGTACTATAAGTCTGTTTGCAGAATATACAAAGCTCCCTCGGATGGTTAACAGTGAAGAAGGAGTTAACATCACGAACTAGGATGCAAGAAGACCTAAAAAAGTGATTCAGTATTTGGTAGTTTTAATTCAGTGCCAAACAGTGCAAGGTAATGCATATAAGGGTGAAAAATCCTAGAACGGTTTACTAAATTGACTAGATAACTAATAAAGAGCATAGACCTGGGGTGATGAAAAATAATCTGAAACCATCTTTTAAATTCAGTAAGGCTTACAGGAGGGCTAACAAGATGCTTTGGTGCATATTGAAGAGGGATTACATGTAGAAGGAGTGGGATGATACTGCCCCTGTACAGATCACTGATCTGGCCACACACCTTGAGTACTGTATGCAGTTGTGGGGTCCATATCTCAGCAAGGATAAGGATAGATTAGAGACAGTGCAGAGAGGGACAAAAAAACATGGACAAAAAGGCAAAACATACGAGGCAAGACAGAAAAGTCTTAACACGTACTCACTTGAGGATAGAAAGGAGAGGAGGGATATGATAGAGACGATCAAGTTCATGAAAGGGTTCTGTAGAGTGGACACAGCAAGTGTGTTGAATCTGAGGGGGTCATGTGCTTAAGCCGAAAGTGGCACGGTGCAAAAAAAGACATTAGAAAATACTACTGTATTCCACAGCAAGGGTGATGGATGGGTGGAAAAAACTCCCAGACTAGGTTGTGGAGATAGAGACAATGTCAGGGTTCAAGAGAAATAGAGACATTTAAAGGTGCTATCAAATGGGATAATGTAGAACAGAGAGGGGAGTACACATAAAGTAAACATTAGAAACTTCTGAGCAGTAAATCTTGGGGAACAGATTATGTGGGCTGTTTAGATCTTTCTCTATCCTTTTTTGTGTGTTTGTATGGAACAGTAATTCTAGCAGTGATAGTTAAGTTCTGTAATTCCTGACTTAAGAGATGCACATTCCAGTAAAAAGGCAACATTTCATCCTTCCCAGAAGTCTGCAGCTTTTTTTCAAGGTTTAATATTTATTATGGTAAACTAGTAGTCATGCTTTAAGAAGTCATGTGTGAAGTATGAAACTCATCGCCTTGGTAATGACTGCACCAGAAATGGAGGGGGGTGGAGGAATGAGGAGCCGCTCAAGCTTTCTTAGGCCCTGTCCAGACTAGCAATGAGCTGCAAAAACGTTTTTTAAAACGTTACCGTTCAACCCGTTTCTGTGCGTCCACATTGAATAGCTGAATCGTTTTTTAAACTGTTACTCTGCATCCACATTGGTGTTCTTTTTCCATTTTCTGGTAACATTTTAAAAAAGTGTCACAGTCCTCTGGAGGCTGCCCCTATCCACCCATATCCCAGCAATCAGCACTGTACTACACGCTGCGACGCACGATCCCATAAGGCATTGCGGCTTCTCCATGTAAACAGACCACTGACATGGAGGCACCTGATTTAAACACTGCTGTTTTGCTCTGCCTGAATCACTGGTTCATGAAGCGGCAGCTACTGATAAGGGAGAGACGACATCGTCAGGTAGCACGCCACTTGCAGTCACATAGATTTCAACAGATGCAGCAGCATACTATTGCTGCTAAGAGCGATCTGCTTCTCTCAATAACACTGAACACTGTGACAGTCAACAGAGTAGTGTGGAGACATCCAATGTCCACTGACTGGTGGGAGCAGATAGTGCTTTCTTCTTGGACTGATGAGCAGTGGCTCAGTAATTTCTGCATGTCTAAATAGACTTTTACAGCTTTGTGCACAGAACTGAGCCCACACATAAAGCAGTCTGACACAGTACTGCGCAAGGTTGTTGAAGTGCAGTGATGGGTTGCCATTACCTTGTGGTGCCTTGCCACCAATGTGGAATATCGAACCCTTGGGCACCTGTTTGGGGTTGGCAGATCTACTGTCGGTGAGATAGTAATCGATGTGTGCAAGGCCATTGTCTGTGTCATACTACCCAAGGTGATCCGAATACATAATGTGCCAGACATCATACAGGGGTTCAAGAGTGAGTGGGGTTTCTCCAATTGTGTGTGTGTGTGTGTGGGGGGGTAATTGATGATACCCACTTCCCAATTCTGTCACCTCCTGGTAATGCCTGTGAATTCTACAACAGGAAATCCTACTATTCTGTAGTGATGCAGGCTCTGGTTGACCATAAATTTCATTTTCTGGACATTAACATGGGATGGCCTGGCAAGATTCACGATGCTTGGGTGCTCAGGAATAGTAAATTATACAAGCTAGGACAGAGTGGTCAGCCGTTCTCCTCTATGCCTCGAGACATCAGCGGGGTCAGTGTACCAGTTGTGATATTGGGAGACCCAAACTATCCTCTTCTGCCTTGGCTTATGAAGCCCTATTGCGATTTTGGAAATGACCTTCGCCGTAATTTTAACTACCATCTGAGCAGGGCCCGAATGGTAGTGGAATGTGCCTTTGGCAGATTGAAAGGCCGTTGAAAATGTCTACTCAAGAGAAATGAATATGTCATTCAGAATGTCCCTTGTGTGATAGGAGCCTGCTGTACATTGCACAGCCTTTGTGAGGATAAGTCAGAGGTCTTTCTGGCAGGTTGGGTCTCAGAAGCCGAGTGCTGCAAGTTCCCTTAATCAGCTGACCAAGACTGTCTTCCCCCAGGTGAATTATCTGTGGCAGCGATGAATCACCAGGCCACTAATATACGGGATGCACTAGCATAGTATGTCAACAGCCATTAATGTGTGTGACAGTACTGGCAGTTGTATCTGTGAGCCACTAAGCAGCACTGCATAGAAGTGGTACTTTATATATATTTGTGAAGTTAAAGCAGAACAAGCTGTAGATGTTAACATGCTTCCTTATTACAACTGTCATGAGAAACTACTCAGATAGAAACAGAAAAGGAAGCACTTGTAATAACATATACATAGTTAAAACTTCTAAAGTTAATTGGAAAAATAATTGTTTCAACAGTTAATATTGAAACGGTATGTTGTTGCATGACTTTTAAAATGTATTTGAAATGTATGTAACCTTATAGCACAACAACTATGCCCCAAAACTATAGTGTTTTTAACACTGGAATTGCTAATTAAGCATTTTAATAACCTGTACTGTACAACAGCATAACTGTTAAAATGTAGTTTAAACGTTAAACTTTTGAATACAAAACTCATGGTTCTGTTTCTGAATGTGCACTGCACAATATGTATTAAAACCATAGATAACACCTATAAATGTGTGTCATCATTATTACTGCAGTGCTGCAATGACAACACCACACAGCAGTAACACAGTAACTAGCATTAACAGTAGAAAGTTAGCCATGTATTCTGACTGATTGCTCAAAAGCAGTACTTGTCAGTAGTGCCAGAACAAGAAGGTGATGTATATCACTCGTCATGCGGTCAGAGGCACACATGTGGTCAGAACCTTATTAACATACTGACAGATACCCATACCTACAAGGTTGTCCAAGTAACATCATCACCCATTAAGGTCTGTGTGAAACCGCCATGGAAAAAAGTACCAGTATGATTATGGCTACTGTTGTAATGTTGTCCCATGTCACTGTGTGTGTAGATTGTGACATAGCATCACATATATGGGCAGCTTGTCCAACACGTGAAGCCACTACACCAGCAGCATTCATGTTGTTCACTGATGCAGTACTGACCACCTGCATGGAAGCAGTACTCAGTGATGCCTGTGCTGACGATAATGGGGTGGGATTACCAAAAGTGGGTACTGGTGCAGTTGCTGCATAAGGAAAGGACAATGCACTGCCACCACACTGTGGAGCGGGAGCAATACCACCTGTTGTTCCAGCTTCGTGGCTATGACTTGCAGTAGTTTCAGCCTGTGAAGGTGTACATGTTTTTGCATTTTGTGCTGCCACACTAGGAGGCCGATATTGGCCAGACAGTAGCGCTAACATATTTCTGAAAAACTCTGCATTCTGCTCTGCCTCCTGCCTACGTAATATTTCTTCCATCTCCCTCTCCTCTCTGACCCTCTCCCTGTGGCCATCAACTCCTTATGTTGCTTCATCAGCATTTCCTAATGGTCTCGAAGACTACTTCAGCAAGCTCCTGCATCCGACTGACCTTCTTCTTCTTTCTGAGGTTGCATAGTGGCTCACTGTTGGATGTCCGCTTGTGCTGAGCAGCATTCACATCAGAGTATGCAGTGCTGCTGCCAGATGTTCGACATGGGCTTGATGTGCCCTCACCAGCAAACTCACTATCTAAGCTGACGGATGACTCGGCAGCCTGATCAACATCTGCAATAAATAAGGTTGGCACATGTTGAGTTGGTATGCTGGTGGGGGGGGGGGGAGTGGAAGGCATACATAATGGAGCAAATGGCAACACATCTGATTCTGGAAGCTCAGTGACAGGGTAGTCATCTACATCAAGTTCAGGGTCAGGGGGGTCAACCTCTGTTTCAAGTTTACTGCTTTCAAGGACATGCAGTGGATCAGATGTGGGTTTTGTGCCCAATATGCGATCAAGCTGGTCAAAAAACGAACATACAACCTGAAGACCGCCAGATCGGCGATTGCTGTCCTTCTCCTTATGATACCTGACCTTTAGCTGCTTTATTTTATCTCAACACTGTTTGGCTGACCGCTCAATTCCATTTTCAAATAAATACTCAACCACCTTCTGGTATACTGCAGTATTTCTCCTGAAACTATTTAACTCCTCTTTTACGCACTCCTGTGACCAAAAATCAAGCAGGAGTTAAGTGGCCTCTTCAGGCCAACGTGCGCTACGATCACTCATGATGTCGTGTATAGTGCTACTGAACTGCACAGAGGAGGGTATTTAAACTTTCCCGCTCAGCACTATTGACACTGCGTGTACTTCCTGGTAGGCACCATGTGCACATGCCACAATACTGCACTATGCTCTGGGAAGGTAAAGCAGTGCATTGTGTATAGCTGGAGGACACATTTCAGAAAAACACTTTGTTCACCCATCCGCACTACTCATCCGAATGAAGAAAAATCAGGTAACGTTTCAGTAACCGTGCTAAAGACCTGCTCTTTGGTGGCTTAAAAAACGGTTTACAGAACACTTTTTAAAATGTTACAGGTCTGGACGCAACCGTTTTTAGAGCAAGCGGTAACGTTACAGGCACCAGTAACGTTACCAAAGCACTAGTCTGGACAGGGCCTTAGTCAGCATTAGTTAGGCTGGAAAGAGCAGCCATGGTGGGCCAGTGGACCATTTTCTGCCAACAGAGTCAGTGTTTCTAAAACAGGTTGCTCAGGATTTTTTCACAATGCAATCTAATAGAACATATTGTGTCTAGTATTTTTCATACACTCAATATCACACAATGCTTTGTTTGTAGGATTATTAAGACAGACAACACAGTCAGAAAATAATGGTATACAGGGTGAGAAATTAGTCATGTTCAGCCTTGTTTTGCATACCAGTTTTCTGGTGGAATATGGTTTTCTTTACGATGGTATTCCAGCTGAACCACCACTGTGCCATGCCATTACTCTGCAGTTTAATCTACAGTCTGCACCGCTCTTTTGGTAGCATACTCAACCAAGAGAGGAGAATACTGAATTTAGTTTTTTTTTTTTTTCAAATTTCACCTGTCACGCCAGCTTATTTTTTTTTACTTGTACCATAGTACATGAGCAACTGGGTTGCAATGATAAAATACTAATGGAGTGCCTTATCCATGGGCCACTAAAAAAAGTCTCAACAGAGGAAATATTGGAGGAGATGGGTGGAAAAGAGATCTTTATAGTATATGGGTGCTGCCTATTGTCAATGGATTTCAGCAACTGCTGAAATCTTGTTGTAGTACAGTTCAAAGGTCAAAAAAGTTGTTGTACTATCGTTCTGACATCACATCGATAGTACAACAACTTTATACCCTTGACCTGCTGACTGATTGGCTTAGAGGACACTCTATAGAAAAAAAAAAACAAAACATGGCGGCACGATGAAGCGAGCTACGACGTAGCGGAGCCACCGACTGAGAAGTCGGGAATCGGGACAGAGAGCCACATGGCTCCCTTTCTAAAACAATTGCTTCTATTTTTCTCACCGATTTAAAAAAAAAAAAAAAAAATGATGTGCTGAGGAGCAGGGAATGGAGCCTAGCGAGGAGCGACGCAAGCAGAAGCACCAGAGGAAGCGGGGAGCAGCGCCTATGGCAAGTAATGAAAAAATAAATGTAAAAAAAAAACATATACTATAAAAACAGTGGATGGGTGAACATCTACAACTAAGTCTGCGTCCCCATCTTGGGCAGTTGATGATATCAACGAGACCTCTCGAGCTTCGCTCTCGAGGTCTCTGTGATGTCATCAACTCCCTCGATGGAAACACAGCCTTGTTGTGGATGTTCACCCATCCACTATTCTATATATAGTCATAGCCAAGGGTGAGAATCTTAGTCTCAAGCTGAGATTTCCAAACTGCTGGAGGGTCTCTGAAGCACATAAATATTGGGAGACTATTTCAGACAGTAGGGGCTGCAAAAGAGAATGGTTCTCCACCAATAGATATGACGGTGTATGTTGGAACAGAGAGAAGACAGGCAGTGGATGAGTGGAGGTAACGAGAAGGGGAAGATAGGGAGACAGAAGGTCAAAGATATGCTAGTAGGTGGGATTCCCATTTGAATCTAGGGAGGGCTTTAAATATTAGGATGAGGACACTTTTAAATTGCATTGTGAAGGAAATGGGGAGTCAGTTCAGCTGTTGGAGAAAGGTAGAGATGTGGTTGCTTTTTGATGAAGTGAAGAATGCAGGCAATTGCATCTTGTACATGATGGAGCATGAAGAGTTAGAGTTTTGTAAAAGTCATATGAAAGGGAGTTAATGTAGTCCAGGCAACAAAGAGACAAAAACTTGTGTTAGGATTCATCAGAGGTGAGAGCAAGGAAATGGACATGGGCAATACTACAGAGGTGGTGATAGGCTGATTGGCAGATGCGGAGACAGAAGAGTATAAGAAGAGATTGGTCAAGATCACAGAAAGCGTGAGATGAGAGCGAGTGTTGAAGTACAGTATATCAAAAGATATGTGCAGTTGTGTATTATCAGCATAGAAGATACAGTTTAATGTCTAAGGTGGAAATTTAGGGAACAACAGGGAGAGTATAGATGGAATGAAGCAGAGAGCAGCACACCAGGCATAGATGAAATAAAGCACTGGACAGCAAGTAGTCTGCTTGCAAAAACCTTTACTCAAGATAAAGCACACATAAAAAAGTGCATACTTTGTGTGCAAGTAAAGTGCATAGTGCCAATTTAAATGGCCACAGTTAAAAAGAAATCATGCAGCACTTTGAGGTCTGAATATCTCTTTGTCAGGGGACCGGTTTCCTCCATCATTCCTTCAACCTCTACTCCTCCCATTCTGTATACTGCTTATGGGCTTTGGCCCATGTGTGCATTACCTTGCATTTGTTTACATTAAATTTGAAGTGTCATACCCGAGATCATTTTTCTAATCTGTCTAGATACTCCCTAATGGCCCTGTTTCCTCACTGGACTCTTCCACAGATCTTTGTGTCATCTGCGAAGAGACAGATCATCCCCTGAATCCTTACCCGTGTGACAGATGAAGATATTAACAAGGACCAGTTCCAGGGCCAATCCCTGTGAAACCCCACAGGTGCCCTTCCTAACTTCTGAGTACTCTCCATTGAGAAAAACCCTCTGGGCTCTCCCAATAAATCAATTCCTTGCCCATAGTGTAATCCTGTTCCGCACCCCAAGGTCACACTGTTTTTTGTCCAACTGTCCACATGAGACAAAATCTTTTTTTTTTTTAATGTCTTCCAGTTACTTCCCCATTATAGATGTCAGACTGATCGATTTATAGTTTTCTAGTTCATCCCTGCTTCTGCTCTTCTGCAGGAGCACCACAACAGCTGTCCTTCAGTCCCTTGGTACCATGCCTGTTTTCAAAGACCAAATAGAAATCTGGTACCCAGAACTTGTGCTGTTTCTTTCGGTACTCATGGATGTTACTTGTCTGGGCCCATTGATTTATTCACCTTTAGTGCGTTTAATCCTTTCAATACCCATCCCTCCATAAATGGTTCCGCACTAATGCCTTCCCCCCTTTCTGCCTGGTTTTGATGATACATTCAGGCAGTAGCCATTATCATCCACCATGAATACCAAGCAGAAATACTGGCTCAGTATTTCCTCCTCTCCTTTGTCTTCGTTCTCCCACCCCTCTTCCTTCCTTAGTCTGACAAGCGTCTCTTTGAATTTATATTTCTCCCACATGTATCAGAAGAATGCTTTATCCCCTGTCTACCCCCACTCCGCTATCCTGCACTCAGTATTCGACTTTGCCCTCCTTAGTAATGTATAGTATCTTACTGGCCTCCCTCCCTCCCCTTGTTAAGATACTGTTCTGTATCGTCCTCTGCTTGGCAGTTATTGTATTTTTTTGACAGCATTCCTTCTCTCCTTTCCTTGCCTCCCTCTCTTCCCTTGTGTACCATGGTGATTTCTTCATTTGTCCTTGCCTACCAGCCTTACACAGTGACATGTAGCCTCTAACACCCTTTCTTTTTATTAAATCCTACATACTCTCCACCCCCACTGCTGCTCCCACCTCTTCAGTTTTTCCTAAGTATTTCTTGGCATCCACCAAAAATCTGCCCTTCTGAAACCACAGACCTTTATTTGGCTATGTGTTCTATCTGGCTTTAGCTTGATATTGAAGCACACAGTGCAGCGATCGCTGGATCCCAATGAATCCTGAACTGTGACTGACCCTATATTATACCTATTTGTAAGGACCAAGTCAAGTATGTTACCTTCTCTTGTAGGCTGCTCTACATTTTGTATCAGAAATGCTTCCTGAAATGCCACTACCAGCAAATGTTTTGTTGTTGTCACTGGGATGCTGCAGTCCACATCTGGCAAGCTGAAGTCTCCTTTGAGTAGCACCACCTCCTGCTTTGCTGCCCTTCTGATCTCATTCCCAGTTTCGTGACAGTCACTTCCTTCTGAAATGGTGGTCTGTATACCACTCCTGCCCTAATGTTCCTCCTCCACTCGTGCCTTACTGCACCCACATTGTATCTTCCAAGAATCTGTCTTCTCCATAGATTCCCACTAATTAGTCTGAGCCAGAGTTGATAGGACTCTGTGAGAGGCAGAACTTTCCTTGTGGGAGCTGGTGACACGAGTAGGCCCCGCACACATCATCACATGTACCCGCAGGTCTACATTGGCACCGGCCTCCAACCGTTTCAGTTCCTTTTTTTCCCCGCCATTGAGTGCGCATCATCACTACTGTCCTTGTCAGGGCAAGAACTTCACTGTCTATACGACAACAGTATTCAGGTCTTCAGGTTTTAGTTTAAAATAGAGTAGTTTGTTATTTTTATGTCACTTTAGTTTTACACACACGTACACACACACACACACACACACACACACACACACCCCAAGTTAACAGTTTTTGTCATTCCTGCCTTGTGGAAACGGTCAACAGCCATATAAGGTAGGTAGCCTATGTCAGGTTGCTCCAGCAACAGGGCTGTATCCGGCCATCACCTCTCTCTCTGTTTGGATGCTCTGGCAATAGGCATTTTGGTAACCATGGGGGATGGACATTCCACCAGGAATTGCAGAAAGAATTGGTCCAGATCCTACACAAGTTCAGTGTCTGGATCTTTGCACCATTCGTTCTCAACCAATACCCATAAAAAACATAAGGGGAAGAAACTTCCCCGGTCGAGGTCATCCCGTAGCCCTTATACTGTGAGACATTTGATGCCTGTGGACCCGGGTATCCCACCATTGTCCCCAACAATATCAGGGTCACCTGAGACTGTGGGTTCAGTATCTCCATCCCAGAGTCCCTCTCTGTCCAGAAGAGGGGCTTCCAGTTGGCACTCTGCCCATTGGGCAGCTCTCATGAGTAGTGGTTACAGTGCATAAGTGTCGTGATGCCATTGATGGTGCTAGCTATTAGAAACATACCAAAACATAGAATTTGACAGCAGATAAGTACCGCTTGGCCCACTCAGCCTGACCGATTTTCCCTACCTACAGTATCACCGCAAACTATACTTGCTCTCTGGCTTAGCCCCCGACCTTTTGGGACCAGTGGAACTGGTGCCATCAGACTTAGGAATGCTGCTGACTTCCAACTTTGGCTTTAGTGCTGGGGCTGTCAGTGCGACTGTCACCAACTCCACTTGTAATGCCGCCTCCAATCTCTCCTGGGACAGGGGCTCCCATGGTGCCTATGCTGGGTCCTTTGGGGCCTGCAAGACCCTCAACAGCATCGACAGTGCCATGTCCAGTGCCATGGTTCAGCCCTTCGGAGTCTACCTTGGTGCTGACACCAGCACCACCCTTGGTGCTATGTGGGCTTTCATTACTGAGGTCGACCTTGGTGCCACCAACAATGCCATTCCTGAAACTCTACCCAGGGCCAGGTCTGGTGTCACCTGTGTTTCTTAGGCCATGGCCATCACTCTTTAGGTCCCCTTCTGCCCTCCAGGTGAAGGAGATAAGTTGATCCAGACTTGATCTTCCTTGGTGGAGACTAGGGTGACACCGTCTATGGTTCAGAGAAACCCCAACCTGGTTCCTGTTACTGTATCACAGGAGGATCTCTCCTTTCAAGCTCTGCTCAAAAATATGCACAGCATTCTGAACTTCAAGCCAGCAGCTATAGACCAGGATATGCGCCTCCAACTAGAGTTCCTAAACCTAACAATACGAGGGTTGAAAATTATCAGCCTATATCCCTATTAAATGTGGATAAATTATATGTGAAAATATTAGCTACACGTCTGGCTAAGGTGTGGACTGTTCTTTTAGGCCCTGAACAGGCAGGCTTTGTTAAAGGCTGCAATTCCAGTGACCATTTCTGGAAATTGTTCCATCTTTTCTATGTGTCCTGGGGAGCCAGCAAAGATTCTGTACTGGTCTTCTTGGACGAAGAGAAAACTTTTGACCATCTGGCCTGGCCCTACCTTTTTGAGGTCCTTAAGAAATATGGGATTCCTTTGGAATTAATCCATAGAGTGCAGGTTCTGTATTTTAAACCTACAGCATGCATTTTATGCAGTAGTGAGCTGTTGGATATATTCTGGTTGGCCAGAGGGACTCACCAAGGGTGCCCCCTGTCTCCATATTTATTTAACCTTTACATTGAACCTCTGATGCAGTGCATACATTTATCAAGAGAGGTACAGGGGATTAGACTAGGCAGCCAGGAGTTCAAGTTGTCAACTTTTGCGGATGACATCCTGCTTCATATTTTAAACTGGTGAACGTCTTTACCTGCTGTACTTTGAATAATCTCCCACTTTAGCCAATTTTCAGGCTACAAGTTAAACTTACACAAAACAGTGGCTTATCCTCTGTCATCTCTCTGTCCCAGGGAAGACATCCTGAAGGTTGGCCTTCAATGGGGGTCCAAGGCCCTACTACTGTATCTGGGTATCTAGTTGTCTAGAGACTTAAACTTGCTCAAGTCCCTGAATCTAGATCCACTTTTTAAACAGATAGAAATGGACCTCAATAGATGGTGCCATCTTCCTCTATCACTTTGGGGTCGGGCCAGTGTTATTAAGATGACTGTTTTGCTGAAATTATTGTACCCTCTTAATATGCTCAACATTTACCTACATTGAAATTGCATTGTTTGCTGCAGTAACTCTACTGCAGAATTCTGCAGAGTTGGGCTTCATCCTAGTGGGCTTCAGTGTACCTAAAACTTGGTTTCTTATATTGTGTTCCCTATGTACAGCTTTTCTTTGGCTAAACAAACCCCCTCGTAGGTTGTTTCATAAGCTATGTAGGCCTCGTCACCTAGGGGACTACAATTACCAGATCTTTACTGTTATTATTTATCTCTTCGTGGGATAAAATATTTTCAGTGGAGCAATACTGACATAAACACTGCATCTTCTCCTGCCTGGCTCCATCTTGAGCAATATCTAGTTAGTAAGTACCATATATCTCTGTCCTCTCTATTATATGTACCTTTCTTCAGCCTACCCAAGGACCTTAGAACCACCCCAGTAGGATGGTCTATTAGGGCTCATTCCCAGCTCTGCAAATTTTTAAAATATTCTCAATTGAGAGATCTTAGCCACCCTCTTTTTAATAACCCCAACTTTCTTATTTCAGGAGTTCCGTTGTCAGTTCATCGATGAAAGGGTTTAGAAGTGAATGTAATAGCAGAGCTCATAAAAAGGGACAAAATTATTTCCTTTATGGATTTTCAATCAAAATTTGTATTCACAGCTAAACACTTTTTTATGTATGCACAACTGCAACATTGTCTAAAAGGTTTTTTAGGTTGACCACCCTGACCTAACATGGTGGGCCCCTTTTTTCACCCTATCCAGTCATAGATGGCCCAAACTCCAGACTTGTTGGTTTCCCCTCTACTTTATGTTATGCAGAAGCCCTAATTGCTTCCCTGTTCCCTCTCTCCTATCATATTTATCATTGGCTAGAAGTATAGTTTTTAGATTGGTGTAACCCCCCCTGCAATTGGGGGTTTCTGGAAGCCTTCCCGGGGCTTGTTTAAATGCCCCATGCCTGGCTGGTGTTCGGCAAAAAAGCCGCTCAATATGGGTTTGTGAGTGCTTTTAGAGCCTATGTATGCTTTCTCTTAAGAGCTGGCCTTGCTTTCAGGCAAAATCATCATATGAGGGGGACTGTGTGTTTTCCCTGCTCGAGTCCCGCTCGAGCTGCACCATAATTGCTCCTCTTTTTGGTCACTAGAAACGACAGGGGAGCTCCCTCGATAGGTGTAGCTGTGTGCCTAGAAATATTTAGAGTGATGGTAAAAGTGCAGTTTATTTAACCTGCTTTTGTTGCAGATTGGGACTCTGTGTGCTGTTCCCTTCCATCTTGGACCAGGACGTTCTGAAGGACCCAATAAAGTTCAGGGGCAGATAATGTGAAGGACTAAGCGACCAATCAGCAACCAGGACTCTTAATGGAGCCAGAGGACCAATAGAGGAACTGCTTGTAATTCTGGGAAAAGGCATTATGGGCTATGGCGCTTTTTCACACCACTGAGGGCCAGAGTAGTTGACTGGCATGTGACGCCAGCCAATAGAATCGGGTAGTGCCCAAACTGTGAGGAGTGCCCCATGCTGTTAGGGGGCAGATTTGTTGCCACTGTGAAGGAGAAGGGAGCTCTGAGCTTCTGCGCCGTTGAGTGTTCATGTGGGAAGGCAAGGGAGGCCTGGAGAGGCGTGCCATTTGCATTGTCAGTGCTTCTTGACTAAATCAACAAGTGTAGTTTCCGGAGGAGGCTGTGTAGGAACACAGCTACCTACCAGATTTCACCTGAAGAGGACTGGAGAATCTGCTGAATCGCTCTCAGTCTGTCAGGATGTTTGGAGTGGCTGCTACCGCCCAAAATTGCTGTGAGTTCGTTCGGGTCCTGAAAGCCGCTGCCTGGTATGGTACCCCTCTGTTGTTCTCCATATAAATGTGTGAGGAGGCTTCCGGAGTTCAGGCTGAGCCCTGCAAGTGGTGAAGGAAGGGTGTCTGCCAGAGTCGTGAGTACTGGATCAGGGCAGCTCCCTGTTAAGCTTACAAGCAGAGGCTACATATCATTTTTGTTGTACTGTTGACTGCCCTAATAGATCTTTCTGCTCATTCTGATCTGCTCCGGAAAGTGAATGCTCATTTGTGTCAGGGCCCCAACCAGCTGCCACAAGGGACTAGCCATTAGGGCTTGGGTACCCATGGACAATAACTTATAGGTTCAGGCCTGTGCACAGAGCCATAAGTAGCTAAATATAGGTAATAGTGATAAGCTAATCACCGTGATTTTCCCCGGTCCTTGTTATCCCCCTTCAAATAAATCAGATTGGTCATTTCCAACTGTACCCAGGCTGGTTTGTGTCTTATTGAGGACATACTGCACAGTGAATGTTTGATAACTGTACCTTACTTTCCAGGGGGTCCCCGGAGTGAGCTGAGTGTTTCGAGCCTGGGGGTAAGTGTTCCGGGGAAAGCATTGAAATTACTCTGTTTGAGCCACTAGTGGGAAGAAGGGGGGGTTGCAGCAACATAGAGGGCTGTGACCAAGTCAACCTAGACTGTCCTAACCCCAACTTCTGGGTGGAGGCACCCGTCAACTGATCTGGGGCCTCTTACCTGTCATGGCTGAGAAGGGCAGGGGTGGTAGCTCTTGCATAGCTTCGGGGTTGCATTAGTATTTAAATACTATCCATTATATGTACAATTTCCTAGATATTATACCTAGCTAGGATTAAAGTAGTGCACGAGATGGGGCGGGGGGAGGGTTATGGGGGTTTGTTGCATTGATATTGTTGTTATTATTGTATTCCCCTCTTTTTCCTTCTGATTTTGTTACTTGTTGTTCCTTGAATAATTTTTTCTATTTATTGTTTGTTTTTCTTGGTTGTTTTTATTGTAAAAATATAAAAATCAATAAAGCACATTTAATTGCAAAAAAATAAAAAGCATTCCTAAACCTACCTAATATCCTGGTCTTCCTGGTTCATCTTATCCAGCCAGCCTTAAAGACCCTTTCAGGGGTGGTGTGGAGGAGGCCTGCTACTATTACAGCTGTTCCCAAACAAGCAGACAGAAAATACACGGCTAATAAATCTAAGTCTACATATTTCAGTAGTGGATACCATTGTCATTTCGTTGGAAAATGACAAAGTCATAGTACCCAAGGAGGTCCCAGTGCACCCCACTAACAAGGAGTCGCAGAAGGTGGACACCATGGACAAGTGGGGCTATGCCTCAGCTACCCTAGGCATGGGGATAGATAGCTAGTTACCAAAGCCGTTTTTAAAAATAGGAGTACCCTCTTTGTTGCAAGCTTAAATTCCTGGCAGAAGCCCTGCCAGATATGGAGGCTAAACAGGAAATCCTGCTGGCTGTCAAACAAGATATTGAATCTAATAGCTACCAGTTTAAAGCCTCTGTGGATTCCTTTGATACAGCAACCCACTGTAGGTAGCTGCATTAGAAGCCGTTCCTGGTTGTTTACTGCTGGCTTCACCTCACGTTCAACAACAGATTATGAATGTGCTCTTCGATGGTACCCATTTGTTTGGACAACAGATGGAGCAGTCTGTTAAGGAGTCTAATGAAACTAGAGCAACTCGAAAGACTTCTAGGCTAGCTCCATACAACCCCAGAGGGGTAGGGGATGTGGCTTTTTCCATAACAAGCAGTCCTTTCTTGGCAGTGACAGAGAGGCCCCTAAAATAAATCCCAGTCACTTCATGTGCAAAAGAAAATGCAGCCAAATTCACAGGTGCTGAAGCTATGGCACAGAGTCTGCTTCAGCTGCCTGAGGTGGACCGCATTCCTTACCTTGGGGGGTGGGGGGGGCACCTCACCCAGTGTTACCTTCAGTGGGAATGCATTTCGACAGACAGTTGGGCTCTATCAGTCATCCAAGAGGGTTACTCACTGGAAGTGTTGGAACCCACCCTTCCAACAGTCTGCCCAGAGGTTCACCTTGTCAGGGTCGTTGATAAAATCCACCACCATCTCACTTTTATGCCCTAGGAATTTGGTATTACAAATAATTTCTCAAAGGGGAGGAGCATGGAGAGCTGGTCCTTTGGCTACTGGCACAGGGTCATAATGTCGCAAGACATTATGCTGCATGGTAAAATTGCTTTGCCAATACAGTGCGATTTCTGCCGTGAGGCTGCACCCCCCCAATAAAGATTCTCGACTCTGGGGGGGGGTTCAACTCGGGGATTGCAAAAATAGTAAAAAAAAAATTGTCTGGGACCGGAATCAAACCCGTCCCAGACGCAACACCTGTCTCCCCGCTGCAGTGGCTCAGTCCATTGAGCCATGGCAGCTGCTCGGCAGAACCCTCATCACAGCAGAGGTCTTATCCTCTGCCTGATGTTTTGAGTGGTGAACACTGTACAGCAGTATTCGTGTTATTGCACCACCACGTAACCTATAGCTGTTGGAGGTTTAGCCATAATGTCGTGATGTTATTGCTGCTGTGACATTATGACCTGGTAGGTTGGCTATCTGCCCCCTACTTCCTTGAGTTGGAAAACAGGCAGGTTAGACCCCTATCCACATTCTTACTAAACGCAGGACATCGTCTCAGTTTAACAGTCTGGATCCATCCCTCCCTGGTGTCTCTTCCCAGGTCATGCTTTCCTCTCTTGCTGCCTCTTCTCAGGATCCCTAGATACTTTCAGCAGTCCAAAACCATCACTGATATCATGAAGGCAGCTGCTCCAGGGAGTAGATGTGTGCAGGGGCTTGAGTTGAATAACCCATAGTAGTCAAAAAATTAGAAGTTTAAAACATCCACAACCACCCTCCACCCCCTCAAAAACCATTACATAAATATCTCCACTCTCTCCCACAATCACTCCTCACAGACACACACACACACACTACTATGCTAAACCAACTGGCCACACATCTGGCCGACACATTCCAGCTTTAATTAAATAAATAAAAGAATGTGGGGCCAAACTTGAATAAAGTGACTTCTGTTTACTTTGTTATTGGTCCATTCCAAAATCAAATCAAAGTGCAAGTTGAAATGGATGATTACGCAGATAAATACAAAACAGCAGTCAAGTTTCATGGTGTTTGCTGAGGTCCTCACCTGCTGCTGTTGGTGAGAAAGTCTGTCCAAAACCTCTCTCAGCTATGCAAGACTCCCTGGTCAGCCCTGTGAAACCTCTCTGAACATGTGAATCACTGCAGCACAGCCCCCCCACTGGTCCTCCCATCACCAGCATGGGAACCCCTATCACCAGATTTGGCAAAAGATTACATAAAACCACCATTCAGTCAGAGTTGTATAAGGAGACAGTGCATCAAGTCTGCTCAGGCTGCAGCTCACCATAACAAATTCCATTCTCTAACAACAGCACCAAGACAAGCTACGGCCACCAAATTCTCAGATGCCGAAAATGAAATGGCTACCACCTATACTGGAGCCACCTAGCCCCCACTGCCAAACTTGTGGAAATAAGGGCAAACTCCACACTCCAAAAATCCTCCATCTGGATATCATGGCTCCACAGAAATGGACCCCTGGCTAACACAGCTAGGTAGCTCTCTGGAGGGAAGGAACACTCTGAAAACAGAAAGCAAAACAAAAGGGACTTGCGGTTTTTACCACATCAGACAGTAATCTCAAAATACAGATCACAAACTGTTGACCATGGAGACTGGGAACGTTAGTTGTCTCCACTGTCCGTAACTCTCAGCTGACCACTGACAGAATTTAACCCAAAAAATAAATGAGCTACAGTACCTTCCCGAAAACTACCTCACTTTAATCCTTGCCTTGTGTTAATACAGAAACTGATTAAACAAAACCTATCCTATACAATAAAGGGCAAGTATGTAAGGCACAAATAAGCACTACATGGTTCGTACCGGGAGCACATATGGAGCTTAGACATACAGCCTGCTCAGCATGGTGGCCATCCTGATTTAAATAAAAAAAAAATAATAATGCTTCTGCCTAAAAGCAGCACCCAGTTTTTGATTAGTAATTTTGCAAATGTTAGCAATGGTCAGAATTGGAGAGGATGGTTCTAACAGAATTCCCAAGTACTATATTTAAAGTTAACAACTTGTTCCAGAGAGGTTCCACCCAAATCTAAGATTTGCAGACTGGAGCTTATATTCTGCCCTTTACGTCAAAACCCAAATTTGTAGACTGGAGCTTGTATTCTGGCGTCTAGGTCAGAACCCAAATAACATCAATTTAGGCTTTTTTTTTTTTTTTTGTAACATTGACTAAAAGTCGACTGTCCAATAGCCACTCCTCAAGGCATTTAAAATCCTGTTTTGGTGTTACTGAGACATCAGTAAGAGTATTGGGGCCCCATATTCAGAAGGTTAGCACAACACTAACCATGGTAGGGGAATAGTGCAGTTGGAAGGGCAGGACCATATTCAGCTGCCCCCGGCGTGCAGCACAAAGCTGATAGCACATTCGCAGAGAATATACTGCTGCTCGCATGCAAATGAGGGATCTGCCTTGCATACAGGATACAGTGGTATATTCAGAGGATTTTAAAAGGCTAAACAGTCTGTGCTGCAGCACTTTTTAATGCTTTCAAAACCCTACTGTTGTAGCGGCACACAGTGGTGCGTGAACACCCATCCCACCTCACCCAGCCAAGTGCCGGGTAGTGGACTGACAGCAGGAGCTGTCAGTCCATGCCATCGTCTTTTCTTCTCTACCCAGTGGCTGCTCAGATGCCCTTGAATAAAGTTTTAAAGAAATCCATGATGTCTAGTGGTTTACACACTGCAATTGCCAGTCCGATGTCCCTGTATAATGTTTCTGTCAAATCCCTGGTGTCTAGTGGTCCCCCTACCCCTGATCTTTGATATGGTACCCTTGTATAATGTTTTGAAACAATTCCTGGCATCCAGAGTTCACCCAACCCCCAAATCACCAATCTGATGCCCCTGAATAATGTTTTGAATAAATCTCTGGCATCCAGTGGTCTCCCCACCCTGGACTGCCAGTCTGATTCCCTGTATAATGTTTTGATCCCTGTCATCCTGTAGTCCCCCCACAACCCCTGATTGCACTTCTGACCCCATCTCGTGCACTCAGTTCTCTCCACCCCCTCCCCAGGTGGCCACCCACTTACCCAGGCAGGCATCGTATCCCTCCCTGCAATGGTGGCTGGCACAGCCCCTCTGCTCACCATCTCAACTGGCTGCTGTCTTAAGTGACAAGGAGTGACCGCATGCCTACTGTAGAAATAAACAGCTGTTTTTAATATTAGCGCAGTCACTTCCTGTCACTCAGGCGGTGACTGGCTGAGGTGGCCAGCGGAGGGGTTGTGCTAGTTGCCATACAGGGAGGGGATCATGCCTGCTTGAGAATGTGGGGGACCACCACTGGGAGGGGTGGAAGGACCTGAGTGGGTGGGATGTGAAGGGGGATCTGACATGTGATCGGGAGGTGGAGAACACTGGATGCCAGGGGTTTGTTCCAGTCATGATACAGGGGCATCAGATTGGGGTGAGGGGACCACTAGATGCCAGGGATTACGGGGCATCTGCACAGCCACTGGTGGTGACCTGGCACAGCTCCACAAAATATCTTTTCGCAGTTGTTTGAGGTGGCATTGTGTGGCGATGCTAATGAGCCCACAATGGTATACAGGTGGCCCTTTAGCACCTTGCATTCCCTGGTGACTTATTATTAGCATGTCAGCAGCTGAGTATGGCTCGAGAGGAGTAGTGGAGCTATCCTGTTAGGGACACACTATCTCCATTTCACTCCACTGGGGCTGGCAGTATAGCCTCAAGTTTAGAGTAATGAGCTGCAGCTAAGCTTGGTACTTCCAGCAGATCTCGGTTTGATTCCCACAGCCTTCACTTGCATACTGTATGACTCTAAGAAAGACAGGTAACCTCCCCAGTGCTTCTGGGTTGCCCCTGAAATTCCCTCCTGTGGACCATATTCCTGCAGGAGGCTGTGTTAGTGCTGTGCATAGTCACTGTGCGCTTTGCTAACGTAGCCTCTTATTCAGACAGGCAGCACACTCTGGTAGGATCATGCTACCTCTCTGAATGTGGCCCCCAGGCCGGCTATGAGCTATCTTATGTGCATGGCTAACTGATGCATGGCACAAGTAGCTGGCACTGAATATGGGACCCTTGGAACTGTGATGAATAATTAAGTAATCTACATGCAACAATATACTGCAGGATTGAACAGAGGCAGGTATAGTATTCATAAACCAAAAATAACAAGGGTCCTAAACAGGACCCTTTAGAGTGCCACTAGTAACATGTAGAAAACTGTATGTAAAGGTATTCAGGTGGTTACATTAAGGACCTGTAATGTGCATTTACATTCATCATGGGGTGTGAATTATCAATAAACCCTTCAATGCCAATCCATTACCTCAGTTAATAACTGGTTTGTTAACTGTCTATGACCCTCAGTGAATTAACAAACTGGTTAACAGCTGGCGATTGACTGATCTTATGGAAATTCTTGTTTATTAATGTATGGTAGAATGTTGTAATTAGGGGAAATTCATCTTTTCCCAATGTTTTTATACCATCGATGTGACGCAACTTTGTTGTAAACCCATTAGTGGTACGTCACATCGATGGTACAACAACATGGATTGCTCTGCACATGCATGCTACTCGAACAGACTGCCTTCTTGAAACGGTTAGAGCGTGACCCAGAGCCAAGCGGTGGTGACTTAGATAATGGAGCGGCTGACAAAAGTGAGGATCATACTTCATTATTTAAATCTTTTTGATGACCATACACTATAAAACGTAATGTATAGTACATCGATCGGCAACCTGTTTGTTGAGTATTACTGGAATTTCCTAAGCCTCAGTCTCTTACTTCTTTTTATTGTGTAACTATGTATTATTATGTTGATCTTTATATGTATGTATACCTCACATTCCTTCGACATGGAACCTTTGTAATAGAGCAGTTCCTGCTCAAACGTATTTGTAATCCTAGATTTCAATAAAATGAAAAAATAACCCATCTCAAGATGGCCATGGCGACACAAACCTCCTGAGCTTCGCTCTCGAGGTTTACATGGTCGCCCTGGCAACCTCTCGATGGTTAACAAACTGGTTACCAATCGATGACCATACATTATTCTCTATTATAAAATGGACTGCTGGAATTCTGCTACCTGATTAGTTGACAAAATCATACTGTAAGAACATTGTCTTTGTTAAAAGAAATGCTGTGAGGATGGGTGGAATGACATGTGGCAAAGCCCTGGGGAGAGGGGTTGGGGGATTGTGAATTATGATGGTAGTCTACCTTTCTCAAGTGCCAGCTGGTATTTATTTCTTTCTTAGAAAATAATTTTCACATGTTATTTGCAACTTTTCTTTTTAAATACTAGGGGCTAGTCATTCAAATATTTTCAAGAATAGCGTGCAAAGGTTTGTACTGTTGTCATATTCAGCTGAACAGCACACCAGTGCTATCCGACTGGATATTGGTCAGTGTCAGCACAGCATTAAGTCAAGTAGCACTCTCCCAACATGGACTGGAACTGTATGCAGCCCATAGGGAACTGCGCACAGACCAGATAGCCCTGGGAGCCATGCTGTGATGTTCATCTGCAAAGTGCAAATGAGCCCATTGGGCATGCAAGGTGCTAAGTGACCATTAGCATGCCCATTATGGGCTCATTTACATTGGAAATGGTGGCAGGTTTGCACCTCTCCTGTGGCCACCTGCCATATCAGTCTGGTGGCAAGTGGCCCCCCCCCACACCTGAACGCCTGTCTCCTCAATTTAAATGTACTCTGTGGTGTCTAGTGGCACCCTCAATCTCCAAACACTCATCCCACTATGTGACACCATGTTCTTGGTGTCTAGTGGCACCCCTCGCACTCTGATCACCCATCCAGGTGAGTAGTAGTGTATAGTAGTGTATCCCTGGTGTCCGGTGGCACCCCAATCACCTGTCTGGGTGAGTAAAAATATATCCTTGGCATGCAGTGGCACCGCTCCATCCTCTGATCGCCCATCCAGGTGAGTAGTAGTACATACTTAGTGTCCAGTGGCACCCCCACCCCTTGAACACCCAGCCCCCATCTCCCATACATATCTGTGATGTTCAGTGGTACCTCCCACCTGCCGAGTATCCCTTCTGGTGCTGCTGCTGAGGCCCCTGCCACTTGTGCCCCCCATGCCCCAGCCCCACAGCCTGTACAGTTCCTGCTGCCCAGGTGGAAAGTGGCTTCCCTCTCCCAATCCCCAGCCCAGGTAGCCGAGTGATCCCTGGTGGCCACTAGATCCCCCTGACCACCAGTTGCCAACCAGACCATCAGAAGTAATGTTAGCTAGAGAATGTCAGCTACTGCCATCAGTACCTGGGGCCACTGGTGTGATCCCAGCAAGTATTCCAGTGAAGTACCATATAGTGTGGTAAGCATATACACATGGGGATCCCATGGCATGGGATCATCCTTGCACTGACTGTGTACCATAAGCATAGGATGCCACCCGACAAAGAGAAGTGGAACTGGCAAACAGTGACATGACTATGGACCTCCACTTGCTCTGCCAGCAACCAGCATGCCACCAAGCCTACCCTCCCCATTCCTGAGTTGGCAGGGCTGTGCGGGAAGCCCAATACAACAACTGGCACATTGGGTGTCATCCTGTACTTACGGTACACAGTTGGTGCAGTGATGATCCCTGACAGGGGGATCCCCATGTGTAGACACTTACCACATTATAGGGTGCCTGAAGGTGGGGGAGGGGCAGGTGGCAGGTGGCTACAGTACTCCATCCCATAACCAGGGCCTTGCAGCCCATTAAAACAAGGTTTGCAAAGGCGATAACCTGCACCTGTTTGTGTGGCATTTACTGCTGGTGCAAACCGCTGAATTTGCCACTGCGTCCGTCTGCAGGGCAGACCACTTCATTTGCATGTTCACAGCGGTATGTTAGCACTTAGGCACTAACTTTTTTTTTTCTTTCGGTAACCGGGTAAGCCCACTAGGCACAAGTGCCTGTTTTTAGGGGCAACTGGGGAGGCTAAGTAACTTGCTCAGAGTCACACAGTATGCAAGTGGAGGTTATGGGAATCAAACCTAGGTGGATGTACCTAGCTCATTACTCTAACCTTTAGGCCATACTGCACACACTCTAACCTCTAGGCTATACTGCCAGCAGTTTTGCTGTGCTGTGAGAGTCTCTGAATATAGACTGCACTCATGAATAATGTGCACAACCCAGTTAGTGCGGTCAAGCACCCCTTAGTGCCCACGCTAACATTTGACTATCTGGCCCCATATGTTATAGATGTGTGATGGTTGTAAGACATAGCCATCTGTAATATACCTTTACATTCAGGCTGAATACCATGCATATGACCCATAACATAGAACTGGATATTTAGATCAAGTATTGCAAATAAAGAGTAACTGTTATAGTTCTGTATTCTTTGGTCATCAGTAGCACAAAACATGTAGCATAGTAATAATATATAAGGCCATAGTAAACAAAGAAAACAGACTAACATTATGTAAAAATGATTAACTTTTACAAAGGCATTAAAATGTTTAGTTGTACTAAATGTGGTAATCACACTTTATTTATGTTTTTGGTAACTAGGTAGGTGCACTGATCCAGAGGACCATTTTCAGTCACAACGTGGCGACACAGTTACATAGTAGTAGACACAATATACACTTTTAATTAAACTGTGGAAACAATATATACATTTGATTATACACTAAAGGACGGTGAAACAGTCATTGTTTACGTATGGTTTACAAGCATGGCCAAATAAGGTACCATGAGAAATACAGGCGATAGTGCAAAGGAGAGGTAATTTGCATTATACAAACTGACAAGGAGCTTTAAGCCTAACGGACAGAATAACGTCTAGTCTAAGTGCCACGCCAGTTGACCAGAGAGAGAGAGTTAGTGGCAAGCAGAGCTTGATACCCAAACAGTGTGCCAGGCTCAGAACAGAGGGGTAGCAACCGGCTGAGTATGTAGAGGACAGGAAAAGATGTGCTGAGCCCTGTCGGTCCAGTAGCAAGGGATTTATCAAGGACACTTATGGGATGAACAGCTCTTGGCAGGGTCTGATCGCTTATAGAGTTCAAGGCTGTATAACATAGGATACATTCTATGCTATTATGAGTGAAATGCTAACTCTGCATAGCTTCTGTCCGACCACGTACAGTATGGTAACCATGAATGAGCTCAGAAAACAAATGAGACAGTATTTCAGTTGTGAAAAAATAATAATCTGTAAACACTTGTCATTCTAAACAGCTTTAAGCCATCATAACTAAACATGTTTTTCTGTAAAGTACAATTTTAAATATACTGCCTTTCTTGCTGCACTGTAGGATAACTTTAATGATAGCTAAGCAAAACATTAAAAAAAGTATTTAAAAAGTATAAATGTTTTTAATTCATAGAGTAGAGAATGTATTGGATGTTTTGTTGAAATACAGATTATTCAGAGCTGATTTCTTTCTTTCGCTGAAACTGATGACATGTTTAAGAAAGTGATGTGAAACAAGGCAACAGAGAATAAAGAAAACCTTGGCAGAGAAATGAAATCAAAGCTTTATGTTTATTATGAAGTAAGAAAATATTAACTGCCCAGCACCTGACTATGCCTGTGTATAAATAAGCTGTGGTCGATTTACTTTCCATTTTGGAAAAGACAGTTGTTTTAGTGGTTTGTGCTTCTAGGAAAATGCAAAAAATATTTGGATTTCACCATGTTATTGTATGATGTTGATGATTCATGTTTAAATCTTCTAGCTGCAGAACCATAAGCTTCTTAAATGGTTTAGTGGCAACAGATACAGCAAGGAGTGTACAATAGGTATTTACTTAGCTAAATAAAACATGATATACTGTATTACTGTAATATAATATAGCACACAATTACATTTTTTTTTTTATGTCAGCCTTTGAAGTAAGAAAATCAGAAAGGCTACTGTACCTCTTTCTAAAGCTGGGTTCGTGTTCTGAGATAGAAATCACACTTTCTGTAGCTGCAGTAAATCTGACCTTCAAGTGCATGGGAGTGCCCTGAGTGAAGTTTATGCTTTGCCTCACTTCCAGCACTCCGCCTTTTGTACTGAGCAGTGAGCTTTCATTGATAAAAGATGGGATTGCGTGTAAGCTCTGAGGGAGTTGTCCATTTTAAAAGATTCATTCCTGGTTGCTTGCGTGCCTGACATCATGTTGTTATACCAAACGGAAAAAAATGTGACTTCTTTCACAGACACAGAACCAAGGAACTCAAGTTATACACGTAATCAGAGGCTCTTCTTACCAGTGCTGCCCTGTCTGGGCTCTTGGAAAGTGTCTTGAGGTTAAGTTTGCTAAGCTGCAGGTTCGAAGGACTGGCAACAGATGGAAACATGATTACAAGCTGCTTAGTAACCTAATCATGTAGGTTCCATGTCTAAAACCTTTTCAGAATTAAGTAGTAGTTATTTAGGTTATAGAGTTAATATTTCAGTTTTCTCACTTGCTCAAGATGATGGTCACCCTGCTTATTTTAAAATTGAAACTGATGCTTTAGAGATAGAAGACACTGTTTTTATGTTCAAAAAGCAAAAATGAGCTTGTGCACTCAGAAATATTTATCAAAATGTGAAAGCTTTCATTTCATTTCTTATTTTTATACTGAATGATCTGTGTGCAAAAGTCCATTTTCACAGATGACCATTAATTGCAGGTCAGCACCCAAAAAAAATGTTACACACAGCAGAGATGCAAACAGCCCCTCTGTTTCATCATAAATAAGAGTTCTTGGGGGGGGGGGGGGAGTGTGCAAACAAATCCTGTCTTTATATACAACCTTCTTATAGGTATGTCCCCTTAGTTAGGTTTTATAGAGGTTGTGCATGATAGTGGTGAATGTTTTGACCTATACCTTTATTATTCTATTTTAGATTGTCCCTTCCCTTATGTCTTGTATGATACCCTTCTTTCCCCATTAGTCTGCTTTACCACTTTTTTTTTTTAACTAGAAATAATAAAAGGAACGCGTCCTTTTATGTGGCTCAGTCGAGGTTCTTATCAGTATTATTTGTTGTTTTTGAACACCTGTTGAAGATCACTTTTCTTGTGCCTACTATGAATTAATATGCAGCAGACACTGCTCATTAACCTTATAGGACAACAGACGTACAAAAACAGCTAAGAATACTGATGACAACCTAGTCCAAGCCGTATTAAAAAGAGCGCTCCTTTTATTACTTCAGATGTTAAAAAAAAGTTAAAGCAGTCTCAAAATGGGGAAAGAGGGTATTATACAAGATATTAGGGAAGGGGCAATCTCAAATGAAATGTAAAAGTATAGGTCAGACATTTCACCACTATGATGCACTGTTGCTTTAAATGTCGAACAGTACATCAGCAATTAGATTAACAATAAAGGGCAGCAATACTCATTTGTTTTGACATACTGTCAGACACTCATAAAAATAGCAGAAACCAAAATGGGAGAATTGTGCATCTGTAAACCATAACAAAACCAAAGTCAAAAGAACAGAAAGATCAAAAAGACAAAAGGAAGGACAGATTATCTAAAATGCACACTCTAAATCTCTTTCGTAGAAGACTGTAAACATTATTTTATCAAGCCAGCCCAGTGGCATAGGGGGGCTGAGGTGCTGCAAAGCACCTTACCTTCTGTCACGCTGGCAACCCGGGCTGTAAAAAGGACTCGGGTCATCAGGTGTCAGCTGGGGAGGGAGAGGATTGAGCATCCAATGAACTGCTCTCCTCTCCCTGGAAAGGGTTGGCTTGTCATCACAGCCTCAGTTGCCCCCAGGTGGAGGCCCAGGGGTAGAGCAGGTCAGGGAAGCAATGTATGGGAGGGATCTGTGAGAATACGTAAGATGGGCATGCTTCCTTGTGCGAGTCCTGTGTTCCGCAGGAGGGATAGGATAGAGAAAAACAGGAGGAAAATGGATGCCAGGGTGCTTCATGAAGCCCGGCCCAGCATCTCCACATCTGCGACAAAATATTTCAACGCTCACTCATAACTTTGCTAATTTGCAATATTTTGACTCCAAACTTTCAACATAGCCATTTTTGCACCACCTCATAAACATTACAGGTGTCTTGAATCCTGGACGAGACCTGTTTTCACACTTGTGGTGTGAAACAATGTTTTGGTCAATATACTGTATATGCCACATGTCATGTTTATAAGGGGAGTCATAAAATGACTATCTTAAACATTTTTTTGGGAAAAAATAATTATTAAGAAATATGTGTAGTGCCAGCCTTTACCCCAGCAGGTACTGCTTTCTGATCCCATGCCAATGCGCTGAGTTGGGGGAAGCCAAGCTCAGTAAGCCAACTAGATGGGACAAGCCCGGGGGAGTGGTGCTTTTATTTGATACCCTCTCAGCCAGGGAAGGAAAGTTGCAGGGTTGTTTGCATGAGCCCAGCTACCATATACTGAAGACAGCTCTTCTCTTGCCATAGGGCTCTGCACCCATGGGTGGCAGAGGACCCTGTATATTAGCTGACAGATTAATTCTGTCCTGTGCTACTATCTGCAGCCACATGGAAGCATATCCTGTACTTCTGCAGCCCACCAGACAGCCAAATTAATTCTTGACATCCATTGCTGCATGGAAGTGCAGGGCCCTTCACTTTTGTAGGCAGATGGAGTCTTCCCTTGGCGCAAGTCTCAGAGAACCCTGTGTGTCTGCATCTGTCATGAATGAGGATACGGTTCCACTGTCTCAAAAAGAAAGGAACATCTTTGCAGGAGTGCACCAGTTAGGGTTCATCTTAAATCGACATAAGTAGGGAAATGTGGTGTTATGGTTTCCAACCCTAACTCCCCTGCCCCATGCAGCAAAATGACAATACCACATAAGCCACCAACAACAGTCGTCATCAAGTAAGGCAAACAACATATAACTGTTTCCATATGACACAAGTGTGGTAGCACTGATGTGCTGCCTTCGTAGATTTGTATCTGTGGCTCCATTAGCACAGGCCCCACAGGGACCTGTGCTTATGCAACCACACTTGTGCATGTATGTCCTACTGTGTGCATGGTTTTGTGTGGCTGCAGATGCGCAGGCCCCATAGGGGCCTGCCCTTCCGTATACAGAAAGACTCATGGCGCCTGTGCCTACGCAGACAAGGGTACAGTGGCACCAGCCAGGATACAATACAGTAATGCTGCAGGGGACAGTATAATTCATTGGCAATTAAGCCCTTTTGTACTGCAGTATTTTTTGACATGTCATTTATTGTATGTTACTGCATTGCATTGTGGCTGTCTTCGCTGCACTCATTCATACCGTACGACATATCTTGCTAGATAGCCTAATCCATTAATACATGCTTTTCTATAAGTGTCTGCATAACTGAAAAACTACTACCCCCTTGAACAATTTCTACATCTGCTGCTGAAACCATTATACACACATTGGGGCAGCACTTCCATCTGTTTAGGGGCCTGCCCTTCTGAAGTCTGAAGTAGGTGTTTATGTCTTACACCTATGGCTGAAGAGGTGCAAGCTCTCAGGGGTCTGCACTTCTGCAGACAGAAGTAATGTTGCAGTTTTGGTATCATGGATTTAGTGATGCCTGTGATTCTGCTGTCAGAGGTCAATGTGTGTGTTTTACACCTGTGGCTGCAGAAATGCAGGCCCATCAACTGTGTGTACGCTTTACAGTGTGCATGCATACTTGAGGCTACAGAAGCACTGCCCTCATAGGGGTGTGCACTGCTGCAGACAAAATAAATCTTTTAATTTGGGTATTGTGGATTTGCATCTGTGGCTTTAGGGACCTGTGTTTTTGTACACAGAAGCAGTATTGTGATTTGAGTATTATGGATTTGTATCTGCAGTGACATGTGACTGTGTATGTCTTGTGGTGTGCATGTTGCAGATACTAATCTACAAAGGTAGCACATCAGTGCTACTGCATTTGTGTCATCTGGAAACAGTCGTATGTTATTTGTCTTACCTGATGGTGACTGTCTATGGTTGCTTGTGTGGTGTCCTTTTTCTGCTTTGGGATGGTGGGGAGTTAGGTTTGGAAACCCTACCACCATATTTCACTACTTTTGTTGCATTAAATTAAACCCTAGCTGGTGCCTTTACACAGTATTTTGCAAGGAATATATATGTATAGTATATTCTTTATAAAAAAACTACATTCAAACAACATGAAGTCTTGCTGTATTCTGACAATATGCAGTATTCCCCAGCACTGGAACTGCTCCAGAGAACTAAGGGTTAACTCTATGCCAGGGCATAGAACGTTGAGCTCATGCTCAGTTCAAACCACTACCTGCTGCACTTCAAACCAAACTATCAGATTCTTTACTCCGCCTGACTGAACGGTCGCTCTGGAGAGATTCTCCATCTCTCGGTTTCGGTGCAGTAAGTCGTCAGTTCAAACCGATAAACTTTATTTTATTTCAGTTCAGATTACTCCTGCTGTGGTTGTGAGTAGATTGTCTTGTTTTTCTGTGTGGAAATTGTAAAAAAAAAAAAAAAGGATAGTGTGAGGAAAGTTGGGGTTAGTTTAGTCAGTTCGGCTGAACTCATTACACTTATTTTCTGTTCTTTTTTCCTTTTAGGTTTTGATGTTCCAGTGCTGATCGGTTCTTAAAAAAAAAAACAAAAAAAAAACGCATTTTCGGTTTGTTTTTTTTTCCATACCCATAACACGGTTAGGAATCAATCAGTTTGGTTTTACATGGCTTGAAGCCGTGTAAAGGGCAAGTTTTTCTTGGTACTATGGCTCAGTCTGAGAAACCCAGAAAAAAACGGGCCCACTGGGTTTCAACACTGCGGTGTATGTGGGGAGGCCTTTGCTAAGGCCTATCCCCACACCACCTGTGTGTATTGTCTGGGGTTTGACCACCTCGATTCAGACTGCCAGATCTGTAAGAATTTAACCAAATCCACCTTGGATAAGAGATTGGGTTGGCTGCGGGAAAAGGAGGTTGGAAGATTCGCTGACCCGGATGGCCAGCCCGGTTCAGTTTCCACCGAACCAGAGGAAATGCCCTCTGACCAGGGCCAGACTTCCTCGGACAAAAGGAGAGCCGATCCCGAGGGGTCGGTTCCAACGAGGAGAAAGAGAAAAGATAAGTCGGACGATTCAGATCCAGAACTGTCACGTCCAACCGCCAAAGAAATAGCCAGAGCGATTAGCATAGTGGAATTGCTCCGTTCGGTTCCGACTGATCCGGCACTGCAAGCTAGGTGCTCGGTTCGGTCGGTTCCACCAGTTCCCGATTACTCCCCTGACGATTTCTATGAATCGGATTTGAAGGGGGACGAGCATTTTGACTACAAAGATGAGGAAGTCGGTGATGAAGGTCTGGATGAGCCCATTGAACCGGACATCTCCCCAGACAGACCTTCTGGTGTTTCCCCTCCTAGAATTTATGAGTCCCCTTCCCATTTTCTGTTTTACAGGAAGGTGGCTGAGACCCTCCAGCTCCCTATGAGTGAGACTGTACAGGAGTCAGAGGAGCCTGACTTTGTGGAGATGATAGATATCCCAGAGTCCAAAAGATTGTCTATTCCCCTCTATAAGTCTTTTGGGAAACAGACACACAAACTGTTGAAGACTCATAATTCCTTACCTCCAGGGAACAAGAGAATGGACAAGAGGTATTTGTTGTCAGGCTTGGATTCGGAGTTCCTTTACCAGCAATGCTGCCTTGTTGGGGTAGTGCAGGCTGCAGCCTGTGACAAGGCTGGCATACCTTTGGCTTCACACCCCCCTGACAAGGACTCCAGGAAGATAGATGCCATGGCCAAAAAACAGTACTTGGCATTGTCTCTGGGACTTAGGCAGGCGAATTACATGGCCTATGCAGCCAGGTACCAAAAATCCAGGTGGGATACAGTGTTGGAACAGGCTAAGCAGGCTTCCAAGGAGCTGGAGGAGGTGGCTACTGATGGGATTGAGGCATCAAAGATGCAGTTTCATGCTGCTGTGGACTCCCATGATGTTTCATCACGAGTCATGGCTACATCTGTGGCTCTTCGGAAGATGACTTGGCTCGGGTGTACTAGCCTCTAGCAGGATACCCAGGCTAAGGCCATGGATTTTCCTGTTATAGGTAATTCTCTGTTTTTGGGAGCAGACAGAGAACTACATGAAGAAGATGGACGAGGATCACCTATAGGAGTGCTCAAGCTAAGGAAAAGCAGTCATCTCCTCAAAGGCAGCAGCCTAGGGGCAGGGGCAGGCCTTTTCATAGGCCTTTCTACCAGGCACAGGTCTCCTCCCCTTTTTCCCAGAGGTGGTTCTTTTGAGGGAGAGGCAGGAGGGGGATGAGCAGAGCTGCAGCCACCTCTCAGACTAAGCACCCTGCCAAGCAGACACCCCTACGTGTTAGCCCGGGTCAGCTCTCCTATTCCTGTAGGAGGCAGGCTGCCTTACTACTTCCAGGCCTGGAAGTCTGTAACCTCAGACAAGTGGGTCCTGGAGGTAGTAAGCAAGGGACTGGTCCTCAGCTTCAAGAAGTTTCCAAAGCTGAGGATCAGGTCTTTTCCACCTGCAGACAGCTCCGAAACCATTGCCCTAGAAGCAGAGGTTTCCTCTCTGTTGGCTCTCAGGGCTATAGACACAGTTCCTACATCCCTCAGGGGCAAAGGTCTGTACTCCAGGTACTTCCTTACCCCAAAGAAGACAGGGGAGTAGTGGCCCATTCTAGACCTAAGATACTTAAACAAGCATTTACTGAAGCCAAAGTTCAAAATGGTGACTCTGGGAAAGATTCTTCCCTGGATGCCCTACTTCTGGACTGGAAGGGGAAATTTCTGTATGCTTCCCCCCTTTTTCCTCTGTTATTCAAAGTTCTGGTCAAAATAAGGTCACAGTCTTGCAAAGTGATTCTGATTGCTCCAGATTGGGCCAGACAGCCTTGGTATCCTCTGTTACTGCCTCTAGCAATTCATCCTCCTCTGGTTCTCTCTCCCCGGAGTCACAATCTGTTAACCTCCTCTCAGGGGAGAGTTTGGTACCCCAACCTTCGGTCTCTCAACCTCAGGGCCTGGCGCTTGAAGAGCTAGAATATGCTGGTGTGAATTTGTCCCAAGGGGTTCTGGATATTCTTAAGGCCTCCAGGAAACCTGCTACTAGGAAGACTTACAATTCCAAATGGAAGAGATTTTCCATTTGGTGTTCAGATAAGCATATTTCTCCAACCACTGCTGACCTGTCCACAGTCCTTGACTATATGGTTCACCTTAATAGTTTAGGTCTTAGGCCAATTACCCTTAAGGTTCATTTGGCTGCTGTTTCCATGTTCCTGTCAGTAGGAAAGCCTTCCTCACTGGTATCTCACCCTTTATTCTGTAACTTCTTTAAAGGGCTTACCCATACTAACCCTCCCTTTAAAGAGCCCATTCCTGTTTGGGATCTTAATATCTGTATTGCCCAACGGTTGCAGCCACCCTTTGAGCCCTTGGCATCAGCAGAGCTTAAGTACCAGACTTGGAAGGCTGTGTTTTTGGTAGCCATCACCTCTGCCAGACGCATCAGTGAGTTGCAGACCCTCTCGGTGGAGCCTGACTTTATCTCATTTTACAGGGACAAGGTGGTCCTCAGAACTAATCGAAAGTTTCTGCAAAAGTGGTCTCGACTTTCATCTGAACCAGTCCATGACCCTTCCTGTCTTTTTTCACTGACCACTCCTCTTCAGGTGAGAGGAGGTTGCACAGTCTGATGTTAAGAGGGTCCTTAGTTATTACATTGAGCATACTAAGGCCTTTAGATCTGGATCTTCCCAATTGTTCCTCACTTATGGGGAAGCGGGAAAGGGTGAACCTACTACTAAGAGAACTGCTGCTAGATGGATTGTCTCTTGTATACAATTCTGCTATGAAAAGCTGGGCATGGTACCCCCCTCAGGCCTGAGGGCTCATTCGACTAGAGGTATAGCAGCTTCTCTGGCTGCTGCCAGAGATGTTCCTCTCTTAGAGATTTGTAAAGTAGCCACCTGGAAAACAGTCCATACTTTCACCAAGCATTACTCCCTGGATATCCAGGCTAGGAGTGATGCTAGGTTTGGCACAGCAGTACTGCAAAGCCTATTTCCTAAGTAGGTTCTGGTCCCTCCTCCGGGGAGGTACTGCTTGGTAGTTTGCATATTGTCAGAATACAGCAAGACTTTATGTTGTTTGAAGAAAAAATTACTCACCTTAGTAATTTTGTTTCTTCTAATAGAGTCTTGCTGTATTCTGACCTCCCTCTCTGCCTCCCCTCTCAGAACCTAACTGTTTTGGGATGTGGGCTGGCAGGTGCAGTGTTGCACCTCAGGGGTCCATTGCCTTCTCCCTTGTTGGTAGAAGGGATGCATAGTGTATTGATAGTGGTCTTTAAAATTTTGTTTCACTACCAGCTTTGTTTTTTTGGGGTTCTCGACTTGAGTCTTAGGGACCCTGGGCATTAATTGCCTTTTTGGTTGTAGTGTTTTTTACAGTTTCCACATAGTAGCTGCATTTAGCCATTGGCTCATAAGAATCTGACGGTTTAGTTTGAAGTGCAGCAGGTAGTGGTTTGAACCGAGCACAAGCTCAACGTTCTATGCCCTGGCATAGAGTTAACCCTTAGTTCTCTGGAGCAGTTCCAGTGCTAGGGAATACTGCATATTGTCAGAATACAGCAAGACTCCATTAGAAGAAACACAATTACTAAGGTGAATAATTTTTTCTTAATGCATCAGTTAGGGTTGATGATAAGCAACAAAAGTAGAGAAATATATTTGGGTTTCCAACCTAAAACCCCTGCCCCACCTCTGAAGCAAATGAGGGGTGGAGTCTTCCTTGGGGTTGTCAACCCTAACAGTCGCCCCATTGTATGCACTCATGAAACATACACACCTTTCTCTGTCACATCTTTACTTTTCTATTACTGCAATGGGACGAGGGTTAGGGTTGACAACCCCAAGGAAGACTCCACCTCTCATTCGCGTTAGGGGAGAGGCAGGGGTTTTATGGTTGGAAACCCTAACATCATATTTCCCTACTTTTGTTGCTTTATCGTCAACCCTAACTGATGCATTAATGTAGTTTTTTGCAACAAATTTCCTTACTTTTTGAGACAGTGCAATCGTAGCCTTATTTGTCTTTGAGGGCTGGCCCTGCGCTCCCATCCCTCCATAGATGCGTATATGTATGTCGTTGTGGAAGGGCCGTGTGCTTCCATTTATAGGACGACAGTGATCAAACTGTCAGCATAGCCATCTAATTACCCCACTTCTTGCACCCGGAAGAAAAAATGTGCAGATCTCCACCAAAACGTAATTCCACACAACTGCAACGCCATTCCACGCCAGAAGTGCGAAAACACATTGTGGACAGGATTTGAAAAATGACAGCTCTGACATACATGAGGTGGGATAATAAGAAGGCTCTGTTGAAAATTTGAGGTCAAAATATTTAAACATTTCCAGACTTACAAACATGCATACTAAAATTGCAACAAATGGGCATAACTTTGCCATTTTACATATTTTGACCCCAAATTTTCAACATAGCCTTCTTGTAACCCCGCTTCATGAACAAGGGCAGGAAAGAAAATGTCCAAATTCCACCCAAAAGGTGAATTTGCCAAGTGATCATGAAATTACCTTTCTGGCAGGAGTTGCATAATGACAGTCACATGGTTCATGAGGGGTCCACAAAAAGCCATGTTGAAAATTTGAGGTCAAAATGTCAAAAAATGGTGGAGTTATGCATAAAAGTTGAAACCCCACATTGAAATAGGTTGAACTGCATTTACCTTAGTTTCTCATATTGCAGTCGCTGGTTCCAGCAGTAAAACGTGTTTTCAATCAGAGAGTGGATCTCAAACCTGGGACCTGTTCAGGTGTGTGGGGTGGTGGGTGCTGAGTGGGAGGTGTGGGTAGGGGTCTGATCGATGCGAGACCATTTTTTTTTTGCAGACTTAAAAAAAATGACACATCAGGGGATGGCAGTCTGAGTATGAGGAAGGGGGAAGGCACCACTGGGCTGCTAGGGATTCTGGAATCTCATTTTTCACATTTGCTTGTGTGCACAGCTCACAAGAAACATATTGAGGTTAGTAGAGCATTATAGAGTTGGGGCAGTGTTTGGCCAATCCAGCGAATGCTTTCAGGGTGCATCCCTCGGCCACCAATCAACAGGGAAGCTGCCGGTGATGGCAGTTTCAGAGCGAGTGCCGGACTTGAGTGAAATTGTTACCCAATCAGGGACAATTTCATCATCCCTGATTGCAACGGCAGCTCCCCCTTCCCCCTTGCAACCAGGCACACAGTAGCAGAGAAGACTCCAGCCATGCACATTACAGTGCACAGTAATGCGCATTGCTGGAGTTACGAGAAACCCGTTTGCTCTGTGTGCCTTCCGTGGTGAAGCATATCAATAAATAAAGTTAATTAAACATAATAAATGAGCCACGCTGTGGCTTTGCAGGTTGGCGGCTCCTGCTGCCTGCCACACAGTCCCCCAAAAGCCAACATGGGGTGGCCAATCCCCATGTTGGCATGCCCCCCACTCGGCTAATGTGGCACACTGGGAGCCCACCCCAGTGTGCCCAGATGAATGTTTTTGTGCCCAGATGAATATTTTTTTACTTCCTATCCCTAATGCCCACTCGGTGTCAGGTAACTTTCCTTCATTGCTGATGGGGTGTCCAGTCCCCTGTCGGCATCATGTATGCCCACCCCACTTCAACTCATGTGGCACACTGGGAGCCCACCCCAATGTCCCATAATAATTGTTAAATCTTTCCAACACCGGGATGCCACCCCTCCTTCCCTCTCCCCAAGCCCATTCTTTCTAAGACAACACTGGGTTGCCCAGTCCCTGAGTCAACTTGTGTCCCCTCCTCCACACACATTAATTTAGCACACTGGGAGCCCACCCCAGTGTGCCTAAAAACTAAAATATTTACCTGTAAATAAAGAAAACCGTCCCTGACTTTTTTTTTTTGTTTTGTTGTTTACCTGTAAAAAAGAAAACAGTCCCACATTGTCTCCCCAGGCCCTCCTCCTTCATCCCCACCCACTCTCTGTATACCCCACCTCCCCACTCCATACTTACCTCCAGAGATCCGGCACTGTGATGTTCTCTGGACCGGACACATCTGCACTCTTCAAAGCCGAACTCCGAACTGAGAAACCGAGGTAAGCCGTATAATGGGAGTCAATGGTGGTTTCAACTTAGGTTGATATCTTAGCCATTTTTAGGAATTGTGATTCCAGATTTTCAACATAGGGTTCTGGGGACCCCACCTCATGAACACTGTGACTGCCATCTGGTTTCTCGGTCCCAAAAGGTGATTTCACAGTCGCTGCATGGAATCATCTTTTGGGAATGATTAATTAAACATCTGTGCCACTGTTCATGAGATAGGGTCCCAAAAAGCTCATGTTGCAAATTTGGTGAAAAAATTCCAAAAAAAGACTGTGTTACTAGTGTGTGTTGCGCAGTTTCTATGTACGCTCATAACTTCGCCAGTTTTTAATATTTTCACTCCAGATTTTCAACATTGCCATTTTTTCAAACCTCCTTATGCAAAGTAAAGCTGCCATTTTTCATATCCTGCCCAAAACATGTTTTCGCACCTGTGGAGCAGAATGGTGCAGTCACTGTGCGAAATCAACTTTCAGGATGCAGTACCGAAATTATAGTGTCACTGTTCATTAGGTGAGGTCCCAAAAAGCCCATTTTGAAAACTTGGTGAAAAAATTCAACAAAATGATTGCATTACGGACGTGCATTGCAGGGTTTCTACGCACACTCGTAACCTCGCCAATTTTTTATATTTTCACTACAGATTTTTCAACATTGGCATTATTTCATACCTCCTCAAGAACAGTACAGCTGTCATTTTTCATATCCTGCCCAAAATGTGTTTTCGCACCTGTGGCGCCAAATCAATCAATCAAAATCTTTATTTAGTCAGGCGAACATCATTGAGCGTAGCTCATTTACAAGATGGACCTGAGTGGTCATACAAATCAGAGTACAAGTATTTTTTTTTTTTTACATGGACAAGAAAATAACATAAACAATAGTACAATGACATAAAATGATAGTAAACAAAAATTTACATATATACAAGGCACAGCCGCTGTGTGAAATCACCTTTCAGGATTGAGTAACGAAATTATAGTGCCTCTGCTCATGAGGTAGGATCCCAAAAAGCCCATGTTGAAAATTTGGAGCAAAAATACCAACAAACGCCCTGGGTGTTAGGGTTTTCAACCCTAGTACCCCACCCTGTAGAGACTGACAGGTGTTGGGGTGTGACTTGGGGCCGTCGGTCATAATGTTTACACCATTCCACCCCCAACCCCACTCTGCAGCCAGAGACAGGCATTGAAGTGTACCTTGGGGTCTACGACCCAAACGTTCAACCCATTTTCCTATACTGCACCCATCTCAGTTTATTTCCTCATAGAATGGGGTGAGCATAAGGGCCAAAGACCCCAAGGCACGCCACGACACCTATCAATGTCTGCAGGGTAGGGTGGGGTGAGGTGGAATGACATGAGCATTATGCCCGACATCCCAAAGGCACACCCCCAATGCCTGTCAGTCTCTGCAGGGTGGGGGTGGGGGCTGGCGTTAGTTCAATTCTTCACTGCCATTCCTATTATGCATCTCTCTGACTCCTGCACTACCAATGCCAATACCAGCAAGCAAATATTTGACATTGACAAATGCTTGTTTTTACATGGGGTCAGCGATTGGGGAACAGGAGAGGAAGAGGGAACTTCTGAACTACCAGGGAATATGGATTATCATTTTTTTTACATGGTATTGGTGATCAGAGAATAGGGGACGGACCACAGAACTAACAGAGAATATGGATTATCACTTTTCTTTCCTTGGGGACGGAGATCAGAGAACAGGGAGGGACCACTGGACTACCAGGGAATATGGATTATAATTTGTTTTACATGAGGATGGCAGTCAGAGAACGGAAGGGGGGCAGGGACCACTGGACTACCAGGGATTATAATTTTAACATGTACAGTGATCGGAGAGTGAGGGAGAGGGAGGGACCACTGGACTACCAGGGAAAATAATGTATACTACAGGGACAGTGATCAGAGAACGGAGGAGTGGGGAGGGACCACTAGACTACCAGGGACAAATGATTTTATGTTCAGGGAACAGAAATCTGCAGTTGGGGGTGCCACTAGGCACCAAGAAGCTATGACAGTTCCAGCTGTCGTGGACCTTTACTTTTCGCAGTCTTTTCAGTTCCAACAGTGAAGTTTCCAACTGTAAAGAACTGCAAATGGTTATTTTCTAATCAATTGATCCTTAACTAAGTGAATGATGGGCGATATGATTCTTGTTCCAAAAAGACACACTTGCCATCATTTATTTTTAAATAATAATAGAATAATGGAATTGGTGATGGATCAGGATGAGGGAATACGTTTGGCGAGCACTAGTAGGGATGGGGAACTGGGGAGGTGGAGGTAATGTGGGATAGGATAAAGGGGGCCATTCGGGGGGGCTACTGACCTTTGCACAAGGCAGGTGAGCAAGAATAAGAGGAAAAGGAGGCCCCTGTGGTTTAACAGGGAAGTAGCTGAGTGTATCAGGGCTAAGAGGAGAGCATTCAGGAGTTTAAAAAGACACTGAGGGGCAAGATTGGGAAGAGTATCAGGTGCGGCAGAGGGAGGCAGGACTAGAGGTAAGCAGAGCAAAGGCAAGAACGGAGGAGAAAATTGCCAACACAGTCAAAAATGGTGATGAAACCTTTTTCAGGTATATAGGCGAGCGGAGGAAAACAGGAAAGGGAATACAAAGGTTAAAAAACAATGCATGGGAGATGCTGGGAGAGGATCAGGAGAAAACTGAATTACTGAATAGCTATTTCTGCTCGGCATTCGTGAGAGAGGAAGAGTGGGAGGGTAGTAACATGGGGTAAACAAGGAAGGTGGGAAGAGGTGGACACTAGTCCCTTTCAGGTAGAGGAGATCATAAGTGAACTGGCTAGCTTGAAGGTGGATAAGGCTATGATGCTGGACGGAGTTCATCCCAGAGTCTTGAGGGAGCTGAGGGATGTAGTGGCTGCTCCCTTGACTGCTCTTTTCAATGGCTCCTTGACATCAGGGGGGTGCTGGAAGATTGGAAAAGAGAGGATGTGGTACCCCTTCATTGGGGGGGGGGCAATTACAGGCCAATGAGCTTGACATCTGTGGTTTGCAAGCTCATGTAGGAACTGTTCAAAAAGAAAATCACCGGCTGCCTGGAGGCAAACAACCTGATGGATCAAAGGCTGCACAGGTTCACTGAGGGCAGATCCTGTCAGACAAACTTGATCGAGTTCTTTGAGTGTATTACCAAGGTGGTGGATTGGGGGGAGGGTCCTTACACATCGCATACCTTGATTTTAAAAAGGCATTTGACTCCATGCCACACAGAAGGCTACTGCACAAGTTGAGATGTCTAGGGCTGGGGTGGACAGTGATACAGTGGTTACAAAATTGGCTCGAAGGCAGAAAATGGTATTAGTAAATGTGGTACCACCAGGGGAGGCTAGGGTCATCAGTGGGATTCCCCAGGGGTTGGTATTGGGGGTCACTACTATTTAATGTATTTATAGAAGACATGGTAGTGGGCCTGGAAGGTAGGGTGTGTTTGTTTGCGGATGATGCAAAGGTCTGCGGTAGAGTGGACACACAGAAAGGGTGGAAACGATGCATAGGGATCTGAGGAAACTAGAGGAGTAGTCAAGCAAGTGACGACTGTCGTTCAGTATGATGAAGTGTAAAATAATGCATGTGGGCAAGAAGAATGGGAAAGCAGGATACTGGATGGCGGGGTGGCCCCTTGAGGTAACAGAACCTTGGCATCACCATTTCACAAGAACTGAAGGTGGTGAAACAGTGCTAGAAGGTGGTGAAAAGGGCCAGTGGGATGCTGGGTTACATTAGAAGGGGGATAACTAGTAGGAGGAGGGAGGTCATAGTTCCCCTGTACACCCAACTGGTTAGGCCGCATCTGGAGTATGGGGTCCAGTTCTGGAGGCCATAGTTAAAGAAGGATGTGGAGTGGGTGGAACGGGTCCAGAGGAGGGTGACAAAGTGGTAGAGGGTCTCAGTTATCATATGAGGGGAGACTGAGGGACCTAAGCATGTACCCCTGGGAACAGAGGAGGGAAAGGGGGGGACATGATTGAGACATTCAAATACTTAAAGGGAATAAATAAAGTACTGTTGGGGGGCATCTTTAAAGTAAAAGAGCAATCTAGGACAAGGGGCCACGAACTGCAAATTGGGGCGGATTCAGAGGTAACGTTAGGGGGCACTTTTTCACAGAGAGGCTGGTGGACAGGTGGAACAGCCTGCCAAGGAAGGTGGTGGGGAAAAACGGTGGGAGGTTTCAAGAGGGCATGGGACAGGCACAAAGGGCTAGTGACAAGGGGCGGAGTGGGGGTTCCAGGGACCTAACAGAGGTCTAGTTAACCAGGGCAGACTAGGTGGGCCTGGCAGTCCTTTTCTGCCATCACATTCCTATATTCCTAACTAAGCATGTAACTGAGACCTAAATACAGGTCTTGGTTATTCTTTACCAAGTAGCATTTATTTAGAAATCAGTTTTTAAAACAGAAAAAAAAAATCAAGATGGCGGACAGCACAAACTGTATTTCTTTGAGCACGGACAGTAAATTCTTAACAAATCACAGTTCAAAAGGTTTTCATTTACCTGCCTATCTAGTGGCCGTCACAAAAACTGTTAAATTTCAAAATGGTAAGATAACTTCTTACCACACTATCCAAAGGCACACCCTTGGCACAGACTCAAAAACTATACAAGATGTCACAAAACTTTCCAAATCTTGAGACACTGGCAGAATGACCGTGCATGCCACATTTTGGGTTATCTCGTAAGAAAAATGCTGAAGTTATTAAGGCACAGAATTTTGAATTTAACATAAAAGTGCCGGTACAACCCTAACTATTGGGGCGCTATCACACCCATATAATGTTTATGGCAAAAAACTAATTTAACGCTCATTAGGGTTGCTACTGTGCAAAACTCAAACAGCACAAAGGTTGGAAATAAACTACTACTGTATATATATATATATATATATATATACATACATTAACATATATATATTATTCATCACAAAAAAAAAACCTGTGGAGTTTGGGTTTACAACCTTAATTCCCACCCCCCCAGCAGCAAAAGGACAACACCACACAAGCAACCGCAAGCTGCCACCATAGGTAAGACAAACGGCGTACAGTTCTTTCCAGATGACACAAACACAGTAGCACTAACGTGCTGTCTTCATGGATTTGAATCTGTGGCATGCACACTGGAAAATATACACCCTCACTTCTGGCTGCAGACAGAAATCCAGGATACTAAAATCATAACACTGCTTTTGTCTGAAGAACCACAGGTTTCTGTAGCCACAGATATAAATCCATGATTCTCAAATTACAGGAGCTCTTTTGTTTGCAGAACTGCAGGCCAGCAGTTCTGTACCCACAGACACTCACTGTAAGACATACACATGTTTCTGTAGCCAAAGGTGTAAGACATACACACTGACCTCTGGCTGCAGAAGCATAGGCCCCACGAAACCCACGATACCCAAATTGCAACACTACTTCTGTTTGCAGAAGCACAAACCCTTAAGTTACCAGTGCTTCTGTAGCAACAGGTACTCATGTACACTGTGAGACATACACACTGACTTCTGTCTGCAGAAGTGCAGGCATCTGTGGGGCCTGCACTTCTGCAGCTGCAGGTTGAAATCTGTGAAACCCAAATTGCAACACTACACCTGTCTGCAGAAGCGTAGGCCACTAAGGGGCCTGCACTTCTGCAGTCACAGGTTGAGACATGCACTCCAACTTCTGTCTGCAGAAGCACAGGCTCCTATGGGGCCTGTACGTCTGCTGCTGCATATAGAAATCCATGATACCCAAATTGCAACAGTACTTTTGTCTGCAGAAGCACAGGCCCCTGTGGCACCAGCACTTCTGCAGCTACAGGTACTCATGCATGCTGTAAGACATACGCACACACTTCTGGCTGCGTAAGAACAGACCCCTGTGGGGCATGCACTTCTGCAGCCACTGATACAAATCCACAAAGGTAGCACATTAGTGCTACTGCATTTGTGTCATCTGGAAACAGTTGTGTGTTGTTTGCCTTACCTGATGATGACTGTCTATAGTTGCCTATGTGATCTTGTCCTTTTGCTGCTTGGGGTGTGGAGAGATAGGGTTGGAAACCATAACAGGACATTTCCCTAGTTTTGTGGCACTAAGATGAACCCTTACTAGTACATTAACATAGACTTTTTGCAATGAATTTCCTTGCTTTTTGAAGTAGTGTAATGGTATACTCATTCACGCAGGTCCCTTTGTGAACAGATGGAGATGCGCAGTGCCCTCTGGGCCCAGTGACACAGGAAGAGTCCATCCATCTATCTTTGGAAGTGCAAGACCTTCCTCTTCCAGGTGGCTACGAATGCAAAGAATTCATGGTTCTGTCTGGGGGGCTATGAAAGTGCAGGGCCCTGTACATCCATGTGGCTGCAGATGCAGATATGCTGGGCCAAAAGCCCATCTGTATGTGGAAGCACAGGGCCATCTAGTCCCTGAGCGTCCATGCAGTTACAGGTGCATACAGTAAGTGTAGGGTACTCTGGGTCCTATGCTAAGAGAAGACTTCTCTTCACTGTATGGTTACTTGTTTCTCATGTGGCCAACACTGCACTATCCTTCCCGAGGCTGGGGATAGTGCCGCACAGCAGCACCATCCAGCCAGCTGACTCATTGAGCTTGCCCCCAAACGTAGCTCACCAGCATGGGATCACAGCATCATACCCACTGTACCAAAGGATGGCCCTGCACACATTTATTCATAACTTTTTGTTTGACATTTGAATTCCACATCATGAACTTGGTCACCAGAATGTCGTCACCTGAAAGATATTTTCATGCCCACTGCCATACCACCCTGAATGCACCTGATCACATCCAAAAGGTAGTCTCACAGAAGGATTGCCAACTCACCTTTCTACCTACACTTGAAAATTCCCACTATCCTTATTCATGAGGCAGGGTTGTGTAACGAATATATTCAAATATATGGGTGTAAAATATTGTAAAATGGCCAAGTTATGAGTAAAAGAATGTGACACAAAAATGGAATTCTTGTCTTGCACAAGTAAGTGCGACACAGGAATTTTTCTTGCACACCAAATGTTGGATTCTTGGGTCTCACATTTAAGTGTGGGCTAAAGAATTCCATTTTTAATACTCAAGGAAAATGTTAGTGTCGCACTTAAATTATTTTGACCCTACATAATGAACATGGTCGCTAAAATGTGATAATTCACACCCGAAAGGTGATTTTGCAGAGTGACTGGAAAATCACCTTTTGACCTGTAATTGTAAACGCCATCGTCCTTGTTTATGAGGTAGGGTCATGTAAACAGCATATTCAATATTTGAGACTAAAATATTGTAAAACTGCCAAATTATGAGTAACAGTAAGTCAGCCACAAAAATTGGAATTCTTGTGTTGCACATTTAAGTGCAACATTAAAATTTGCAACACTAAAATTTTAGTGTCACCTTAAATGTGCAATACTAACATTTGTAGCTTGCAACACCTAAATCAGCCATTTTGGTAAACTAACAACCAAAGTTCCAAAAAGGGTTTTCTGCTTTACAATGGGAAAAACAAAAACAGAATCTTGCTTAACTCATTACCACTTGGAGTGCTTTTTGTGGTCTGAGTTTTCCATTGCTTAACCTTGATACAAATGGTTGCCAAGGTATAATTGAGTCTTCTTTACCAGACTTCATGTGTTTGTGTTTTCAAATAACTCATTTTTATGTATTTTCTGATTTATTTTTCATCCATGAAAAAAAAAAAAACAAGATGGCAGCCATCATGGCATGCAAATGTTTACTAGTAACTTAAAAACACTAATGTTGCAAAAGTAAAATTGCTCATAAAAGCACAATTTTGGTGTATCAGAGAGGTATCCTAAGATCCAACTGAGCATGCTCAGAAGCCCAATTTCAAAACGTTATACTTCGAGAACCAACTAATATCATTTCATGCAGACTTCAAAAGCACACCCTTGGCATAGGCCCCTTCAGTTCTGAATGTTTTGGAACAAAATTCCATACTGTCTATGCTGTAGATGAGAGAACAAAAAAGACAACAAAGGGTCAAAAGTGATGCTTTTTCTGTGTTCGTGACACATCTGGATCTCAGAATCTGGATAAGTGCCCGTCACAAAACTTCTTACATCTTGAAAACTTGCCACCCCGTCAGTGCATGCCATATTGTGACAATTTCATCAAATGCCACGAAAGTTATTAAGTTGCAAAGATTGGGGTTTAGCATGAAGACCTTCGCTCAACCCTAACTATACTTGGGCTACCATGCAAGTGTAAGATACGTATATACAGTATATATGTAGGCATGTATACAGTATTCAAGAGACTCCTACCTACTGCACATTGACACCCTCTAGCTTTTTGCTGAATGGTTAAAAGATTCACATCACACCCCTAATTTGTAGTGCCACATTAGGAGAGACATGAAACATAACATGACCCACTGTGTTCTTTCAGTTTTATCACAAACATTTATTTACCCTTTCAAATAGGGATCCATTTTGTGACATTGCTTCCAGTCCCAATTTAAGTATTTAAATACAGCTCTTTATTGTGCCCTAGAAACCCAACTGTTGTTAATGTGTTATCTAATTACTTCATTTTAGCCTCCCCCATGAACTCCCTGTACAGAATAAAAGTTTTTGCCTTTTATTAAATCATTTTATACAGCATTATAACATGTGGTGTCCATCTAGTACCTCATCCTAAGCCGACTGTGCCTTTAATTTACATGGTCTGTGGTTCAAAAGCATTATTGTGTTTGGTGACCTTCTTTTTGTTAATGACAAGGTGCCAAAACCTTGCAGTTTCTTATAACTCATTCATTTAGAAAATTCCCTTTTCCCATGGCGTGTTATTTTCGTGTCCTTTTGTGACCAACATTACTATTAGTTCCTCCACTTACCCAGAATGTTGAGAACCAGAAATGCATGCTGACACCTTCACTCATCACATCATGACTCTTTAAAGCCATGGAACTGGTGGTTCTGTATTCTTTTTGCTGCCTCATACATTCTGGACAAGACATGTTGTCCTCCTGAAGTTTGGAGCTATGCACGTTACAGGCACTACAGTAGGCTATTCTTTGTGCACTTCAGCTGCTCTTTTGTTCCCCAGTGTGTCAAATGTCTACAGATTGTAAAGGTGCACATTTGCTTTTTGGGAAACACAGAGACATGTAGTCAGACCTTGCTTCATGGTCCCAAGATGCTGGGCTTGGGGGTTGAAGAGTGGGGTAGGGACAGAGAGAGTTGATTATAAAGCATTTTAAAGTTGAACAACTGCAGGTTTCCTAGATTAAATGGTTATACATGTATACCTATTCTATAGACCAAGTTTCTACATGGGGATCATTTTGTGTGGCCTGGTTCCTGCAGTGGGGTATTTTGTGTGATCCTATTCTCTATCGGGGCTCCTTTAATGTTACTGCTGCTAAATCGATTTTTGTGTACTGGCCAAAAAAATGCAATTTTGTGGAGTATATCAATTGGACCTGGTTAGTACTGGGGCTCATTTTGTATTGGGCATCAGAATACTATAACTACTGTTTGGAGAGTTCTGTAATGAGAAGTAAAATACATGCAGTATTGGGGAGTAAATTAATGGAACCTGATTTCTGCAGGTGCTCAGTTCATGTAGACCTGATCTCTTTAGGAACTAATGTTGTATGGGAGGCATCAGAACACCAGAACTACTTTTAAACTACCTGTTAATCTGCTAAACTTAAAAGGAAATCCTGGTTAAATAGCATATTTATTTTTCTTTCTGCAGTCCTCTATAGTCCTGTTTTGGTGGTGGTGGTGGGGGGGGGGGGGTTCTTATACAGTACATTGTTTTTTTCTGTCCTACATATAGTACAGTACCATTTCATGATACTAAACTGACATGAAACTGAAATAGGACATGTTATAAGTACACTTAAAATATTGCTTATGAGTAAGGTCTGGCAGTGGTGTTGGGGGTCATGGGTTTTAAACATAAACGTGATTACAAGGGGCTTAACTAGAAAGGCAGTAGGAGCATAATAGCACAAAGATTAAATGGAGTTTAAAGAAGCAAAAAGAAAAAAAAGAAGCAGCATAAAAATCACATTGTATTCCATGGTTCTGAGTTTCAGTGTGTGCTAATGTCTACTAGGGAATGTAAAATGTGGGAAGTAAAAGTAATCGTTTGGTTTGCCCTGTGGCCTAGGATAGCATATGTGGGAGTAAATGTTCTCTTACTAGGAAAGATGCACGTGGTGTGTCACTCTCTGGTGCAGGAATTTTACATAATTTTCATTGTTTTGTGTACATTTAGGCTTGTCTAGATGTTGTGTATTTCACTAATTGTTTAGGCCATGTATTGCATGTAGGCTCAACATGGCTGCAGTGGTAGTACAAGTGGTGTAAAATACTGTTTTTTTTCTCACTGGCAAGTTTTCTGGGAGTGACTGCCAAAGCAGCACCATTGTTTCTAGTAATTTTGCATCACTTGTGTCTTTTTGCATACTTTTGGCTCCATTTGCTGTTGCAGTCAATCTCAGTAATCATTAAGTGTGCCGTGTGCTGCATGTTAGGCCGAGAGTCTAGCATGGCACACTAAACAATTACTGAGATTCACTGCAACAGCAAAACAAGCCTAAAAGGGCACAAACATCAAAAATGGATGTAAAATTACTGTAACTGATGGTAACTGGGTTGCAATCACTACCAGCATCAACCCTGTTCATTGTTTTTGTGCAATTTTAGGCTCATTTGGCTGCTGTTGCAGTGAATCTTAGTAATTGGGCTATGTGCTACATGGTACAATGGCAGTACAAGTGAAGAAAAATACTGTTTTTTCCTTACTGAGATGATTGCTGTCAGTAACTGCCAAAGTGTTACCCTTTGTTCTGTTTTCTTTTTTTTGCATTCAGGTTTTGGTGTGCACTATTATGCTTACTTTGCTGTTGCAGTGAATCACAGTAGTTGTTTGATGTGTCATGTGCTGCATGATAGGCTGAGGGCCTAGCATGGTATACCAAACAATTACTGACATTCACTACAATAGCCGAAGAAGCCTTAAGGTGCACCCCCTCACAAAATGTGCTGGTTGCCATCTGCACCTGCAAGACCATGCTGTGGACACAGTGAATGAGAGTACCACGGAGGGGACCATTTGACAACAGGGAGGGGTTGTATCTTCAGTTGTGGCTGTGATCTGGGGGATGGCACCATTAGTAACAGGGATAATTGTGTATATCTGCGCCATACAAAGGGACTATGCAAAATGACCTGGCGCATTGTGATTACAGGACTTCATCAGATTTCAGACCCCTGACCTGTCATTTGTATTGTGCCAACCTCAGAAAATCTCCTGGGCACAAACCTTGTTTGCCCATGATAACAGGGCTTTGGAATATGGACATCTGCACAAATCTAGGTTTGTGCACAAAAACTAGGCTTTGCACACGGGCAAGCTTTTGAAGATCTGGCACCTAAAGTCACTTTTTCATTTAATTTTCATTTCTTAAAACACTTTTTAAGATTGAAGCAACCCACTCAAGGGCATAGTTCTATTAGTAGGCTGTAACCCACTCCAGGGTGTGCAGTTGTTAGGGATAAATCAATACCCTGAGTGTGTTGTGAAGCACGAGGCTGCTGGCTGAGTGTCCTCACAACACCCAGAGGGTTGATTAATCTCCAATAACCACACACCCTGGAGTGGGCTATTACACTTATAACAGAGGGTGCACTACAAAACAAGGAGAAAGCAACATAAATGTTTTTTGTCCTTTTATAAAAGGCAAACAAATTATTGTATTCTGCTGCCTAGAAGAATAGTCCTCAACAAAACTGCTGTCATGCATATACAAATGTTAGAAATAATGTGTTGCTATGCTTTTTCTGTCATTTGTTGTACATTATATGCTTTCTGAGACCGTACAGTAGCTGTGAAGTGCAAAACATGGAGCTGCCTCTTGTGGTACAGACAAGGTGTCCGTACCTCCACTGGCTTAGTTGCTTTATCTCTCTGTCTGTGGTTACATTAGTGCATGGCAAGCAAGTAAACATTTTCCCCAGCAGTGCAGTCACACAGTCTACCAGACTGTATTCTGCCAATTAAGAAATGGCAACTAACGGGACTCAGAGCCTGCAGGTCTTGCTGGCACTCTGTTTCTCTGTCTACCAGCATTAAGCTCACTTTCAGAGGATGCCATTGTTGGGGGGGTCTCCCTCTCTTCACACTGTTCCATCTGACTTTATGCCACAACTATGGGATATACCTGTCAATGTGGCTGTGCGACAGAAAAATGACCATGGGGACCACACACTTCACTCTGGGGACAAGCTTATCACATTGGCACTCGTATCTCACTGGCACAGAGACAGCAAAAGAGACAAGTTCACTAAGTCATGTTTCATTTAATGCTGTTCCTGACTCCTGCTGGCTCCCCTTGCTGAGCATCTCTCCCTCTCTCTGCCAGTAGCACAGAGATAAGATAGAGACAGTCAGCAGTGGAACCAGGGGACTGCTGGCAATTTGCTGCTTGCTCTCGCAGATGATGTTTGCTGATCCTGCATTGCAGTGGGTCTCTCACTGTCTCTATCACTGACATCATGTAAATTGACAATGACAGTGGCAGAGCAGCAGACACACATGCTGTAGATGTTCCTTTTGTCTGTGAGGAGTAGATGTTGCTGTGTGGTACTTCTGTGTACTGCACATGGGATACAGAGGAAAAACTAGCCACAGGCTGAACTCATCTGGCACACTGATCACTTGTCCCATAGTCTGGTGTTTGTGTGATCATGGACAGAGTAATGCATGGACACATATTGTTTGCTGTCTGATTCCTTGGTACCATACACAGACAGGCACTACTGACGTTCTTACTATCTTTCTGTGATCTAATGGGGGGCGGTCACACTGAGGGCAACCATTGTGGCACAGGACATGTCCACAGAGAACATAGGTACTGCTATTAAATAAAATGTTATGGTGCGTCTCTCTCTGTCCCCTGGGAAGTCCCACATAGAACAAGAAAATGCCATATGCCACACTCCCGATCACTCACTCGGCTTGTTTTAATGGCTGCCGGGCTGGCATCTGTTCTCTGTGCTGTCCCCATCATAGAGAAATGGAGACAGACAAGAAATGTGGTTTTGCTGTGATGATCCCTAGGGTGTGTGGGTGGGTAAGAAGCAAGACTACAAACTTTGAACACTTCAGCCACTGTTGCTGCACTGTCAGAGACTACATGACAGGCCTCTGCTCTCGCTCACTAAGCAGGGATAGTAATGGCTGCTCCACAGACTGCAATTTTTGGCACTATAATAAGATCAGAACAGAAATGCAGCCTGGTCTCTCAGAGGGATGATTCACCACTAGCTGTCATATATTGTGGAGTAATCAATGGTCACCTGATGGCTGTGTACCACTCACCTGTCTTTATCTACCCCATGTTATAAGTCACTAATACACTTCTGGTGTTTTACCTTCAGCCTTGAATATCACAAGTAGCAAGGGAATGCATTACTCCCAAACACCCCCATTCAGATATAGGTTGGTTTCGCCTCTCTCTTATTGTAGGTTTGGGACCAGCTGGTATATGTAATAGACAGACCAGGTGAGATTCAGTCCATTCTAAACTGTACTGCACTGTAAAATAATACGTTTGTGAATATTTTAAGTCAATATAATGTTGAGACTATAGTACAATCTTCAGAATGTTCAAAAAATGTTATACCAAATGTCGATAGTATGACAATCATTTTTTGGTCGAACATTAGCAGTAATGGGGCCGGAGCTAGCCAGCCAAGATGGAAGGTGTATAGCTAATCTGCTGCAGTTCCAGCTTCATCCATCCTATCGCATCCGGAATTCCAGCACCTATTTCCACAGGATATCTCTTCAGATTTGCATTCTGCACATCGAGCTGAAGCCTAAAACCTCTATAGGGAACAAATCGAACAAGGGATTGCAATTATATTGGACTTTGAAGTTTCCACCTCATTGCCACTTCAGGCCTGTAAGACACTCACAGGCCTCCAGGCTCTAGCTGTTAAGCATCCTTGCAGACTGAAGATGGCTTATTCCAACGATCCTCAGATCTCCCTTACTCAAACAGTGGAACAACAACTGGGCAACATTACTTCCACGCTAAACAAAATGTTACTTGATACGGCTGCATTTATTTCTACTACATCAACTACAAAAAAGGATGTGGAAAAACTCACTTCCAGAGTGGGGGATACTGATCTTCAAATCAAGCAACAGGATCAGATTTTACACGACCAATTTCTAAAAGTTCGGGACTGTCATAGCCAAATACAGTACTTACTGGCCAAGGTTGATGACCTTGAAAATCAAGGGAGAAGGAAGACCATTTGGTTTGTGGGATACCAGAGGGGGCTGAGGGCCCTATGATTTCCTTTTTACAAAAAGCACTTCCACTTATGCTCAAGTTGGATCATCTTTCTCCCTTGGAACTGGAAAGGGCCCATAGGTCACTAGCCCCAAAACCCCAGCCTGGAGATCGACCCCAGCCAATACTCTGTAAATTCTTAAGGTATCCGATTAAAGAACAGTGCATGAAGGCTGCACGGGACATTAGAATGCTCAGATGGGATGGGGCATCCGTTCAGATTTTCCAGGATTATTCTTACAATTTGTTCCGGAGATGGAGAGCCTATGGGCCGGTAAAGCAGTCCCTCTACAAATTCAACCTACCTACGTCTCTAAGATATCCCTCACAGCTCCAAGTATTATACAAAGGAGAATATCTTACCTTCAACTCCCCTGCTGAGGTGGAACTTTTCTTGGAGGATACTAGAGATGATTCTAGGCTGCACCAAGACCTTGTTCCACATCCTCATGGTGAAACTGCACCACCCATGGATACTTCAGTTCCACTGGACTGCTCTCCTGGCTGCATTTGTACACCGCCCGCAGTACCAGCCGAAAGGTCTGAATGGCAGTTGCACCATAAGAACAGACAACAGAAGAAAATGCCCAGTAAATCAGGAAGGTCCCTTCCACCAGCGGCAGAGAAGCCACTTGAGGAGCTGGCAACGGGTTCAACAGTTCTCAGGAAGCCATGTCTCCTCCGCCTACTCTATGCCTATTAAATGGTCCAATCCCTATGAGCTATTTGGGGAGCTGATACTGGGAACCCTGGCCTTGCCCTAGAATAGCAGTAGCCATGAAGAAGCCATTTGCCCGGTCCAAGTGGATGTAGTGACCGACTGGGCTCCCTTTGACAAGGACTGGTCAGCTGAACCGTGGAGCCCTCGTGAAGACAAAAGTGCCAGGAGCATGTTGCCGACCGCTTTGGAAGGGTAAAAGACCCGGGACTAAAATACACACATGGTCTGCTGAAGTATGTGGTGTGGTTGAAATCTCTGGGCTTCCCCCGCTTATACTGATTGGGATCTCTTTAGTTTAGCTTTCCCTGGGCGAGGTGCCCTTTTACCAGCTGTGAGGCCCAGTGACCGTTGTGAATGCTTACCGAGCTTTTCTGCCTCCTCTTGGGGTTGAGTTCACCCCGATACTTGAGGATGCCTCAGTCGCACCGCTTATTCAATATTGACTAATAATATAGTCCAGGACCCGGGGAATCTGTGCTGGTTTGTTTTTCTTTTTCTTTTGGGCAGTTCTGTCTCTGCAGTTGTTAATGTGTTAATGTCTTTAATTCCCCTTTGGTGAGGGAATGTTATCAATAACAGGGTAAAGCGAGAAAGTGGTATGGCTGCTTTACTTTAGAACTTACTTGCTTGCCCCCCCCATTAGGATTTTGTATCTAAACATCGTTACCTTAAATGTCTGAATGAGGGGTTATATTTCAGGTTCGAGATTTATCTGCCCCAGACACAATACCTTGACACAGCTTATTTGCTGGTACCTGACGTCATGTCAGTAATTTGGGGCTGCTGCCTTGTACAAATAAGGTGTCTGGGTAACTAGGGGATAGCTCCTTTGGTTGGTATTGAAATAGGGCCTGAGAAGGCAGATTTGTAGGCAGATTTCTACCTCTGGGGATAAGGTTATTTCATATTAAGCTGTTGTTTAGCTGGGTATTTTAAGTGTTTAATATGCTACAGTTTTGGTTACAATAATGATTATTGACACACTATACATAATCATAGTTAATAGCGTTTAGTTTCTGTTCACAGTGCCCCTAGCCTTTGATGTCTAACGACATTCATGCATGCCATCAGACTCACCTAGGGGCGCTGATTTAAGGCGGTTAGCACTATAATGCCTGACACATGGAAACTGAGCAACTATAGGCGACTCTTAGTTTCACCTATTAGGTACAGGTATAATCCTTTACGATACAGTGAAGGAACTTTGTCACATTTCACTTAATACCAATTGCATTATGGCCCCCCCTTTTTCGAGTACCTCTACGGGCATAGGCTAGCCTAGGGTGATTATAGGTGCCTTTATTTCAGGATATGGATAGCTGGTAACCTCCATACAACGTTTTCGATGATCAGTGTTGCATGTAATATGCTGACCAAGATGTGGGGCTTGGTACCCACACTCTATTTGCAACCCCCCCACCCCTGGGGAGAGTTTTGAGCCGTCCTGGACTTCTTTCCCCATCCCTGGACGATAATAGACTACAACCCCTATGAGAATCTCAGAGACACCTCTCAACATTTCTTTGGAGTAGCTCAAGTAGTTATTCCAATGTCTTGCCTTTCAGTTGAGGTTTCCCTCTCCACCTTACATATCTTAACCCCTTGGGATAAGATTTCATTCTGGACACATCTGGCCTATACCAAGGTGATATATCAGTTTCCTTGTTCCTTCAGCATCATACTAGAGGTAATATCAGCTGCAAAAATGATTTCAGGAGTTGCTAAGACTTATGTTGGGCATTTTGTGGCCATATTTGTGACTGCTACACTACTTATTCTAGGATGGGGACCCTTAGTTATATATTGGAGTATATATGCTAAAATTCAACTATCTCTTAGGATGGTTTCAGTGTTTGTTTATAATTGTTGGCACGCAAAGTGGATCCATCTTGATAATGGCTAACTTTCCGAATACCACAACCACTACTTGGAATGTTAGGGGTTTGAACTCTCCCATAAAAAGGAAATTGGTTCTGGCTCAGCTGAAGAAGCTGGGTACCCAAGTCGCTTCTTTTCAGGAGACTAAATTAAGTTCCAAAGAAGCTTGAGAACTGGGTAGAGGATTGGGTGAGCACCGGTACACTGTACGGCCAATCAGCCAAACGGGGTGTCTCCATTTTGTTGCATAAATCGCTGCAATGGCAATCTAAAGAGGTTTATGGGGGGGGGGTGATGGTAGGTGGATTATCATGAAGGTTTCTACTCCCTCCGGTCCCTGATCCTGGCAAATATAAAGGGCCCCAATGAGGATTTTCCAGAATTTTTCCATGCCATTTCTCAAAAACTCATGGACATTTTTTATGACAATCCAGATTTCTTATTAGATGGAGACTTTAATCGGGTGTTGGATAGCCTTCTGGACAGATCCAGTGCCAGACCGGAGCCCCATTGTAGAGCTCTGCAGGCACTGCAGGAGCTTATGTTTCTACACCAACTGTTAGACGTGTGGTGGGTTTTGAATTCCTCTGCAAAGGACTTAACCTTTTTCTCTGCTCCATGCCAAATGGCAAGTAGGTTAGATTTTTGGCTCACTTCCCCTAATCTATCTACGGCTACCTCTGGGGTAGAGATCTTCCAAGTCTATATTTCCGATCATGCCCCTGTCTCCTTTACCCTCTTACCTGCCATCCGAACCTCCAAATCATTATCAAGGAGGCTCGACCCCCTCCTATTGTCGGGCAGAGACTTTGCCTAGTGGCTTTGAACAGCCACAGAAGAATTCTTTCAGCACAATTTCCCTTCTTCTGCCTCTGCAGCAAGCATATGGGAGGCCTACTAGGCCACCATTAGGGAAGGAGTTATTGGCTTTGCCTCACACAGACGGAAGATGAGGGACCAGGAACTTCAGCAGTTAGAGAACACTTTAAAAAGTATGGAGGCTAAATACAAAGAGAAGCCCTCATTGCTTCACTCACCATCGGTTATATCCGCCCTGTCTTCCATACGAATAAAAATTAACACACTGATAAGTAGGAAGGCTGAGCTCTATATTCAAAGAGCCCAACACCGATATCAGGCTGAGGGTGAAAAGGCTAGCAAGTTGTTGGCTCTTTGGTTAAAACACAGGCAAGCTGAAAGAACTATTATCAGCCTACGGGACCAGTCAGGGAAGCTCTCCTTAAACCCCTCTTCAATTAACAATATTATGACCAACTTCTATAAAACACTTTACTCCTCACATGGGTACTGGAACGAAAACTCTTACACTCAATTTATCGGGCCCTTACCCCCTCCCTAAGCTCTCTGCTTCACAGAGAGATGTACTGGATCAACCCATCATGGAGGAGGAAATCCAAGAGCCGTTAATAGATGGCTCCCCACAAAGCCCCTGGGGGGGGGGGTGGTTTTTCAGTGGACTTTTACAAACTGATTCAGCCCTTGATTATAACCCCCCTGGTGAACATGTTGAACGAAGCGTACTCCTGTGGGCAACTTACTCCCACGCTGTCTGAGGCCTTAATTACCGTACTTCCGAAAGAGGGTAAAGATCTCTCCCTTCCGGCTAGCTATAGGCCCATTTCGTTAATTAATTCTGATGTGAAAATTCTGGCCAAAGTCCTCGCAACCAGACTGGAGAAATTTCTTCCAGAGATTATTCATCCGTCACAGGTGGGTTTTGTTAAGGGCAGAATCAGTTCAGACCATATTCGGGCCCTAGTATCATTAATACAGGTGACGGCTTCACTTCCTACCACGGCGGCAGCAATTACCATTGATTTTGAGAAGGCGTTTGATTCGGTCAGCTGGGAATGTTTACATGCTGTCCTGAACACTCTTAATATTGGCCCTTATTTTTCCACTTGGATAAAAATACTCTATGCATGCCCTACCACCAGGGTTCTTACTAACAATGCCATATCTGATCCGTTTCACCTGCACAGAGGCACCAGACAAGGCTGTCCACTCTCCCCTTTACTTTTTGTGATTGCTATTGAACCTCTTGCAGCTGCCCTAAGGAATCATCCACATATTCATGGTATCCTGGTTAAAGACAAATGCTACACCACCAAGTTGTATGCTGACAATTGCCTGATCCTGACCCATGACCTACCACACAGCCTCCCACACACCCTGTCTACACTAAAACCTTTTGGTGAACTCTCTGGCTTACACATTAATGTAGCAAAGTCAGAAATCCTTCCTCTTAATGATCTTTCCTCGTTGGTTAGTGTGGGAACTCAGGGATTATCCTGGGCTAAATCAGACATAAAATATTTGGATATCTGGCTTACTTCCAAAGTCTGAACCCTAATGGACATTAATTTAAAAACTCCTTCTGGCTAAACTTCAAATTGCCATGAACATATGGGCACATCTGCATCTTTCTGTGGCAGGCAAGATCGCCACGATTAAAATGCTGCTTGCCCCTAGAGTATATCACTTAATATCTCACACTCCCTTCCTCTTGCCGACACATGGAAACAAAAGCTAAACACGCTGATTAGTTCCTTTCTCTGGGGTTCTACCAGGCCAAGATATAGTAGGGCCAAGCTAAGGGCTCAAAATCTAAGAGGGGGGTAGAATTTCCCAGATTTTTGTCAGTACTCCATTGCATTTATCATAGTGAAGACATTAAAAGACGAAGGCTTCCAAGACACCGACCACCCTCCAGCCTGGATCCAAATAGAAAGAAACCTTTTGAAGGGCCCCCTCGGTGTCCGCTGTTGTGCCATATCTGCTACCCAAACAACATAAGAGTTGGCTTTCCATCCAGCAGGCTCATTTGGCATGGCAAAAACTGGGGCTTAGATCCTCCCACTGTCTTGATTTGGGAAACTACATTCCACTCTGGCAGAATCCCTACCTCTGTATTAACTACTCCTCCTTGAACTGGATGGAATGGGCTTCTAAAGGATAAGGAATATTGGGGATCTAGAATCCCCAGGACACTCCGATATGGACTCATTCCAAAGTTTACAAGTCAGGTACAACCTATCCCATAATGACTTTTGGAAATACCTTCAAATGAGAAGCCTCTACCAATCTTGGGTTAGGAGGAGATGCACCTGTGTTTCTTGTAAAAAATGCAAAACTGCTAAATCCCCTCCACTTCCTCTTACAAAATGGCTTATGCATTCCAAAGGTAGGGCTGGTCTTATACAGAGGTTCCTAAGAGATAGTGCTCCTAATCCTTCTCTGCTGGCCAAGGTCAAGTGGGCGACCACATTGGACACTACCATTATGGATTTACAATGGCGATAGTGCTGGCTGAGAACTCACCAGGCCTGCTGCGTCCCCCAAAGCCTCCTTCTACAGAACAAAATACTGCACCTTTGGTACTACACTCCATCCCAACTAAAAAGGTTGGGTCTTCTTTCCAGTGACTATTGCTGGAGGTGTGAGGCCCCAGAGGCAGATCTGCTCCACATCCTGTGGTTGTGTACACCCCTGAAGCCCTATTGGGAGGCAGTAATACAACACTGCTCTACCATCCTAATGATGACCCTCCTTGCAGATCCGAGTCTATGGGTACTGGGCCTAACCCCTGAAACTCTTACTCTGCCCAAAGCGTCTTTATTATGGCTCATACAGGCCTCGATAGAATGTAAACGACTTATTATACGATGATGGAGAACTGCAGAGGTCCCCTCCATTTCAGAATGGCTTAGTGCTTTGGAAAAGATGACCACTTTGACTAGGATATCATGCTATAGAAACCAGTGTCTAAAGAAATTTGCTGAGATATGGGCCCCCTACATGCTGTATATTGATTCTAATAAGCGAGCCTTGCCCTCCAGATACCTGAAGGACAAACTGAAACCCCCCTGACTTCCTAGTAAAATAGTTGCTTGACTATTAAACACCTTTGCTTCTCTTTATATAGCTATCATAAGTGCTTCATTTCCGGATGATCAATCTGTGATCCCCTTCCCCCCACTATCAGTTTCTCACTATATGGGAAGAAGCTCAAGTACTATTGTTTCCATCCTTTTGAACATTGAGTATGTAATGGTCTCTTATGTTGCCTCTTATTATCTCCATTGTACGATTAACTAGGTGTATGGTCATCCTGTAGAAGATATTTGAATAACTAGATGTATTACCTATAGATATGCCCGTCTGTGATGTAGTCCTGGAGCTTCGGCTATGTGTAGTGAGTGGTAATGTTGTAAACCACTTTGTTAGCCATTTGATTTAATGGTTAAAGTTCTGAAACAAAGTCTGAAATCTTCCAATAAAAAGACTAACTGCAAGAACATTAGCAATAACTTTTGGTATGACTTAGTATGATACTAATACTACTGTTTTTCTGGTGTCCATATTACTCATGTGACTTCTTGTGTCATGTCTGTGTTACTTGTGTGACATCTTGTGGAGTCTGTTACTCGCGTGACAGCCTGTTGAAAAAAACCCTTGTAAATAAAGTATAATTCACTTTCTGAAAATTCGGTGATTTCTGTCTTTTCGTTTGAGGGTAATATAGTTGTGCAAAAAAACTATAGGCTAGAAAATCAGGGACATGAATGTAGTAGCTAAACTTGAACATGTCCAGATTTGGGCATACTGCAATCAGGAAACACATTGTGGCATAATTACCAATAAGTTAAGTTTATGATAAAAAAAAAATGAAAAGTTAAATATTATGCTACCTAAATAGATACAATTGACATAGTAATATCAAAAAATATATGTTTGATAATATGGCAAATTTGCCGTCAAAGACACAATGTTACCCCCATTATGTTGGCCTTGTGGGAACTTTTAATCCCATTTTTTAGGACCTCTGAATTATAAACTGACTTTATATTGGAGACTGCAATACTACCACATGAACCCAATGTAAATATGATATGGTTATGACAATTGTCCCAAACAAATTTTGGAACTTGGATGTCACACTTTGTCTTTCGAGTAGCATATCGGTACTTATGTGTATGTGTGTGTATTATATTGGCACAGTAGCGCCGCTGTAGTCAGGGTTGAGTTGGTTGTTTAATGTTAAACCCCTAACTTTGCACTTTAATAGCTTTTCCCCGTTCACTGAATTTGCACAAAACTTTGTATGTGCGGTCTTGTGGGCAAGGTTTCTTAATGTGCCAGTTTAATTCCGGTCAGGTATGCACATTTCAAGACCTGAACTGTGAAAAAAATGAAAACAATTGTTTTATTTTTGTTGCTATTTTTGTCAACATTTAGCACTCAGACAGTTTGAAATTTTAGTCTGAAATTTTCAGGGTAGAGAAGGCTTGCCCCAGAATAGTTCCTCTTGTTGGTTTGGTGAAAAAATAGTTATCTGTTCCAGAGTTATAAGGATTTGAAATTTCAGTTCTGAACATGTCTTTTGGATAGCTTTTTCATACGGAACAAGAATTTAGCCATATGAAACAGGATTCAGTTTTGTGAGGGAATAACCCAGTTTCATAAGAAAAAGTTCTTGTTTTGTGTGGTGGCCATCTTGTTTCTATTTAAAAAAAAATGTTTGAAAACCTATAGAAATCATATCCTGCAAAGACACCAGCACATGTGTCTTACTAAGCAGGACCCCATTAGCTGGATTCTGCAGTCAGGTTTTAGAAATGTGTTTTTAAAACTTTTTAAAAATCTTGTTTCATATGGCCCCATGAAACAGGAATAGGGCCATATGAAACAGGAATTTGGAAGTAGTTTTTTTCACATTCTTGCTTTCTATGAACCCACCCTATTTTATGAGAATGACAATCTCAGAACACAGGATTGTTTTATGCAAAACAAGAATCTGGACTTATTTTTTTTTCCACATTATTGTTTGTTATGAACCAAGCCTGTTTTGTGAGAATGAGACAATCAGACAATGAGACAGTATTTGTTCATACGAAACAAGAATTTGGACTTAGCTTTTTTTCACATTCTTGTTTCATATGAACGCTTCCTGTTTCTTGAGAATTACACAGTCTCATGAAACAAGATTTGTTCATATGTAACAAGAATTTGCACTTTTTTCCACATTTCAACTTTAATAAGCCATAACTCTGTCCGTATTTGTAGTTAAGGAACAATCCATATATCAAAAGAAAGGTCTCAATGAGAGCTATAAAACCAACACATAATACCCTCCCAGAAAATTCAGGGACCATATAAAAAACATAAAAAATTTAATTTCCATGGGATAACCTTGCAAATTTAACAAGCTGCTGCTTTGTGTGGGGCTCAAATGGCCCAGCACGATGGAAGTTAGGATTCACCTCATGCTTTACGCGTGTTAGGA